>JANCRA010000002.1:18881649-21322482 GCA_024362935.1 Setophaga petechia
GTCCACCTCTGATATAGTTCTTTTCATAATGGAAGTTCCCATATTCATACCATGTAATGCTTAGAAGTTAATTAAAAAGTGCTGTTTAAGCTGCTTTGAATCTTCTGTCAAGTTTCCATGGCTTGATGTTGTCTTACAATAAATTACCCATTTTGTAACTTACATCTAATCCATGCCATTTTCTTGGAATTCAAAAAACCTCATTTTATTGCCCCCACCACACACCATCCTTCAAAAACAAAAGTCACATAATATTTTCAAGCATTGTTCAAAAATAAAGCATTTTTGCAACCAATTCTTGCTATGAAACAATATGCACACAAAATGTACTTCTTAAATCCCATAAAATCCTCCAACATGAGGCAAAATGATAGTGTTTAAAAAGTGGCTGCAGACCGCAACATTGTCATTCAAAGCTGTTTTTTTTTTTTGTCCATTTCAGTTCAAAATACTAAAACATTTAATCACTAAAGCATTAAAAAGAATTTACACTCTATTTATTTTGATCAGCTTACCTCTTCAGAAATATATATACCCCAAAAATGTGCATACATTAGCAGCTATAAACATTACATGGCATATCACACTATGTCAGCTTATATGAAAACGTACAAAATGTGAATGTATTCAAAAAACTATTCTGCAGTTACTATCTTTAAAGCAAGACATAAAATCATTATGAAGTCTTGTAAGCATAACACTGTTTCAAACAGAAATAAATATATAACACTTTCTGGTAAATTACAGCAGCAAAAAACAAGAGGCATCCTTTTTTTAAGCAAGATTTTCATCACTATAGCAGCTGTTCAGACCTGAATTCCTCTCACAGCCTGCTTTATATTTTCCAGTAGGGCTTTATTTTCTGGACTCTGATAACGATCTTGATTTGTATACATGTCCGTCAAAGTGGTCACGTAAGCATCAAAATTTTGTTCATTGATTGGTTCCTACGAGATATTAAATAGTAGTTCATATACAACTTTTATTTTCTTAATCGTATATTCATTTAAGCATAACATATTAGCAAGGCATACTGCCACCATTTTTATAATATTTAAAAAGCCTATTTAGTTCTTACTTAATTTTACAGGATACACTGGAACAGGCCCTCCATGTCTGTTAGCAGTTAAATGTATCTCTATGGTTTCAGTGCTGTTACCACAAATATCCAACTGGTTGATGAAACATAAACATAAAAAAAGGTATCTATTGTATGAGGTGAACTGAAGATCGCCAAATTCCTTAACTTGTGCTCTCAATCACTTACCATATGTGGCAGCTGGATATTAGCTAGACTATGAATTAAAGACTGGCTTAAATTGGCCAATTCATGAAGAAGAGACTCATTTTGCTGTTCAATTACTTTGTTCTCCTCTTCTATCGTCTTCAGGTTGCTCTCCATGGTGGTAATCTAAAATGGAGAAATTTGTGTACAATGTAATATAAGGTAAACTGGTACAAAGCATGCACTCTTTGAAGGGAGAGAGAACAGAAATACCAGGGAAAGGAGAAAAGGTCTATTCATTCATGTTTAAAAAGGTTTTGCTTGAGTTTGCAGTTCTTATCGTCACTAAGCCTTTCTTATTCCCACTGCATGTTGTATAACTTTAACAGCTTGTCTTTTCAATACTGGTAATAGTGAGTGAATGAACTTGGATTTGATCCCACTCCTTTAGAGCTTTCCTTGTATAGTTGAAAGGCATTAAGGACCTTAGTTCTGCAAGTTCACCCATGCAGTTAAACTCCTAGAAGCCAGTCTTAGGGGCATTCTGCAGTAAGTCACGCTTTTGTTTTATTTTCAGCTACACAGATATCTTGTTAATTAAGCATGCACAGCTCCTTGCTGCCAATGTTTAGCTCTTTGTAAGTATATGATTCTGTGCAAACTCACAGGGCTGATTTTGAAAGCTGAAAAACTGGATGTTATTTCAATGTATGTACAAAGTCAGAAAGTTTTCCAATACATACAGTGAGTTGTAAAACTGAAGAATATTTGAGCATAGGCCTGCGGCATTGCTTCATGTACAAGTGAAAACAACTGAGACTGTTCTCTGCCTGTGTTTCCAGGTGACCAGACACGTTAGCTCTGACCTTGCATGGTGCCCTGCTTGAGCTAAAAGCATTGCTGAGAGAAAGAGCTTGTGGAGAGCATTGTGCTAATGGAGTTATAAGGATTTCAGATGAGCACTGGCTTATGTCCAACTCATCAAGAGCACATGGAGAGCTCATTCACATCTGTCTGTACTTTCCTCTGTAGCCTTGTTCGTACTTTCCACATGGGGTGATAACTGTTAACATCTATTATAGTGTGTACAGTGTGATCTGTATGTGTGTAGGTTAAAATATGCATTGACAAGGAAAAAGAAGCCAGTGAAGTGGAAAAAATGCCAAAGAACACAAGGTTTTGAATTCTCAAAATGAGGTTTATCCATTTCTATACTGGCCTAGAGAGTGAGCTGTGGAAAGAATTGATACAATTGAAATGCTGATGGGAAGGTCAGAGGTTTGTGCAGTAGTAACAGGCAGAAGGGTAAAGGTTTTTAAGCGCACATCAACTCGACCTTTGGTGAGTAAATGTTTGGAAACTGGTGGCACAGGCAGGTAGTTAGAGGTATCACATTTTATTTTGGACCTAAACTTTTAGTCTGCTTATGGAAATGCAGCCCATTAGTTGATAGAAGTAATTTTGAAAAGTGATGTGTCTACATAAACAGTTTCCAAGTATCTCTTGCTTTGCCTACAGGTGCAAATTGCTGTTAATCCAAGTCCAGTATTGTGGGGACTTGGTTTTGTAACAATTAATTGATTCTGAGCTAATTTCCATAAAATATATTAGTAAGGAAAAAATACTTTTTTCATCTTTGAACCTGTATCCAAATGCAAAACATCTTTCATAGCTGCTTCTTAGTCAAGTCATACTCCAATACCTATCCTATTTTTTTTTAATATTACAGACAGAATGAGGAGTCTGATGCCAATAAAGGCTCAGTTCAGTATGGCATACTGCAGCCACCTCACACTAACTTTAGCAGGAGCTGACATTCTACAGATTTTCTATCTAGCTAAGCATTGCAACTTGAACCATCTTTTTTGCTTTTTTTTATGAGATGCTGAATTCTGCAAATATAGTGGCAGATGATCAGCATATCTCACCACTTCACTTAGTATTCATCTGTAAGTTCATCTGTTTTAAATTTAATTATTGTATTTGTTCACTTAAAGACTGAAATTTCCCTCCCCACATTTTACTCTAAAACTAAGAAATGTTTAGTTGTATGTATTCTGAAAACAGGATAATCTGTTTCTTGTATGAAACACACAATTATTTGCAGATTTGTTCTTCCCCTCTCCCCTTTATGTGTTTCTGCTCCTCTCATATTTGCATGTTAAATTTGAACAAATTTACTAGAAGATTTTACATTAAAAATACTTCCTTCAAAGTCTTAAGTAAAAAGGTAGCTGAGTAAAGGAGGGTCTTATAAGTGCTCCACCTAAGAAAAAGGGCTGATTTTCACTTTATTAAATTGAAAAATTCTATATGGAAGCATTTCCTGTTCCTGTCATATGAAAAATTTTCACTGGCACTTACAATCATATGGGCTGCAAATCTCTATCAAACAAGACTGTTGCAACTTCTGGTGTTCACATAACTTCCACTATTTTCCCATTGCATATTTCCCATCTGTCAAATTTTACTGAAATCTGAGTTGCACAATGATTTTCTAAAGGTTTATCAACAAACATTTTGTTATGTCCAGTATAATTTCACTGTTGCAAATAAAGGGGACTGTTGACTTTGATCCTCTTAATAGTTTGATAATGACTATGATGTAACTCCCTATGTGTTGTAAATGTAAATTGCTTATCTTCAGGAGAGATTATGAATTCAAAACTAAGGCCTCTAAATTTTTTTGTGAAGTTTAACTCAGTTGGGATTCTCTGCAAGGCCTTAGTAACTAGCTGGATAAGAACAGATAAGTATTAGACCAGATTACCCAGAGATTGTGGAATTTCTAGTATGAGAAGTAAAGAACAGGTTAGACAAGCACCTGTCAGGTTTAGCTTAGGAAGATCTTAGGAAGTAAAGGTGACTGGTAGACAAAATAATGTTTTACAATGTCTCTTGTAGCTCTACTTTTTAAAATCCCATTAACCATTTTAACCTACCCTTTTTCTAAATCTGCTGCACTGAAGTGTGAAAAATATCCTTTTAACTTATTGGTAAAATCATCAGCTGAGCTTTTTCTTACCAAGAACATTCAGTGGTCCCACAAGTGCCTAATATGACTTTTAAGAATATGCAATGGCACTAGTCTGAAGAATGAAAGCTGGAACTGAGACCACTAAAGTATATTAAATTCCTAGATAAATCTCTGAAACTCAGTATATGTTTATGCCTGTGATAGTGTTATCATGGCTTTATTTTTCAATCCATCTGGCCAAATATAAAAGTGCAGTAAATTACTGACAACTGCAGCATTTACCTAATGTACATGTAACAGCCAAACTGCTTCACATTTTTTAAAACTCAGCCATATCAGTCTGTATGTAAATAGCACCTACAGTGTATTAAGCAGAAGAAAAGATAAGGCAATTGGAAGCTGCCAGATTCAAAATTTATGGCCAAATTTCTCAAGAGTAAATGTATGTAGTGTTCCTGCCATTGATTATTCTTCTTGCTTTATGTTCTTGCAGATTTTCTCCTCATTACCCTACAGTTATATTTGGTCACATCAGGAAACTGTGTAAACCTTGAATCAAATCCTATGAAAGCTGAATAATGACAGTGGAACTCTTAATGCAGGCATAAAGTAGAAATCAGGTTTCAGTATCAATCTGGCTAAGATTTAGAAATCAAATAAAACCCGAGTTGAAGAAGTAGATCCTGCCTTTATGATTATACAAGAGGAGAAGGAGAATGGACATGGTGGCCATCTCCACAAGCAGCAAAGAAGTAACAAGGAGTGGTTTACTCTGTTTCCATTGAGATCAACCGAGTGACTATCATCACGGGACTAAAGACTGACAAATAGTGATTGTGGGGAATCTTGGTGTCTGCGCTCAAATCATGCGAAGAGACAAGCACCAGAATTTATACTGGACACTGAAAAATTCTAAGGGGAATTCAATTGATTTTCTTCTTTTGCTTTTTCATCCAGTTTTAGGACTACTGAATAAAGGGATTTTAGTTAATAGTCTAATGTTAGGTTTTCTGCTTTTTTTCCCCCGACATTTATATGGAATGAAAAAAGAATTAATCTGGATCTCTGGAACGACTACTGCTGCCAAGGGCTGCATTTAGTGTATCACATGATACTTACTTCTCTGTCTAAATTTCCTCTGTAAGACATGACAAAAGCCATGTTGTTCATCTGGGCTCCTTCACTTTGTAACTTATGTTAACGACCATGTGATCACACAATATTTTAAGAACCATCAGAAAGGCACAGCCATATCAAGGGGAAATACCAAGCTGACCATGACAGGTCATGCTCTGCCATTATTTTAAAGAATGCATTTTGCTGAGTTCTTTTTGGTTTTTTTTTACTGTTGATAACTGATTTGAAAATTGCATAATGAACACTGTCTTTAGATTTTATAAATAGCAAATTATGCATAGATATCTTAATATATAAGGAAACAAAAAATATCCTATATTTTTTTAATCAGTCACATAGAAAAGGCAGCTTGAATTTAGGGCTTCATAAAACTGTTACCTGAGTTCTGAGTTTAATCATATCAGCTTCCATCTGGGAGTTGGATTCATTTAGTTCTTTGATTTCTTCATCTAACTGTTTAATTTCTTCATCATTTTCTATACCTGTGTGACATAAAAATAAAAGGGGTGTTCACATAATTAACATTTAAATCAGAGTTCAGTGAATTAATTATTTCCATATTTAAAAATCAATTTATTTCAAGCAAAAAAAAGGAAGCATTCTTCAAACTTTTATTCTGCAGTTAAAAAGAAGTATTTTCAACTACTTTTACTTTCAAAATTGCAGTAAATCTCCAGTGAAAATGCTGAAAATACCTGGAGGATCAAAAGGACCTTTAACTTTATATTATAAGGAATGTACCTGCAGCAACAAATTTCAATCCACTGTCATATGTAATTTATTTAAAGAGTGTGTCCACTTACAGATTTTCTGAAGGAAAGTAAAAAATCTTAAATGGTAATCTCTTCATATTACAGCATTATCAAGAGAAGCTGTAACTAATTCAGAATTTTTTTCCTCAACAAAGAGAAATTTTGTTGATGTACTGGGATATACTGTGATTCTGCAGTTGTTTTTAATGTTGGATGATGGCTCAGAATGGTTCAGAGGGTTCAGAAGGGTGTTATTAAATAATGATATATAGAGTAATTTTAAAATGGAAGTGCTTTCTCACATTTTTTGAAATAAATATTAAAAGCAACAGAACTCTAAAGTAAACTGCATTTCTAAGAAATCAGACAGGAATAAACTGTAACAGTTTAATTTATTTATCTTCATAATTAATATTACAAATCATAAAATAATCCTGGGATGAGACAGATAGATCTGTCTTTTTTCAAGTCAAAGTGTGAACACCTAAAGTCAGAGAAACTGGTGCTCCCACTCTCCTTCTGCTAGTGTGAATCTTTCATACCTTTCCCCACAGTGCCTGACTCTGATAGGAAAGATGTCATAGAATTATATAATGGCTTGGGTTGGAATGGACCTTGAGGATTATCTAGTTTCAACCCTTCTGCCATTGGCTGGAACATCTTCCCAGACCAGGGATGACTAGACCAGGTTTTCCATGGCCCCATCCAGCCTGGCCTGAAACACTTCCAGGGAGGAGGCATCCACAGCTTCTCTGAACAACCTGTTCCAGTGCCTCACCTCTCTCACAGTAAGGAGTATTTTCCTAATATACAATCTAAACCTACCCTCTTGCAGTTTGAAGCCCCTTCCCCTTTGTCCTGTCACTACGTGCCCCTGTAAAAAGTCCCTCTCCATCTCTGTTGCAAGATCCCTTCAGGTACTGGAAGGCTGCAACTGGGTGACTTCAAAGCCTTCTTTTTTCAGGCTGAACAATCCCAATTTTCTCAGCCTTTCCTCATAACAGAGCTGTTCCATCACTCTGATCATCTTGGTGGCCTCCTCTGGACTCACTCCAACAGGTCCATGTCCTTCCTGTGCTGGGGACCCCAGGGCTGGATGCAGCCCTGCAGGTGGGGTCTCACCAGAGCAGAGCAGAGGGGCAGAATCCCCTCCCCATGCTGCTTCTGATGCAGCCCAGGGCACGTTTGGCTCTCCAGGCTGTGAGGGCACATGGCTGGGTCATGTCCAGCCTCTCACCCCCCTCACACCCCCAAATCCTTCTCAGCAGGGCTGCTCTGGATCTGCTCATTCCCAGCCTGTGTTGATGCTGGGGCTTGCCCTGACCCAGGTGCAGCACCTTGCACTTGGTCTTGTTAAACCTCAAGTTTGGTGTCATCTGCCAATTTGCTGAGGTTGCACCTGATCCCTTTGTCTATGGCATTAATGCAGATATTAAATAACACTGCTCCCAGTACAGACCCCTAAGGGACAACACTTGTCACTAATGTCCATTGGGACTCTGGGCCATTGACCACCACCCTCTGGATGTGACAATCCAACAAATTCCTTATTCACCTAACACTGCACCCATCAAATCCATCTGTATCCAATTTAGAGAGAAAGATGTTGTAGGAGACCATGGCTGTGGCTTTATAGAAGTCCAGGTAAGTGACATCTGCAGCTCTTCCCTTGTCTACTGATGTAGTCACCCCATCATAGAAGTCCACGGGGTTGCTCAGGCAGGCCACGTTCCAAGTAGCCAAAATATCCATATATTACTCCTTAAGGCATTCTTTCTGGGCATGGCAGATACTTATAGTTTTCAATAGTACCCAGGTTGTAGAGAAAATAACATCCAGATCTCTCACTCCCTGGTTACAAACTCTTGAACAAAGACAACCACTGCTTTCTCCAGTTGTGCTGGCCACGTGGGCTGAGGTGCCTCCTGCACTGTGTTCAAATGCTCTGTGGCTCTAAATGCAGTTAACACCAACAGTTAAGGAGGCATGCACTGCCACAGACTAAGTGACTACATAGTTTTCCAAGAAAATGCAGGACTTGAGCACCTCCCAGACAAGTTTTTATCATATTAGTTACTTGAACTACATTTTGCTTTTACTGCACTTCAACTACCAGGGTACTATCCTGACTTTCATGCAAGGTACCTTCATCATCTTCCCTGCAACTCAAGGTTCCCAGGAAGAATTGCAGTTTACTGGAGCTGAAATGGCACAAAGCCATCTCCATCTGCCAGAGATTATAGAGCCACAGGTCCAAATGAATTCAAGGGAACTCAGGAGGAATTGACATTCTGGAAATAAACCCTTTTTCTCTTCTGAATCCTGTAACAATATAAGACTAACTATCACACTTTGATGAACAAAATGTGAACCAGCAAATTATAATCATATATACTACTTTGAAATATTTTACAGTTTTAGATTTATATAGACATAATTCAATCTGACTGTTCTACTCCTGGCTCAGGTTTCCAGAGCATAAGACCTGGTTTCACTTCTACTGACAGTGAACTCACAATTTATATAGAGTGGATTTATACATGTAGGAAAAAAGGCAAAAGAGTAACAGTAACTTTAGTTTACAGAGAATTAGTATTTAAGAACTTAATGATTAAAAATTTACCATTACTGGCCCGCTGCTTTATTGTTAGCATTTGTTCTCCGGACAGCTTTGCTTTCTTCATTGCTGAAGTAGCTCTGGGGCATCCTGATAAACTGTGAACAGTAAGGAGCCTGTTAATTTTGACAGGTCATTGAAAAGAAATCTGTAATCCAAAGCTGTAATAAAAACAGTATCAGAGACATGGTTTATCTTCACTGCCTAGCACTGAAAGAGTGCACTAGTCTGAAAAAATAAAGGACTTACCAGTAGTGATTTCATTGTTTTGTTTTTCTTCCACGATCGTTTTGCATAGACAGCTAATACAGAAGTCAGATATACAGTTCAATTTTCTTAAGACAAAATACTTTTGATAAAACGTTTTATTTTAAAAGCAGTTATTGTCTAAATACTCCCACTTGAATTTATGTGTCCCTGTCTGAACTTCCTCCCTTTTTTGATTCAAATGTTCAAACATGGAACTGAATGCTGAGAAAAGTGGATGTGAGCTACCTCTCATATACAAATGACTAGCTCTCATAAACTGCTTTTCTTTGTGAACATCACCTACTGAGCTAGCTAAATTGCCCTTTTCTAATTTTTTTCTTAAAATGGCAGTAACTTATGTGTTGGCTTGTTGTTGGAGCCCAAGGAAGTAATTCCAATAGAAATGACCTTGTTTTAGTGGGGGATATATATGTCTTATAATGCATATCTGTTACATTTATGGATGTACATTCAGTTATCTCTTCTCTCTCACATTGCTAAAATATTTAGCTTTTTAATTACATTGTACAAAACAGTTTCATAGCCAACACAGTCTTAGCAGTCTTTATTGTAAAAATTAAAATATAGATCAGACAGTACTCAGTATTTAACAAGTAATGGTACACCAAATTACCCCCTTTTGCCAAAATCACATCTTTCATGTAGTTGCACTATTGCAGATAAGAGAAAATACATATTCAATCTAATTTAATGATGGAAAACCAAAATCTTATTCTGAGGAAGCTGTAGCTTTAGTGAAGGGAATTTGCAGCTTGCTAAACAATTTCCTCTTGCCTCAATATTTCAGTTTTCATATCCATGCAAACTGAGTAATATTATGTACTTTTCATTGCATTAGAGGCACATTTATATTTCCTCTCCAAATCCAAAAGAAGAATTTTTTTTACAATTTTTAATTGTGCAAATCAGATTTAAATCTGTAATATGGAGGAAAGTGGTGTCTGATTAAAAGCATTTCTTTAACTAAAGATGCAAATTCTATCGAAATAAAGTCCTCTCATTTAGGTATAGTTTGATTATTGAAACCATTTCTCTGAAAAGCCTGGACCACTATTATCAAGTGCAGTCATACAAAAAAGGATTGCTCTCAGGAAAATATATTAAAAAATTATTTTCTCAGTGAAAGAATCCGTGTTTCACATTTCATACAGCTTTGTGACTAAGAAAATGTATAATAAAATAATACTTGTAGTATCAAGAAATGACATGACCTAGTAGCTTTTGCCTGTAGCCTAGTTGGTAGGATGCCAAATTACTACTCCAAGGTCTGCTATGGACTCAGTGTGTGACTGTAAACAACTGTCCTCTTGATATGTCAAAGGGAGCCTTGAAGAAAATTAAGGAGAGGATTTGGTGTTTGGGGAAAAAACTGTTGGCACAGAGAAAGAAATGGGGTAACAGTATATGCAAAGTTTCTGCATCATTTAACTGACTTCATTTTTGTAACCTTTCAGTTGATTTAATGAATTTTCTCATATTTTGTACTCGCTTTTTTTCAGAAGAAGTTAGCATCACTGGGCATAAAAACAACTGCATTAGACTACTCTCATCTTGTTCTGTAGCCTTTTCCTCTCTAAAAGTCCTGACTGATGACAACCCCTCAAAATAAAATCAGTCCTCAAACAGCCTATAGGTACAGCATTCAAACAGACCGACAAGAAACCTGGATCCTAGAACAGCACATTCGACAGCAGAGAAAAATAATCAAACAAATCAAATTTGTTCTGAAGTATTAGAAATCTACTCTGTGATTCAGTGTGCCTAAATCCAAATTTTGGTGCAAAGGACCCAATCTTATTCTCAGGCCATGATTCTACACAACAAATTTTCAGGACTGCCTAAACCTGTAGATATCTTCTCAGCTAGTCTAGAATGTTTTCTCTCCACTGGTGTGCCCAGGGTGCTCCAAGGTGCACTCTCACCCTGAGGCCCCAGGTACAAGGTTCCATATATGCAATACTGAACTTTCCTATTTCACAAAACAGGGTGGTCACATTCTAGCTGCCAAACAGCAACTGTCCGTGGCCCATCACCACTGGAGAGAGATGTATTGCCAGGGTACGGAGCACCTACAGCTTGGCTGCAGTTCAGGCGCCCTTCTGCTGAAACCGAACCACAAAGATCTGGGTGCTGTGCTCCATCCTTGCTGCTGGAACTGTTGGAGAGTCCTTCCACATGGATTATCTACCTTCTTCTGGAGGCAGCCAGATGAATCCCAAGTTAGTGAGGAGAAAGGCAAAGGCCTGCCTGTTTTTTGGGAATTCTAGTGAAGATGCAGAAGGCTTCCACATTCTGTAGCCAGATTAGTTTTGTTCTAACCCACTGGTGATCTAATACAGTATGTACAGACAAAGGAGGGCTATGACGAAAATGAGATTTTTGCAATACATCTGCACGCCTAATCCACAAGTTTCTTCTTTTTTCTTCCCCAATCCTTACGTGCACAGCTTTAACTTGTGCATCATGCACCTCTATGACTACCTTTAGCTTGTTACATGTCTGTCCTTAGAAAAGGCCGTGAATGAACATACGGTCCAAATTTTCCGGTGGCTTTATGCAATTTGAGAAAGCATTCAAAACTCCCAAAAAGGTATCCTGCTCACCACAGAGGAAGATGCCAAGCCAGACCATGCCATTGCTTTCCTCTGGAGATCTTTTCTGGCAAATCTGTCTCTTCATTAATTATATATTGTATTGTAAGCAGATGTGCTCACTTTCCTGAGTCAGGCACTTTCAGTTTCAGTGAAGCAGATACCAAGTTAGTAACCTAAATTAAGAGTATTGACTTCTACTACAGTTTGTTTAACTTGTCTAAATGCTTCAGAAATTACTTAGTCAAAGATAGCAATGTGCACCCTTTTCGCTCTGCTCTGTTCTTCATTAAGTTACTTTAAACTGTTTTAAGTAATTAAAAAGTAAATTAGGGCTTTTAGAATAGGCTTTTACTGTACAACGACATTCTACCTCTTACCTAATTGACTATGTTTACTTCTACTGAAGGCAACTGCTCTTTGAATTGAGAACAGCCAAAAGAACTCGGGATACATGGGAAGACAAGATGAAAAACAAAGTGAAGGCAGTGTTGCACAAAAGTGGGCTGTTGTATAAAGGCTGAACCCTACAGAGGTGTAAAGTTAACCAAAAAGCTTGAATTGAGATCCCAGTGAGACTGAGAGTTGCTGGAGATTTCTAGAAGAATGAATGATAGAAGGAGACAGAAGGACAGAAGGACACAGGAGTAGATATGATTTTATTTTTTTCCTGTGACTGGCAAACAAAAGAATATATGTGAAAGCTATTTCAGTACTTTAAGAGTTATGCAATACATGCTTTAAATATCTCAGAAAAAAAAAGGCTATGAGAAATATCTAGGTAGTAGTTTTGTTAATGATAATATTTATCCTTGCATTAAGTATGCTATGAAGGTGGATATTAGGAAAAGGTTCTTCACCCAGAGGGTGGCTGGGCAATGGAACAGGCTCCTCAGGTAAGTGGTCACAGCCTGATGGAGTTCAAGAAGTGCTTGGACAATACTCTCAGGCACCTGGTGTGATTCTTGGGTCTGGACTTCCATGACTTCAACTTTGACTCGTTATGGGTCCCTTCCAACTCAGGATATTCTATTATGAAGTTTGAATCCTTTACAGTTGATGTTTGTCATAGGTTTTCAAACTTTACACTGACTTTGATACAATTCTGCAGCTTATTCATTCCAGCAAAGAATTAGTAAAATTAATCACAGTTATCTCACTTGCTCCTGCCATTATTCTCATACACACAAGAAATCATAAAAACATATAAACATAGTTGAGTATTCTTTCCGTAATAAAAATGAGTTAGGCTTTCTAACAGCATTGCTGGGATGCTGCTGTAATAGATTCAGTAAAAATGGTTTTTATTTGGTATAAATCTAAAAAAACTATGAATTATCTCTGTCAGACTCTGGATGTCACAGGGCTTGAAGCCACAGCATTTTGGCAGGGCTGAGAGAAGCACCAGAAAGTAACTCTGGATTCCCTCTGAGTTTCTGTGAGTCTTTGCTGTATCTACAACCAGATGACCATCAACACCTTATTTTGTTGGGATGCAATATGTCTTGGCTCTTGGTAAATTTCTACTGTTGGGCTTAACCTCTAATTTGAGAAAGAAAAGTATTGTCTGGCACATCATTCTAGAAAACCACCCTCTACCATAACTTACAAAATACTATAAAGACTGTATGGTGATTGTATCTCTTAGAGTTGAACACAGGGTGAATAATGAATTTTCTTTCTGGTTAAGCACTGTGGTTATCTCACTGCAACCAGTGCCTCACCATATATTCAGTGGATTTGGAAATAGGGTGAAATTTGTTCAAAAATAAAATGAAAATTAGTGGGTGAAAAAATTTTAAAGGAGTTTTTAGGTAGTGTTCAGTGCACATTTATCAAGAAATTTAGATTAAATAACTGATCAAGAAATTTAGATTAAATAAATGTGAGCTAAAATCCTAAACTGTTTCAAGAATGTAATTGCACTGTCTTCAGAGATGCAAACAACAGAGGCCACCAGAGGGAAGGATCACTGATCAAGTGGAGCAATTGTCTGGGTGACTGATTTTAGTTATCTGGGTTCTAGTTGTGTGTTAAATACATTTTTTTTCAGTAGACAGATGCAGTTTAGTCCCTCTTGAAGCTGGAGAATTTGCACTTGGTTTTTCAAGTGAAGAAAACAATTTCCAAACAAAGTAGGTACATGGGAAAGGAGAAGATAAAGGTCAAATAAACCACAAATTTTATATTTGGTATGTCAAGTGTTGAAGTTTACAAAGAAAGAAATAAAAGAGTATAAAGAAACCACAGCCTCAAACCCAAAAAGCATCCTGAGGAAAAATTTTATGAACCCTGCAAGATGTTTATAGGTTCACTACCACAATGATTTTTCAAAAATAAAATGAAACACTTCTCATGTTTATTAAAAATAGCATTGTTGTAGACTAGAGGAAGGAACAAGTCACTTTCAAGGGACCTCTTTTAACTAGAGATATATTCAAAACAAGCCCCAGATGTAAATCCTTTTGAAATTCAGGGAAATACAGATCACAGTGAGAATGACTGTTTTATTTTGTTAATGGCTGAAACCTTACTAAGCTCCTCAACTATTTGCTAATGTTTTAAGTTCAAGTTAAGAGATCAAACTCAGTGATCAAAGTAGCCCATTCCTTAGTTTAATATTAAATCCATGAACAACTCTTTTTTTTCTATGTTGAAGGGTATCAGCTTTAGTGACTTCCTTATTCCCACGAGTAAATTCTACTACGCACCTTAAAGGATGAAACAGTCTATGCACAACTCCAGCAGAGATAAAAGGAACCCTCCCTAAACCAGCACTCATTTTTACTTACATTCAAGGATGATTGGCTTTTCCCCAGGTTCTTATTGAGATGTGAAGCAAAGGGAATCCAGGAGAGAGGTTCTGCAAACAAGGTAGTTCTGTTTTCATGGAGATTGCTGCGACTCACAGAGAAATCTTTTCTCCCCACTCAACTCCAGCTGCTTTTGTGTGGGGTGTCAGAAAAAAATAATCTCTTCAGCTCAGTTTCAGAATTCTTCATTGGAAAAGAACGTTTTTTATTAATGTGGCCCTTTATAGGTCTTGTTTCCTGACTAAAGCTTTTTGTTTGGTTGGTTGGGGTTTTTGGGGGTTTTTTTGGTACATTTAAAACTTCTTTGGGTGCAGTTACAACTCACACCTGACTGCTTGCTGTGAAAAAGTTCAATTTTGAGTCAGGAGGGAAATCTAAGTTAAAAATACTAAAAGCTTGATGTAATGTGGAAATTGACAGCTCCTAATTCAAGTTGTTTTCCAAAGGTGCTGAGGAAAGTAGCTGAGATTTTATTCTGTTTAAATAAATCTTTGCTTCAGAAGTAAGAAAAATCAAACCACTACCCAAACAGCCATAAAAAACACAGCCATTATGATTAAAATAAAATGGAAGGTTTTCCAAATTTTTTTAATAATATCTGATCGTTGTTTCAGAAAAACTTTCTGGAGAGAACTATGTGCTTATTTTAGTGGGGGGAAGGTTGAATTAGCTTTAAAATCTGGTCAGTCAGAGGCACCAAATGGACATCAAGAGAGAGTGAATGGCCACCCAGAAGAAGAGAAGGTATTTGTTTTTTTTATTGGAGATTTAAAAGGTAAGGTAGCATTTTAGTTTAATTATGCCTATCCCTCATAATAAAAGAACAAAGCAGGCATCAGGTAAGAAAAAAAAAATAGGAATTATGCAGAAATGTTAACATGGCAAAGCTGAGAGAAAAAGCCTTGAGAGCAGACTCAATTTGAAAGGAATCCCCCTGGGGCATAAATATACAGCAGAAAAGGGATTAATGAATCTTGAAATGCTGGAACTGTCAGAGCACTGCCAAAGTTGCCCTTCAGCTGGGCACAGTAGTCCCTTGGCAAATTTACATCATATTTAGTTAACTGAGGCTGCTTAGTCAGCAAAGAGGCTTTGTGGGTGGGCTTCTCACATGTGTTAATGAGCTGTGACCTGTATCATCCCTGAAGAGGGAAAGAGGTTTGGATCTTGCCCAATGTGTAACAACTGTTAAAGAAATCTCTCATTTATTCTTTGGTGAGTGACTACCCACTGCAGCACATTGCATGACTTACAGGTGGCCCCAGTATTAAGCCACGCACTTAATGGAACACAACTGAATGCCCCAGGAGCTGGGGGCTGGCTTCTGCAAAGCTCATCAGCCTCTCTCCTGTCAGGGGACTGCCCACAACAGGACAGATGACCTGAAGACCAGTGGATTTACTGGGCTGTTGAATAGGAAGAAAGGTCGAGACTTCCCTGTGTATAAATAGGTAAGGTGGATGTTTAGCTACACACCTCTGATTAGTGCTCTTAGGTGGCTGAAAAATTCATGTGATCTATTTAAGTGACCAAGTACAGCTCACTTTGGCACTTAAAATGAAGCACAATTTCTTTAACACTTTATATAAACAGCAAGAAGAAAAATGTATTTCAAGAGGAAAATTCATCCCTCCTGAAATCTAAAAAGTCATCCTGTATTCTCTGCTTTTTTATGAGCTATGTCTGGAATGAGGACAAGCAGACTTATAACCAGACAGCTTCTGCTAAGTGCCTGAAATCAAGGAGGTGTCACATTGCAAACACCTGTACAATTGCTGTCTGCTGTAATTTGTCAGGTCTGCTAAGCAAAATGATTTTTCTAGTTTATATTGTGCAGTCTGCTTTTTCTAATACAGATTTCATATTATTTTCTCTGTGACTTTCCCAAGGTAAGTAAACCTCTTAAGTCCTTTTAGATTATCTTACCATTAAGAGTAACAGTTCAACAAATGGTACACCTGATTAAAATGCTGTTCCATCCTTCTTCCAGCTTGTAATGAAAAGAGCTGGCAGAACTACCTGCAAAGGGCCTAACTCTTTCAGCAACCAGGTTCTGCATTTAGTCACTTGTAACTTTTGCCAAATTTTAACTGATCTGACTGAAATCTTCAGTGGTAACTGTCAGGCCAGGCTCATTTTCGTTTTTCCTAAATGTCATAGGAAAAATATTTATATTTCTCAGAATATACTTCTATACCACAGTTTTGTCCATATACATTATTTTGTCCCTGCTGAGGAGAACAAAAATTCCAAATAATTCCATGAATAACTCTAACTGTCTGTGAATTGGAGCAAGAAACATCTCATGGGGTGTTGCTCTGAGTTTAGAGATGCATTTTGCTGTCTTCAGGAAAATAAAAGTAGATTGGTCAGAGCTGTAACACTCTGACAGAGGGTCCATTGGACATCCTAAATGGATGAGTTAGTGTTTAGCACCAGACCCTCCATGTACTTTTTGTGGGAGCCTTCCCTTCCCAGCCCTGTTCAGGGCTGCAGGGCCTGCAGCAGGAGAATGCTTGCTGGAAGCAACACCTGAGACTGCCTGTCCTGTTCTGCCAGTGCACCAACTACTGCAAATGCTGGGGACTGAGCAGCTCAGAAGTAAGAAGACTGACCAAGAGCCATAGTGACTGAGAAGGGAAAAGGGCCAGAACACCACTGTAGGAAAGAATGAGGATGGGAAGAGGAAGGTGTTGCAAAGTGGTTTAGGAAGACCCGTCTCCTTTAAGGTCAACACAAAATTACTAAGTAAAAAAAATCCTTTGCACTGCAGGACCCACCACACATATTTTTTTTTCTTTATGTATATTATTATTACATTTAATTGCCACATTTCTTTCCTTGTCTTCTTGGAAATGTCAATGTACTTCCACGACTGTCATCCTTCAATGATGCCATCATGATGATGCTTATCATTGACAGTTGTAGCTACAGTTAAATGCAGTGAATTTGGTTAGCTCTTCTATACTCTTAATGATTTATGATGTTCTCCTGCTGAATTGCAATGTACAGCTTGTAGGAAAAACTAATAGATGGGAAACAGCAAAATAAATCAATTACAGGAAGGGGACAGGCAGATTAAGACCAAATGAAAAAACACCCTAAACAACTAAAAAGGCCTACCAAAGAAAGAGTAAAGCAATGAGAACTAAGAGTGAATTAATTTTGACACAAATGCGGCACTCTGTCAACTTACTGTAGCAACAAATAAAAGCATGGACAAGAGTTGACCTGACAAGAGACCTGGCTAGAAATAGATGCAATCAAATACTTCAATGCATTGAATATTCAAAGCTTCTTACAAATCTGGAGTTTGAAAGGATTTATGTCTCATAAATAGAAAAAAAAAGATTTTTCTCTGCAAAGTTTTGACTACTTTCAGTGTAAAGCATAGGAACACCTTTCAAAAGATATTGCTGGACACAAACTCCTGACAAATAGGGCATTTTGGAATCTTAGGGCACCTTGAGAATTCAGCTGGCAGTTTGGATCCTTTGTGTTTTGAAGGATGCTTGCAACTGGCTTAACTGTGAGCTTCTGGGTCTGCTCAAAACCAAAAGAGAAGTGGACCAGAGATGAAAATGTGGGCAAATACCCACTGGGAATGACAAGGCTGTAGCTAGGGGATGCAGAGGTGCAGCTGGAATAGCAAAAGCTCAGCTCAAAATGAAACTGGCTACAGAAATGTAAAAAACTCCAAGAAATGGTTGTTTAGGTACATAGAGAGCAAGTGGAAACAGAAGGAAAATATTGGCACACTGTTATATGGGAGAGTTGAATTCGTCACCAGCAATGCAGAAAAGGCAGCAGCTCTTGACACTTCCTTTACATCTGTCTTTACCAAGACTGTTGGGCCCCAGGTCTTGGGAGCAAAACTCCAGGTTGATGCAAACACAGACTGACCATCGCTGATGGAAGAGTTGTAACCGAACTGTTACAGGAGCTTGGCACTACAAATCAATGGGCCCTGACATCGCCCACCCGAGGGTGTGAGGAGTGCCGGCTGATGTTGCTGCAGGCCTCTTCATAATCTTTGAGAAATTGTGGAGATCAGGGGATATCCCAGAAAACTGGAAGAGAGATAGTGGCAACCCCACCTACAAGAGGGGCGTAAAGAAAGATGTAGAGGCTCTTTAGCCTTATTTCAGTCTCTGGGAGAGTCATGGAATGAATCCTCCTGGGGGCTATCACAAGTGAGATGAAGCACATGATTGGGAAAAGCCAGCACAGATTCACCAAGGGCCAGCTGTGCTCAACAAACCTGCAAAAGCAAATTTGATTTTTGTGACAAAGTAACCTGATTGGTTGATTTGGGGAGGAGGGGTGGCAAGTGGACATTCTCTACCTGGATTTCTCCCAGTCTTTTCCTATGGCCTCCTCCTAGAGAAAAGTCTAATGGTCTGGACTAGTGATCTCTGTAGTGGGTGGGAAACTGACTGAGAGATTGCACACAGGGTCGTGGTAATCAGCTCCTTTTCAAACTGTCAACCTGCCACAACCTGTCTCCCAGGGATCCATACTGGGTCCAACCCTGTTTACAATCTTCCTAAGTTATCTGGACAACAGGATCAAGTGTATCCTGATGAAGTTTGACAAGGATACCAAACTGAGTAGGGAAATGAACTGTTTGGAAGCAGAAGTCACACTGCAGGAAGACCTGGATAGGCTGGGAGAGTGGGCTGACAAGAACCTTGTGAAGTTCAACCAAAAGAAGTGTCAGGTCTTGCACCTGGGAAAATATTCAGGAGCGCAGCACAGGCTGGGGCCTACCTGTCTGTGGAGCAGCTCTGTGGAAAGGGACCTGGGGGTCCTGGGAATGATAAGCTCAGAGTGAGTGCTGCTGCTGTGGCACAGAGAGCCAGCAGAGCACTGGGCTGCACCAACAAGGGCATCTCCACAGAGACACAGAAGTCAATGTCCCACTCATTGCTTATCAGGCCACACCTGGAACATGTGCTTGGTTTTGGCTCACACTATGCAAAAAGATGTGGACAGGCTGGAGAGCCATTGCTCTTAATGATAAGTAATTTTTATAATTATAAAATTTTTAATAATAATACTTAATGATAAGTATTTTTATGTTTTTAAATGCTGAAGCTGAGAAATGCTGCTGTTAAGACAGGCTGTGACATCAGGGAAATATTGGAAGCTCTACAGCGATTTATGAGAGAATTTGCAGTCCCTAGCCTGTGTTTTGCAAAGCATCTGCATTACAGAGCTACTGCCTCTTTGGGGGCTCCCTGGCACCCCAGATAAACCCTGGGGTGAGATGCTATTCTGTGGTCCTGAGCACCAGGAGGTTTGACTGTAGGTGGTATTTGCAAATTCTCCCTTCAGAAGCTGAGGATGATCACAGAGGATTTTTATGCAGTATCTATTTCTAGCAAAGCATATTTAATGAGAAAAAGGATCTGCATATGAAAAATCTACATCTCCAACCTTCTTCCCTCACATTTGTCATCTCCTTCGAGTGTTTGAGAACTTAGAGGTCCTCTGAGGATCCATGTGAGTGTAGGTATCAGACAGCTTCCAGAAAGCAGCTGCAGAGGGCAGCTCCTGTCTTGATGTTCTTTTGGTTTGTGGTTTTTTTTTTCAATCTTTTAATCTTTTCATAATCTGTCCGTTCCCATGCTTAGCAATGCAGTTGTGCAACTTAGAGCTACAAACAACATAGAATTTTTGCAGGAAACAACACTGGCACTCCTTCACTTCAGGACATGCATGTGTGGTAATGGTTGAACTGAGTGAATTTCCTGTGGGCTTTCTGACAGCCTTACCATTAACTAAACCTTCCTATGCATAAAGTGGATAGCCTGTAACAAGTGTCACATGTAATAATCTCTCATAACCACTTGATAATTTCTACATACGCTCCTTCAGAAGGGAAAAGGCAGCGGATGATGTCCATTGCTTCCCCCCCAGCAAATCTAGACATCTTGCAAACACAGTGGCATGCCCTTGCTGCTCAAATACAAATCCCATTCTATAAACGTTTTTATGGGTCTTGGAGTCCTACTGTCCTCAGCAAGGATATAGGTTCACTAAAGAAAAATCACCCTTCTCTATGCTTTCATCTCTATTTAGCATTAGCTTGTTAATGGGAAAAAACTCTTATAATTTGATCATCTCTTGTATATTACAGTTCTACTAAAATCTTTTTGTACTGACTTTGGCTGGACCAGAGTTCATTTTCTTCAGAGTAGTTGGTATGAGGCTGTGTTTTTGATTTGTGCTTGAGACAGCGTGGGTAATTCAGGGATGTTTTCCTTACTGCTGAGGAGTACTCACACAGAGTCAAGGCCTTTTCTGCTTCTCACCCCTGCTCACCACTGGTGGGGCTGGGGGTGCACAAGGCGGGAGCTGGGTGGGGACGCAGCTGGGACAGCTGATCCCAACTGACCCAAGGGATATCCCACAACATATGGTGTCATGCTCAAGATACACTGCTGGGGGAAGAAGAAGAAAGAGAATAGGTGGGACATTTGGAGTGATGGTGTTTGTTTTCCCAAGACCCCATCACTTGAGCCCTGCTTTTCTGGGGATGGCTGAACACCTGACTGGCCATGGGAAGCAGGGAATTAATTCCTTGTTTTGCTTTGCTTGTGAGTGTGGCTTTTTCTTTAACTATTAATCTCCACCCACAATTTTTCTCACTTTCACATTTCAAATTCTCTCCCCCATGCTGCTGGAAGGGAGGAAGCAACTCTGTGGGGCTGAGATCCCAACTGGGGTTAAATCACCACAGTTTTCCTTAGTAAAGGGAACTTAAAAGCTACATTAATGTTTTTTAAATGGGTGATCACTGATGTAAATAAAAGTCAGCTGAAGATGGAAGCAAGAGCACATTTTTTCATCTGAAAAGGCATTTCTGCAGGTAATTTCCACTGAAGTCAGCACAAGCACATTCCCTCTCTGTGCTAAAGAGCAGGGTTGCTAAATCCAAGTATATTTTGAGAAAGTCCCCACTGATCACAGCACTAGAAATGATGCCATCCATAAAAATCTTTTTAAATCAAATATTGGGATGTAAGGGTCTGTTCAAGAACTACACTGCAAAGCTACAGTATAATAAGCAATTCACATTTCATTATAACCTATTTAATTTATCTATCTACTGATTCCATGCTTACATGCCTACCAATTCATTTTCATGCTGCTGATAGGTCACCTAATTTCACACTGGCCTCTTTTCCTTGCAGAGGCTCCTTTTTGAAGCATAGCCCACTTAATCCTATGCTTCAAATCCCTCCTGATAACTCTCTGTTTCTATTATTTTCTAATGCAAACTCTTTGAAAAAATAAAACTATTCACAGACATTTCTGTGAACAGGCAATGAAATGTTAAAACCCAGAAACTTCTGTTGGAACCTTTGGATCCAATTTGGTTGGATCATAGAATAGGATTCAAAATTCACTGAAATTTCTGACTTTTTTCATTGGCTACTTAATTCTGCTTCTTAAGTGTGAATGTAGGAATATGTACACATTTAAATTCCAGACTACATACCAGTTGGAGAAGGTCTTTATTGATTTACCAGCCCTTGTGGATCGTCTCTAGTATCCATTGATACCAGTGCAATGATATCATGTGTACAAAGTCAACAGCAGTTATAAGAAATCTTTACCTGAAAAACACCTTTCCTAATATATATTTGATAAATTCAACAGCTGGCATCATTTTCACAAGCCAGTCTGCTGTTCATTTCCAGAGAGTATTACAGTTGTTTTAATAACAGCATATTAACAGCTATCTACAAATGGCAAAATATAAAATTCTTGGAGAAGACATAAAGGACAACTACACATGAAATGAATGCATATATATGCTCAGAGAAGTCTTCCAATATAAAAATATTTCCACTGGGGAGGAAAAAAATCCTCACAGGACTACAGCAAGGTGTACTGGCAAAAATAAAGACATTAACTCCTCCTTCCTGAGGAGCTTCTACTGTCTCAGGCAAAGGCCACAGCCCTACTTTCCCCCTATGCATGATAAAACCAACTCTACCTGCAAAAGAATGTCCATAAATCTGGTCTCACTCTGTAACTGGCATAGCATTGCTTCTCTTCAGAAGGTGAGAATTTGAGATTTACAGCCATGGCTGTACAGCAAAATGATATTAGCAGTAGAAGATGAGACCATAGTCTGTTAGAATGGATACACCTGAAGTGAGGGAATATTTCATCCTTATGCAAGAAAATGGAGAGTCTATGATTTATGTGGGATTGAGCTTCAGATTATGACACCTGGTCTAAACATCTGCAAGTTATGACTAAGCTGTGTCAAACTGCCACGGGGCCCTGGGGCCTGTACCTTTAACAAGACCAGCACCTCTGTAGATCCCCTGCCAGGCACGTTCAGCTCTCAGCTGTCATAATCAAAGAATGGAGTGTATCACAAGTCTTCAGTCATTTTGGCCAACCCACTACAGCTATACTGCATGCCCTAAGAACACTTCAAAAGGCATAAGGTACCTGTTTGTAGGCAGGGGAAAACACTCCCTTTTGACACATTTAGTGAATTTTATGGTACAACCGATTAAAGACTGGTGTCCACTGAAGGGGAAAGCTGTCCAGGATCCATTGATCCTGAAGTGGAGTAAATGCATCCTACAGGTTGTACAAGCAGATTCTTAAGGTAGGTGGACTGTTATGATGTTCAATCCTACATTCAGAGTTTGTTTCAGTTGTCCATATACAGGCATGAAATGCTATTTGAGAAAATACATCTCTGAGGCTGATAAATATTACGCTGGACCTACCTTTCTGAGCAGCAGCTGGAGGCCACATAAGTAACCCAAAGACATCTAAAATGGCTCCATGTGCTTTTCTTTGTGTGAGCAAATGAACCAACCACTTTAACGCCTTAAGATTTGTACAAGATCTAGTAATATTTTAAAAATAACATGGCTTGTTATTAATATTACCACTGCATATGGAAGCTTCAAGAAGTTGTTCAATTTGCCCACAACTTAGAATACTGGCCCTTTGTTACATCAAGACAATTAAGTAGGATCAATCTACTTCATCAGTCTTTTTAAGCAACCTTTCACCTTGTGGTACTCTTCTCTAACAATGGATCTTTTTGCCCAAAAACTGATCTTATAAAGTAAGCCATTTACAAGTCTCTGTTTCTACTTAAGATACTGGTACTAAAAACCACACATAGTTGCTTTGTAGCTAAATGTCATATTTAGGTTGCTGTAATAGTTTTTTTTTCATTAAAGCATTCCTTAAAAAAAAAAATCTCTAGCCTCAATTTGCCCTTTAAATTGTTTAACTTAGTATCAGTACATTTCTTTTAGAAGTTAGTTATTCTTGCAAGAATTTTCTCCTTGAAACTATAATTACTATGTGAATACTCCTTGCAAGCAATCTCCCAGTAATTATATTGTACCTTTTAACTAAAGGTAAAATAATTTCAAAATTTTAATGATAGATGTCTCTGAGTTAAGTAGATGCTACACCATAATGAATAAAGTTAAACTGAAATACAAACACTAATACTGGTATTTTACTGAAATTCAGAAATTTAAGGCCACATGTGGTATCCGCACAAGTGGTCAGTTTTGCATCTCCTGCTTCCTAAAGCCTCTGGGAGCTGCAGTCTGTGTAATACATTTGGCTCCTCAGGTAACACCTCAGGTCAGGGACCAGAATCCCTTCGTGGTAGATACCACAAAAGACTGAGTAGAAAAACAACTCCCAGCCTAAACAATAAATAGGAGCTATGTGCACAAAGTCTGGAGAGGTTGAAGTAAGGATAAGGCTTCTGAGTGAAGCTGTAAAGGATTGTCAAAGAAAGAATCAAAGGAAATAGTTACAGGCAAGAGAAGGAAGAAGTACACTTTTCACCTATGTATCTAGAACTGACTGCAAAACAAGATCAGATTGCTTTAGCTAACTAAAGGGTACAGAAGTTCAACTGAGGTCTGCCTGGAGAGGGTGACAAATTAGGCACATCAACTTGACATATTTGAAGTAATAGAGTTCTATATTAGCGATTATATAATAGGAAATTTGCTCTGACATTAAAGTCATTTTCAGGCCTAGATTCCCAGCCAGAACTCAAAAAAAATCATTGTTTCCTCATAATCTAATATCTAAAATGGCAGCAGGTTTTATCCCTAACAGACTGGCCACTTTCTCCTCCTTTTACAAGCTCTGAAAAATATCATCATCTTGTATTTTTGCCAAGTTTATGAAAAATCAAGCTTTGTATTTCTTTTGTCAAATATTTATATTCCATTAGTTTTAAATAATGTTCTGCATTCTATATATATTGTTTTCAACAAACATGCTAATTACCAAATGAATAAAAGAACTTTGATTTTATGGAGCTCTTTCCTAATATTCTTCAGTTCCATGCTCTGATGTTTGAGAATCAAGAATGTGTTTGACATCTCTGAAAATAAGGTGGACTCAGGTGTGTCTTACAATGTCTACCCCAAGGTAATTTTAATTAAATAAAATTACGCCAAGTCCATAAATATACAATAAAGCAATAGGAATTTACCATTATTCTCATGCATGATTTTTCCCCTAAAATTTTCTATATATTATGGATTCAAGTGCAGGTCTGTATCTGCATACAAAAACTTGCCTGTCTGGGTTTCCAGTTACTGACAAATACACGTAAGCAGATTATTTTTTGATGTAATAATGAAACTCAAAAGGAACAGAGAAATGCCATGACAAAAAGCTATATTTTAAATCTGATTTAAATAATAAACATAAGTGAAAAAGATAAGTCATAGTTACTCACCTACGATGAGTAAGAAAACTACCACTGACATGTCCTGAGCCATCACATCCTGGTGTTGGACATGACATTCCTTCCGTCTTCACTGACTTCCACGAGAACTGTGAGCCATTCAGGTACCCATCCTTTTGCCTTTTGGCAGCCAGAGGACACCCTGATGCACTGCGATGGGACGCGTATTTTCCAGTTATATGACCCTGGCCATCACAGCCAGGAACTGGACATCTGTATAGCAGACAGATGAGAAAAACTTTATTGTCTTGCCATTATATACCTGGTAGCCTTTTCAACAAAGTCAAAATAAACCTGACACGAAAAGGAAAGAGTAATCCTACACTGCGGTCACAAAAGTAGTCAAGATACCCTGTAGTGGGTAAAATTACAAGCAGAACTTTACGATTGGAAGAAAAAGAAGTTCTCTGATAAATTCTGAGGAGGGTAGACAGCTCTTGACATTATGCAACTGTAACAAGGACTGAGATGTGTATTTGAATTGCAGGTGTTTATCACAGTAAATATCACAGGGGAATTGAAATATTTGCTACTGAGCTCTGACCAGCAGCAAAATTGTTCATAAAACCCTTACAAGCATAAAATACTACTTAGTATAATCATTGGTACATTTTATTTATAGGTATGGAACCCAAAGAAGACTTGTCTGAAGTGGTGGAAGTGTCATTTATACACAGTTATGATGTCATCAGAGCACCTCATTAGAAATGCCGAGCTCCTTTAACCACTCTTTGAATAGGGGTGATGATATGAAACTATATGCTACAGCCCAGAGACCAATGAACGCAGTTCTGTATTCATCTGATGGTTTTTCATACTTGGGAATCTCCCCATATATTTGCCCAATATACTGCTCTGTAGACTCTGTATACTAAAAACCAAATAATCAAAGTTAGAAGGAAAAGTTAGAATCTTCAAAGTGAAACATTTAAAAAAAAGTATGGTTGTTTTTTTTTCAATGTGTTGCTACATAACACATGTCTAAACTAAAGGCCAGTTACTTCACTGTTTGTGAACTGAAATATTCCTGCAATTTTCTACTGAGGATCTGGTCCTGAATGGTCCAAGCAGTCATTAATCCACCAAGTTCAGTGGCCGCTGATAATCAGAGTGCCTTGCAAGAAGAAACCAAGACCTACAGGTAGGCATTTGTTTCTTTTGCAAAATGCATGAACAATCAGACTGGTCGCAGCAGGCTCATATAAACACTCAATCCTCTATTCCCATAACTACCTCTATTTATCATGTACGGTTCACCTGTAGTATGCAAACAGATTATTAATTTCCAGATTATTCTTTTGAAAGTGAAGAATTTAAAACTATTTCTAAATTACAGATGATCGTATCCTTGGCTAATGCTGTATCCTTTGCTGAAACAATCAGCACAGAAACTAGATTTGCTCATAGAAATCAATGTGGTCATCTGCCCTTTGAAAACTATCACACAATAACTTTTATGCCTTAAAAAACACTTAAGATATATAAGACCTATAAAACATACGAAGGCCCATTGACAATATTTGTTCTCACCTAATTGGCTCTTGGTCTTCTTTGTCTTCCTTACTTTGTGCTATCCTGATTCCACTTTTCTTTGCTCGTGGACAGCCTGAAAGACTGTGTAAAAGAAAACATTTTAAAATGCAATTTCTCATTCTTGGGTACACTTTACAGGAATACACTTTCTATCCAAGAAACTGGCAAAATAGGCAATTTGTCCAGTTTGCACAGTCAAAGCTCAGGTGGTTAAATAAGGAGAGTTGCAGCAGCCACACGAGGGGGGACCCGCGCGCGTGGGTCTGTGATGCAGGACAGGACTGCCTGTCCTGTGCACACCACACACACAGGAACTCCCCCATGAGTCAGGGAAGGCAGCTCTTAAACCCTCTGCCTAATAAATCCTTCAGCTGACTCAGCAGCAGCAGTGGCATCTTTAATAGGAACAGAAGCCAGTGTTTCAGGGCTGAGAGACATTATATCCCCTATGTCTGAGAGGGATGGAAGAATAGAAAAAACAGGAATATCTCTTTGTTGGACTAAAGATTTCTCCCAGGACCACATTAGTAACATTACCAAACCTTCCCAAACATCACATAACAATTCTATAGAATGATTGAATAAAAACATGACAGAGCCCAGACCTTTCAATGCCTTCCAGAGAAGGGTTTCAAGTGCTCAGAATTCACCCAGACAAAAAGACTTGGTAGAGACAAAGTTATATGTTACATTTAACTAAAGACTGAGAATGTTATTTTCAACTACACAAGCTCATCTTCCCTTTGTATATGAAGAATTCATTATAGAAAACACTTAGTACACTTGACAATGACCTTAACAGATTTGTAAAGATTTTTTTAGGTTGCTGATATCTAAAGATACAAGTATGTCTATCAAAACAATCATGCCTGGTCCTCTATTTAAATGTTATTTCCATCTTAACTATCCATATTAAAAAAGAAATCCACCAGTAGAACACCTTCAAGTGTTGATGCAAAAGAGAAACAAAGTGTCACCAAAGAAAAAATTTCCTAGAGAAATAAACAAAATAGAAGATTAAATTTTTGTTTTCAGCATGAGAAAAGGTACATGAGTGTTGTATAGTAGGTCCTGTCTTTACAAAGAAGAGAAGAGTGGTAACGAAAATAAGAATGGTAACAAAATTTTCAGTTATTTTGTCTTGTCAAAACCAGTGAGGACGGAGGGGAAGGAGCAGAGAAGAAGGTCATAGAATCACAGACAGAATTCTGTGTTAGAAAATGAAGAATAGACAAAATCAGAGTTTACATGCTGCAAAGTCATAAATAAGTCAATTAAAGAAAGAGAGGAATGCTGGCATAGGATATTGGACATAGTACATTATCTAGAAACTTTTAGTGACATGTCATGGCTACCTCTATAGTGTTAAATAGAAGGCACCTAGAACTGTTGCTTTTGACTCAAGACCAGAAAGTTCACATTTGTACAGCTAAGCTCTCTATCTCTGTAAAGCAAATTGTTTGCAAATAATGATCTGGAACCACACTGAGTCCCATATCATATCTTAGAATTGCCTGTGAGACCTTTAGTGGCCCAGGGTCAGTGCCATACCAGGGGACATGTCAGCATTAATGGAATAGGCATCTGCACTCTGATAAGTGGACCTGTGCTCTCATCCCATATCATTTTCCATTTAAAATGTAACTGACCATTTTCCTTTTCAGAGCAAACTGCTGTTTATTCCAGCTTCCATAGCAGACACCAAAGTACCACAGTTCTTTGTGTAAAAACTCAATCTGAGAAAGTCTGTGCCAATTAAGAACAGTTTTCTTCAAAAATAATAATGTCTGTAAGAAAGAAGTAGGAGGAAGAGAGTCTGGGGGATTCAGAATAAAAGAAAGCTGGCTCTGGGGCAAGGGAACTGTTCAGGAACAGGCTGGTTCACTGCCTGACACACAACCGGGTCTGCAGAAAGTGAAGGGGAGTGGGCGGGTGTTAAAGATACCCGTCCTTTATATCTGAGAGTAGTTGTACTCACTGGGTGAGAATAACCAGAATTTTCATCTGAAAACTAAACAGTTAATAGGAATTCCTCAGAAAGCAGTATTATTTCAGTAGGTGTACAGATGGATATGCTTGTAGATGATATTTTCATAACAAATCTGAACAAAGAATTTCTGCCTTGACTAATGATTTAAAGCTTTCTACATATTAAGTCAATTTAATTATCTCCTACTCACTGGTATTTTGGTGTATCATTTCTCTCTAAAAGAACTTTCTAATCTATTTCTATTTATTAGAAAATTCTAAGACCTTTCAGGTCCTCTAAACAGACATTTCCAACAGACAGTTTCTGAGGTTGTCATTATTTCACTTTTCCTCTGTAAGTGGATCCATTGAGAAAACATATGTCAAGCCTTTGCTTTAA
This sequence comes from Setophaga petechia, assembly GCA_024362935.1. Classification (NCBI taxonomy): domain Eukaryota; kingdom Metazoa; phylum Chordata; class Aves; order Passeriformes; family Parulidae; genus Setophaga; species Setophaga petechia. Next base: position 18,910,707 of record JANCRA010000002.1, read on the forward strand.
TTTTTTAATTCTGTAACAACCAAAGCTATTACAAGATAAGAATATTACTTAATTTTTCTATGACTTTAATTCCTTATATATGAAGACAAAAGACAAATAGGGGAATTCAATAGCAGTGCACAGTGCTGTAACTTCTTGCATAAATTGAAGGGCTGTGTAGAACTGCAGAGTTATGGCAGAGTTAAATCTGCCTCACTTATGCTTGCTGTTGAGCAGCCATTTTGAATACCAGTGATAACCTCAGCAGCCATTTAGGAGAGAAGTCTGTCATTCCTTTCCTTCTGAAACTGACAGGGTTGTAACTGATGGTGTCAAATACAAACAAATAAAAATGCTAACTCAGATGCAGGCAGAGCTAAATGCTAATTTTCAGTCTGGGAATTAGGAAGCCCAACAGACAACATGCTGTGGGGTCTTCCATCCTTAACAGCTCCAGATTTAGGCTGCTGGTTTGCTGCCCTTTTGAAAGCATTCATTTTGCCAGCCTTCCCACCTCAGAAATGGCCTTGACAGATATCATGATCTGAACAGGGTAAGGCTGGCTCTGCGTAAATGTGACAGGTCTCCTGAGGACATCTGTGGATTTAAGCAAAGAAAATGTTACTTCATTGACTACATGTCAGTGCTTCTGTGCCTGCAGGCAGCCAAAGACATGGGGTTGCCAGAGGCCTTTTTGGAAGAGAAATTAAGGAGTTATGTGGCCAATGTAGACATGGTGGCATTTCAAAAGGCTGCATGTGTTAATTCCCAATGGACTGAGCAAATTCCAGATATGTTTGTTTTGCATAACAACTTTTTATATCTTTATATGTAATTGATTATGCTACACAATTAAATGAAAACTTGGTCCAGCAGTCATCTGCAAAAATACAAGAATGTAAGACTTTCCAGACAAAAGCAGGTAACACCATTCAGCTCAAGGTCCAGTCCTTTAGTGGCCAGGAGACAACATACAAGGAAAAGGTTTAAAAAATGAATCAACATCCAGTGATTCTCCCCTACCAACCTTGCCAGCTTTTAAGTTTCTTGTTAGTAACACTTTGTTCTGCATCTTCACTCTCCCACCTGCTTCTGGTTAAATAGATGATCAAACACATAAATAGCTTCCCTGAAGTTGGGGTAGAGTTATAACAGGCATAATGCTGGTAGAATGGTAGCTGATAAATTTACATGTAGTTAAATGTAGTTCTAAATTTGACCTTAAATGTCTCTGAAAGCATTATCAAATCTGCATCATGTAAGTGCTTTTAAAATACTTATATCTTCTCCTTTATAATGTTATTTTTTACTTTTGATGTTTAACACTGCATTACAGAAATTGATATTACAATCTTTCATTTTCACAGCATGTAAAATACAGCATGCTCCCAATCTCTTACTTTTTTTTAATGTTTTGACTTTGAACTCTTTGCTGCTTTTGGTGGGAAAGCATTTAAACTGGGAACTTGTGTATTGACGTGCTATAGCCAATTGTAAAACTACAGGGACTTGGTGAAGAAAGCAAATATCCAGACTCAACAGTACTAGTCTGTGTGAGAGTAAAGAGTCTTTACTAGCACAAGAGAGGTAGACTACACTATTATTCTTTGATTAAACAGTGGATAGATGTTTACAAATATGGCACAGCTCTCCTCTACTGATTTAGTTCTCAAATAACCACAGGGGAATTGCTAATTGCACAGCATTTACACCATTACCTCTACAGTGTACTTGATCAATATCCTAAATTAGTGAATGAGAAGCATTCTTTGACCCTAGGTGAAGTTATAGTTAAGTCAGCTTTCATCCATAAATTTCTTTTTCCATTCTTCTGGCTTGACGCAGTACAAAGTATTGCAATTTAAGAACAAGCCAAACTTTTTTCTGAAATGTACTAACAAGACTGGTGCATGTTAGATGAAAGAGGTACTTTTTCCCTCTGATAAAAGCTGATAAGGCTTCATCTGGGAGAGGTGGTAAAGAACGGGAACCAATTTTGCATTTCAAGGAATATGGAGTGAGTCTGGAAGAGACTGACACAAACATTCAGGAAATACAATTTGTGAGAAAAAGATGTAGGAACAGGATTTCAGTCCAAACTGTGAAGAGTTAAGTTGTTCTGAATGTAAAGCAACAGAAATATGAATGTCGAATTGCTTCCTCAGGCTATTAGAGAAGACAGAGAAACTGAATTTATTTATTATAAAGATTTAGCTAGATATTAGCAAATATATTCCTACCTACTTGGGCAGTGAGTCATCCTGAAGCTGAGAAATGTTATTCGTTAGTAGTTAATATGAGTTAGACCAACGTGTATCTGTGCAGCGCTCAATCCTACTTCAGTATTCCGAGAGTGAATTTAGGTCAGTTGAGGCACCTTCTAGCCCTGTAGTTATATGATTTAAATAACAAAACCTTGTCTTTACATACCTTCGATGAGAAGCATAATTTCCAGTTATATGCCCAGAGCCATCACACCCAGGAGTGGGACACCTAGAATAACAATGGAAGAGACACCCAGCAGTTACTGACAGGAAAGATAACTGCCCATTTAAAAATATTAATTGGCTTATCCTTGTTTTCTCAGGTGCCAGACTTTGGGACCCCTACCCACTGCTAAACCTAAGCTTAATTCTACACCAGGGACAAACAGTTTTTCATTCATAAAATGCTTTTGTTTGCTGCTCCTCAGCTGCCCACTCCCTTGCCTCCTGGATATCTCAAGTACAGGCAGATTAGTGGAGATTTCCCAGCAATCCAATATCCCTACATCAGCAGGAATGAGTAGGGTTGACAGCAAATGCACTATCCCCATGATGTATGCTTAGGTAGTGGCTAACATTGCAGCGAGTAATTTTCTTTTCCACTGGAGCTATTGCTCTAATCCCACTGCATAGTGTCATGAGAGTGCACCATGAAGAGACCCCTTCACCTCTCCATGAAGCAAAGAAAATGCATAAGACAGGGAAGTAAAGTTGGCCTCTTGCAGAGAGATGGTAACCCACCCAAACAGTGCCAAACACCATGCTACAGCACCAGACAGAAGTGGTACAGCCCTCAGTGAAATTTCTAATAGTTGAATGACATTAGAGCCATTAAAGAAAATAGATGGATTTTTCCACATTGCAGAGATGATTGAGATCATCACAGAAAAAGGTACACTATAATGCTAAGTAAAATCATTAGCTGGTATTTGAGCTGCCATACTAAATCACAGAAAAGACAAAGAATTAATTTACATGCATTTTACTGAACAGACAAATGCTACATGAATTCCAAAAAGTCACTTTTCTTGAGCCTGAGTTTTGAATTTTATTTAATTAAATAGTCATGCTATTTAAAGCGATATTTGGAGAAAGCATTAAAATTCAAAAAATCTTGCTCACAAATTCAGATGTTGCATTCTAAAACATCAGATTTCCATAACATTGAATTTTTCCACTATTTGAATCAGGACTTCATGCAGACTTTGGCTTCCACCCTTTAGTCAACATGTGCTTTCCTCAAAGTTGGTCCATACTGGTAAGCTTTTGTTTCTCAAGGTTTCTACAGACACTAGAACTTTTTTTTAAAATCAGTAATTAGGCAACCCAGAGGTCAGTGCTATGGAGTTGTCATGTTCCATTAAGCTGAATTTCAGCTGCTTTAAGCTAGTAAGCATTACCTACTTCTGAAGGAGCTTAGCAGGGCCAAACTTCAAACATGATTACTGCTACCTTGAAAGACATAAATTAAACTGGAATGTATTCAATGAAGTTCCCATATAATCTTCATCCAGACCAATTCAGTTATTCTATAGGAAGCGGTAGCAGTTCTCAGATGTGAGCTGGTAAAGCTTATAGGGTTCCCTACAACACTGAAGTTTCTCTTCTCCATCCCAAACAGGCCATGCACTTTAGACAAGAAATCTAAACAACATGCTTAGTGTCAATTCTCCTCCTCTCTTGCTTTGTCTTTGCACAGGACCAAATATGGTCCTGTGGTCTTGCATGAAAGGTGAATTAACACGGCTCTTATAGACCAACACACAGGTTGACATCATCACACATCAATCTTTCTTCTTATAGAAAGATAAAGTCCATAATTTCTGCATAATCCTCCTGATACCAATTAGGTAAAACTACAATCCTTGATACAGAAGTCATAATTCAGTCTGTATGCCTCTTACCCTATACTTGTTGTTGTGGCTGCACATGGCTAGGATAAACTTTGGTTATTTCTTTAAAAGTAAGTGGTCAGGGCATGAAATGTGAATGCTCTTATAATTTAAATACTTTATATCTATATATGTTCTCATTATTTATTTTTAGACAAATGTTTTAAGATCTACAGAAAGTCAACTCTTGCTTCATGTGTTTTGGGTTTTTTTTATGTTAGGTAGCTTCAGTGGTCTCCAATGCCTATTTCCATCAAGACTAGCTGCATCACTGAAGCCTGACTAAAGCCTCTAAGATGCTGAATCCTAAGACATGGGGATAAGAATTAATTAAAGGAATTGACTACATTTTGGCTCTACGTGTTCATGGCATTCAAATCAATAAAGGAGAACTCAGAGCCATGGGACTATTCCTCTGCAGTCTGGGGTACTACAAGGATTTCTTCTTTATGAGCCCATGATTTGAAGCCACTGTTTTCCTCTCCAGAATTTCTGTTCTTTTGAGGATAAGCTATTAGCAGAAATGAACAATGTTTTTTTCATCTTTTCCAAGACTTTCTCTTACAGGCAACATGATTAATTGTGTCTTAACAGAAAGGGTTTATAAGAAGCACCAGTATATCCCATGCATCAGTCTTAAAATAAGACCATTGCACCTCAACCATTGGGACAGTCTCACACAATTTAAAAGCTATCTTATTTTTGTGTTATTTAAAAAAAATAAGCATTTTTTAAGCAATTTTTTTTCAGAAGCTAAAGAAGAAATCATCCTGCTGTAAATTGAATTGCATATCTTCAGAAATGGCTTTGCACAATTCATATCAGTTTAAAAATGTGCTTTTGATTAAACCAGATGAGATCTTTATGTTGGCAAGGATTTCAGAATGACCTTTCAAATTTTGACACTATTTGTTTTTAAATCTCATAAATTTATATTTACCTTCATGTAACAGTTGAAATGAGAGAGTAGTGCAGTTGGTAAGAACACTTTAAAGCTCTGGAACATTTATACTTCTGCTGTTTCCATTCTACGGGAAATGTTCTTAACAGTGTGACACACAGGATGCAGACATGCAGCAGTCTGTTACAACTATGAAGCCATTACAATATTTACTTGCTATCCTAAACAGATTAGATAAGGAGACAACCCCAAGTTCTTGTGCTATTGAAATTAGGATTCTGTATTTTCCAAATGTCTCAGCATATGTAGGACTGGCATATACCTTACTACTTTGCTATAATTTACTACCTATTCATATATGACTTAATCATATGTACAAACAACAATGCCAGAAAATGTATGCATTGCTTGTAAGAGGCAGCTTATGTGAAACTCTTTGAAAATTACTATCAGAGTATGTGGTAAAAGAGAGCTGCAGTTTTCCATGCTTACTTAAAGCAAATCTGATTTGGCAGGATCAGAAACTCATTTGTAGAATTTACATAATAGCTTATTGTAGCACAGGAAATACTTCAGTACTGTAACGAGGGAGGTGACAAAAGGAACTGACTCTGTGAAGAGTGACGTTCAGGACATAGAATACTAGCACTTGACTACAAATTTAGGGCATCCAGTAAAAGAAAGGTTTTGTCAGGGAAGGGGAATGCAGTGCCTTGATGTCTCATTCATTTCACAGATCATTCCATAGAAGCATTTTTGGGAAAATAAGCAGAAGCAGGAAGTAGGGCAGGCAGCAGAGCAGCAACAGCTGTGGCAGCTGGATTCAGTATTTGGCTTAGATTCAATAGCAGGAGAAAAAAGGGTGAGAGGTAAATTGAGAAGAATAAACTTAAGCCCTGCTACTAATTCTTCACTGTGGAAAGATTGAAGGTGTGCAGCAATTAAAACAAACTTCTGTCAGCTTGAAGAACTCAGGAAGGTTCCTAGGACTGGGGAGGAAATGGATGCAATGCCCAAATGAGCTCTGCGAGGGTTTTTCCAAATGCCAGTGGTTAAAAATCTTGTTGAAACCTCAGATCACAAGACGCCCTAGCTCTCACCAGCATAGGGCACTACAAATAAGACCCATAATTAAACCTGTATTTGTAGGCTTACATGTAGTGTACATACTTAGATTTACAGCTTAACTATCATGACAGTGATAGGATTTTACAGAAAGTGTCAAGACAAAACTGCAACAGTTTTCTCCTCGTTACTGTGTACTACTTTGGTTGACTTACTTTTTCAAATTATTTTAAAACATAAATTAGATTCAAAACATAGAGATAAAACAAAGACATTAAAAAGTACTTCAACATTTTTATTTTTGTGCTGAGAGTATCAGCTCTCATAGAAAAGAATAAACCATCCATTTCTCTCACACTGGCCAATTGCAATGAGTTCCTACAAAATATCTTCCATTACCCATCATTAGTAAGCTGATGAATCGGCACAAAAGACTGATGTTATCTTTACTGTTTAGTTTACAACATTTAGAGCCTACTATGTTGCACATCCAATCTTCCTACATGAACACATGTATCAATAATACAGTCTATCAGAGAGAATATCCTATAAATCACTAATTAACTGTTTAAAGCAGATTCAGCTAGCAAAAGAAAAATCACATTAAATTGAACAGGGGAATAAATCAGGGAACTGTGCAAAAATTCAGAATGGTCCTCCATAATGTTCCGCACTGCAAAAGAACTGGGATTAATATAACTTTAATTATAACTTTCCCATAGTTTTACTTTGACCACGCTGTCAGTCTCTATAGTAGAGGTGTGATTTTTCTATTGAAGATTCAGAAAAGGCTAGAAAAATATAATTGTTTCCTGTGGGATTTTTTTCATAACAGAATGTAGAATTTTTTATTGTCTGGTGGTTTCCATCTATTTGAGATTCTGTTTTGCTTCACTGAATCACCAGGAATGGAATTCATAGGTTGGGAAACTGGCAGAGAGACACAATAATACTTGCATTTCTGGTTTTTGCCTGAAGATCTGAGAGTATTTTAAAAACATTATTGGATAAAATCTCACAATGGTGCTATGGAAAAGGGAAGGATCTGGCAGAGGAAAATTGGACAATAAAGAGTCTAAATTACTTCACACAGAAGTGGAAAATATACCAGAAGTACAGATTTTTATTCACTGCTCTGTTTGCAGCTAAAAAGATGTATGTCTTCTGAAACTACATATAGATTCATAACAAATTACTGTGGTTTGGTGCTTTTTATTTTTTTTCTAGTGAGGTAGTCCCAAAACAAAAGGTTACGAAAGTAAAATTGTTAAGACATTGTGTTTGCAGTTCCCTGAATGAGAGAAGAGAAAAAAAAGGAGAGGGCAAGAAAGGGAAGGAATGAAAAGAAGCCCTGTCAAATTAAAAACTGGATTTTCTGTGGAGCATAGTAGGTTTATTGAGTATCTATTCCTATATGAGTTTGAGGGCTTGTCAGAAACTATAGGTTTGCAGCTCTTGACAAACAAGTTCTCTTTTTCAACTATCTAAGAAGCCAAAAGAGAGAACACACTTTTCTCCAGTTCCTTCCTATGCCAGTCACTACTAAGCTGCAGGGAGCACTCCTGGGTGAGAAACAAGATCATGAGAAGAGCTGTGTGGTCCTCAGTGCAGACTTTTGGCCACAGGTGTGTCAGTAAGAGTCAGTGCTATGGCTATTGCTATAAAAACACCTCTTGAAGCAAGGATTGGACAGATAGCAGCAACTCATTTTGTCTTTACTCTTCTGAGGAGTCAGAGCAATGCCTCCAGCTATTACTGTTCTAGCCAGCTCTGTGAAAGCAATCTGGATATGTAAATTGTAAAAATCTTATTTTCAGTCCCAGGTATTTTGATAGATTGTCAAGTTCTAATGAAGTATGTGAAGTGGGAATGCTGCTGATTCCTTTCCTCATGATGACACAGAAAAGTTGCTGTCTGTTCTAACTCCAGTAGGAACACAGATATTTTCCATAGAATTTGATTTTTAAATTCCAGTGATGATACTTTCTTTTGCTGTCTAGACCAAAACGCTCTACCTACACAATCTATCTATGAATTTGCAATGAAAAACAGTTTTGTGTTAGGATGGATTTATTTCCCCTTTATTTTCCTCAGAGAGGTGCTATATCTACATACTTTTTCACTCTACTTCACTCCTTCCTTCTTCTTTCCTGGTGCCTTCCACCCTGTTTTCAATCTGCTATCCTTCTCCAGAAACAAGAATCTCTATTTCCTTTTGCTCCAGTTTACTTTCCATCCATATTCCTCTCCAGCACTTCTGTGCTGCATTCTACTCCCTGATTTTCCAAATAAATTTCTTCTTGTCTCTTCTTGCCTCTTTAACATTTCCTCTTTCTCCTTTTTTGCTTCCTTTTTTCTCTGTTCCCTTTGGCTGATGCCTTCAATCTCTGTTCCTCCTTCATCCTTCTTCCTTTTATGATCTCTAATAACCTTGGAGTTGATGTTTCTTTCTTCTTTTCTCCTTCCTCTTTGTTGTTTTTTCCCATTATCTTTTCTTTCATCACCCTTGTTGTCCTCCTGCTCTTTTCTCCCAGCTGATTTTATCATTCTTGCTGTCTGCATTGCTTGTGGTCCTCTCACATTGCTGAAATGACTGGGCACACATTCTGCCCTTGTGTCAGAGGAGAAAGTGCTGTGTGTGAAACCTTAATACAGAATTTATCAGCTGTCGAGACTCAATGAGTCATTTTAAGTATCTTGACCTCTTTTATTTTTATTGAAGTGTTTGAGAGCTTTATCACTTGCTTCAAAAGGAGCAGAACCAGGCTAACACTGGGTAGTTCTGGAAACTGCATTCAGAGCTCATTTGAATTGGTTCAAGAGGCAACATAAACTACGGGACAGTAATGCACATAACGAATATTTCAGGAGATTTTACATCTCTGGTTTCATGTTCAAGGCTAAACTTAGGTTCCAATCCTCACAAATGTACCTATAATGACTGTACAAAGTCAGACCTCTATAAATATCAAAGTTTCATAAAGATGCATTGTAATAAAAAAACAAGTTAAATTTAGATTCATATGTTAATGATTTCTTTCTATTTCTTCTAGCTAGAAGGAGTATTTAAGCACAGAAATTTAGTTTTAGGAAAAGTGCTAAATATTACTTTTCCACATGTAAAATATTGCTAGCATTTCTCACTTAACAAAATGCTACTGAAATGACTGGTCTCTCAGGGAAATTTAAATGCCAGATCCACAGCAGATATAAAGGAAGAGCATTTCAGGAAATGACAAGGGCCAGCAAAACCAAAAAAATTGTGTGGAAGGGCAAATGGGTGAATTAAAAAAAAGAATCTTTTTTTCATCTAGTCAGGGTTTTTTTGGCACTGGATCCAATGCCACTTCCAGTGGGAGTGGGCAGAAGAGCCGGGAGATCCAGACAATGATCCCTCCTGGTGGGGCATTACTGAGCCCTCTCAGAAGACATTGGGAGAAGTACAGATTGGAAGATTGGAAAGAAGTGCAGAATGGAAAGACTTGTTATTGCCACTTTCACCGTACAGTGTGTCTATCCATGAAGGAACAATGCCAGGCCTATGGAGCTAGTCCAGGCATGAGACTAAAATAATTTTGGCTCAGAGGCTTCATGGAGTAACTTCAGTTACTCTCTTTTATCTCTGCAGAGAGATTGCTCTGTCTCTTTCTCTTTGCCTCTAGAAATCCCCAGCAACCGAATGGTTCTGAACTGGGGCGTGCTGACTGCATACTCCTCTCCTCAGGTACAATTTAATTAATTCCCTGATTTTCTGCATATGCTACTTTTTCTGTCCTTACCTGATGCTATCATCCGTATTGCATTCCTGCATTTTTTTTGAACCATGTGGGGGTGAGAAAGAACATGATATGCTTTTTAATTACACAGAAATCCATTTTCCTGTAAGCAGCCTAAAATGCATCATGCTGGCACATAAAATATTGCTGTGCACTCCAAAGCACAGATTCACACAATGAGTTTAAATTAATTATATTGCTTTAGAAAAAATATTCCTGTGCCTTCCATCACCACCTCTGCATGCTACCTCCTTTGCTACCAGTCAGGACTTCCCAGCTTCCCAGCAGCAAGTGCCATGACATGCTGCCTGCTGTTCTCACATCTAGCAGCAGCACATAGCCCCTTAACATGCCAGTTGCCAAAGGCAGGGTATGTGCCTAATGTGAAATAGCTTCTGTGCACTACCCAGGGGGTGCTCTGTGCTCAGAAGCTGCCAGGGGGAAGCTGTGAATCAGTTCTCCCCCTGGGCACCTTGCCCACGCTTTCTCTCCTGCCAGCATCGCCTGCCTTGGAGGCAGCACCGGGCAGCTGCAGATCCCCTCCCTGCAGCAGAGAGCACTTCCTGGCACCAGGGATGAATCAGTTCCAACATATGCAAATTCAAATGTTCATTTCCAAACAGCTCAGCCTTTGGAAAAAAGCTTCATTTATATGTGAAGGAATAACATAAAATGATGGAGGCACAGAGAAAAATGCAGGAGAAGACAGCCCTAAGAGAACATACCCTACAACTAGGAACAAAGCCATACAGATTCTCTTGTCTCCTAATAGCATTGCTGTTAGCTTGTGCTCAAAAAACAAAACAAAACAAAACAACCAAAAAAACCAAACAAAAAACACACACACAAAAACCTACTCAAAAACCCACATGGGCTTTTTTCAGTAAATTTATGTGGACACATTTGTCTCTGAAGAAGAATGTCCTATTCCTGGTTGGTCTATTAATATGGGAACCATTAAGCCTCCAAGAATATCTGCCACTCCGTCACTGCACAGCAAGATTGGTCCTAGTTTGCAGAATAGCTAGTGACATGATTTCTATAGCTCCCTGCATGTGACAATGGGTCCAAGTGAAGCACTGGAAGGCAGTAACATAGGTATAACATTTGTTATACTTCACTTTAAAAGGTGTCTTCAAAAGCTCGTATAACCAGCCTTAACTTTTCTGTTTATAATGAAATTCGGAGTTTTAGCTCAAAATTAAATTAAAATTAGGCTGAATGTTGACTAATTTGAAAACTTACTCTTTAAACTAGGTAATTTTTGCCTGATAAGAAATATACATTATAGTCAGTAACCTGCTGGTTATCTTGAACACCTTAAAATTATAAATAGAGTAATTCTTTAATTTTCATCTCTATGCTGCTGCCTCTCCCATGCTCTGCTCTTTTGTGCTTTGTATATCTTGTCTTAGGTGAAAAAATTTAAAAAGGGTGTGATGGGCACTGCAGTACGACCTTGAAGCTGTCACTTCCTGTGAGTCTCCTGGAGGTTTGGAATGACTTCAAAATCTATGAATCTGCAATACTTAAAAGGTCAGCATCACAGCAAGGAATGCTGAGACAAACTATCAGATTAGGATTGCTACAAGCAGAAGAAAAAAAGGTTACCAGATTTTGTGTCGTCTGTGGCCTTAACAATCCACTGAAGCTGTTGGTGGGAGATTTGGCACAAGCCAACGTTAGCCATTCCTTAGCTATTTTATTTATCTGTTTCTTGTTCAACTTGTGCATGCACCAACAACAAAGAGAAGGATTCTACAAGATCACAGGAAAGAAGAGAGTAGGATCAAATATATGGGGGAGAAAAAAGGCTGAGTGGGAAGGATGGAAAGAGAAAGAGCATGGAGAAATTCCAATTTATATGTCCTTCAAAATGGTGTATCTAATATAAGCATGAAATACCAAGCTTAAAAAATACTTCTAGACCTATATAATAAAGAAAGAAGCAAGAGTCTGCCTGTAATGTGAGTTTTCTCAGCCTAGTATTACGGCAAAGCCACAAATCAATAGGATTGTAAACATCTGTGAGTTCTCTGGGAAATATATCCTGGGCAGCATGAGAGCTAAGATGTTTGCAAAAAAACCCCAAGCCCATTAAAATAATCCAAGTGACAAAAAATGTAATGGCCTGGGATTTTCTTCACTATTAACAGCTTTCTCCTTACACTCCTGCTTCCAAAGAGCAATTAAAAAGATGATTTTCAGTGCACATTCAGAAATGTAAGGTAAAAATAATAGTTTGGTGTAAAATCTTTAGGTGACTAATTGCATCTTAAGGTTGAGAGCTGTTTAGCTCCACATGCAGGCACTGCACTGTGCTCATTAGAAACCTTGAGAAGCGCTATTGTACCATGAAGTTCTTTACACTAGGTGGACTTTTACCTGTTTTCTCCATGTCTGTGTTTCTGTCTGGAAACATCTATCATCTGGTGACAGGGACAGGCCAACACTTGGAGAAAAGGAGCAAACTCAAGAGTTTCATTTTCCCAGACAGAAAAAGCAGATATACTACTTTCTATTTTGGACTGAAGCATCTACAGCAAGTGAGCAAAATACTTCAGTTTTCATTTCATGAAAACAAGCAGCTTTTCCCCTCTAGGCCTAAAAACATTTGTCAGAAGCCTAAGTGAAGAAATATGAAAATACTGAGTGTGAATTGTATCAGACTGTGAGAGGCAGTCTGGTCTCATAAGAAGGCTAATGAACAGTGCAGCTTAGGGAAATCCAGTTTTGTTACTGATTTTCTGTGTGACTTTATACTGACTCTTGAAACCCTCTTGGGCTTGCTCTAATTTTTCATGTGGTTGACTTAGGACTCATGCTCCACACTGAGTGCTAACTTCCCTCAGACATGCAGTAAGCATATTTAATTCATACTGAAGGGAAAAATCCCTAGTGAGAGTGTAGTTATGAACCTGTCTACAAGCAGGACAGCTGGGCATTACCATAGTTATGTCATCCCTGCAAGTATTCCATCCTACTGCCTCGAGCTAGACTCTTCTGGTAGATACTGGTTAGACAAACCAGATATAATGAACTAACACCTAGGAAGGTACAATTTTCTTCCCAGCACTCTCAGAAACACAAACAGTAAGGTGCAGGCCTGCACTGCTACAAGACCATTGCCAGACAGTTTTGGGCCTGAAGGACTTGATATCCAAGGCCAAGGAAGTTAGCTTGCTCATTCTTCTGAAAAGTGTAAAGCAATTTTGCTGCTGTCTACGAATACCTAACAGGTTGCTGTGGTGAAAGCATAACAGACATTTTCTCAGAGGTGCACAGCAGAAAGACAGCCAATAAATGGATAGAATTCAGCATGGGAAAGCAAATTTATTATAAATGAAACAAAAGCAACCAAGTATCAATCTGGTCAATAGTTGTGGGAACTCCAACTTTGGCAAAACTCATAACTTGACTGGACAAGGTCCTGAACAACCTATTCCAACTGGATTTGATCTGAGCAGGAGCTTAGACTAGCTAACGTTTGGATACCCCTGGCTACATGATTTTATAATTCTGTAATGCATCCTAAAAGCTGTATCAGAGAGAATACTGTTTGGCCTCCTATTAGCAGTACAGATGCAGCCCTTAGTTAGAGGCTCTATTCCAGAAATATCATACACTATCATTTTTCCTTGATTCCAGTCCCTTCTGCATAGTTCAAGTTTCAACCACCAGAAAATTTTTCACATAGTTTTATATATTCAAAATATTTGTGTATTTCTTTGTATTTGTATGTGTTCTCAACAACTGAATGTGATGATTTTGAAGTCCAGCTTGCAGAGTTAATGAATGCTTAGAAATTCTCAGTGAGGTAGATGAAGTGGATCACAACAAATATCCTGATCAGTGAGAGAGACTGTGTACCCGAGATAATACTCTCAGCTTCTACTCTGGGCATCCATCTGCCTCTGCTTCGGAGTTTCCTGTTCCCCCTGAAAGGATGCTGCAGCTGTCTGGGTAGCAGTAAAAGAAACAACAGAGCTTTTAGTACAGTATTCAGTAACCTGAAATTGGTGTCATTTCACCCTAACCTGTCAGAGAGGATGAGGCAGTTTGCACATTATGAGAACAAAGGAGATATCCCTTCAGTGAGGGCAGGATCTCTGATAAGACCATTAGAACTGTTTCAAGCTAAACTCTTCATTTTTCTGCTGGAATCTGAGACTGTATTGAACAGCAAGTAAGTAATAATTCCAGCTCTGTGTGAATGTTCCAAGGTATCATTAAGTAGAGCACTTGAGAATAAATTGGGCTTTTCATTGATATGGGATATGCTCTCATATCTGTTCTTACTTTGGCCCTCCTTACTTTCTCCTCAAAGTTAACAAAGGCAGAAAGTCCATGCTTCTGTACAATTCCCACATCTGCAATTCCCATAGAACAAGGCAGTGCAAGCTTGGTTTATACTGCAAGCATCTCACAAAAGAGATGCGTCAGGTTTGCAGTCTGAGAGCTGCAGGAGTAGTTTCCCAAGCAGCTCTCAGTGAGAGAGTTTCCCAAGTGCAGGGAGGTTGGAGGTTGCAGCCAGGGATAAAGGGCTGTGCAGGACAATGGCCCATATGGCTGCACACAGTGGGGCTCTGCTGTACCTCACAGCTCACAGCTCCCATGCACTGCAGTGGTAGAAAAGCAGCTCTCAGTGAGACTCTAACTTTCCCTTACATAGCTTTTACAAGAAGGTTTCCCTCTGATTTTTTCAAAGCAATAAACATCTTTTCCAAAACCACTTCCTGTTTTAGGTGCTTATAGGCAAATAAGCATGTATTTACTGCTCCTTACTCTTGTTTCTAATTGACTTGGTTCGTGTTGATACAGACCTTGTCTAAACTTTGATTAATACTTTTCTTTTTCCAGGCTGGTGAGGAAGAACTATAACTTTCTATTATCAGAATGTATGTTTGCATCTTCTAGTCAAACTCTGTCGAAATATTTTTTAAGAAATCACTATCCTTGTAACCATTCCTGCTAAATAAAAGCACTTTGCTAAGGACTTGGAAGGATATTACATGGGGCAGGAACCTAGCTGCAACACAAATTCTCTGTTTTGATTAACTCCAAGGTTGGGATCCTCAGCTACACATGACACAGAAGAAGAACATCTTCATTAACCTTCTTGCATGAAGTACAGATAGGTATAATTCCACTCAGCACCCATTCAGACACAGAAAAAACACTAATTTCAAGATGAATACAGGATCACAGGAAGGTCAATTGCGGAATAAGTTATCCAGCAAACAACATCTTACAGAAATGTCTCTAACAGATTGCCACTTCCCAGTACTTATAGTTGTCAACTGTATCTTTTGCACAGAATGTAATCCACTGGCAGTGTCTTTAAAAACAGCCAATTCCCCCTTTTCATGGTGAGATAAGTTTGTGAGGAAAATCACCCCTTGGATAAGTATCTTATTCATTACATTTACTTTACCTTTGAATGGAAGTATCTTCATTGACATGAACAGATAAAAAGAAGTTTTTCTTAGCCTTTAAGACAATCCCACTTCATTTTGAATTTTAAGATGGAATAAAAATATTTTTGAAAATGTTCTTGATTACGTAAGACCTTATATGAAGATATGAACACATCTGGTCTGTGGTACATTAACATTCACATGAATTTTGCAAAAATTCGAGATATATGGTCCTGATGTGTTTACTTATTACAATTTTTGAATCAGCAACATTTACTCTGGCTTCAGTAGAGTTAACTAAAAATTTATTAAAATTAAATTAAAATCAGTAAAATTATTATTAAACATAGTATTCTTGATAATAGTTTTGCATACAAAATCTGCAGAACATTTTGCATTGAATATCAGTAATTTTTAATTTACAGAGGTTTATTGTATCAAATAGAATCCAAAAAAAGTTAAGAACTTCCTTACCAACACTTGAATAATTAAATTTTAAAAATACTCTTTTCTTTATAAAGGAGTAGTGATAGGACTCTATCTGTGACAGTATCAACCTGAAACTGGTTTTGTCTAATGGAAGAAGTGCAAACTCTACATGGAGTTTGGCCTTGTAATATTGTTCTCACTCCATTTAAAATATGCTACTTAGGGAAAGCTTTTCAAAGTTGCAGAACATAATCTTGGATGTGAAGCCTGATAAAGATAGTGGGAGGTGTTCTACTGGCACAGTTGCCCAGGGATGCCGTGGATGCCCCATCCCTGGAGGTATTTAAGGCCAGGTTGGATGGCGTTGAGTAACCTGGTCTAGTGGAAAGTGCCTCTGCCCATGGCAGAGGGGTTGGAACTAGGTAATTTTTAAGGTCTGTTCCAACCCAAACCTTTCTGTGATTCTATGATTCTGTCATTTAAAAATACTTCAGATTAGGTCTCAGTAAAAAATTAGAACCATCAAAGGACTTTTTCTGTGAATGGGAATGTTGAGGAATAAATCTTAATTGGTTTAAAAAAGTAAAGAAAAAAATTCTTAATAATTCCATTCTTTCTGATTCTTCACACTCAAGCCACATAAGTTGTATTTGGTGTTATTCAAAAGCAAGGCCCTTGCCCCTCCTTCACAATACCTACACTTATAGAAAATACTTACGCTTTCCTGACAGATGTTGCTTGATTAGTGCATCAGAGTGCAACCACCACCTACAATGGTTCCTGGAGAAGCCTTGAGGAGAAACCCATGAACTATCATTTTTAAAAATTATTCAGTTATTTTCATATAAATTTTTATGATTCCCCTGAAGTTTTTCCTCTATTTTTTTTAAAACTCTTATTCATTGGGAAGAAAACCATTTTTCTCTGCAGTGTCCACCATATCTCTGCAGTGTCTAGCATAACCAACATTCACAGCTTTTAAATGAAAACTTATTTGTGAAATGCCCAGCAGTTACTGAATTCACTCCCCATTAAAGAATAACTCTGGCATTTAAAAGAAAAAAATACAAATATTTTAAAGAAATAAATAATTTTTTTTTTATTTTTTACCTATTCTCTGACATCATGTCTGATTCATTACTGAAATAGGGATTCCAATCATAGAGTCAAAAATTAATGTTTTTTACCTATTAAATTCTTCTTTAGAATACTTTTGGTATGCACCATATATTAAAGAAAAGTGCCAGACTGGCCTAGAAAAAAGTAGTTTTCTACCTGTGAAAAAGAAAAGAAAGTCTATGACTTGGTTTTCTTTTAAATTGCATCTGTATGTTTTGATTGCTTTCCTATTTAATACAGAAGAAAAATACTTGGGTATGTAATCTCTTCTGAATAAATTATAGTTCTTTTAACTGATCAAATGCTTTCATAATTACATTCCCATCAATTTGCAGTCTGAAAATTTGGAAACTAAGTTCTGTTCATCTCGGTGTACTGTTAACTCTGAAGCCTGAAGAAGGCATTTTAAATATCACTCTGACTGACTACTTTACAGCTCATTATTTGAATGAAACTATGTAAATCTTATAGCTCTGGAAACTACATCTTAAATATAATTTATTCAGATTCATTTTTTGAAGGACCTGTCTTTTTTCCTTTTGTTTTCCACAGTCCAAAAGATAATACCTAATGATAGTAATGTACTTATAATTTAGTTCTCTGCCTCCTTATTACAGAAAACATGTACTGCTGAAGCTGAGTACAGTGCAAGCACAGGCAAGCATACAAAAATAATCAATGATGGCCAGTGGTAAAGTACTCCTCAAAAATTAAGGTTGTTTCATACAACTGAGGCCATGCTGAAAGAGCACAGTGTTGTTATCTGTGGAAGGAGAGAAATCAACAGACTTTGAAGCAGTGGAAATTCTGTGTGTGTTAGGGTAGAAGAGCAGCTTTTACATGCAGATGAGCAAATGTAAATTCCACTTACTGGGAATACAAAAATATTGTAAAAGAAGATTATGATGAGGTGTTTATGAGGGATATGGGATATTTTAGAGATATAAAACATTGATATAGATACTACAGTGCTGCAAAAAATGTGCCACATAAAGTCCCAATAGCACTGAGATAAAAGTAAAGGGATGAATTTAACTGCATGGCAAAATCAGATGTTACTGTGCAGATACAGACACCACATAATCAAGTTAGCAACTGGCCATTTTAAGAAACCAAATAATGCAAGGAATTCTGTAACTTCAAAAAATTTAAATAAGGCAATCAAACATGAATGCTAACCCAAGAGAGTAGCTGAGGGCATCTGCCCAGATCATCACTGTTGTATCTTAGCGTAACTCTTCTAAAGACAGCAGAGCTATGCCAATTTACACCAACTGAGGATCTGGACAATCATGTTTAGGACTTCAAGTGACAAAATTACTTTTATTTTTGGGTATATATTAAAGGGTTTTGGCAAGTCTGACCAAACACAGAAACTGTGAAACACTGCATTTTAAACTCCCCTTTTAGCAACTGTATAGTTTATGCAACTTCCCATGGGGATCGCCTCAGCACTTGGGATATACCACAGCATCATGTTGCAGATCTTTGCAGATCTGGATGGAATGAGTAATTGGTTATGATCTGTTGACTTAAAGCAAAAATGATCAACATCACAATGGGAGTCTGCACAATTACCAAATTGTGCCAAAGAAAAGACCTTTGAATTGATTACAAGCAAATGCCAGGCTGAATGAGATTAATTATGTAGGACAAGTTCAATGACAAAGAAGTATGACCAAACCCAAGGAAGACAGAGGCAACTGTACAAATGGAAAAACTCCAAGACAAGAAGGCCTTAGAGAGATCATTGGGCATATTAACACAGCTAAACAAATTCATTTATAATTAATCACAATTAAGTGCTCCTCTCAGAATAGTTGCTTAGAAACTGCACAGTATGGCACTAGAATGACTGACAAGAGAAAAGTTCCAAAAATTAAAATAAACCATCAAACAAACATTCACACTGAAATATTTGGTGATTAGTGAAGAGCTAGGAACTAAGGAATGTATCTTCAAAACTGCCTAAGTTGTTATTGCAGACACTGAATTCCAATTTCAAAGTTAGGCATATAGAAGTTGCAGGGATGTGGATGCTCACCACTTACATTCCTTCTAAAAACAAAGACTCCTTAAGTCATACAGGTTGCTTTGAAAAAATTACTCTAATTCAGTGATTGTTCATCTGAATTGAGACTATTTTGGTAATAACTGAGTGGCAAATGGTTTTAAATAAGGATTCAAATCCAAACAGTAAAAAAATACAAGCTACTGTTATCGTTTGCTTTGAATAATTAAGTACATAAAGAAACAGGCCATGAACTGTTTGGCTGTTGTAGATACCACTACGCAAAGGAAGCCTCTCATTTCAGAGCATTTCATAGTATTGACAACTTACTAAGGCCCTGATTCTGCAAGGTGCTTCATGCAAACAATTTTCTGCCTGCATGGAACATTTCACAGCATCAGAGATACTGAAATGCAGATGGCTTTTAAGGAGCTTTTTAGAGAGTACATGCTTTTAAGACTACCTCTGAGTAATGAAAACAATGATGAAGGGTCTAATGTAAACAAAAATCAAGAGTTTTCCATTTCAGAGACAAAAGTTGACAAACTTAAGTGAGAAAAATGGAATGACTCAACCTTACCGGAGTCTGAATGAGTTATTCTAACAGAGAAAAAGCCCAGCCACTTCCATATGTAAAACTTATTGCGACTACAGAGATGAGGTTGCTGCAGATGATGGGTTTCTATACAAAGGACATTATCATAACACCACACAACATGAGGTTGGAAATGCTAGGTATAACCTACAGTGCCCATTTGAGTATTGAGAAGTGCAGGAACAGAGCCCAAGGTGTTCTGTTCTGGCCAGGCATGCATGCTGCCATCAAAGATAAGGTATCCAAGTGGAAATCTGCAATAAATACAGGAAACAAAAATGCAAAAAAAACCCACTGAAACCACATAAGATTCCTAATTTCACTTGGCCCAAGGAATGTTGAGCAAAATGGGAAAGATTTTTTCCTTATAGGTGAACTAATCATTGGGGATCTATGTTCCTTGGTTTTGTTTTTAACAATTTAAATTAGACTAGCACACTAACTTGCAATTTAGAAACACATAAAAAACTACAGTTTGTTCAGTTTTTTGTTACCACAACATTGCAGATAAATTAATAAAACACTATCATTTACAAATGGCTCAATCAAGCACTTTTTAGCATTTCTCCAAATACATCACATCTGGTCCTTGCAATCACATTTCCTATACAAGTTAGCTAAAGCATCAAGGAATTTCAAAAAGTGTCTGCAGATTCAAAGGATACATACTTAGCATCAAAGGAGTATTTCAACTTAACACAAGATTACTTACTAGGCTCAACAACTTTAGTATTCAAGAAAAACTGTAATGACAACTTCTATTAAGTTTCCATGTAGAAAAAAAAGACATACACAACAGGAGTAAAAAGGTGAAAATAGGAATGGAAATGATTATTTCTCTTGCAGCAAAGAGTAATTTTCTAAGAAAAAAGTGAGTGAAAACTATATAATGAGTCTCAAGTCTTGTTGCATTCTTATAGGAGGACAGATGTAATCTCAACGGGAAAAGGGAAGGGGAAGGTGGGAAAGGGAAGGTAAGGCAAAGGATAATACTTCTTTGTAGATGAAACAACAAATGCACATCCAGGAACTGAACATCAGAAACACCTCAAGTAGAAAACACAGGATACAGGTGGAGAATTCACTCCAGAAAGTAAACAGAATTCTGCAGGAATAGCTGGTTTGAGTACATAAAGTGACTGTATATTGGGAGAGCCATCAAGGTTCAAAATAGTACAGGCACTGGTCAATGTCCAAGACTAATGTGGTTACCGATCTGAAGAGGGAAATGTTCCTGGGGTGTTTTACTAATATATCCTAATATTTTTTGTCTCTGCATTTTAAATTTATATTTGAAAAGGCCTATTTTTTTACCAGATGCCTATAGCAAGGAGGAAAATACTACTCTTTTCCAGTAATATTTTTTTTAATTTATCAGAATAAAAACAACAGAAGTTTCTCCATTTCTGGGAGGATGCCTCTTCTTCCCAGTTCTTGCTGAGCAAATTGCAGTAAAATCACATCAGTAGAAATAAATAATAGATAATATATTAATATAGAAGAGCTTCCCTAGAAGTATGAGGTAAGGATATCCTTTCTGTCACGAAAACACTGTACTGCATGGAGTTGTCTTTCAAGCAGAATCTTGGCTAACAGTGAGAGCTTCAGAGAAGCTCACTTTTCTATGTGAACGCTGCCAGGGTGACACCTCTGGGAACAGGGAGATGAGTGAAAGAAAGTTAAGAGAAAGAGCAGATCACCAAGAATATCGAAATCACTGTGGCAGAATGACATGGAAAAAAGATGGAGGAACAGAAATTCTGACTTACTTGCAGAGAACATGCAAAAATAGACTGAGCTCATCACTTTGAATTAAGAAGAGATGTGGGAAACAAAAGCTCTCAGGATTCATTGTAATGAGGGAAAGGAGGCTGCACTTCTCCCTCCATAGGAAATACCAAAAGACATCCACCACAGAAAACAAGAAAATCCACAGAGATGCCTTGGGACTGAAAGACTGGGCATACTACAACAGCATCAGGAAGTATCCAAACTTGAAGGCACCTGGTTGAACTGCGAATCTTCCTGAGGATCAGATTCTTCAGAATAAGCAATAATGGGATTTTCAGGCAGAAAACTGACTAAAGATAACAAGGGTAGATGTAGAGGATGGGATATTTAGCTCCACAGCAGACCAAGCTAACACTTAAGTTACCTATATACATAAAGTGTGTATATATATCAATGACCTTTGAAAAATGGTGATTATCTTTACATCAAAGTAGAACTAAGTAGAAATAAGTTTATCACTTTCTGTGAGTCTCTGGTACCTGAGTTCTCAGGTTCCCACATTGATAGGACACCAAGTAGAAATTCTCACAGTTGGTCACCTCTGTTTTAACTGGGATCAATCTACTGATGAAAAAAATGTGTCCTTTCAAAACAAAAATTAATTCTAGCTTTGGATTGTTTGGGTTTTTCACTTTTATTTGTTTTGAATAAGTTTTAAAATGCTTCAAAATGTTGTTTTTAACAGTATTTATAATTCCACAATGGTATTACAGTTTGGAAGTAATCGTAACTGTTAGAAAAATCTGCAATGATAAGGAATAATAAAGAAAACTGATAAAGAAAGGCCCCTTGGTAAGATCACACTGAATTTAATTTATTAATACTTTAATATTGGTAGCTGTCACTGGGTGGACTGTTAACTGTTTTCCCATCATAGTTAACTTTACTCATCAATATAGTGTTCCTAGGTCCTTTAAAAATTACTTGCTTTTCACAAGTACTATAACCAAAATCTTAATACTGGAAAAGTTTGGTTCTCTGCCAGATATTGATTTCTGCAGACAGCTTTAAAACTGTCAACCCCCATTTTTTTTCCTTTTTTTTTTTCAGCATAAGTAACTGAGAATTAAACCAGAAGATATTGTTCTGTTATTTGGAGATCACTGACCAGGCTGTAACTGCTTTAGTCTGCTGACAAACTATGCACAAAGGCTCTCACTTTCCTATTTGAGATTCAGGCAAAAATAAGAAATTGTGCAATCTGCATGGTAAATCTGAGTGAGAACCCTTACAGATGAGAAGCACGGGTGGTAAGGAATAATTATGCTGACTGACCCTGGAACAACTTAATTGAAAATTGCAACATTATTATTCTGAGAGACAGGAAATGTGAGCAATGGAATCTTGGAGCCACAATTTCCAAAAGGCAATACGATAAGCATGACTGTTAAGCAAAACATTTCTCTAACCTTGGAGGATTTTTATATTATTTTGAATGTGAATATTATATGAATGATGTTATTAATTATTTGAAGTGTCTGCTATTTTGTATTTTAGGCGGTATACAAAAAAAAAAATCTGTGTTAGCAAAATTACAGTTGGGAAGCTACATTATACATTATTTGTATGTGCTGTAAAATACACACAAAGAGATAATGTGTCAGTAAAATGTGATATGAAGGCCTTACCAGCACATGTGTGAGATTTGATTTGATGGTAAAGCCATGAAAGTATTAAATCCTTCCAAATTATGCAGTCCAGAAACATGATTCCTATGCTGTTCTATCAGTTTTTCTACTACATTATCAATTGTTCTCTGTACCCTGTACATTAAACAAGTATTTGCCAAGAATTTTAAAAGGCTGAAATCTTTACAGAAGAATGGAAAAAAACTACATTAAAAACCTGAACAAGAAATAAAAGATGAAGAAGAGATGAGAACAATATAGACTGGTAGGGAAAGGACAGAAGGGATCTCAGCTTGCGTTATAGGTAAAAAATGTGTATACATTTCCCTCTACAGCCTGGGGCAGGAGCCAAGGTTCCTGGTTCTCACTACTCTTCTGCTGTCAGCAAACATGTGTGAAACATCCCAGCAATGCTCCCCATCTCCTCCTGCCAGTCCATGCAGATCACTAAAGCTTCCACTGCTGTTGCTCCGAGAGCAGCCCAGGCAATAGAGCAGACACCAAAATGTCCCATGGTGGCTGGTGGCCTGACAGATGGCCAGTAGTATCCCATATTATGTAATTTCTGCCTCTTTTCAGCTTCTGCTTCCTCATTTTAGAAACAAGGAAATTATAATCCCAGAACTTAAACGCAATGTAAATGAAGTACTTCACAGTGCAAAAATTTCAAAATCAAATCCTCTTATGTAGCTTTCGTTTAGCTGCTTTGTGCATGCACGTTACATTTACATGATCACATCTTCCATCTTAAGCAGAGAACAAGAGCATAAATGAGAGCTGTGTAAAGGATGCTGCCATGCATAGGACTCCCACTTCCCTGCATTCAAATATATGTGGGAAATGCTAAGATGCTTTATTTCTGTCTCTGTACCAACTTCACAGGATAAAGAGACAGAGGACAATAAAAATATAAATGTGATGAAGGCAGGAGATGGGCTGATCAGACAAGGGAGCTTGAGACAGGGAACAATGAAGAAATAATGATGAAGGAAAAGGAAAACAGAACAGAGTAAATGGGCCAAGTGGAAGCTGGGACTGATTAGAGTTTTGGGATAGGAGAAAGGACATTATGTCTACTCTGGAACTGGACTCTCCTGCTTTTTCTGCAGAGTTCATCCCTTTTCACAAAAGGTCGATTGCATTACATAGATCTGCTAAATTCCCATTACTCCAAATTCAAGGGTTTGAACATATACAGTTCTCTACAATGTGAAGAACTGAAAAATTGAGTCCTAAAAGTATCCAAGTGAGCAATCAAAAATATATACCTAAATTTCTGGTTTAAAATGAGGATAATAACAACCCTATTTAATTCAGAGCATAACTGCAGATGAAAAAAATTTCTTTCATAACTAAGTAACTAAATTTATTAGAAACACTCAGATGTGATGGTAGTGACAAATGTGTGAGTGAATTAATAGGTCTATCTTCAGAAGGCAGTTTGAGAAAACTGGAGTGAATCAAAGACAGGGCCTCACAGAGGATAATAAAGGAAAATAGAAGAAATTAATTAGTTGCTTATGCAATGATTACTATCTGCACTGTTCAATGATTTACTGTGTTATCTTGTGGAAAAATATA
Organism: Setophaga petechia; assembly: GCA_024362935.1. Lineage (NCBI taxonomy): Eukaryota > Metazoa > Chordata > Aves > Passeriformes > Parulidae > Setophaga > Setophaga petechia. Next base: position 18,935,155 of record JANCRA010000002.1, read on the forward strand.
TGATCAGAAAACAAGGAATTGCCATATAGTGCAAATACAAAGCAGAACTGAATTAAGTGAGCCTGCTCAAAATTCTGTCATTTTGAAACTTAACAGAGTTTTATATGTTCAACTGGTATAATGGTAACTTTTAAATTAATAATTTATGCTAATGAATAATAAGTAATAGATTTTAAACCTAAAAATATTACTTTAACTTAATCTTGGTTTTTGCTTAGGAAAAACTTGAAAAAAGTAGAGAGAGTGGCATGATATAGAAATGGGATCTCAAGTTTAGGTGTTTTGGGACTTTTGTCTTCCTGGTTTCTACCAGGCAGCCTTGACTGCAGATGTTTCAGAAAAGCAGAGGAGATGAAGTAATTCAGAAACAGCTTCCTTAGATAAGTAGAAACCTTATGAAGGGTTTGCTTAAAATATTCATGCTGCCTCAAGAGTCTTGAGTGTGTTTTGCTTATGCATTCACATTTTCTCAAACTTCTACCATTTGACCCATCCCAACCCAAAATCCAGGTCCAAATCTGAGTTTCTCTGAGATACACGTCTTTCTCTACTTATACTTAAATGTTTTCCCTGATGTCATTTACATCCGCTTTTGCATATCACATATTCTTCTGGCAGCATATATCAGCATGACCTAAACTAATAGTTTCAAAACATTATTTTTTCCTTTATGGGAAATCAGCTGTAAATTTTGCATGTATTATTTACCTCTAGCAACTAAATTAAGTAAAACTAGAGAGCAATTTTACTCCAGTTTTCTCATGCTTGCTTTCTTATTTTTCCCATGGTTTACATCAAGAGTTGTTTGAGTTTTTTTAAATCAGCATATGTACTGAATTCAAGAAATGTGTTGTAAAAACAGAATTCTGCTAAGCAGTATGGCAGCATGTGGTATCCATTTATACTTTCCCTACTGAATTTTCCTCATTTCTTGTGACAATTTCTCCATCTTAACCACATTGCCCGCTCAGGAGCACCGTCCTGGCATAGCACAAATAAATGCTATAGTTCTTCCACACAGAGTTGCAGTAGAGCATATGTGCAGGAAGACAGAGCAAAGCTAAGTCTCACAATCCTCTCATGTTCATAGTTCAAAATTGTTACTCCAAAGAACTGAAAGGAATGGCAAAGAACCCATTTTAAGCAGGGGATAACTTAGTAAACATTAAAAAAAAACATAGTCACATGAGAAAATGCATTAGGCTGGTAGCAATGATACGAGCCTGGGGAAAATTATGCAAGCATTTGGGAAAACCAAATTGTTCTCCCTCCAGCTGTGTCTGAGAAACTGCAATGCTTTACTGCTTGCGTAATCAGAAGTGTTTCATCAGTCTAATTGTATGGGAATTTTCTGTTCTAGCTAGCAAACTCAAAGTTCAGAAAAAAATTGAGAAGGAATTCAAACGTTAAGCTAAAATTCCAGAAGTTCTGTCTTTTGTCCATCCCTGTCACCTAATGGACACACAAAAGGACATACTAGGTCAACAGACTTATGTACAGAGCCCCTCTGTATGGAATTTCTAGAGACTTCAATACATGTTTCAAGCAGGATCAGCCCCTTCTGCAGTGGCTCTGCAGACAGCATTTCTAATTTATGATATAACTTTACACAATTTGTGGTCAAATAAATATTTATAAAGAAAATATTTGTTCTTTATATCTTACTTGAGTTCTTGTGAGCTTGTGGCCAGCATACTCCGAATGCTTTTGTCAGCCAAGGGACAGCCAGATAAACTGTAAGACATGGCAGGACATACAAGTATGTTAATCTTCTCATTAACTGAACACTCCCAAACAAACACAACATAAAAATTAAAAAGTAAAAGTTTGTAATGCAGAAAAGCGATGGGGCAAGTGCTGTAATATTGAATTCCGTAATATAGTTAACCCTCTGAATATATTTAGTTATCAATATTACTTCCAAAATTACATACTGTAAATGTTCTTGTTTGTTTGTTTCTTTCTCTATGAACTAGAAAAATATAACAAAAATATTGGAGATTCCTGGGTTAACTACTTAAATGCTTAAGGAATAGTTTGGAAATTTTAGTAATCTATTTAAAAATAAAAGACGTTTATACAACACACAAATTAGCATGCTTTTAAGATCAACATATATTACTCAAAGGGTTAACACATAGTTCAACGTTTTACTTTGACAGCATTGTTGAGGTAAGCTGAAAACAATAAATTGAAAAGACAGAATCCACCATGAAAAAAATGAAGTCACACCTTCTATGTGAGGCGTAATTACCAGTCACATGACCACTCCCATCACACCCTGGTGTTGGACATCTGCCACCAAACAAAAACAAAAACAGCCAAAATAGTAAGTATGTTTAAAAAAAAACTTTTAAAAGTTTCATTGTTTCCAGTTTAGCTGCAATGACTGCAAGGGGTTTTAAGCATCCTAATCGAAAAGCTGCAAAATGAACAGGTTTAAATGAAAATGGCGTCTCCATACAATATAGCATCATTAAGAACAAGCAAATACACGTTAGCTTATCACTTTACTTAACTGGCAGTTTGAAACATTTATATGCTGCAAATGTTGCATGCTCATACTGCAAGGCGTATATGTATTCGTTGGTTTAAAAAAAGACAAAGAGAGAAAAAGTTAAAAGGAGATAAATAATTTCACCTCACATTATGCTTACGTTATTAAATCCTTTTTGCTCTCTTTGCATTGAGGGTATTTGGGTTTAGGACTTGGGATTGTAACTTCACCAGGATACCTTCTTTCTTCAAGTGCCTCTTGGAAAGGATCCAAATCTTCCGGCTACAGGCAAATATATACATATTAATTTCAGCTAGAGAAGGTCACAACTTACACAAAATAATGCAAAGCAGAGCCATCAGATGGTATCTCCTTCTTATCCTATTCTGACAGAGAAAATTAATGAAATTATTTTCTTTCATGTACTAAACTTTTGAATAATATTTGAATATTTTGATGAAGACTTCACAATATGTGAAATATATAATTTATTTAATTAGAAAAATAAAAAGGAAAAAAATCTGGCTTTTTTTGTAGCTGTCATATTTTTCTCTAAAGACTCAGGTCTCTTCCCTAAAGTCACTGCACAACAGAGGAAAGGCAAAAAAGATGACTAAATGCAGTATCTTATGCATCAAAAAGCCATCTTAAATAGCATTTTTAAGGATTTAGAACACCTCAAAGATGAAAGAGAAACAATCTTAACATCTGCACACAGAATCTCAGTTTGGGATGAATATCAATGGATCTGTCTGGCAAGACAGAATGATATAATTTGTAATTAACTTTAGTGATGTTCAGAAATTCAAACCGATCTATTTCAGGAATGCAGTGGCTGAATGCAGGGATCCAGGGATTCCTGCAGATGGTGCTATAAACAACATAGTAGAAGTAGGGAGTTCTTTGAAAAAACATGCTGCTTTACCTCACATTTCCTTGATAGTGACAGATTTCCTGCCAACTTCAGGGAAATTATTAGCAAAACTGTACCACCAAAGCTAGAATGCATTCAGGCTACCTAGTGAAAATGCCACGCCGTTGTATATTTCAAAGACACTGAGAATTGTTTTATGGTTTAATTAAAATTGGCAAGAGATGTGCTAAACACAAATGATTAGCTTAATTTTTTGCTATAAACCAACTAGAAGTTCTCAGACAAGTAAATTGAATTGAGTGCAGGATTTTAAGCTGCAGAATGGATAAGGGTTAAAACCTAACAGAAGAAAGCAGTATCACTGAACCTCGTCAGCAGACCTCCTCAGTGTCCTGTCTACTCTGAAAAGCAATAAAAATTCACTGACATATTTCCTTTATTTGTCTCTTCTGTTTAAAGGGTTTTGCTGCTGTCTTGGTATTTTAAGTAGAAAAGTAACACTGATTTCTTGTATTTCTTCTTTGTATTTTTGAGAAAAAAGTATTTCATTAATGCAGGCCCTTACACTGAGCTATCAAGAGCATATAAGTAATCTAGAAGATTAGCTGAAATAGTTGAAAGCTTACATTATACTCTGCTGCTTTGTTTAAAATGATTTCTAAGTAATATGGGCTTCAAATAGCACATCATTTATGGTTTTCAAATTCAGGAGAATATCTTGTCTTCAGAGCTGATTATCCCAGTATTGCACGGTTATGTCAAATTTCTTATACAGAGTAACATAATCTGGATATAGCAAAACATCTTTACTGCAGAAAATATTTGTTAACAAGATGATGCTGTTAGAAAACATGATTCACATTCATGGTTCAAATGTTGTCTTACAGAACTTAGTCACAGATCAGATGTGTGCCAGCATGATATAGTCCTAAAGATTAACCACCAAAAAGTCCTTTTTGTAGAAAACCACCAGTTTTTTCACACACTAATTTTGCTTCCTATTTCTCTCCAAATTCCAGAAAATTAATGAATTACCAAAATTAGACTGCAAAAAGAACTATATAGATGAAAAAGACATACATTAATTTCTTTGGAATCATCTTCATCTATCCTACTTGGCTTCATTTTAGTGTAGTCCACTGGCAAGTCCCAGCAGTCACCCTCATTCAGCTGGTAACAGCGGTTGTTCATCACGGCTTGTCGTTGTGGGGACATTGGCTCCAGTGGGGTCAAAATGGTGCAGCAGCCATCTCGCTGCCTCTGCTTGTTCATGCTCAGATCCAACGTTCCATTTTCATCGACTTCCATATCAGGATTCTGTCAAAATAAGAAAAATATTGTTAATTCAGCTTCACACTGGCAAACTGCTACCTCTTCTTCAATCTGATTGCCTAGCAGAATGATAAAATGCTTTTCCATTCCTGTATAGATTGTAAGCATTGAGCCCCCTCCTACACATAGCATGATGCTGTTACACAACATTAATGCTGTTAAAGTAGATTTCTTCCTGAATGGCTAATTTGATGTTTGGGGGGAAAGGGGAGAGTCTTCAGTACCCCTCTTGCCACCCAGCACATTGGTGCAAAATTTGATATATAAAGGAGAAAGCTCCAAAGGTATTTTCTTGCCATTGTCTTTATGTTCTTGATTTATTCTGTGACAGGTGAAGTAACCTGTGAGGTAACATCTGCATAATTCTTGTTTTCTGTCCTGGTATGCATCTGGATGATTAGAGAAACAAAAAACAGCTAACATCAAATAACTTTTGTTTGTTTTTTTCTTTTACATTAGCAGTCAGTGATTGAATAGATAATGTCAGAAAATTAAACAGGGAGGTATGGTACCAAAAGAAGTCCTTTTGGAAACCATTTCTCAATGAGGAAATGCATTTAAGTTTCACAGTTCCTTCCCTGCAGATGAACACGTATTAACAATTCATGTATCTATTCTGAAAATAATTTGTTCCAATTTTTGTGACAACTGGTACTGTGAAAAATGGGATGAGTATGAGCTCTTCTGCAGAAACAAACAAGTGTTGACTATTATATTAGATAAGGAGAAATAAGATATCTTAAAATGAACACAAAATTAAAAAACTAAGGACAGATAACATAAAAAGGCCCATAGAGAATCCCTCATCTTTCCAAAAATTAAGTGTTCCATGAGAAATTTGGTTTCAAAATGAATGTGAATCCGACTGACTCCTTGTATGTCTGGTGACTTTCTTTCCTCTTGAGTAACAACAGAGCTGCAGGAAACCCTGCAAATGCAAATCTCTCTTTCTGAATTGCTGCCTTTTGTTAGAGCTTATATCTAATTGCTGCTATCTGGCTAATTTAATTTAGAAAGTATTTGTTTATCTCCTCAGACTCATTCCTTCAGCTGCAATATAGTGACACATTAGGAAAGAGGCCCTTTCTGGCTTAGACGCAGAAGATTTTCAGCATTGTATTCCAACTTCTCCCTTCATAAAGAATAGAGAAGAACTGCATTTATTTACATGAGAGAAAGAGATTTCCCTCTTGAACAGTATTAAATCAATTAACATAAAAAGCAGCATTTGAAAACAAAGTCCATTCTGGCTTGGAGCATCAATATTACTAATACTGCTAAAGGTTTAGTTTGTTATGAATGATCATAGCATGAGGTGGTTTGCACAGAAAGCGAAAGCAAACCTTTGTCTATAGGAGAAGAACAGAACATGTCTGCCAGCTCAAAATCTCTCTTCAAGCAGAATAAAAACGTTTCCTCTGCACTGCATCTGTCTGCTCAGCCATCTAGTGGTCTCCTGTAGGCAACACTGTACTGTTTGCTTGTGCATGTTAAATACTCATTTTGAACAGCTATCAGAGCCAAAACTTTAAAGTTAAAAATGAAATCTCCTAAATCTTTAACGAATGTTAATAGGGAACTATTTTTTCTTAATACAGAAAGCTTAATGAAAAAAGCTTTTATTTGTATCTGTAATCGCCATTTTATAATATACTGAGGCTGTATGAATATACAATACAGGAGTCACTCTGCAAGATTGTTATGCACATTTTAAGTCACCTGTACGGGAGGATTTGTGCATTTCAAATACATTAAGCATTGACTTAAGAACTCTGGTATCACAGACAGGCAAGAAATTATAACATACAGCACCACAGATTTCTCTGCACTGAATCTTACAAGCTTAGGTCCCATTTGTGACTGTTAAATGAAAACGCAGAGTTAAATCTTAATCCTTTTGCCAAATGTATGAACCAGACTTTCAAAAAAAACCAATATCCAAACAGCAGTGAAATTAGTACCACTTGAGCAATCCAAACATCTTTTATAATTATAGTAAGAGACAAATATAAAAAAGGAGCACATGGTATCGGTATCATTAGTTTATAAAGCCATCATGATTTCCTGTGATACTTGTGAGCAATTTGTTATCTTTCTTTTGGTATTTTTTCTCCCTGCTTTAGCACAACCACCAGATTATGTTAATTTTGAGGGGAAAAAAGGCAAGATGTATTAAAGCTTTTCTCTCAATCAGGGTCACAGAGCAAGTACAGTTAAGAAAAATCTTCATCAACAAACAGATTTACTAATTTTTACCCTTGCACAGAGATCCTGAGGCTTAGTGGAGAGGTTCTGAGGCATCTCCCTGCAGCGGGTGGAGAGATTCAGAATAGCAGTAGCAGCCATGTGTGCTGCCTCCATGTCATGAGTATAGTCAAAGCTGCTCTTGCTGCAGGTACTGCTGGCACTGCTGCCTCCACCACAACTCATATTGCTGCTGCTGCTAGGGGCATAACTGCTTGTTGTGCTGCTGGTTGGACTTGAATTCTTACAGTAGCGTTTAGCTGTGGGAAGAAATATGACAAGGATGACTCAAAAGAAGGAGCATTCTGCATAAGTGAAGAGGAAAACAAACTGCTGGAGGTGAAATTTATAATGAGGAACAGTAACCAATGCCAAAAAAAAGCCCAATAAGAATGATGGCTGTATTTCTTGATTTCTGTCTGTGAGTTTTATATGCTACATGTGTGAGACCGTATGAAATAACCTCCTGTAAAAATCTGCATGACATGATCATGAATTGTTCTGACAAACAGGCTGGATTTATAAAACAATAAAAACACAGAAACACTGCTTTTACCCCACATATATAGTCAGACAAAAGGTACAATCTGCTCAGCTCATTCATTTTTATTAATGACAGGCAATGTAACACTATGGGACCTTTTCCTGTTTACATGAGGAACTGTTAGTTTAAGGCCTAGAACTCCTCAGTTACTGGAGATCAAACCCACTTCAAGGCTGATGAGCTTGGCCTCTGGGCCACAGTACCACCCATATTTCCTCAAACACCTCATGCTGCCTAAAAGCTTAATTTCCTCCTACACCAGAGGCAAGTATGGCACTGGCCATCCCAAAGACAGGAGCAGGATAGGAGAAGAAAGGTGGTGGTCATGTGTTAGTTTTACCATGACTTGCACAAAGGCAGAAGCAATGGCTGTTTAAACGGAAACAACAGAAACAAGTGAAAAATCCTCCCCTCCCCCTTTAAACAACCTGAGCACCTACAACTCTTCACAAAACCAGTAAGGACCAGAAATATCCCTCCCTGCTCCTACTGCAGTGATGCCCAGCTGTGCTCTGACTGACACAAGCCACAGGTGGTCACAGAAGAGCCAAAGCACTGACAGTGCTCACGTCCAGCCTGTCTAAACACAAGGCAGCACTGCTGCTCCTTTTAAGTAATGCCCCTTGCAGCCAAAGGTATTACAGAAGTAAGGGCAAGCAGCCCTATTAGCCCACTTATTTCCCCAACCCTCTTCCCAGATGAGCTGTTTTAAGAGTGTTTGCAAAAATGCAAGAAAGTGTGAGCTCGTCTCCCAAATGTAGAAGTTTATGTATTTTCAGAAAAAAAAAAGTCAAGGTCAGAGGATACATCCATGCATATTACAGCAACTACTTCCCCTTAAGATGGAAATATATACTGCAGAGATCATACCTTATAGCACAGTGTAACAATAACCAACTAGCATGCTGATTAGAGAGCTATACAAAAAAGGTCAGGCCCTAGACAGAGCTCTTCCGTGATGGGCTCCATTTAAATGCCAGGCTCTTCTCTTGTATTTGTCTGAACAGACATACATATAATAATCTGCTCCCATGAGCACAGCCCATTTGTGAACCATGGGCTGCTTTGGTAGCAGGCAGGGTTCAAAAGAAGAATCTGAAAGCAAAATGTCTCTGCTAGAGCTTATGTCATCTTCCTTTCTCTAAAGAACTGAAAAAAAATCAGGGCATTATTTTTACTGCAAAGGAAATAGTGTTTTACTTAAATCATAACAGATGGAGTTTTCTCAGGAAAGCCACATAATGCACAGGGTGTGATTTTTTTTAAGTGAAGTGAATGCTAAACATTCATCACTTTTTTTTTTTTTTGTTTTGAACACATAGTAACACTACACTAGCAGGCTATCCACTAATAATAAATTTGTGAACTGTTCCTCAAGAGTTTCATTATTAATATAGTAGTCAGTGGTGGTCATTAAAAATTCAGCATTTATCCATTGTTACTTTGTTACAGTATCCAAGACAGGCAAGAATTTTCCTATACTTAAGGAAGCAAGAATTGAATAATTCAGTTTTTACTGTGTTATGTTAACACAGCAAACACTCTGTACCACTGAACTTGCCAAATTAGAACTATCAAAAATCATAGGAACAAATAAGACTTTTGTCATTTTCAAAAAATATTAGTCTTGTTATAGCAGGTCACATTTAGACAGACATAAGAGACATATTACATGTGAAACTATATATATATGAAAATGTGTGCTAAAGAGAGGGAGGGAAAGAGGCAGATTTTATACATAGGACTAACCACCAGAAACTCATGCAGGCTCTGATATGGACTCCTCTGTGGCCTTGGTCAAACTACATTCATTTGCTCTACAAACAGAAAGTTGCTTCTAAAATTTAGTTGTGTTGTGATTCACTTGCAAAACACTTTGAAGATGTAAAGTGCTATAAACATGCTACACAAGTATTAGCTTTCAGGTTACCAATAATTTAAGCAAAACTTACTTGGAGAGAAATGGCCATGGTTATTTAACTTTACTGCAGCTGTACCTTTGAAGATGAGTCACATAACCCAGATTGTTCATTTCACAGTAGCTTTTCAGAGAAACAAAGATCATCGATTTATAATGAATAAAATCAATCTGTTCACTAATGAAGGGAAAGCTGCATTGTTTCAATACCAGGTAGTTCTGCTTGATACAATGCCCCCCTCTGTGGCACCAGGTTTACCAAGCTCTTCAGTCCATCTATGCTTTGTAATCCAGAGTGAAACCAAATGTGAAGAACACTTTCCCCATTAAAAACAGACACAGATCTAACCAGCTGCATACCCAAACTGGGCCTCCATCAGATTATGCCCGGGGGTTGATTACAAAGAACCTCTCAAAGTCTAAAGGCTTCTCTAAAGTCTAAAGGCACTCTCAAAGTCTAAAGGCATTAACAGTGGGGGAGTGGGAGAGATCCCAAACATGAAAAAGACAAAACGAAGGTATTTGGACTGGAATTCAGTTCTGCCCAGGCACCTTCATCCCCAATATAGTCTAAATACTGAATGTTTTAGTAAATTAATTACAGTTTCAACACTTTTTTTGACTTGTACAATAAAAGATTAATCTCACCTAATTTCAGGTACCTGACCTAGTCATTATAGGCCTCCTATACAGGCAGTGGAAGAAAATAGGAACTTTCAGGCCATGATTCACCTGACCAGTTTTAAACAAGCACTTCAGGAAAAGATTAACTAAATCAGAGAAGCATTTACCCTTCTTGAATCTGAAAGAGGCGCCAAACTCAGCTGTTGGTGCTAACATTACAAAACTCTGAACATGCTCAGATGAATCCCATTCATAACATTTTTCCAGTGTTTTGATAGTATGACCCAACCTATTGGTGGGATGACAACAATTTCTGCCATCACCTAAGCAACTGAAAGTGTTGCCATCACCACTGCTGGCTGTGTCCAGCTTTGCCTGTCTTTACTGCTGTGTACCATAAATGCCAGCATCCAATACACTATGCAATTGGTTTAAAAGGAAAAACAAGCCCAAAAAAAAATTTTCTCAAGAATTACTAGATCACTCTACCCAACAATCCAAAGTATACATTTTCTGTTTGTTTTTTAGTAAACTTTACTGTAAAAAAATATCAAGGAAACAATTCAAAGGTGCTATTTATGTTTGTGCCACTCCCAACTCTACACTTACTGATATAATCCCTTTCTCTGATGAGGGAAATACCATAGTAGCTGACAGTTAAAAAAGAATTGACATGTGAAGCTACTGATTTTTCATATCCTTAAGACTACTTCTCTCATACAGGCAGAACTAAAGCACTATTTACCTGCACATTCCCCCCAAAATCTTAGATGTACTTTTGAGTTTTTCAGGATGACTTTTCAGAACTGAATCTGCTTTTATATAAACATGCTTTACTGACATACATAATAGGTGTGCTCTGTGGACTGCCATAAAGTCTTTAGTAGCAATCATTAATTTTTTATGTACAAATATAAAACCATCTAAAAATACTGTGTCGGTTTTTGAGGGGGCTCTTTTAAGTGAAGAGTCTCTTCCTGAAATCTCTTTCATATTCAGTTATTTACATTAACTGTCAGCAAAATCCTTGTTTCATGGAGATTCAGTGGCAAAATGTTTTAACAATTTCAGTGTGCCCAGGACTTCATCATTCTAAGAATTCAACTGATTTTCCTGAGCCAATTTAAGCCAAATATGTTGAAGCACTTCTGAAATGTCAGAGATGTGAATACTAGAGGTTTCATCAAAATGACTAACAGGGAAAAGACGAACTCAAATCAGGCCCCACCTCTGGGACCATGCTGGCAGATCCATCTGGCCAAACAGCACACACATCCCTTGGAACCAGGTGTGGTGTGCACTGTGTCCAGTGCAGCCAGGAGTGTGGAACAAAGCAGTAGAGCAGCCTTTGCTGGCAGCCAACCCGCTCCAGTGCTAATGGGCTTCTGCTGCCCCCAGCGCTTGCTACACCAGCATGGATCACAGGGATGCAGGGTCCCTCAGTCCCCTCTGGCTCACATCACTGAGCAGTGAAGCCACCTAGTCCCAGTCCTATAGCCAGGAAAAACTCCTATTTATATCAAAAGAAGATAGGTGTGCATAAAGACAGTGACCTGCATCAACACAGCCTTTTATTATTTAAGGCCACTGTAAACTTGTGCTTAATATGTATTTTCAAATTCTGGTGGTTTGGGAGAAAAAGGGAAGTTTGTCATTATTTATTGAAAAAGGGGACTTAAATGAGAAAAATATGTATCCATTGCTTATGCATCAGTTATTTGATCTGAAAATAAGCTTTTTCACAGGAACCCCAGCAGTATTATGATGCTTTCCTTTCTGCAGGAGTAGACAGAATACACATGCAATATTTAATACCTAATTTACCTTACACTAATGTATACTCATATTCTTCCTAACCGCAGTTACAGTTAGTGCTTTACTTTTAATGCTGTTCAAGCCCTTATTCTGATAAGGACAAATAAGATGGAGCTATGAGGGAAAAAAGAGATCTTTTACCAAAAATAAGTTTCCTTTCACAACCCTCTTCCTTTGTGCTATAGTGCAAGAATAGGTTTGCTAATTCTATGAGAAAGGAAAATATCCAAAATATAAGACATATGAAGGCAAGAGCCATAGTAATTTTCTATTTGTTCACTTAACTACTTTTAAATGTCAGTCTGTGTTCAGGCAATAGCATAAATTGCTCTGTATAGTCTGTTTCTTTCTGTTTTCTTAAACAAAAAATCTGACACCTGCCTGATATTTCTTATAGTAGTCACTGAGTAGTATCACATATTTTAACAAAAAAAAAAAAACCTGCTAGCACTCAAAAAGAAAAAAAAAAAGAAGTATGGTTTAGGGTTCATATATATATATATATATATATATATGCATATATATATATATATGTATATATACATAGAATATATATGCATGTATAAATGTATTGTTCTTAAAAATTCCTGATGTCTTCAAAAGCTACAACCCTTCTTTATCCTGTAGTTCATTTTTCTCCCCTAATAAAAAATCTTTTGCCTGACTGATTTCATCCATTCTCTTCTCCTGAACTCAATGTAGTATCATGCTTCTCCTGAACATTTTAAATATGTTAGGTTTTCCAGAGAATTCAACCAGTGTATTTGTGAGGACAAAATAAGCAAAAATGCCTCTTCAAGTATGTAAGTATGATATTTGAAGCACAATGAGGCTCAGGTTTTCTACATCCACGTCCCCACAAAGCAAGTATGTTATCTTTCTGGGTTACCTGAACTGCTGCTTGGAGACGAGAATCCTAATGTGACCCTTGAGGCCAGGTCTCCCAGACAGTAACACAAGGATTATCTCTATTACTTAGCTTTTATTGCCATCTCAATACATCCCAGGAGCTTACTAGCTGGAGATGTCTTTTGCCAGTGCAACAATCCTGAAGCAAGCACCGTATAAAAACATTTATTTTAAAAGGCCTTTAAAATAACTTACATATGATAGCATTCCTCATAATACTGTATGAACATGAAAACATGTCTTATTTGTATGATGTTTACATATACAACAACATGATTAACTGCAAACTTGTCGCTCATGTATAAGAGTGTGCACCTCCTACCATCATATCCTTTGGGGGATATATCCCTGGATTGCACCTTGGGAGCTATGGCTCTCTTGCCATAGGCATGGTTGTCATAACTGTTATATTCAAACGAAGTCTTAGAGTATTTCTCTAGTTCCTTGGCCAAGTTGGAGCGGGGTGTGGTGGTGGGGACATTGTTTCTGTAGCCATACTGAGGGATCTCCAATTGCTTAACAAAGCACATGGGCCTAGAAATTAAAGATATGTACAGTTTGTTAGATGCAGTTCAGTTTACTAAGTTTGTGCATAATTTATAGTTCAGATTAGAAAATCTTAGTTATTTCTTGTACTCAAGAGACAGCAATATATTATTGCATTTCCTTAGTTTGGTTATTTTCAGCAGACAAACAATATTTATTTCCTTGAACAAAGCCTAGACAAAATTAATTCTAATGCCACTAAATGTATCCTGCAGCTAAAAGTATTTTAAAGTTCTGTTTTAAAATACTTCAGGGTTTCCCTTTCCCCTTGTAATTGCACCACAAAGCAATTTTTTTTTCTTTTGGGAAGTGAATTAAAGAGGGGCAAGCAGACTGACAGAAGAAGTTTGGACGAATTATTTAGATATCAAAAAGAAAAAGCAGATTGGGAAGCTCCACCTAATTTATAGAGTTTCCTCCATATTTCTTCCAACAGAGTTGTATGCTGTTTTCCTCTGTGCTTTCAAATGCAACTATTCCTGTTTCATCCTTCAATATACAAATCCATGTTCATCTTGAGAAGAGTCTCAGAAGCCCTGTCAACTTTGAGCTGCTGCCTTGCAGGTCCTGCTCATCCTTAAATGCAAGATTCTAGCAAGAGCTGCAATTCCTGACACAGAAATGCACACCTCAAGGAAGGTCCTGAGCATGAATACAAAATAAAACTGTTTCAGTTAAATATCCCTTTCATTTAGGATGAGGGAGGACAGTCAGAAGAAGCCCTGATTGATGTTATTCTGTCATTTGAGAGACTTGCGAAAGCCCAGTGAAAGAGCGCCGCAGTGAACTCCACTGTCACACCATCTTCTGCATGTGGGCACAGAAGTCATCAGCTCAAAGCAGGCAAACGAAGACAGATCCTGCAAACCCTACCTATATAAGAAAGAGTTACATGACTGGGTCATAGGAAGCAACTACTGCACAATACTGCATGTCTACCTGCTGCATGTAGCAGGAGGTGAGGATGATGAACAGCACACCTGAGGTGCTTCTGTTGGAATAAAAAGCATATATCTTTTTTTCATTTTTCTTCTTTTTTCTTCTCTTTTTTCCTTACTGCATTTATAACCAGAGGAAATGGAAGGAACAATCATAGGAACATAACTTCAGCTGAGATCAGAAGTATCATCATGTTGACTAACAAAGTGAAATGCGCTCAATAGTAAGAAACAGGTTTTAAATATTATATCGTGTTTTTCTGAATGAATTTATTATCATAAAATTTATTCCAGATATTTATGTAAAGATCACCCAAAAATCATATTAGTCATACTATTCTCTTTGATTTATGTATGCTTAATCCTTTAGACACTTCTTCCTCACAAAATACAGTAGGCTTATTTATACAATGAGCTGATATGAATAATAGTCTGATCCTGTTTCAAGATAATCTATATTTAACCAAAAACCTGCAATTCAGATCCTGAACATTTGGTGCAAATGCAAAATTCCAGTTGAATAGAAGTCCTATGAATTTGATTTCTTTTTAAGTAAGAACTTTCAAATGCAGGTGGGATGGAAACTGGGATGAAGACAAATATTCAAGATTTACTCTTAAAACATCTCTGTCTGCCCATCAATTGCCTGCACGCAAATATTATAAATAGCTGCCAAATTCATCTTAAATACTTCAATGACTTAAAGGTAAAAAGGAAGCAAGAGACAAGATGAAAGAATTATCTGAGTTGCCTACAAAACCTGAAACACAAGGCAGCTCACAAGTGAAGATTGCAGAACAATCCTAGGGAGTTTGCCAGCAAACTGGATGCTGCTTTTGAGCAGTTGCCTTCTACAGCAACTTCTCTGTAATGAGCAGTGGTAAAAGCCACTGCATTTTTGATCTGTCTTTTTCCATCAAGTGAGAGACTGTTTTATTCCCTCAAAGAGTGGAGTTTTTTTACTAATGGGATTTGAAGAACTCTTCTCTAAGAAACCTCTGTGGGATGTTGTATGACAAGCTGTGCAAACTGAATTAGGGGCAGTTAAAATAAAAACAAATCTGCAGAAGAAGAGCATAGTCAACAGGAATGATGAAAAATCTTCTGTAGATGTGAACAATAATTCTATGTTCCCAGCTCCATGGAAATGCTGGTTTTTGAAAAGACCATCAAGATTAGATGAACTTCTAAGAGAATATTCAAAGAATGGTGTTGATAATACAGTAGAAAACTTTAAGTAGCCCAATAAGTTCTTAAATCTAGAAGAAAGCTAAAGACTGAGAACTATGGGATAAGTAGGAAATTCTGGGAACTAAAGCTGCAGCACTTCCTCCACGCTCTTTGAGGTAGCTGGGAGGGATGTACCTATCCCAGCCCACAGATATTGCAGTATCCATGGAGAAATTCTGCAGCTTTTGGGGCATCATCAGCATAAGGCTGGTACAATCATGCAGAAGTTTGATTGCTTTACATGCATCCTTCACACTTCAGCTCCTTAGAAATAATTTTTCCACCCACATATCTCAAAAGAGGAGACAATAGCACAAAGCTGGATGCAACTTCAGATAAATGCAGAATCCTACATGGATGAAGAAAAGGTGTATAATCATATAAAATTGGTTAAAGGTCTCTTCCATATGAAAATGTAGACAAGTCTCTTTTTCTTCTCTCTGTCCTTCCTGGCAAAGAATGGGGGAACAGAGACAAAGAACTAAGCCCAATGTTATTTTCGAATCTAAGCTATACCTGGTACTTTTCCAAGTGTCCTGCCAAAAGTTTACCAGTTTGGTAATGCAGATAGGGCTTCTGTTTTAATTTAAACTGATATTTACTAGTAAAAGCCTGCTGAAAAAACCAAGACTTACCGGTAAATATTAGTTTATTCCCAAAAGATACCAACTTTTTTCACACTGTTCTTAGACTTTGCACTCCAGCAGTCATCTTTACACCAAACAATGCCTAAGACAAAAATGAGCTTTTCAGCTTTACATGTATTTGCCAAAATAATTACCAACCCTCCCCCATGAAAACTGAGTGGGAAAAATACACTGTGAGAATTGGATCCAGAAGCCCTAATTCTAACTCTTCTTTAAAGGAGATATATATGTATATACAATGTATATAAATATAAATTCTCAGATTAGGTGAATGTGTGATGAATTCTGCATAAGAATAAGTATTATAGTGATTTCTAATACCTTAAAACCCGATCTGATGCCTGGTTTGATTTTGACACATCACAGTTCTGATGCTTCTCTTGAGCTTTAGCCAGTTTCTCTGCTGCAGCAATAGGACATCCAGAGAGGCTGCAATTACAGAAAGGAAATTTAATTGTCTTGTCCTGCATAGTTTCACATTATAGCACTGATCCAATTACTCCTTCTCCTCCTTAGCCAGCATCAGGAAGAATCTGAAGGAAAAGGTTTTCCAAAAATGTTTTGATCATGTCTATTTCCTTTAGAATAGACTTCTTTTCTTCTGCTTTCAAAGTTGCATGATAAATCTTATATATGCTCTTCTTCTCTCACAGTACATGAGTAGATTATTCATGGATGTCAGCCAGGGAACATACCAGTAGGAGAATATAAACTGGAATCTACTGTGCAGCTCTGCTAGCAGACTTGTGACCTTTATGCATCTAAAAATGTTGCCAATCAAATGGCTCCTGAAGACAATTAAATGACAACACCATATAGGCCTAATCTTGCGCTCCTTCATACCTCATTCAGCTCCATTAACTCAATTTTTTTTTTGCTAGGCATATAAATGA
Source organism: Setophaga petechia (assembly GCA_024362935.1). Taxonomy (NCBI): domain Eukaryota; kingdom Metazoa; phylum Chordata; class Aves; order Passeriformes; family Parulidae; genus Setophaga; species Setophaga petechia. The sequence continues at coordinate 18,952,166 of JANCRA010000002.1, forward strand.
ATGCAAAATTTTGCCTTGGGTTGTTATATCCACATGTCACATGTTGTGTTTGTTCATGAATTTCAGCCACTAAAGTATGCTTTCTAATAGTAGATGATGTAAAATGAAAAGCATTTCTGCACTGGAAATTCAATTAAATTTGCTAATGCTGAACTATTATTGAAGTGGCAATAATAAGCCTGATTCTTATGGAAGATCTAGAGCTGAGAAAAATAAATATATTGATGCCAGCAGATGGTGCTCTTAGTGAAGCTGTAAAACCCTGTGACCTGACAATGGAGGAGTTCCTTTCCTTGTCATAGTCTATTGCATGCTTATGTGACTGCAGCTCTCTGTGCTCTCCACAGGAATAGAAATTAAAGTGAAAGGCAAATCAGAGCATTCCCAGATGTTCCCTTCTTTACAGGAAATAAGTGGAAAAAAAAAAGAAAAAAAAAGTGAAGTAGAGAAAAATGCCCCAAAAGCTGCAGAAAGAGGTGAGCACAGACTGCAGAGTGCTCCCCGCTGCCCACCCTCACTGCCCTAGTTCTGCAGAGGGTGAGGGAGCTCTGTGCAGCTCTGGAGCCCTGCCAGGGGGCAGCTGCACTCCACTGACATGTTTTTTCTCAGACACCTCAAATATTCTAGTGGATATTCAGCCAGAAGTGAATGCTGCTTCAAGCAGCAGAGCAGCAGTAATTCCCATAAAGCCTTCTCAGAGGTTTCTGCTGCATCTACTGGCAGCACCACTGCAGAGAAGGGATAGCAGAGCTTATTGCAGGCAGGCTGGTACCCACAAGAGTCTTCTGGGGGAAATGCAGCTGATATGAGGGGCTTGGTAAGACTGAATGTCCAGTGCCTGTACTCCCTTAAGCCTTCATGCTACAATTAACAGTAAAAAGGAATTCAATAACAGGAACATTGCAAAGTTCCTTTTACCCTCTTATCCTCTTAAATTTTCTGGCTTTCTAAAATTTTAAAGGAATAGGCAAGATTTTATTCTTTTTCTGTGGGAAAATTGTGACATGCAGAAGAGTAAAGTGACGTTTTCAAAATTTGTTTGATGGAATTTAATTTGCAATAGCATCCTTTCTCTAAGAATCTATTACTAATCTTAGGAAGCTATGGAAAAGTTGCTTTTTCCCTTGATCTTTTTTTTTTTACTAGAATACTAACTTCTAGTATTTTTGCCTTTTCATTTTAAAATGTAATGAGACAGGTTCTTAATGTTTCTTAAACAGCCAAGATTCTCACTCAATTTTAGCTGAATAAGTACTTATGGGTTAAGACTGTGGTCAGTAAGAAAGCTAACAGCTGTGTATTTAAAATGCTGCTTCTCATGTATTAAAAAAACCCCAATAATTTAGGATTATAGTGGGTTTTTTTCATGCACTAGAAAAAATTCTCTGAGGAGAGTGAAGTGTGAGAACAAAAACTCTGTCCTAGTCCTGACGATGTTGAAAAAAATCTTTCTCCCTGCAACACACCCGTGAGCAGTCATACCACTTGTTTTGTACAACTGCTGTTCAGCAAATATCAAAACAAAAAGAAAAAAAAAGTCCACTCAAAAAGCTAAGGATGCTTAAAATGTCTTCCGTGGATCAATTCATCCATACTACAGCAAACACACTCGTTCTCCTCAGAAAATACATGAATAAATGTTACTCCTTAAAATGGATAAAGCACACGAAGCACCATCTGTCAATCCTCAGAACAGAACAACGACACACACTCACTCCCCCCCACCAGTGGACTGCTAGAAGGGCTGCAGTTGGGAGGCACTGTTCCCTCTAGATTGGTGTCCAGCGACGGCATCCTTACCTTCGGTGGGAATTCCTGTTGCTATTTACGTGGCCCCGGCCTGTGCAGCCTGGTGTAGGACACTTAAGAACATTTTCATGCATGGCAAGAACTTGACAAGGAGAGTAAGAGAAAACAGCAGAGTATGAAAACAAGAAAAAAAAAATCAAATCCCAGTATATATGAAACCATTTTAAAACAAAGCAGGATTCATTAACAACCAGCATTCCTCAAAATACACGTGACACACATAGCCAATAAAGCCTGATGAGGAAACTAAGTATTGTGACCCTATGCTCATTAACACAGGGCAACAGTGAAAGTTATGGAGGTTACAGAACCTATAAACAAATGCATCTCTGGTGCAACAGTGAAGCAGAAGACGCCCAACATCTTCCTCATACAAAACCACTGAGAAAAGATCAGCTCAGCAGTAAAGAGGGAGCTAGTAACCATACAAAAACAAAATTACAGACTGGAAAACTCTTTCAGGAAATGTATGTATTCTTAATACATAGCTTTATAACCACAGTATCAAACTCATGAGCTGAAAATCTGCTCTCAAGTTATACTGGTAGAACACTGAATTATTTGAAACACACCTCAGTACAACCCTGAACAGAATTTAACCCTAACTATAAGGCAGCCCAATTGAGCTAGGGGCCAGTTCTGCTCACTTCCACATAGATATATCATTCATATCTACATAGTGAGCAGAATGGATGTTCTATTTTTCACTTGTGTTCTCTACAAATGTGAAATTTTTTTTTCAAAATACTAAGAACCAAAATTAAGTACTTAAAAATTGAGGGATGGCAGAAAAAAAATGTAAAAAAGAAATAAGTGGTACAAGCTTAAGCAAGTAAACTGATTTACATCTGCATCCACTGCAAGCTGGATGGAAAACTTACTCCAAGGCTGCTCAGAGCAGTACCCCTCTAAATCATAAAGCTCATGCTATGAAGGGCCAAATTATCAAGAACTTTTTGGGAACACTGAAGAGTTTTTTATGACATGAGGCATATCTGAATCCATATCTCAGAGCTGGATAGCAGTACATCACTCAATGAGAAAAAGGCTATCCAGCCCTTGTGAGGTTCTCATTTTCTCACACAAGAAGTGGTCTGGAAGCCTGTATTTAGTTCTCACTCAAAAAAAAAAAAAAAATCTAATAAAATCAGTAGGTACATTGACTGAGTTAAGAACTGAATAAAAGCTGTTCAGAGACTTGAGAATTAGACCATGTATATTCATTAAAAGATAACCATCATCATCATCACCCCATCATCAGTGTGATAAAATGTGTATAGATGCAAAAGCTTCACTCTGAAATTCCTAATATTTAAAGCTGTTGTTGAAACATGCTTCACAAGGCCAACATCACAGGAAAAAAAAAGATGAGCTCACCTTTGTCATTTTAGTAGGTACAAGAGCATGCAAACAGTTTAAAGCTATATTCTTCTTTGATTTGCAAAGTCTTCTAAAGAGCTTTTTATTTACCATTTGAAAAAATGATAGAACTTTGAGCAACTGAATAAATATTTGGGTTTCAGAAAATTACAGGGTCTTGGAAAGCAGAGAAATTATTTTATTTTTTCTACTGTATTCAGAGACCAACCAAACTACAGCAAAGTTTCTTAAAGCACTTCCTCGTTACTTTACTTCTGGAAGAAGCCACAGTACCAGGAAAGAGGAGACTTGGTATGTCTGCCACTCTTATAGTGCTAATCTACCTCTGTTCTCCTGTCCATCAGAATCTACTTTCCTTTGGAAACTGGGGACTATTTTAGTTCTGACCATCTTTACAACACTTCCTTAAGGCTGTTGCAAATTCATTGAGGTTAAGTCTAGAAGTGCTAATGGACAGTGAGGATTTTAGGTCCATATGGAATGGAATCCACAACTCCATTTTAAAACTGGTGTGAAAGATAACTGGATCTTAGCTAGACACTTCCTGATGAAAACCAGCACAGAGTAATTAGCTTCAACAGAACTATGCTGATTTCACCAGACAAGGAGGTGACTTCCAGAAAAGAAGCACTCTGCCTTTAGGTGTCCATGAGCTCATATGGGTGAACTTCCTATGCACAGAATTTGCTGACATGGCAGGAAGCTCCACCTATGTGACTGAGAGGGGTTGTTTGCTCAAAATCCTGAGATCTGTAGCTAAGTAAACAGCCAAATTATTATTTTTTTATAATATGCACTAGTTTAATATAAATTATGTTCCAGACACAACAATAACAATGGAAAGGGGTTGCAAGTTTTTCAGGAATAATTATTCCTGTACAAGACAATAAGGACAGTTGATGTGACATTAGCACGCAGAAGCAAAAACAGTGCACATCTTCTGGAAACCTTTTTCTCTGTTGACTGAATATGTCTATTAAAAAATAACCTAGGATTCTCAAAATCAAAGAATACAGCTTTAAAAGTTGTTCTTTTAGTGTAAAGTTAGTAAAGAATGGAAATGATGGAATAAAGGAAAAAGTATAACACAGAACAGTTGACTAACTTGAGACAAACCATACTGAAAAATGAAATTAATTTTTTAAATAAAAGGTTTAAAAAGCATGCTAGAAAAGTTTTTGTTGTTTTATCCCCAGTTTCCATGAAAGAATGTGAACTTACTTTCTGGAGGGACCCTATCTTTGTGTGGGCATCCTGACAAACTGCGGTGATGGGGGTAAAGCCCCGTTACATGGCCAGTTCCATCACACCCAGGGGTAGGACATTTGCTCTCTTTCTTTTCTGTTCTTGAGGGATCTATAATTTACAACAAATGTGTCAAGTGAATGAGTCTTTTCACATTTCTGTAAGAAGGTTCATTTAATCATGTCATTTACTCTTTGGTAAATGTTATTATGAAAACTGGAAAAAAACCCCTTCTACTTCTTATCACAGTTCTGTCACTTTTATCCTGTTATCTTCTTCTCAGACTGCAGGCTTCCATGATCATGGCAAAATCCATTCACAGTGACTGGAAAATGACCTTTTTATAGCAAAGCCGTACCATTGTCAATCAATGTTCTGCTGGCAAGCATTAGCTCAAGGGTGAAAGGTCATTTGGAAACTGTTTAGTTGGAGTTTCCCTTCTTTACATTCTTATTTGCCTCACGTGTTAAGGTCTGCAAATGTACTGTCATAGCCGTTCAATGTCCTGAGAGTAGCAAACCCAGCTGTTCAGCATAATGACTCCAAAAAAATCCCTTTTCCAAGGCACAACGAGGAAATTACTTTTGTTTCCTTTAAATTCCTTACAAAGTGGTAAAATTACATAAATATTCCTTGATCATCAATAAATTATGGTGGAAAAAACATTGTGATCAGAATTACTGAAAGTATTGCTTGCGTGTAAATCTGGGCCACTACCAACATGCATATGTAACATTTGAATATTCATATGCTTGAAAGGTTAATGACCTTATAGAATGTTGTTGGAACTTCTGCCTACAAATCAAAGAAAAGTCTAACTAGACATTTTTTCCACAAAATAAAGTCTTCTGCCAATGATGTAATGGAATACTGGTGTCATTAACCTGATTTAGAAATTTCTCACATAACTTTATCTGCTTATTTCTTTTAACAGAACATGTGTAGAACATCTATTCTTCCAGACAAGCACATGATACAAATTACATCTTATCATCCTGACAACAGTTGCCAGGCTTCGGACATTATTGCTGATTTTCATATCAGTATTAAAGGGATAAAATTCAGGATATTCAAACTGCTCCAGTTTTGGCTCAAGATCTCCAACATCTTTTTTAGTCCATCATTCCTTTCAGTACCCAATCTGAACTACCCTCATTTAATAATTTTATGTTGCTCTTGTAATTTCTCTGCTTCAGTATTTATGCTTTCATCTCTGTAAAATAAGATTTTGCTACTTGTTTTCCAGTAAGCCTTTTTTACATTAAATTCCATCCCAGCTTCAACAAACAGAACCCTCAGTACAATAGGGGGAAATTTCAGTACTCGTGGAACTTCACGGACAACCCATTCTTTTCATCATGAATCAATACAATCCAGAGTTCACATTCTGTTTTGCACTTATCTTTCTCTGATTTCCTTCTGGTATGTTTTATATATACTTTTACTTTTTAAGTTCTTCCAAAACAGCTTCATTTTACAGAAAATCTTTAGCTCCTTGTAATGACTCTCCGTGTTTTAAACCCATTCTTAAAATATAATATCATACTTAAACATTATATTTTGCAAATAGAACTCCTAATTATGATGGTTTTATTTTACTTAACTTGCATGTGGACTGTAGAACACAGATCTTTGTTTCATGCTCTTTAACAATAAATAAACATATAAATCTATCTCCAATGTGCTATACAGTTATCACAACACTTCTGGAAAGACCATAATCTCATACATCAAGAAATTGAAGAAAGAGATCAAGAAGTTAAACCCAAGGCCACAGAAGGAGCAAATGTCAGAGGAGGGATTTGAATTCTTGCCAGATAGGCCTGTGCTGAGACCACTAGAACAGCAAGCCCACAGCTACATACATACACAACTCTAAGCAACTCATCAAGTCAAGTACTTTGGGATGTGTAAAAGTATTAGATAAGTGAATAGATAATGTAAATGAAATATAAATTATGTAAATATAACAATATTCAAGGACTGCAAAAAATGTAGATGATTAATAGACCATAATGGCTTTTTAGAGACTTTAAACTAGAAGAACTTTAGCTACTCGACATTGTTAGACCTCCACCAAAGTCAGTGAAGGTATTTTAATTCAGAGCAGCCGAGGATCTAGACAGTTGCATCCTACAGCATCAAGCAAATCCTGCTCTGTATTCAAGTCTACATCATAAAGTTATAGCACATATCAGAGCCTTAGAGCCTTTATGGTCTAATGAGTCAGAAAAGATGCTGTATACTACTCTTAATGATTTCAAAACTCGCATAAAATTGCACTTGCACAATTTCCCATTGCTTTTAATGGAAGACATTTGAGTAAACTTTTCACAACTTTTTACGAAACAATGGATACTGTTCTGTAAATCCTCTTCTGCTATTTGGGAGAGATATTGCAGTTTTACTGAACTCTGCTCCTTGCCACAATGGAAGTATTTCCTGAGTGAAGGGTGTCAAAGGACTTTAAAAGGTTTCAAAATGCATAAATTTCAGAAGAAAACCTGTTTAGAAAGCTTAAAATGGCAGGGGGAAATAGTTAGTGGTCCCTTAATAGTTGTTTCAGTGATCTTTGAACACAAGAGGCAGTTCTCACTGCAAACCTGGGCTCCCAAGAAAGTTTTCACCTAACTATAACATATAGCTCTGAAGGCATCTCTTCCAGCATTATTTGGAAGATAACATGTGACTGGAGAACAAATGATACAAGCAACTGTCTTACTTCAAGCTTCTTCTCTCAACAACTACCAGAATCTTTCTCACAGGTTTGTTGGTTTGGTTTGGTTTGGGGTTTTTTTGTTGAGTTTTTTAGTTGGGTTTTTTTTGTTTGGGATTTTTTTTTTGGTTGGGTTTTTGTGTGTGTGTGTGTGTGTTTTGTTTTGTTTTAAATAAGGGAAATTTTTTTCTTTTTATATTAAAAAGGTCAAGAATTATACACTCCACAAAATTTCATGGTCCAAACTCCCACAGTATTTAGTCCCTGGTGAGCCCTGGACCTATAACCAATTCAGCCTGCAGTTCCCAAGAAACAGGATGGTTCAAAGAAGCTATAGAATTTACTAAAATAGGATATCTATACATTTCTCACTGTCAGAAATAATATAGGATTTTTGGAGACAGCAGGCCTATATGCAAAAAGGTTTTCCCAGCTATATATAGACTGGAAAGACTGAACAATACCAGAATTTCAAAACTGTTCTAAATGAATTTTTGTTGCCATGTTTTCTGTGTTTTTGGAGACATATACTCATGGGGAAATATATCCATAATAGGTCATATGTGAACAACATTTAGCACAACATCCACATGGATATGCAGTAACACACTAACTAAATAAAGTTGTCTTCCCCAAATACCCAAAGTTACCACAGCATACACTGGACTATATATTTGTGGTTAGAACAAACAAACCTTCACTAAAATACATTGCAGCACTGTTTGACATCAGTAATTTACATGCTTTTCTAAAAGACTGATCATTACTTTTGTTTAAGACTTGTGAAAAATGACCAAAACTTTCTTGGATCAAGATGTTGTCTGCCTACATGAATGTCACAGGCAGATTACTTTTTCAAAACAGAGATTTATAAAAAAAGAGAAAAATGCCCACCATTTTAGTTGTAGAAAGCAAACCAAATATTTTTGCAACAAATATAAGATAAACTTAGTCCCTGTTTAGCATCTCCCAAGAAGTACCACGTCCTCAACTTCCACTAAAGTCAATGGGAATCAGGGGTGTTTAGTGAATCTCAGGAGGTATTGAACACTTAATACAACATGGCCCTACACGTACAGATGTAAACACGTTAAAGAGGGGTGTCATAATATAAACACACCATCACCATGATTATCCTGCAAATTAAAAGGCATTCTAAAGGTAACCTTTAGTCTGTTGTGATTTTTTTTTTGTTTGGTTTGGTTTTTATTGGGTTTTTTTTTTGTTTCTCTTGTATTGAATTATGGTCAAGGCAGCACCTTAACTGTTTCCACAATGGAATGAAACCAGTGAAGTGGAATGCACATAAGAAAGAAATTGCTATTGATCTCAGCCCAGGCCACACCATGCCTTGCATAGCAAATGCTTTCCATTACCTTAGTATCTTAAGATAATTAATGTGCAGTCACTGCCCTTATCTTATGTTATCGGTCATTTTGATACTGTTCAATTTCTATCAGGCCATTCTACATTTTAGACAGGAGAGGCTTCATCAATAACTGTCATTTGATGATAATTTTATAAGTCACGATGCCACCTACCCAATCCAATCTGTAATATATGCACTTCATAGCTGATTGACTATCTGCTAGATAAACCCCCCCTTTTCAATATAGTTTGCAACAGAATTCTCTTTTTTAATTATTACTATAGAAATATATTAAAACCTTGAGAAAAATCTTTGCCTCTTTCAACATGATCTCTTTTTTTGTTTCCCTGAGAAGTTGCTTTTTTAATTTAGCCAATGATATACTGTACATATTTCTAACACTGAAGAATAAGTTCTTTCATTTTATAATCATAGCATGATGCGATTTTATAATCATGTCATACTACAATTTTAATAAAGTTCCCATTATGTGGAATTAATAACTTCATTTCAGAAATCTATGCAAAAACTTAACATGTTAGCTCACACTTTCTCATGACATAACATACGGTATATAGAAATATTACCTTTACCATAATATGGCTTTTTGACATGGCCGTCACTTGGTTTAGGCTTCCTGTCATCTCCAGAGAGGTGTCTTGGAGACTGTTCCTCAAATGATCTCATATTATCCCTCCTTCCAGCTTCCACTGCCATTTTTTCTCTCATGGCTTTTGCTCTCTCTGTTTCCAAAGCAATTGCTTTCTCAAGCAGGGTTAAGTTACCTTTTGTCATATCAAACACTTCTTCAGACCTATCTGAAGTAATAGAGGTGGTATCATCGTCTCTTTCGTGACAACCATCCTCCTTGGCACAGCTAGAAAAAGTCCTAGATCTGGGGCTCAACTGTTCTTCAAGCCTCATTAGGTTCATCATGTCAGAGTAATTCCGGTCTGGTGTTCTTCCTTGGAAGTCATCTTCTTGCCTGACATGCTGACGAGTGTTCATGTTTTGCTGTTGATTTCTTTCCTGTGGGTTTGTCTCACTGAGTTTCCTAGCCAGATCAAAACACTGGTTCCTTAAGCACTCCAAACTGCTGAGACATACCTCTTCATCACTCTCCTCCACTATTTTTTCTGTAAGTCCATTGTTCACAGGCTTTCCTAGCATTACAAAGTTCATATTCCTATTGTCTTGCTGTGAAGTATTGTCTGCATAATTTCTGTCATTAATATTTTCTGAAAGCACTACACCATGTCCTTGTGCTAATAATTTAAGGGAGTCCACTGTTTCCCTAACAACATCACTGTCTAAATCTAAACTCAACTCACTTTTTCGACCGATATTTTCATTTTTGTCACTATCATCTTCCAGACTATTAGATGTATTGCTGTTCATTTCTGATTCTGTCCTGGCTCTGTATGCTGCATCCTCTGCAATTTTGCCAAGATTTAACAATGACTTGGCCACCAGTTCATCGTAATTATCATACTCATCATTATTGTTATCGTCTTTTTCTGTGTCTTGCATTATTCGAGTATTGTGACAATTCATTTGATGGTCTTCTGTATAAAAAACAGAAACAAAGAAAGAAACAAAGAAAGAAAGAAAAAGGAAAAGAAAAGAAAAAAGTGGCTACAATTGGAACTGTTGTTGCAATCGCACGGACAGAAAACAAACTGCATGTCAAATATTGTTAATCATACAGCAATTTTAGAACACTATGGCTGACCCATTTGAACTGAATTCTATATAGTCCATAGGGCTATTTTTGTTTATTTGCTATTCACATGAATTTCTTTCACAGAACTGATAAGAAAAAGGCAATCAAAATGCTAATTACTACTACTGCTGAATATTATGGCATAAATACTTATGTTTCTCCTTTCACTTCTATAGTCACAGTTTTATGGGATTTACTACAATCACATTATTCAGATGACATAATTGCCTACATTTCCAACTTTTCTCACTCCTGTATTTCCTGTAAATATGGCAGATGGCAAAGGAGTGAGTACTACTGGATTTATTCTCTTACTGATGAATGCCATTCACCAAAAAAGAAAGAGTATACTCCAAGAAGGAAAAGTCACATTTTTAACACCATACACACAATTAACACTAGTTGACCAATAGCAATACAAGAAGATTAAAATGGCATTTTGCTTAGTGAATCCATCAGTAAAATCAAAATCTCTCAGTTCAACTGTGGAGAAGTTAAGAATTTTAACAGCATTGTTACATGAAAGGAGGATAGAAGGAATTATATGCACAATATAATTTAGAGTAAATATGCTAGCCCAAATTTTATAGTCATATATGTGTAATAGGGCTGTTATTTGTATTGTAACAGAATGGTGCAGTTACCACACTTTACTCAGCTTTGGTCTAGTAACTGTTGAATAACATAGGGAGGGCTTAATAAGATGGAGCCAACGAGAGGCACTGAGGAGGAGATTCACCTCACCTAACTTTAGACATGCGCAAGGCAGACACCAACACCTACATCTGCATCCACGGTTCTGTCCTCAGTCAGTAAGACAAGCAGACACTTTATGGACACACCCCACCTGATCTGGTTAAGATACCTTCTTGAGAATAAAACTGATAACCACTAGAGGTGCCTGTTTCTCTTCATTGACAACAAAGGGACTCGGACTTGATGCCCACCTTAAAGATACCCATACTCAATCAGATGAATGTCATTCAGAGAGCATCTTCTGGTATCTCATGTTCACTCAGTTATGTCATTATTAGACCCAGTCTAAAAACATACATTCATAATTATGGAGTAATGAACACTGCATAACTAATATTTTGATAATTGGCTACCCAAGCTGCATTTCAACATTTTCCAGCACTGGACAAGAAAGTGCCTAGATCTGTCATTACAGTGTCATGCTAGTCCAGTTTTTCAGCTGGTGCAAACTGAAAGAAACCAGTAGAGCTGGGATTATTAACACCTGCTCAAGAGCTAATCCATCAACTTCTGATAGCATCTTTTCAGTTTAGATGTATTTTCAACACTAGTACACCTAAACACATAGCAATTTCTGAAGTGCAGCTCATATTTTAAGTTAAACAAATCAAAGTGAGAAATTTCAGGTAGTAGGTGGCTTGTGCACTAACATTTTGGTAATAGGAAATAGTGTTTGATAAAAATAGATTTTATGTCAATAGTCAAGATAATAAATCAAGATTTGTATATACAAAGCTAAATAGCACAATAATTAATATCTCAGCCACAAGATAGTATTTCTTCTACACAGTGGTTAGGGATCCTGGGATGATAGTAGGCTGTAGTTAAGCAGCAGAACTGGTTGATGACTAGGCTATGTCTAGAAAAAAAAATGCTCTAATGGTAAAATATTATATCTTACATATTATCTGCTTAAATACAGAGGAAAGATAATTAATAAGCAAGATTGTATGGTATTTCTACATCACAAGATAGTCCAAGCCAGTAGTGGGTTATCTGTTTATCAAAAAAGGTGGTTTTATTTTAGTTGCTATGTTTTTCATGATCATCATAATTCACATTTATCTTTCAGTGCCACAAAAATTAAAGTATCAGAGTATCAGATTTTCAGTACAAGTAAGGATTGCAACTTACACTTCCTATTTGAAAAATTTCCATCTTGAATAAATGAATAGAAGAAAGCAATGAAAGATTAGTGGATAGCACAGATAGTCTGTGCTATTTGAAAAGCAAATACACTAATAATTTTCTAAAGTAAACTATACAAACAAATCCCACATTAATTTAAACATTAAGGATAAAACCTAGTGCCATGGAGATTGTTCCATAGAAACTGAGGCTTTTGTGGAGCGCTTCTTGTAACTATACTCATGGGCAATCAGATGCAGCAAAAGAACATCAAAGTACTTAAAGAAGCAACAAGCTATAGCTCCAAAATTGCTAGTGCCTTCAAGTTTAGGATGAGATATCAACAAACACAGGTGAAATCAGTCCAAATCTAGCTGTAATATGATACTGAAATACGAAGTAGGAAAAAAAAGAAATTTCCCAAGTCATCCTGAGAACTACTCAGGTACGCAGTGACTATTATAGGCCAACTTCTGAAACGTGAAAATTTTGAGAGATTGTTTCTTAAAAGGGGGGGACGTGTTTGTAAATGATCACCTAGGAGAGGAATATGTTATACCTTGCCTCCACAAGTGAAAAGTCGAAATATGAATCATTTACCATATGACAGAAGACATCTAAACTCCTTTTGAGTAGGTAAGCTGGGTGAAAGCTATAACTACAGTATTTTTATTCTGTTTGTTTGGCTATATCCTTTTCTGTTCTCCCATCCATTCAGTCATAAAATGAAGAAGGAAAATGTAGTGGAAGAGAAGAAAGTGTAAAGCACTAATCCCAGACAACAGAGGTGGGAAAGCAAAATATTTGAATAAGTTTAATTTCTCATATTTTAATTTTTGGCGTTCTTTTGCATCTCCTTTCTCTAAGAACTATTTTACTCATGTCTCTTACCTCCATGCAGCAGTTAATTTTAATGAGGAAGATATTTATGTATGCCATGTCATCCCCTCAATAACAGCAGGATTCTAAGCTTGCTCTGGTGAGGTACCTGTATCATCTGTTTATCAAAATGAAATTTTAAATACTGAATCGGTTTGTTTATTAGTTAAGGGTCTTCTAGGAAGTATGTTACAATAGCAGCTCTAGGTGAACTATATGCCTTTTCTTTGATTCAGGTCTATAAAGTTTAATCTTGCTTTCATTTCACATTTTTGCGATTCCTTAGATCTGATCTGTAACTCAGTAACTACCACTAAGCAGTGTGCTGCTTAATGGCTGTCTGTTAAATGACTGCAAAACCTCGAGAGGTAAAATATTTACTCTACCCCTTGCATAAGTTTTGGAACCAGTGATGCAAACTGAAGGTTTTTATTTTGTGAAGAGATTGAGTTTTTCTCACAAAGACATAAACTAGCCAGTTTAGGTGAAGAATGCACAAAGTTATAATATATCCTTTTTATGTTAACTTTAGGGCTGCACGGACAAAATATGCAATGCAATTAAAAAAGAATATCAGATTATTCTAGCCCTCTTCCACAAAATATCACGACAATTTAGACATTCTAGATTATATAATTTGTTCTTTTTAACTCCCAGCAGATATAACAAATGGCAGGAAGAAATTATAGTGGAGTAGTGTGGAACAGCTATTAAGAGCTGGAAGCCTTTAGCCTTTAGCCATTTCAACAGAAGTGCACTTGTATTGCGCTAAAAGAAGTGAATAATTTGATTTCTTATTGCACCTTTCATCCAAGGATCTCAAAGCACTTTACAAACATTATTTTAAAAAGCCTCACAACACCCCTGTGAGGTAGGTACTTTAACCCCATTTTACAGATGGGAAATTGAGCCACAGAGAACTTCAGTGACTCTATGTCATACCAGGAGTCACAGGAGCATAAGAATTATAGCCTCTATATCCTTGACTGTTTCCTCCTTTTTTTGGCTATCACATCCAATTTTAAACAGTATTTTTTCAGAAGAAATGGCTTGCTGGTTTCAGTGTAGGGAGTCATGCAAAACAGCACCTTCCTTTTGAAAAGGAAAATACACAGCATTTAGATTGAGAGATTCTGCAGAGAGAGGCAATGATACTTCAGAAATAGCAGCTACATTCCTACCAAAGGACAAAGACTTCAGAAACAAGACTTTCTGGATCTGTGGTCTGTGTATCAAATTACTCACTTTTCTTCCAAGCATGGGCAAACATGATGGCTAAGAAGCTAAACCTACATGTGGTCACACAGGCTTCCTGCTCAGATGGATGGTTTCATTATCCAGGCAGCCTTTCCTGATTTAAAACACTTCACTGCTCTTGCCACTGCTACTTGTCAATTCCTAAGTGCTCAGCACATGATACTACTGCACCACCATTCTTCTCCCTTTAAGCTGTAATGCAAAGTACATGCACACATCTCCACACTACAGTCTCTGATAGCTGGCCTATGAGAAACATTTAGCAGGACAATGTAGGCACAAATGAATTCCAAATCTTATAAAGTTACACCATAATATGGGGAGGGGGATTGTTTGTACATTGATGTCTCTAGGAGAATCTTGTGAGAAAGGAAACTGAAGAGGAGGAAAACCCAGTGAGGTCTCAACTTCTCCATTCCATACAGAAGAAACAGAGGTGTAACTCTCCAAGGACCTAAGCAAGGTCTCCTAAAAGTCTAAACACTCCTACTGACATGTAATTTGGATTAGAGCCCAAGCATTTGAATATGCCTATTTCAGGGATGCACTGAACTCTGAAGTTGACCATGTGCATGAAGAATCCTTTCTTCATCTTTGCAAAATTTCCTGAAGTTCTTTTATGCTGGAAGTGTTATAAGTAAAGACCCAACTAATTTTGTTGTTATAACAATTGGTTCCTTTATGGACCTTATATACTTAGTGGAAGTCAAAAGAAAAAGTTAACTGTTCACTTAGTTAATTGATTCTCTCCATAGCTATTCCATTATATTTCATTTTTTATTTTTCCACTTCTCAGCTTGCTACAACTACTTACAGTAGTTATAATACTGGCACTTATTGTTGAGACTCTCTTAGAATTATAGTATTCAATTAATAACTAATGCTCAAAGTAAAATAAAAGGAGAGTAGAAGTCATTAATCATGGCAAGGAAGTCCTGAGCTGAAGAACACAGCATGTTACAGTAGGAGTCAGTATTATAAATTAATAGTGAGGACTACAGTGCATCAAGCCTGTATAGACTTTTAAATATGCACAATTCGTCACCTTATGTATCTTTTAATTCCTTTTTTTTTCTGTTATGTTTTGATATTTTCATTTATTATAGGTACTTTTTTATCTGGTTTTGCTTCCTGAAAATTTAAGTACTACCTTCTTTATTTCTTGTTTCATTTTTACTTTTTCCTAAGGACTAATCTGAATTTCTTTCCTTTTGTGGAGTGATTACTAACACTTAAAGACCAACACATAAAGGTATTACTTTTTAATTCATCTTCTTGCAGTTTAAACCAATTTTTAAAAGAATATTAATAAATTATTTTGGTGTAAAATTATTTTGAAGATTTAGTTTTCTGTGCAAATCAGTGCATTCTTGTCTAAAGGTAGAGGTGTTTTACATAACCAATGCTCTGAAACACTCTTTTTTGTCTGACCTCTGTATGACCTATTATTATGCCTCTGCTTGTGTCACACCTGCATGAATAGCAAGCATCCTGATCTACAAATGTTCACACTAAGTATTGGTAGAATATGGATGTTCTTACTTGGATTATTCCTATTAATATAAAGACAGAGAGCACCAGGTAAAACAGAGCAACATACTTTTAAAATTTTCTGTCATTTCTTATTCATCCATGTTTTCCCAATCCAAATCCCTATGAGCTACCTGTATTAGTAGAGTTTTGGAAAATGACATAAGGATATCTGACAGGTCTTCTGACAAGATCATGACTGAGGTAATTTTGCTTCAAGAGCCAGACTGCAAGAGCTTCTTAAAGGTTATCTAGGTTCTGACTCAAGCCAATATGTTTAAGATTTTGTCATTTCAACACGAGATACTGTTTGCCTTTCTTTGATCTTAAGAGACTGTCACATGCTATTGACAGCGCACTGATGCCACAGAATCATGCAGTAGCTGAGTCTGGAAGGGACCTCGAGAGGCTTTGTGGTACAACACCCGCTCAAAAATAGTGCCAACTCAGAGCACTTATCAGGGCCCTGTTCTGTTAGCTCAGCGTTAAGGGTCTTCCAGGATAGAAATACCACAGCATCTCTGGGAAATCTATTCCAGTGTTAGATCACAGTCATAATCAGAAATTTATTCTTATTTCTAAATGGATTTATTTTTTGTTACAACTTGCGTCTTGTCTCTTGCTACACACTAACATCTTTTGTTCACTCCCTGTACAAGTACCTGAAGCCTAAGTTCTCCCCTTAGCTTTTTCTTCCACAAGTGAACAAACTAGGTTTTTTTCAGTGTTTCTGCACATCATGTGGTCCAACTCTTTAATCATCCTGGTTGTTCATCACTGGACTCCAATATTTCAAGACTTGAGCTGATGGACAAAATGATGTCTTTGGAGCATCTTGTGATGATGCTCCAAAACTGGACCTATCACTCCACATAAAAAAGAGTAAGTGCTGCATAAAATGGAATAATAATTTCTTTTCCTTTTGATGTCTGTTTCTCAAGTCTTTTCATCCTGACAGCCAAGTATTATTTCCAAAAGTCAAAAGGCAATTAATTCTCTGGGAATTATCTTGTTTTCCTCCAACACAAAGAAAACAGAAAAACTTCTTGGTTACCTACAGGCATGCCTTTAAGTAGGAAAGGTCCTTGATTGGTATGAAGCCTGCTTGTTTGGTTTGCGGTATCTGCAATATTTGGTATAAAGGCATATGTTCAGGTTTCAGAAGAAATGAGCTGAGATTATCTGTGAACAGAAGTGGATATGCTGGGTTTGCAAGGGCAGGAAATTTAGCCAGTCACTCCCACTTGGTCCACACTTCTTTGTGAATCAAGTTCATGCAGCCCTTAATTGTTTTAACTTGACTTCTGTCTGGGCAGATAATAAGATGGCTTTAGCTGATGACTGGCATTCATTTCATCCTACTTTTTCTCCCCAGGAAGTCAATATGAGGGAGGCAAGATATTTTATCTCACAGCCTTATAATGATTCAATGGAGTTTGGCAGTTTCTTGCCTTCTCTCAGGGTTCCACAGCTCAGCAGGGCACCAGGCAATGAGGAAACCAAAGCTATTCTCCAGATACTGAGATACAGCAGGAAGACAGCAGGGGAGCAGAGGACCAGCTGCACTGATGGCACAACACCCACTCAGAGAGCTCCTGGTATGAAGCTTCTCATAGGGCTATTCCTAGGAGTGCTCCAGAAACAGTGACCTGTGTCTACATCCCTCTCCATATTCATTACTTTACCAAGCATGTAGCCTGAAGAACACATTTTTCAGTTCATAAAGCAATATTTTCTTTCTCACTGAGACAAGAGTTTGGAATCCTTAGCATAGGGATACATAATCTCTTTTTACTGTTTTTTTTTTTCAGCTCAGACCTCTGACTCAGTGTCAGGCCATACTGAACATGTCTCCATATGAGCTACTCATCTAGATTCCATTTACAGCTAATGGACAAAAACATGCATCCTGGGATATGATTTTTCATCCTAACCTAGGTATCTATAGTAGATTGGCTGAATTATCCCTCAGAAGTGACTATTTATCTTGATTCATTATCAATTAAACTGATGGGGTGAATCCTATCCATATTGCTTTCACTCAAAATTTTCAAGTTGATCCTTGCTGAATTTCAATGGTATCTTTAGTATGATACAGTAGGAACTGCTCAGTGAAAGGAATGAGGAGATACCCGAAAGAAACTATCTTTTGGTTGTGGATAGACAAAGATATATCAGGAAAGGCTGATGTGGATGGGATACTACAGATGCTTTGGATGGGATATATGTTCATGACTGTATAACTTACATTATTGTTTGGTCTCCATTATAAATTTAATTACTTTTTTATAGTTGTATTTGATTACCAAAAAAAGCCTGTTTGTGCTTTGATAAGCTGACCTGACTGGCCAAAGGGACAGAGGCACATATCACTACCATTCTAGAGGATGACAGAACCTGCTAAATATGGTATAATTGAAATTTCTTCCTCATGTCTCTCTGTTTATCCCCTCAATTAGTTCCGTGCCAAAGAATCTGGAAAGACAAAGAAATCTACACGCACAAGTGCCAGACTTTACTTCATCTGAAATGTAAAGCATTTAGTTAGGTTGTTTGTTCCTTTATTTTTATCGCTTCATCTAGCTTTTTAATCTGCATTTGTCTCCTTCCCTATGTTTTCATGACAGGGAAGGCTGAGTAATAATCCATAGTATAAGAAGAAAGTAAACACAAAGAATTCTTTATGTCTTTGGTTATAGCCCTCTATTATTAATATTCTCTTCTGTCCCTATTAGTTAATGATGGAACAGTAAATGGAGAAGTGGAATGTGATTATTCATGCTGCTATACTGTTAGCAAGGCTCTGGCATGATTTTGACTTGAGTGACTTAGCAGTTTTCCAGCAGTGTCCAGATGAAGCGAAGAAGCTCTAGTTAGGGACCATTCTGGAGGAGTTTGAATTTGGTGAATGTATTTTGGATGGTAAAAGATTAGCTGTATATGCATACCAATCATGCAACAGTTGAATTTAGCATTAAATGATTGGACTGTCATCTGTTTTATTCACTCATGGATGTAGTCACTGATTAATGCGACTGAAGGGACAAAGGCAGGAAAACCCATAAGCTGGGATAAATGGAGAAGACTTTTCAGAAGAACAAGAAGGCAAATAGAAACCATTTACCATGGGTTTACACGGCAAGGTTTTGGTAGCAGGGTGGGCTACAACTTCCAGCAACTTCCCCCATGTTCAGGAGAGCCAATGCCAGCCAGCTCCACTGCTGGCAAAGGCTGAGTCCATCAATGATGGTAGGAAGATCTCTGTGATAACATATTTAAGAAGGAAAAACACAATTTATTGGGCAGAAGTAACTGCAGAGAAGAGTTGAGTGAGAATATGTGAAAGGAACAGGAGGGGTAGGAGATGCTTCAGGCACTGGAGCTGAGATTCCCCTGCTGCCTGTGGTACGGACCATGGCTGAGATTCCCCTGCAGCCCATCGAGGTCCCTGGTGGAGCAGAGATCCACCTGCAGCCTGTGGAGGAGCCCACATCTGAGCAAGTGGATGCTTGGACAAGACTATGACCCTCTGGGAAGGCTGCAATGAAACAGGCTCCTGTCAGGATCTGTGGCCCTATGGAGAGAGGAGTCCATGTGGAGCACATTTGCTGGCAGGCCTGGTGACCTCATGGAGGACCCACACTGGAGGAGTCTGCTCCTGAAGGGCTGCACCCTGTAGAAAGGAACCCATGCTGGAGCAGTGTAACAACAGGAGCCCATGGGAAAGACTCAAACTGAAATTCATGGAGGACTGTCTCCCATGGGAGGGATCCCACAACTGAAGAGGGGAAGGACTCCTTTCCCTGAGAAGGAAGCAGTGGGAGAAACAACTTGTGATGAACTGCCTGTAACCCTCATTCCCTTTCTCTCTGCACCACTGGAGAGAGCAGGCAGACCCTGGAAAAGAGGTTTTATTTTACTTCTCTTTTTCCTCCTCTGATTTTCATTGGTAAATTCAAATAATTTCCCTAACTTGACTCTGTTCTGCCTTTGAGGGCAACTGGTGAGTTATCTCTACCTGACTTTATCTCAGCTCAGGAGGGAAATTATAAGAGTGGCTCTGGTGGACACCTGGCACCCAGTGAGGGTCAACCCTGCTCAATCAAGCTACTCCAGTCAGCCAAGTACATATATACAGGGGACCTCAAAAAAGAGAAAATGGTGACTCAATGGCTCTTAGAAAGCTGCAAAGAGTCTTTAGTACCTTCTGTTTATTTGCCATCTATGTGTACAGATAGTCCTTGTGACTGGAAGTGTGTAAGAATGAGAGTACCAGACAGCTGTTAAATGCAGGAAATGTATGCTACAGTACCAGATACAGATCACCTTTGATGTCACTATAGCATCTGGAAAGGTATTTCCAGTGAAGCTCTTTCAAGTACCTGTCCACCTGAAGACCTCACACTGCTCCCATTTTAGAATTTGAGTGATTTCACACTTCTATTCATATATCTGCACTGGAATATCTGTCCCAGTGATGAAAGCTTGTATTTTTTAAAAGGAGAGTATTTGCTGGAAAAATGTAATAACCTACATATTTACATACATTTCTATACATTTCCAACTAAATATGTACCTACTAGCTATGATGGGGTGACTTTGTTGCCAGTCTCACAGGGCCTAAACTGAGTTCAGCAGCACAGCCTCAGTACATGGCTGAAATCTGTGTGCTGAGAATAACTATCCTCTGAGAAACAACAAGGAACAAACAAATAAATCAAACAACCACAATAGCCAGTTTTCCAACATGCATGCATGTAGATAGAGAGACAACCTTACACCATACAAAACTAAAAACTGAGTCTAAGTCTGGTCTCAGGATCCTTCAGCCTAGAAGCTATTTTGGAGTCCTCTGGTGAAAGTCATGTATGTGAGATAAAGTCAATACCTTTACTTCTACCTGAAATTATTTATGTGGTTTTTTTTTTCACTTTAACATATTGCTCCCTTAAAATTGCCTTTTGTGTGACTATTTTTAGATTCTAGTCTCATTAACTTAACTTTCTGTACACTAAAGTATCTGAGCCAATGGAATTAACCTATCCAACATGAACTTTTCCTCTCTGCTCCTTTGTATTTCATGCTGTATTATGTTTTATGACTTAAAATGAATTTAAGAAATGGAACTGCATCGAATCCATTCCTAAAACTCAGATAAACTCTGTACATGATTTCTACATTGCCTATCTTCTTGATGTGCAATTTGCAGATTTCAAGCAAAACACTTACTTGCCAAAGGACAGTAATTATTTCTTTAAAAAATAGAGTGCTATTAATTTTAGTTATGCATTTTTTTAACAGTTAGTAATTTGGGTTCACTGCTGTTTCTATCTTATACAGACATCAAGTATAGTTTAAAAATTCTTATTTACACTACTATAAAAAGTTTGAGAGAGTCCACACATATTGGATGGGGTTCTAAAAGTGCTCTGAATGTGTCTAGTTCTGATTCTACTAATGACAATGATGAAGAATTCTATCATTAAGAAAATAAGACGCAGTAAGCTACTTCACATCATGAACTATAGGAAAATGCTCACATATAACTAGGGAGGAGAAAATATAACAGGAAAAAACGGTGCTGCATTGCCTGTCAGTGTGGGTATTTTGTTTAGCCCTGATCTTCCATCTTAAAGATTTTTAACTGTTAATTTAAAGATTCTTTACTGCAGCTTTCACATCTGTCATTTCCTGCTGTCCATGAAGGAATCCTAACGGCATATTTCATTTGCTCACTGCAGTATTCCCACGCTCACCTCTTAAGTGTTTCTTTACATCTTTCTGCATTTTTCTTTCCTGCATAAGCCCTGTCATCCCTTTTACATTTGGAACTTATCGTTTCTATCTCTGGGTCTGAAGACCCTCCAGCTGCTGAATCAAATTTTTTTCTTAAACTCATACCATATCTGTAATGAGGATTTCAACACAAATCACTTTAAAAAATCTTACAAATAGCATCAGTAATTTCTAAAACACTTTCAGATTAGACTTCTCATGTGGTATGTTGTATAGAAAAGAACAATCATATTCCTCTATTTCTTGGTGATACAACTACATCTATACTCATCTGTGCCTTAAACCTGGGAGACACCTTAGCACCAATGAATTGTTCAAAGCTCTGCTCTGATGTGTACAGCTCCAGCCTTACAAAGCTCTCTGCCTATCTGCTATTTAAGCAGATTCTAGACACTGGGTCTTTTATTACATAAGTTTCCAGACAAACCTAATCCAACAGTTATGCTCTAATGTACATCTGAAAGAAAAAGGCTTCCCATGAAGCGTTGCTTTGATTGGCTAGCCTAATTTGTAGCCAAGAAAAGAACGGTTTGTTTACTTCTTCATTTCCCCTGCTCACCCCCATTTGCCCATCGCCCAGGTAATGCACACTGTTAAGTGAGTAACTCACTAAGGAAACAGAAGAGTAAAAGCTCTCGTGGTTTATATAGATTCCATATCATATTTCCCAAAAACCTTTGCTAGTCATCAGAATAAAAGCTAGACTGGATTCAAGCTCCATTAGGGAGCCAAAAACACAAGAGTAGAATAAGACCCATACTTTAAGACCCATACTTATTTTAATGCTAATTGGTCATGCAAAAATACAATGTGTTTATTGTAGATGTTCTACAAGGACACTTGCCTTGAAGAGAGAAATGCAGTGTCTCTTCCCTGTACCCACAACTGATTTTGTAGCCTAATATTAAGAAGTCAAGCCATAAGATGGTCACAGGGTCCCTGGAGCAAAGACAGAGCTCAGCATGGCCTGCTTCCTCAGGAGAATGATCCCCTTTGGCCTACAGCAGTCCTTGAGTGCTTTTTCTGGGGTGTGATAGAGCTCCATCACCGTGTGTGAGAGCATTCCCTACGCAAAGCAGTCACTGGTCCAGTCCCCAACCTCCTGTGCTAGGAGTGTGGCATTGAACTCCTGCATCACTTGCTACACTTAGCTCAGGCACCTGCATTACAGATAGGGGCACAATTTTCATTCCATTCTATTGTGAAATATTTATCTTGTTCCATAAATGTAACAGGATCCTTGGATCCTAATCCTAAAATTCCAGTTTCTATTCATCCAAAAGTTGTCCTTTTTGCCTGTATTTCCAGGGAAGGACATTCACAGACTGTGCTCACTAGATAATAAACAAACACTACTATAAAGTTTATACTTTTTATAAGTCCAAACTTCAGCCCTATTCCTAAAAATCATTCCATAATAATGATCTGATATTCTCTATTTGCACTATTACTTTTTAAAATATATTTTTATCTTAATGATCTGAGGGAAAATTTTTAGTCAACACATTGCAATAGAAGAAGAAACAATTTTTAACTTTCCATTGGATGCCAGCCTAAAAGTTGAACAATGTTTTAATTATTGCAGATGACAGAATGACAATATTCTGTAAATCTTCAGCCCATTTTTTTACAGGGTGTCCAAGAAATTGCTTAGCAGATGTATCTTGTTTATACAGAACTCTATAATAAGTGGAGGCAGTTGGTGGAACAATAGATTTGATACAATAGAAATCTGAAGCAAAGCAGTTGCACAGCTTGCCTTAAAGTATATGAATAGTAAGGCATCTCACCACATATGCTTTGTAATGACAGAACCCTCGTCTGACAAGGGCCTGAGCAGCTTTGCAAACACTCCTGTGTTAGGTGACTGGGAGTGTTCATGACACACAGACCTCGCTCTTGTTCTGTCAGTAATCAATCCACGTCTGTGGAACACAAGGAGGAAAATGTCTGCTTGATTTGTCTGGTTTTGTAATTTTAAGTTCAGTTCTTCTGTGGCATTCCTTTAGTGTCATAGCAATACTAGTACTTACCCTTCCTATTTAATAGTATAGGCTGAAAAATTAAGCTTTTGGGATGACAGAACTATCACATGATGAGTTCACCTAATAAACCCCAACTAAATCTTGAGTTGTCAATCCTGGTAACTTTCTCTGACAGACCCACCACAAATTTTTGCTATAGCAATAATGTTTACTGCAGACAGCATATATGACACACTCTCCATGTGGTGGTATGGATACTGCTTCATGTTAGTGACAATTTTCAGTACTATTTGCATGAAGACTTAATGTAACCACATAATTGTGAGGATTTCAGTAATATTGACCAAACCCAGCCTCCTTTAGGTGGTTTCTTTCCCATCATTAGTTTGGTTTTGTTTGTTTGTTTGTTTGTGTTTTTTGTATTCTGTTAACGATTTGGCCTTCCTTGCTGTTCAGCTTGCTAAGAACAGCAGAATCTGTAGCTCCCAGAATCTACTGTCAAGGAAAAATATTGAATACATTAATTTACAGAAGGGCAGGTATTTCTTATGATAAAAAACACTACATCATATGTGGTATCAGTGACAAAAGAAAAAAATTCAATTGCTTTGAGACCTATAAAATAAGGAAGAAATGCATCCATAACACAAAATCCTTCAAAAGTACATATACATGTTCATTAGACATCAATGTTTTTGTTTCAAAAGAATTATTTTTTAGGTTTATATGTCTCAGTTTAAAAAAAAATTCTGTGATTTGAGGATTTTCTAGGACTGCAAATTTGATTCGTGAGAATGGACATGGATCAGAAGAAATTATCAATCCAGTCTGTAATTTTATTTCATTTTATTATCTCCTGGAGGAACTCTAATAAGGCAAAATTAACTCCCACAGCTACCAAATAAAGTTCTCTACTTTTCAGGGTAAAAAGCTACCGTTTGTGTTCACTCTTTTAGGAAAAACACTGTAACCCCAGTGAGAATTGTGAATAGACAGGGTCATCAAAATTGCTGGTAGAGCTGCACCCTACACACAAGAGGAAAATCAGGAACCTCTAATACTGACGAAGCAAATGTTATTTTAAAGAATCATTACATCTGTAGTGTCCAGAAGGATTCACACAGAATCTGTGGTCACTGAGTAAGGTGCAGTACAGTGTGGGCAATGGACTCTTTGAAGTAGTACTGTGAAAGGCAAAGCAATTCAAAGAGAGATCATGAAGAGCTCAGTTCTGCACAACACCTGAATATGTTTCTAAAAGTGACATAATTCAGATGTGAGACCTCCTACAACAGCGTCAGGTCATTTACAAATATGGATGCAAAGGGCTGCTATATAAATTGAGCTAATTATTGGTTCTTTAAAGCATTACATCATATAACCAACTGGCTTCTTGGCACAATTGTGCCAAAACCAGATCATTGGCAATGAACAGGTTACAGAGAGTCTAAGTGAGAACAGAGCTACAGCTCTAAGACTACAGCACTTTAATTTCTTCTCCTATCCATCTTATTCCAGAAAGAATTAATTTTACAGTAAGATCTTGCCAGACATCAAATGAAATAGGAAAAAGTCAAGGATCTACTCAGCATTTTTGTGCAGACAGAAGGATGCAATGGAAATGCAGAAAAGGCAGCCTTTCCCTGAGCAGTGCAACCTGTGAGAATCCAAAGCAGTGCTGCACAGACATGCTTCCTTTCCAAACCTACTGCTCTGGCAAAACTAGAGAAAGCATTGGTCACAGACAATCCCTGAAACAATTTGACAGTACAAGGGTCCAACAGCACATGTTCAGCTAACACTGAATGAAGGGGTTAGTGTATTAAAAACACAATAAAGCAGCCCCATGCCATGTGAAACAGTTGCAGAATAAAGCAGCATTGAAGTCAGATGTGCTGCTGAATGTGCTCCTTGATGCTTTTACCGAGGCCTTCAGCTCAGACCAGAATGCTTTAAGTATGCCAGTGTTTCTGCTTACATCAACTGAAGTTGTATATGACAGAGATCTATAATCTGGTTCATCAAAGGTGAATAATCTCCTTACACTGCAGAAAGCTATAATTGAATAATTTGCTTTTGGAGGATATTCCACATTATCATTTAAGTCCTTTTGTTTGTAGGAAAGGAGTTAAATATATAAGATGGAGAGTTAAATAAATCTAAGATTTTAGACACAGCCCAGAAGTTTTACTGAGCTTCTGTGTTAAAAACTCAAATTGAAGGAAGTCTTCTAAAATAGTTCTTCAAACAGAGAAAACTTAGGGATGACATGTGCAACATATCACCTCACATAAACGGAACTCTACTGACATAAAGCTATTCTTGACTTGTCTTGATGCAAACAACTCAGTATCAGACCCAATCTTACTTCTGAGAATTTAAAAATTATGTTTAAATATTGCTGTTTAATGAGTTTAAATTATATTGTCTATGTATAGTAAAGACCTTGAGCATGGAACACAGTAAAAAGCAGAATTTACTAAAACTTGAGTCATATTTAAGCAATCAACAAACCAACCAACTGAACAACCAACCAACTGAACAACCAACCAACCAACCAACCAACCAACCACAAACACATAACAATAACAAAAAGATCTAAACTTTTTCCACAATAACTAGAAGTATCCAGGGGGTATTTACCAGCTAGCTGTTTCCCCACCCTACTCCAAGAACCTTGGGGTTTCCAGGCCTGAACTACCAGTACCAAATGTTTTAATTGCATTATTTCCAACATAATTTTTTAGTGAAAATGCTGAGTCTGAATCTCTCAGTATGAAATATAAACAGCTAAACAGCGGAACATATTGTAATCCATGCTTGCTTCTTCAATGGAAAAAGCAGTTATCACAGATTCACAGAATATTCTGAGTTGGAAGGGAACTTCAAGGATCATTGAGTGCAACTCTTAAGAAAAGGGCCTATAAAGGAATCGAACACACAGCTTTGGTATTATTAGCATTATGCTCTAATCAACTGAGCTAATCTCAGTATCAATAAAAGTTCTTTTCATGAGCCTTGACTCAACAGCTCCCTGGCTTGAGCATTTAACAAGAACAGACTGGTAACTAGACCAGAAACGTAACTTGAACTTTTTATCTAGAGGAAAAGAATGCAATGGCCAGGATAAATGTCGTCCAGCAGCAACTCTAATTTTTTGTTTTCTTCAAGTGGGTGTGAGACACTCTAAGCACAGGGTATCTTCTTTAATCAAGGTACACTACAGCAGTAAAATGTATTAGCAAAGAGTTTACATCTGCTTTGTCTTATGCAAACATCAGGTATTTTTTTACTCTTCTTTGGCCCTGAAAGACACTCTTTCCCATACACATTGTCCTAGGCAGTGAAATTATGCTTTCTGGCGTCTTAATTTAAAGCTATAATTTACTTCTACTAGGTGTTTTGTCTGTGAGTACACGTGAGTGTAGCTCTCTGCTCTGATTAAGACTGATCACCTACTGTGTTCATCAAACAGATGACCACTTTCCTTCTAGCAGTTTGAATAAATGAACATGATTAGTGGTCAGCAGGCTGACAGATGACCTTGCTAATACAGACAGGTTGTCTTCATTTCATCAAGATGTTTACGTTATCAGGAGTGCTTTCAGCAGCATGCCCAGCTGGAAAGCTGTGTGGCAACATGCTTTCCTCAGCACATGGGCTTCTTTCATCTTTTAAATTGGTGTTTGAATCTTTTCTTGCTTAGAGGACACAAGTGCTTCAGACACAATCTGCTAAGGGGACCAGGAAGACAATGGAGGGCAATAACAATCCTAATAGAGCTGGTAGATGGATTTCACATTTTGAGGGTCTATCTGTGTTGAGCTCATGCAAATGAAAGAAAAACACAAAACATCATGAAGTTTTTTTAAAACAATCCTACAATTTAAACAAATATCGTTGGATTCAATGATCTTAGAGGTCTCTTCCAACCTCAATAATTATATTATTCTATGAAATATGAAAACAGGTAGAATGTCTATGTCCATGTGCTAGCTTTTCTTATTAGAAAAGCCTGTACTGTGCCTCCTTTGAATACACACTGGTATCTGTGGTTTACAGCTATTTCTGAAGTGTATTTCACTTGAAAAATTTGGTGCAATACCACATATTAGTATACTGGTTATGCCAATTACTTTGAGTTCAAAAGAAAGTGTAAGGGACCATCTAAAAGACTCGTAATTCACCTGTTAAGAAATTACACTAATATCTGTAGCATCATCTGTGAAATGGATTTGAATGATGTATCATAATTCCTTAGGTCTAGAATTAACCTAACTCCTCCTGTACCTAATTAGAAAATATCTGGCGTACAAGCAGTTTGAATGTCTTCATGCAATATGGACTAAATGGCTCCTTGGAACATCTATTCTGGGACCTTCTCCAAGGAAATTTTTTTTTTTTAAATAGAAAAGCATTGTGAAATGGTCTTCAGGATCCAACTACCTGATGCAAGCTCATCTCAGAAGAAGGTACTTTGGTTTGTCTTGAAAACTGAATGCACACTCCAGTTTTTAATCCAAAGGTTCTTGGCAGTTGCCATCACAGAGAACAGGTGCTCCAAAAGAAGCCTTTACTCTCACTTCTTCCCATTTATATTTCAATTTACAGGTTAGCCTATCACAGGTAACACAGGTCATCTCTATCTTTCCGTTTTTTCCCTGGGACAGAAGGGAAATCAGAAAGATTCATTTTTCCTTTAGCAGTTGTGTTGAACATAAGGGCTTCTCAAGTCTCTTCATAAATAGGTGGATAAATACCTGCTCTTCAAAGAGATTCAGATTTAATGGAAATTTAGAGGATATGCTAGCTATTGATGGAGAGTTTAAAACATGAATTTTGGTTCAAAGGATTGTGTAGAGAAGTACAAGCACAGAATTTAGGACCCATCAGAAAAAGTTTGGTTGGTTTTTATCCTTGTAGTTTTAAATTGATATTTTGAGATTTATCAGACTGTTAGGATAGATCTGTATTTTCCAAGTCCTTTAGATCACCAATGATAAGGCTACAAGCATGTGATTTTCAAAAAGGCGGTGATGGTTTCAGTGAATGCCCAAGTATTTCCAATAGGAATTGTTTATCTACATTACCTGTATACTACCTATATCTGCTGAGAACCCCACCTAAAATTCCCATTCCTTTAAGCAAAAAAGGAATGGGCAATGACACAACAGTGACATACCTGAGTTTCCCAGGATTTACCCTTTTCTGCTAGAAAACTGAATTTGACCTAAGAAACAGTAAAATACCTTACTCTTACAGTCCTACCCTCTCCATTGCCCCTCCTCCCCATTCCTGCCGCTGTAGTCCTGTCCTATACTTGCTGATGGAATTCTTCTGTCACCAATACTTACGTTTTTAACTGTTCCCTTCACCTAGATTATAGCCACTTCTGGAAATTTTCTGAACTGTGATCATCTACAGCACTAGTGACAGAAAGGTTCCTGAGAACTGTGTAGGCATTCTGGTGACCAGTGGATAATTCTGCATTTTGTTTCTAGGGATAGGAACACTATGGCACATTAAGACTTCCTGCTATGGTCACTTATAAGGTGCTTTGCTACAATACTGTAGTGAACCTCATAGTGAGCAGCAAGTGACTGACTACTGAATTCATAGCTGGTACTTCTAATTTTCCATATAGTCAATATGTAAAGGCAAGAGTCATATTCAGGTCATGTAGTTTAAGAATACCTAATTTTGTACCTTATTTTTCTGGAAAATCAGCAGTCCAAATTCTATCAATGCAGATTATGCTACAAGCAGGATAAAGTGAAACATCTATATTCCTACTGGAAATCACAGGAAAGAAACTGTTTTTAAAATATGATTTATTGATTAGCCTCTAGACCTCACAACAACCAAACTGTCATTACTCTTTACTCTTTGGCATAGACATAAGGAACTCCATACTATCTTCCTAATTAATTGCTAGAAACTCTTCCTTGTAAATCATCTCTGCTCTAACTAGGACTGTTGCATACTGACTACTATGTTGATATTCAAAGGATCATGAAATACTTTTCAAATAAAATCCTATAATCATTTCTCTGATTTCAAGAGGAATTTTTCTTAATAACTAATCATTTATATAGAACATACATTTATTTATTAATATAATTTTGTTTTATTACTGCAATTGCATTAGCTCCTAAGAAAAACTTGACCTATGTAAGTTTTAATTTCAGGTAATACGCAGAGCAGCTAATAGAGGTACCTTTGTAAATTTTTTGCAGTTCTTAACCACAGCCTACTATATATGGAAGGAAAGCAGTCAAAAAACAATGTCAGCCTCTTCACATTGATTAGGACCACTAACTGCATGTGTAACTGTGTTAGAATAAGTAAACCACTGTGTTTCATTATCATAAAAAAATAAACTGAGGATCAAGCCTGCTGGCTTGCCAGAAGCAATTTTCTTGAGCTCTTGAGTTTTGCTTTAGGTTTGTTTTTCTTTTCCTTTCATCATTTTTGATAGTGTAGATTCAAAGTTTTAATGTCAGCTGAAATCACAGAAGCAGCTGCACCATAATCTATACACCAACAAACTTAGTCACCACTATTTTTAAAGAAACTGCTGGACATCCCGCACTTGCTCATCAACAGAGCAACAGCAGTTGCACATCAGCCTGATCTAACACAGCTTCTCTTCCAGGTTCTGAAACAGCAGAGTTCCCTGCAAAAGGAAATTACTTCCTTGTTGCATCAAACTCATGCAACTTTTAAGACTGACAATTTATCCTCTACCAATTTTGTGGTAATTCAGGCAATTCAGGAAACGCTACAGATGCAGAATCTGAGAAAACTCTGATAGCCACCCAGCTGGCCACCATCTCACCCAAAGAGAAAGAACACTTCCAAAGTCTTTAAGAGTTAAGATCTGACCTTACAGAATGCTGAAACAAAAGTCACACAACTTTCATACCTGGTTCCTAAGAGGAATCCAACTGAGGAGTGCTGAAAGCTTTTCTTATATTTTTATTGGTTAGAAAGGTGAATCTACCCAACCAAAAACGTGTTCCCTGGAAATGGGAACAAAATACTTTTTAGATAGCTCATTAATTTTTGCATGATTCCTTCATTTCACCCCAGTGTATTATGATGTCTGTCATCAGCATAAGGAGTAAATGGACAGTGATTACATATTTTGAAAGTATTATATAAAGTTCAATATCCCAAAAAAAAAAGAGAAAGTTGAATAGGCTAATCACAATGCTACTGCATTAATTTGGTTACTACCAGTAACCTGTATGTCTAAATGGCATTTATGCCATGGCATGATAACAAAAATATATAAACTTTAGAAAGATGTTATCTATGTAAAACTGTCACTCACTGTATTTTTAATAGAATCAACTAAAGCACACAAATTGAAGTCTAAAAGAACCAAAGTATATCATAATAGTTAGTTCTGAATAGTTTCTTACGGTGGGGGGAAGTATAGGGCAAAATTTTCCATGGGAAGAGGTCCATTTTTGCTCACAAAAATTATCTGCAAACTTGTGACAGAATTTATGTGGGCAATTGTTGACATCCTGTAAACAGATCTAGCAAATACCCTTGCAAATGATCAGTACAGGCACCCAGCTGTAGCTGATGCTTTGCTTGTACCTTTGTGAATATTCTCCTGGTAACTGCATGCATTAATCCATACTAGGATTACATTTTATGGAAGCATTTTTAGCACAAACATACCTCCACCTTCCTTGTTTGAACTGTGAGTGCTGGTGTATTAAAAACATTTGGAAGACAGACTTATTAAAATAAATGTTAAGAGAACACAGTGGGGTATATTTTCAGTGTGGAGCAGAGAGATTTAACTGCATGACTTCCATTAGCTTTAATGAGAACTGAACAGCTAAATCCTCACACACCACACTAGAAGATTAACCCAGAAAACACACATTGTTTACTTTTTACTAATACTCTGATTATTACCACGTTCTTCCTCCTCCTCCTCTTCTTCCTCCTCTTCTTCTTCCTCCTCCTCTTCATCCTCCACATCTTCACCTTCCTCTTCATCCTCCTCTTCTTCCTCCTCAATCTCCTCTTCTTCTTCTCGATCTATCTCCTCATCATCCTCCTCCTCGTCACCTTGCTCCTCATTATCATCAGAATATTCCTCCTCCTCTTCATCCTCTTCCTCTTCTTCCTCTTCCTTTTCATCCATCTCCTCTGTTCCATCAGTTTCATAACACTCATCTACTGAAGAGTTGTCTGCTTTAACCACAAAGGGTTTTCTTTTGGGGGCTGGTTCTTGGGGTTGCTTATCTTGTGTTTTTCTTTTTTTTGCCAATGGACAGCCATAAACACTGTTCAAAAATAAAAGATAAAAATTATAACATTATCCCCCAGATTTTATTTAGTCATATTCTAATTCTACATCATGATTAGTTGCTGTTCACAAAATGCATGTTTTTAAAGTAAAGTTATGTTTAGGCAACGATGACCAAGGGGAAAGACACAAAACCTGTGAAAATGCAACTGACTATTATTTGCCTGAAAATGTCACACATACATGACAGCACAACACTCTCAGAAGTGATACAAACGTGTGTTTCTCCTTCTCATTAATTTTTACCTTCTACATTATTTATCTGCTTTCTAAGGCAGATGAATATAGTTAAAATCCAACAATCTTGTCCTACCTGTAGCTAGCAGTACAAAATTCAGGAATAAAGCAATGCTTCAAAATTTTGTAGTGTTCAGTATTTTGATTGTGTGCAATTATGTTTCAATTGAATGATGTTTAAATAATAAAAAATATGATCATACTTTGAATGATGTTGTCTGTCATTATTTTACATAATAACATAATAATAAAAAAAAATAATGAATCGCTCTTAAATTCCCCACTGTTTTTGTCTATAATATGCTACAAGGTTTGACAAATGGGAAAGCAACACAACAAACACAAATAATTATCATGGCCAGTGTTACAAGTGTTCTCATATTAAAAAAAAATCCAATCAATAAATAAAATCTTTTGTCAATGAAGAAGGACTTTTCAAAATTGAGTACCACTTCCTTATGGATCATTTTAATGCATTGTAACATAAACAATATTTCAGAGTCCTAGTTTTCTACCAAAGTAGCCACCTGTTTCTCAAAGGTCACATAATCTGGGTTTGTTGAACCTGATCTCCCTTGTGTAACCTCTAAAACCTCCTGTGCAGAGTGACTGCACACACACTTTATTTGTTGTTCAAAGTACTTCCTCTTTGAAGTTTTTCATTGTGTGATTATAACATTTCTCAAGCTGTATCAGTTTTTAATCTTCCTGTGATTAACTAGTTTTGGGATATTTCAACTGTTTTTCATAACTTTTTCTGCATATCTATTAATCTCTTACCCTTTTATGTTATATTCTTTCTCCCTTTTTCCCAATACTCTGAGGATCTCTTATTTTCTTCCACTCTAGTAATGCTTCATATTCTTTTGAAAGACCACTGAAAAATCTGGTGCCTCACCACATTTCATACTACACTATGTGGTGTCCTCATAGTCTTGATCAGGGTCTAATTTAATTGCATCCCGGCAGCTATGCATCCCAATTACTTAAACTGCTACTTAGGTAAAAACAATTCTATTTAAGCACTCAATCACTTTATTTAAGTGCCTAGCTTAGCTATTGTCTTACCTAAATTTCAAATCACTTGTTCACAGTCTGCCTGGCACACACATATCCAAGGAACATAGAGTTACAAAAGATGGTATTCATGAAAAACCTGCTACGGGAGATTTCCGTGCAACACAGGTAACTTTCTCTCTGTGGGGACAATCAGTGTCTTTGAAGTCTAATCTAGCATGCCTAAAAACACCTGCCTCCTTAACACTATATAGAAATACTGAGTAAATTTTAAGTACATCCATCTAGCCAGATTCCAATGCACCTCACTTGGATTAGGGCAGTAATCCTAGCAGAATATGGATTCCAGACACCTGCATCAAAGTTGAGGCCTAGTGGTGCAGGCTAGAGGGGGAATATATCCACAACCTCCAGATTCCAAAGCCATGTTCCATCCAGAAGGAATTTTCGGTGGAAGACCATCCTCTTATGGAAGATGAGCCCCAGTGCACCTGGAAGCAAGAAACTCTGATGCAACAGGCAAGCAAAAACCCACATCTTCACTAATTTTAAGAGCCCTAAACCTGAAAAAATAGGGAGCCCTAAGCTTCTGGTGCTTTCTCTTTGGACTATATTTGTTTCTATCTAACGACACTTCAAAGTAAAACCTATAAATATAGAAGAAATCCTTGTCCTAGATCACCACTGCAGCTCAGTGCCAAATGACTGTCCTGCCTCTTGTTCTGTTGAGTCCTCCTCTTGGTCAGGACCCAGATGCCCAGAAACAAGGGGAAATGTAGGACATGTTTCCATGCAAAAAAATCCACATAATCACAGTCAAGCCACAAAGAGGAATTCAACCTCCAACAGTGCGGACACTGCATAATACCTGGGGTGACAGAGAAGCACTGTTTCTTGTAGTTCTGACCACTCCAGATTTATTTTGGTACTTCCCCTGGTGCTATGGGGTTTCAGCAGCTGCCTATTTAAATTCTCTGCATGGAGCTCTGAGAGAAGGCAGATAAATTTTTCCTCAGAACTAGAATTTCATAGTGTGTGCTGTGCCGAGGAAAATGGCTAGATAATTAGGGAGGAATCTGTTTCACTTACGTGTCTAACAGAGGCTGCATCCTGGAAAACAAGAGTTGATCACGTCCTAAGGCTCAGGCAGGTTTTAGAAACTTGCACATGAATTTGTTATTTATTTAAGCAGACAGGTTAACATTTACTGAATGGTGTCCTGCTTTCTAGGTTTCTGCTCCTTCTCTTTTGGATGCATGCTACCCTCACCATAGCTTCTTCAACCAGATTATTTGTTAAATATGTGTTCTCAAAATCCTGGTCTTTATTTCCAAAGACATGAGTAGGCTTACTCCCAGAAAACTCCACGATTTCCTTTCTTCCTCTTATTATAACCTTCTTAGAACTTTGCTCTGATGACACTTCAGGCAGCTCTGAACTAAAAGGGCACCCAGAGATGTGTAACTGTGAACATTTTTCCCCACAGGCATTCATACAAACTATAATTTTTCATAGAATCATGGAACGGCTTGGGTTGGATGGGACTTTAAAGACCATCTACTTCCAACTTCCCTGCCACAGGCAGGGACATCCTTCATTAGATCAGATTGCTCTAAGTCCCATCCAACCATGGCCATTTTGTCACACTAAAGCCAGAACATTAATTTCATCCTGATCCAATCTTTTTTCATTTAAGAATACCAAGTACTTGTAATGTCCCAAAACAATCTCTTTTGCAATTCACAGAAATGTAAGCAGTGAGGCAAAGGATAGGGGAGGGGGGTAACAAATACATCTATTTTAGTTTGAACTTGTTTGATTTTTGTATTTGACAACTACCAAGAACTGCACGACTTTTTAGATACAAATTATTGGTCAAAGGTAGAAAGAAATCATCGCTACCATTTTTTGTCATCTTTAGGATTTTGTCACATCTTTATGGTCCTCTGTAAAATATATTAAGAAGTTTGTGAGAATCTGTGGCATTACTTGGGATTCAGGACTCCCTGGTAAGTGCATAACTGGCAATGGAAATCAATTCCAGTTAGCTGTATGATGACTTTGATGCTTTTATAAAGTTCATTAAATAACTATTTGGAACTCAGCTATTCAAGTAAAGTTGTGAACTTTGACTTTAGTTTGTATTGTTATGAATCTATGGTCAGTGTTTTTTCTTAAAGAATTAAAACTGAGGATACATCAGCAACTACAAGAAACAAGTATTTGTATATTGTAGTGGCTGGACCCAACATTAAAGGCTTGGAAATATGTAGTTTTTCTAAGGAAATGGGTTATGCTAGTTCAAAGAATCACAGAATGGTTTAGGTCAGAAAGGACCTTAAAGATCATCTATTTGAACCCCTCTGCCATGAACAGGGACACCTCTCACTAGACCAGAATGCTCAAGGCCTTGTCCAAGATGGCCTTGAGCATTTTCAGGGATCCCCAACCTCACTACTCACCGCAAAAAATTTCTTCCTCCTATCGAGTCTACATTTCTTCTCTTCCAGTTTCTATTCATTACTCCTTTTCCTATCACTAGTTAACTTCAACTTAGCTTTTGTAAACTCTCCTAATTAATTTGTACCAGATATTCTGCAACCCTGGATCTAGTTTTGTCTGTACTTGGATTTATACTTGATAAAGCTACCATTGCAATGATTTTTCATATAAAACCTTTGCAATGCTGGCTTGCACTGTCTTCCTTCTGCCTTTTAACTGTGTACCTCACACAGCTTATATGTACCTCATGTATTGAAGACTTCATAGACTGAAAGAGTTTAAAAAGCCCTCATCGTATGTTTCAGGAACCTGGGAAACAGGCCACCAGAACTAAAGCCTACTGTTAATAGCTGCCCTGTTTTCTTCTTTTTCTTTTTTAACCTGCTCCACTCTCATCCTCTGATTCATTAATTTTTCAGATTCTGCCTCCAGGACACTTCTCTGTGTTTCTGGCATGTTCCCTGTGGTCTCCCAGTGAGCACACCAAGGGGAAGGCTGAGCTGGCTTCCCAGCAGCCTCTGCCACTGACTTCCCCACGTATGGAGATGACAGTCTCTCCCACTGACCTCTTGCTCCTCATATATTTGTGAAAGCTGTTATTGTTTGTCCTTACAGCTTCTGCAATTTTCTCTGCATTTTCAGTTTTGGCTTCTGTGATCATCCCCTTATTTGGTTATTTTTAGATTTGTTTATCCCTGCTCAGAGCATTGACCCCATTGATTTATGTGCCATGTCTGCCTTTATCCATTCTTTCATTGCTCCCTGTATTTCCCTGGTCAGCTGTGTTTGTCTTATTTTCTCCTCACGCTTCAGCTCTCTGGGCTTTCAGCAGGGTATATATCTGGGCTTCCTGAGACACACTTTCAAATATTCTGCACTGTTCTGCTGTGTGTCTCAGTCATCTCTGTTTTTTGGACTCGGTCATGAATAATTCTTGTGGAAAGAATGTTGTTGAATTTCATAGTGATAAGCTCCAAGAGGACATATAGACATTAATAATTGAAGAAATGGAAGAAATAATATATAACTTTATACTCTTAAGTTAGAAGATTACTTATGGTATTTTTTAAACTTTCATGCAATTTTTCTCCATTAAAAACTTTATGATGCTACTCACTGACACATTCAGCAGGAATATAGTTCAGGAAATAGGCATTTCCTGTCTAGACTTGAATATATTGATTTTTAACATAATTTATTACTAATATAATATAATTTTCAGTATAATTAGTAGGGTTATTATTTCTAATCTATAAGGAATATATATTTAAATATACATAGTATAAGTCCAAAAAATATGTAAGGTTTTCTAAATCAGATTACTGACCAATATTCTTCCCCCCACAATACGACAACTTTCACACCAAAGTTGGAACACAACACCTTTATCTGGAGGAGGTTCTCAGAGGAAAATGAGAAAGGGAGGTTATATGACTATTAAAAATTCAGTCAACTTTAAATACCCAGCTTGGATAAAGTAATTCCTATGTGCTGTGTTTACCAGCATTCTTTTTTTAGTTGTATCTCTTTTCTATTTAATCTATTATTTCAGATGACTCATGCTATAAGATTCAAGTAAAGAAAAATAAGATAATGCCAATGTTATGCTCTAAATCTGAGTAATATTTTTTCTTGGAGTATTGTTATCTTTTTCTTTCTTAGTAGTATTTTGAAAAATTTTATGAAACCTTTTTTCAAACTAAGAAGTATCCCTAGAAACAGTGTTCTCATTCTTTTTTTTTTAATGCAAGAATTCTATTTAACAGAAACCAAAACATTTGGTAGGGAATAGAAGCTAAAACTTTGCTATACAAATACTTAATGAGGTTATCAGAAAGACTAAAATAAGTACTCCAGTATCTGAAGTGATGTGAGGTGGAATTTTATCATGTACAGTTTTTAAGATAACAAATTTGGAAGAATACGTTTGGAAGCAAACTTCTGTTTAAGGCTTCAGGCAGAAGGCTCCCAAAGCATCTATACTTGTTCCACTGGATATTGTTCAGTATTATTTTTGGTTTGGCCTGAACAACATCCAAGTCCAGACCTCCAGATGAAGAGTTTTAGGGTTTTGAGAAAACAGGCATTTATCAGGTAAGTCCTCTAACAAATCCAGCCTTTTAAGAATGAGCAAATCTAATTAATTTGCATAACACTGCCATGGTTTAAATCACTCTCAAGGCAGTGACTTAGCTTGATGACGATATCATCAATTGATGGAAGCTAACCTGAAAATAAATATTTAGATTCCAGCAAACCCTATAGCTTAAATTCCCTTCACTCCAGTAGGAAGCCCTTCCCAGCAGAGTATGCACTATTACAAAGAAGAGCTAGTAGCTCTTCTGGTGAAGTTGGATCAATGAATTGATAGGAATGAAATAATGACAATAAATTCACAAAAAGAGTATAATTCCAGCCTAGCTATTTGTCTACTCAATTGTAAGAATAAACTCCTTCAGCTGAAGATGATTTTCCATCCATATTTGAATACTGTTTGAAATACACCAACTTGCTACAGGAATGACCAGGAGTGGTCATTCCTGTACCAAGTTGGCATACTTTAAGCAGTATTCATATATGGATGGTGCTAATTGCAGGGTGGTAAAGTCAAACTTCATGTGGGAGTTAAAAATGACTTCTCTAAGCCACACTGGTCAGGAATCTTTTCTACCGTGAAAAATGCCCCACATAATGCCTGCATACTCTTTTTGAATATGGGAGGTGTTGAGTCAAACTTTCCCAGGTTGTGACAGCTATAGAAGAGAAGAGTAATAGAAGAGAAAATTGGAAGAGCAACAAGTCATAGTTCAAGCAAGACATGGAGTTTTGGGGCTTTTATTTTGGAAATGGCTAATTGCAGCCTAGAAGATGGAGCTGGGACACACTGGTTTTGGTGCATACCACCAGATGAATTAAAATTCCCTGTGCAGCATCCTCTGTGCTATGAATCCCAACCTAGAAGACAGGCTTACTCAAATCTGCTTTCCAGGAGCCTGCTGGCAACTGAGCCAGAGCCTTGAATATTGTTCCAGAATCAGGCATGCTTCTTGCAACCATTGCACTGCCAAGCACTGTGGCATCTAAGGCCACTTAGAGAGTGACTGCCCAAACCTCTATCTTCTCAGCTGGGGCTAGGGCAATAATCCAGAGCCAGTGCTTCGGAAAACCTGGTTTCACATGCTCAAATATTTTTTTAAATGTGACCAAATTAATATGCTTTTATGTATTTAAAATATAATTTAAATTAACAAATATAATTTAAAATACAGTAAACTCATCTCTACAGTTTTCTTGTATTCCAGGCTTTCTCATGAGTTTCTGCCTCTGATTAAACAAATCAGATACTTATGTGCAGGAAGTGCTTTTTATATGTGCAGTATCAAAACACACCATCTTTACTTCATTTATTTGTACCAAATAGAACTTTGCTGACTTTTCAGTTTGGGTATGTATACAATAGTAATTCTGTTCAGTGAAAACTAGTAATTTACCTTAATAGGCACAAGCTACAGTGACAGGAATGAGTGAAATGTAGAACATTCAAACTGTTTTTCCTTCTGGAGTTGCAAATATTTACACTTCCACATTATGGTAAAGTAAGAAAAATTACAGAAGTGACCAGAAGCATGCTGGATCTCAAAAGGCTGAGGAAGACATGATACTTTCTTCATAGAGTTTTAAAAGCCAAGTCTATCCTTTTGCACCTCAGAGACTTTTTAAACATATGAATAACCATGAACATACCACAGATCCACCTGCGTATAGAAATATTTAACTAAATTAACATTAACGAAGAACTGGTACCTACAAACCAGCATTGCCAAAAGAGTTAAAAGTAAAACTAATATGAGATAAAATGATGTACCAGAAGTAAATGACGGAGGTCAAGACTCAGGTATTTTTTCTTTAAGAAATTCAGATATTGAAATATGTATTTTTAAACAAATTAAGTAGAATAGCTTTGATGTAGTTAATACAGTCACAGTAAATTAAGTCAAAGCAGGAATCTTTTATTCCATTGGTCCCTATACATCTCCGTGTGAAGCATCTCCCCACCACAGATCACTAAGACTCCAAACTGGTGTTACTGCACCCTGGGAGGACCACTGAAAAACCATCCTGCCTTCTGGCTGGTGAGATCATTTCACCCATCAACAAAACCTCTGCTCTTGGGACATGACAACTAAGAGGAAACTTAAAGTTTAGCAATAACCAATCCATTCAAACAAGTTTATTTAATTGGTTGAACACAACAGCTGTTCAGTGAAGGAAAGTAAGGCACAGCAATGTATTTCTATGTGTTGAACAAATACAGGGGAAAACTCTCAGCCATGGAGAGCTCATTTCAAGCAAGATACAAAAAAATACATGTAAGACATCATGAGGCTAAAAACTTATGTGGCAATGTAAGTACATGCCCTGCAGCTGCTGATTATTCAAGTTACTGAAGTATTTATACAACTGAATAAATATAATATCAGATTGCCCCATGACTTATAATGTCATACATGGGGTTCCTCTCTCACCTACCTCATGGCTTCCAAAACCTAAGTCTATACATGTCCTGCTAAGACACCTTATAACTCAGGGCAGAGAAACAGGAGTCTCCTGGCAGGCTAATCATCTTATCTTTCTTAGACACTTTGTGTAGTGACAATAAAGGGAGATGTTGGTGATTGTATTTCTACCACTTAGGGATATGCTAAAAGTGAGAAAAGTCCAAGAATTTTTCTCTCCCTTCTTCTTCTTTTTGTCTGTCCAGATTCAATAAAGACAATACCTAATAGAATGTAAAACCACATACCATACTTTCCTAATGAGAAACCCAAAAACCTGTTTCTTTCCTTTCCACAGATGCATCATTTAACTTGAATAATTCTCCCCGCTATACCGTCACCATCTTTTCACTACTACCTGTATGTTCCAATGTCAGACAAATCTGGAGTTCCCTCTAATCTTAGGATGGCAAATACCCAGCTTAACTGTGTGCTCAAGAGCAAGAAGACACAATTGATAATGTCTTGTTGCCAGATCCCTGAATACTGGGGCTGATCAACGAGTGCAGGATAGTGCAAAGACCACAGGTTTAATGACTCATTGATTCATTAGATGAAATGCACATAATCAAGTTTTGCTAAGTGGTTATTGATTCTGTGCACTTTGATGTTGATTTAGATGCAACCCAGACACATAAAAAATGGAACATGCAGAGTCAGTGACCATTTCTGCACTAACTCACAGAACACTGACTTCTGCACTAAATCAAAACTCTGAAGTCCACATTTATCTAAAAAAGGACATAAATTTGAAGAAAAACTTTGGGAAAGAAAACATTCTATTTTTCAACAGAGATGAAAAATATGTTGGCTACATTGAGTTGAATAAAAGCATCATCTAGAGTAGTCAAGGTGTCCAGATTTGTGTGTATCCTTTGTTTTCAGCCTCAGTGATAATGACAACTTTGTTTGCAGGTAGAGGGAAGGGCAAATTCCAATTTGTTTATTTTTCGTTATAATATCATAAAATTAAAAAGTTCACAATCAATCATGACCAATTTGAAAGGCTCAGAATATGCTACAAGAGTGCATCTATCAGTTACAAAGTATTTTTGCACAGTCACAATGTTTGAGCCTTGAACATGATATGACATCTTTCTATTCCAGTATTTTAAATATTATTTCCTTTAAGCAATTCAGCATGCTATGTTCAAGCATTCAAAAACCAGGGAAAATAAACTGGTGGAAATCAAAGATGGTTCATGTAGCTATACTGTCCATCATTTAAAACATGCCTAGATACCTATTAGTAGAATCAACACCCTTAGATATAGATTTGATGGATCATATTTAACAACAACACAATAGGTCAAGCTATCATTCTAGCATGTACTTAAGTATTGAGTATTAGAGTATGCTATCATTTTATCACATCTATTATGCAGGGCTACTACAGTGATACTGTCAGCTGCTGATTCCTATCATAAATAATCTTCTCATCATTTCTGCATAGACACACAATAGCACTGACTCCCAACTTAATTTTAAGAAAGAAAGACATATGGCTCAGAATTAAGAAACAGGATGCAATAATTTTCTTGTAACTATAGCAATAAGAATCTTACTTGATCAAAAAACAGCTAAAGAATATAACCAGTGGAAAGGAATAATGGTGTGGAGCAGCCTTCTAACACAAGAGTGTCATCAGTAAACATCTGAAATTACAGGAAAAAAATTACAAAAGCAAAGTGATACAAGCTGTAAACACTTCAGTGCTCATGTACCAGTCTTACCTCCAGCTTAAGCCACAGGATACTGCTCTGTGTCTTGCACGGTTGGTTAGGAGTCATTCAAGTGTGAAATATTCTAAATTCTGCTTGTTAAAGAATTGAGAACCTCTTCCCCCCTGCCATGACATACACCCTGAAAGGCATACATTTGTTTGTGATAATAATCTGAACTAGTATCCTTCTGCAGCACACAGAAGTTTCTTTGCTGTAGTATTAGGGAGTCTTACAGGTAGTATTTTCACTAAGTGACAGGCTTACCTATCATAAAGAAATTGGTTCAAGCTGTTGGCAGACTCAAAGGACAAATCTACATCTCATGTTCAGTTGATGTTTTTCAGCTTTAATTTTTCATTATTAAGAGAATTAGAAATACTCTAGTCTAAAATTGAAAGCTTACCTCCTAGGTTAATCACACAACTTTAAAAACCAGGTGTCTAAATGGCTTTGCTTTAATCTGGCATTTTTTGATATATCTGATGAAAAGAAGGATGTCTGTACAGGTAAAAAAAACCCAAACAAAAAAGTCGAACTGAATTCCATCACATTCTAGTGCAGAATAAGAAGGCTTCAACTTGAGTCATATCACAATTTCAAAAAATACTATGGCATATAATGTTGCTTTTTATAGCT
This sequence comes from Setophaga petechia, assembly GCA_024362935.1. Taxonomy (NCBI): domain Eukaryota; kingdom Metazoa; phylum Chordata; class Aves; order Passeriformes; family Parulidae; genus Setophaga; species Setophaga petechia. The sequence continues at coordinate 18,994,746 of JANCRA010000002.1, forward strand.
GACAGTGAGTTCCATTAGACTGTAGAAGAATCTCTGAAGGCAAATGAAAATAGCCTCCCAAGAGAGCGGAAGCCCCACACAGCATGGTTTAAATGTGGCAGCTGGGCTGTGGGAGGAAATGGCATTTTCCATTGAAAATCTGCTGCCAATATACCTCCTATGGCTAGATTTTAAAGAGAAATGTGGCAGTTATCCCTCTCTGAATTTCAGCTGCTCAGTTTTAAGGATGCATAGGCAGGAAAGGTAGCAAGACTGAATAGCACAAGGTCCAGAATTACATTCCTGTCCAAGGACCAAAGAGTAAAATTGAGAAATGACTGGAAGTTGGAATGTGTAACAGGAAGAAGGTAAGAGAGGAAAAAGATTCTTTAGTTTTTAAAGATAAAAGCCAACTTTTTAGAAAGTGTGTGCCACTTCAAAGGTTACTTTACCTTTTTTTTTAACAGTTTGAGGTATTTGACCCTTAGCATGTCACTGAAATTTGGTTAGCAATGAGTTAGTTACTGTTAAAAGTGTACTCTTCATATTTGGGAATCTATCATGATAATAGTTGAGGCATGTCATCAGTTCCTTGGATAATAAATTCCCCACTGATAACTTGTAGGTATATAAGCCTGGGAGTCATGAGAGCAGTCATGTGCTATATCCACCCTAAGAAATATGAAGTATTATGAAAAGAATGCCTCTAAAATAACTTTTCTGTTCTTGATGCCTGCATGTACTTGTAACTCTTATTTAGGCATAATCTTGAAAATATGACTCATAATCCAAAAAAGACACTTTCTGATTCAGGTAGTAAAGTCATGCCTGTAGTATGAATGGCTACTTTATTGCTTTCTGTTTTGATATAGGTGGTGTGCTACTGTTACCTTTTTTATTTTTAACAACAATTCAGCAATTTTAACAAGGTTGAAAAATTGCCAAGCAAATGGAACACCCTATCTTTTTACTAGTTTTTTGGGGGTTTTTTTTGAGGTGAGTGGGATTTTCTTTCTTTGGGTTTTTGGCGGGTTTTGTTTTTGTTGTTGTTTGGGTTTTTGGCGGGTTTTTTTGATTGGTGGGTTGGTTGGTTTTACCCAAACAACCTCGTATGGTTCCAAATCTGGCTCCTCTAGAGCAGTCCTTTAAATATCAGACTAACTTCTCTTTGTTCTCTGTAAAAAAACCTCACACTTCCTTCTGCTCAAAGGCCTCACTTCGATAGCCAGGACAGAAGGATCCTTACCAGTCTTCACCTTCATCATTTTGGTATGGCTCTAGCTTGAGAATTAATATGATACTTGCAACCATTCAGGCAAGTGGAAAAACCAAAGCAGTATGTTGCTTCATAAGTAACACTGCTGGTCCAGGATGCGTGAGTACCACGAATTGGTTCAGTGAAAAGGGTGTGACTGCTATGCCGTCTGTAGAAATGAGGTGCCTGCATATTAGTGTGAGCAGGGAATACCTGCTGTGTCTTCTGGATCAGAGGATGATGGTACCTGCAGCCTGCAAATCTCAAATATTCTGGCAGGTAGAAAGTGCTGAGCAGCACAGCTTAGCTAAACTGGCAGCACTTCAGAAAATACACAAATTGGTTTTCTATTACAAGTTTGGTGAACTACAGACTTGATAATTTTGTGGACCCTTGTCTTCAATTTTAGTACTAAAGGTCTACTTACAGTTGTGCTCTAAAAAGTTGTGCTTATTTTCTGATTTATATGTTGTGAAATGCTTCTCATGAAAATCCTAGATGTAGAAATTTAATGGGGAAAAACTGTTGTCTCATCTCTAATTGACTGGTAAATGTACTAAACAGAAGGAGGGCCAGATGCAAGATGACACTTTGTGTTAAAAATACCTGGAAGGTTTTGAAGGTAGGGATGAAAAGCACCAGAGGTATGATGTCACTTCAAATTATCTGATATCATGCACAGTTATATTGCAATGTAGTCAGTAGATAATTGATTCCTGACTCTTCACCAGGTGATTCTAAATTTCCTTTTTGTTTAAAAAAAAGTTGGTATAATCTCATTATCCCTATTTCTCAGACCAGCCAATAAACCTTTGTATTTCTCAGTTTGTGGGTTTTTATAGAGCTCGAGAGCAACATCATTACAAAGTTCCCTTGTGTAAGAGGAATGAAATTCCTCCTTATCAAAGAGATCAGTTTAACCCATAGTATACCTAAAAAAAAAAAAATTAAAAAATTGATTCTAAGAAATCTAAACTAACCATGACAGTTCTGTTGCTGTTCTACCAACCTCTCCACTAGATCGATTTCTAAATCTGATGCTTTAATTTTTAAAGACCAATCAACAATTACAGTAGACAGAAAAAGCTAAGTGTTTTCTCTGTTTCATAGTGTTTCTTAAATGCTGATATTTTAAATAAGTTGTTCCACTTTTAGTCAATTTCATTTGCACTCTTCAGTCCTTCCTCCTACATCCTTTTAATAACATAAATGGAAGCTGCAAGCTTGACTGCCAAAGTTTGAAGTTAACACAGCAGTCAGATTTTATTTCCATTCTTTCCAAAATGGTGTTTGTTTTATAACTCTGACTCAGTTTCTCAGTCTGTCCTTTTCTGTGATCTCTTTAGGCCTCACAAGCCAAGCAAAGCCAGGCAATGTCAGTTCTGAGAATGTCAGTATTTCCAAGCAACACCTAGATGCTGCGGAGACAGTACTGCAACTCAGAAAGTAGTACACTTGCCTTGCCAGGAGCACTGAAACAAATTCACCATTGTGGAAGGGACAGAAGAACTGAAAAGCTGGTAATTCCTTATGTCACACAGAACTAAAAAGAGGAGCCAAGTGTCTTTGTTTTAAGAACTAGAAATGTTAATTCAAAATACCCAGTCAAAATAAAGTCATGCAATTACATTCTACCACAGTCATTCCTAAACTTTCAGACAGAAAAACAATCTATTATTTTTTTCTTTCTATCCCAAGTCCTGTGCCCTAAACATGCGTGCTGGTAGAAAATTGCTACAACCAGTCTTGTGAGTCAATCTGCTGTTATGAACATATTACAACATTATAAGCAATATGACCTCTGGTGCCATTTGAAATCAAGTACTTAACACTGCAAAACAGTCTGAGCCTACTGAGTTACATTTGTGAAATGTTTTAAAATTAACAGTTGAAAAACTTTACAGACATAAAATACAGTTACCCTGATAAACTGGCTGGACTTAACCACCCATCTCACTGGGGCTTTGCATCTTCTACTTCCTTTCACAAAGTATGGGATATACATGGAATTTTACAAGAAATAAATTTCCGAACCAGGGGGTTTTGTGTGGTAGCTACTGTCCTGCAAACATCTAGAAGACTTGTGTCAAAGAAAATCAATCACATATGTCATGATGTATGACATCCTCTTGTCTGAGATGACAGTTTGCTTGTCCCCTTCTCCTGAAGTGGTACACATGGTTACTAAGAACCAACAAACCATTAATCCTCATTCATCATTCTAGAAGAAACCATGCCCAAGCAAGGTCTACATTAAATGTAAGTAATTCTAGTACATTTTTCTTACTGTCCTTGCAAATACTAAATTACAATAAAACATTCAGTAATTTTTATAAAAAAGAATTTTTGATACAAAAAAGACGGTCTAAAGCAAGACATACTGGAGTAGAATTTAGAGCCATGACTCAACTTCTGTCAGGGATGCAAATTTCTTGTGTGGTAGCAGAGTCACGAACTCCTGGTTTATCAAGGGAGCAAAAGCATTACAGCTCTGTTTCTAGGCATAGCTGCACAGTGAAATTCTGACATCCAAGTGAGGTATGTTTGCTCTCCTCTAATACCTCGGGACATGTAGGCACTTAACACACAGCAAAGTTTAGACACTGTAATCCAGGCTGGTAGAAGGTATGTTCTGTAGAGGGGGATTTCCACTCCTGGAATTAATAACTTCAAGCCCTTTTTTTCTTTTTCTCCCCTCACAGAAACAGAGATTAACTTGGTCTTTTGACTTGGAGATGGTCAGGGGAGAAATCACAATCCCAGTCTTAGTCATTTATCTAATCTAATGAACACAAAGAAATGTGTGAGCAATTTGTGTTTAATATCCCTTTTGCCAGGGGTAACTGAAGCTCTGTTTTACACTTCTCAGAAGACTGCTTTCTCATGAGATGCATAATACTCTAGGTTTAGAGTACGCTCTTCCCTAATACTTAATGCAAAAAAAAACCTGACATCTTCTTTACTACCAGTACTTTACTACCAGTGAAGGATTCATCCAATTTGTCTCTAAAATGACTGTTTCCCATATGAAGTGCTAATGCTGGGACTGAAAATGGAGTCCCTCTGTCTCCAATTGACTGCTCAAAGTTACAAAACTATATCCTTCCCTCTCCTTTTGAATACAGATGAAGAAAAAGAATGCAAGCATCCTGACACCTTAACCTCTTTACAGTATAGAATGCAAGTTCCCAGAAGATGGGAGAAACCTCCAACCAAATTCAGATGGAGTCTTAAACCTACTGACAAAGAAGAAAACCGTGTGAGAGTGGAATTTTTGTACAGAACACAAACTGGGGGGGTGGGTGGTTTAAAAGCACTTGCTACACTGAAATAAGCAGAGGAGACATTAACTATCTACACTATGTACTTAGTATGGGATCAAGATGCCCAAATAAATGTTTTCACAGATCTGATGAGGATCTGCAGAGGGAACTGGGGTTGTAGAGGCTGGAGAGAAGGAGGATGAAGGCAAAACTACCTGAAAGCAGGTTATAGGCAGGTGAGGCTTGCTCTCTTCTAAGTAACACATGATGAGAGGGAACAGCTTTAAATCGTGCAAGGAGAGTTTAATGTTGCGTACTGGGAAAAAATTCTTCAGTGAATGGATTATCAAGCATTGGAACAGGATGCCCAGGGAAGTGTTTGACTCACTAGGGATATGGGTATTTAAAAGATGTTTGGATGTGGCACTTGGAGACATGGTTTAGTGATGGACTGGGCATTGCTGAGTTAATGGCTGCACACTATGATCTCAAAGGTTTCCATCCAACCTTAAAAATTCTGTGACTCTTGATTTGGACAAGACAAATGATTAAAGTACAGCTCTTCTGTGACTTCAGAGCTGGACACAAAACAAGAGAGCATTGATGAGAGTGCACCCTTTGGACTTAAGGCAGAAGTTCAATGCATGCCAGCTTTTAGCTCGAGCCTTTTTTTCCAAACACCCATTCCCCATTCATCAAGTAAGATTTTCTCCTGGAGACATTAGGAGGGTGAAAAACAGCAGCAGGTGTATGTCTTTGGTGAATTTCTTCCACATGAATCAGCTGAATAGAAAGCATTCATCCACTACTTATGCATCTAATTCAGTGGCCTGTTCACAGCTTTAAATAAAAACTGCGATGGTAGAGAAATTTGCCCCAGTCACAGGGAATTGAAGGTAAAAAACCTTTTTTTTCTAATGACTGTTATTGGCATTTAAAGCCAATCATATCCTGTCCTGTCTCAGTATATTTTATAGTATTTCCAATTTTATCATAATTCATGGATTTGAGACACAGCCCTAATTTCAATCACAGGAGTATTTTCTCTTAGGCATTAAACCCCTGCTACACTCTTCCATGGATACTTAGAGCATGACACTATTAGTTCTTGCAAATAACAAAAGGACACTAGGTTCTGCTGTCCCTTTGCACGCCACCAGTAAGCTTTAGGATTTCCTAGGGAAGGTGATTCAGGTGAATAGCCAGAAAACCAACTTTGTAGGTCCAGTCTCCTGGTTAAAGTTGTTACTGTTTACAGTGTCCTAGGCTGTAGAGCGCTGAGGATGTCCTCAGGAGCTATCTATCCCCTGGGCACTTTTAATTTTGTGGATGTATTTATTTAGATTTATTATTGCCATCAAAAAAGCTCAGGACTACCTCTCCTTTCCCTGTCCTGAGCTGACACCACTAGAAGCAGTACTTCATACCAACCACTAATAAGAAGTGATGCCTTTGAAAGGGCTGTCTCAACTTATTGAAAAACCTCAGCAGAAGTCTTTAAAGACAAACCATGGTGTATTTTTAGGCTTCCTTCATATTTGAGTTGGGTTTCTTATGTTCTTCATTTTCTTTTGCTAGCTCAGGTAATATCTGAGGTGCTTGATCTCATAAAATATGAAAATTTGAAATAAAAGATAGCTATAATTTTATTTATTTATTACATATATGATTTATCCTACCTCCTTTTTGATGATTCTAGCAGAGTTCAGATCATTTTCACTGAGATGGAGAAAAAAAGAGCAGGGAAACCATGTTCTGATAAGCATGGGTGCCACCTACAGATAGAACTTTTTCAAACTCATGTGTTATTTGTGTTTATGTGGACTCTGGAGCAAGAAATAAGATGGGGTTCCCTGTCCATCCAGCTGCCAGTATTCGCCAGTAAATTCTCCTGTCTCTAAAGCTCTGACTCAGGATGCTCCAATGCACAGGCCATTTTTCAACACACAGTAGCTATGGCTGCTGCTCAGAACTGCTGGAAGGAGTATGTGGGCAGATCCATAGTTCTCTAAAGTCAGTGCGTTACCTTGCTTGTGGTTTTTCTGGTTTAGTCTTAAAGTTAAAAACTGTCACTGCATTTTCACTAGAACATATATTAATAAAAAGATTTTCTTAAATACCTCCAGCTTTTCAAACTTCAGAATCAGTATTTTTAAAGAAATAATGTAGAAATAATTGACAAATTATGACATTGGGAAACTAAACTAGATTCTAAATATAAAATTGTCCTATCATGACAAATCAGTTAATTTTGCTCTAGGATCCAGAAAAACACTTTGATCAAAAAAGCACTGTAAAAACTTAGACTTTCTCTGACATCAAGAGCATTCAACAGATCTTTATTTAAATATCAGATAAACATCAGAGACAGACTTTTGTCTTTTTACTACATTTATAATAATCCCCCATACATGCTTCTGTCTTTACACCTCATGATGCCCAAAATTTGCTTGCTGTTTACAAATGGGGAAACAGAGGCATAGTGAGATGAAACGTTTTCTCTAACATGTGCTAATCAACTCTGTAGATACTCTTTTCCACAATGAAAAGCACGAGTTATTCAACCTCAAACGATTTATTTCTCTCCTAAGAGAACACAATGTACTCAGCAAACCTACCAGGCCGACCGAATAAATTTCCCATAGGCAAAGGGAAAATGTGTATAGCTCCTTCCACAATCTTGCTGGGGAAATTATGTCCCCAGTACTACTGGATATTTTGTCCTTTTGTTTTGTTTTAAAATTTTCTTTCCGATACTTTCTGCATGGTCTTCATATATTTTGTGGCTGACAGGGACATCTCCAGACAGATAAACCCACAGAAACCCCCATGGCTGCAAGTGGACTGCTGCATGAGAAATATGCTCAGCACCTTCCATTTGAAAGAAAAGGAGCATATAATCTCAGCAACACACAAGGCAGGGCACCCACTGCAGAAAGCACATCCTAAATCTGATGTTTGCTGCTGCTGCTGCCCAGTTAGGTCAACACTCTCCATGCTCCTGCCCCTGATTTACTCCCTTTCCCTTGCCTTTATGAGGCTAGTACTCCTGGTACTTGCAGGCCTTGCAACTTGTTGCCACTTCAACAGCTACTCCCAGTCCAGATGGTGGTAAGACTAATTGAGCTGTGGTTCCTTTGTGTAGTGACCTCTACACAATAGCCACTAGCATGCAGAGCCTCACAGCAATTGCTAGCTGCAATTGATAGCTGCTCGATGGGTTAGACTAAGCTTTGTACCTTTCTAATCATTAATCAACCATCAGACAAAGGATTTATTGCTGAATCCAGACAGCAGCCAATACAGACCTCTAATACATTATGGATTCTCTGTCAGCACAATTATTTATTGTTTGCAGTGTTCTGTTTGAAAATCCCCATGCTCTTGCACTTATTTACTTGCTTTCTTATATCTCTTTAGCTGGATTTAACAAAGCAATGAAGCTCCATTTATTAACATTTTTTATAAACCCTGAACAGTGAATTACTTAATATAAAATGTATTTATAATATTATTCTTGCTATTTACCACGGTCTTTAGCAAATATTGCTGTTAAAGAAAATGGAATTAAATTTCACAGACAGAGTCAGAATATTTCTTCAGGTAAATATCCAGCAAATCATTTTATCATTAAAAACATTATAATAAAGGTTGACTATCAGCTGAGAGATAAAGGAATACACATTTCTCTATACTTCCAGCATCCTATGGGATTTTTCACAGTATCATGAAAGCAAGCAACAGTAAGGACCTCACTGTTCTGTGGTTAGGCTTTTGTACAAAAGCATCAGCAGACCTCTAGTTCTGCACAGCATGCAACCATGCTCTGCCATCAAATTAATGTTAAAATATGTATGTCCTGGCTTCTGATTTATAGTATCTTTGACAAATAGTAAAAAGGACAGGCATGCCATAAAGTTTATGGATAGGGCGATGGCATGCACAATGATGTCTCATAAAGAATAAAGGGGGAAAAGTTATTTATTCTTGTGATTCAAGAGCTAAAATACAGATAGACTGCCTGCGTGCACAGAATTTTTCATAAATATCCCACAGTGCACCCTGTTGTACAGCAGCCATACATTAATTAGAGCATTCAGCAGACACTGCAATGTGTTACACTCACCCAAGTGAATCTTCATTTTTCACATGCAGGCCCTTACTAATTAAAATCAGCTTTGCAATTAAATGTGGAAAATTGTGTTAAACTTTGAAGCGTGGTTTAGAAAAAATGTATTTATTTTTAGGGTATTTTATTTTGATGCAAATGAGTTCTCCATCAAAGTGAGACCAGCAAAAGGAAGGTATGAGGATTTCTCTTTTTTGTATTATAGATGCTCCTCTCGGTTGCAAGTTGCAATGCTCCACTATCTCTCTGCCAGTACCTGGCCCTGTTCCAATGCTTTTAGTGAGTGCTATCTGTCAAGGCATGAATAATACAGCCCCTAGGCTGTCGGCAGAATCCAAATGAGGCATACATCAGGAAGCAAGCACTCGACTTTAGCTCCAGAACATGCTCCTGTGAAGACAGGCAATTATTCACCCACGGCTGCAGCCATGGCAATCAAACTGGTGGGTGAAAAGGTATATGAAATGAAAAAATTTGAATAAGAAATATGGCACAACAAGGCACAGAAATTCAATAATTTTCTAATAACAGAGAGATATTTGAGCCTTTTAATTTCAAAGTTTGGGGGCCTGAAGTATTTATCTCGCTCTGTTAGAATATGTAGACTAAAATACAGTATATAATGTCAAGGCAATACAGTGGTATTTGTTTTTTCCTAATCAAAATAGCAATGCTAAACTCTCAGGTATTTATAAATTCAAATTGTTATATGAAGTGACAAATCTCATGCCTAAAAATTAAAAGATAGTCAAAATAATTCTAACTGTATAATGTAATAAACCAGAGACAGCCTAGTAAAGCAATAAAGTGCCCGATCCGGCTGTTATCTCTGCTCGGGCACGCGCAGGATGGTTCAGGGCAGCCCGTGGATCAAAGGACGAGTCTGGACTCTTCAATGCTTCAGTCTTCAGAAAGTTTATTAATTTTTATCTCACAGAGATTTTCCTTTCTGCCAGCCGGGATCTGACCAGCAAGGCAGCCAAGGGCACTCTAACCACCCACTGGGCGGTCGTGTCCTTTTATAAAAAAAACAACGTACATTATATTTACTTTTTATTCCCAATACCTTTCACCCTTATTGACAAGTGCACCTTCACCACAAACCAATCCCCAAGTGCCAACACCACCACAGAAGATGGAAGACAAGAAGAAGAAAGAAGAAGCATGAGACACGCCCCGATTCCTCCATCTTGTCTCCATAACCCCCCTGTACCGAGATATAACCCCCCTGTACCATAATCCTAAAATACATATTTTACCCTGAAAATATATAATCCCTCCACCACTTAAACTGTGGTCATTCTCACGTCCTCATACACACCCTCTGAAGGGTCAAAGTCCAGCCACCAAGAATGCCTGGCAACATTCCAGGACCTCCGAGCCCCCCATGGGTTTTCTTGGTGATTCTGGACGTTAGGAGCGATATTCTGAGCTCCCACAATAAAGAACTGGTAGTATCATGAAATTTGGTAGAAAATTAAAATGCAATGTATTCTATAAAGTTAGGGACAATTTATACTTTACAGATATGCACATCATTTTATGATTCCTCTTTTGTTTTGAGACTAGCCTTTTTTTTTGCAAGACATTGTCTCAGTAATTAGTGAAATCCTTTACAAATAAAATATGACCTGAAGAAAAGGCATGAAAAATTCCCTGGCAGATGAAATGTTTAAGTTGGTTTATTTAACCTGAATTCTTATTTTCAGAAATCAAATAGAAATTAATGACATAATAAAAGCTATATCAGTATTTCCATTTTAAATATGAAGGGTTTATCATTTGGTCTTAACATTCTTCACTGATATTTTATGCAAATTTTTTCAGACCACAATTGGTTTGCTTTAACTTCTATACAATGGCTGTATCTGTTTTCAAATATACACTCTTGTATGCTCTAGAAGAATCCCAAATGAATCCATGGCAATATACGTAGTGCCATGCTACAACTTTTAAGATTTTTTTTTTTTAGGTCTCATATTTGCTAGAATATTATGTTAGAATACATGTTATATGTAGAATATTATTTGTTAGATTGTTATGTTATAAATGGCAGTTAGCAACTGATGAATCCATTACAGAATCTAATTGGCTTTGTTACTTGAGAAAAAAAAAACAAACAACTGTTTTGTTAAGAAGCTTTTAAATAAGCCACTGTATGCAATCAGTATTTTTTAATGGAATCTAGTTAGGATTTTTATGATGTTTCTACATATCTACTTATATGGCAAATCATTGGCACCTATTTGGTATATGACATTGTTTTATAAAGGTGCTAAATGGAGAGCAACAAAGTAGAGTGCAGTATTTCGGGAACCATCATTCACATCTACTCAGTAAATAACACAGCTTGCACTCAATTACTCCAGAGTAACAAAGGGATTTGCACCTGCAGAACAGACCAGAAACTGGACTCACTTTTACTTTGTATTTGATACATAGAATGTGATTCCCGTTGCCTCTGAAGTTGATCAATGAAACTGGCAAAGTTTCTTCTAATTGCAGTGAAAGAACACTTGAATCTACGCTCTTCTTCAGATGCTTAGTCAAAAGGCGTCCTGAAAACACAGTTGTGGGAACACCCTCCTGGTCTGGTTAGAGTCACTGCTCTATATACAGATGGATTATTCACAGCTGAAAGTATGCAAGGATCTGGACCAAGCTTATTGTTCAAAATCAATTCACAGTACTGAAGCTATAAGAGCAGTGTTCATTGTTATGCTGCTATGCACTATGGGCCTGAACAGCTACCAAGGGACTAAAACAACCTGCATCTGAGGCATGGCCCAGGAGATGCTCTGGTTTTCACTCCTAACATTTGAATTCTTCTCTTGTCTCCACCACTATCTGAACATGTTTATGGCTTTTTATTTATTTATTTATTTATTTATATCGTGTATTCAGATCTTTCACAACCTTTGTTTTCTTTTTGTTTTTCAGTTCATTTTGGCCTCAGGTGCTTTGAAACATAAACAACAGGCATCTGTGTAAACTCTAACCTTGAGGCATTGCCTCATGCTGTGTGTCGTGGACAGCACTAGAGGATCCATGTTAGCTTCAGGTTTCCAGGTATTACTAAAACACACACAAAAAAAGAGTCTGCTCTAGTAAGGCAGGCACACTAACCAACTTTGGGCACTGCCCAGGGCCCAACTGGGATGTTAATTCTTCGGATCTCTCCATGCAGCCACTGGACAGAGGTGTTTACAGCACAGTAATTTTAGAGATCCCAGCATTCTGCCCTTAAGTGCCCTTTGGAGAAACTTGTCCATCTAAGCTGTTTATTAGCACGTCCAGCCAACATCAGGAACCGAACTTAAGACGCAGGAGGAAGCTACCAGCCAAGTCATGTAAGGTTTTTCTTCCCTTCCAACTAAGATTTGACACAAAGAAAAACATCAAGGAGATGGAAATGATACAACAACCTCTTACCACTGTTACACTACCTAGCTCCAGTCCCATGTTTTTATACACCTCAAAACATCACTGGCACAGAAAGTCTGTTTGTTCCCTTAGTAAATCTACATTGAAGTTCTTTCCTAATTAAAAATACAACCAAGGAAAAAACCTGTGGGAAAATCCTCCTTTAACTTTTATCTAATACTTTATCAGCTGAACAACATTTCATCCCCTGAATCTACCCGAAAATGTGAAAGGATCTGTTTATTTCAGTTCAAGCTTAATGTACTACCTGAGGATGAGTTTTCACCTTCTCAAAGATAAAATTACAATAGTAACTAAAAAAACCCGAAAAAACAACAAACCAACCAACTCCCCCCCCCAAAAAAAAAAACCCCACTGGAATTCCAGAGACTTCAAGACATTTTAGAAGAAATAGAATTTTGGAGCACTCTTACTACATCTAGTGGAAGCAAATGCATTTCATTCCTAATAATGAGCCGGTCTGATATCATGAATGAAAAGGTCTTAACCTCATTAAAATGCTCTGTAGGTCTAAACGGAATTGTTAGGCATCAGCTGAGATATGCAATTCCCTGAACACATCAAATTTTTAAGACAGTCTGATTTCCTTGGAAGAAATGTTTGAGGGTCTTTCCCTCCCATATAGCAAAATAGAAAAAGAGGAAAATTCCTTCAAATTCTTTCAAAAAGGTAAATTTAGTAGGTGTTGGTTGTGAATAAATACAGCTTCTCTTCTAGAAAACAGAAATTTTAGATAAAGGTACATTGTAAACCTCAACAAAGAACTCTGTTTTTACATTAAATAGCACATATATTGGTTAAATATATTTTGATTAGTGGATTGGCAATCATGGTGACAAGAAAACATAAAAGCCTAACAAATTCTTTTGTAGAAAAAAAAGGAATTTTTGATGTATTTCCAATTTTTATTCTTATCGCATCTGCCCAAAATTTCATTTAATTAACAGTTCTGAGATTCAGTCTGTTCGTGTACTGACATACCAGAATCATGTCAAGAAAGCAAAATATGGAATTAACATCTCAAAACTGCATGTAATCTTTTCAAACCTCACATTTATTGCTTCATCTTTCCCCAAAAGGGTGATCTTACACAAACACGGACACTAAATCTAACACAAAGTTAGACCAATTCAGAAGAAAAGTCAGAATTTTTTAAACGGAATAGTTTTTTTCTGTATGTTTTTGATATCCACATAGAAATTCCATGAAGTGTAAGGAAATGTATGTACCTATAATCTTGTAACTAGAAAGGGCATTATAATCATATCACTTAACTGCTGACAGGTCATGGAATTTCTGAGGAAAAAAAAGGATTTAGTGCCATTCTTTAATTACTTGTGAGGCTTGCATTTCCATAAAGAAAACAGACAAAAGAAAACCATGGTTTGAAATGAGAAGTCACAACTGAATTTAAAAATAATTATTTTGGATACTTTTCCTAAATCAGTATTTCAATCTAACCAAAGCCTTCAAATAGTAACAGAAATGTTACTGCTCTTATGAATGAAGAAAAGATTAAGAAAATAAATGTGAATAATTATTTTATGATTTATACAGTTTAAATGTAATTCAAAGTAATTCTAATACCACTGTTCTTGGTCTAATTTTGAAAGTGTTTTCTGGACTTGTCCCTAAGCTTCATTCACTGATAAGAAAAAACGAACATGAGGGGACTGAGTGGCACTGTCCAGTATCTTTTCATATTTCAAATGAATCCCTTAACCCCAAATATATAATTTCAATTTAATTCCTAGACCCCATATGCCCATTTCATACAGTAATCAGATTTGGTGTGAGATATCTACTCTTATAAATACCACAAGTGCTTTATAAGCTGAAAAATAAAGAATGAAAAATCCCTAGAGTTTCAGGATAATTTAACACTGGTTTGAACACTTCCCTCTATTCAGAAAAGAGATGGCCTAAACATCAGCCATTTTATCTCCTACAACATGCTGCTGTCTAAAATGTCAAATGAAATGCACAGCAATGAGAGAAAAATACATGTGTTCTAGAGCTGTTAAATTTTAAAAATATTGCACAAAACAAATTCATGGACAAATGATTCAGGAAAGGAATGGTGTTTAGACAGATGTACAACACAACTGAACACTGACCTTGCAGACACAGAAATGTAAAGATTGAGGTTTAAATTAATTTGAAGCCCATGCAGTATGTGTAACATATGCTACCTTGTATACTATTAATCATAAACAGCTGGAATTTTTTTTTTAAAGGAGATGTCTCCACATTTCATAGTCTAGAAACTGAAGCAATGGTATTTATAATACAGTATAACATTTGAACCCTGAAGTCTTATTATCATTGATTTGCCTTAAGCTTTGCTTTGAATCTAAACTGATCATTGAACTTAAAATGCTCAGAAACTCTTTTTCATTCAGCTATGAAACACATTAAGTAACATGAACATGAGTGCCAACAGGTAAATGGGGCCAAATTTTAATTTGCAACATATAAGCAAGAGAACAGCATGAAAAAATTGAGAGAAGATTAACAATAAGAGCAAGTCTCCTCAGCAAAAGTTTGAGTTAAATTTTGTGATATTCAGAAAGAAAAAATAACCCTGACTCTAAATGGCTTCTAGAATATGTAACTGCTAATTTTTATCATTGTTTGTTTTATCAAGGTCATGCCAGATAACTTGTTTACCAAATCTCTTCACTAAATTATGAAAAATTACAGATATTACCTTCTGTGTCTTGCATATTTGCCACTAACATGACCACTGCCATCACAGCCAGGCGTGGGACAGCTGCAAAAGAGAGAATTAATTATATAGGTGTTGGTGTGCTGCAGAAAGATTATACTAAAAGCAGGCAGACTAGGTATTACAGAGATGGAGGGCAACCAAGACAGAAAGAGAAATCAAATAACTGAAGGGGAAAAAAAAAAGAGGGGATGCTTTTTATTAGCATGTCTCGAGGGAATTAATTTCATCAGTGCAGCAGGGCATGAGCAAACCACCAATGAACTTGAAAGTGCATTATACCCATTAAAAGGCATGAATTTTCTAAATTGCTAATGGGGATACATTTTACACTCAGAGCACTAACCTGAACAGCTCTTGTATGGCTGGTTCCACGGGAACTGCAGAGAGATGGAAAACATATAAAAATTTATCATCTATTACAAGTACCCCTCTTCTACAGAAAATTACCAGAAAGGTTGTGTAAAAGCAAGGGTCAGAATGAATCGTGCAAAGAGATTCTGGAGGATGAAGGTCACCCTGAGCAGGGGCATTGAGTGATTTACTGAAGCAAGAGACATACCTCGAACACCTTTGGAGCGTGTGCGATGGCGCTTCTCGTCTGCATCCACCTCCATCTGGGAATAGATTAGCAGGCAGTCAATGTTCTTATCCTGCATGCACAGACTATCAATGCACAGACTGATACAGTCTCTCACACAATTTATTGACACTATTTTAATTCCATTTTATCCTGTAAGGGAAAGTTCTCCTTACAGGGGATTTTTAGGATCTTTGTGTTTATGTAAAAACAGAAAATGCAGTGATTTATGCTTTAAACAGTTTCTGTCCCCTGCTTTCATAGCAAATTATGTGCAAATAAGCGCTGTTTCCTCTTTTCAAGGGGATATTTCTGACATAAACCCTTCATTACTCTCAAATATTCCAAAACAAGGATTCAACAGATTTCTATATAATTTAAAACTAAAGTCAAGGGGTGAAACACCACAGGTTGTTTTCTAACCAAAGCCTTTACAGTGGGAAATAGAGGAAGTAATAATGACTGAAAAGGAGATGAAGATTCACCCTTAGACCTTCAAATATTTCATGTTATTTAATATGGCATTACAATCTTTGCCAGCACGTTTCATAGTTTAGTTGTGTTTTTCAAGTTTCAGGAATGGGCTTGTTTGCTACATGACTAGATCTTTATATTCATTTTACAAACAGCTTGACAATCTTGTGCAGTAATAAATACATAGAAATCTTACATGTTTATCAGACAGGGCAAGCCTACAGATTAGATCTTTGAAAGCATCACCATCACTGACCTATAGTAATTAATGTAGGGCCACATAGTTTCTTCTGATTTTACAAGCACAACTGTCACCAGATTTTAAAAGGTAAACTAAATAGGCTAGCTAGAGTTCAGGATTTTGTTCAACAGAAGCAAATTGCACTGAACTATGTTGAGAGACTGAGTCAGGGAAAATATATGCAGTATCTGTATCACCAGCTCCTTTGGCTGTAGAAGAACAAGATAGCAAGATGGATCTTCAGTGCTTCATACATAGTGATGATACTGTAAAGGTCAGGAAGCACTGAAATAGACCATGGAGCTCTAGTTCCCCCAGGGGAAAAAAATCAATCACCCCCTTTATAGCAATATTCTTGGATTGATATCTGGTAAGAATGTCATATACCTCATGCAAAAACATGGAAAAGGGTCCAAGTGACTTGCAGCTAACCCTTTAATCACCCAACTTTCTTTGGTCTGTACCTTAACGCAAACAATTTGGGAAGTAACTAGGAAAGAACAAATCAAGGAGTGTTTTTAAAGAGCTCTCTCAACATGTAACAGCAGGAGGAAAAAATCACCTCAACAAAATTTGTAGGTGGCAGGGATTTGGTAAAAGGAAAGTGTCACTCTCATAAGATTCTTTGCTACTGATGTAGTTCTGTTTCTCAGCAGTCATCATCTGATTCCGGGTAGTGCGCTTTATTCCACACTAAAGGGGCAATTTAAAATAGACTGATATTATGAAAGCTAATAGAGCACCAGACACTTTTAGGGGGCTTCAGGTCAGTCTTCTGCATAACTTTGAGTGGGTTTAATTTTAAAATTAAGAATTTCATTTTCATATTAGTTTAATATTTAGCTGAGTGCCGATACATTTGGAGCATAAGCTTCCATCTTCATCAACCAATCATGCTCTCTGAGATCCCACAAGGTATTCCATCAAACCCTCAACTGCCAGTCCAGAAAAGTATGGAAAGGTACAAACCTATCCTTTGTTGTAGCTACCAACCCTGCACAGAAGTTTCAGGTGTCCTCTGGCATCAGAAATGACACTAACTGCCTATGCTTAGACAACTGAATTTACCCCCAGGTTAGCTCAGCCACTGGAGCCTGAGGACCAACTCCTCTGATCAGCTCCATGAAGCTACTTCAGCTGGATAAAATCAGTCTCTAGGCACCTCTGTCTCTGCTGTCTAGCTCTCCATCAACTATTGCATGAGACACTTGGCATGCCTGTAGATATCTCCTATAGGCACCTAAACTGAATCTTAAACATTACCCACCCACAATATCTATGCTACACCTTGAGTTCACATCCTAGCCAGTTTCTTAGCTCCAATGATTTGAGAGGCATTTGAAGCTTTTAAAGCTAACATATCAAAGCACATAACAGCATCTCTGGAATATAAAAATTATTTACTAGATGATAATATTCTTTTCCTTTTGCTAATAAGAAAACAGTGCACTCTATTATTCTATAAGTCTTGAATGTGTAAGGACTTGACAGGAGACCAGAAGTGAAGTTACTTGATCTTCAGACTACTATGTTTTTAAAATGTTTGAAAAACATTATCTAGCCTCATTTGTCAATATTGAAAAACCTGCTGAAAGAACTATTATGATCTTAACCTGGAAATGCTGCCCCAGTTATTATGATAGTCTATGTACATTTATAAGGGACAAACTACAAAACAGATTTATCTGTCTTTCTAAACCAAAGTAAGCACTTCAAAAACACTGAGGGTAGTATAGTACACTTTTAACTATACTGACAATCACAGAAGAAATCACGAAGCTGGAAAAGCCCCTGTAAGATCCACACAATCTATATCCAGAAGCAGGTCAAAGAAATAAAAACATTATAAAAGCTGCTGGCACACAATGCAGTTTTAAATTTTGTTGTGCATCCGACCTAGTTTGCTGCTACTCCAGAAAAGCACAAATTGACGCGCCATTTTTTGTGACCTAGAGGCCCTCTCATATATGCCAATGCGAGTCTTGGATGCTCTAGGACACATCAAATCATGATAGATGCCTACATTTAGTCAATTGAATTTTGCTTTACCTTGATACTTATATGCTTGCTTACAGATCTTTGTCAGTCATATCAAAATTTCAGCCTTCATTTCTCCATGAATTACATGCCGGATGCTGGGAGTAGGCAACTTCCTGAAATTCTAGCAGGATTTGCATTGGCTCTGCAAAAGTACAGTCATCTGGCAGCCTACCACTGCAGTGCTCAGTGGCACCCCTGGCACTTCCACGGCCAGGAACATAATTCTGCTACCGAGACCATCAATCTCACACAAACATGGACTTCCTCATCACTTTCACGTGCAGGAAAAGGAAATGCAGACTTTGGTCTCACAAGGAGTCCACCTTAGTAGTTCTACTTCATTCATGACATCTAAATTACAGCTCTGTAGCTCAGCTCTTACTTAGCCTCTGCTCCAGAAAAATACTTGTGGACATGGAGGACAGGCTGGCTAGGGTTAGTCTCAGCCTGGCATCTAATATTACATATCAAAGCAAAGAGAAAGGCATCAGGAATAGGAAGAGAAGAAAATTTAACCTTTCTTCAAAGAGAAGCTCTAGAAATGAAAATGGAAAGCTGAAAGAAAAAGCTGAAAAAATTTGGTTTGCTAAGCCTGGAGAAGAGAAGGCTTCAGGGTAACCTAATTGTGGCCTTCCAGTACCTGAATGGAGCCAACAAGAAAGATGGAGAGGGATATTTTACAAAGGGTATGTAGTGACAGGATAAGGGAGAATGGTTTCAACCTCAGAGCAGGCTTAGAATGAGTATCAGGAAGATATTCCATGAAGATAGTGAGATACTGGGAGGAAGAGGCTGCCCAGAGAAGTTGTGTATGCCCATCCCCATCAGTGTTCAACGCCAAGCTGAGCAAGCTCTGAGCAACCAGGTCTAGTGGAATATTCCCTGCAAAATCAAGGAGCTTGGAACTAGATGATCTTTAAGGTCCCCTTCAACCCAGGCCATTCTGTGATTCTACAATTCTCAATTCCCAGAAGGAAAAGATAAAAGAGGTCTAGGTAGAAATTAAATCTGTAAATTAGAATTTAAAAGAACCAAATTATTGAATGTGCCTTACTTAGGACAATGGGCAGGGAGAAGTAGATCTGGGAACTCTGTATCACCATTATATGCATTCGTGTTGCCGAAGATTTAGAGAAACAAGACATGAATAGCTATAGTGCTCTCACAAATAAATCACAAGATGCTATACTAAACACAAATTTTCTGAGTAAAACAAAAAAAAAAAGTCTGTGTGGTCACCTGCATGCAGGCAATAAGACCTGTTACATCTCACTGTACAGAATCTTATACCAGTAACTACTACTACACACACAAACACAAGGTGCTTTTAAATTGTCAGTATTTGAAAGCTGGAAATAATAATGAGACAAAATTAGAAGAAGACAATCTTATAACATAAATTGTCTACAGTTAGGAGTAGGTGAAAATATTTTTAATTTTAAAATCAAAGTCTCAGACAACATTTACCCCCCCCAAAATTAACACAGGCTAATAGGTCTTCAATACATTGCTGTTACTTGTGGAATGAGAAAAAACTGAAAAAAAAACTCTGAAAAAATTTTATTTGGAACTTTTAAAATTAAGCTTTACTAACTGCTGAGGAGATGGTGAAGCTAACTAAGGTAATATTCCTGGTGCTGACCCTTAGTATTGTCATACAAAAGCAATATGGGATACAAGATGATGACCTAATTAGCACGAGTCAACACATTGTCATGGAAAATCTGTAATCAAAAACACTTGATACTGGTCTTTGAGAATACTCTAAAAGTTGTCAGTAAAGGTAGCTATGCTAGGTTATCATATCCTTAGAAACCTTTGAAACATTTTGCTTTCTCTTGCTGAGTGTTCAGACAGTAAGTGCTTCCTAAAATCAACACATTTATCACAGTTAGCAAATATTTCTCCAGAAAAGAAAAATATGTATTAAAATATTTCTCCAGAAAAATTATTTTGTATAAAAGTCATTTTTATACAAAAACTAATTGTAAAAACAAACAAAAAATATATATTTAACAAGACCCTTTCTAATATAATCCCACAGGCATACATTTACCCCTAAAATATTCAGTATCTTCACTAGTACTCTGGAAAATTATATGATACTGAAATATGCAAATAATAGAGAAATAAATAGAATGATAAACTATGTTGGAGACAGGCCAATTACATATGGTGGCCTGTGTCATTTGGCAGATTTGATCCATCTGAAGAACATGGTTCCAGGCTCCTGCATGTATGAACAACACTTGTGGGCCATGCTCGACAGACATTAGATCACAGTCTGCCAGTCAGTAACAGTGAAGTGGATCTGGACAACCAGATGAGCACAACCAACTTCTGAACTGCTGCAGGTGAAGAGCAGAATGTGATCTGTAGCTGCTCAACCTTTAAGGCTGCATTAATCTTCCAGAAAACCACTGAATTATTCAGATACGATCAGTAACTTCTAAGAACAGAGAGCAAGTTTCCAACAGAACCTTATCTGCTGGCTTGCTGGACAACCTGTTGGAGTCTTCAGTTTTTTAAAGGATTTAAGGCTTTGAGTCTCACCACAAAGCTACCTGAACTCCTAGAAGTTTTGCAACCAGCACCACTCTCCCTGTCTCTAGATACAGTCACATATCTACCATTTGGACTTTCTCAGTGCTGCCAGCTGTAAATGATCAAGAGATTTGGCCTCCTTTCCAGGACAAATTGTGATTTTTGCTCCCTTGAGGGGAAGTAGGTCAGCATTTTCTGCCCTTGAGGACAGGTACTCCTGAAAATTATTCTTCCAGTTAAAATTCTGAAGGTATCTGTATTTCTAGATAGAGGCATGGTGACTGCAAGGTTCAGTCCCAAGTTCCTAAATTTCCAAGTCAGCCAACACTTTCTTAGTGAATTATTATGTTTTCTCTCTAGCCATGGTGTATCAGAAGTCTAGAAAGCCATAAAAGAGCTAAGGGCCTTAGATCTGGACTTCCAAAATTCGACTTTCCTAATTTTTTTTCTTACTTGTATTTCTTCAAATCCAAAAACTTGATTCTTAAACACTCTCAAGAGAAAGCAACAAAAATTATTAACAGACTGGAGCATCTCTCTTACACAGGAAGGCTGAGGGAGCTGGGCCTGTTCTGCCTAGAGAAGAGATGGCTGAGAGGGGACCTCGTCAATGTCTGTCAGGATCTGAAGGGAGGGTGTCAGAGGATGTTTACAGGCTCTGGTCAGTGGTGCCCAGCAATAAGACAAGACTTAGCAATGCTCAGAAAGTTCCACCTGAACATGAGGAAGAACTTCTTTAGTATGTGGGTGACTGAGAACTGGAACAGATTGCCCACAGAGGCTGTGGAGTGTCCCTCACTGAAGATATTCAAGAACCATCTGGACACAATCCTGTGCCATGTGCTCTAGGGTGACCCTGGTTAAGCAGGGAGGTTGGACCAGATGCCCCGCTATGGTCCCTTCCAACTTGACTCATTCTGTGATTCTGTAGATGATCATCTGTGACCTCGAAAATATATGGAAATGACTGTGAAATACTAGAATTACTGCATAATTGTTATGGTCAATCAAGAATGTTGCTTAAATTGTTAGAAATATTACTTTTCCCTAATCAGTAATATTGCACATGTTCATAACGTGACAAAAGTAAAATGCTTGGAGAAAAATATGACTTCCTGAAAACCTAATGAGTTTATTACATTAAAAGATTGCAGTTTAAAATTTATCTCCATGTTACTCAAGTTACTCAGTAAAGGCAGATTTTCATCCCCTATGATGCAAGATGCAAATTTCTGCAGGTAAGATTTCTTTATCATTTTAATCACCAAAGTTTTCTCAGTATCTCTTTTTATAACTAAAAGAAAATTATATTTCTTCTGTGTGAAAGTTAAATTAAAGGATTCAAAGAATTTTTTTTAACCTGATGTCTCAAGGAACCAAAAAAAAAATGTCAAATGCATTTCCCACATTTAAAATGCTCCTACATCTATAATCAAAGAAATATGACCTGGAGATGGTGAATAGTTTATGTAAGCAGTGTATCCCATACTACATAAGTACTTTGTGCAGTCTTCCTAAAAAAACTGCAAACTGACCTTCTATTGCTCTCCTCAGAAAATAATAGGCAAATCCAAAGTGTAACATAACCTCTTTTCAAGCATGTCTTTGTATTCCAAAATAAATTAATTTCTCAATTATGACTCCTAGTAATCAGAATATGTTTTTATAAACTGGATATGATTTGTGAGACACCATTTAAGCTACCTGGTAAATGGGACATTTATCAATTATTTTAATGGGCTCCAAATAACTCTGTTGTATAACACTGTCTGCTTCAGCAGGTCTTCCTCTCCCCTAGGCAGACAAAACCTAAATCAATAACAATATCTGAACCTTAATTTATGCCCTACTGTTCTTTTTTTTTTAATTAGTTGCATTCTAGGCTAAAATGTATGTACTTGTGGGTGAAGAGAGAGTGGTTGATGGCATTGAGCTCAATTTTAACACGGCATTTGACAGAGTATTCTTGTGTCTCATTATGATGATATTTGCATAGTCAGTTCTTTAAAATCAGTTCTTAATATTTCAATCATCTTGATTAAATATCATCTATTGCTGTTATTAACAGAGTACAGTAAAATTCAAGATCTTGATTTTGACAGAAACCTGTCTGATTCTCCCAAATACATTTAAGATGCTTGTTTCTTATTTTAAGAAATAAGAAGACAAAAGAGACACAAAACTGCAGGATACAAAGTTACTCTAAGAAGCTACTGAAGTGTTTAAGGAAAAGTTAGGCAGAATGGAAAGCCAATTTCCTCTCCTTTCAGACTCTTTCCTCCAGAAACCCAGATGCATTCAGATGGACATCTGAAATTTAGTTCAAATATTTTAGAGTACCCTTTTAGGAAAAGGCAAACTTTATAAAAGAACTACTGTATTTGAATCTTCCCCTTAGGAAAATTCCAGCATACAACCAAAGCAGAGTTCCAGGGGAACTCTGCAAAGATAAAAGTTACAAGTTGAGGGTACGTAACACAAAGTGAACAAATAAGCACGTGGGCAAATTAATTACTAGAATATAAATTAATCCTTTGCTCTCTTCCACTTGTGATGAACACAAAGCTTTTATTAATATCAAGGAGAGTCAATCTTGCAGAACAATAGGAGAATATATCCTCAGGACTTGTTCTGAAACTTTCAGTAAGAGTCACACTCCTACTGTAATGCACAGAGGGAATCCAATCTCTCCGTTTTCAGATGAACAGCGCAAGCTGCAGACAAATCTGTAAATACAGGCCAGAATAAGCAGAATTCTGGTTAAACTCACAAGTTCCTCATATATCACTAATTTTTTTTAAGGGGAAATACATTTGGGGTTCAACGAAGTAGCCTCACAGGAAGCAGAGAACCCTTTCAAGTATTTCTCACTGGCCTCAGATTAGAGTGGAAAAGACCCAAAGTGCACAGAGGTCATTTGAGCATCTTTCTCTTATTACCTCCTTTTATCTTACATAAGAAGAATGAGAAAGTAGTATGGAAAAAAGAGGTAAGAAGAAATAGCACTGGATCTTTAGCACTTTCTTAGGAGCAAAGATATCCACTCATCAGTCTGGCTCCATAAAGTTACTTTGGATATACTCAGTGAATAGGCTTTGGGACATGAACCAGAATTTCCATTGGGAAGAACACATCCAGAATACATCCACGCAGCTGAGCAACTCAAATTGCACCATAACCAGTCATTGATGGTGGTCCTGTGCCAGGCCACTTGATCTGTGAAAGGTCAGGGTGGTGAAGGTCAGCACATGCTGACAGGACCTTCCAGCAGTGAAGTCTCAGTAGCTTTATGTTATGTACATATGTTATGTACATTTCCCACCACCACCCCCCCATTTATAAGCATTTCTTGCTGCAGACTTATGTATTTTTCACATGAGAAGAAAAAAGAACTGTCTTAGTGGTTTTCAAGTTTCTGTTACAACTCATATTTTGGTTATACAGATAGGCTTAAACAAGAATTCACATTTCCTTGCATTAGATGCAGACATTGAAAGACAGCAGTCTGTGATTCGAAGGCCTCCTAATAAGAAATTAAATATAACAGAAGGAAAAATAGGCCTACATATTTCTCCAGTGCAGTCAGCAAAGCTCTCAGAACCAGCACAGATGAAAGCTGAATGTTAAATTTATAGTAAGAATTAAACAAAAAACAGAGATAAATAATTTGTTCTTAAAAGAACTGTAATTTCCTTGTCATGAATAGAAGAAGCATATTTCTGTTGGAAGATGCTACTTTCAAGTGGGGATGATAAGAAACTTAAACCTTTAGTAACTTCATAAAATGAAATTTCTTGAAGATTATTTTCTGTATTGTTGGTGATTCTGAACGAAATTTGCACCAAATTCACTGAATTTATTCCAGAAATTCTCAAAGTTCTAGCATGGAGTTACATCCACAAAGATCAAGACATTATAGTATTTTTTGTCCAAAAGTCTTAGTTGTGCTTAGAATGATATAAAAGATGTGGCTTGCTCCTTCTCTCTGGATGGGTATGTGGTTGTGTGCATAACGTTTGCATTCACATGAGTTCTCTAAGTGTCCTTCTAGAATCTGTGTGAGCAGCTATGCGAGCATGTATTTATGTCCATGCACATGTAGTGCACACATGTGCTTTGTGTGCTTGCTGTAAATGAATCCTCAGCCTTGCTCCTGGTGGAACTCAGGGACAGGGATCAGCAGCAGCCTTGCTTCTCTTCAAGTTGTTGAATCTGGCATGATTTGTTTTCCTCTAAAATCCTGTTCCCAAACACAATGTGTTTGAAAATGACAGATATAAGGAATAAGAAAGGTTATTTTTTTAATTCTAAATTTGAAACGTGGCAATTTGTTATATTTTGTACAAGAACAACGACAGAAAAATAATTTAGCTTATGGCACACCTAGATTTTTCATAGCATTATGGAAGAAAATTGGTAAGATGAGTGCTTTAAAAGAAAAAACTGTATTAAAATATTTAACTTTTAGAAATCAGGAAGCCAATAAGACTTACTGAAATACAAAGAGTTAGATTTCACAGACATGAGGGTCAAAAGTAACACAAAATGTTCCACGCTTCCACTGCTAGGCTTAAAACCCACTAGGTTAGGGAAGATGTGCAAGATGTACATGCAAGATGTACAGTCTCTATAAAACAGTCTGCTTCCATCCTTGGCACACATGTGTAACTTGTTCTTGCATACACTGTTCATATGCAAGTCCTGAGGTGTAATGTGCTCCAAAAGACAGGTTTATATTTAACTCCTAAGATTTAACATCAAAGCCTAATTTCATGGACGCCTGTGTTCTGGACAAGCAACAAAACTGAGAATCACCATTACTTAATATGCATCTTAAAAGTATATATAGTATATATATACTTTTGGGCACAGCAACCTTAATGAAGGTTTCCATATTTCTATTTGTCTAATATTTTTGCATTTATGTTTATTGAAGCACCAATTTTATGAGCTGAAAGGTACCTACCAAGGAAGGGCTGTAGGAGTCTTTTCTGTAACTCTCATTCAATGTATTCACACTACGCATCTTCGAATTATCATTAAAATCCCCAGAGAATAAAGAACAAGCCAAATATGGGGCCTGCACCAATACTGAGGAGTATGCAGTGTACTACCTATCACCATATGCAGAAATAACACCACACAAC
Source organism: Setophaga petechia (assembly GCA_024362935.1). Taxonomy (NCBI): domain Eukaryota; kingdom Metazoa; phylum Chordata; class Aves; order Passeriformes; family Parulidae; genus Setophaga; species Setophaga petechia. The sequence goes on from JANCRA010000002.1 coordinate 19,020,570, forward strand.
AAAAAGCTAAAGTACATTCACCGAAATTCAGGTCAAAGTGGTCATAACTCTTTAAGAGTTTTAGCTTTATCTTTGAATGTACTAATGACTGTAATCACAATCATGCTGTGTTTCAACCTCTTTGTTGCTTTGAATCACCTACATTTAGGTCAGGCCTAAAGGCCCTCTGATGGGGAACAACCTCCCAGAGCTGTGCCTGGCAAACTGCTTGGAAAAAAGTACACAGCTCTGCAGAAAGATAAAGTCACTGATTTGTTCCCACAGTTCAGCCAGAAGCAGAGTTGTAAGAGTTACAGCTCTTAAAAGCTGTAAACCGAAAGATCATTATGGAAAATAAGAGGGGAAAGGCCTCAACTTCCATACTTTGCTTGGCAAATTTCACTTCCAAATCCGCCACTGGCTCACCCTGCCCTCCCTCAATGAGGGGTTTTTGAATTAAAAATACAATGTTGGCATGTGCATCTTGTGAATTTTTTTCAAACTGGATTAGGTTTCACCCCCCCAAACTTACCTACATTATCTAAATCTGTAACTGAGGAAACTGTTGGTTTATCTTTGACTTACTCACCCTTTAAATAAGGCATGTATATAAAAATACATATTTTTCTGAATACAAGGAGAAAATAGAACAAGACATTTAAAAATATTTAGTACTGTCATACTGAGAAGCATACACAGATAATTTATTATAGAAATGCCCACAACAAGCTTTTATATAGGCCAGTCACCACATCCACAAATTGATATTAGTGAGTGTAAGTATGCCACAATGTAGACATATCCAATTTGTGTTCTTAAAAAAACAGGATACCAGATTTTAAAATCTCATTTCTAGTATCCCAAACTCAAAAATATATCACAACTAATACACATGCTAAGGTTTGTTCATCGAGTATTGCTTCCAGTGTAGAAAACAGTATGATTTTCACTGGCACTGACTCAGACTAACAATTACTGAAGACACCTATAACCATTTTTGAACAAAAAAGACCAAAGCACCACAAGAAATAAGCATTATTAAAATGACATAACTCGTGTTTAAGGTTTTGATTAAAGACAATTAAACACAGGCTAAATGTAGTGGATATATACCATGCAAAAGACAAGTATTTCAGATATGGAAAAGGACACATTTACTTATTATTTCTTCTTTTTAATTCCAAAAGAAAACTATGTAGACCTTGCAGTTTAGTAAACAGTCTGCACACTGAAAACAGGATAGTTAAAAAAAAAATCTTAATCTGTTAAAGCTAATTGCTGTCACTATTAAGTGAAGAGATTAGCATCCCTTCTTCCCCATTCACTACTCCATAACAATGACACCTCCTTTCTGGTTTTAAGTTTTGTCTAATTACAGCAATGGTGAGAATAACATTTCAGAACTACATGGTATCAGAAGTGTTTGCTGCTGTTAGTGTACAGGCCAATATGCTTTTCAAAGGGTATGTTATAAATAGCTTACAGCTATTAGAAGTGCAACAATTAACTGATAAATTAGTAAGACAGGCAAGCAAAATATCAATCGCGGCCCTTCTAACATAATTAGCATAAATTACACAGGATCACAGAATATTGCAATTTTTGCATAAAACAGGAGTACCTACTTCAGTTGTTCAATAACTTGAAGTTTTAACTCTAAAACTATACAACACAATACTCAAAACATAAAGAAGAGACCACAAGAATAATGAATATTAATTGGTAATTTTCTGCTCAAAACTTGCATATAGCAATTTCTGGGGTAAAATTAAAAAAAAAAAAGGAAAAAAAGGAAAGAAGGAACAGATCCCAAATGGACCGGATTTTGTACCATAGCATACAGTAAACCCCAGATATCTTCCTAGGACAGAGATGACAAGTGTAGCAATAACTACTGCACCGTGACCTAGTGGACCATACAAGGCCTGAAAAGGCGCTACATTTAAGTAGACCTGTTATTACCAGCACAGTTAGCAATTTGGATGATTGCATGAGTTTTAGAATGCAATTAGGCTGGCATAAAGAGTGCCCCTTTAACTCCTGGAATGAAAGGACAGCCAGGAAATTATTTTATTTTAATTTATTAATATACATTTATTATGTTTTTCAAATTTATTTCATTTCTTGTTGTCACTCTGACATCAAAGCACTGGAAATTCTATTATTATAAATACAGGATTTTTAAACCAAATTGAAAGAAGATTTATTCTTAACAAGGTACAAAAGAGATTTCCTGCTTCAGATTCTTATGCTGTCTGTACTGGTTTCAAGATCTAGAAAGAACGGTTGTTAAATAATTCAAAGCGGTCAAACAAGACCAAATTGGTAGAACAATCCGTATTCCACCCTCAGTTAAAACTTTGATTTCTGACTTAATACAGTTACTCAAATAACAGTGAGGAAGAATCTGATTAACTCTGTTCGTGTTTGTAAGCTGTGAAGATAAAAGAATGAAAACTAAGACTTTCAAAATTACATTTCTGCATCCTTAATGTCAGTTTTGTGACATGCTCTCCTATTATACCACCAGCCATGCAGGACCAATGGCGCAAAGATTTTATCTCCTTGATTCATGTTGTAAAGATGGAAAACTGCATCATTAGGTTTTGTTTTGACAACTAAGTGAAAGGACTGAAGTGAATTCTGCATAAAAAGAGGTCCCTTTCATCCTTGAGTAACAGAGATAAACCTAAGAAGATTTATGGAAGTAGATATGTGCATTATTTTACATACACTGAGAGAGTTGATCTGATGCAGGACAAAGACAATGTTGTAAAGTGCAGGGACTTCCTCACTTCTCCAGCTTCTTTTCTTTCCAAATTTCACATTAAACCCTTAACATGAAAAGTAGGATCTGAGGCAGCATTTCAGAGGAGACAATATACTTTTAATACAGTTATTATTCTGTCTGGGTGAGAGAATGTTTCTTGGCAAATGCAAAGAAAGCCATTTATGCAGAAAAAGCATTCTCGCTCCCAAAGACATTGAAACAGGATGTCCAAAGTTCTGCCTGTTCTTACCACCTATGGGAAAGGAACAGTGCCAGCAACAGGATGGGAATCTGTCTTTATAAAATTTGTAACAGCAAAAAGACTTAATGTCTCTAATTATTGAGATTTTTATAAAGTTTTGGAAAGTTTTTGGATAAACCAATGGCTGGCATGCCTACAGAAGACCTTCAGAATATTAAAAAAAATCAAAATTGTTGAAAGATTTATCAAAATAACTAACACCACATATTATAAAGGTATAATGCAACATTATTCCTCTGAACTGTACATCCTAAAGAGTTGATACATGATGCAGGTATCACATACCAGAATTATATAGACCTAGAACTAGAACTAAACTTGCATGCAAACTTAGATGTGGTAAATAGATGTACAAATGAAAGAGTTAAAATATCTGAAAATATGTCTCTATCCAATAAAATAAAAAGATAGATCACATCAGTGTGCTGAAAGTCATGTATGCTTGCTCTTTATATTAGACCACACTGGCCTATAATGAAATATAATATGCAGATCCTTGAGCTCATGTCATGTCCCACTGATGTAAAAACTGAAACATATTTATCTGTTTATACTGTAAGTCTTCTGGGCAGGGCATATGTTTGTACAGCACTTGGCAAAATAAAGTTCTGGATTGTGATTGCAGTCCATATGCACTATAACACTACAAGCAACACAACTAATTACATGCGCACGTACACTCATGTTCTCAAAGCCCAGCAGGAATATTTAGCCTAACAACTCCATAGAACCAATGAATAAAAGTAGGGAATGCATACCTATTACGTGCTTTACTTGAAAACATCCCACTGTTTTCATGCAAACAGAGAAGAACCCAAAAAAAGAAGTAAAACTCTAGATTAGAGCTTGAGCACATCCAGCTCTGGGGGTCCCCAAAACAAATGCATGGATCAGTTGAAGGAAATCCAGAGGAGGGCCATGAATACCATCGGAGGACTGGAGAACCTCTCCCATGAACATGGCTGAGAGGGCTGGAGCTGCTCAGCCTGGAGAAAAGGCAGCTCTAGGGAGACTGTAAAGTACTTTCCAGTGCCTAAAGGATTGAAATCTACAGTGAAGATCTCTAGAACCTTACATTAATTTCCACACCCAGCACTTCCACTCCCAACATTCAGAAAGCACGTTCCAGCTTCCTCCAATAACTGGTTTTAGCACTACAAGATTTTAAATACAAAGTTTGTATTCCTCTGCTTTGCTTTCTGGCTATCAGCACTTTATGTTAAAGCATCTTTCAGAAAATCCATCTAATATTATTAACTACCATTTTTCTGAGAGGTTTTATTCATGTTTAAGACACAGATGAAGAGTCTTCCTATAAAATCTCCATTCCCCTCTTTCAAAGTTCTCCAAAGCTGATCTACAATAGTATGGTTATGGAATTAGCTGACTACCTACAGTATGCAGTTGCGAATCTTAAACTCCATCTAAGTCGTAGAACCTTGTGTTTGCTATTGCTGAGGTGGCTCATACAGTTAAAAACCAGGCAGTAGGAAATTAAAGGTACAGGAATTTAGATGTAGACGAAGATCTTTGTATTTAATACATATTGTCAGAAGTTTTATTTGCACTTCATTATTGGAAATCGCTGAGGACACCTACAGATAATTTTTATAACAGCAGTTTTAGAGACTACTATCTCTGTTCTTGTTTCTTCTTCTTTGATTTCATGCATCACACCCTGTTGTGAATTGGAGCATAACCAATCTGAAGGGGGAACTGTCTTTTAATCACAGTTGGTATCTCCAAATTAAATTTTCACATTAAGTCATAGTATCCCAGCTTCTGTGTCTCTGTGGCTGAAAAAAATAGCAGCGTGCCATAATTCAGATGATTTCAAAGTGCAGTCAGATATTCCTGCTACAACATAAAGGGAAGAAGTAAAAACTGGTAGTATAAGTTGCAGAAAGCCAAAGAACTAATTTCATATTTTACCTAGTGGTTTTAATGAGATTTGAAAAGTAACACAGAGAAAGAAACACTCAAGATGGTTGCCCTGATAAAGCTTGGTTTTTGATCTGTGGCTTCGTGTTCATTTATTTTTTAAATTCTTTTTCATCTTCCATTTTGTTCCCTCTTCTGGTTGTCTCTGCACTCACTCACAGAATTTGCTCACAACCAGCTGCTCAGGAGCAAAATTAAACGGTTAAATGTCTGACTTTTTGTGAAGGAGGTACAAATATTTTAGGTTATTTCACTGAAAAGAATATTTAGTCATATTCATATATCTTCCATTGTCCATCTATTCAAGTTTTTGTTAGTATTTGATTAAGAAAAGCCTTCAAAGTGACAGTCATTAGAATAACTCTGTAGATAAGTTATGCATTTCTCACTTTAATACCTCTGTTTCTGAATGTGTTTTTGTCAGAGACGTGCGTGCATGTGTGTCTGTGTATGTATATGCATCAATGTGTGAACATGCATATAATACTGAATATGCACTTATGAGCATGTGTACCCATTCTATTAGTATTAAAAGAGATGTATGTAAGAACATGTGTTTATAACACATTCCTTCATAAGGAAAATAAAACCATGTTTGAATAAGAAATAAATCTAAAAGCTTAACCCTTTTACAGGTTTTAGACTGGAAGTCTAGCCAGACCTACAACTACACTGGCACTCACAGGCACAAGCTGCACATGCTGTAACACAGCAATTGCTTCTCTGCTTTATTCCTCCAGCTTTTCAGGTTTCCATGGAAATGAGTGGGAATCCCAACACAAGGGAAAAATAACTAGGCTATCCAACTCACACCATGGTGCTGGATGTCTGAACAGCTGATACATGAGGCAGTCATCACAAGAACAAAAATATACAGAACACAATTCTACACATAACACCGGAGCCAAAAAAACCAGCCACAACTGCACCTCGAAAAAACACATGTAAACCACTGCTGTAGTTGGTTTAAAAAACTCTGCAAGAATAAAATTTTATATAATTTTGAAGCTGGCCAGGATACGAATACAGGTACTGTATACTGTCCAGAAACTAATTAATTGAGCAAGTCATAGTTACTTAAAGCAGAACATGATCTTTCTGCTATTGACTTCACTACACAGATAGTGAATTAAAAAAATAAAAAAAAAAGGTGTTTTTAAAATTCTATTAATACTAATAGAATTTAATAGATACTAATACCTATCGACTGCTCAGCAAGCCTTGGTTTCACAATGACAGACCATTAACAGAGAACTCCCAGTGTAGCAACACTATGCCTCTATTTGGATGTTGAGGGTTCCTGCCAGTTCTTTTGCCTTTTTACATGAAAATTACAGGATCATGGGGTTCATCCTTATTTGTTATTATATCTAAGATTCATGTAATTGTCAGTATGGACAGACAAACCCAAAACCTTCTTGTTTTTTAATGAAATGTTGAAAACAGAACTCAGATGAGGGGAGAAAAGATCAAAAAACTTTAGCCAGTTTGAGTAAGTCTCTCTTACCTAGCAACAAGTCTTTGCTACTATATTTGTTGATTTCACTGCGATTGTGCAGCTCACTGCTGGACTTGGCACACTGGTTTTTTTTCTGATCAAATAGACAAAATATTTGAGGTGTTTGGAAAGTGTTTGAACCACCTTTCAATGGGAAGTCTTGGAGTATACAGAATAAATGCTAAGCCCAGCAGAGAGACTGCAGAGAGTGGTATCTTCTGCTTCTTATTATGTTTGTCAGCCACGTGGCAGGAAACAGCAAATTATTAATAGATGCTTTTGAAGTGATATAGTCTATTAAGAAGCAAACAAAATCTTTCACACTGAGAGAAGAGAAAAAAAAGAGACGGTGATTAAAGAGTTGCCAGAAAGAGGACAAACCTTGTCCATCACATTCTTTATGAGGAAGAATACAACACAGAAGTATCAAATGTCAATAGTGATTGATCACAGGGCCTAGAAAAGTCTCTAACTTCTCTATCTAAAGATGAACAAAGCATAGTTTGAGCTGTAGGCCGGCTCACCAACTTTTGGAGGTGTAGCCTCCTCTGGGGAACAAAGAAGTGTGCCTCAGTATCACTGCATTTGCACAGTCATTCACCCAAGTGTAAATTTCCTTCCTATAGGTCATAAGAGAACAAAACAATTTCAAGTAACCATTGTCAACAGTATTTCCTAAGAACTTAAACAACAGGTTAAACATATTATCTTCTCAAAGTGATTCAGCTACTGCTAAGCCATTCTGAAGCAAGAATCAACAAGAGCTAGCGAGTTATCCTACTTGTGCCTCTATGAAATGTGGTTACCAATTTGCACATTCATATGAAACACATTATTCAGTGTGTCAAGATCATACTGAGCTTTGAGCATCCTCTGACCAATAGTGGTGCCTTACAAACATTTCATTTGAGAATGGATTAATGATTTACTGATGGCTCAGCCAAACCTATAGAACTTTGTTTACCTTTGGGGCATGTGATAATTCTAAGTGATCAGGACACAGCACCACTGTAACCAGAGAAGACTGGGACAGGAAGGCCAGGATCTTTTCCTGAATAATTAGCAGCAAAAAAGGTTTAAGAATCCCATTCCCTGATCTAACCTCTCATTTCTATGTCTGTAAGGCATTTTGAAAAATAGCAGTTTGTGTTGCTAGGCTGTAAACCCAGTCACTGAAACTATTCCTCTTCTGGTGGATTTGGTTTTCAGATAAGCACCACTTAGCTGTATTACCATAACTAAAGGGATGACAAACAGGAGCTCAGGGGCAGAAATAAGTAGCCAGGAACAGCTATGCACAAATACTCCTTAAAATTGCTTCAGTTCTGAAAAGCAATGCCACATTTTATCTGATAGGCACAAATATATTTTAGAGAGGGAAAAAATTCCTTTCCACACGGTTAGGCTGGCATAAAGTTCCTGAATTAGAAGTGGTCTACCTTGAAGTTGCCATTGAGAAACAACAAAATGAAACTGAGGGATTCTCTCAGCCCTCATACATGTAGATGCCCTAGGAAATAGCTACATACCGGCAGGTACATGCTGCTATAAAGAGCATCTGCAGTTCCCACCTAAGGTTCACCAGAATTACTGCTAGCTGCTTTGCCACATTCTGGTGCTCCTTTATCCACAACAATTTCCCAAAATTAACTGCTCTCCAGGACCCTTAATTATCTGTATTAAAGGCTAAACATGGTCTAATTCTATCTTGAAATAATTAGAGAGCTGGAATATCTCTCCTATTATATCTCTCTCCAGGCCAAGACAGTTGGGGTAGTTGGGCCTGGAGAAGAAAAGGCTTCAAGGCAGCCTTCCAGTACCTGAAGGGGGCCTACAAGAAAGGCAGAGATGCAAGATAAATGAAAATTACAAACTTTCTCTGGAGTTAAAGCATGCCACATAAGACAAAATCATTTCAGAGCAGAGAAGGGACTGAAAAGAGTGGCACGGTGAGCCCTGTTTCATGGTGGAAGCAGGTGATAGCACTGCTGTGCCTATTCTGGTCTTTTGTGCCACAGCTGATTGTCCTTAGTTCACTAGCAGACAAAATTTATTCATTGTAAGATACATCTGTGTGCCCACAGGCTAAGGGTGATGTAGAATTTTTCTGTGAAAAAGCAATGAGCCACACAGAAGGTAGGCACATTTTCATTGGCTCTCCAGCTTTCTTGGAAATATACTTCTGAAAATTCCCTTAAATATTCAAGCTATGCTTTGATGGAAAGCTAAACATGCTTTTTTCCCCATTTTATAAAATATGATTATTTATATGTTTTTATACCTGTTTTCACCAATCACATGCCTATAACCCTTCTATGCTACAATAAATGATGATAAAGAACAGCAAATGGAACCTACAAGAGTAATCATGTCAGATTATTTAGACACTAATAGCTGAAGTATTAATTATTATCTTCAACATTTTTAGTATATTTCTTTGTAAAATCTACATAAAAAAACACTTTTTGTTAGTCAATATATTCTCAATGAACAGCGATCTACACATTCCAATACATGTCATTTTTAAGTGTTGCTTTATTATGATTTTCTAAAAAATCACTTTTTTTTTCTGCAGACTGGATAAGGGATGGCCACATAGTAATTCTGAGCTCATTTTCTGTGAATTTCTGAGCAGACTAGAAGCACCCATATAGCATAGAGGCCAGTGACACTGCAGACAAAATGCCTTCAGGTGCAAGAGGAAGGTGAGAATAAATTGAGGGACAGGGAGAATGGAAGAAATGCAAGAGGTTTAATGCATGATGAGGGGAATTAGGGAGTATGAGACTTACAGCATGAAAATTTATACACATTTTATGTAAATTTGATTGGGGTTTTGATGAGTCCATGCATGAAGGTTTGACTGGAACCCACGTCTGCCTAAACTCTAGCATTTACACTTAGGCTCTGGCTTTTTGCCCTGCTCTCTGGCTCCCTTGCAATGCAGCCAGTGTCACCTGCTTCTGCTGGCAATCAGCCCAAACAACTTTTTCTCTTCATTTTCACCTCTCCCACAGAATAGGAACAGGTGGGAGGTCAGTGTTGCAACTGTACTCCTCATGCCCTCAGTGCTTATCACCTTTACTCTTGTGTCTTCAGTAAAAGAAATTAAACATAAACCAGATGAAAAGACAAAGCTGATGGATTTATGGCAGGACATAAATGGCATGAAATGTTAAAATGTTTAGTAGCTACCTTCTCCAGAGGCACACAAGCAGAGCCAGGCACAGGCAATGATACAATTGCAGAAGGGGTCTAGTACCAGTAGCTGTAAGGGCCAGCTCATATACTTGGCAAGAAGATAGAAGCAGAAGTGAGATGAAAGGCCTCTGAGGCAGACAAGAAAGGCAGTACTCAGCATAGGAGACTGACAGATTACAGGAGGTAGATATGGCTGAGAGGTAAGAATACAAGGGATAATCGTTAGAAACATTTTTAGGGATGTCTTGGCCTCTAGTGGAAGAGAATAAAATGTGTGTGAAGATTTCAAGCATATGCCTACACTGTGCAATAAATTGCTGCAAGAAGTCCCCAACTCCCTCCTCCCAGACAGCACCAGATGAGGCAGCTTTGGCACCAAAGGTGGAATAGTAAAGACAGGCACTTTAGGGCAGTCAGACTACTTACAGTAATCGAAGGAAGGGAGAATTAGCCTTTGCTCAGTCATGCTAACACAGTTATGATTTTTCTGAGTCATGAGATGCCCACTGGCACGCCACATAGGTCTAGTGTGTCTGTCCTACAAGAACAGTGCACATACACATGACTATTTCCTTCTCCTGTTTAATACAGTTATAGGGAAACTGCAAATTCTGTTCAGATGATATCCAAAGGTACAAGGGAAGAAATAGAAGCAAATTCAAATAGCCCAGCAATAATATGTATAAAGACAAATCCCTTCCACTAATTTTGTTACAGCTGTCCTTGCTGATCAGTAGATACATATTGTCTCAGCTAACATCAGGCATTTTATGTCACAAATGGCAAAGAAAACAAGTATGGTACAGTAGATTGCAGAGGCAGAGATAGCTGCTTAGCTCACCTCTTAACATGGTCAATCTGAGATCAGTGAAATGATTTCTTCCTGAGCTCCAACCTGCCTAAACAATAAAAGAGACCCACAAAGCCCCTGAAGGAAGATTTTTCAATGGTGACTGTGTGACTTCCTGCAAAAGTGAACTGTGTAACAGGAACAGCAAAATTTCACACAGCAATAGTGCTGTGGCTGTGCTCCAGTCGAGCAATAGAATGTTTCATAAGCCAACAGAAGTAGAAGTGAAAAACAGCCATGGTCTGTCCCAGTATCAAGTGCATACTGGGACTGTGAAACCACAAAGGTGAGCTGATTCAGCACTAGACCTTTGTCTATGAGGTTAGGGATGCAATGACTACAGGCTCTAGGCAGAATTCCACAGTAATTCAATACAGCTGAATGTATTTAAGGTTAGAATAGAGGAGAATTTCCATGCAGTTACAAAAAGAACTCATTGTGTCAGTGGTATACTGCGTACAGGGGAATTAGCACCAAGTAAATATTGCTTTAATGAAATGCATACAATTAAAATTAATGTGTTGTGCAAGAGAGATGTTATTGGACTAATATATAAGATTACCTTTCCCTGGGTGATTGACGATGCCCTATTGGATAATATAAAATGGAATTTAATAATGGTTGATTTCAGATTAAATGAATTGTGCATGAAAAAGCAATGGATGACGTGTATAGCTACATATATGAAATGCAGAATATCCAAATTTGAAAATCAGGGAAAATTTTTATTTTCCTTATTCTGTAAGCACTGCTAGAATAGATAACTGATCCATCTAAAATTGTATTACTCTTTAGCAAACATCAGATGCTTCAGAGAAAGGAAATTCTTCACCCCAAACACTCCCTCCAGCAACACAATCATTTCTACACCTGATAATGATAATTAAAGTGGGTCCTGCATTGTATCTTCTAACTCCTACAATTTCCAGCTCTATTTACCTACTAATGAAAAAAATATTCATACAGCAATATCGGAAAGATCTTTCCAAAGTATATGTAACAACAAAACAAGGAAGTCATGCACCACTTCACATCTTTTTCTCCTATTCATTAACTTGTTCTGCACTTTCTGTATCATAGTAAAATAAAAATAAAATAGTTTTATTGCACAGTTAAATTAAGGCATTTCAAAGAATAATTAAATGTAACAAATACACTAAAAGAATACCTGTATCTGCGCCTGTATACTGCAATGAGTTGCAAACATATGATACCAGTGACATTTTATGTTCTAATAAGCTTCTCTTGCAAACATGGCATGTCTGGGCTCTTTAACAGGCCGATCCTTTATTGGCTTAGAAAGAAGGAAGGTGTCAATCCAGACACAGACTTTCTTTCTTTCAAAGCATTGGTCAGCAGATGGTAGAAAAAGCAATTCAGATCCTCAAAAGGACCTGATGTTCTTGTTTTCTCTCTATTTTAGGATGCAAGTCCTGTTATCACTGAACAGAATGACACTTGCAGCAGGTACAGCTGACACATGGAAATATGTTGGATCAGTCTCACTAATAGGATCTATGCATTTGCTAGAAAAATCAAACAAATATGGACCATTTGGACAGGCAGGTTCAGAACCTTACTCACAGTCAATTTTCTGTGTGAACATTTGCAAGGAAAGATACCAGATGGCTTAGGCATGTATTACACTGACATGTACATAAATGTGCACGAGTATATATGAAATAGGAAGAGCTGTGACCAAATTACGGCACTAAATTACATATGTGTAGGACAGGGCAGTGACAAAGGAAAGAAACTCTGAGAGATAGGGAAAAAGAATGGTAATGCTGCATAAAATTTGCATTATACATTAGCTTTTCTTTAAGGCAGCTAGGCTCCCCACATGCATATACTAAGTTGCGGATTTACGTGACAAGTTCAGTTTAACACTGTGAAAATTATGTGTTAAAATGCTCCATACATTGATTGGAACACTCTTCATCGATCACAGGTGCTGATATTAAAATTTCTGGTGGGAGTTTCATAAATGATGAATTGCTTCACTGGGATTCACTTTGCCTGCCCAGCCAAAGCAAAAGTGCTATAGCAGCAGTCACCAGCACAGAAGGCTGGTTAGAAAGAGAAGTGACAGCGTCAGAATTGAGAAATGAGCAGCACCCATACATGGATGTATTGGTAGGAAAACACTAGGAAGAGAAGGAAAGAGCACTTCCTGATAGAACAAAATGTAAGTCATCTTAAAATATGCATTTAAACTGACAGACAGATCCCAGCCTTCCTCCCACAAGCATCCTGAGGTCTCTGTATCCACCAATGCCTTAATAGAATCCTTAAAATGAAGATTTTTCTTTTAATCTTTAAGAATGGAAATAAGATATATTTTGAAATAACATTTTACTGAGAAGGGTCACAGTAAAACAGCACACCTTTGGTATTACATATTTCCTACATAAGTGTACTGGGTCCAGATAGAACAGAATTCATCTTCATCATAGTGGCTCATATGGGGTTTAGATTTTTGACCAAAATGATACTGGTAACAAACAAACATTCCAGCTTTTGCTAAGCAGTGTTTGCAAAGCATCAAGGTTTCCTTGGTTTCTCAATTTGCTGCAATAGGTTAAGAGGCATATGAGCCAACTAACCAAAGACATGTTCCACAACATGTCACATCATGCCCAGCATGGGAAAGAGATGGTTTAGGAAGTTACACATCTTTTGTTTGGGAACAGGGTGGGAATCAGGCTACCTGTGGGAGGTAGTGACTGATTGTCTTTGCATCACTTTTGTTTCCCTACACTCTTTTACTTCTCCTTTACTTATTAAACAATTCTTATTTTTTTTCTTGATCCCAAGTTTTCTTGCTTTTGAAACTCCTTCCCTCTTTTCCCATCCAGCTGGGGGTAGCAGGGAGAAACTGAGTAAGCATTTGGTGTAGTGCTTAGCTATCCACTGGCATTGACCCACAATAATTAAGAAAATGACTAATAACAGGTATCCTGCATCTTGAAGGGGTTCTGTTTGTTTCTTAGAGTTTAACCTAATATCTTCAAACGAGATTAAGATAAATTATTAAAAAACCCACCTCATAATGTGGAACCAGAATATCCAAGAAAATGGCCTTACATCTGCCTAGCTTATTTCCCAGTTTCTAGAGGTGGTATCTGAACAGACTTGGTAGAGCTTTCACTGTTAGCTACTAGAAGGTATTTCAAGGACTATTCCAGTATTCTGATACTTCACCTTCTGTTCCCATTTCATTAGCTTCAAGTTCTATTTCTTTGTTACCTTTGTATAGGAAGTGATTTGTATGTTTCTGGAGCTCCTTGATGCGCTGCTCCTGAAACAGCCTGTCTCACTGCCCACTCGCCCTTGCCTGTAGGTAGGTTCACTGCTCTTGAGACATGATCTGTTAGCTCAGTTTGGCTACTCATTGAGAAGTGTTTGCTACTATCAAGCCCCAACCATGCTTAATATGACTACAACTACTTCAAAGAGCTCCTGACTCCTTTCTAACAAGTCTGAGCGAAATTCAGCTCTGATGCAGTTTCCTGGAGTCATTCTGTATTACAGCAGGAACTAAGTTGATTCAGCCTAACTTTTCACACCTATTACCTTTCTGGCACACTGATGAGCCAGTGAGCATGTGTGTCATTTTGTCCAACCAGGCTAAACAAGATCTGAGTCTTGCATGGCTTTAAGTGAATGTGTCTCTTCCCTTCCTGACTAATGAGTTCTCATAAACGATTTGTATGACCAGCTTCTTCTAAGTCGAAGGCTTTTATTCTATTGTTTAATTGATGAGAAGTCTCAAGAGTTATTGCTGTGGAGGGCAGTGAAAGTGAGATTTCATGGGTCTCACTTCCTTATGAAGCCAATTTAAAATATTAAGTACTGGAAATGAAGAGTTAAACAGACAAAAAAGAGGACAAATTTAAAACTGCATCATACTTTAAATTGCATGACATGCCAGCCACCTAAGACATATAACCTCTAATTTCTGTCTTTTTCTCCACACTTCTCCTCCTTTTTTTCAATGATCTCATTTTATAGGATTTGAATGAACTCAAATCAAAACAAAAATGCATCCATGTAAAAGTCTCAGCGAAGGGTCAAACTTAAGATCTAGGGTTTTGTATTGCCTCTAATAACTTTTTGATCCAGTCCTCAGACTTTCTGAATACAATAATCTCCACTCTATAAATTTTAAGAAGGAAACTTCTGAACGGATTACAACTCTGTAATTCTTGCTTATTATTCATAAATATAATGAGTTACAGTATCTGGCCATATGATTGCAGGGGCATGATGAATGTAAATGAAGTATTTTTTTCACAAAATATAACAAGGAAGTGTATTACCAATCATCACAAAATCATACAACCTCACTGAAAAGATACACTAGTTTTAGTGTGCTCTGGGTCATCATAGGAAAGAGCCAATGAAGAACAGAGGACTCAGAATGAGCACAGTACTTCTGCTGAAGAATGCAGAGCAGTGCAACATACCAAATAGAACACAGGGATTCAGGCAGTGCAAGTTCTGGTCTTAGTTTTGCAGATGAGTTCTTCTGTTGCTATTGACATAATCTTTATATGCTTCAGCTTCCCCAAAAATTAAACATCTAACTTACAGCTTTTAGTACAAAACAGATTAATACACTCATTACTGAGAAATTTTTTAAAATATATCTCAAGCTACCAGACAAGCTTTATAAAAAGATTCTTCATTGGTCATCAAAGCATGGAAAGATAAAATTCGTGTTACTATGTTGATGCTAAAAAGCTTGTATCTTGCCTACTACCCCTTCAAACACTACTTCACATGCAAAAAGGAAATCCTGTAAGACACTTTCCTAGATACTTTTTGAAGATCTCTTTCTATGCTTTTCTCTGGAGATGACAGACATTTAGTTTTGAGTGAATCCACATGACCCTTCACATTCTTAAAATACTTTAAAATGTTTACCATGCTCTTTTTCAGGTGTCTTACCCTCTGGAAAAAGTTTCTACCCAATACCACTGTAGTAAATCATATCAAAGCAAATTATTTTTATTGTGAGCACCGAAGCCACCTGAGGTGAATAATGCACCTGATCGAACTGTGTCCAGCTGGAAATGCAGAGTGCCCAGGCTCTAGCAGAAGGTTTTCTGCTGATGCTCATACTTTAGTGCCCATGAAATGTAACAGTAACTTGACAGACAAATCTTCCAAGTCCCAGCTGCTGAACTTGGTATGTAAGGTCCTACTGCATACCCTTCCTTGAAGAGATCATCTTTACCATTTATTATAAACTGTCTTAAATGGACTCTAAAGACCCACCATGACAACTGCTGGCCTTTATCATATATGCTTGAGATGACAACTTCCTGGGTAGAATACTGAAATACAATAAGCAGTTGAAAGTCTATATAGAGACAGTAAAGTCATTTACTACAACAGTGCCATGGATTCCTAAAGGGACCAGGATGGCTATGGGACAGCAATGACATTTTAAAAGTAAAACAGCTGCATTTATGTGCACTGAACCCAGTAATTATATATTCTAGTAAATGTCCTGACTTAAGAGTGCTGAATATTTGTCATTGCCCCTTGACTTCACCTGGACTGCATCTTCTATTGCTACTCATTCAATGATCTAGGAGCTCTGTTGACAAAGTTAGTGCACAGATACAGTATTTAAATAGCACTCACTTTATTCAGCTAGCTAAAGACTTGATAAGCAGGAGATGCAATAACAAAAAAATATACCTGATTTGACTAGTGGACCCATTAGCATCAGCACAGATAATTTAGCTTCTTAAATAGTCTGGTTAGTCCCAGACTTAAAATTTGTGTCAGTAAGAGTAAGTTGGTATATAAGCAAGCCACATTTTAACAAATCAAATAGCACTGCAACTGAAGGCAGTATTTTTATTTTTTTTCAGTATGGAAAAATGGGGTCACATGAGGAAAGTCCAATTGCCATCTCCCAGCAGAATATCTGACTTGCCAAAGAGAGATTTTAAGAAAATTGGTCTGAATTAAGATTATCAATTTTAAAATGCACTGCCTGTCCTCTTGTACTTGTCATCTGAGACAGGTAAAAAGACCACCAATAATATTTTAGGTTTTCATCATGTTAGACCTCTCTTGTTTGAAAAGACCAGCTAAAAACATATTTTAATTTAGAAAAGCAAAGAGGTAGAATCAGTAGAATCAGAGGTAGATCAGCCTGGAAAGCTGATCCCAGTCGATGAATTTGATCCCAGCTGATGCCACGCCACATGGCATCACTCTCATCAATGAAAGCTGGGTGAAAGATGGAAGAAGGAGGAACACTCCGAGTTACAGTGTTTGTCTTCCCAAGTATCTGTTACACTTGATGAAGTCCTGCTTTCCTGGGATGGCTGAACACCTGCTTGTCCACGGGAAGTGATGGATGGATGAATATCTTGTTTTGCTTAGCTTTTGATATTTCAAGTTTGCATCCATCTTCACTATAATAAAAGCCAAACATTTTCATTCTTTCACAAAACAGAATTTGCCTTATGGGAAGTAAACAGTACTACTCATGAAGATATGTTTGAGATGGCCTGACAGTATGATCATGGCTCAGTGAATGTTATCCTAAGTGACCTGTGTCACAGCTGTACTGCTGCTCTCCCATCAGCCCCAGTGTGGAAAGAGGTCAGATAAAACAGACTGAGGGAACAATTGCATCAGTTTCATCCAGACTACTTAGCCTTAATGAAAAGGCAAACAGTAGTTCTTGATGCCAAGTTCTTCTGTCTTGCTGAGGTGTATAATTACAGTCTGGAGCTTCTGAGTAGGAACCAAGGACAGCAGCTGTTCCCTCCATGC
The DNA here is from genome assembly GCA_024362935.1 of Setophaga petechia. NCBI lineage: Eukaryota > Metazoa > Chordata > Aves > Passeriformes > Parulidae > Setophaga > Setophaga petechia. The sequence goes on from JANCRA010000002.1 coordinate 19,037,875, forward strand.
CCTCTGTAAGCAACCAGCAGAGCTGTGAAGTGTCCAATCCAAAGCACAGCTGGGAGCGTGCTTTCTCCACCCTATCCCGCCGAGGAAGGGTTTGCATGGGTCTTGTTATTGACAGGTCCAGGATAAGGTAAGATCACATCATTAGTACAAGCACTGACTATTGGATACTCTGAACAGAGGGATGCAAAATAGGAGGCTCCCTATGGCATATGCTACAGAGAGTGTCCAGTAAGGACACTTATAAGAATGCCCCAAAAAGGAATGGATCCCATTGAGATACATGTTCACTCTAAGTGTTTCATCATCTCAGAAGGAATCAAGTCTTTCCAGAGGTTTTAGTAACAAACCATGCACAGTACAATTAAGCTTATCTTCCTTGAAAACATAAGTATAAAATAACAGAGCAGCTAGCAAAGCAAGATTTAGGCTTGGTCTACTGTCCTCAAGAAAAAGAGACTACTTATCTGCTTCCAAACTTCTGGAAAAAATTCTAAATCAAAAGGAAATAGTAAGATTCTTATTTCTTAGAATTTGCAGTACTTTTTTCCAATCAACATTTCAGACATACTCTACTATGCAAACTCATTGATTTGTTACTATAAAGTACATCTGGGTCATCAGCACATGTATTTTTGCTGCTAACACTGACTGCAAATACAATCTTTGCTACTGCCTGGGTACTTGATAAAAATTCTCTGCTCAGACTAATTTCACAGGGCATTTTTTAGACTTTCATGGATCTCATCAGTTAGATATGTTAAATAGATTCAATCTTACTGTATTCAATTATATTTTTTCCTTTATATGTTGGCATTGAAAGTACTACCTCTTCTGCGAGGTAAAGGAAATTTCATGTGCATGAGAAAATACTGATGATAGTACTATATGATTCAATTCTTGGATTCCTCCTTGTGTCAGAAGTGAAAATCCCATTTGCATTTGCTACTTTTTAGATGTATTTAAGTTATATATAAACATCTATCACTGTATGCATTAATGTCCATTTACTTATTAATTTTTCATTCATTATATAACTCAACACAGTTTGTGAAGCTAATATATATCTGAACAGATTCTTCCAACTGTGTACATTTGTATACACAGCTGAAGCACAACAATGACATCTGTATACACATAGCATGAAGCGCAGCAACTCATACAGTCACTGTTGAAAAAGAAAAAACATATTAAAATAAAAGGGCCTACCACTTATAGAATTTGTTTCCAAAGTTGCCAGAAAGAGACTTGTGACCCTTGGGTAGTGTCAAATATAGGTTGGGAATTGATAATTTACAATTATTTTAAATTACAAAGATATATCTTTGCTCTTTTTGTTGGCCTTGGCTGTTCTGATTGTAAATATTATTCTTAAATACATAACAGATAATAAACTGATATATTTCAATACCGTGTACTCAATTTCTTTATTAAGGCAAGTTCTTTTTACTATATTGGCATAACTACAACTATGGATTTACACCCATACAGGTATGATTGTGTGATTGTCTCCATTAACAACAGCCAGTCTTTTTCTGGAATCAATGTAACCTTTTTTACACAAGGCTCTCACTTCTTATAGTTCTGTTTCACAGAAACAAGTGGTCTGGATTACTCTTTCTTTTTTTTTTTTTTTCTGGTTTTAATTAAATCTGTTTCATAAAAGTTTACAACTGCTATTTTTTTCTCTTCTGTATTCATGTAGTTATAGCTTTTGTTTTTGACAGAGATTCCACCATGACAGTTTCAGATGTATCAGAAGTCTCTTCTGCATTCTTCCCTCATTCTTTCTTTAATTCCCGAGTATTGAGAGGTGTTTTTGCATGTATTCTTCAACCATCACTTTTCCCTCAAACCTAGACTAAGCTGAAGCCTTGTTAAAATGACAAGCTAAAAGTAGTTATACTTTAATTCAGACAAAACAATGTTTATGTAAGATTTTTCATTTCGGAAAAACCTCTAGAGCTTATTTAGGCCTTCTTTAATCAACATCTTCTGGACTGCACTTTGAGATCTTGAGTTTGTATTTGTTTAGCCAAATCCATTCAGGAAGAACCATGAGACTACTTCTATGTTGAGCTTTCTTTTTTTCTGTCTGAATTCAAATTTTAGGAATCTTTTTTCTCTTCTCCCCGCATATCAGTGATACAAATAGCATTCCATAGCATCACCTTAACCATTTCAGGAATTTATCCTCCCACATCAACCAGAAGTATGACTTGAATCAGTATTTCACAGTATGATACAGAAAAACCTCAAAAGTAAGGCACCATGGTCTTCATAACATTTACCTGTGTTCTGGATATCAACATCACTTTCTTTTGTTTTGGGATCAGTAAGCCAAAACCCCTCCATATTATTCTGTTGTCTAGATAAACACTTTTGAGACATCACATGACTATCAAAACTGCAAGGCAACAATGGACAATATTGTCTGGACAAGGACACTGTTCCCTGGAGCAAAACGTATCATAAAAATTTCTGAACTCTTGACTTCTCTGGGAGACAGTGGTGGTGCACATGGACACAACACAGTCCTGTAGAGCCTCCAAAAAATATCTCAAGGTATAAATATTCTCTTTTAAGCGGAAAGTAATATAACACTGATAATTCATTTGACAGAAATATCTTCTAAATATTTGCTTTGAGGAAAGTGATTCTTATAGAGAGATAATTTCAGAAAAACGCAGTTCTTACTTTTCCATCAGCTTTACTTATCAGCCACCTTCTACCCAATTTGAGTCATTCTGACCACTGTTATCAAGATCAAGACGGGCACATCATGTTAGTATCAGGTAACAGTAAACTCTGTTAGACAGAATAGTCCTCACAACAACCTGCCTATTCTGTATAGTGTAACCTGGCGGTGATTCCACATATTTGTGCTTGAACAGACGTCTGAACCTCATGATGAGAAAACCTGGTAAGAGAAGGGGCAGATGACTCAGCAATTCTTGACTTTGGACCTTGTTTTAGCCATGCAACATGTGGTCTTTGAAAGTTGGAAAAACTGTATTACATTTTAAACACTAAAAGAGACGTTTAAACAGCCTGCAGTTAATAGACTGTCTTCAGGCCCTAGCATTCCAACAGCAGGCAGCCTAATCTGTGCATGAGTTGGCCACTTGATTAAGACCCTTTCAAGAAAATAAATTGTTGGGACTTTTTTTAACCCTCTTTTGTAATTCAGAAGTTGAAGCCAAATTAGGCATTTTCTTATTTTCCTTCCACTTCCTGTGGACGTACATCACTCGTGGTCATTTACGCAGTACAAAAAGGTGATGCCCTTCAGAGACAATGCTCTGCTTTGAGCAGGGGCTGTTAGCAGTGCTCAGGACAGCTCTTACTATTTAATTCACTATTAATTTCTACCGTGGGATGCAGGTGGGGGTGGTCCTATCTCTCAGCTGCTCAACTAAGATTACCAAATCTTTTCTGTTCTTTTTCAAGATTTCTCTAGTTATGAAACTTAAATAACACACTGAACAATTTAGATTTAATCCTTGTCCACAACTTTTCACACAGAATTAATGGTCATAGAAATAAATTGGGAATATGACCTATGGTGCCTGCAGTATCAACCACTTCTAGGAGAACAGCAGAGCTAATAGTGTCAGGAAAAGCTGAATTTCACACTGAGCGCCTGACTTAAGAATATAAAGGAAATTCATCTCTGGTAGACACACCAAGGATAAATTTTGGCATTTCTGTCAGTATTAGTTAGCTTTTTGGTTCATAAGTACACAGGGATGTCATGTATAATGCCTTGAAGAGGTAGTGGAGTTAAAAGTAAGGTTGAATGCAGGAATTTAGCCTACAGAATGCTTCTGGTCTCTCTAGCTCTTTAAAAAGGTTACTAGAGATAGAGACAGAGCTACTAGAGATCCCAAATGAGCACAGAAGTTTTGCCAGTATGTCAAAAAAAACCCCTTACAATTTCACATACTTAAAAACATAGCAGCCACAGTCATTTTTACTGTATGAAATCCTCTTTTCAATTTCCTGCCTACCTCCACTTTTCAACCTGTCCCAGATTTCCTCTCCCTCCTTTCATGGGGTGACTTTTGTACCCATTGCCAGAGTTTGTGATTTCACTCATCTGTTCGAAGGTTCCTGAGCTGCTGCTACCAGCAGGGAATGAAATCATCATTTCTGGTTTTCCACTTTCCACAGTCCCTTGCTTTATCCCTACTAGCCATCTCCCTTCCCAGTATTCTTTACACTGCATAGCATGTGTTAACATCCTTTTCACCCCTCTCTTTTTGCATTCGGTTTTCCAATGTTTTCTCTAAGCTTTAACTCTATTTTCCTTCTTCTCAGTATTTATTTTCTTCCTTTAAAGGACACTTTTTGTTTTAAGTCTTCCCATTTCTCCTGCCCTTACCTGATTAACCACTCATTATTATTTACCAGACTACTGTTGGAATCCCCTTTGCAGCATGGAAGCCGCCTCACTCTTCATGACTGCTCCATAAAAATTAGTTTGCTACAGCTTATGCCTGCTCTCTCTCATGATCCAGTTCTCACCAAAGTCAGAAAGAACATTTCTTCTGATGTTTAAAAGGCTGGTGGATTGCAGTCTTACCTTTTTATATTTCAAATTCTAAGTGCTCACTCTAACTTTTGTAATTTTTATGTCTTTAATCCCTGGTGACAGTAAAGTTGACTACCATTAAAAAGAATTTAAAAAAAATATGACTAACATTAAAAGCAAAACTAAATTTAAAATCAGCCTAATTTCCTACCAGGTATAATTTATATAGATTTTAAACTTTATCTCAAACATATACCACATGCACTCAAAAATATATTTTTTTTCTGTTTACAAATAAATATTTTTAAAATGCATCTATTTACCTTAACACATTATAAAGCAATAGTAGAATATGTGTTACCAATAAATGAACAAGGTTGATTATATTTCCAGTAAACATAATTATTTTTAGGCAATATTAAATTATTTTATTCCATAACTGGGGATTAATCATATGCCAGGTTTTCTTCTTACAAAACTTTGTGACAGAAAATGGAATACCATTCACTTTTTAATGGCTGGATTCTCTGTTTGGAGGTTTCCCAAGACAGTAATCTGGTAATCCACTCTGGTTCAGTAGCAAAAAATAGGACAGCAATAAAAAAAAGTCATAAATTCAATCGATTACTTGTGACATGTATTGTAACGAGAACAAGAAATGGCAATTATCATTAAAATCTGTACAACAGTATGGTGGACTCAATCTTGTGACTGTTTTACAGAGATGAAACACACGGTAAGGCTCCAGTCTGCAATTACCTACAAATCAACTTTAATGGGACTGCTAAGGGGAAACACTTATGGTAGTAAATTAAGCATGTGTACCTTTGCCAAAACCTGAAAAAGCCAGTAATAAGGATTAAAACACAGTAAAGAGAATTGATCTGCAAAGATTTATATTTCTGTTTTCAAGTCTTGTACCAATTACAAGACAATAGCCCTTATTCAGCATCTATTAGTCCTATAGATTTCTTTGGAAGTTAGACACATCAAGCTGCTCCAGCACTGGAGCACAAGACCTTTGCGGCTGAGTATCTGGATTCAGCTCTGCATGAATATATATCCCTGCAAGGAAACTTAATCTTCTCAATCCCCTTGTCATCTCAAACCCTATTATAGGTCAAGACTTGCATAATTTAACAGAAGATGTGCATACCCAAGATTAATCATTCTAACCTGATCTTACAAATGTGAAGCATACCAAGTCTCTATAAAACCAAGTTCTAAAATATAGTCCAATGAGTCACAAGTTTCCAAATTACTAATATTGACAATAAGTATTTCAGAAGCAAGTGCTCTAGGCCTAAGTGAGATATACAGCATATACTGGGGTAATCAGTGCCATTTTTCATTTAAAAATCAGTTGCTCATAATAACCTCATAATATCTACTTGTCCTGAATTCATGTGCTTCAAGAACATTTTTTCACAGTGCACTAACTTTAACAGACATAACACTTTGCTCAGAGATACTCAATACCTCTTATAAATAAACAACACCTAGACAACAAGCATTCAAGTAAGATAAAATAAAAGAGTTTACTATTTTTCTCACTTTATTGACCTTCCCTTCCTTAACCAATCTGCTTGTGTCTTAAGGAAAATAGCAACTTTCAGATTCAAGGACAGTTGTGAATTCTAAAACCAGAAGTTCTTAAAATTATTTTTGAAAGAGAGCTTGCATGTATGTCTTTTAGAAAATAAAAAAAATCAGTGAGTATAATTGCTTTTCACTGATTAGATATTTATATCTACTTGCTTACCACCATGCCATTCAAGGATAGAACACAAAATTGTTCTACTCAGTAAAATCAGATAATCCATATCAGATAGATATATGTTTTATAAATGATTCCTGTGGGTTGGATCTCAATTTTCACTTGGTAATTAAACAGTTAACAACACCAGAGCAAGATCTAAAGAGGAGACACAGGACAGCAAAGGTAAAGGCTGTTAGGCTACATCTTTGAACTCTCTTAAGGACTCTGCAGTACTGGCATGACTCCAGAGCCTAATTTGATACATCCTGAAAGCCTAATCATCTTCTGCAGGGAAGAAACCTCTGACCATCACACTGTTAAATCTGATTTTTTTTTTTTTTTTTTTGAGGGACATGTGGTTATTTGGCTCAGAAAAATGAATTATTTGGGGTATTTATACTCATTTAATGCAGGTCACTTCCTTTAATATTACAAACAATAAAACCACAGCTTGCATTTTTGCTGTTTGTAACATTTATATTAAATGCTTCATAATATATATTGTTATTAAATATTGCCAATATGCCAATAGTTGCACTAAATAATAAGAGCACTAAACAAAAAAACATAAAGCCTAGTGTGTCTGTCTCTAAGTAGTTCTGAAAGATGTGTCCCTAAGACATAAGTTAGGGCAGTTTTACTCTGTGGATTAGTTGATTTAACATGGTCTATTACATAGCTTTCAGTTATAAATACATGAATTACACAGATTTTCACTGCTGCAGCACCTAAAAATAAGAAAATACATGAAATTAAGGAGAAAATATGTGCAGTAAGTGAAATTAAGTTACTTTAGAAGGTCTTTTCAATTAACATTTACTGACAAAGAATGAAAATACTTTGAGTGCACTTTTAATAGCACACTAATACAAGGTCTAATGATGAAAGCATTTTTATGTTTTCCTTGGGACAGGAAGATGCTGACATTGTCTGTTGCTTTGGAAGCATGAGTTTCCTTCCATAATGTTTTAAGCAGCAATATGCAACAGACACACACGACAGAACAGAAGGTGCTACTGCCCTGACTACATTGTTTTGGTGCTACTTGGAGAACACATTCCTTTGTTCTCACTGACTACAGAAATAAACATATGTATTGGTATAGAACTAAGAAGCTAAATTTAAAAAGAAATCTTACTTTGGGCAACAATACAGACTTCCTCTCATCTTATCTTGGATCACATGGAAGTATGTAATTGGACTTTCATGGTGAAGTAAAGCAGACATGTATAATCAATCCCAGGTTCAAGCCAGGGGTATTTTTTTATTTTTCTCTATTACAGAACCCTTCAACATTATAATATCAGAGGTCAGATTTAAAATGTAGGTTATCTACAATGTTTTATAGCATTTATCAATATATTTTACAGAAAAGCAGATCTCAATTCTCAAGTCCTAGTGTGGAAAAAGGATTAGTCGTTTACTATAAAAACTTCTAAAGCTTCTAAGAAAAAAAGTAGTGTGTATTTCGCAAACATCTTGATTGATGTGCAAAACTCATGAGGTAAAAGAGATGCCTAGGCATCTCAGCACAAGGGAAGAATGTACCCACTACTTTACAACTTTTGGGCTTCCCTTTTCACTTCAAACAATTGGGAATGCTTGTGTGGAGGCAGACAAGATAGTTACCTTCTGTACTAGTGTTTTGATAAAGATTTCTTTTTCATGGTACAAGTGCTTTTACAAGTTTGAGCTAAGATCTAAAAGTTATGGGTTCTTTCATGGTACAAAGTTTGTTATACCTTTGCCATACCCCAATTACAAGAATTTTTCTTGTTTCTGACTCATATATCCATCTAGGAGACCTCCTTGGCTAAATCAGCATGAAGACAGCTTCCCAGATGGGAATATTTCACATGTGTCTATGTTTCAGGTTTTTTTTAGAGCATCTGAGGACTAGAAATGAGGTAACACCAGCAGTGGTACCTGTCCTCTGAGCTCTCTTGTCTCCCTTTAGAAAGGCCTTTGTAGACTTGGTGCATGTCTGCCTTAAATTTTGCACATCCAGAGTCCTGAAGGAGAGGAGCAGATGTGTCCATAAAAAGGCACATCTGCTCCTCTCCTTCAGCTGCCTGTGACTTTTTCTGTGTGGCAATTGGATATTTATGTTGTGGAGGGAAGAAGAGGCAGAGGCCTCACTGAAGCCTAGGCAGGCACAGACTTGCCATCACCAAAGTTGGGGTCACTGTCTCTAAACAGCACCGGTCATTCACAATCTGCCTTACAAGTTCACATCATCCTTTAAGTTAGTCATTAACTGGATATGACAGATCAACTTCCTGTCTCTACATCAAATTAGTAAAGAGATGACATACGTACCTCTAGACCACACATACCTAGACCCTGTTCCAGCAGAGGTCAAGGGTACCTAACCTCTGGAAGATGGCCTATGGAGCCAGTGCACTGGGTGGCTGAAACCCAGTGGTGTTATAGGACAAGGCTGCCAGCTGTGCCCACGAGACAGGTTCAACACCAGTCTTAATACACACTTCTGGAGAAGCTGGCTTCCCATGGCTTGGGCAGGTGCACCCTTTGCTGGGTTCAGAACTGGACAGATGGCTGGGCCCAGAGAGGGGTGGTGATACCATTGTATGACATCCACTTGGTGGCCAGTCACTGGTGGTGTCCCCCAGGGATCAGCACCAGGCCCTGTCCTTTTTAATACCTTTATTGATGACCAGGAAGAGGAGATTGAGCCTACCATTAGAAAATTCACAGAAACACAGCTGGGTTGGAGTGTTGAGCCACTGGAAGGTAGTAAAGCTCTGGTGAGTGATCTGGGCAGCCTGGATTGATGGGCTGAGACCAAAGGCATGACGACGTTCAACAAAACAGTGCCCGGTCCTGCACTTGGATCACATCAACTGCTTGCATCGCTGCAGGCTGGGGGCAGAGTGGCTGGAAAGTGGCAAAAGGACCTGGGCTGCTGGTAAACAGCAGCTGAACATGAAGCATGCTCAGGTGGCCAAGAAGGCCAGAGGTATCTTGGCCTGTATCAGCAATAGCGTGGCCAGCAGGACCAAGGCAGTGATTGTCCCCCTGTACTTGGCACAGTGAGGCCACACCTCAAGTGCTGCGTTCAGTTCTGAGCAAATCCAGAGAAGGGTGATGAAGATGGTGAAGGGTCTGGAATACAAGTATGAGGAGCAGCTGATGGAGCTAGTATTGTTTAGCCTGAAGAAAAGAAGGCTCAGGGATGACCTCAGCACTTGGTACAACTAGGTAAAAGGGGCTTTTAGACAGGTGAAGGTTGATCTCTCTCCCAGGTAACAAGCGGCAGAACATGAGGATACAGCCTTTAGCTGCACCAAGGGAAGTTTAGGTTAGAGACTAGGAAGAAATTTTTCATAGCAAGGGTAATTAGATACTGGAATGGGCAGCCCAGAGAGGTGGTGGAGTCACTGTCACTGGCAGTATTTAAGGTAAGACTGAATGTGGCACCTAGTGGTACTGTCTAGCTGTCATGGTGAGGTTCAGAGACAAGTTGGACTCAGTCTCAGAGGTCTGTTCCAACCTAATTGCTTCCATGATTCGGTGAACACAGGAACCCATCCAATTTACCCTCTGTGTGTACATTTAGCCACTGCCTCACTGTAGTCTTTGGAAGGCCCTCACCTATTTAACAAGTTCAAGTACAACTTCAATGGACATAGTCTCAGAAACAAAACTAATGCAAATCCTCCAAAATACAAGTATATTGAGGTGGTCATTCCTCTACATCCACACCTGGTATCACAACCCCTAACTTATTTACTTACTTAAAAGCTGAAAGGAAAACCTCTTACCATTCCTTCTAAATCTCTCTACCTCTTCTCCCAACAATTATATCCCACTTTTCTCCACTAATTGTCCTCCAAGCTTAATAAACTTTTTCAGGCTGTACCACAAAAGGCAGGACAAGATCATCCAATCCATGCTGAATTGCCTTCATACATTAAGCTGTTCTTCTGTCTTGTACTCTCTCTCTCCTATCTGTCTGCAAAGGTTAGGAAACACCTTACAGTGGAAATGTACAGATTCTCAGCCTATGCAACTGCTAAAAAAGTAAGTTTTCTGAAACACAACTTAACTGTACCCTGGGCTCCTCTGCATTAAGGCTTATGCCAGCTCCACCATCTATATTCACACACATCTTTCCCTACCCATCTGTTCCTGTTTGGCCTTCCTCCAGTAATCATGCTAAAAGTAAGGCTCCAAACCTGTGAAAGCAGTGAGTAGGCACCATTGCTGTGCTCACCACCTAGCACAGAGCAAGAGACAGTTGCCCCAAGCACCCGCCAGCTCTGAGTGCCTCACTGGAAGATGTCACCCAGCCACACTCCAGCATTTCTCCTCCCTCCACATGCTCCCCAGCTCTGATGCCAGATGCCTCTGCTTTATCTTACAAATACACTCTCAGTCCAATCACTCTTTCAGTGTCATCTGAGGATGCTCTTTTCCATATCAGAAGCTGAGAGCTTGACCCAGAATGAGGGTATACAGTGATGTTATTTGTCTTCTGGACTGAGAGAAGGAAAAGATAAATTTAAAACTAAAATGTCATTATGTCCAAAAAATAGCCCTGCTGGTTTTGTTTTAAGATATTTTTAAGAAAACAAACATTACTCACTGCCAAATACAACAGGGATAGTGTTAACAAGTAGTAATATTTTAAAACATAAAATTATACAATAATTTTTTGTTCAAGGGCTCTTGGGCAAATGCAGCAATGTGAGATTGGGAAAAGGCTGGTTTGTGGAGTATATCCCATCTTTCTCCCATTTTTGTCTTGTGTAATCAACACCTAAAAACTCCATTTCATTTATTTTTCTTCCTGCTATAGCCTTGCCCCCAGTTCCTGAAACTGAAAAAAACCCCAAAAGACTCACTAATCTTCTGCTCCTTCTCATTGTCCGAGTTGTGCTGCTTCTCACTGTCTGACATTTTAGTCTTGCCCAATAGTGCTGGAGAAGACTCTCAGAACAAATACCAAGAAGTTTGTGTCATCCAAGGCAGCTGGAGAAGAAAGCTAGTTGAAAATCTAGCTGGGATCTACTGGTGTCTAGTAAGTGACGGTGGTCTCAGGCTGGGAGGAGCAAGTGGTCTGGTGTCTAGGCCAACTGCACAGGAAGTGGAAGATGGAAACCCAGGACCAGCAGCAGTGTCTTACTGCAGGCCCAGGACTGCAGTTTATCTGACACAGGAGGAAGGCACCTGACTGCTCCTGGAAGGTTTCCCTAGCCAAGCTGGTGTTATGGTACCTGTAACTAGAAGCTCTCTGTTTCTGCACACAGCAAGAGAACTTCCTGCCTTCCAATCTTACAGTGAAGTGTGTGCTTATCCAGTGAAAATCTCCCCCAGTATGCCATTTTCCACCTACATGCTACATGTCAGCCTCTGGGAGACTTCCTGGAATACTGAATGCTTCCCTGTCCCAACCAAAAGTTGCCCTTCCTGACCTTGTGTATTTCTATTATTTTCCTAATCCCAAATTAGTTGCTTCCCAACTGCCAGCCCTACTGGGCCAAACAAACAGGTTATTGCATACAGGAAGTTTTTCTGCATGACTTTGACAGAGTTGTGGTACTGACAGTTCTCCAACCACAGAAGGACCACATGTCCTCCAGGCACCACATGCTCACGGTTACCAGCTGAAGCAGCCACAGACCTGACACTGCAATACCACATCACTGTAAAGGACAGACATGAAGTTTTTGCCAAGACCATGGGATTTTGAAAGAAGGATACCATGCATGAAAATACCAAGTGTCATATAAGAACACAGTAGTGCATGTCATGCCAAGTGGTGTTGTGTTGGGAACCTCGAGGGGCTTTTAAATTAAGTCCATTGAAAGGTAAAGCAGGGTACCAAGGAGTTGGTATCCTGTATTTTGTGGAAAATTAGTACTAAAGTCAGAAAATGTAAGAGGAAAACACAAATAATCAGATAGTGAGGAATCCTTGGAAAATGCTCTGTCAGAAGCATGTATGTGCAACTCTATTATGTTCTTCACAAATACAGATATGGACAAGGATTGCAAAATCTTTGGCTGGGACTATGAATCAGAAAACATTTACCATTGCTTAATAATACAATCCAAAACCAAAATAATTTGAGGTAAGAAACCAAATCTATATCTGAATACCTCAAGAATTTTGGTTAGCTCATCACTGAACCTGATTCACACATGACGAAGTCTTAAAAAAGTACACAATGTAAAATCCTAAACTTGTATGTGAAAGAGGAATATCAGGAAGGCGAAGTAAGAGACTTCATAGAAATGAGGCTAGCAAGAGACCAAGCAGGACCTGATTACCTGGTAAATAGAAATTCCTGTGGATGCGACAGCCTCGTCAGAGAGAGAGAAGGCTAGACAAGTTTTCCCAGAAACAGCCTGGGAAGCTTTAGGGAGCTGGAGATAAACAACGATGGTCAAATATTCAAACAATCTGCAGGTGTTTTTTTATTTTTCTAATAATCTGTTTTGCTGTTTTTCTCATAAGGTTGTTTACAAATGAGTGTCCTGGTAATTATCCAATCATGTGAAATGTACTGATTAAATGACCAATCAGGTCCACCTGTAGCAAACTAAGATATAAAAGAAGAGAGGACTAAAACAAGGCTTTTGCCATTTTGCCTTCTGATAGGACTCTGTGTGGACTCTGACTCAATGGTGACAAATTTCTGCACCCAGACATTGGAAAAGTCAGAGAGCTGGTTGTCTGGAAGGAATTTTTCAGAGAAGAATCCAAGGCTCCTGGTGGACAAGTCGGCCAGAAATCAGCAATGCCCACTTGGCAAAAAAGGCCAACAACATTGCAAGGAGATTATTGGAGGTAAACCTTCACCTCTATGCAACATTGGTGAGGCCACACCTGGACTGCTGTATCCAGTTCTGGGCTCTTCAGTACAAGAGTGATATGGACATACTAAAGGAAGTCCTGCAAAAGTCCACAAAGATGATGAAAGGACCGAAGCATCTTTTATACAGGGAGTGGCTGAGAGCTGGGATTGTTTATCCTGGAAAGCAGAGGATTTAGGGGGATCTTACCAGTGTGTATAAATGATTATGCATATGAAATGCAGTGCCTGACTGGGACATGAAATGAGGAGGAAGCCACACTCTTTTCAGTGATATCCAATAACAGGAAAAGAGGCAATAGAAACAAACGATGGGCAGAATACAAGAAAAACTAAACATTAGAATTGTTGAGGCTTGTTTCTGTGACCAAACACTGGAAGAGGTTGGCCATAGAATTGAGCAGTCTCCATCTGTACAGACATTCAAAGTCCAGTTGAACATTACCTTCAAGATACCTTGGACATTACCCTGAGAAATCTGTTCTAACATACCCTGCTTTAAGAAGGTATGTGGGACCATACCTCCAGAAGTCCCTTCCAGCCATAACCTGTGATTCTCTAATTCTACATGTGAAGACAGAAAGTATTCAGGAAAATTGTCATTTTGGAGCCAGTAGATATGTTTTAAATATGATTTTAGGCTTAGAAATCATCAGCATAGTTTGAGGGTGGAGGTTAACCATAATTAATATTTTATTTATTAGAATATATAATAGCACATATTAGAAATATATTCAAATATAACTCAATATATTCTTAAACAAAAGACTGTGTTATCTGCAAATATAAGTTGGTTGTTAATTTAGAGATTTGAGCAAATAGATTAGAATTGCAAAAATTCAAATCTAAGCTGATGATGTATCAGTTAATCCAAACAATATTATGTAACAGTGATAAGTGAGTATTCAGACATGTAAAACTTAGAAGATAACATATAGATTCAGTAGACAACTAGAAACTTGCAGCCAGTGGCATATATGCATTATTCTTGCCCGGAAAAAAAATTTCTGAAGTAAAAATACCAACCTCTACCATCCATCTACTCGGTTTTCTAATACCTTCTGATATTTCCTCTGTGTTACCTTCTGTACATTATTGCTTCCTGTTGACATATGCAAAGCTCTCTAACTGAACACCTCTAATTGCTCCTTGAGTCTTTCATTTGTGGTGGTGCCTGGGCAAACCTTTGCAAAGGTTACGTAGCAGGTGTGCCGTGTGATCACTGCTTGCAAAGCAGGACATTGAATGTCTTCCAGTTTGCTTGCACTTCACCATCCCTGTGCTTTTCACCTGCTGCACAGTACCTGCACAGTCCTACATCTTCACTGCAAGGACTGCCTTTCTACCTGTGTTTGTCTACCCTAGCTGACGGCAGGCCCTGACCTCTTGACCCACATACAAGAATAAAATGCTACTGACAGTAAAATAAACAAAAATAAAACTGTTTACTAAACTGTCAGATGTAACTAAGTTAATATTACTTAAAGTTTATCTCCTCTAGGGGTGCTCAGTTCAGGGATTGTTTATATAGAAGAAAATGGTAACCTTTATCTAAGAAGGGCTCACTGATACACATTCATGTGACTCATGAGAACCTACTGAAAAGAAAGGTTTTTTAGTTTCATGCTGACAATTTACACATTAATCCTAAATTGTTCATGCATTATGCAAAGTACATGAGCACCCGCCCTGTCCCTCACATCCAAGCACTTCTTGGTATGGTACTTCAGACTGTACTGGCAAAACTGAGCTGCCTGATATTAAAGAAGATTTCAAAGAAGGCTGAAATCCATTGGTGTAATTATCTCTTCATCTGAAATCTAAAATTATTCATGTGTAAGAGAGTATTGAACACTTTTGTGAAGGCAGACAATTTAACATAACTGCTCACAGTTCACAGCCAGGATGCATTCAGACCATCTCTTGCTTTTGTTATCTTTAGTAGCTAACATCCACAGTTGGGAATATGAGCTTCATTCAACTCTCTGGTCATCTAACATAACATTTTTGGTCTCACTGGTCACATAACACATTGTGGTGAACAACAAGCTCACCTGTTGGTGACCAATGGAAACTGTTTAAATCATGACCTTTAGCATGGCTGAGGCAATCCAGAGTCACTGAGCTTTTGTCCCTGCTATTACAGTGAACAGTGCATTATGTATACTTCAGCTTCTTCGTTTAATAAAAGGCAAGCCTTTTGCTGCTTCAGGAAAGTCAATGAATGTTTCGTGTAAAATCCACAGGAGGATACAGTCCTGAAGCATTCTGCAGCTGTTAACTATATGTTTTCTTTTTCTTCACAAGATTGTGCTTACAAACAGTAGTCAAATACTACTATCGCTATAATTGAGACATCTGTTGAAACAACGAAAACAAAAAGCATCACAGTAAAAAGGAATTTTTAAAAACTATTTTACTGAAAGACTTAAGGACAAACAGGAGGCTTTACAAATAGATAAGGATCAGGAGATTTTGAGGGAGACTGTAGTTTCTTGGTGTGATGGATGGAGGCGAGTTGCTGACAGATGAGGCACAGAGTGCTGCAAAGCAAAAAGATTTCTTTGTCTCAAGTATGTTCACTAGGGAGAAAGAGGGAAACATGCCAGAATCAGAGAGAAGTTTCCTGGAGGCAGAAAATGAAAAATTAATGAAATGAAGAGTGACACCAGAATAAGTAAAAAGGAATCAGTCAGTGAAAAGGAATATACAGTTCTAGTATTGGATGGCCTGTATCCCAGCATTCAGAAAGACACTGTATATGAACATTTTAATTAAGTTATTGTCATCAATAGAAAAGGCAGATGACTTACCACACTTATCAGTGTTCATTAGGAGTTGAGGGATGGGTTAAAGGAGATTTACAGGCAAAAGACTTTAGAACAGTCGTGGATTAGGGTACAAAGAGCAGGCAGCTCTGAAATAAGGCAGATTCCGAGCACTGGCTGCAGAAGCCAGTATTTTCACACTGCATATCTAATTGAAGCTGTATCTTTGTACATTAAGTTTGTGTATACAGACATGTGATAAGAATCTAACAATTAGAATTAAGACAGGGTTTAGATAGTTTAGATAACTAAAGTATCAAATTAAAAAATTATCACCTGTGTCTTTAAAATCTTTACATAGAAAGGTATTGTATGCACCTATATGCATGCATTGCTTGGTAATATTCTGAAATGTAGCTGCAATTCACTCAATGTACTAACAAGTACAGGATTCACCCAGCACAAACTGAAGACAAGATATATGTAAGAGTATGGACATTTGCACCATACTGAGAATCTGGCAAAGAAACATAGAAACAGCCATACTCAACAGTGTAACTTAAAATTAGTGAAAACAGGAGACCTGAGCTGAAAATTTACATAAATTTTACATTTATCAATATAAATTTTATACTGAAAATTTACACTGGACATAAGACTTAATTCATTGATCATTAAGTTGATCTTTGAACAAGTTACAGAAAAACATGCAGTTATCTAAAGTGATCATTAATGATACAAAGACTAAGAGGACAAAATTGAGATCAGGGATTAAAGCATTTTGCACTGTATTACAACCAAGATGTTTTTAAAAATGCAAATTTCTAGAATATTAAATGCTATGCAAAAAAGTTTGCTACAAAAAATGGAAACAGACACACAGCCAAACAGGGCTGAGCATTACACAGGTAACACTCAGGCTTTTTTAAACCTCATAGCTCAAGGTACAGATTTTACAGCACAAACTAGATACCAGATTGAGACATGGAACTTCCTCATGATAACTATGATACAAACCTGTAAGTGCCCACTGGACAAAATGACTTTTTACTGAATTTAATTAAGCAATTTCTGTAAATTTGTATTCATTAATAAATATAAATTATTACAAATTCAGAGTGAAATGCGAAATGAAATGAAAATGCAGCAAGTTGAAATAGTGACAAATAGGAATAAACGGAGATAAAATACTCTCAGATAGGAACAGGATTATGAAAATTAATCCTGTGCAATTGATTGGTGCTCATTAATTCAAAATTGGTGAGGTTTTTTAAAAACCACACTTAGGCAATAAAGTAATATTGATTTTCTCAATTTCTATAGACTGAAAGTGATAACATTAAAATAGAAATTATGAAAGATAGAATTAAAATAATCAATAAGTCTGCATATTGCTACACAGTGCAAATGTTCTGTTGACTGTATGCAAACTAATTCATGAATATTAACTAAGTCTAAATTTTTCCTTGTTGTAGAAGTCATTCTCAGAAGGGAAACAAACTTCTTCACTGCAGTATCTCATATTGCATCCCCACCACCTGTTGTTCATGACCAATAACCCTTTTACATTCATTTCATCATCCCACAAAACATACACAACACCTTTGCCCTTCTGAGATAAAGAGGGATGTTACTTTTCTTATGTTAGCATGTATTTACTTCAGTGACTGTGGCCAGAGGTAGAGGCCCTACACTAGAAGCAGAACTGTGAAGGACCATGAGGAGTCCGTGTCTCAGCGTGCATTTGGCCAAGGAAAGGGTTCACTCGCTCCTACCAAGGAGCAGCCACACTCCTCATAGAGTTCCCTTGTGCCAGAACTACTCAGCGTAACAGCAGAACCAAAGTGTAAGATGAGATGAGAGTGTGTGGTACTCAGCCCTGCCTTTAAATTCACCAGGCAATCCCTCATATTCGACAGAGACAGCCAAGAGAGAAGCCGGTAGTAACCGCTAAAACATGCCAGCTGTTTATTTGGCTCTCTTCCCTCACAGATTAATAAACAGCACAGACTGAAACAAAGGATTAGGAATGCTTATGATTTCATTCTGCTAGAAATACCACAACCAGAAGGAGATATCTTGTATTATAAATTGCTTTGAGTATGACATTTTATTTTTTTCTACCTGTTTCAACTAGAGCAAAGTCAAATCTGTTAAATAAAATTAATGGAAATAAATGAACTTATTTAGCATTTTTCAGCAGAAAGAGAGAGCTTTTACCATCTGATTTTGAGCCATCACCACATCACGCTGCGCTATGGGCAGTAGGAATTTGACATTTGAGTTCTTGAAGATGCAATTCAGCAGGGCACTACACAGTCTAACTGAGGCTCCCTTTTCCACAACAGGCTGAACCAGATGATTTTCTGAAGCTCCCTTCTAGCCAGGGCAGTTCTAACTGTGATAACTGAAATGTTATTTTTCCCATTGCTTTCCAACTGGGTTATCTTAGTGCTTTTTTTGCTTCTTAACAAATTTAAAAGCAGTGCTTTGGAATATGATAGCGATCAGTGCAGACTGAATTTCTTCATTAAGTAGTGGGGAGGGTATAATCTTGTGCATTGGACTGATCATGCAACTCGCTGCTGCTTTAGGCAGGCAGTTAAGGTAATTGCCCATCACAGAGGTGCTTACCCTGATTGCATGCTGGAAAGAGAAGCCAACTGATTTCCCATTCCCTCATTTACTGATATTAGCTTTATGTTGCTACCACCAGAGCTACATGTAATGTATGACTCTTTACAACTTTGTTTACATGGCATAAAATATAATTTGGGTACTATAGAAATCTTATCCAAGTTTTAAATGTTCATTGAGAACCAAAACAATCCAAAAAACTAAACCTCATTTCTTCACAAAATAAGAATGTTAGAAGTCAATTTAAGGAATAGAACAAGCAGTTTACAAACTATTTAAAAGGCATGCTTTAATCCCTATGTACTTCTTGGTGCCCTAAGTGAGAAAAATGTAGAGATTTTAATAGAAACAATTATATGCAGAAGCTTTTGCTTTCTAATCGAACTTGAGAGGCCACTAGAACACAGTTTTTCTTTGTCATGTTGCAATCAGAGGTACTCTTAAAGCATTTATATATGTGCATGGAAGACAATGGTCTGGACACCTGCATCTGTGCAATTAAAACACTGAAAGAAATGTGGCTCGGATTTTTAGTCTTTTCATGGGTGTAAATATACATACAAAAGATAAAGTAGAAAATAATCAATCCACTAGTCTCTATTCACAGAACAGATGAAGCAAAGACCATATAAAACCATGTTTTCTTGCCTAACCTTGAACCATATAACCTCTAAATTATATTGCCACTCATTTCAATTCTCAGTCTGGTGTTGACCAAAGCATGGCCCATTAAAGTCACTGATGTTCCATACAAATGGTTCCTCTCAGTAAAATGAAGTAGTAGTAGTAGCTTTAAAAATGTTGACGAGAATCTTCTATACACTACTGCTGGCATATGAAGTCAAGCATTCAACAGCCTACTACACCAAACATTTCACCTCTCAGTTTTTGAAGAGTGCTAGAATTCACTGAACAAATGAAGATATCTATAATACAGAACATTCTAAGCTCATCACCCTAAATGCCCCTGACATATATTTGATGATTCTATGATTCCAAAAAAATCTTCAGTCTGAGTATGTTCTATTAAGCCAGAGAATATAGAAAATGAAGCATTTACAATGCAATAGATCATCCTGACTTGATGTGACATTATATTGAGCTCTTGTGTCACAAATGCATGTTTTTTTCTCATATCCAAGCAAATGTGAACACGTTGCAGACACAATACAATCTTCTTGGAGATAAATACCTGGGCATACAGCTGGACCATCTCGCCAGTAGTGTACAAGTCAGAACTATGAAGGAAGACTGCTGATAAGATGCAGCCTGTTAATACAACAGCAGAGGTTAACTTCAAAGCATAGCAAGGAATTGGTTCTACTCCCTTGCCTTCACACTTGAACCTGGGTATTTTTGCTAGTGACAAGATTCCTTTGGTTCAAATCACTTACCATGGCCGAAATTACTGATGGTACAGAGCCAACACACAGAAGTACCACTCTCCTTTTGCTTCTACTACTTTGTGTCTTCACGTTGGAAAAATGATGTTCAGACCCAAATTCAGAAGCTTTTTAGTCACCTTGCATCAACATAGAACCTGTTCTTTTCAGAAACAGCAATAAAAAGGTTCTCCAGCCTTTATCCTGGACACATGAGTTTTGAGTATCGGGTACTGAGTGACAGCACTAGAGAATGAATCCACGTTTGCCTAGAAAGATTTCTATAGGCAACATCAGGAAGTCCTTCCAAAATTATGTCAGCAATCATGCTAACTCCTTGAAGAATAACCTATTGATTTGAGAAAGTAATTCAGCTTCAACTTACCTCAGTCATTGTTAAAGACAACACAATTTCCTGATTTTATTCAGGAAATCAAATACAGGAATTAAATGTGGTCTCCTAGGGCCTTGTCCACCATTTCATATAAGCTTCCTAAGCCAAAAATAATGCCCAATCTATGTTAATTTTAACCCCGATCTGGTCTGGTTTCTGAAAAAAAAACCAAAAAAAACCAAGCACACCCAGCCCCCAAAGACATTTAAAAACTGAGGAGAAAGGTCTCCAAATTAAGTTTAAAAAAGGTATCATAAAACATCATAAAATGGTACACCCGGAATATTTCTATACTTATGCACATAGCATGAGGCACAAACTAGAGAAGCTCAAGGCTTTGGCCTTGAGCCCAGTTATTTTACATCACTGGCATAAGTGAAAACTTTTGGGATGAGTCCTGTGACTGGAGTGCCCTGTTGGACAGTTCCAGGCTCTTCAGGAGCAATAGGCAAGGTGGAAGAGAGGTGGCACTGTATGTGATAGAAGGGTTAGACTGTATGGAACTCAAAGTCAGTAATGGCACAGTTGAGAGCCTTTGGGTACAAATCAAGGGGCAAACAAATCACATTAATGTGTGAGTCCACTACAGACTGACTTCCCAGCCAGGAAGATGATACCGACAACTTATTCTTTGAGGAACTAAGGGATGCTTCCAAGTCCATTGCTCTTGTCCTTATGGGGGACTTCAACTTGCCAGAAATTAACAGGAAGCATCACACAGCTGGTACAACACGGGCCAGATGATTCCTAAAAAGTCTGGATGACAACTTTGTGGAACAGGCCTTAAGGAAACAACTGGGAAAGATGCCCTCCTTGATCTGCTTCTTGTAAACAGAGAGGATGTCATGAGCAAAATGGCGACTGGCGGCCATCTTGGCCACAGCAACCATGAAGCAATTGAATTTAGAATCTCTGCTGACAGCAAGAAAAGTGCCAGCAAATCTTGAGTTCTGGACAAGAGGAGAGCAGACTTCCAGTTGCTCAAGGAACTCCTGACTAAAGCCCCCTGGGATAATGCTTTTGCAGGTGCTGGGATCCATCAGTCCTGGCTACTTTTTAAACATCAGTTCCAAAGGACACAAGAGCAGGCCGTTCCCAAATGTCATAAGTGAAGCAGATGAGGCAGAAGGCCAGCTTGGCTGAACAGGATTCTTCTCTTGGAAGTAAAGCAAAAAAGGAAGGTATATGCCCAATGGAAGCAAGATCAGGCAACATGGGAAAAACACAGAGCTGCTGCTTGCCACTGTAGAGAGATAATTCATATAGCCAAAGCTCAGCTGTGGTTCAAGGTGACAGAACTGTGGGGGACAATGAAAGAACTTTTTTCAAATATATTGATGGCAATAAGCAGTGTAAAAATAACATCTGTTCTGTATAGGATGTGGATGGTCACCTCACAAACAGGGACATGGACAAGGCAGAGGTGCTAAACACATTCTTTGCCTCCATCTTCAACACAGATGACAGACCACAGGGGTCTCGGTACCCTGAGCTGTAAGACCATGACTGCAAGAATAATAACTCTCAGTTGACCCTGAAATGGTGTGGGATCTGTTGTTCTACCTGGATCCCTACAAATCTGTGAGACCTGATAATATCAATCCAAGAATTCCAAAGGGCTAGCTGATGTCATTGTAAAACCTCTCTTGAGGATTTTTTTGACTGGTCTTGGGAATCCAGAGAGGTCCCAGCTGACTTGAAGCTGGCAAATGTCCCAATTTTCAAGAAGGGAAAGAATGAAGGTCCTGAAAAATACACACCTCTCAGTCTCATTTCAGTGCAGGTAAAATTATGGGGATGATTATTCTGGGAGGTTTTGAAAAACACCTGAAAGACAATGCACTCACTGGTCATAGCTTCATGAGAGTAAAGTCCTGCTTATCAAACCTGATTTCCTTTTATGACAAGATAACCGACATAGTTGATCAAGAGAAGCCAACTGATGTAATCTTTTGGGATTTCAGTAAAGCTGTTGATACTCTCATAATATCCATGTGGATGAAATGTCCAGCATTCATCATGTGATGGGTGAATAACAGCCTCATGGGTCAGGCACAAAGAGTTATGGCAGCTGAGGTTACATCAGACTGGTGACCTGCCACTAGTGCGGTTCTACAGGGCTCCATTCTGAGCTCTGTGCTCTTCAACATCTTCATGGACAACTTGGATGTGAGACTGGATGGGGCACTGAGCAAATCCACAGATGATAGAAAACTGGGAGGAGCTGTTGACTCCCTCAAGGGCAGGAAGCCTCTAAAGAGAGACCTCAACATGGAGGAGTGGGCAATCACCAAACAAGGGAAGGTGCTGGGATGATAGCTGGAATGATAGCTGGAATGACAGGTGATGGCAGAATGCAACCTTGGCTGTACAGACAGACTGGAGAATGAGATTCTAGAAAGCAGTGGCATGGAAAAGAACCTCGGGGTCCTGTTGACAAACTGAACGCGAGTCAGCAGTGCCCTGGCAGCCAGAAGGGTCAGCCTTGTCCTGAGGTACATCAGGTCCAGCATCACCAGCCAAGTAAGAGAGGGGATTGTCCTGCTCTGCTCTGCACTGGGGCAGCCTCACCTTGAATATTGTGTGCAGTTTTTGGCACCACAATGTAAGAAGGATATAAACTATTAGAGGGTCTTCAAAGGAGGACAACCAAAACGGTGAAGGGCCTTGAGGGGAAGCTGTGTGAGGAGCAGCTGAGGTCACTTGGTCTGTTCAGCCTGGAGGAGACTGAGGGAAACCTCACTGCAGCTACAACTTCCTTGTGAGGGGAAGAGGAGGGGCAGGCACTGATCTCTTGTCTGTGGTCACCACTGACAAGACCCGAGGGAATGGTCTGAAGTTGTGCAGGGAGGTTTAGGTTGGATATTAGAAAAATATTCTTCACCCAGAGGGTGTTTGGGCACTGGAACAGTCCCCCAGGGAAGTGGTCACAGCTCGAAGCCTGACAGAACTCAAGAAGCATTTGGACAATGCTTTCAGGCACATGGTGTGATTCTTGAGGATGGTGCTGTGTGGGGACATGAGATGGACTAGATGATCCTTATGAGTCTCTTCCAACCCAGCTTGTTCTGTGATTCTGTGATTCTATGTTTTGGAGAGCAGTACAACATCTCAGCTTCATCTGTAAGACCAATTTTTATTCAAAATGCCACAAGATGGCTCTGGTGGGTTTGGAAGTGTCCCCTGATTACCACTTAAATGCATGGATGACATTGGGCTGTTAGGTTTAACTGGAACAGAGGGCTGGCATGCTGAGAACAGGCAGTGCCAAACAGGCAACCATTCTCTGCAGCTCTTGCCTAGCTTGTGATTAACATGCTGTTTCTTCAGTAATTGTGATATGCAGTAGATTAATGTATTAATTTAATGCAAAATAGGTTTATATAAAATGAGGGCAGAGAGAATACGACTGCCTCAACACATTTGATGCACTCAGGGACACAGAAAAGTCTGAGTTCATCTATCTTGGAGCAACAATAGTAAAATCATAGAAAATTATACAGATACTTAAATGATATTCATATTATCCCCGCCTAAGACCATAAGGCTCCTCCTCCATGCCACTCGAACTTCTGACAAGGCTCTTGGACTAGATTAATTGTCTCCTTCTACCTTACAGGGACATGTCTCTCACAGTAGATTGTCATGATCTCCACAGCATGGCACCTTTTTCTAATTAACACTGATCATCTTTGAAACACTTAAGACTACTAAAATGTAAATTATACCTATTTGAACTGAGCTGAATATGATAGAACCCACTTACTGGGTACTGCTAGAAGCTCTGCAAAATTCAGTCAGCACTGCTTCAGTCACACCTGGTTGATAGTCGAGACCTACCTTTGTAAGCACTTTTGGAAGAAAAAAAATTCCGTTTCTGCTACCCACAGTTTGATTTTAGACATGAAAATACATAGTGCCTCTCCTAACAGCTCAATCTTCATTTAACAACCTCACAGTCCAGGAAAACTTAACCATATTCAACAACAAATGCATAAATTCCTTTTATTGCTCAACAGTGGTCACCAAGCTAAAGTAATGGGTGCACTAGAAGTACATAAAATACAAAGTAAGACATAGAGGATCTTACTCTTTCCTGGACCATGTTTTATATCAGTTCAAAACTGCTCTGCCTTTTAAGTGATAGGGCACACATGGGGTGCCAAGGAAGAGTGACAGCAGGGGAAGTTGGAGCTTTCACTCATTGTCCCCCAGCAGAGTCAGAGCTGTGTGGTGGTGAGAGCAGAAGGCAGACCTGGAACATCCAAGTGCCAGCCTTGGGCTGTATAGAAACTTTCAGAATAACCCAGGACTCCTCACTTTACCTGTTATTAGCAAGGGATTACCCTTGAGAAAATCTTTACCCTGATTTTCCTCCCATTCTGTCTCTTCAGATAGCATCATATTTGTGCAGGTGGCATTTTTCAGCTCTGTGTCCATATAGCACAATAGGATACCAATCTCAGTTAGGGATCAATGTGTTTATACTGTACATCAGAGTTGAATATGCATTCTCCATTTTTTGTGAAGCAGTAATTCTACTTTCGTTTCATAAAGCTGTACTTTTCCCTCTTTCCTTTAATAAAATTCCTCAATATTCAGCTGAGAAAGCAAAAAGTTATTCATGTCTCTGTGACATGAGAGCATAACTTGGTCTCAGACATCATTTAAAACGCCTCAAAGCTATTCAAAATTGTATCAGGCTGTCTGCAGGCTCAGATCAACTGTAGCATAGCTTCAGCCTTCTTTTCCCAGCCTGGCAACTTCGGGAACATGCTAGATGACTTTACTAGACTTCTTTCAGCTCTTACTCAGAGAAGTCACTAATTCCCAGTCAGAAATCTCGGAAATTTCTGGTTCCCTTCTAATATAGGAGCAATTCAGAGCTGTTAATAGAGTTTTCAGAGTATGTAAGTAAATATTAAAGCAAAAAATTTTGGGTTTTTTTTTGTAATGAACTGAAATTAAAATTCTGACATCTTTCAACTTGTTCCAAAGAATGCAAGTAATGATGGTCCTAAAAGATTCAAATGAGAATACACAACAAAGTTATAAGTGATTATACTTGTATCTCTATTTTGCTACCTATTCTTATCCTACTCCATCAAAAAACATACAATTATTGCACAAAATTTTTTCTTACCAGATAGGAGCGATTATCTCCTCTTTCCATGACAGGAAAAGGGAAAATGTATAAAGGAAGGCAAAATTCAAATATCCACAGCAATAAAGTTATACTGCTCAAAAAATTCTCTTCCTAACCATGAAAAATTAGCAGTCTGGCAGCATGGACTAATTATGGATTAATATACATGGCTACAATAACCCTTAGCTCCCAGTATTTTAAGTACACAGTGTTTGCAGTCACATGTGTAAACATTAGCTGTCTGCTTAGAGAGTAGGTTTTCTTCTTAAGCAGAGTACATACAGAAACATGCTTTAGAAACTTCTGTATTTATCTCTTGATGTTTAAATATATAATGCTGTACAGACTAGACTGCGCATCTGCTGTGGGTTAACCCTGGTAGGCAGCTAAATGCAACACAGCCACTTGCTCACTTCTCCCACAGGGATGGCAGAGAGAATTGGAAGGACAAAAGCTAGAGAACTTTTAGGTTGAGGTAAAGACAGTGTAATAAATAAATGAAAATTAAGCAAACAAAAACAAACCCAAGAAAAAAGGGTGATGCAAAGAAACCCAACTGCTCACCATCAGCTGACTGATAACCAGCCAGTTCCCAAAGCAACAGCAGCCCTGGCAAACTTCCCTCCCAACACTCATTGCTGAGCATGACACCATATGGTGTGGGATATCCCTTTGATCAGCCACCCTGGCTGTGTCCCCTCCCAAATACTTGTGAACTCCTATCTCACTTGCTGGTGAGGCAGCATGAAAAACACGAAATGCCGGGATGCTGTGCAACCACTGCTGAGCTACAACTAAAACACCAATGTGTTAACAGCACTGCTGTGGTCACAAATCCAAAACAAAGCTCCATATGAGCTGCTATGAAGAAAATTAATCCCATCCCAGCCAAAACCAGTACAACATGCCTTTTGGTACTCCCTTGTCTATTGACCTCAGCACAACCTCTGGATAGCATTGCCTACACCTGGGTAAATAAAAGGTGTGCAGTATCATCTGAACAGATCAGCTGAGGTGAGGAAGATTTATCATTGTGCTGGGATGGTTGCTCAGCAAGACTTTCTTACTGGAGTGTGGTGCCAGTCACATTATTTCTACTAGTACTTGCTCTTTCTCAAATAAGCCTTATGCATTGCCTCATGCTTGTGGCAGCTCCAGGCCAGTTTGGGCCTTTCTGCTATTTGTTTCTGCAGTTTGGAATGCACCGCTTTATCCAATGATAAATAAGACTGGTTTTAGGCCTCTGTGAAGTCAACCATACACAAGGAAGACAGCTCTTCCCTCCTTGATGAAGTGAGAAGTTAGCAATTACTGCAGTCAGTATGTTAGGGCTTATCCCTCATACAGCAGGTATCAGGTAAGGGTGGGAAATCAATCCCAGTCAAGCATAATCTACCTATGATGCACTAAAGAACATTCATGCTTACCTACACATCTGGATTGGCACAAAACATCCTGAACAGAACAGTGCAAAGTGTCCATTGCTATTGCATGTTCATGAGAGGTTGAAGTATGT
The DNA here is from genome assembly GCA_024362935.1 of Setophaga petechia. Taxonomy (NCBI): domain Eukaryota; kingdom Metazoa; phylum Chordata; class Aves; order Passeriformes; family Parulidae; genus Setophaga; species Setophaga petechia. The sequence goes on from JANCRA010000002.1 coordinate 19,064,849, forward strand.
CAACAACAGCGAGGCTGTCCCCCCCAAACACGATCCATATCTTCTAATCCTAGAATGGGAACTCCAATACAGCAATGTACTAAGGCATGGAAGTGCACCCCAAAAGTGAAAGGTTATTTTCGAGGTTTTGCACCCTTTCATTATCTGTCATCAGTAGACTCAGAAGTGTCTGGTGACTTAAACACACAATCAGCAAATTATTGTTATAAGTCAGTATGTACAGCCACCATCCTTATAGCAGTTCTTCTGGATGACATCTGTTTTCCATTTTTATTTTCTTGCTTTATGTAGGAATTTATTAGATGTTATTCCTGAACTGTCAAAGTCCATTCTTTGCAAAGAGCTGACAGAGTTCTGGAGGCCAGGATTGCAGAGATGACCCAGCCTACAGTTAGCACCATGACCCAAGAGCCGCTAAGACATAAAGGCAGCAAAGGCTAGGGTTATCTAACCTAAAAACTAGATGTCTAAAAGACTAAAATGACCCCATACACCTGTCAGTCACTTCTGAGGAGTTCTGGGTTCAGAGGTTGCTGCAGGTGCAGGGCTATGACCCCCCACTCTGGAGGTTGGTGTAGCAACCTGCAGGGCTTGGAGTTGTGGAAGACTCTTCAGATAAGGTCTAGTGTTGTGGCAAGAGCATGTCCCATAGCACCCACCACAGGGACAAGGTACTAGACTGCCTGTGGATCAGGTTCCACAGTGCTGGGCCTATTGCAGGGGCAGAGGGAGGCCTGAGGAGAGTCCAGAAGGGGCTGCCAGGGCCTTGAGGCCTGGACAAGAGCTTAGTAGTACTCTTCATCAAAGACTAACCTTATTTAAATGGGTTTTTATCAGCTCATAAAGCAAAGCTTGCTTTCCTCTGATAATTCAAAATAGTCAAAATCTCCTGGCGACACTGGCTAACAGAACCTGTATTTGTTGACAGCTGAATTTGTTTACTCACTATTTAGGATCTGCTAACGGCAAATTGCTACAGAGAAAAATCAGGAGGCATGAGGATGGAAAAGTATTCTCCATATCATAAGCTCTGTTACCAGCATGACAGCCATGAAGAACATCTTCAGGCTGTCACAAGAATAGTGTGTTTTACTCTTTTCTTCCTTGTTGCCCACAATTTGGTCACATAAACAGATAAAGTCTGCACGTCTGTTTCCTGCAGATGTGCAGACTTTATTGCAGATTTGGTTTTTCAGCCTTTCCACCTTTGATGAGCTCTTATTCTTGAATTATTTTCAAGACAGCAGAAAATGTCAAAGCTGCAGATTTGGGGTGGGGTGTGGGAAGGTAGTTCCATGAACACCTCTCTTTCAAACTCACTAGGCTTTATATATCATAAGTAACTTTCATGCCATTATTTCATACTTGATACATGCACCGGCATTGCTAAAGTCATCTATTAGGTCCAAATATAAAAATCCCATTAATGAATGATTTGGACTGGAAATGGCTTTTATAAGTCTCTCAGCCATGTTGTATTTTGAAATTGTAGTCCCCTATATTTTAATATTGGGTTAATATGCTGAATAGTAATAATAATAATTTACATTTATATTGGTGCTTTCATCCTGCTAGATTGCTGAATGCTTCCAATTACATGCACACCAAAACACACTGATGCAGCAATCTCTGTGCAAGGATAAAGCTGGCAGCAGCAGATGGGACAGGACCTTTAGGGATTAGGATAGTATGGTCAACCCCTAGACTTAAACTGCCACCATAGTGCCCTTGACTTCACACAGAGAAAAGTATCTTAGCTTTAAGATAACATCAGAAGTCCTGAAGTCTACAAACTTAGTCTCATTTGTAAAAGCAGATGACAGAGATCAGTCCTGGAGATGAAGAGTATTTCTATTAAAAATAGAAAAAAATTAAAAACCTACTGAGGTAGTCCAAATGAAATAGAAGAAAATGTAGGTGACAAACAATCTTATTTGGATACTTAAAAACATAATTAAATAAACAATTCAATTATTACTATGTGGTTTTTTTCCAGAAGGAAGAGGATTGGAGGAGACAGATAGAGAACGGAGGGGAACGGTTCAGAGAAAGTTGATTTTCATCCAAAATAAAACTGGAACAGGTCCCAGCCAAGTGACTGGTCTGATTTCTATTCAGTTCTGCCAGCCCAAGTGGGTCCCAGTATCACTATTATGCTCAGTATCATGTGATTAGTCTCATTGAGGGAACACAGTTTACATGCTAAAAGCTGATGGTATGAAGCCTTTAGCATACACCTGCTTTTTTTGGAAACATTTCAAATGTTTCTTTTGGTGTGGGGGAGTAGTGAAGTGAAGTCCTATTTAAAAGAAAAGGCTCTTTGGGGAAATATTGTTCTTGTAACTGGAAAAGCTTAGTTTTGATTTATTCAGCAGAAATTTCTCCTCATATAAGGCCATTCCCAGATTTCTCTTCTCTAATACAGATGTCAGTACCAAACACTAACAAATAACCCTTCAAGTCAGAAACTAGAGATCCTTACACAATTGCAACTTAGAATTTTTTTTATAAAATCTTGTTATAATCATGATGCCAGATTTTCAAGAGAGCTTAGCTCCCATCTAATAAGTAAGTGAAGAGTTCGAAAGCTACCAGCTGCAATTGTTGGAGTTTTGTAAATCAAAGATGATGACAGTTGCAGCTATCAGGATCTTAAAAAAAAATAGGGCAACATTTATGAAGAGCCTGGGAAAAATGCTTTTTTCATGGGGATAAATTCTCTTCATCTGATTTCAAGTTGGATTTTAGAGAATTTTAGAATGACCATGATAACTGTTTGCTGTTGAGTTCTCCAGCTGTTCATGCAGGTGAATTCCTGGCTAAATCCAAGGAAATCTTATACTGTGTGTTCTTATGTAAGTTGCTACTAGGAGAGCAAGAGTGTGTAATGGCTATCATGAGCAACAAAAAATTACAATAAATTATAAAAAAATAGAAGGCAAAGAATAAAAATGTACAGGGAAAAATATTAGAAAAGAGGGTTAAGCAACATTTCACTCAAATATTTTAATCTACATTTCTTATTTAAAAGTAAGATTTTGTGACCTCTCTCTTTCCCACTCATCTTCTGCCATCAAATATGATAAAGAAGATATTTTAAAAGTATTTCCATGAATAGTCACACAAGCAGACATCTTTTATGAGATGGAAGACCAGAGTATGTAAAAGGAAGTGCTTCCTACAAGAATTCTTCATCTCTCCATTGGAAACAAGCCATAGTGAAAGTGTTTGCTTCCTTCACTCCCTCCAGATCAGATCATTCAGCAACCATGTCACAGGACTGGAACAAGGTAAGAAGGATCAAACCTTGGCAAATAATTGATTTATATTTTAACGTACATGCACATTCTGCATGCTTCATGAAAATGAGAAATTATAAAAAACTTAAATGACAGATAATCTGATGTTTCAAAGAATACTCTTCCTTTGCTTTTAATATTTTACTATCTTTTGGTAGTGCAATTAAAAAGCCTATAGTTTTTACAGGCATTTAATCTGGCTGAAGACTGCAGTAAAGATAGGAAGCCATAAGTATGGTAAAAAAAAAATCAAGCTAAGTTATCTATATGCTATATAAAATATGAGTCTACTCTCACCTCAGGCAATGAATGTAGTTTCCAGAAGTCCCTAATTTCTTGAAGGAGTCATTCAAATGGCCAAAAGATTTTTGAATCAAACCAAAACAGTGTAACTGTTTTCATTTAAACTTTAACCTCCTCAGGGAGAGAAAGAACAGCACAAACCCATTTTGCAGGTAATAGTAAGCAAACACTAGCAGAAATACATTTAGAACTAAAACAGAATTTATTGAAATACATCTATTATTGTCATTATTAAAAATGTGTTAAAACAAAACTATCCACTATTTCCTATTTCTTTTGCAAAAGTGTTCAGAGACCAGTTTCCACTATCAGAAGAAATAATATATCATCGATTAAGAATCCTTCTTGCATCTTTGAATATTCAGGAAAGCTCTTTCTGTCCTATAAAAGGCAGGGGTTTGATCTGAGAACACGATACTTCAGAAGCCTATTTTAAGAATTGCAAGCCCTGAAACTAATGTGGCAGGTTTTAAAGCATTGCGCTAAACAGATTGTCAGTTATTAATCACTAATGTACTAATTTCTACTGAGCATGCTCAGAATAGCAATCCAGTGGGAAGAGAAGGTCCTAAAGATTTTTGGTTTTTATTTAGGTCCAACAATTCATCTCATTTTCCTCCTAATCAGTCACAGAGATTTGATTCCATAGAGGTCAAGTTAAGATCCTACACGGATGACCCTTTTACAGACAAATTAATATCAACTTCATGTTCAAAGCTGAATTTTTAAAAGCCATGTCATGAAAAGAATATTAACACTAGATTTTCTTACTCCGTATCTATGTGGTTTCAGTCTCCTGCTTTTTAAGTTTTCCCATGGGCTTTCTATTAGTGGCAATAGATTCCCACAAATCATTTTGAAAGGACGTCGTTCTTCTCAAAGTCTAAAACTACATGTACAATTTCACTTGCAAAAGCCCTATCTGCTATATAAAGCCTCCTTCTTATCACCAGTGGCAGATAAGCCTTCAATTTGACATGGCTGTGACTATGACACATGACACATGAATATGCATGCCACTGGCATCAGCAGACAAATAAATTTGTCCTCACCTCAGTGAGTGTGGTATCAGAATAAATAATTAGCTTGCTATATAATTAGCTTAAGAGTTTAAAAACAAGAAGATGATGTAACGATCAGGTTGTATCCTCTCACTGCTCCTGCCTCAGTACATTCCAATGTAATTTCCATCCATCTTCCAAAAGAAAAAACAGGACAAAACCACTCATGTTTTCCATGTTCTTCTTTGCACATACCTTTTTTTTCTGGCATAAAGTTTGAAAGCAACACAGGTGTCCCATAGACTCTGATTTAATCTTGTACCTGCAAGTTGTCTACATGTGATTGTTGGGAGTGGCGTAGACTGAAGATAAGCACGCCTTGCAATGCTAAAATGTATTCATTTGCAGAGGCAAAGTAAAGACACTGAATATTCATGCTGGAAATTTTTCTCCTGAACCATAAGGTTCCATAGTTCTTGTCTTTTTTCCTGATGAAAAATGTACTGAATCATTTGTAATTACAGCTTTATGTCATTGAATGGACTGCTGAAGTGGAAAGCTTCTACTTAGCTAGAGCTGCCAACTGTCTCATAGCTTTGGAAGAAAGATGAAAGCAGTTGAAAAGTTCTTATGTATGTTTGCAATTTAAGCCCAGATATGTCTGTCCTGGAAACAAGGGGAGACTAAAAAATTAAAAGTAGCAGTCATTGTTTTTTATCTAGAGAAAATGGTTAAACTCACTTTATACACCCATAGAAAATACTGGCTAATAAACAGTAGTTGCAATTCTGTGAAAGACAAGTGGCCATAGGTCTTAAAGAAATGAGAAAAAAAAAAAGATGTAAAACTGCCATTGAATGTGTATTTTTCTAATAGAGAATGGAGATATGACATAGTTGAACATCAGAGTGCTTGAGGTATAGTATTTACCAGAACAATACTATTATTAGTATTATTATGAGTAACAACACTCATACTGAAAGGATTACCCTTAATTCTCTTCATTCTACAGCTGGTCCTGTAAAGATCCAGCTAATTGGTCCCCCTACAGTTTAACAGTTACAGCTCTTACCAGTTAAATTGTGCCAGCAGCTTCCATTGCAGCCATCACCACTGAACTGAACCGGGCCTGGGCACTATGGCATCAAACTGTCCACAGAATTTAATTGCTGGTACACAGCTTGGCACAGATTTGAGTTAAGGGAACCAGGACTCTTCCAGACAACATCTGGGCACAGTTTGGAGGGCTAGGCAAGCCTGGGATGGTTCCCAATGTGCAACACAGGCAGGGCTGACACGTTTCAGTGAAGTAGGAAATTAAGCCATATGGATGTATGCCATGCCCTGCCACTTGCCCTCAGGGCCAGACAGGGAGCCAGGGTGCTTTTTATTTACTTTGTATAGACATAGACATTGAAACCAATTTGCTTCTGACATCACTATGACTGACTTTATGAAAGCCAAAGATTCATAGCAAATATACAGAAATCAGAGAACCACCATACCTATTGTGTGTGTATTCTGGGGATTGAGGAAGCATACAGAAGATGTGGCAATCATCTTATTCTAAAAATGTGGTTAGACTTATTTTACTTTTGCCTACCACAGCATCTGCTGTATTCTGGTTTTTGGTCTCTTATTTTTTAATATCTTTTTAATACTTTTTAGTACCAGTTTCATTCATATCAACTAGGTTAGGTCATTAGCAGCATGTCACAACACAGTATTATATTCTGCTCATGGATGAATGTGCACATAACAGTCTGCTTGATTTATCTGTAGCCTGTCATATAATCTGCTCAGATCATGTAAGAGGGAGCAGTACCTCCAATTCTCACACTTACATTGGAAAGCAAACAGCTCACAGCCCCAGGATGCACAGTAGGCAGCCTTACACTGAACCTGAACTTTTGAGTATCTTTCATTTTTCCTCTCTGGGAAAAAAAAAAATCCTGTTGACACAAGGCACAATTCCCCATGCTATTATACCCCCTCTGGCCCTAAAACCATAGGGGTAGTTCCAATGGTTAACAAAATTATATTTTAAAATAAGAAAGAGAAAAGTATAAATCAATATTAAAAAAAGGCAACACAACAACCAAAACCTTTCTGTAATATTAAGACAAAATCAAAACTGAAGAGATATAGTGGAACAAGAATTAGTCTTCAGCTTTATTGCTGTTAGTGTGCCATGTACTGTCATTTATTGCTCTTAAAAAATATCCCATCTTCTCTGTAAAGGATCTCTCTCTCAGTTTACATGTAGAAGTTACACGTTTCTTATGAGACTTGCTAAGATTTCCTTCTCAATGCTATTGGAATGTAACTGTGATGCCCTTCTCCTGATTTGTACATTTGTATATTTTTATGCTTCAGTGGTTTCTACAGCTTTCCATTCACATGGTTTGAATGACCTGGCTCCTTTTCAGACACAGAAGCTCTGCTTCTACCTGACACAGCAAGTTTACAATGGCCCAAATAAATATAACAGGGCTGGGAATTACATACTTTATTCCTCATACTAAATCTCAAGCAACAACAACCCACTCTCCCTCACAGGCACATTGACACAGCTGCACACAGTTAAGGCTTCTTACATGAATGAAACCAACAAAATTATTTGGCTCTCAAGCCCAAAGAAATTCTGCTGTCTTATCAGCTTCTCTTTGCTGAGATACATTATATATATAATATATATGAAGTCTCAGGGGGTAACTGCATCCTCTCTCCACCTGCTTTGGCTCTTACCACCCCAATCCACATGAACAACACGGATTCACGGAGCACTACACGGACCCTCAGGACTAGCCCATATTGCCCGTGTCCCTGGTGCTTCTCCCAAACACAGGAGACACTTAAAGGCTGAAGGAGCTCTCACCCATCTAATCCATTTCTTCACCTCTCTGTTTCCCAGGTACACTTGAAAATCCTTTACTGAAAAGTAGTATTCTCTCTTGGCATCTTGTTAACCATTACTGCCAGATAAATAAAAAAAAAGAAAACCAGGAGAGGGAGGGACAGAAAGATGAAAACAGAAAAACATAAGATCCAACCCCACTTAAGATCCAAACCCCACCAATTCACACTAAACTATTTCTCCCGCCTCGTGAGATTTATACATATAAATACACATAGCACTCAAATACTCTTTGAAGTGTGTTGCTTCAACAAAGAGGAGTAGAAACACTCTGGAATTAATCTGCTTTTGAAATTTTGTGCTACTGTTTTACTCTGGTCAGTAGTATGACCAACATACAAAACTCTGAAAAAACTGGATAGCAAAATGATGGTAATTTAAACAAGATAAAACTCTCTTATTTCAGGAATAAAGGTTTGAAGTTGAATAAAGTCTGATTTTTCTCTGGCACAAGTAAGGAGGTTTCAGGTGGAAAAGGCAAGCAATTTGTAATTTTGTGTTCACTTCGCTATGCCCTTTCAAGGCCTTCTCTGCATATCGTAATTTATCACAAAATCAAACATTATCATAGATGAAACTGACTGTTTGAAGAGGAATTGTAAATAAAAAATTGGGACAACAGCAATATCCTTACACTCTAATATACTACAGTAAGGTTGAACAGGAATCTGAAAAGAAAAAATACAGTTTCTCAAGAATGGAGATTTTTTCATTATCTTGCTTTCTTAAGAAGTGGGTTTGTTTTCAACATGACGAGAATGGAAAAACTAAGTTTCCACTAAGCTTAAAAATCCAAACACACATAGACTGGAAAGTTACAGTGCTAAGATCATTCTTCCAAAAATTTTTGGGTTTGGGGGGTTTTTTGGGGGGAAGGTTGAATTTTGGGTTGGGTTTTTTTTTTGTTTGTTTGGGGTTTTTTCGTTGTTTTTTTTTTTTTTTTTTTTTTTTGTAATTAAATACTTTCTGGTTTTCTGAGCAAACAAAAATCCTTAGAATTTAATCATATGGCCGCACATTGTCAAGACCGGTTATCTGCCAAGCTGGAATAATTTGTTCCACTATACTAATTACTACCATGCAAGCATATGAAGCAACTGATGGCAGCAGTAGGTTATCCTCCTCTAGGTATGTCAGAACTAGAGCAGAATGAGGCAGAACAGGAAGGTTAGGATAGCTGAACCTTGCCAGAAGATTCTGCAGCTGTCTCTGCCTCTGCCACAGAGCCACTGTGTCATGGCAGTCAGGTCATTCCATGGAGCAGGTGATGCCATCTGTGTTCTTCACCTCTGGTTCCAAACCTGGCACCACACAGCCTGACTGGCAGAAATAACAGGATCAGACACTCCTACTAACAGCAACAGAAATACTGTTTTCAGCATAACCCAGTGCTTTGAAAAATCTGTGTTTATAAACTAAAAGTAGTGAATCTTATTATTTTGTGCTCAGGTGCTGGACCAGCAAACAACAGACAAACCAGTCAAGAAATTTAAAATTAAAGGAACTGCAGTTTCCTGGATCTTCCTCTTGCCCTTCTTGAAGATAGGAGTGGAACTGGCTTTCTTACACTCTTCAGAACCTTTCTCAGTCACTGTGACCCTGACATCAAGAATGGCTCCAAAATTACCTCAACCAGTAATCTGTGTACTCATGGACTTATGTACATCCAGAAGGGGCTCCCTAACTCCCTTTTCACTAGGGATGAGCCTTGCTCCAATGTTTAGGTTGTAAACAAAGAACTGCTTCCTGAAAGTCACATTAAGCCAGTGCTGAATAAATAATACAGAATAATACACCATTAAAACTTAAATCAACATGTGTTAGGCGTGTTCTCAGTGCTGCAACTATGCAAAGACCTGCCCTAGGGAACCAGAAGCCATTTAGCTCAAAAGACAGAATTCTGTGATAGTTTTCCATATTTCATGGCTGTATTTCATGAAAAGGAAAAAGAAAGAAAAGAATATTACCCTTACTAGTTTTATTTATTATATTGTTGCTGTTGTTGTTGCAACTGCTATGAATTTTATTAGAGATGAGGATCCCACTGGCTCTAAGCATATATAATGCCATGGATTACTATAAGTCTTAAGCATAATGCTGTATATTCAGTGAAAAAAGTACCTGCTCAGAAGATATCACCATACACAGGTTAGAGGAGGAATGACAAATGCATTCAATTGAAGCCAAGAGAAAGCAAATCACATGAGAATCACAACAATATTAATTTTTTCATAGGTATAAAACTAAATAAATAGGTATTAGGCCACTAAAAAAGTCTGAGAAAATAAGGAGTTCAGGAAAAATAAGACACATACGTTGGAAAAATGCCTTACAAACGCTGTGAAATGGAATTCAGGGGAAAAGGGAAGGTTTGGCATATGAATAAAGTATTTTGTGCATAAAGAAATATTTTTCAGATATAAATTTACTTCTGCCTCACACAGACCTTTCCTCTAATAATGATGATAAATAAATGACAAGGGAAAACCTAGGCAGTGAATACATTTTATATAAGCTTCAGACCTAGAAAAACTTCACTCTAACATTTCCCCTGCGATCCATTCCTTTTTGCTCTTCCATTTAGTTTCTTGGTTACACATTTTAAAGGCCATTGTGGTAACCATGTTGATAGTGGCAGCATTATGGAAGTCAGGCCTACAGTCTCAGGAGCAAAGAGGACAAGAGGCTGCGTGCTGGCTGCAGCACTGTCACCCCTGGCACAGCCTCCATCAAAGCCACAGGGATCACCAGCCTTCCTGGAAGAGGCATGGTTTTGACAACAGGAACTGCAGAAGTTGTGAACATAAGACTATTAGACATTCTAGTAAGGACAAAGCTTGGTAGGCCAAACACATCTATCTTTTCTGGTTTCTTTTGATCCTGTCACTTTTTCTAGCATGTGTCCCAATATTCCCTTTCTTTAGAAATATGCTTCTCTACATATTTTGTAGATTAATATTTTGCAGTATTTCCTCACTTTCTAAAGCCATTCTGTTTGCGTATTCCCACTTGCAGGCAAGAATCTGCTCAGTATTTAGTGGTTTTTAGAATTCTCCTGTTTCTTGTGCTGCTTCTCCATACCCAAGTGTATTCTACCAGTTCTTTTCATATTTTAGGAATTATTGGCTCAAATATTCATCCTGCCCCAGCTTAAATTGAAATCATGTGAATGACATAGTCTCAGAGAAACTTCTGACCTCTTCACAGTAAAGCAAAGAAAAATTTAAACAGGTTATTGAACAACATTAAAAACAGACTGCAAATACACAATGTTAATTGATGTACACTGCATATTTGAACACTGTGCCTAATTTTGCCATTTTTATCTAAAGAAAAGTACAGTGAAAAATGTACAGCCTCAGAATGGGCACTATATTATGAGAAGGCTACTAATATTCCTAGTAGACTGTGGATGTAACAGGTGCATTTATTCAAAGGGGAGATTGAAATGAAGACTATGAGTGGTACATTATTAAAAGTAGTGAACAACAGCAATAAATTTAAATGCATCTTCACACTCACTTCAAGGAAAAGGGTATATTCCATAATGGTGAAATGGTTTCACATTAAATTAATAGAAATTTTGAAAATAATGCACCCTTAATTGCCATGTTAATTAGCATAGACTAGTGGAGCAGTCAAGACAGTGGCATTACTGTGCAAGCACTGCACAAGTGGAGAGCATCAGATGGCACTTGCCAGGAAAGCTGAGAGTCTGAAGAGGGAGAGCAGAGAAAAGGCAGCTGAGGGCATGAGCACACAGGCAGACTAAGTGCCACTACCATCTGTGTCCATCTAGGGGTGGCTGGGTACAGACAGATGACCTAAATGGGAAAAAGGTTAGCAAGATGGGACACTGAAAGAAATGAAAGGAGGATGAGGCAAGGGAGAAAAAAAGAAGCACAGGCATGGAGCAAATCTGGTACACAGAGTCTGTGCAGGAAAGAAAGAAGGAATGGGCACAAGAGCTGTTCAGCTCCAGGCAGCAAACGCTCAGCAGCAGCTACATGAATGTCATTGCTTTGGCTGCTCTGCAGCTGTTTCCACTGCCAGCAGCCTCTGCCTCTTCTCAACCCTCCCCAGTACCAGTTTAGGGAGGGCATGGGTTCCAGGGCCACCACCTGGGTCCCAGCATCCCCACGGTACCAAGGCCTCGTGGGCAGGCTGCTGGGCACAAGCAGCATCAGGGCAGAGGTGACCATCCCATGGCAAGACTTCCTGCCTTCCATGGTGCATGTAAATCCTACACATGGATCTTGCACTCTTCCACTTAATCTCTGTAGGTTACTGCAGTGAGACTAAGGAATGTTAACAGGCTAAATGGACTATAGTTTAATGTGAGAATGAAAAATGTCAAGTGATAGCAACTACCACAGTTATCCCTATATTATTTTTAAATGATTCAAAAATATTGCAGGATGAAAGTGTGAAGGAGATATTTTGATTTACTTTAAAAAATACAGCTTTTTTCAGTTCTCCAGATGCTTTATTCTCAAACACTAATTGGTAAAAGGACAATGTCCAAGAGTGGTTGCTAGAGTGGTTTACACATTAATCTGGCCATTCATAACTCCTACAAATTTGGGTTGCTTTGCTAAGTCAAAACAAAGTTTTATAAATGACATGGAGAACCAGAAAAGCCCACCCCTATGTCTGGCAAATGTTAAATGTAGTGGTTTTTTTATTCTATGCCATCTTTATCTTCCAACATGAGTCATTAAATCTTCCTTTCTATTTGTATTCTTCCTGTACACAAACAGTATTTTGATGACTGCATAAAGTAAAAAAACTTTACAAAATTTTCATCACTGCTTATGCACACAGTAAGGGAATCTGCATTCAATAACTCTAGTTTCATAAGCTCCTTTAGGTGGTACATTGAGTCACCAACATAAAGAAAGGCACTTCAGTTTCCTTCATAGCAGTCTCAGCAGAAAGCCTTCCTTCACAAGCTTAATTTTTTTTAAATTGCAAATAACTTGAACACTGAAACTGCAAAGAAGCCCATCTGGTGATTCCCCCTTCTCTTCATTGGTTTTCTTCAATTAATCTGTGTATAATTGAAGAGAGGAGAAACCTGGGCAGAAAGCATTAAAAAGCAACTAACATGCTTGGATTCTGAAACCACTATCAACCTGCTCCCATATGATTACATGTCCAGTTATGAAGACCCATTAGTCTTGGCATTAAGTGGTCTAGGTCCAGTGGCAAACAGTGTGGTTAGAAGGAACCCTGGGAATACATTCTGATACTTTGCAGCCAGTATGTCATTGAAACTGCTTATCTGAAATCCATACTGTGGATCTGATGGAGGGATTTAGGACCAGAGAAGGCATGAGAAGCAAACTGACAACTAACCAATTTCTGCAACTTTTAGCCACAGCCAAGGAAGGGGCTGAATTTCAGAATCTTAAATGATGCCTTAAGTTTTAGCTTTCATATTTTTCAGATTCTGTAATGTATTAGTACATACCTCTGAACTTCATAGAGTGTGTTAGCAAAAGTTTAGACAAAACAATCATTTTCCAGCCCAAGAACCAAGGACACCGTTGCAGCTTCAGGGCCAGAAACTGTAAACAACAGTGAACTGAGGACAGCAAACTGGGAGGATGGGACTTCATAACCTAAAGCTGTAATTGGACAATTAACCCCAATATGTAAATGGACCAAAAGTCATAAAAGTGTGAAAATGTGTCACCAGTGGTCCATCTCGAGTATAGCCTCCGCCAGACTCTTGTACTGCCCAAGGTGTATCCTTTGGAGGCCTTTTTATAAATACCAGATTTATTCCTTTTACACTGTCTAGACTCTGTTCTAGGTAGCCTCTCAAGGCATCCTAAAAAAGAAAAGTGAAACACAATACTAAGAATAAGGTGATCAATATTAAATGGCATGCTGATTGGCCTAGTGGATTAATTGCTTCCTTTAGATCACAACAGAAAAACCTAATTCCTAATTTATCTTTTGGAATACACAGCAGTCATCTGGGTGCACAGACAATGCAGCAGGACCACATCTTGAGTGTCACATCACAGACAAAAGACTGTGACTTTGTCCTATAGAAATTCCTGGGAGAGAAGTGGGTCAAAACCTAGCAGTAGTCCTTCTCATGAAGAGCCCAGTGTGATCCAGACACCTACGTCAGATCACATCTTACAGCACTGCAGATTGGAAGCTGTCCTCAAACCACTGATGAAAAATGGAAACATGCTCTTCTGTACATTTTGGAACAGTTTCTTCATGTATAACCAGCTATCCTTATTTTGTGAGGTGATCTTCAAATGGAGAAAGCAATATTTAAAGAAATTTAAAAATATTAATTTTTGTTTGTCCACAAACACTTCACATACTATTGAAGTATGAAGAAAACTACTGAAAAACTTCTGTTTGAACTGATTTAATTTCATGTGCCACTTCCCTTTGGTAATTTGCAATAAAATTGCAACTGCTATATGGCAGATTTGTACTAAACAATGCATTATACTAAAATGACGATATTTAGGAAACCAAAAAGCTAAAAAATTTCTAGACATTATAAATACACCATAAAGTAGGTATGACAAGTATTCTATAAAATTTTCAAGAGATGTGTAACAATAGAAATGATTTATTTTAACAAAACTTACAGTGATATAAGTACCTCCTCTTTCCTGCTGTGATCACAAAGACATAACCATCTATGCCTTGTCTGAGAATAAGCAATGCCATTAGAGAACTGGTGACATATCAGACTTTATGAACTATGTGCAACACATTAAGTGAAAATTGAATGTACTCCAGGTTAGCACAACAGAGATGCATAACTCATACTGAGTGCCACACTCAGGGAATTCCCAAAGTGACCTCTCTGACTTCTTATCTCATTCAAGACTAGTATAAATAGCAAGGCTTTGCCTGTCTCCTCTATGACGTACAGCTGAGAGAAATATATGTCACTGGTCATCCAGGAAAGCACTTTAAGAGGGAAGTCTAAAATTCCTTAGAGCCTAGAGAGCAAAAAACCAGATAGCTGAACACTGTATTTTAGAAATGAAAGTCGCTCCATTTTTTTAATAACCAAAGGCTAGTGTCAGACAATTATTCCTCTTAAAATTATCTCAAACATGCTCTATCATCTGATATTCATATTTCATGTTAAAACATGTTTTAACACGGAATGTGAAAATCAAATGACAGATCAAGGAAATCAAACCTGCAGCCAAAGACATGAATCAGTACCAGACTTTTCACAACTCTCCACAAGTTCTAGAACTTTTCTTGTGCTCTTTTCTTTGCTTCTTGCATCCAAATAACACAAACTTCTTGCTCAGAATACAGCTCGGAGCTAATGGAAAACCCCCACCTGAGCGGCTTTAGAAAGCATGCCCAGCTCTCAGTGTCTCCTGGCAGCAGCAGCTTTCTGTGTGTCTGGCTGCAGCATGGTTCTTCTCGCTTTGATACAGGTCATTAGGCCAAGTCTTCTGTTGGAATTATCGCTGAAATGGCAGCCCCCAGGAATTATGCTGCTGCCAAATTCAGATCAGGGGAGTGAAGAAACACATTTTCAGATGTCTTAAAAAACTGATTTTCAGCTCCTTGTTCAACTACAGATTCTTATTATGGTCAGGATCCTGCTGCTCAATTGTGTCAAGACAGAATGCAATGACAGAATTCCAGCTTAAATTCATTTTCCTGCACTTAGTATTTCCTCTGAATAACCCTGAAATAATAACACTTTTTATGCATATTCTACAGTTTGTCTGAGGAATTCAAAATGGTATTATAAACATCCAGGGACACATCCTGCACTCTCTGCAGTAGTTAGAGTGCCTCCCTAGCTGAACATCTCCTAACACACAGAGTTAAGAGGGTACCAATCTGTGGAGTGAGGCACTCAGTGTGACCCTGCACAATGAGGCAGAAAACAGAAATCCATGTCAGTGAAACAGAAGCTGTGGGAGTTCATGCAATTTTGGATCTACGGAATATGCCTATCTCTTTTACTGAAAATTATTTGTTTGCCCATGCAGCCCTCCTTCTGAGTTTGCCTATGGGCACCCAGGACTCCAGCTCTTCTTCTGATGCTCTAACTTGGCCAAACACAAAGAAGGTTTGGTCAGAGATTAATTAGCTCAGGAAAGAGGCTGTGCTAACAAAGCCCCAAGGGTACCAGGGCAGACCTGGCTGACATGCACTCAGTCTTGACATTAAGCACAGCAAGCCTCCCCATGCAGGCTGATACATGCTCTCAGCATGCAAAATGCATTCACCATCTAAGGACTATGTAGAAATGACACCCTCGTTATGTAGATTGAAAAATCCAGAATCATGATATTAGAAAAAAACCCAGTCCTGTCAGTGACAGACCTGAGCCTAAATTTCAATATATGAATACTGCTCTGAGGGTGGATATTTGCTAATGATCACCACAGTCTAATGACTCATAACCATCTGACCTCTGGGACCATTTTCTTATCCTTATGGAGATCTACAGAAATAGCTCCCTTCTGAAAAGATGCTGGTTTCTGCACCATTACATGTGATTACTAAACAGTAAGGTGGGCAGTAGATAGATTACCTGGTGTATGTGTGTCAGTAGAGAAAGAATTCATTTGTGTAGTCTGTACAACTGCTGGTCAGCTCACCCAATGCCCACAGCTTAGTGCTGCATAAAAGTTGCGCTCCTAACTGCCTTCCCATTTCAGCTAATTCTTCGCTGCATGAGCTAACTGGGTGTGGAGCCAATTTACACAGTTTCCAGGGTTTTACACTGCTTTCCATGCTTTACAGCTACAAACTATCCTTTAATTGAATTAAACATTTAAATGTACTCATAAATGTGGAAAGAATACACCTTCCCCACTAAGAAAAAGGAATAGATATTGATCTGTAAGTTAGAAACCTCCTTATAGGTTATTAATAATATCTATAATTTTGGGGTTTTTTAATGGGTAATGGTTTTTTGTTTGGTTGGTTTAGGGTTTTTTCAGTTTTGTTTTTGGGTTTTTGTTCGTTTGGGGGAGGTTGTTTGTTGTTTTTTTTTCTTTTTCTGTTGCAGCGATTTTGAATAGTAAATATATATGGGCCTTTCAAAGACATAAATAACCAACTGGAATTCCATACTTTGTATTAAATAACATGCAGATTTCAGAAGATGTCATTTTGGTTTTAAGACAGTTAGTGTGTTATGGTACCAGTGTGGTTACACAAAATTAGAGTGATAGGCACGCATTGAGTATGTACATGGTACCACACTGTTATTTAAAAGTAACACTAAAGTTCTTTCAGTGCTTGCTGTATGGAGTTTGTAATACAGTCCAGAATTTTATCCCAAGAAGAGGTAACAAGGATGTGGACATGCACACACAAGCAGAGATAATGTGAATGAATGAATCACAGTGGATAAAATTTCATTTTTCTTCCCATTGTTTCTCACATCATTATTCTGTTAGGGAAACAAAATTGTGAAACAAACTAAAAGCAAAAATTCTATAGAGGATCTCATAAAATTTCACATCAGCACAAAAATATTAATATAAAGTAAAGAAAGAGAGGTCGGGGAGTAAGGGGGAAACTAATGGGACTTGTAAGCACTGAATGTATAAAAAAACTAGTTTATGTGATGCATTAAAGTCAGCCTGAATTATTAAGAGAAACTCCCTTTGTGTCCCTAGGTGCTTTATAATGTCTGTGTAGTCCATATGAAAAGTTCTGGATGCTTTGTGCTAGAATCACAGTCGTTGATGAAGCACAAATTTAAGACGACAGGTAAAAGAGGTCTGTGTGACTAGGGATTGATAATGGTCCACTGGGCTGTCCACCTTTATGTTACTAGTTCAAATCCAACCCAGTTAAAATAACAGAAGTTGGTGAGATCTGAGAGCTGCTCAATGGCCCATGTGAAATGATTGTAACGATTTGGACCAGCACCCTGTGGACTAGCAGCCAAATCACAACTCTTCCTCTGCCTGTTTTTCAGGGTGACTCCTTAGACTTCAACAAAGAGAGGGGACAAAAAGCCCTAGGAATGGCATCTACCTTCTCTGCAAGCAAAAAATACCATAGGCTTAAGGGCATTTACATTTATTACAGAACAGCAATTCATATTGCAGTAGCACCAGTGGACTTTGACTGCTATCAGTATGAACTTTGAGCACAGGATATGACTGCCTCTTAAAAAATTCAGGTATTATACTTATGAAAGGACAGAAGAACAAATCAACTCTATGGATTGTATTTATTCCTAATTGCAGCTCTCTGTCCCAGCCATGCTACCCTGAAGGAAGGCTTTAAGCACCCCACTCTTCAAGCTCTGCAGCTCCAATAGACTACCCTTAGAATAAACATATCACCAAGTGATGTTGAAAGCATATTCATACAGACAGGGCATTTGCTTACAACCAGATACATAAAGACATAGATACAGTTATATAAAAATTCTACTTCAGCTTTGAAATATTTTCTTGAGACTATTTAAGGCCTTGAAAGTAGTCCTTACTAACAGAAAGCTTAACTTCTGTCTCTATTACAAGTGCAACAGGATTTTGGCTCTGCTGCTTTGCAATACCACACCAGACAATCTGCAAATCAGCATAACTACATCTGATCACCTTTAGTCTAAAACAGATAAAAATCTCAATGCCAGATGAGGGAACAACACTCAAATCAGAGGAAGACAAAGAATATTTTAAAGGAAAAAAGGCTACTAAAGGTCACATATAGTACTGCTGAAAGAAACAGTCCCATAAAACATCTTTGATGAAAAAGAAGAAAATAATTTGTGGGGTTTTAAAACTTAAAACAAATGTCCATTTATTTAATATTCTTCGTTTGTGTTGTAAAAGTTTTATCATTCCATTCATACTGTCCTTCTCATTACCCACATGATTTGGGGAATTTTTAAGAAAAAAAAAATTAAGTACTTCAAAATTATGTTAGGGTAATGTAACTCTTTAGTCTCACTGTGTTCTCGTCTCCGTTCTTAGAAGCTTTTTAAAATGAAAAGCCTTTCAAAATAAATACAGTTTAGAGACTGAATTCATGGCCCTGCTTTTTACCCTTCTTCCCTCCTGTCTTTCTGACAGCCAACTGTCTGTCCCAGGGAGCAATACACATGCTTGGACCATGAAACAATTAAATTTGTATGTCTCAGCACATATGTGGACTTCTTATCTTGAATTTTGCATTTTCTACTACATTACTGGCATAAATGTTGATTTTGATAAGCTTAGTTTTCAAGCCGCAGAAGCATATTTCATTTCATGATTATGAGCAAACACACCAGGAGAACAGTACAAAAATTTTCAGGATCTTGTTTGCCTTATGAGAAGAGCAAATTTTTGGTGTGGATTTAATATGGCAATATGAATCCAAATTTAAAGCATTGATTAGTATTTTTCAAAATAAAATTTAAAAACTAAGCAAGGGTTCCATCCTTATTTTCCCCGTTTTGCAACTATGTACAGTAACAGCAAGCTAAATTCAGAGATAACAGAAATTATGGAAAAACAATATAGCAGTAACACATATTTGTACATGCTGAGTGCAGCAGAAAGACGAGGATGAAGTTAGAAAATAAAACCTAACAGTGAAATTTAAGACTTATGAAGGAGACTTCCTGAGATGAGTTTGCCTACCACACCTTTTCCACCTTTTCTACCCCAATCTCTTAAATAAACTGCCCCATATTCAAGCACATGCACACAACACACAATCTACTCACTCGTATATATTATTTATTATGTATATATATAGGCATATAAAATTTATATATGCCTACATAAATTATTTTTATCATTATAGTGACAAAGATTTCTACCTGAAAACTGCATGAGACATTGTGCCATGTATTAGAATGTATTTTGTAATATATGGTGCAGATATTCCCTAACAGAACTTCAATAGATCTACTGGTATGAGATTAAGAACCATAGCTTAGACATGTTACAAAGCAAGGAATCTGAGACATTTATACAGAACCTTGATAGGAGATTTTGAAGAGGCCTGAATAGTAACATCTGTATTAGTGACCTGACAGAAAAGATGGGGACTAAGAAAACAAGCAGTAATGAGGGAGTAGGAGGGAAGCCCTTTTTTATAGCACCTGTCTTGAGCTGTTGTTACAATATCTAGAATACAGATATAAATCTGGGTTAGCAACACAGACATGTCAGTTGCATTTATTTGTGGATAAAACTGCAGAGGTGATGTGTAAAAGGAGAGGAGAGGAGAGACACAGGATCAAAACTAAAAATCCTTAGGACTTTGGCAGAAGTCAGATCAGGAACTTCAAAGGATGAATGAAAGGATTAGGGAGAAAACAAGAAAAAATGGAGCCAAAGATACAAACCATGATGAGATTTAAAGAGATCAAAACTGACAGTGTGAGAGGAGAAGGAAGAATTGGCTAAGAGAGAATCATTAGGTAGTGTTATGAGAGTGGTTTCAGCTAACAGGAAGGTCAGAAGCCAATCTGAAGGAGTTTACAATAGCACTGGAAATCACCTAATTTAAACACATCTATGTGAATGCACAAAGACCAACATCATGGAGCAACAGGAAGTGACAGAGAGGTAAACAGAGTCAGGATGCCTTTCTAAGGATTGGGAATGTTAATAAAGACTAATATCCTCTTAAATTATGAATGGAAGGAGCTAGAGAGAGATGGTCAAGAGAAAACCAGGAGAAAATGACAGCAAATGTAAGAAAGGTAAGGAAATAGGGTAAAAAGTGATGACTGTGGAGAAAAGAAGAGTTAGAGAAGACTAGATGAGAAGCATTTACATCTGCATCAAAATACCAGTAGAAGAGTATCACATCTAGCTAGCTGTACAAAACCAATATTAAATAAAAACAACACAATGAGGGCTGAACAGGGTACACATAAAGATGGAGTCTGTGGAGCCTGGAACCTCCATCCTTGGAGATATTGAAAGCAGTACGAAGCTCCAAGAAATCTGATCTACATTTGAAACTGGCTCTGCCCTGAGAAAGAGGATGGATTAGATCTATTCAGAGATCTGTTCCAACCTGAGTGATTCTGTGTAAGAAGGACAGAAGAGGGGTAGATAGACTGAAGAGATGGAATAATTACTTCATACTTTGTGCAAAGAAATCATCAGGATTTTCATGTGCCTTGATGTACAATAGGGGCCCTTAGAAGGTACTTTCACATCAAAAAGTGCAGTAATACCTAGTGTTATTTCCAGCAGTGTTTATAGAATATATAAGCCTTATATAGTATATATAAGCCTCAGCAATGAAGGTGAGATTGCCTACACCAGCAGCTTAGCAGTCTGGCCCTTTATAAAATCCTAGTCAGTACTATATGTGTCTTAATGAATATCAGTCACCTTTGAAATCTGACTTCAAGATATCAAGATATGTTGTTCCAAACTGGAAATTAAAGGAAACTGATGGAAAAACTAGACCTAAATAACAATTTAATGGATACATTTCCTACAAAATTCTCCCTATTCAAGCTTCTGTGGTCAAGAATTAGTAAGAGAAGTATAAACAGGTTGGAATCCTTTTATCATAGTTGAAAGCAATATATTTCTGGAAATGCCAGCTCTTCCAAGTAAAATAGATTTTTTTTTTTATTAATAGGAAACATTTTCAAGTTAATGACTACATCCATATTTCAGTGTCTTTTGCGTCTCTGGAAAAGACTAAATAGGCTTACAATATGGGATCTAGATGAATCCTTCATCAAGATTAGGTTCACCCTTTGACACAAGAGACATGTACAATGTGCCATGTGAGTAAATCAAAATCCCAAACTCTATGATTTTGGAAGTTTGTAAGAAAGGAAGCATGACAGCAGAGCCAGGAGTGTGCTGTAACAAAAAAGGTAATTTCCCAGGTTATGTAACACTGCGCTTCTCAAAGGAAAGAACAGATGCAGGAGAAGACCTGCATTTCTAAAGACACTTTTGCTGTAAATTATACCTTACATATGTGTGTTGCCAACCAAAATACATGTTCTGAAGTTTTGATGTCAAATAGCTAAAAGTATACACCAGAGACCAGATTCCTGACAATGCAGAAGAAGAGAGTAAGGATCAGAACTTCAATGTAAAATCTTCTACAGCAGCATTCATACAGCTAAGAGCAATATAGGGGTTGCTCTAATCTTTTCCAGATGCTCACAGCTATCACAGGATTATTGTTCCTAGGTCATACAATGAGTATAATCCCTACCAATTATTAAATGTAGGAGAAATGCTCTTTTGGTAAACTGAAGATTCATTTACTTTCAAATGAAACATTAAAAAATAAATAAAACTATTTCTAATCTCTAGGAACCACTGGTAGAGTTTTACTGCAAGTTTGCAGCAAGTTTTACTGCTGAATATTCAAAAATATATATTTCTCAGAGGTATCCTGTAAAATAAGAAGGTCTCTAAGTAATAACAACACCATGAAAATTAAGTGGCACATGATCTTAATCAAACTGGCAAGCAAGGATGTAGTAAAATAGAGTCTTCCATATTCTGTATCAACACAAAGCTGCTTATTTGGGTTACAGAAGGCTAATTTTCTGATGTTAACATCTCTTGCCTTCAACAACTCAAGAATCAGCACATGACTCTAGCTGAACAAGGAACTTCTCACCAAACCATGCTAAATAAAGAATAATTACTTTTCAAAGGTTTACCTAAGTACATAGAATCATTTAGGTTTAAAAAAAAAGAAGCCAAACCTTAGCCCAGTATTGCCAAGTCTACCACTAAACCATGTCCCTAAATCCCTCACCTACACATCTTTTAAGTACCTCCAGGGATGTGACTCAACCACTTACCTTGGCAGCCAGCTAAGGGAAAGGAGAAAGGCAGGTAATGCATGAAAAATACTTTCAGTTGAACACAAGCCTTCTGACTGAGGATAATACTCTACTTGTATCAATATGTATTTCATTTTACTTTCCCCAATTTTAGCTTGGTTTGTGCTCAATTACTTGTTATGCATCGCAGAAACAAAACAGATTATAATGTTGCACATAATTATGGAGTGTAAACTCAGTTATGATGGACCCCAAGCATCCTAAAACTTCTTTGAGAACTGGAAATAGATTTCTGCCTTTTACTTTTCAGGAAATGAAAGGAAAGAACTTTTGGATCTTAGATATCCTTGGCACTGATAAACAGAGCAGTCAGTGACGGACCACTCACATAAGTAAGGTTGTCGAATCAGGCTCATCATTCTTAATTTTAAAAAATCACTTTCCAGATTCAGACCAAAGGAGCAGAAAATTTGACCTGTTTTTCATTAAAAATGTAAAAGTATGAACTCAAACATGTTTGTTAGGATAAAAAAGACTGTAAAAAGGAATATTTCTCTTTAACGTTATGCCATGTGTGAAATTCTGCCTTTAACACACAGACTTGTACTAAGCTAGTTGGAGGACAGCATTTACTAGCTCCTAGAAAATTCATTACTTTTCTACATTGATCATATTCCTGGTCCACAGCTACATTTTAAGCCATGATTTGGCAAGAAATACAGCCAGCATGACACTTTGTCCCATTTTCTTCTACTGTATATGAAGTAGACTGATTTTGCCCGTCCCCAGTCTACTTTGTTTAGAGAAAGCTGTAAAACAGTCTTGATTGCTATTTTTCTGAGGACTCATTTTCTTGACTGCCAGCTCATAGCAGCTGGGATCTACAAAAGTTCAACTTTCTGGAGAAAGAAGGGATTAATGCTTCTTTCTCCAGAAGAAGCATTATAAAGAAAGAAGGGATTAATGCTGCTTTTCCTTGTTGTCCAGTGTGACCTACAATGGAAAGGTCCATAGACCTTAGTTCTACAAAATTGTTCTGAATTAGCTCTAAAAATGCTGAGCTATTTAATCAGTATTTAAGATCAGTGTGAATTGTGAACTGCTCAAGGTGCTTAAAGCTGAGTGAGGTGGTGGTTGCTGTCAAGGCTGTAATTGATCTGGGCTGTACACATTTTTTGTTTTAACCCTTCATAGGAAAATCATTGAATTTTGACAGCACATAAATCTACATTGTTATCCTTTGTGTGATCTGGAATCTGGTGATGCTTTTTTATGCAGGTCTTGCAGCAAGAAAAGAGACTTAACTCACTTCCACAGAAGTTCAATTCTGCTGTTTGAACAATTCCCTCCCAAAAGACAGACAGGTCTTGTAGTAGAATTAACTTGGCAATAATTTTTAAACATCTCAGCATAGACAGCTAAGGAATATGTCCCTAAATACACACACCTTGAGCAACAAAGCAGTGAAGACAGAGTATTATCAACAAAGGTCACATTTGCTTTGGGCTACCCCAACTATGAAGACAAACAGAACATTGTAAAGTATGATGATTACAGGCATGGTCAGTGCCAAGCTGTTTCTCTCTGTTACAATGAAGCTCTTCCTAACTACACAAATAATTCCTCACGAGTTAAGAACATGGCATTCAGATCAAAGAACTACTTCACATAACTAAGAGACTCCTGTTGTGAAAACAGATGTATATTTTTTTCTTCCCCATAGGCTAGTTACATATTTGCACTAAATTTGACTGTTACTTCATTCATCTTGGCATTGGTGCATGCACTCTCAATGCCTCACCCCCTTCACACAGCCCAGAAGATCCTTTACACTGACTTGGGACTGTTCAAAGAGAGAAGCTACCATGCATAATGCACAAATTTAAAGTATAAGGACACGACAGAGGGGCTTCTGGAGGACAGGAGCAATGCTGAAATATAAGCAGTAGTGAGAAGCTGTGAGAAAGAAAATACAAACCATGAAATCATGAACATTTCTTAAGGGGAGGGGAAGATAATAAAACAATGAGGAGAACTGTGCAAACAAAGGTTTAGAAAAATTCACTCGTCTTAGGTTTAAAACTTCCCAACCCATCAACAACAGCTCTCATATGAGACATACCATCAGTATTACAGTACTCATACAAGCCATAATACTACAATAGGTTGAGCATAATTAATTTTTTCCTTCTTTCTATGGTATCTGTGAAGCAACGGTTTTAATATCTGTGAGACAGTGCTATTCCCATTTTATTGATAAGGAACTGTGTCACAGAGAGACAAGAACAAATTGATGTGAGCAAGGCAGGGAACTGAGAACAGATCTCCCGTAATTATTCTAACAAATCTAACCATCATTATCATCTTTCCCCAAATCCAATACCCTTGTCCTCATTTAAAATATTTCCCACTACTACATAATGAAGTTTAGGCTGTTTCGGGCATCTATTTTCCCCCAATCTTTTATTGATGATGAGCTCTTCCAAGTTTCTTGCCAGATGTCAAGATGGCAAAGCAAAGTGCAATGGAGTAAAAGAGCCAGAAACCGAAAGAAGCAGAGGGCAGTATTGTGAAGCTTCCAAAATACTGGCCATTTTGAAAGCATGGAAATGAAATACATAATTAAAAACCGCCAAGTGAGTTTTTTCCAGTGCAACCTTGTTTCCATTTACATGAGATACCACTTTTCACATGAAGATAGTAGCTCAGTCCCTCTCAGAGCTGGTTAGAAATTCTAAATATATTTCAAAAGTTATGCAAAGCTTTACAACTTACGAAGGACAGAGACAAATGCACTGTTGTGTGATATTTTAAATTTAAGTTCAAATAATGAGTAGGCCTTCTTCAGCTCTAGAGTGATTCAAGAGTTTGCAGCCTATGTTAAGCAAGATTACGCTAGATAAACCAGGGATCTCTTCTACATTCAAATATTACATGAGTGTGCAGTGAGTAAACTGAATAGTCTCTGGCAGCATACAATTCCCACAAATTAATATTGCAGTGTTTTTCTGCATAGACTCGGTATACAAGTTATTACATTACATTAACATTCTGCTGAAGAGATTAACCTGCCCACTTGTTACTGGGATGTGTCAAGAGGGGCATCTGTAACTCAAATAACTGGTAGGTTTAATTTCAGTGCTGAATTCTGGTGTTGCACCCATGCAACATCCCAAAAGTCTGGTTTCACCTAGAAAAAACTATCTGCATTCAAGACTGATGATCAGATAAAGTATGACTAGCAATGGAATAAAAAAAAGCAGAAATGCCTAAGTAGAAGTAGATAGGATATGTATCCGGCAGGGCCAGAAAAGTTTGCCTAGACTAGGATCAGGTCTTGAGTAACAGTCATGGGTGCATTGCTTCTGTCTTCTAAATAAGGTCCAAATTTTCAGCAAAGAAATTAAGCTTATGCAACATTGTCCTAGAATGAGCAGAGGCTCTGCTCTCAAATTAACAATGATATTTACAAATATCAAAAGAGTTCTATCAGTTCTCTACTGCCCAAAGGAAAATTAAGCAGCAGACAGGAAAAATAAGGGAAGAGCCAACATTTCATAGCAGTATTTGGAACAGGAGTGCAAAGAAACAAATGATAGATGGTTGGAGGCACAGAAACTGAAAACACAGCTTGACAATGGAGTTCTGGCTGGAGAGCCAGTGGGAATGAGAAAGATGTACACAAGCCCTGAGATCCAGCCCTGGAGGAATGAGGGATGAAGACAAACAGACAACTGACTGTAGAAAGGTACTGAAGACAGGAGGTAAAGAACAAGTACTTAGACTAGGCTTATAGTAAGAAAAAAAAAAGAACATGGGACAAGAAGCCAGTGGGGCAGTGAGAAATAGAACTGTTGTCCTTAGGATACAGAACTGGGTTATACTCAAAGAGTTTTAACAGATAGTGAACAGGGGTAGGAAAGGTCATTGAGAACTGAGCAGAGAATCAGTAATGACTGAAACCTCTTTTTGGGTCTACTGGAAACCAAATTTCAGTTACTCATGATTTCTGTGCCATCAGAAAATATCTGTTCAGTTGGATGGTACTCAAAATAGCTATTTTCTTCCTTCTTCAGCAGTAGTTTTTGCAGACTATTAAATTATGCAACTTGTTTAACAGAATAATGGTACAACACTATGTGGGGGATTATAAGGTTCCAAGCATCTCACAATTCAAGCAGGGGTTGAGACATTCTCAGAAGTTTCTATTTTAAAATGGTGTGTACTCATTATCTTTCCCTCTGTCTCTATTTCCGTCTCTCCCACACAGACTCATCTTCAAAAAACTTTTTTAATAGGACCAAATCCAGAAAAAAGGCGCCAAAAGTGCCAGGTTGCCTATATAACCAAGTCTTCCCTCATGTTATGAATGAGCATGGAGAGTAATAGCATGACTCATATCTATTGTTACCAGAACACACCTGCTTCATACAGTGCACAAGATGGCCCCACTGCAAGGATGAATCACAACTGTGTACTGTAGATGGTAAAGAACTTTGAAGAAATGCATTAAAAAATGGGACCATATAACAACAACAAGTGGAATAGTTAGAGTAATTGGATGTCAGTCTAGAAAGCAGGATTCTATCTTCCTTGACATGAAGTTTCCATTATAGTAATTCAAACCAGCTTTTTCACAAGTGGTCACTGAAAATATATTCTTCATTTTCCATGTGATTCACTGAGAGGAGGCATTTGAATTTGCAGAAGAGATGAATGTTCAGAGACATACACAGCTGTAGACAAGAAGACCTAAGTTGGAAAAGTTTCATGTGACAGTAATGAGTCAAGGCTTTTGGACCTCAGCAGCTCAGGATGGTCCTGTAGATTAGTGGCAGTTTTGAACACAGTATTCTGGGCCATGGCTCCCCAGCCATAAAATTGGAATGATACTGTCGCCAATCTCAGAGGCCTGCAGTAATGCTAATTTAATGTCTGCTCATCACTTTGGCACTATTGCGATACTAGGAAAATCCCAAAATGCAAATTAAAAATAATTAATAATATGTCTCCAGAGCAAGGCTTAAATATTCTATAGTAAAGAAGGTGTGGGGCCACAGACAGAACAATGTCATGAAAACAAAACATAGAACAGCTGCTCATTAAGTGACTATCATACATTCTGTGAACTGAAAGAGGAGAAGATTTTGTAAGAAAAAGCAATATGTGATCATGTAATTAAAGAAGTCTTCACAATGCATATGCATGGGGGAGATTAAATTACTTGCCTTAACAAAGTTAATTCTGGCACGCATTAGCTTTAGTATTTGGGCTCCTTAATGTACATTTCCACACACAATATGAAATAACTGAAGATCCATTAAATAACTGAGATCTGAATAAAGGACATATATTAGTCATCTCTACTATATTCATCCACTTCAAAGCAGAATTTACTTTTGGAATGCAATGCTGCACTGAGTTATAACAACTGGAATATAGGACTGAGTGTTTTATTACCAATTATTCTTACTTTCTACAGAAAGATTGGATTTTAGCCAAAAAGTTCCTTTAGCATCATAAATTGCAAAATAAGCAGGTTAGAGAGCATCTTCTATGTAATAAGCTATAGTAGTTTCTGCAGCCGACCATTGTTCCTTAAAGTACATGAATTCAAGACAAAATTTGTGAATTAGTCTCACAAGTAAAGAGTACATTTAAACTCCATGAACTTCAAGAGATGTAGAGCCAACACATGGCTCTTTTTATCAGTCCTGCTCAAGAACATACAAGTGTAAGCCAAATCAAACCTTTGCCTCCATTTTTTCATATAGATGCGACTTTCTCTTTGTGAAAACCACAGGCTCTTTGTGTACATATGGGTAGACATATATGTATCTGTATATCTATCTGATCAATTAAGTGGCTTTCATTTGAAATATTCTGTCCTTTAAGAATGATTGTGTCTCTTAAACCAGCATATGTAAGTAGAGATCATATTTTGTAGTATGAGTTCATTCTTTACTTTCTCTTGCACTCAAAGATATGACTCATCACAGTTGTAATATATGGCAACTTATTTAAGGTAGGACCTCAGTTTTAAAAGATGCTTCCTGGTTTTGTTTCTGAGTGCACTGCCTGGGTTACCAGGGCTAAGTTATGTGTCTTGCTGATTGAACAGGCAGACAGCATAGAAGATTTTGTTTCTCTGATCTCTTATACCAAAAACACAGAGCCAGCTCACTGGGTACTTCAGACCATACACTGAACCATCTAATATACCTTACCTCTTCAATTTTAGATTCCTTCGCTCTGCATTCATAAACAAATTTTAAGATAAAGTGCTTGTTACCATCAAAATAGCTTTTCACCCTGAAAATTTTAGCACATGGGTACTTCACTATAAACTAGAGCAATCATCATTCCTGTCATAACTGTCAAACTATAGCAATCACAATTCCTCTGTCTGAGCTGTAGACCTCACTGCTCTGTAGACCTCACTGCTCCCTCAAGAGGGGAAGAAGAGGGGCAGGAACCAATCTCTTCTCTCTGGTGACCAGTCACAGGACCTGAGGGAATGGCTTGGAGCTGTACCAGGGAAGGTTCAGGTTAGATACCCACAAAAGGTTCTGGAACACTGGAACAGGCTCCCCAGATAAGTGGTCAGAGCACCAAGCCTGGCAGAGCTCAAGAATATGGACAAATCTCTCAGGCACACGCTGTGACTCTTGGGATGGTCCTGTGCGGGGCCAAGAATTAAGCTTCAATAATCCCTGTGGGTTGCTATCAAACCAGGATACTCTGGTTCAATGATAATTATTCTTATCTTTTAG
Organism: Setophaga petechia; assembly: GCA_024362935.1. Taxonomy (NCBI): domain Eukaryota; kingdom Metazoa; phylum Chordata; class Aves; order Passeriformes; family Parulidae; genus Setophaga; species Setophaga petechia. The sequence continues at coordinate 19,093,906 of JANCRA010000002.1, forward strand.
AAACTTCTAGATACCCTACACAATAAATGATCAGCAGCAGATATGGAAAGATTTACAGCACCAGAAGGATTTAAAACTTAAATACAATATTTAAAATGTATATAAAATTTCTCAACTGTTTTTTTAGATGATTTTCACCCCTGACTCCATATCAGTATCAGTTATATATTTTATTTCATTGATCTTATTCTACATACCAAACACAGAGTACCAACTATTTCCACGTTTGTCACCCTTTCACAGTGCATTTTGCAAGTTTGAGTTCACTTAGCACAGTGCTGGTATTGCTGTCTTTAAAGTTAAATTAAACTGTTTAATATGGACATTTGGACTTGATCTAAAGCAATTAATTTTCAGGTTGATCAAACAAACATGTTCCGCAGCTATGAGTCTACTTTTACCCTTAACAGTAATGCTATAGGAAGACTTGGCTTGGAAGGGACCTTAAAGATCATTTCATTCCAAAATTCCTCCCACAAGCAGGGTTTCCACTCACTAGACCAGGTTAATCAGAGCCTCATCCAACTTGGCCTTGAACATCTCCAGGCATCCACAGCTTCTCTGATCAACCTGGTCAGTGACATAGTGATTTTACATAAAATAATTTTACAACACTTGCACTTGAGGAAAAAATGGTTTTAGAACGTTTGAAGTCACAAAGCAATTTTTATTTTTGTTTATGCATTTGAAATTACCATAAATGAAGGCAGCTAAATGCTATGACTCTGAAAGACAGGGGAAATGAGACAGATATTTAGTCAACATTTGCATGTGATTCAACTTAAGTTCATGTTTTTATCTGTGGAATACTTTGTAATTCTGCTCCCACTTTCTTTTCAAAACCATGCCATCTATTTAAGTAGGAAAACAGATTTTGGCCAAAGTGCCTCACTACCATAACACAGCTAATCTGTTGCAAGGCAAAAATTAGAACACTGGTCTTCTAACTTTAAGTTTCTTGCTTAATCTCAGACAGTTCCACACAATTTATTTCTGAAGCCTGAGGGGTTTTTGCTTTTATTTACTGAAGTACATTTGAGATTATTTTTGGCATCTTTACACTGGGTCATGAAACAGCATGTTTTGGCACCTGCTAGCCTCACTAGCAATCTGCTTACTCTAGGCTGTCATCCTTGTGCTACTCCTGGGCATGCATCTGACAAAAGTCTTGCAGGTTTGCTTGGATCTGGAGTTTTGCAAACAATGGGAGAAGAGCAGCATATGAAAAAGCTTCACTGGTGTTTAGGTAAGTCTTCATTTGTTGATTTTGTATTTAAAATATATTTTAAATAAATAATGTTGTTTATTTTTGTATGTCCCATTTTATTGATTACGACTGATACAACCAATCAAGATTACACAAACCAAATTTGTAAAATTAACACAAACCAAAATTAAGATCCTTTCTGCAAAGTTCATTTGTTTGCGCTTGAAAATATTCATTGTTGAAACTTTCAGGCACATTTGCACTAACCACCTCATCTACTGGAGCATTTAGTGAAACTCTGGCACTAACAGCAATGATTATTATGAAGGACTAATTTAAATTAGTCTAGTACCCTAAATAAAATGCATACCTTCTCTTTCTCCTTGAAGAGATTTCTGATTGAGAAAAAAGTATCTGATGCTGAAATGGTTCACAAGTGAACCAAAATCATGGTGAAACCACATACATACAGATTATTAGCAGAGACTAGTAAAAAAATTGTGCCACTGTAGAACCAGTGAATCACGGATGATAAATATATACAAATTACCTAGTCACAAAATTGAGTCTACTCAATCGTCACACCTTAAAATATTACGTTAGGAGAAACTGGGTGTGTAATTTTTTTTTTAATTTATCACCTCATGGGTATGATTATGAGCATGCATTCAGTGCTGTGAAACCACAAGCTCTGAAGGGGTGCTTCCTGAAGAGTAGGACTTTTTCCTCTGACTCTGAATTCTGACTTAGTTCCTATAGATATAAAGTTCATTTCACTTAACTTTAGATATTTGCAATATATGCATCAACATCCATAGGTTTCCTTTATTCTCTCTAGTAAGGAATGTGCTATTGTACAGTCTGATTCATCTGACCTACTTAGATGTCTACCTTCTGAGGAGATGAATCATGCCCTAAAAAGTGTCTATTTCTCTCCATTGACTATAAAGGCAGCCTAGCCAAAGATAATTTAGATAGAAAAGACATTACATTAGGACAGATAAATTTCATCCCAGAAGCTATGAAAGGAGCAAAACAGGAGTGAATGCTATTTTCAGCAATATTTAACTTCTGTATGATTTTGAAATAGAAATCCATCCACAAGGTCATGTGAGGACAATACTACTGAGAGCTGCTGAGCAGCACAGACTGGTCTCTCCCAAACCACAGGGGAGCAACTCCTTCATGAAATGTGCAAGGTGAACAAGAAATGATAGTACCTACTCCCTGTACACCTTTACAAAAATATTCACAAGAGAGGAAACTTTTAGAGTGCACTGCTTTCTTTAAATGTTGCTTGCCATAAAATTAATATGAAGTCAAAAACTATTTCTGCACAGAAAGGACTGCTGGATTTATAAGAATCTGCTCATATCTTTGTCTTCCCACCAGACTTTTAAAAACAGTTTCTTTCTAGCTTTGATTGCCTATGAAACATGCACCTTCTCCTGGCTTTAGCTACTGACTGGATAAGAATCTTTATAGTTATTATCATATTCCTTTCCTTAACATTCCTCTGTGCACTGAAGGTGAATGAAGTGCTGTAAAAATGCATTTCTGCATCCCTTCTTTCTCAGTATATGAAAGTCTTCTTTTTATATATAGACTTGTTAATAAAAGCTTTATTTCTACTGCATAAGAAGCATAGTTCTGACCTAAGTAAACCGTGACCCAAATTCTACTTGATCAATGAAGTCCTTTTACTGAACTTCACTTGGCTTTCAAATTTGTCCTCTGTCTTCCTTGGCTTGAGAATGAATACTTCTGTTAGAGCAATACACTGTCATTCATCTGCAGTGGAAGAAGGGAAAATCTGCCTAAGGGTGTTAAGATTTCTTTTGCCCACCAAAAGTAGGTACCCAGTATTGATAAAGAGAAAAGAATAATTTAAGATCACATAACAAAGCTAAGTTAGTTTCAGTAACTAAAAACTAATCAAAATAATGCTACATGATAACCCTTCTACAGAAAATCTTAAAGTAGAAGAAAAGAAGGGATTCAACATTAAGAAGACGTAATGCAAAATTATTTTTTACGTCTTCTAATCAAATTACTCCAATAGTTTCTAAACGTTTTCTACAAAAACAGTCAGCTCTATCATAATCAGATTTCTCTTAGAAACTTTTTTACATATGTAAAAATTGTATATGTATTCCCCTTAGTCTGGGATTGAGATATATACACATAGCTGCTAGTGCAGTGAAGAGAGACCATGATCTTTCATAGTGGGTTTAATTCGATTTTATAACCCAACCAATTTTCAAGATGATTTAGGGATTAGATGTTCTGTCAGGCTGAACTATGTATCCAATAAAGCACAAGAATATTTTTTTCCTAATTCTTACTGGTGATATGCCCCTGCCCTGGCATTTCTACCTTTAATGCCACATATTCTCTTTGGCACGCTAACATCAGCAGCAGCCCATGACCAATCAGTGGGCTGGGCCATGCAATAAAACAGCCATGCCTGCTCACAGGAGCAGAGATGCTGCCTAGAAACTGCAATTTAAGCATCCTACTGCCTCATTTTTGAAACCACTTAAGTCTGGAAAGACACAAAGAAAAAGAAGTACAATTTTATGTGATGATTCCTAGTACTTATTTATAGTGACAATTTATAAACTGCAAATTTAGCAACATATGACACTTTGATTGATGAACTTAGTTTTTTCAGAAGATTGTACTAGGAAGACTTACACTGCCAAGAACTAACATGAACTCGTCACCATGACAGTATCTTGGTAATTCTCTACCTGAACTAACATCAGGCATTACTTTGTGCATCCCTGCCATTCCATCAACACCCTCTCACAAGACAAGTATGACAGAGAAGTATACAGAATTCACTTCAGCTAATGAGGGGAGTGAGGATTTCTGACTACTCAGTTATTAAAGGGGGGTAAGTAAGATGCCATAAACAAGAACAACACATGATTCTGCTTCAAGAGCAGAGAAGTATGGTCACCAACCCCTATCCTTAGGTTGTGCTGGATTTTGGTCAATACTTAGCTAAATGTCTTGTAGAAAATTTGTGGCACAGGCAAAACCTGAACGCATCTCTCCCAGCTCTAAGCTAATTCTCTAATTAATGGGCCAGAATTTTTTTATTCCCTGAGGCACCATAGAACAAGTAGAAATAATATATAGCTGCCTGAGAAAAATGTTGCATACCAGAGATTCCTATACTGCCTAATTAGGGTTGCTTTATAATGCCTTTTTTCTGCCATGGCAGGGCAAACTGAATATGGAAGCAAGTATAAAATCCCTAATCTGTGATACTGTCCTCTATGGGTCTGCATACTGTAAAGAACCAGAATATCCTTTCAAGATATAAAATAACTACAATAAAATGATGCTGCACCTTTCATTGGGTCCATAATTTATTACAAAATGAAGCTTAACAGAAGGCTCAGAATGATGTTTCTATCTGTTAGCAGCTGAAGTGAGCAATCCTCATGAAGACCATTCACAAAGAAAAGTCAGTTTGCATGGTCTTCTCCAGCATTAGTCTCTAAATTTCAAACTGATTTAATGATCTATAGTATGCACAACAGTTGTATGTCAGCCATGTAAGGTCTCTGGAATATCAAGATTAACAAAATGTGTGCGTCTGATAATCTCTGCAGATTAAAAAAAAAAATCAAGCTTTAGATACATTTTATCTAAAAGAAAATGGGAAAAATCACATCAGCAAGTTTTAAGGTAAGCTCTTGCAGCAGTGCAAGAGTTAATATGAAAAATTGCAAAATACCAAACATAAGAAGGTAAATATTTCAGTTTAAGCTCTGGTGCTGCTGGTATCTTCTTATACAAGTTTTCTCTCTCTCTTTCTGTTGGGGCAGGACTGATTTATTTTTTCACCCCTAAGTCCATGTTCCTTAATTGCCTTGTTCTGTAGAAGACTCTATAACAGAAAGATCCTTTCATGAATCCATTTAAATTCCTCATGTACATTCTCTCACATCTCAAACTTCAAAACTATTTTCTTTAGCAGTCCACCAGAAAGCACTACACAGATTCCTCATGATCCCAAACTACAGCACAAAAAGTTCCATGAGCTCAACCTGAGCTGAGAATCCATTTAGCCATACCCTGCATATTCTCATCCCACCTCTACCTATTCTTTTACTGCTTTCTTCTTACACTTCCATTTCAAATTATTAGTCCTTTCCACTGTGACATACTGTGTCTCATCAACCCCTTAAAGTACATTGGCAAAATATAAGTCACAGGTAAATGCTCTTCTATAGCTAATCCAAATTTTTCCTGTAATAAAATAATTACTATCTAATGCAATTAACTGACTCATGTGTCATCTTATTTTAGTATAGGATTTCTGAATTTAACTAAATTTATAACCACTATCCATCATCATCAAAGGAACCAAGTCAGTGGACCAATGTAGTGTAGATATGTCTCTCTTATAAATTATTCAGCTTTTAGCTGAACTTCCTGAGTTTCCTTTGAAGAGTGGGGCCTATGATTATTAGCAGAGTATACTCTACTAGTAAAGTAAAAGTATTGTGGTGTTCTTTTGAGAAAACACAGGGGATATTCAGGAAAATCATACACAGTTGTGTCCTGTGATATTAGCTCACAAAGGTCTGTGACAAATGGCCCTCCAACAGCTGCTCAGCATAGAATCTGATACCAGACTTCGGAATTTCTGGACAATGTATAGATTTTCCAAATAAAAATTCAGCAGAAGAAAAATTATTCAAGAAAGAACCCCTGTGATGAATACCAAGGGAATACCATCTATTTTCCCTATATTCCACATACATGGAATGCTAATATATCCAGCATTTTAAACAAATTTGTAAGCAATGCTTAAGAAAAATGCATTCCTCAAAACTAAAATGGATTTTATCATTACTAGCCTCTGAATTCACTTCATCCACATTTTGTACACTTACACATTCAATTTATAGGCTCGTTTTTCATGCCAGCATATGAGAACTACTGTGACTGCCTGGATATAGTAGGATGACCATAGGGCAAGTCACACTCTATGAATAAATATAAACACAGTGAAAGAAATAGCAAGTTTTTCAACCTATCCACCTGCACATCTGACTCAACTGTTACCATTTAATGAAATAAAATTTCTTTCATTATTTATTTAAAATTATTTCCCTATTTATTTAAAATTAATTAGTACTACCTTTTTGATTTCACAGTAAAAAGAATTCTAGTGCATTCAGGTCCAAAAGGATTCAGGAAGTCATTCCTGTTCTTTGTAACTTCAGCAGCAAGAATAATATATGCATCATCTAATTTAACTGCAAATGACTCTTTTAGCATGAATTGTCTGTTTAAAGATAATGCACAGCAGAATTCTTAACTGCATCCCAGAAGTCATGCAGCACCAGGCAGATAAGATCACAGTGGTTACGAGGGGTGGCAAATGGGAAAAGCACTACAGGAAATGAACTCTTGTCAATAATCTCAAGAGAGTGCTATATTTAGGTCAATTGTACCTGAAATCGTTTGGTGGGGTAATTGCTCTTTGGTACAGACTCTGCTCTCTGAGCCTGTCAGAGTGCTTGTAGGTCCTCTGGATTGAATTCACCAATTTTCTTCCAGACTCATTTTCTAAAAACAAAAACAAACAAACAAACAAAAATTTTAATGAAGGACAGCAAGCTTACCAGAACACAGAAAATAACTCACATGTTATTTCAGTTTTCAAAAATATGCTTTCAATGAATGCATTTAATATAAAAACATGTTCCAATATCCAACTGATTCCCTCAATCTTCTAGAACAGAAATTTATTCCATTATTCAGATTTTTTTATTTGGCCCTCCAAAGATTTCCCAGATCTACTGAATACCTACAGCGATTTGGAGCACTTTTGTGATCAGTTAACAGTCAATGCAAAATCAGAATTGTTCTTAAAGCTTATGGTGCATCCCAGTACATCATTATTCTAGCTTTAATTCAGGTCGAGTCCTCATCTGAAAATATGGCTTATTGTTTAATAATTTAAGATGGTTCATTCATGTGTACTGAGGAATGTGGTAAACTCAGTTTTAGGAATCCAGTCTAATGAGACATATATTGACCTTTTACATCAGTTAGCTGGATTAATACAGATACCAGAAAACAGCACCTAGTCATTCTGTCTTATGATTTCTTAGAATAAATATTTTGCTTTGATAGCACAGTCTCCAGCAGAATTATTCCTTCTTTACATTAAAGAGTAAGTATTAACTAGAGGAATTTTAAAGTAAGGAAAAGCATCCTTTATCAGCTATTCAGCATGCATTTACTTTCTACAGACAGATACAGCATCATATCTGTAGTCATTACTTAGTGCTTTTGATTAGTGTCTATTGTGATTAAAAAAATGTCATGATGCAACTATACTGCTGAAGAATATACATGCACTTTTTATTTTAAAAAAATATTACAAAGAGAATAAGATACACTACTGAAAGCTACAGTAGGTGTAGCAGTTATTTTAGCTATTGTTTCTTGGGAAGAACTTCAAATTCAAAGATACTCATTAAACAGACTAGATGGCAATAACAGACGAAGTGTTAATGGGGCAGCAGTGGAGTGTGTCAGGAAAATGAAGAGACCCTGAGGGGCTCACCATGCTGTTTATGCTCAGCTAAATTCAGCAGCATTACCATAAATCCTCTAAAAGATACTGTACTCAACTCCTTATTTGCTACTTTTCAGGCAAGGTAAAATTCTATGAGTTTAGACGAGAGTACTACTACTTTCTATTAAACAAACTTTGCATATAAATGCACTAAATATTTACATGCAATTGCTATTAATTTTTTTTTTACAATTTTATAAAAAACAAAGAGAGGGTCTTTTAATCTTCAAAACAATGTGGGAATCTATAAGAAAATTTCTGAAATCATACCCAAGAACAGAACCTTTAAACCAAAGAATCATCATTTCTCTCATAAAATTCTTTTATAATTTAAAGACCGAGTTTAAATATTAATTTCTCAAATGCATAATTCAGCTAGATAAAATAAAATTATGCATCAACCAAATAACTTTTCTTGAGAATTCAAAATTTTTGATTTCTAGTTAGTTGTTGTTGGGTTTTTTTAATTTATTTTATTTTAAGTGGCATTCTGAGGGAGTAAATTAATCTTAGGAAATATACATAAACCGTTCATTCAAAAAATGTACTGATTGAAAAGAAGTATGCTATAAACACTTCTGCATGCATCCTCATGGTGACCTTATTGTGCCTTTGATCTTAGAACACTTTACCTACGTAAGCATTGGCGGATTTATTGTTGAGGAGAAAACAGCTGAAACACGCTGTGTACCTTCAACTATAAACACAAATTCATGTAAGAAATCATTATCTACAGAAGAAAGGTCGTAGCAAAACCATGAAAGGCTCCATGGAGTCCCCAGCAGCACCACGGACAGCGGCTGCAGCCGCCACATGCACGGCGCATTCTCGCCATGCCCCAACACCCTGCTCAGCTTGAGACATGTCCAAAGACCAAAATAAGGAGTGAAGTTTTTTCCCAGTCTTCTCACAACACCGTCATTTTGAGGTCTACCTACAACTTCTAATTATTGGAAACAATGAGAACTGAGAGATCTGAAAACTGGTTGTTCAAGGAAAAGGCCTTGGGCTCTAACAAACTGGTTTCCACTACGTGCTCTTAACCCTCCACTTCAAAGCCAAAGATCTGATATCCAAAAGCAATCATGTGTTTTTGGGGATTCCCATTTTGCATATATATAAATCTCCACATAGGTAATACGATTCAGAGCCTGACGCAATACAAAATGCTTGGCAAATGCACACACAGCCATAGATGACTTGCTTGCCACAGAGAATACTGAAAAACAAAGCCCCCATAGTTATCTATTCCTATTCTACTAATGATAATAATGCTTTGTTTCAGGAACCCAAAAAACCCTTCAATTACCTTTGCAGAAGAAGAAATAGGGTACTTGTAATATGCTGTAGTACAGATTCTCCTTACTGCTTAACACCCAAACAAAGCACATTTAAAATCCAACTTAAATGTCACGGGCTCTGAGATGCCCTAAGCGATGCACTTTGCCAGTGAATGGAAAAAACAGCTGGAATGGATACTTTATCCTTATAAGCAGTGGATATTTTAGTAGCAGACAAGAAAATTCTCACAGAAAGGTTACATTCTGACTGATGCTGAGAACCAGCAATTCCCAGAAAGGTCGTGAAGAGCCCCCAGTTCTTATTATCCCTGAAGGTATAGGAAAAAACCTGAACCACTGAAGTAAAACCACAAGAAAGTGTCCAGCTCTTCAGCAAATACTGCCTGCCTTTAAGAGGTTGTATACTTCCTCTAGTGCACTTCAACACTGGTGGTCACTTGAGTTATTTCTGGCAATAATTTGCTTTAGTGTTTTTGGTTGTTTTTTTTTTAAGGCAAGATGAAATAATTAAAACTTCAAATACTATGATAGGGTTTTTAAAAATTAAATATTTTATCTCATATTAGGATTTATGAGGTTATTTGTGATTATCAACAGATTTGGGCAATAAAAGTCTTACATTAATTTAAAGTCATGCTTCTGATTATTCAGAATAAAGTGTACAAATAAAAATACATGGGCCTAGTCCCACTACTGCTGACATTAGACAGACATCTGTCTCACTTTTCAGTGGAAATAACACTACAATCCAACTTCTAGAACAAACAATAGGTCAAAGGTTAAGAAATATAGATATAAAAAATTAAATCAAAAACATTGAATAGCAAACAAAGTATTTTTTTTCAATCAGAACATGAATTCTCAATAATCTGTGAAAACAAAGAAATTAAGGTGAAAGAATGTTTTCCCCATCATTACATTTGGTGTATTACTTGTTTCCATCAACAACACACTTCAGACTACAAAGTATAAGCACTTGTGAGATTTTACATTAACTTTCATGTAGGTCTACCAATAGACAGTCTTAGTGCCGACCTGCTTTGAAATAAGTGTTTCCTAAAATTATAAAACTCTATCTATAAATAAAAAGGATGATTAAGAAAAAATGATCCGGTATAAAAATACAGATGCTCTTGGAAACTTTCTGAATACCATCACTGAAAGCAGACAGTGGATGAGCATCCCTGTTAATACTGGATGCCAGGTTTCTGATGTGAAGTGTAGCTTAGGTAGGATTAACAGTTCAAAGGACCAGTTGCTGCCAAACAGGGATTTAAAACTAATGAGGAAAATACACAACTGGCAATGAGGAGACCTTTTGGAAAAGCTGTGTGCATCCCTTACATGGTAGATAAACAGTTATCCCCTGACTGAGGCCCACTGGAGGAAGTGTGAAACAGTGTACCAGTGTACCTGAGTGAAAGAGCAGAAGGCTCTCCTGACTGCAGAAGGTAATGAGGATGGTGGAAACACAAAGTGTTTTCAGTGTTACTGGCTCTTGCAGTGAACAGTTGTCAGGATCATTCGTTTGTCAGAGTGACCCCGAGAAAAGTTCCAAAGTCTCTTTTCCCAGCCCGGCGCTTAAAAAGGGAGTCAGAACTCTTCATCTTTCGGTCTCAAGGTCGTTTATTAGTTCTTATCTATAAAATTTTCTTTCTGCCCAGCAGAGATCTGCTCAGCAGGGCAGCCACAAGCACTCTGCCTGCCCCCGGGGCGGTGTTATGTCTTTATACTATAAACTACGTGTACAATATTTACAATTACTCCCCAATACCCATCACCTATGCTAGACAGTGAGCTTCTACTCTAAACCAGTAAGTAAGTGCCAACATCACTACAGAAGATGGAGGCCAAGAAGAAGAAAGAAGAAGCACGAGGCACGCCCCGATTCCTCCATCTTGTCTCCATAACCCCCCTGTACAGGGATATAACCCCCCTGTACAGTAATCCTAAAATACATAATTCACCCTGTGATAATTTCACTAATATTCTACTTAAACTCTTGTGGCTTGCTATCTTCATAGAAGGTTGGTATTTGCTCCACGGGCCATAATCAAACTCACAGAGGCATTTTGGGCTCTGTGCCAGGGTCTCTGAGCCCCCTGGCAAGGGTCTTGGCTGCTCAGGACAGCCAGAGGGATGTCCTGAACCCGACAAACAGTGTGTTCACTTCTAGGACAATATGGAATTGGAAAATTGTCTTTAAGTAGGAGGATGGCACACAGAACTGCACCTTAAAACCACACTATAAAGCAAATCATCTTAGGAGATTACATTAAAAGCTGTTGATTTGTGGGCATTTCCAAGGTCAATGTTTGGGTGGGCAGATTTCATCTTCTCAAAACTGTTACCCAGAGAGCCAGAGCAGAAGAAAATCAGGGGGCAAGTAATCAGAACAACTAGCCAATGATTAAATTAAGTGTAGGGGAGAGAACTGATTTGCCTTTCCAGATCTTTCCTGCTGTTTTCTGAAGCAAACCAGAGGCAGCAATGGCATCTTAAGAAAAAAACCACAACTAGTGAAATGGAAGTGTAAACCAAATAATATTACCCTACAAAATACAGACCTACACACTGCAGACTATGAACTAATACAGCAAGAGTTATTAGCAGATTTAGTTTTACCCTCCTACACAGACAACTATTGGAGAAGAGTTCTCTTAGCAGTGAATGCAGCAAAGCATTGTGTGGCAGATTTTGGGCAGGGCTGTTTGCACAGTCGATCGTGCACCAGTGTCAGATCTACCTAATGACTGCAGGTGAAAGCACCAAGCATCTACTGATTCTTTTGTGGGCTAAGGCCTATTTCTACTATCTGTTGCCACAAGTTAAATTTTTATTCTCTCTCCTTTAATCCCTAACTGAAATCTCTTTGCAGCAAGATTATCTTTTGAACAATAAAGTGCAATATTGTAACATAAAGAAGCAGAGAATTAGCCTTGTCAGTACACCAAAAGGAAAGACACAGAAACTGATCCAGAAAACTGTATTTGCACATTGGATCCATTTCCAGTGTCGGTTTGATGGTGACTTAAAAGGTCCTATGTTGTACCTGAAACATGTTTAAAAAATTTTGACACATCTCTTACGCCTAATGAGCAAAGATGCAGATATATTAGAGAGACACTGATCAGCACACACCTACCTATGTCTTGCAGCACCCATCTACTTACACATGGGCAAGGAGGAAGGGTACACAGAAACCTTGCTCCTATTTTGCCGTATCAAACAAGCCTGCTCGAGCAGCGGTATTTTCATACATCACTCTGCTGAAATTTGCTTTACCATTGTCAGGACAGCAAAGAAACATTTATGGGGAGATTCTTTCACTGTCATACTCTGTCACCCCAACAGCTGTCACTTGGAAGCTGCAAGTTCTTATGTCCCTTGGCCAGTTCAAAATGATGTATCTCAACTGGCTGCTCTTTATAATAGTAATTTATATGAAGATACTTAACATTACAATTCTTAGAAGCAACATATAAACTATGTATAACTGAATTAAAGGCAAAAGAAAATCTGTGCTATAGTGCTATACTGATTTTTGTAGCAGATATATAAGAAATGTCCTTCTCAGCATTTTTGTAGCACATCATACAAGCTAATGCTAAAATACCATTCTGAACTTGAAAATTACCATTATGTATACTCAGTTGCAGTGATTTACATCACAGAAAGTACTGTGGTGAATAAACTTACTGTTGCTTTGTACAGTACTCACAAAGATTTGCCTGAAATGCAAATAATTTCTATTTTAGTAACATGTGACAAGAAATAGAAATCTAAAAAATGTTGACAAACTGGACTATATTTAGGATTATACTTACAAGCTGATATATCTCAAAGGAAAAACAGTATTTACTGCTAGTTATTCATTGCACTTCAATTACTTTTTTGTTACAAATACTAACTAATCAAAGACTAAAACTATACATGACTGTTCACACACTAAGAATAATTGTTCTTAAGTGTAAACAGAAAGGATAACTCTCCTGTAAGGCTGACATTTGTCTGCACAAACAATTGGAAAATATTGGAGAAAAATGAATATGCTCCTACTGATTGAATTTCTTTGCAAATTATTTGTGAACAGATTAGATTAATCCCAAAATGCATTTATAGTCAAATCTAACCATAGATATTACTCTCACATGTTAGAGCAATTTATGGTTTCAGACTGTCTCTCAGATGACCTTAGCTCAGAAACCCTCTCTTCCTTCCCCCTTACATTCACTAGTACAGTCAGGTAAGAGAACAGTAACTGTGGCACTAATTAAAGCAGTGCCTTAGGTGCAAAGGTGAGGTATCCCACTGGAGACAGACAGAGCAAGTTATAGAACACAAATACAACACAGGACCTCCAATAGCAGACAGACAAGAAATGAAAATATGCTTATGATCACATGCATTAAGAGAACAAAGCCTTGTTGTCCTCTGATGCTGGTATAGGAGACACCAAATGGGTCATGCAATATTTATAGGGCAAGTTCCTACAACATTCTGACTTCCCACAGAGTGAAAAGCAGAAAACTAAGGTGGGCTGATGGATCAGCTACAGTGGGACCTGCATATCAAAGAGTTGTACTAGCATAGTAATAGAGTGAATGTAAAGCATTGATGAATGGAAGATAATCTGCAGATGCAGATACACCAACAGGTGTACAACTTTTCCCCAAAAATACAAAAACTATATCATTATTGAGATACATTTAGAATTCATTATCTAATACATTATAGCATGTTTTGCCCCTGTACTGATAAATTTGTATCAAAAGAGAAATCAAAAATTCTTGAGCATTTTTGTAGCACTGAGCATAGCCAGTAGACTAGGTTTTGAATAAGCAATTTATGGATTAACAGATATTGCAACATAAGACAAGCCTAAATTCTATTTAGATGCAAAATTTTTTTAAGGGCATAACAAATAGAGGTGTTAGCTTAAAGGAAAATGTAACAAAAAACCACAGGAATCCTAACATTTATAAATGGTAGGAGGAAACTCCTGCCCTTTTATCATCTCCCCTGAAATACAGAACTTCTCATACCCATTGTATTGTCCAAGAATTTCAGGCTTCTCAGTGCAAACAAGGAATTGTTGATGACTGTGCTAGATAGAAAATCATAAAACAGGAGCAGATAATGCAACATACTGTGTGGTGTCAGAGAAAACAATAGCTTTTGCAATGGGCACAGAAGATGCAGATCAGGTGAGAAACTCTTCCCTTCACAGTAAAATTGTTTAAGATTTATAGAAAGAGACAGTGAGAGAGAAAAATATTTTAAAATAGTTAATGGTCTCATGCAATAGGCTGAGCTGTGGGTGAGCCACAGTCAGCTCCCTCCGACATTCCAAAAGGTCATCTCACAATGAATCTGGAAATAAAGCATGAGATGGGGAGCCTCTCTCTCCTAGGTGTGAAGGATAGAAGGGAATGTAAGAGACATCAGAAATTAGGAGTCAATGCTGAGATGCTTAAGACCTCATCTGGATTGCCAAGCATAAACAAGCCAGGAGAGATGAGGGAAAGAGAACAAGATGTCTTAGGGATAGGTCACTGAGACAAATAGAAGTCAGAGGAAAAATATGGCAGAAAAGCATAAATGGATTTCAGAGAAAATTAAACCAGATCTTAACATTCTTGTTGAGAAAGATAATGAGATGTGGAAAAAATGAAAAATAAAATGTGGTGAGAGAAAGATTTATTAAAATAAACTGAAGTTTATCAAGTTCAGAGGTCATGGCAAGAAGGTCAAAGGAATACCAGCTGAACACTTTCCATGACTTGCAATATTTTAACTTCTACATTAAACAATTAAGGTGATTCTTAACTGTACAGTTGCTGTGTTAGATGCCAGTATTTTCCAAAACCAGTCTGCATAATGCAATATTTGGTCACTGTCCCCAGTATATCCCAGACAATCACCATAATTAAGTTAATGGTACCAAGCAGCTTTTTCTCTTCACTCAGCAAGGTTCAAAAGCTATTCACTGCCATATTTCACTGTTCTAGTCCACTGCCTATTGTTTTCATTTCTTTCTTCAGAGTCCATTGTTTTGCAACAGATTTGAAAAATAGTTAGGAATCTCCAGGGTTTTCTCACCATGTTCTTCTTTGATCCAGGTCTCATTCCCACAAAGCAAATAATTTTCTACATCCAGGTCCTGACTAAGGACATAGAGGTTTAAAACCTGCCCTTTTGCTACTAAAAGCCCAAAGCAGGTTTGGGTTGTTTTGTTACAGATACTGAAATCTAAAAGTAGATTAATTCCCTTCTTGGGGTTGAGTTGCCACTCAAATCACAATAGAAGAGTGGGACTGTTGCAAGAGGAACAAACTGAGAGCAGAAATGCACCTCAGGAGGTTGCCATAATGGACATGGATGGGTCCCTAACAGTCCTGCAAGAGAAGATCCAACCAGGGCTCTGGTATCTGGCTGCACCTCAGCTTTCCAGTAATAAAGATGAGATGCAATTATGAACTACAGACTTCTGTCTCCAAGCCTTGAGCCTTAAACGTAGGTTATTTTCACAGTTTCAAAGGACAAGAAGTGACTCTCTTACACCCAAATTCTCAAAAGTTTACATGTCCAAGAACTTCTGAGGTTCTGAACCTAAATGTTTTAAGTGATTCCCTAAGGAACACTTAAGATTAGGAGCAGTATTTAACACCAGTACTCGAAGTATATTAGGAAATCTCTTACATATGACAAAAACCAAGATGTATTTACAACGTATTTACAGGCTTCATCTTGTTCCTATTTAAGACTACAAAAACACACTATTTTTGGTAAATGACAGCAGCATAACATCCATGAATTTAGGTAGACACTTAGACACCTACACACTTAGTCTCCCCTTGTGCTACCCAACTACTTGAGCAGTACAGCATAAATTAAAACAACTGTCAGCAGTTTAGATTGATTATTTTCCTGTTGCCATTCATTAGTGTTGATAGAGAGTTCAGGTACTGAAATGAGGATGAGTTAGGCCCTAAAACAACTGGCAATTTAACATCGGCAGCTTAGACCTCAGATTTTCTTCTGTGTATTTTAAATAATCAACACTACTCTGGGTCAAACATTTACATTATAGCAGAAACTCAAAAGACTTCTCACTCAACTTTTCCTAGCAGTTGACCAATAAACGGAATTTAAAAAACCTGAAATCTTCAGTCATTCAATTGCTCAGGACTTCCAATAATACCAGTTGCAGGAGGAAAGACTCTTGACTTGCCATGATGGAGAAGCCTTAAGAAATATGAAAACATAAGCGCAGATAGTTTGGCTTGCTAGGCAGACGTACCTCTGAGTCACAGCAGTCATGCATCTTCACGTGCAAAGTCAGTGACAGCACAAGCAGCTGTGATTGAAAAATGTCATCAGGATTCCAAAAATGTTTGTGTTTTTCTTTCTTGGGAAAGTAAAAGTACAGCCACAACCCACAGATATTCGTCCTGATTGTGTTACAGGAGAAAGGAAAAGCACCAGGGGCTCAGAAAGGAACATGGTGAATATGAGACAGGCACAAACTGTTAGATGGAGAGGAAAATGAAAGAGTACTAAGGCAGAGGGATGAAAAGATTATGCATATCATGGCATATGTTACCTATAATGCAAAATTTTATCATGCAATTCTTATTTACAACACATAAAACACCCTTCATTGAAATGTGTGAACTTGTCAATACAAAAGTCATTAATGTTTTCTTCCTAAAGAACTGATTTACAAATGACAGAGTATATTTCTTTCTAAAGAACTGATTTATAAATGACAGTATATTTCCATTGTGGAAGCCTTTTTATTGAAAAAGCTGTTTAAAATGTAAATTCATTTTCATTTAAAATAAACAAAATATGTTGTAATGCAAAAAGGTTGCAAAAATAAGAGGATTTAAATAAAAACCAAACACACATTGCTGTCAATAAATATCAGGAGACATCTGAAAACTTTTAAATAGTTGAAAGGTTAAGGAAATTTAAAAATATGAATGGAAATGAGGAAACCATTTTCCATCTACTTTCCCAAGCACACAAAAAATTACAAGAAAGTATGCAAAAATTGCATTAACAAACTTCAGTAATTTCACTTAATCACAAAATCTAGTCATGAATAGGCTGCTACCATAAGGTAAGACAGGTTGCAGACAGTCCTTTATGTAAAAGCAAATGTCAAAAGAAAAGCTCTGATATTTAGTTGTGGGCTCCCACTTTTCACATAGGCATTTCCTAAATCCATGTTTGATGAGCTTCTCCAGCTATAAATTCTGTAAATTCCCTCTGGAGCAGTGCAGAGTGTGCTTCATGAAAATGTCATCTGCCAGCACTGCAATTACTCACACTCCAGCAATCATGTGCACAATGCAGAATGGGTCGAATTCAGGTGAGAACGAGAACCAGCAATCAAGCCTCTGGAATTGAGAACAAAGCCATTTTCTTTCATTTGCCATCAACACAACCATCAAGGCCTTAATTACAAGGCAAGTGTCAAGCCTGGCTGCTGAAAGGCTTATTATTATACAGCTCAGCTTCAAATCAGTTTTGTATTGATGAACTGCAGAAATGAGGAAGCCAGCTTAGCCCCACAAGAAAAGAAACACGGACCAACTGATTATGTGGTTGGCAGGGAAAAACAAGGACACATAAAAATGCATCTTTACATAGTATAAGAATTAATGAACAGTACACCTAAAGTCTTTCTATAAACATATTTTCTAACTCAATTGCAAATCTGGGTGGTCTGATAATTCAAAATTCACCTTCTTAAGTGGAGAGCATTGTATAATTCCCAAAAGACACCACAAAAAGTCACTCTTTAGGTCATGCTTTCTGTTTTTCAAACATTTGTATTTCTACTTCTTCTGTGAGTGTTCTCATTGTCCCCTTATATCTAATTGCTTGCCTTTACCTTGAACACAGAGATATGAAGAGAACTGTACACATATTCACAAGCCCTTGCCCAACAAATACCTATTCACGTTAGATTAGTTGTCTCCATATTGAACAGCAGACGAGAAGTCATCATTTACTTAGCAACAGGATTTATATATGTTGATTCAATTGAATTATCAGTACCACATTGTAACTATAAGCCAAATGTCCCCTTTTTTTCCATTCCCTATATATGACTTTCAAGCATGACAAATACTGACCAAACTGTTAGGAGGAGGCCTGAATTTGGAACTAGCTGTTGATACAATTTTATTGTTATCATAAGTGTTAAACCTTGTTTTTTGCCTTTTGGTTTTTTAAACCCATATTTTGACATAGCTTCTGCATGTCTTATGTAGCTATGTCTTGATATCTAAAATGAATATGCACATGTATAACAGATAGAAAACCACTTATGTCAGGGAACACGTTACTACCCATTTTAAGCATTTTACCTGAAACAGTGACCATCCATTGCCCTTTCTTTACTCATTGCCCAATCTAGTAGATATACAGCATACATTTTTCCTCTTGCGATACACCATATCCTGAAAATTTCAATGGCTCATGCTTCAGAAACATACTAAAGAATTTGAAATGAATGACATGAGAAAATAAATATTAACACAAAAGAAGATGAAGGGACATGACAGCAGCAGACACACTTCTTATGTCATTCACTTTTATTGGTTATAAGCTGGATTTGTTTCCACTAGATATATAGATACTATATACAATACATACAAAATTAAATACTCAAAAATTAGGAAATAACAGAACAATTTGCCTGCTGAAAAACTTTTGATTTATTTGAAAATATTAAAAAACAAAACAACAAAAAACAACAACAACAACAAAAACCCCACCCAAAAGCAACAACAAAAAAACTCACCAGATTAAAAATGGATGGTGAGTTTTGGTTTAAGAAGGAAAATGTAGTCAGGGTTCCATGCCATGTATTTGAAACATATTCAGGTAGTTTCAATAGAGTTTAGGTAATTTTATGGTATCTGTATCTATCTGCACATTCTGAGAGGTAAGTATTTTTTAACATATTTTTTTGCATCTCGATTGAAAGACAAAGTACTAAATGGGTAATTCCCATTCTGCCATTAAAACGCTCTAGATACAGGAATAGCATAGAAAACTTATAAAAGCTTTATTAGTTTCAATTTTCTTCAGCATTAGTTTTATTATTTGTAGTCATACAATTTCTTCCTTCCAAGGAATTTTAAAAGTCCCTCTGGTTAATTTCTATCAAGCACCATCCATTTCATTTAGAAAGATGTCTTTGCCGCTTCAGATCAATTTCAGGTTCTAAATCATAAGATATATTATTGTACCACAAATATGCATACAAGTCTTGTCTTACTTAGAAATAATCTGCAGAACAATGTTATACTTCTTCAGTGTCAAAAAAAAAGTAAAAGAAGGAAAATTTTAGGCCTATATGTTGTTGAGTGACCCTGAACCCAGAGAACAGCCAAGTATCAAGGACTGAGTACGTCAGACAACAGGTTGAAAGACTATGAAATGTACCTAAGTAGAAAAATTACTGGAAAATGTCATCCACACATATTTTTAAAGAACCCCATGCTGTGTACCCAGATCAGAAGGTTGATGCCCTATATTTGAAATATAAAAGTGGGAAATATTTAGGCAATTGTTAGAGGAAGCATTGCTAAGTATGTGGAAAACACCAAGGTTTCTAAAGACTAAGAAAAATGGAACTGGTACCAGTGGCTTATCAGAACTTTACTGGCATAGTTTGATGTTCTTGATGTGATTAGGTTACAGTATCTCAAATCCTTGGTTTCTTAAGGGCAGGGAAAAGGTACTTCCATGTGTCATATGCTTGGTATACTCAGGCACCCAGATATCTTACCACAGAACTGAAAAGGCTCTAAGAATAAAGCAAAAAGTATTGGTGATAGATCAGTCTGTGGAACCCATGTCTGAACATCTTTTCAAAACAAACAATTCTCTTAATAATATAAACTATTTACAGGAATAAGTTAAGTATTTTTCTGAAGCAACCCTTTAAGAAAGTGAACTAAAATTTTCAGATGTAGCCAAATGATTTAGAAATCTACTTTGTTTACTACAAATGAACCTAAGGTCTTACAAAGAGCACAACAAAATATATCCATACATTGAATTGTAGTGCTTTTAGAAATAGTCTTGTTTTGAGAGACTAAAATGAAAGTACAGTAAGAAAATAAAGGAGCAATATAAAATATTAATATAATGGCATAACTGACATTTTGCATGTTTACTATCACATGCCTTGCTTTTCTGTACAGGTATACCTCCTCATTTCAGAGCTCCTATTTTTTCCATCTTTATCCTCAGCAAACAAGAACAGCATTTTCTTCAGAAGCAACAGACTTCTACTCTGTACATATGTTGAAAGAATTACATAAGACAACTGCTTCCTTGAAGTTCATTTATAAATGTATTTGTAGTCCATGCAATTTAGAGGGTTCTTCACATGTTTGCAGTTAAGAAACTGCCTAAGAACCTTGCTGGAGTGACAGAACAAGTGCAAGACCCAAACCACTGCCTTCTGTTACTCTGTCAGTAAAATACTGGTTATTTCTGACATGAACACACAAAACATTCTTTCAAATAGCATTACCCAACTACTACCTGGTAAAATAATTAATTAAATGCCTTTGAAGGTATGTAAGCAGAAGTAGTTATCCAGCTAAACAGTATAGTGAACAAAACCAAACAAAACAAACAAACCCAATCTTCTTTTAACAAAAGTTTAGTACCTTTCATATGAATCAACTTATTTTTAAACTTAGAAGTAAACAGGCATACTTGGAGTAGGAAGGGAAACGGAAACCTTCTCTATGTAATTTTAGGATACCACCTACAAAAAATCCAATGGAATACTGCTTGCCCACATTAAAATTGCCTCTATGGCCAGAAAAAAAATTTAACTGAAAAGGACAGTTGCTGTTCTAAAAATAATTTTCACGTATGTGTTGTTTACATTTATTGCAACAGTGTATTCCTACCACTAGGACTGCTCCAATATACACTTGGCAGGCAGGAAATCATACTGAATACGGAGGAATTGCACGCCAAGACCTCTCATGAGCAAATGTTTGCATAAACTTGTAAGAGCTACTGACATTTCTAAACTTGAGTTTTATCATCTAACATACCGGAATAAAGAAAAACTTAGTTGTTAAACTTACACAGAAAATCACAAGAAGAAAAAAAAAAGAAATAAAAGATTAACACTCTTAATTGTTTCTCAAAGTTTTCAAGAAACGAGATATCTGGAGTTTAGGAAGAAAGGAGAAAATAGACATATCCATAATTATTTACTTTAAATTGTTTGAAGGGCTTAACGCAGATTTAATTCTAAAAGCTTCTGGTGATTACACACAGCCTGTGACCAAGTGCCTCAGTTGTGTGTATTCACACACAGATTATATTGAATTCCTGAAATGGCTAACCATTTAAAAGACAAGATCCTGTTATGGTTTCATATGGTGGACAACAAAGGCTACTCACCACTTTGGACCGCCTTGGTTATTCCATACTCCCTAGTCATTAGACAAAGGGACAACAAAATTCCATCCTCTGGAGAAGATCCTGATTCCAGCACTTAGTGAATGGCATCACAAAGATGGGGCAATGTCACCACTTCAGAGAAATGCTGAGGTATAAATTCAGCAAGGTGTCTGAGATACTGAAGTTTCTAAATTATCCACCAGACTCATTCAGCCAAATTTCTTTCATAAATTTTTATAAGTATGATATGGCCAAGTTGGATCGTTACATGACAGAGCTCAGAAGTAGTTCTAATTCCAAAGGTCACAATTTCAGTATGGAATTACTGCATGGACCAGCAAAAGGTGTCTATCATATAGAGGTTTGCCTGTAAGTTTAGGATTGGCCAAGGTTATTTTTTCCCATTCTTTTCTTAACCTATTTCTTAATTTGCAGTAGCTGATAAAAGTTTAACCATTTACCTCAGTACATAGAAGACTTGGATTCCTCATTATAAAAAGCCTGATATGCATAGCAAAACATATCCACACCTTTTCCTCTACTATCACTCTTAAATGGTACAAATCTAGGAGAACCCAGTACACTTTAAAATAAGAGAGCATGTTGGGTCAATATCTTTGATTTGAGTATCAGAGCATGGTAATTTAATATATGCGCTAATTTCAAAACTGATAATAATAAACACTAACTCCAGAGCAAGATAAGAAATGCTGATATCCCTTATGAGCAGTTGCTACCAGAAAAACTTTGACAGGTTCAATGGGACTAAGAAATGTCCCAGAGAATATAGCAGATGTGATTGTAACTACACAAGCTCTTTTTCTTGCAGTATTTTCTCTCGCCTCGTGATGCCTTTGATTTAATACTTTTATAGCTAGACAACAAGAATTTGAAAATCTGCAAAGGCTGCAAAACTCTCAATGATCATTATTTGTGACCTTTAATAGTAGAAAATAATGCAAACTGAATACTTATCCATAGCTATACAGGGATATAAAGTAACCATTTTCCCTCATGTTGTCTGAAATCTGTATTGGCCAATTTCTCAGCTTTCCAAATTTGTTACTTCATAGCTTACTATCCTTTACTGACATAGCATATATCTTTTTTCTTTGTTAATTCATTCTCTTGACTCAGAGATCTGAATAAAAAGAGCTGCACAAAAAAAGAGTGTGTAAGCTCATGCAAAGTGCAACACAGAGGTTCATGTTTCTCTACGCTATCAAGTAAAAAACACGGCTAAGTTCCAGGCTTTGTTTCTGATGAAAATGTCTTTCTGAGACTTCCAATATACATTACTAAAAGCAGAAACACTGTTATGCTAATCTAAGGCATATAACTTCATATTAATTCCAGCTACACTTATGCATTTTCCACTTTGTACTTCTGGAAAAATAAATTCTTCTGCCATTGATTTATTTCAGGAATACCCATACTTGCAACTTTTCTGTTTATATAGAAAGTGACATGCTGCTAGTTGTAAAAAATTTTCATTGTAAAGCTATCTTACAACAGCGTCCATCCATTGCTCAACCTTTTATTCCTCATTCTCTACAAGGTACAAAAAGATCTGGATGGAAAAATTAATAAAAAGATAATTGGTTTTGACACTGTTATGATTACAACATTATTTCTTGAATAGAAAAACCTACACTCTATTTTAAGAAAAGTCAAACTTGGGATAAATCTAATGGATTTAGGAACTTCTGCACTTGTCTCTGAAAGCTTCTTTTTCCTTGATCTTTCCTATTTGATCCCTGGCTTTGTCAAGTTGCACTGTTCCAAAACTATGGCAGTTTTGACAGAATGTGACTGATAGGAGGGATGGCATACAGCTCAAATTGCACAGCAGTAAAGTCAGGAACTGGCACCACAAGTGGACTTTCACAGAGTAGAAGGCAATGGGACAGGAAGGGTCTTCACAGCTGGCCTCACCAGTAGAAGGGTGCTACTCCCTGTGTACAGTGTAGACTTTCAATTACACACAGCATAATCCCCAAAGACAGAAAATTTTAGGAATCCATTATGAGGATCACAGACATAACTGGTCTAATCTCTATCCAAAAAGAAGTGTCGAAAGGATGAACATTTTCCAATCAGCGGAGAAACACACTTCTATTACTTAAAGAACAAAATTTTGTGAAAATTGAATACAACTAGGTTGTTTTTAGGGTTAGGAATCAGGTATCTTCAGTACATAGTAATTATGAGAACCTCTGTCTGCACAGTGGAATTCTCTCTTTGCCTTTACCATGGCAAATTTGTTGCTCTTCATCCAATTGTGAATTCTGCTTACTAGCAGAATTGACAAATGAATGAGAAAGTCTCTTATGAGATATACTGTGCAGTATGTTTTATGGAGGCACTCTGACACC
Source organism: Setophaga petechia (assembly GCA_024362935.1). Taxonomy (NCBI): domain Eukaryota; kingdom Metazoa; phylum Chordata; class Aves; order Passeriformes; family Parulidae; genus Setophaga; species Setophaga petechia. The sequence goes on from JANCRA010000002.1 coordinate 19,117,861, forward strand.
TTTTGTTACATGTGGTGCCACTATACACCACAATACATGCTCTTGCTAAGAACACTGGTAGGGGACTCTAATACATGATGAAGAACAAAGACATAAACTACTGAACTATGAATTTCTATGGAATAGTTTAATAGATGAGGCAGATTAGCCTCGGACCAATTCAAAACTATTCTGATTTGAGAAATACTTTTCTCTTTGTCTTGTTCAACATAAACAGTAATTTCTATCATAAAACTTAGAAGTTGTAAGAGCAGTTCTACTTGTATGCTGTTTCAGTGGTACTAAGTGGCATCTATGCAAAAATGAGATATATACCTCCTTATGGACAGTGGATGTCAGTCCAGGAAGTGTTCTGAAGATACCAGCAGAGAAGAAACACAAAACAAGAAAAGCAGTTGACACTCTTCTGGAACAACAGCTGTGGATGTATAAGTCGGGAACACTACCAATGCAACAAACATTCCTGGATTATGACAAGAGTTTACAGTCACAGATCAAACTGTATAAAAAAATATGTGTTTGGTCACTGACTCCTTCCAAAGTCCCAATTTAGCAATTTCATCAATTCAGTTCCTATGGCTAAATCAGAGGTAATAACTTAGTACTTCTTTGCCTACTGTGATACAGTATCATTCATCACACTACCAGCCTAGGATGGGATTACCTGCTGGGAATGACGTGTCAGAGTAATCTCCAATGTTCTAATACCACATCCTATAGGATAGCAGAAACTTTAAGATGTGAAACCTCTGGGAACAATCTCAAGACCACTGTGACTACCTGCAGGGTACAGGGAATCTCTTTCTTTCCTTTTTTTACCTAAGCAGAGACAGGCAATTTCATGAAGAGGTATCTTTATGAAATTCTCTGATAACAACATTTCCTTTAATATGTCCTTCTTTTCACAAGCTCACTTTTCACAGGATCAGAAAATCACAGTTATTCAGGCTTGAAGAGACCTCCCTTCTCCATTCAGGGTCAATACTGAATCTCAGGGACTTTTGTCAGCTCAGTCTTGACAACTTTCAAGGATAAACACCTACAGCTTCTAACACCTGTACCAGTGCTGCTTTTCCCCATTCATTCTTCGAACATTTTGTATGCACAAAGCTGAGACATGCTTGATCAGCCTGTGATCAAGACTTTGCCCACTTCAATGAAGACTTCATGTTTGGGTTTTTTTTAATATCTAGATTCAAACAATTAATTTTCCATTAAATCCAGACTTCATAGTAATACAGAGACAACATAGTTGTAATACAAAACTGCCACAATATATTAACTTTGTTTGTTGGGAGAGGTCTTTTCCAACTCAAATGTTTCTATGGTTCTGGGATATTTTGAGGAATACAAGTACCTGGAACTTCTTGAACCAGCTAAACAACAAAATCAAGAGTAAGGGAATGAAGTAACAATCTATAGGACTCTTATTAAACTTTGGTTTTACTTCTGACTTAACAGAAAGAAAACTTACAGTAGTGCTGAAATATACTGGACTCCAATTACCTGATTATTCTTACTATTAGAATTTCAAAAGGTCTCCTGTCTGAGTGCAACATTATTTTACTACCTGCACTATGAAAACTGATTAAATCTAATAATACATACTTACCAATGGAATATTTTTTTTCAGAAAAAAACTATTGCATTGGAATAGTAAGTATAAATTACGGTAGAAATTATAAAAGGGCCAACTCATTCATCTGATTCAGTTTCATTACAGTCAATGAAAAGGTATCATGAAAGATGACTCAGAAACTACAGGAGATATTAATATAAGAGAAAAATCTTACCCCAGACTGCAAACTGGATGGAGACCATCAAAGCAGAGTTTGGATTTCCACCAAAAATGTTTTCCAGACTAGTTTTGTTTTTAAACCTGAGGTAGGTTTAAGTTTACAGTTGTTACTAGTAAATCCATGAAAACTAACATGTTTGAAAATATAAAAGGGCTTTTGTGAAGTAGTTACAAACATTCTAGAAAGCCTTTTACACTCCTCCTTTGGCCATTACCTCTCCTTTCTAGAATGGGTTTTAGAATAACACACTGGGGCATAGGGCTATTGTGTTAGGAGGATTACAGCAAACAGCCATCCCACTTTCAAGGCTTTTATAAGCATCCGGATTTTCTTCACTTCAGGTACCTTCTGAATGCATTTTGAAATGTTGCTAAGTGCTTCTCTGAACACTCACAAGTCAAGCAAAATAGTCCTTGCTCATTTTCACAGGAAAAAAAATTATGAAGCCAACCTCGGTAAAAAGAAAAATAAATTAGATGATCAAATTGAAAATTAGGACCCTTACGTTTGTGGAAACAACTCAATATAGTAATTTGCAATTGCAGGTAGCAAATTCTCCTATCCAAATCCCATTTTCTCATCCAAATGCCGTGTTCATGTGCAAATTTCACAGTTAAACAGTAAGACTTTTACTGGCTGTATGGTAGCCCCCTACTCAGGGTTGAACTTAGCTGTGGAACATGCCTTCAGTCAAAGCAGGGCCACTGACTGCCAACAAGGGAATGTGCTCAGCCCTAAGCAAAGCCCACCCCATGCAGAATTTACCTGCGCCAGCAGCTGGCTATACCCACAAAGGTAAAACCCCACCATCTCTACTACAGCAACTTATGTGGAAACTACATCAGAACATGGATGGCAAGAGCTCTCCTAAGATGAGACACTGGCTTGGTTTGGTTTTAACTGATTTCAACTGATGAGGTATCATGTTAATAACGGTGAAAAAATTATTTTTACAAAATCTACCCTTTGTTTTTTACCTCCAGGCACAACATTCTTTTTAAAGTATGTACTCAGTTTCAATATGAGAATACAGTTATATGGAGATGCTTCCTACTTTTGCTCAAAAATCTAGAAATAAACAGCAAGTCCATGCAATTTAAATGTGTGCCTTTAAATAAAGCAAAACTGCAGGCTTTTTTAGGTGGATTTACTCTTTAATAACTGGCAGATAGAATCTGACTTAAAACCAGATGCAACACTTATTTTTAATTACCATAACCTCAGAAAATCTATTTTCGTTTGTGTCCAACCCCAGCAGCACAGTGAAAGTTCCTACTCCACCCTGACAGACAGGCCATCACAGAGCCCAGATGCCAAGCTGCTGCTAACAGCAGCATCTGGCCCCTCAGTGGGCTCCACAGGCAGTGGTGCTGACAACTCTGGAGTTGCCTGTAGGTCTATCATGTAGTTAGGTTGCTAGCTGAGATGACTTATTCTACTCAGTGCCATTTTTCTTTGACTTACCTTTAATCCTGAGATATTTGCATATCATTATGTGCCTGAGAAAATGTTCCTCTGTAAATCTCTCATGAGCCCTGTGTGCTTGTGGTTTCTTAAAGCACGAAGTGATGCTGCATGAAGAGAGAGCCATGATGTGCATTACTTGGGATGCTGGCACGAGATAACCTCTCCCAGCACTCGATAACACACCTGGCGTTGGTACCAACTGATCCATGACACTCTGGGAAATCATGCAAGATCTGAAAGCAGCCCTATAAATGACACAAGGCAGAACTGAAGGTACCTTTCAATCTGCATGTTAATGTGTTAGTCTCCCAAGAAGGCTAACTTTACTCTTCCTTTTCATCCTGATTACCATAGTCACTAGTGGAGGTCTACAGCACAGCCAAATCCCAGAGACAGAGAGATGGCATTCCAGGAGGTTGGAAGGAGGGGATGAGAGCAAAGAAGAGAAAGCCTGTAAGCAAGCCACCACAGTAGGAAAAGGGATTGGGGCAAAACTAGAAGAGAACAAACACTGGTGAAATAAGTTCAAGGGGCATTATTGACAAGCCCAGCTCCTACTAATTCATCTAGCCTCCAAAAACCATGCATCCCTATGTAGGAGGCAGCATCTATTACCTTTAATTTAATTTCAAAGAAAAATGCGTATTGTTGTTTCTAGGCTCCCTCCTTCTCTCCTGAAAATTACTTGTCCCTAAGGATTTTCTACTATAATGCATTTCATCACAATGAGGCAGTGACTCTCTTCCTTAAATGTGTCTGCTCCTAAGTTTCAGATGTTAGCAGCTCTACAGTATTTTTTACTGTGAAGTTTCCTTTAGATTTTTTAATGTCAAAAGATGTAACATAACTCAGAAAATCAAATCCAATTCTTCTTTAATACGGAATTAATTGCCCCTAAAACACCAAGGGTTTTTTTTTTAATTTTTAAACTGTTAAGGCGAATAAAATATTATAGGATACATTAATAATTCTAGAACATGTTCAAAATGAGATCTTTACCAGATTCTCCTACTCAGCAGCACTGAAGATAGCCCCAAGACAGACCCAACAAAACTGTAATCAGTTTAACTAAATCTGATGGCTATTCAGAGATCACAAAGTGCCTCCCTTCTAATAACATTAAAGCAAATGCTGGGCTCACTGAACTTTGGTCACATGGAGATAATGATAAACTACACTTGTATCAGAATAAATCCTGTTGTGTATGTAAATACACAAATTTCCATTGCAAGACAGAATACAAACTGGTGATTGCAGGTTTCACCTTGTACAAGCTGCCAAAACCTTGATTCAACACCTACTGCAGCATTTTCAGACACTGCTCTAGCTCTTCTGCCATGAGTCTGAGCCAAAGGAAGGCAGGAGCCTGCTGTTCCTGGGGCCCTTACGAGCTTTGCCTTTTCTCACAGCCTGATGGGGATACTGAAAGGCAGTGCAAAGTACATGCTTGTACATATGGTGTGGGACATGGAATAGCAGTGACTGACTTGCTTCCTTATTTGGACTAAGTATTAATTGTTCAGAAAAATGTGGGCCAGATCTTCACAGAGCCTGTTTATTTTAGTAAGATTTGGGAGTCATTTTATGGAATGAGACACCTGCTTAGATTTCTCCAATATACTTATGTCAACAGTTGCTTAGTGCCTGCCAAAATCAACCCAGGATTGCACTAACTGCAGGTTCTAAGGTACAACTGAAAATTTTCATGTGCCAAAGCCCAATTCCCACATTTGTGGGACTGAAAATTTTCTGCATAGTTTAAAGTGTTGGGGATTTTCAAAAACATATGAAGTTCAGCAATCAGTAAACTTACTGTTTTTTTCTCAGTTGTCCCACACCCAAAAGGACTGCTACCCCCTACATAACATTGAAGGTAGAAAAAATAGTTTAAAAAAACCCAAACAAAACCAACCATTCACAGTATTAATATTCTACACAGTTTATTATAGAAGATTTAACTGTAAAATATGTGCCCTTAGTAGAAGAGAGTAAAAATCTCTTCTTGCAGCTTTTATACAATAACTGAAACTTTCCAACTCTTAATACATGCTAAATATCAAGGGCAATTTTTGAGGTGGATTTTATAATCCACCTCTGTTTAGCCCAGAAAATGGAATTTTATGCCTTAATACTGGATCTCTTGCAATAAAAGGATTTCAAATAAGATATGAACTTGCAACTACATTGCTGTTCAGTTAACTTATGTAGTACTTTGTCTTGGCTTCACGGATCTTTTTGTTTTTCTGACTTTTAGACAGTTGCAAAGAATTGCATGCAATCTGATCAAATTTAGGTGATAATAATCTGATTCAGCATAAAATCTACTCTGGACAAAGGTAGCTAGCTATTCAAATTACTGTAATCAAGCTTGGGCCAGTAGAATAAGTGATACCAACCCATGATTTCATGTCATGTATGTGTTTGCTTCATTTTTTCGGTATTAAATACTCAAAACTAGACTTTAGGTGGTTGAAATTAAGGTCTAATCATTGGGTCTACTACATTGGTAGCATCCCAATCCAGTTTTGCAAGCAAGTAAATACAGATTACATGCTGAACTATGAAAGTGTTGAGCCTCTTTCAAAAATCCAACTATACTGTTAAAAAAAACCTACCAAAACAAATACACAAACTCTCTTGAGCTACAGCTTACCTTGAAAATCTAAGCAGAATCCATAAAGAACTGCTGTCATCATATATCAGCATTTTCACTAACCATTCATTTCCCTGGAGGATGCTGAATCAGTCTCATTAATGTAACAGTTATTTTAAAAAATCTTCAGATTAACACAATTATGTCACCCAAAGATGCGGCATTTCCCATTTTCCAAATCAGAACAAAGTGTAAAGAGATGGTTATAATCACTTTCAAGCAATCCTCAAGTTTTCTTTTCCCTTCTTGGAAAAACAAGGAGAGCAAGATTCCAAATTAGAATGCCTTAAGGTTTGATTTGGCATACATTGCTAAATTTTCAGAAGAGCAGATCAATAAACATGTGAAGCTCACATTCATGAAGTCTGAAAATCTGTCCTTATCCTTGTATTGTTATTCCTTTTCTGTCATTAAAAAAAACACAGCATCACCTCAGTGATGAGACTATTACACTTCAAGGTTAGTGAGCAGCAAGCTACAGCTATAAAATTTTACATAATTGAAAAAAAAAATTAAAATTGCAACAGATTCCATAGCTGTATCATGTAACAGAACTTCTCATGACAAAGTTTCAGGGTTTGAAATTACAGTATTGAAATCACTGCTAAAAAGCCAATCAGAAAATAATTGAGAAGTTCTACATGTATGTGATTTTTTTCAGCAGTGTCAAAAAACATTGAAAAAAATCTCAAATAAATCTATCAAATCTACTACATCATCAAATGAAATCCTTTTGACCTCTCTCTTCACCCTACCTTTCTCCAAAGCTAGCTACAAAATGTTTTATTACTTCTTTTCTGTAGCTGCTTTTCCCTTCCTCCCAAGCTCTCTTGCTCCTCCCTCTCAGCAAAATCACATGTCACATCTTGATCAACTCTTGCAGTTTTGCTTCCTAGAGCAAGTTCCCCTTACCAGCAACTCGCTCCTTTGTTTTTGGGATTTTTTTTTTTTCCTTTTCCTCTTACCTGTTCATCTAGTCATACTGGCTGAAGGAAATGAGATCTGACAGTCAACATCCTTTCACACATCCTTATCCAAAAGCCTTAACAAGACATCATTTCCAAGGAATTCTACCTGTAAATAACAAAACTTCCACCCAAAATTTATGGCCCACCGCTTCCAGTGACTTGTATATTCTCTATAATGGGGGCTTTCCTATGCCTAAATTAAAAATAAATAAATAAATCCTGCTGGTGTAAAGCTGAGTTGGAACAGTTTTGCTGTGTGCAGTCAGGAAGATTAATCAAGTTCTTTAGAGACAGAATAATTATTTGTACTGCATTTGAATTTGTGATGCAAATAAGACACCTTATATTATCAGAGTCTGGGAAAGCACCTGAATCACTCAGGGAAGCTCTGGTTACCACACACTTATTATTAGGATATAAACAAACAAAACTCCAGAGATACATATCTCACTTTTAAGGCACTTATAGCCTTAAGCTCATGACAGCAGCAGCTACCCTATCCTAATTTGTGCTAGGTCTACCCAAATCCTTTCAGAAGAGAGATCTCTATGTAAAATGAACAAAAATAGCAAATAACTCCATACTGGCCAATTCACACACCTTAGACTTCCTTGGGCTCAGACCTTTGACACAGTAAGATACAGAAATGTTGAATGCCAAATGCAAACAATCCCTCCTTCACACAGTAACTCTTGCCTGTGTGTTTCATTGCTAAAGGTAGTTGGTCATTTTAATACTCTTTGCTTCCTTGGAGTGATTCTCAACGTACGTAGAGCAAACCCCTGACCTGCACAAACAGTTCCTGCAAAAAGCTGAAACACCTGTTCGCATATTCTGATTAAAGCAAAAACTATTTCAGCATTATCTGCAAGGAGATGGAGAGTTTAAGAAAGATTATAGAATCTAGAAATACTAATGATGAAATTTTTTCTCTGTCTTTAATAAAGTTCCCAGCTTTAATATCTTGCCATATTTTGTCTCCTAACTTGGAGATCTATGTGTATACTCTCCTAAATGCTGGTACTGTTGAAGGTAAGGAGCAATCAATACCAAAATATCCTGGAGTGACCAAAAGTAGCAATGGAAACATAACATCAGTTACAGTAGTTTGAGAGAAAGAGTACTGCAATAATTTCAACAGTCTGAAATCTGAAAGCACTCTGGTTATAGTGAAGGATTTACTGTATGAATCTAAACAATCTGAAATTTTTCTTGTGTGCAGAACAATGAGATTCAACTCATGAAAGTTTTTAGTTCACCAACTCCTCATACCCTGAAAACACACTACCTCAATAAATAATGCAAAAGCAGTAGTGGAACAAAGCTAAAACAAATAGTGTATCATAAATTAACTGCTATGCTGTACTACTGAAAATTTTACTTGTTCCATGAGCAACAAATTTTCAGCAAAGTTGCCACATAATCTATGTTTCTGGCAAAAAACCACACCAGCATAAACCAGATCCATACTTCCAAATCTCTGTAACTCCATTTACACCTTGATTTTCATCTGCCATCAGGTATTAAATGTTTTATCTCCATCCATTTTAGGTAAAAAAAATTGTCTGTCATATAATTTTGAATGCCAAGAGAGTCTGCAGCAATGAGGAGTCAACACCCTGTCCACATGCATGCTTTCATTAATTCTTTTGTGTAGGTATCACTATTCATATTTCCATACAGATGCTATGAATAAATAAATAGGACCTCAAAAGATTTAAAGAAGAATGTCCTTCTGTCAACATGAAGAGACAGAGCTCAAAGAAAATAAAGAACCTATGGAAGTAACAAACTCTACTGCTTCACATTGATTCTGGGTCCTTTAACCTCATAGTGTGTATGCTTCTCTGAGAATGAAATCCATGGCCTCATTTCAACAACACAGGTCTCAGACACATACTAAAAGAGATTTTACCTTAGATATGAATAACATCAAAACATCACCCTTTCAAACTTCCACAGACACACTTCTGGCCAGCTTACGTAAACAGTGAAAACAGTGGGAAACCCTATTCTACCTGACCATTCCCTGTAATCAAGATTTTTAGCATAGTGGGCAGCATCTTAATTTTAGGCAGATTGAAATTAGTCACTACAGTGTAGTTTGCAAGTACATCCACACATAGTTGTCAGCTGAAAATACAGGGAACAACATCCTAAAATTTAAGTACCAGTGCTCAAATTTAACCATGATTTGCATCCTGTTTCCCAGACAAGCCACTAGAGGGTGAGACAATAGCAAAATTGGTAAGATTTGAACAGGTCTGTCTCACGGCAGGCATTGATGTGTGAGCAGGCAGGGCAGCCTGAGGAAACGAGCTCTCAATAGCTGCTGGCAACTTACCCGTGGCTCATTCTGCAAGCTGAGACACAGACATCACAGACCACCACATAAGCAGAAGGAATATGAGTTTGACAGTCACACAGCAGTGATTTTTTTAAAGGTATCAGAGTTGAAGATTCACACTAAGTGAAGACATTATTTCAGTGGATTGGTAATAGATCCTCTTCAAGTCACCAAGCAGCTGAGCAGGTCACTAATGACTAAAAGTTGTTTGCATTTGATGCTAACAGCATACTCAAGGGCTTACTATAAAGCAAACTATTTGATGCTTTCTGTCTCTGCCAATGCTGCTAAAAACCGACATCATAAGGAAACCTCAGCAACATTTCTGTTAGCTCTAAATTCACCATACACTATTACAGTAGCCTAATTTCTGGAGAAAATTCCTGCTTTTTTAATCTTTGTAAAATCAAATTCTGACCTGGCAAAAGTGGGCACCGTTTCACTGAAGTCAAAACTGGTATCAGAGTTGAACTAGGTCTTGCACATTCAAAATCTGTGACAGAAATACTTGATACAGCCCCTAGTATTCAGTGTGAAACCAGACTGCACCCCTCCCAGCTATGGTTGTACCTAAAGAACTTACCATTTCCTCTATCAAATCTAGAAACTTGAACACATTAACTGGTATTTTATATGTAACTCTACATTGCCAATTGCATACGAAGATGCTGTAGTTCAAAAAGGGAACCCCAACTGCATACAAAGATGTTATAGTTCAAAAAGGGAACCAGAGGAAAATTTTGCAGAAGTCAGAATAATCTCTGCAAAGTTACACAGTGCTACAGACTGCGTAGACAGACTGTGCTACAGACTGTTTAACATTCTTTAAATATCCATCCCTTTCAGAATGATGGTGAATGAGATGAAGCATTTCTCTTTTAGATTGACCACTTCTCTTCAGGTTTTTTTCTTTTCCATATTAACCATTGCAAGAGGAAAATTTATGTTACTCCATCTTTCTTTTTTTTACATTGACACACACATTGGTATTTAGGAAACTGGGGAAGCAGAAGCCTCTGTAGGCTCAGGTGGTATTGGACACAGAAAAGAAAAACTCACCAGCTTCCCCTTTCACCCTCTCACATCACAATTTGTTTTGTTGCACTTGTCCAACTAATAACAAAATAATGTTATTTTATGGTGCTGCAAACACAGGAACTTTCATAGAAGTGAAACTTGGAAACAACCTTTTCAAGAAAGTTAGCTAATGTATTTACTCTCATAGTATTTCTATTCTTTTCTGCTTGTTGGAGGTTCTGAGCAATTTCTTCTGAGTTTCTTATGGATTTTAAAATAATTTTTTTTAAAATATACTATCTTTCCTTTATGCTTTTACACTATATAAAACATCAGCAATTTACTTATTTAATCAATTATTTTATTTTCTGTATCCCTTTTTTCACATGTGGTCTCTAACTTAAAAAAACCCATATGCAAAAGGGAGAGAGGAAAACCATTTCAAAGATGCTACAGAGAGAGGTGGTGGGAACAATTATCTGCAATCTGTATGATAAGGAGACCAACTTGCATAGAGAAAGAACTAAAGGGCAGGCTCTGAACCTGCATGATGAAACAAATTTCAACTGGTGGAGCAAATTTCACTGTCGCCAAAGCAACAGTTTGGCATCCAGTAACAAATCCACACCGGAGGTGAGGAATTCCTATCTGCACTTCCAGTGCTATTACCTGAGATGCCCTTTTTCTTCCTCATACTTTACAAAAGAATGATGCATTTGAATGTCTAAATGCACTGAGCAGCATGACAAAAGCTATGTGGTGGCTCTTATTACCATGGAGGAGCACAGGAAAAGCAGCAGCAATGACTGATTAGAATCTTTATGAAACCACATGCATGTGTATGCACACTCATTTTTCAATGGCTTTCTGTCCTCATGCACAAGAAATATCTTCCATGCATACAGGTAAGGCAGAAGGCAAAAGAAGAAGATATATTTTACATCCTTAAGTGATGCTATACACATGCTAGGAAAATCCTATCCGGCATGTCCCTGAACTTAGAATTTTTTTATTGTAGACAGTAACAGCCAAGAAGCTCAAGAAAAGGAACACATGGATGTATGTACTGGTGATGTATATAGGGGAAACTGACTTATTTTCTAAGTAAATTCACAAATTGGTGTTTTTGATGTTTTCTGATGTTTTCATGCCTAATTATTATAGCCTCATTCTTTCTGTATGCAAGAGCCTATATTATATTCACAAACAGAAACCTTTATTTGCATCTATACTTCATAGAAAATGTGATGCTACATCAGCAGCAGGGTACAAGAGCCCCTGACATCTGTACACTACTTTTCCTAAAAGCAATTCATGTAATGTTCTTGAGTGGGGATGTCCTCTAGCCCTCTAGGGATGAAAATTTCCCTTGCAGTTAGAAGTCACATTTTTATTTCTGCTGCTCTTTGCAACTGTAATTTTTTCCCCTGTCTCTCTCTCCAAGTCAACTCTGGTAAATGATTCTTTAAAATAATTTTTTATCTTCAGTTTTAACTGATGCTCATTGTGAAACAGTATGAGCTGCTCTGCATGGAGGACACAGGGTAGGTGCTCACAGCACTGTCTGGTAGCACACCACCAAAATATCTGTATGCTGGGTTCCCTCCTTCACTAGTGAGCTTTGCCAGAGATACAACCCCACACATCTTCTACAAATGTCTTTGTAGAGCTTGGGAAGGAATTAACATAGCTCTAAAAATTCTGCCTGTTTAGCAGTCAGCACAGAAGGCTCAGTTACACAGTGAGGAGTAACTCACTGTGCCATGATAGCACGGCCCACATCACCAGCGGATCCTGCTGTCAGCCAGAGAGTGCTGCAGGGGAACAGGGACTGCAATTGAAACAGAAGCACTGGGAGAACAAGCGCACATACAAACACCTACCTGCCAGAAATCCAAAGACCACAGACTTTGAAATACACTGCACACAGAATTGGATAATAGGGCAAAGGAAATGACAAAAAAAGAGAAATTCAGGACATACCAATACTGAGCTTTGGTAGAGTTCTTCTATATTTACTAATTAACCTGGCTGCAAGTAAATATATTTAAGATCAATTAATTAAAAATAATTGAAAGATTAAATCTAATTCTTAAACAATATGATTGCAAGATCTTACAAACACTCATTTTTAATAAATGAAAAAGACAGGAGCTTGACCCTGGAGTTTGCCAATATTTGTGGCAGGGATTTAATCTCCAATCCTGGACTCTGCTCAAAGAAGACAAACAAAAACAACAGGAAGCCTAATTTCACTTTAGTTGACTGAAATTAAAAAGAGCAGCCACTCTGTTTTGGCTTACATCAGAAAAAAATCTCTGTGCATAAATGGCTGTTTTGTTCTTCCACAAAGACTACCTCTGCCTTTGGCCAAAGATAAACCCCTTCTCAAGTTTTCCTACTAGGTGAGACTATTATAGAATTATCTAGTATTTTCTTTACTAGGTGAGAATCTATCATAAAGAAATAGTAACAAAAGCCATTCAAACTGCAGTAGAATCCCTACTCTACAAATAAACACTTTGCTTTATCTAGGGCCACTCTGCTTACATTTTAATTAGCTCGTGACATGTCTTCTTACACACAGTCACTTTCTTCAGCTTCTTTTAATCCTATGCCTCTAAAAAGGCAGAGCAGAGCACATCTTCCTTGCATAACTGAATTACGTGGGGATCACTTAAAAATCAGGAAGCACAGAGAGGATGGAGAGTGCTACCACATCTGAGTGTTAATTGGTATGTGATAAGTGTGCAAAAGCAGACTTTCTGCAAACACCTGTCTGCAGCATCCAGCAGCTGTTTAATTTCCTACTCAGTAAAACTACAACAAGAGATTAAACCCTATCCCATGCTGATCTAATATTCATTTGGATTAAATCTGATCTAGACTTTTCCTATTTTCAGAGACACTTAACACAATTTAATTCCCAGGATATATTTTCTTTCTCTGCCATTTTTCATGTAGACTTTGCAACCTTTATTCACATCCCCTAATAAAGCAATGGATCTCTAAAAGGCAGATATTCATGCCAAAGTACTTTAAGGATAACACAGACTGTTATCTGTACTTCAGAAGCAAGGAAGGTCTTGAATATTTCTCTACTGATCTGACCGAAAACAAAATAGCTCTTCACACTAAGCTTGGCTCATTTATGTCCTCAGACCATGCATGTCACAAAGGTGGGTCTCTGGTGAACTCCACAGGAAGAGTCATCTAAAAGTTTTTTTTACAGAGACTGGAGAGAGAGATACTCACCATTATGAGGCTATGACAGAGGTCTAAGACTTTACACAATTAGCATTAAATGAAAGCTTGCGTAAGAGTTGGAAAATGTAGTTCTTTCTAAAAAAGTCCCTTTGAGACAATTCACATAATAAAGGTAAAGGTGTAACAGTACGTTGCACAAAAAACTCACTCGAGTCATGTCTAATTCAGGACAGAAATCAAGTCACATTGAACATGCCAACATTCACTTGGAAATCAAAGCCAGTGGCAGAACATTTTCACCAGTGTATATATTTAGAATTGTCCTTGTGGTGGTTTGACCAGAAATGGGACATCTGGGATATGTTGTTTGTGCTGTGGTCACCAATAGGTATTCGGATTTTAAGATTGGCACCTGGTTTGGCCACTGGAGCACTGGATCAGCCTCTGAGAACAATGACCAAGGGGTTAAAAGCAGGGCTCTCCTCTCTCAGAGTTCTCTTTGAATTTCCGGCGGGAAGCAATTCATCTCTCCCCCCAGCCCAGCTGCTAGCTGGGCGGGGTGGGGGGGGGAAAGCCACGTGGCCCAGCTGAGGTAGGCCTGACCCGGAGGGATGGAAGGGTGGAGGAGCGAAGTACCGGGAAGCACCGAGCAGCCCGTCTTTCCCCCCCTTTGGAGATGGAGAGAGAGTGCAGCCTGTGCTTGAGACTGAGTTACCTTGAAACTTGATATCATGTGCCGGCAGCAGGCAGCACGGCTGAGGAGGAGAAGGGGGCGGGGGGGGGGGGGGGGGGGGGGGGGGGGGGGGGGGCAGCAGGAAGGTGTCCGGTCGCTGTGGGAGGGCGGTGCAGCGAGGAGCCCAGCCGCTCATGAGAGCTTTTAACATTTTTGTGGACAATGAAAACTTTACAGAACATTACCCTTCCTAGAAAAGAGATAAGAGTGGAGGATGAAGGAAGAAATAAGGCCAGTGGGGAGGTCTGGCAAAGAGAAAGAGAGATGTTGGAGGAATGGAGAAAGATGGAGTGGCATTTTTACTGGACTCTTTTGTTGTATATCCATGGACTGTTTCCTGGTGATACAGAGACTGCATTGCAGGGAGAAGCAAGGGCTCAGAGCCAAGAGAGTTCAGTGTTGAGACCCCTCGGCCCCAGGGGGTGTAGAAGAAATGGGGGGGACAGAGGTCCCAGAGATGAGACTGTGCTCTGTTTGGAGGAGGACGAGGCATCCTTAAAAAGACCACCCTCAGAGCAGGCCCCCGCCCCATTCAAGGTGGTGAGAGCACTTGGCATGGAAGGAAGATGTCACAAAATGGCAAAAGGACTCCGGGCGGTGCTAATTGTGACAAGAAGTCCATGGCACAAGGAAGGACTCCGTCTACTCTTGATGAACTGAAGATTTGATTATCTAAAGGGTGGACCCAGACTGAGTGTTGATAATTTTAGGAAATGTAAATGTACTGGGAATTTGGTGGGAGGAGGAGGGGGAGTGTTTCTGTGTAGTTTTCATTTTCCTTGTGTTTATTTTCTTCCTTTGTGGTTTAGTTTTTGTAGTTTAGTTAATAAAGTTTTCTCTTTTTTTTTTCCCCTAAGTAGGAGCCTGCTTTGCTTATTTCCAGGTACCACCTCACCGCAGATGCCAGGGAGAGGGAATTTTCATGGGGGCACTGGCATTGTGCCAGTGTCAAACTATGACAGTCCTCTAAAAATACTTCCTTAATAATTCTCATAACTGGTATGTGAACAACACATTGTACTTTTTTTTTTTTTCTCTCTTCAGAGCAATTTGAAGAAAACAGTAAAGTGCTTTGTCTTGGCTTACAAATCTACAGAGAATGAAGACACTGAAGCTTCTGGAGGAAAATCTTATGAGAAGAGTCTAAGGGAGGGGGGATTGTCTACCTTGGAGAAAAAGAGGCTCAAGGGAGACCTCATTGGTCTCTACAACTACCTGAAAGGAGGTTGTATTGAGGTGTGAGTTGGTCTCTCCTTTCACATCACAAGTGACAGGATGAGAGAAAATTACCTTGAGTAAGGGGAGGTTAGATATTAGAAAAAAAAATTCAGTGAAAGTGGAGTTAGGAATTAGAGGAAGTTGCCCAAGGAAGTGGTGGAGTCACCATCTCTGGACATGTTCAAGAGGTGTCTGGATGTGGCACTTGGGGAAATGGTTGATGAATTACTATGGTAGTGCTGGGCTGACAGTTTAGCTGGATGATCTTGATAGTCTCTTACAACTCTGATGATTCATTGAAAACCTAAATGGCCAATTAAAAGTATTAACATTTCTTCGTATCTGCTTTCAACTTCACCTTCAAACTGCCACAAATCTGAATTGTGCCAAGTGTACACAAAATCTCTCTCTTTTTTTCTGTTTCTATTTGGGTGTATGTTTGTGGTTTCTTTACAACCTTGGGTCTCAGTTCTAGTTTTGAAAATAAAGGCACTCACTGCTTTGTACCTTGCCAACTTGGCTAGCATCCATTTTAGAGTCTGCATGGTGACTGAATAAATGAGACATATATAAAACTGTGCCTGCTTATATCCAGAAAAGCTACATGAAATCCTCAAAGAAAGAAAGTAACAGGTGAATAGAATACAACATCTTGCTCACAATGCACCCTTGGTATGATATTAAGCCAGTGAAGTTTTATCTCTTTTCACATTCAAAATCATTCTTTTCTAGAGGGGGCTCAAAACAAACTACCAGGCTTCTGTATGCCTGAGTTTTACAGTTAAAGACTATTATCTTACTTCATTAGAGTATGGAAATGTTTTTTTTTAAACTCAATTTATAGCACAATTGGTGTAATTTTTGCATGGGCTTATACATTTGTTACCACAAAAGAAGAATAATTGATTTTTCAATTCTCTCTGCAAGGCAACAGGAAAGAACAAAGCTGCCTTTGCCACTTCTTTGGGAACATGAAATATCACATGCACTGCTTTTACCTTAGAATCAGAATCACAGAATATTCTGAGTTGGAAGGGACCCACAAGGATTATCGAGTCCAACTCTTAAGGGAATGGCCATAAGGGGATGAAACCCACAACCTTGGGCTTATTAGCACCACACTCTCACCAACCGAGCTCATCTCAGTGGCAACATGCTTCTCTTTTACTGTCTTCTGCATAGCTTGTGACCAGCAGGTCCATCTCTTTTACTGTACATATCTGCTTTTACACATTTAATTGCTACTTTTAGTTATGAACTAAAGAAACACAGCCTCAAAACACAGAAACAAATAACACAACAGAAATTGTAAATTGCAAGATAGCATAAAATGCCCAGGACTCAAATCAACCCCAAATTTCCCAGCTTTAAGACCCCAAAGCTAACTCTCTAATAAACTATGGTAGTTTTCAAAATCTACAGCAAAATGACACAAAGTTACTGTGTTATTTTAAAAATCAAATTCTGCAAACATGAAAATTTGTCATTAAGGTAGCTTGCATCTATCATTACTAACTCCGCTAATTTTTAGCATTAGTCAGAAAAAAATCCACAGTGTAATTTCTGAAAAATAAATGGGAAGATTCTACACCTTGATGGAGCTTCATTTAACAAAGCCCTTTGGATCAACAGACAGAGAATAATTTGTACCAGTCTCACCTTTCTACTGTAAATCATGATTTGGAGGTAGCAGGCAAGCCGCACAGCATTACTGGTAGCCTGGTGGGATGCAGTGGTGAATGGGGAAGCAGACTGCCCTGCAGTCACATGCACATTCACACAGTAGAAAGCAGCAGTAAATATCCAAGCAGGCCTCCTGTGGCATGCTGTAATTCAAGTTATTATCCCAGCTTGCAAAATTTTTTAAGGGATTCAAAAACAAAGAAACAAAAACATAGAAGCTTGGTGTGAAATAGAAAATTGCATTAGTCTGTCTTCATATGTTGGGCCACATCAAATGCAGCATTATCAGCAGGTCAAGGGAGGTGATTCTCTTGCTCTACCTGGTTCTTGTGAGAACCCATCTTGAGTGCTGCATGCAGTTCTATTGCTCCCAAAATAATAAAGACAGGAAACTGTTGGAGACAGTTCAGAGCAGGTACACAAAGTTGGTAAGAGAACTGAAGACAGTTTGAGAAACTTGGGGCTGTTCAGCCTGGAAAAGAGAAGGCTGAGTGGACACCCCACAGGTTTCCAGTATCTGAAGGGGCCTACAGGAAAAACAGAGGGACTCTTCATCAGGAACTGTAGTGATAGGACAAGGAATAACAGGTACAAACTGAAAGGGGGGAATGTTGCCTTCTTATTGCAAAGCTCCATACCTTCTCAGCGATTTCTCATGGGCAGCTCCTTGCAGCACTGACTCCTTCTTCACAGTACAGCCAACAAATTCCATCTCTCTCTCCTTACCCAGCTAACCCACTCTTTTGTAGCACTCCTCTTCTTACTGGACACAGCTGTGGCCTATTAAGGGCAGGCCTGTTCCTAATCTTTGGTGCTTAGTACAGCCGCAGCTCCTCAGGCGTGCGACTACCGTCTGCACTATCTTTATTTTCTTACAATCTATCCCTCCACAGGGGGAAATTTATGATAGATATGTAGAAGAAATTATCTGCTTAGAGGGTGTTGAGGCACTCGAACAGGTTGCCCAGAGAAGGTGTGGATGCCCCATCCCTGGAAGTGTTCAAGGCTGGGTTGGATGGGGCACTGAGGAACCTGGTCTAGTGGAAGGTGTCTCTGCTCATGAAAGGGGGGTTGGAACTAAATCATCTTTAAGGCCCCTTTCAACCTTAACCATTCTATGTTTCTATGACTTACAACAGCAGTGGTGTATGAAACTCCAGGAATCAGGTCCAGGTATTGCTCACTGCATCCAGCAAGGTTTCTGTTGCTTCAGTGTGGAATGAAACTTTGGTCTCTGCACATTAATCAGATGCAAATCCATTATATGGGGAGATTCTTTAAAAAAAATGTGAATCTTCTAATTATAACTACCTCTGTATTCAAATAAGCTGATATTTTTAAAGCAACTAAACCTGAGAATTTCCTAAAACCTATCTACAGCACTGAAATGAGCTGTCCAAAGTCAAAATCTCTTGGGTCAGTAGACAAAACAGCTTGTTAGACCTACATGCATTTAAAATGTGAGAATTTATTTTTTGTTGTAGCACTGGTCATTCAGTCTACTTTAATGCATTTCTGGCATTTAAATGATGCACATTTAGCCTGCTCTCTGTGTGGGGTTGATTTTCACCTCAGTGCATAAAACACTTAATTATAAAATATGTCAAGTTTCCAAACAAGAATCAGAAGCTCTCTAGAAATACCTTAGGACTGATTTTGAAGCACTCTAGCAAAGAAAACAGAAAATGAACAGCATCTGTCTAGCTCAGAAGGATAAAAAGGAAGAAGATTCTGCAGGCACCACAACAAAAGAGATGCTTAAACGGGGATTTGAAGGGGAATAATAGAGAAAACTGAGATAATATTGGGATAGTGCTTTCAAAATGAAGGAGAAGCACAGAAGAAAATGCCTATATGCTTCCTATATGCTTCCATATAGGCAAGACTTACAGTGAGTTTGGAGGAAAGAATCAGCTCACTAATAAACCTGAGATGACAGAGAAGAAGAGGGTATTTTATGAAAGACTTTCAAAGTACAGTGATGCATGTTAATGTGATGCAGAAAAGGCTAGGGGACAAAAGCAAAGAGGCAGGTGACTATTAACTGAAGCTGCAGTGGTCATAGAAAGTTTTGATGTTCAACTGAACTCTCCTATTCCCATTTCTTAGAGGAAAATATTGCATTAAGTAAAAGGAAGAAGCAGTATAACACAGTTAAAAAGAGACACTTTAAAATTCAAATCTGAGAAAGAAAAACCATGAAAGAGGATTCCACAGGGTGCCTCCATTCTGATGGAGGTGAAAGAAGCAGAAGTCAAATGAAGGAAGACTTAGCAAATAGCCTGGATAAGATGTGTTATAGCAGACCCCCACTTCAAAACAGGGATTGAATAATGGGGAAATGAAGTCCAGAGAGGCTTGTTAACACAAGTACCAAAGAGAAGAGACATCTGCAGCACAGATAACTCTAAGGACATTGGGATCCTGCTTGGGGAAGAACTAGCATAACCCAAGGGTTCAGTTTCCTTAGAGACTCTAAGCTTTAACATAACAGATTCCTTTTAACTGATACTGATACATTTGAGCTAATGCTGCTAGGGAAACAAAAGCCAAGCTCTTTTCTAAAAATCTGCAGGATGCATATGTGCACATGCAAAAGGATGAACATCACTGAATGCTTCACTTTTTGCCTTTAATTGCTTAATTTATCTAAGATATTTAATATATCCTTTGTATTTCCTTATGTAATGACAATGCAGCTTAGCTAAAAAGGCGAAGTGCGATGAATCCGTATGCACACCAACCCCCTCCCCTTTATTAATATCTGTTGGTGATTGCCATGTGTTTCTCAGGACCTGAGTTATTTCTAATTTACTGTATTGTACTGACAATTTCTTATGATTTCTTGCACAAGGTTTTTTTCCTAAGGAAGCAGTAATAAATAAAATAAATTTTGAGGCTGTGATCTTGCCTGTCATCCAAAGTACGTTCACAACACTGAAGAACATGGCATGCAGCCCACACCCGCTCCTTTCTTTCAGTATCTGAACTAGCCTAGCTATAGTTAAAGCATCTCTACGTTTCACTACAGTATCTCACCACAATTTGTACTGCGATTGCAATACAGATCTACCCCAGCAGTGCCTCTGTCTGGAGCTCCCAGTCCAGCTATAAGCCTGCCAACATTTTGGCTGATCTCCTCTGAGGACATTTAATTCAATTAGTATATGGTGGCTGACACTTCACAGATGAGATGAAAGATAAATTGTGCACTCTGGCATTTGTGTATTGAAGATTACTTTTTACACAGATTGGAAAGTGTGATATGGACTGAACTAATAAAAAATTACTTGAGTTTAGAACAGAGCACTGGAACAGCCTCTCTCTTGCAAAAAAGGCAAAATTCCTTTTCTCTCTCTAGAGTCCAAGTGTGTGTGTATGCGTGTATGCGTCCTCACACCTCTCCTATTCTCCAGCATTTTCTTGCCTTTGACACTTGAATCTGGAAAGAGGTTAGGTGGTTGTTGTTTTTTAAGCAGTTACTATTCCTATTGCTCCATTATTTTTTTAGCAACTTACATACTAAAAGGCTAATTTATCATTCTATATGAATGAGCTTTGGTGTTTCAATGCTCATCTGCATCGAACTGCATTTTTTTCTATCCATTTGGACATACTTTCTCCTGCTAAGCACTTCAGAGAGCTACTCAGCTACAGATTTTATTCCTGAACTAAGGCTTAATTCATTACTTAGCACTGTTATGATTATGAAAAGTAATGATATTTGGTATGATATTATAATTAGGCAGCTTGAATAAGTTTCACTTTCAGTATGTTGCAGAACTGCGTAGAAAATGCTGGTCCAAACACAATAAATATTGTTTGGACAATATTTAAAGCCAGGAAATAAATGCACAAACAGAATTTACCTTATTTCACACTTTTTATCCAAGGTTCTATTTTAAAGGACGTAAACACAATTAACTGTTAGGTTAACTCACACAGAATACTGTTTCATTCTGTAGCCAGCAATACTTGCCATGCCAGGTTAGTACCAAACAATTCTTGGAGAAACCCAGTTCAGAAGTAATCTATATATGCCAAGTGCAGAGCAAGAACTGCCTTTTGCAGGCAAAAAAGGAGGGTATATCACCCTTGGAAAAAGGGGCAGGTAACCCAGGAAGTGTTTAAGGATGTTGTTGGGTCACGAAGAAAGAAAATTAGAGAGGCAAAAGTCAATTAGCACTTAATCTGGCCACTTCTGTAAAGGATAATAAAAAATGTTTTTATAAATACATTAACAGCAAAACAAGGGGCAAGGAAAATCTCCACTCTTTATTGGACACAGGAGGGAATACAGTCACCAAAGATGAGGAAAAGGCTGAGGTACTTAAGACCTTCTTTACCTCAGTTTTCAATAAGACAGGTGGTCCCCAGAACAACTGGCCTCCTAAGGTGGCAGACAGGGATAGAGAGCAGAACAGCCCCCCTGTAATACAGGATGAAGCAGCTAGTGAACTGCTGAGACACTTAGATGCTCATAAGTCTATGGAAACACAGCATCCTGAAGTATAGGATCCATGCCAGGGTGATGAGGTAGCTGGTAGAAGAGCTCACCAAGCCACTCCCCACCGTTCATCAGCAGTCCTGGCTAACCAGGAAAGTCCCAGATGACTGGAACCTAGACAGTGTGATACTCATCCACAAGAAGAGGCAGAAGGAGGATTCAGGAAAGCTGGATCCTAACAAGGTTATGGAACAGAGCATTGAGTGCCATCACATGGCACCTACAGAGTGGCCAGGGTATTAGACCCAGCCAGCCTGGTATAAGAGGGGCAGGTCCTGTCTGACAAACCTGATCTCCTTTTATAACCAGGTGACCCACGTGGTGAATGTGAGAAAGGCTGTGTCTACCTGGACTTCAGCAAAGTCTCTGACACTAGGTTCCACAGCACACTTCTGGAAAAGCTAGCACCACATGGCCTGGACAGGAGCACTCTCTGCTGGGTTAGGAACTGGCTGGATGGCCAGGCCCAGAGAGTGGAAGTGAATGGTATCACATTCAGGTAGTAGCCAGTCACTGGTGATGTTCTCCAGGGACCAGTGCTGGGCCCAGTCCTGTTTAGTATCTTTACTGATGATCTGGATGAGGGGATCAAGTCTTTCATTAGTAAATTCGCAGATGACACCAAGTTGGGTAAGTATCAATCTGCTGAAGGGTAGGAAGGAGCTGGAAAGGCTGGATAAAAGGGCTGAACTCAACACCATGAGGTTTAACAAATCCAAGTGCCAGGTCCTGCACTTTGGTCACAACTCTCTGCAGCATTCAGGCTGGGGACTGAGCTGCCTGAAAGGAGCTTGGAGCCAGGCAGGGGTCAGTCTCTTCTGCCAGGAAACAAGTGACAGGACAAGAGGACACAATCTTAAGCTGCACCAAGGGAGGTTTAGGTTGGACATTAGGAATTTCTTCACAGAAGGAGTGATTGGGCATTGGAATGGGCTGCCCAGGGAGGTGGTGGAGTCACAATCCCTGGAGGTGTTTAAGACTAGATGTGGCATTCACTGTCTAATTGACAAGGTAGGGTTAGGTCATAGGTTGGACTCAATGATCTCAAAGGTCTTTTCCAACCTAATTGATTCTGTGACTGTGTAATGCTGCAATGAAATTCCCACAAGGATGGCAAAGCAATGAGCTTTTTCAGCAACAAAAATGCTTCTATGAAACCTATTACTTCTCAAGTGCTGAAAACATTGGTTTTCAGCACTTGAGAAGTAATAGGTTTCATAGAAGAAGGTTTTTACTTAAGACTTACTTAAGTAAACAATGTAAGTTCAATAACCTGTATGATTTTACATTTTGTTGCTAAAGTGATACCTTTCAAGTAGATGAAGATTTTATCTCATTCTTGTTGAAATATCAAGCTTCAAGAGATCATAGTTCCTAAATGTTGAAGCTGTATTTATAAACAAGGTGAAACAATTCTCCAGAACAGGCAAGGAGGCAAATGCTCAGTTTCAGCACCTGACAGATACAGATCCCTATACCCTTGCTCATTCTAGTCAATATTGCATGATTCATGTTTTCTAACAAATAATTAGGAGTTTTTAGACCCAAGACTTCCTTTGATCCCTGAAGTTTTGAATTTCCAAAATTGCAAGACATTTACAAATAAAACTGGAAAAACGGAAGATATGTTTTTTAAAAAAGGAAAAAAAACAGTGATTTTATTTTATTCCATGCAGGTATCACACTTGATCTTTAGAATTAATTTTGTGCTACAGAGAATCAGTCTGAGTGGCAGGCATAGGGGATTTAGGCAATTCAGTCTTTATTACCGGATCATCAATGTTCCTGAAAAGTTCATAGTTAGAATTAAATTCAGTTGCCTACAAGTCATAGAAGTAGACAAACTGAACTTTCTTTCACAATAAATAATTAAAAAAAAATGATTAGACAACAAAAGTTCAATCTATTCAAGTGGATTCTTTTGAGGTTCAACTTGGGTGTCCCTGTCTGACTCTCCCTTAACAATTTCTTTACTATTCAGACAGAAAAAAAAAAAAGATATAAACAAGGCAGATGTGTTTATGCACAAGTAAACCAAATGGTTCATGTCATTCTTGTTAGAATGTCAGCATTTACTGAAATTGTTGATATGTGTACACATGTAAGACACACAGTATCACTAAATACATGGTTGATATTGGATAAGTAGGGCAGGTAGTGAAACTGGAACAGACACTCTGCTCTCATTTTCTATCTGGGCAATACCAGGAGAATAAGAAGGGTTAAGAGATGGTTAAATTAGGGTAGAATTTGACCCAAGGATGTTAGAAAGCTGAAACTGTAATCAACATTTTGTTACCTATAGCTTTAAACACAGTCCTTATACAACACCACAGCGTCAATCCACAAAGTCAATTGCCTGTACTTCAAATTTAAACGCAACATTGCAACAGCACTGTGGTGCAGCTAGAACATGCAATATTTTTTCCCAGACTCAACCTTTTCTTCTACTTTTTGTACTGCATAATACCTAAAGACACATAAGGCAAGTAGTGAAGTTGCATGAGTGGAGCCCCTAGCTCTTCTAGAAGAACAAGTTGGACACCCCTGCTTCAAATAAGGTGAGTTCAGGGAAAGGATCATAGTACCAGAGGTCCTCCTGGAATTTAAAAAAGGATCCACACTTCATCTGCAATTTCATAAGGCTTAAAAGAGTAAAAGCTAGGATTACAGATGTTTTTCCTTCGCTTTTTTTTTCTGTCCCTGTAGTGTGTTCACAACAATCTTTTCAAGCCAGAGCACAAAAACCTCCCTCTTCTCCATCCTCCTCCCACTTCTCACCTCCAAACAGGCATGCTGAAATGGATTTTCTCATCTCTCCCTGGCACAATACATTTCCTAAAATACAATGCCAAAACTGTTTCCATCATTCCCTTTTTCTGGCATTACTGTGGGTCCTATGAGATCAGGTGCAGAAAAGGAGCAACTTCTAAATATACATCATCTTGGGAGAAAAGAGGGAGTCATCAAGAAGACAGGAATAAAAGGCTTCCAATGCAAAAGTAAGCCAGATAGGAAAATGGTGGGAAGACAGAAAATCAGAGGGCAGGGGAGAAAGAAAAAACGCCCAAATGCTGTTTACACACAGAAATACACACACATACATATGGTTAATAGTCTATTAATTGAGGTGAACAGCTAATCCCAGTTCTAAAGCTTCTGCTAAATATCTTAATGTGAAAACTTAGCTGATGGAACAGATTTGCTTTTCTGATTATATATCACTCTTCACAAACAGCTGTACATTTTGGCATCACTACCTCTACATAATGTAATACTTAACCCACTCCTGGGGCACATAATCTAAGTTTATGTTCTTGTGATCAAATCCTTCCTGATACAATCTAAGAAGCACTTCAGTTCATTATCAGTCATGACTGGGTATAATGAAAAAGCAAGTACACATTCTAGCAGGTACAGCCCATGAAAGCTTTTGAATTTTCTGGTAGTGAGAGGATATTGTTCACCTTGTGTTCTCAGAAAATTACATATTTGCCTCAATACAGGGAAAATAGGCTTTTAGAGGCACTTCTACCAGTTCATCAAAATGGAGCACCGAAAATGGCAGCTGGATTCTTAAGCACAGAAGATAAGAGCAGTAGTACCTGGCAGTTTGCACAATTCTCGGTCATGGTACTGATTTCATTTGGCTTCCTCTGCCTGTAGTCCATGGAATTATATGCAGGAACATCTTTCCTCAGCCTGAATCACACAAGATCACTGTGGTATCCCATACAGACACAATATATGACTGCCACAGTGTTTTCTTGTGAACTCGGGCATTTCATGAGTCTTACAAAAGCACTGAAAAACTCAACAACCTGCGCTCCACATTTTGCCTGGATATGATACACATCCTTTTCTCTTCCCCTGGCATGACACACTAAGATTACTGCTGCTTGACAAAGAAACTAGTGACTGACACTGCAGGTTCCACATTCTTTGACAGAAGTCTCTTCAAACCGAAATAATTTCTTGTCGTGCATTTTTGAACTCAACTCATAGCTGAGCAACACAATGTCCTTTTAACTTTGCATCCTGGTTTAGTACATTTTGTATGGTGTGCCTTGGTTCTGAGTGAAATTGAACTTATATTTGAGTCTGGGAAAATGGATTATTTTGGCAGCACTGTGCTTCAGCACACAATTCAGAAGCTGATGTGACCATTCACTTTGCAAGGACTTTTTCAATTTTGTAACATCACACATTTTATTAAGCAATAATACTCATCAAATAGTAAAAGAAAATTCTTTTTCATTGCTATTTCAAAACCTGATTTTCACTTATGTGTTTATTCTTCTTTCAGGCATGTTTACCACAACTTGTAATTGAGTGTACAAGTACATATTTCTTAACGTGAATGCAAGTCAACCTGCAAAGCATATTTTGAATTAATAAACTTGAGTGATTGCAATTAGGACACCTATACTGTGCTGAATCTGTTAAAAGATATATGCCATGCAAATTATGAATGTACAAGGGATTCCCCTAATACAGGATGTATTTCATCTTTCTTTGCCTGATTTTATAAACAGCTCAGAGCACATAACACAGAAGAAAAATGCCAGCAGGCAGTCAGATATTCCAATGAATAAATGGTATATCTTACTTGAATAAGTGCTACTGGCCAAGAAATGTTTGCTAACATCAAACAACAAAATTTTTGAAGGCAAACAATCAGCTGGCCAATGTAATAGGAAATAATTCACTGAATAAAGTATTTACTCTAAATTATTATTTAGCACAAATAAACTGTTCAATCTTGATCTCTAAAAGCTGAGGAATTCTATATTCCACAGCTATAGGAAGTTAATAATAACTGCAACTTATATGGATAACTCTCAGGATCTCTCGCTGGTCAGAGTGACCCTGAGAAAAGTTGGTAAGGCCCTTTTCCCAGCCCAGTGCTCAAAGAAGGAGTCAGAGCTCTTCAGTTCTCAGACTCAAGGTTGTTTATTGTATCTTATCTATAAAATTCTTTCTCCTATCCAGCTGAGGTCAAAAAGCAAGACAGTCCAAGGCACTCTGCCTGCCCCCGGAGTGGTGTTTTGCCTTTACACTAAAAATTACGTATACAACGTTTACAATTACTTTCAAATACCTATCACCTATGTTAACTCTAAACCAATCTAAAAGTGCCAACATCACAGCAGAAGATGGAGGCCAAGAAGAAGGAGAAAGGCTGGACACACCCAGATTCCTCCATCTTGCCCCCTGAAGCCCCATTCTAAAAACCCCAAAATCTATTTTTTCACCCCGTGATAAATTCACTATCATTCTACTTAAACTGTTGTGGCTTACTGATCTTCATCTAAGGTCGGTAACTTGCTCCACGGGTCATAATGAAAACCACATTCATCTCAGGCTCTGTGCCAGGGTCTCTGAACCCCCCGGCAGGGGTCTTGGCTGCTCAGGACAGCCAGAGGGGTGTCCTGGGTTCTGACAGAAAACCCACTCTGAATCACCCCAATCCAGTTCATTCCAATACTGCACAGCAATTCAAAAAAAAACCCAAGCAAACAAAAGAGTTTTTATCCACCTTAACAATTTCTCCATTGTCACAAACACAGAATCCCTAAATACTACATTTTATATTCAGTTCTTTAAGTTAGCTTATACCTATGTAAAATTATGAGTCGGCAGATGCGCACTATTGTCTGTGCCCCTAAGAGGGCACATTGTTTATTCCACAAGTGCATGAAAGACTTGCAATCTGTGAATTATGAACAGGTCCAGGGGTTTGAAAAAAAGTGTTTGGATTACTAATACGCAGGGCTTATTTCTTCCAAGTTGAGAGATGGGTGCACTGTGCATAAATACACACATAAGCTCCTCTATGACAGGCTTTCCATACATCATTGCACACTTCTAAACAGCAAACACAGGACAGAGTTACACGACCTTGTTGTTTGGTTCTGCAATACTTTACAGTACTATTAAAAAAAATGGAATTGTTCCTGGCACATACATTGTGGCTGTGATAAGCAGTTAAAATATACCAATAGCTATAAACATAAAAATACTCTATTAAAACAAAATTGCATATTATTTTAAAGTATCTATTGTAAAGCTATCACCAGACCATCACCAAAAACTCATCAGGAATATTATTATTCCAGCACCTCCCTTAAAACGACTTCCCCAGGTTTATACTCCATCCCTGTAGTTTCACCTCACTGTGAAACTTCCTGAAAGGTTACCCTAATGTCATGGTTTCACACTGGCACAATGCCAATGCCCCCATGACAACATCCCCTCCCTGGCGTCTGCTGTGAGATGGTACCCGGAATAAACAAAGCAGGCTCCTACTTAGGGTAAATGAAAAAAACTTTATTAACTAAACTACAAAAACTAAACCACAAAGAAGGAGAAAAAAAAAACACACAAGGAAAATGAAAACCGCACAGAAACACTCCCCCTCCTCCTCCCACCAAATTCCCAATACATTTACATTCCCCAAAATTATCAACCCTCGGTCTGGCACCACCCTTTGAATAATCAAATCCTCAGTTCATCAAGAGTAGAAGGAGTCCTTCCTTGTGCCATGGACTTCTTGTCACAATCAGCACCGCCCGGAGATCCTTCTGCCATTGTGACATCTTCCTTCCATGCCCAATGCTCTCACCACCAGCCATGGGGCAGGGGCCTGCTTTAAGGGTGGTCTTTTTAATTTTAAGGATGCCTGGTCCCATTCCAAACAGAGCACAGTCTCATCTCTGGGACCCCTGTCCCCCCACATTTTCTTCACACCCCCTGGGGCTGAGGGGTCTCAACACTGAACTCTCTTGGCTCTGAGCCCTTGCTTCGGCCTGGAATGCAGTCTCTGTATCACAAGGAAACAGTCCATGGATATACAACAAAAGAGTCCAGCAAAAATGCCACTCCATCTTCTCCATTCCTCCAACATCTTTCACTTGCCAGACCCCACCACTTTCCTTCTTCATCCTCTACTCTTATCTCTCTTCTAGGAAGGGTTAATGTTCACAGCGCTCTCTCTCTGTGCAGGGGGGCTGTCCAATGGCTCCTGGGGTCTCTCTCTCTCTCGGCCCTCGGTGGCGCTTTGGACGCCGTCTCTCACTCTCCCCCAGCCACCGCATCCACGGCGCATCCACGGCGCGGCCCCAGCAAGGATGAGCTCCACCCCAGCGGCTCGCTCAGGGAGCGGGGAGCTCACAGACAGCCGCGCCCGTGCGGGGGAGAGGCCAGGGGCAAGGCCAACCCCTGTGTGAGTGTTCTCAGAGGCGCGTCCAAACATCCCCATTGGCCACACCAGGTGCCAATATTAAAATCTGAGCACCCATTGGCCTGACCACAGCATATCTCAGAAATCCCAAAAAACATATTTCCTGTGAAACCACCACACCTTACCAAATTCTAAGTTCTTTATATTTAACCTCATTAGAGGCTTCAGAATTGTTTAAAGTTAAGCAATCCTACTGCAAGATAAGTAGCAATTTTTCCATAAATGAATATTCAGAAATATAAATGTATGGCATTGAACTGCAAAACTCACATTACCATTTTATAATTCAATCAAGGTACATGCAATATAGTTAACAACTGAGAAATGACCATAGAAAAAAGTGGTATGTTATAGGCAGTAAAAAAAAAAGCTTTAATTCATTTATCATCCTGAATATTCAATATCTATATACTGAACTAATTCTAGTATGGGATCTAAGCCTTTGGGAAGCATCTCTCCAGTTATGTGACTCTCAGGGATTCCTAACCTAGCCATAGTTTTTGTCTCCCAGCCTACATGAACTTTCAAAACCAGGGCTGGAGTGCCTTTAAGGGGAAAGAAAACAAGTGGGAAAGTTACCTATAAAATCTGCTATTTGTGTAGGTTTCTCAGACCTAAAAAAGGTACAGTATTCTGAAGAAAATAGATTTACATACACATTTATACAAACACATAGTTTTCTCACAACGTATAATCAAAAACTGAACAAAAGCCCCCAGGCTCAATGCTATTCCAGGCATGCAATGGGAGAAGCCCTTTGGAGGGCCTGGCTTCAGAAGAGAGGAATGAGATAGTAAGGCAGCTCTCTCCACCCAGTCTCACCCACAGCCATGCTGAGACAACAACATGCGCGTTTAGTACCAAATTGCACAGGTTGCTGTAGTGATTTGGAGCAGATCCTTAGTCTAGAATAAAGATCCTGGAGACAGGCCTGGCAATCAGATGGCAGTGGCAGGAAATGGTACAGAGAGGGGCACTGCAGTGGAAGGTTGCTCTCTTCACTCTTCTCAGGCACTGTCCAACTCCAGAACACGCAGAGGTTTTTGGTGTGCCTTTGTACCTGTCAGGGCAAGAGGCAGAAGTCCAAGGAAGTATCTCTTTTTTAGGATCAAGCTGGTCATGTATTTTTATTCTTTAGCTTGCTGGGCTCACAGGAGATGATATGGCAAAGGATGCAGCCTTAAAGAGCAAGTTTGGGCAGCTGGGGGAGAAGGTGAAAATCGAAGTCTTACTCTTATCATTGCTATGATGTGTTAACACATATACCTGGCTTTTCTTAGAGGGACACCACAAGATACACCTAGCTTGGATCCCTCACTACAAGAAAGTCATTGAGGAGCAAGTCCAGACAAGGGCAAAGGTGCTGGTGAAGCATCTGGAACACAAGTTCTCTGAGTTCTGTGAGCAGCGGCTGAGGGAGCTGGGGTTGCTTGGTCTGGAGAAAAGGAGGCCTAAGGGGGACTTTATTGCTCTCTATAATTACTTGAAATTTAGTCATGTGAGGGCAGCCTCTTCTCCCAGGTAACATGCAAGTGGACAAGAGGAAATGGCCTCAGGTTGTGCCAGAGGGGGTTTTGACTGGATATCAGGAAAATTTTGTTCCCTTGAAATGATTATCAGGTATTGGAACAGGCTGCACAAGGAATGGTAGTATATATGTATATATAAAGCCAGCTGGACCTTACACAGATCAGCCTCCTGCTGATGTAAGCTGTGTGTAAATGAATCTGTAAAGTAGCCTCAACACAATCTAAAGACAGATGAAATCTAGTTAGCACTAACAAATTACTCATTATGTGTCTGAATTACCTGAAATTCCAAAGGATCTAGCTAGGCACTCCAAGCCCTTTGTCCCTCTACTACATCTTTCACAAGCACATTTAAATATTGGTTTTAAATGAAACTAGGGACTAAAGAGTAAAAAGACAAGTTTCTGACCTAAGACTGTGCCGCGTTTCTCAGATCAGGGAACTATGGCAGTACAAAGAACTGGCTCAAGACTTCCATTGCATTTAATTTGCAGAGGTAAAGAGTTCTGAACACTGCACAGAGATTTAAATCCTCCTGTGCACCCACAGGCAAAATTTTGTGTGGGTAGATGAAAGCAAACTCTCTTACGTAATTCCCTGCCTACGTGACGTTCTCACAGCACTCTTTAAAAGCAAAAGTAATGATTTTTTGGTCCTGTGTTTCCTTCCTACAACCTAAATTTGCTCCTGCTTATTCCTCCCAGCTGGCATTAACTGGTTTTGAGCTCTGAATTTCTATTCACCCAGGGCAGCACTCAGCTCACCAAGCATATTTCACCTGTGCTTTTTGGCAAGATTCAGTTCTAAGCTGGTGTCTGACACAGTGGATCAGCATATTAACATATGAACCCTGCTCACATGATGGTGTGATTTCCAGCCTCTGTCTCACAGCCACTTTGCAGACTCTGTTGTTCCAGATAAAAGGTGCTGTTTTTCAGAGAGATTACACTGAAGCAAAGGGAGCAGCTCTCCAAACTAAAATTGCAGAGTGGCAGACAGGGCATCTTTTTAAAGCTATACAAAGGAGTTATGAACCTAAATCCTGGAAGATTAAAGACAAAGACTGAGTTGCACTCAGTTATCAAATGCTTTTCTACATATAAGCAACATTCTGATTCTAATTAATCTC
Source organism: Setophaga petechia (assembly GCA_024362935.1). Taxonomy (NCBI): domain Eukaryota; kingdom Metazoa; phylum Chordata; class Aves; order Passeriformes; family Parulidae; genus Setophaga; species Setophaga petechia. Next base: position 19,149,361 of record JANCRA010000002.1, read on the forward strand.
AGACCTTTAAATACCATAACAAATCTTTCAAACCAACATTTTGAATTTCTTTTGTGTATTTTATTTTTGTTTAGCACACCCAGTATTCTTCCTGTACATTAGCTGGCTTAAATATATTGCAGTGTAAAAAAGGAATACTTCTAAATGTATTTTAGTAAAGACTTGTTTACAGGTCTGTTTAGGAAATTAATTTCCAAGAAAAAAAATCTCATTTGCTTTCAATCCCATAACTGTAACGCAACTTATATCAGTTCTAGCCAAGTTAACTTTCCTTTCATTTGAATGAAAGAAGTTCGGAATGTAACAGCATTTATTATTGTCCATGTTGACTTCAGTGATATGTGCCAGCAGACCAAACAGTGCCCAAGCAAACGCATGAGCTTGTAAGTCCAGAAAGTCTTTTTTTCTATATCACATTAAATGGAAAACTATTACTTGTTTTCTTTCCAATGCAAGTGGCAAGAGGGCAGGTGTTATAGAAAATAAAGGCCTGACAGGAGAGACAGAAGGAATTCGTTAAGATGAAACAATGGGTAGTAAAAGGTGTTAATTACCATGACACACCAGCTCTTTTTTCTTCCCTCTTTTAATTACTCTCTGGTAAATAATTTCATTCCTAAACTTGTTTATCATCCTATCTCTATTTCTCATTTAAGCATTAATCGATTACTGTTTTTGTCTGAAGACAAGCACTCTACCATTCTGTCCTTATCACATTTCTTTTTCAGTTCAGAAGTCAGCAGGATTGCTGATCCAAGCAACATTGAAAGGTGACTGATGACCACTTAACATGAATGACATTTGGCTTTTATGAGGAAATATATACACTGCAAAATAACACACAAAAATAATTGTGCATAGTATATTAAGAACTCCAGTATTGTTTTCAAAACAATGTTATGTGATCTGAATGTAGGCATTGGGATAACAGAACACATGAATGCTGTCTATGCCACGGGCTTTTCTTCCTCATTACTACATTTATGGTCACTTCAGAACAGACCACTGCAGATGTGAACAAAATGCATTAAACTTAATCAATCAGATGTTGCTCCAGTGTCCTTCAGGGAGCAATTGTCTTCTGGTAGGGCAAATAAGAAATGGCTAACAGAAATCTCTGCATACAGGCCTGAGAGCATGCAGACTTTGGGGTTTGCCTTTCAGGACAGCACCTGCTTGAGCTGCAGTTTGTAAGGACACCGAGTGAGGAGACAACTCACAGTGTTATCACTCAGATACCAAACACATACTTAAGTAGACAGGTGAAAAATTCTTTTATATACACATTTCAAATATATTCCTTGCCATTTCTCTGTGCACATATGCATGACAAGAGGTTTCTTATTTGTTCTAAGCAATAGCAGAAATCAAGAATAACTAAAGTGAAGTGAGTGGTTACACTGTGCCCAGCTCTGTAATGGGCCTAAGGCTGCTCACTCAGGAACTGACTCAATGTAAGTGTCAAGTAAAGCACTCCATCAGGACTTAGGAAGAGATGCTGACTGCAACTGCATTTGTGCACTTCTTCAAACCTCCAAACTACATCTTCCTTACTGCTTAACTACTACATAATCTTTACATTATTTCCAAATCCCCTGATATAGACAAGAAACAGCTTTTATTTCTTCCTGTAACCAAGTCCCTAATCAGACTACTTCCTCATCTGAAGAATGAAAATTAGGCTGCTTATGCAATTCCCATTTTTAGACTTTTTTCTTTAACTGTGATCAGTATTTATGTGGGTCCAAATACAAATGAGATTATTAATTTTCCTCAAAATTCATTTAATCAAGTGTAGATATTTGTCTGTATATACCAACTTCTGTTTCTCTCATCTCCATACAGAAGAATGATAAAGTATAAGACATAACAGCTCTCTAACATAATTCTTACAGTACATAATTCTTGTGTACATGCACCTTATGCAGGCTCCTGCCAACACAGTAAAAGAAGGGAAATTCTTTAGAGACAAACACATTTAATAATGCTATAAGGCTAAAAGAAGGTAAGAGATTTTTGAAATAGATTAGCAAGAATGAAGGAAAAAAAAAGCCAAAAAAGGAAAGCAATAGAGCACTCACTTGAGAGATCAGATGAGTGGCTCCAGTGATCAGATCAGAGCCCAGTGACAAAGTTAAATGAACAACTTTTAAAGTTCATAATATACTGAAGTGATAAATGGGAAGGTTTAGTATAGAGATTAGATGTGTAACAGAAGCAGGGGAAATATTTAGGTATAAAAAAGGCAGCACCTGTGACCTGTCCCTGTTTGCCATTAGAAAAAGAGAGGGACAAATTCCCAGAGTAAAAACAACTCAAGGAACTTGCCAGGAAAAAAAAAATGGAGGGAGAAGGTCAGAGAACCGAAAACACAAGCAGAGGCAGTCTGGGAAGGAACAGAGGCAGAGCTGGATTTGGGAGAGATCAGGTGAATTAGCCAATGAAGGTGACACAGGATGCGGTGATATAGTCTTGTCTCCTGAAACAAGACAGTAGTCTTGCCACAGCAGTCTGAAAACCTAGACAGTGCTCAAGTAGGCAGCTGAATTAATAATGAAGCTTTTAATCAGACAGAAGTAACCAGAAGATATTATTGTCTTATAGCTCAATGCAGAAACCTGGCCAAGGGGAACAGCAATCCTATTATTTGGCTACTTTTAAAGGTAGATATGGATCAGAGGCCCTTCCTATTGTGAAGACAGGGTATAGATACAATTAACCCACAAGTATCCCGTAAAACTCCTTCTGCAAAGCTGGTCCAGAGACCTACAGATCTCCTAGTCTGAAATGCTCTTACCACTCCCAATTAACTCTTGTGCTAGTAGTAGCCTCTAGCTGAAATAGCTCTTCCCCGTGCTGCATGGGTCTGTCTGTATTGCAGTGCATTCAGCAAAGCCAATGCACTGACAAGCACCAGCTGCTGCGCAGGCATGGGTCTTTGCAGGTTCCAGCGAGGAACGCCAGAACCAGAACAATCGTTTCTTCTTCCTCCAGTTCAGCATGTCAGTAAGGGGACCTATGGTACAAAGTTTCAAACATGTGAGAAACTGAGTGCTCTGAGACAATGTCTGACAGCTGATCTGTTCCCTGAGAACTGATGCACTCAAGTTAGCAGTTTCTCTGATATACAATGTGAGATACCAAAAGGCAGGGCACTTTGAGTGAGACAGGGCTGTTAATTTAGAATGGCTTTGCTAGTTTAGTTCATTACCTTCTGAGTAACACCACAAAACCCTTTTATCCTTCCTGCCTTTCTCTTGGGTGAAGAAAGAGTGAATGGGAAACAGAGAGAGAACTAAGTTTCAAGGATCTAGGCAGACTTTCCCTCTGATTTGTATGAGTATTTTACTGCTGCCACTCACACAGTCAGTGCTCTGGAAGAGATTTTTTTAATCAAACACAAGAAATAAACATTTCTAATAAGACTAAGTCAACTACAGGAATGGAAGTCAGCACAGAGCTTATGAGGGGTGTTGTTATGCAGTCCATCAAACGCACAGGAAAGGTGCCCACAAAGATGCACCCCACAAATATTCAGTTGGACACTCTTCAAAGGCAGCTGTTGTTAGAAAAAAATGTATTTTCTCCCATTTTGCAATGTATGCAGTTAGCTGATTTTACAAGGATCTTCTAAAACAGCAGTGAAGACCACTCAAAGCAACGAAGTATGGCCATTGAACAGAATATCACTGAAAGACTAAATTCAAATTGTTGACATTTTAGAGCTCAAAAACACAAACAGAATAAACACAGGAAGGTCTCACAGACATCTTAGAGGATAGGTGCAGTACGCGGAATCACAGCAATGACATTCCCATATATATTGCTGGTTGATTTATGTTATCCTCTCAGTATTTATCATATTGGGTGTATCCACTGCTATATTTTACCATAAACTGGTGCCACAACACAACCTGATATATGTAAATATATATATATTTCTTTTAGAGAAAGAAAGGCAAAACTAATAGGGAAAAAATTTAGATGTAGAAAATACACTTTGACATGTATTCACACTTTTTTTTGGTATGTGTCTACAACCGCATAGGCAATCATCACATACATAAGTCCTCCTCTTTTAAAAAACAAGTCCTTCATCCATGTGGCTACTTAGATTACATGTTTCACTCCCTCAGATTAATTCTACAGTTGTATTCCATCCTCCTGTTCTTTCTTGGCTACTAAAACCTCAGGCTATTTTCTAATATATTTTAAAGACTAAAATATTATTCTGTTAATTTAATAATCACAGTAGGTTTTCAGTTATCTTTTATAACCTAGTAATTTTTTCCATAAATAACTGTACTTCCCCCCAAAAGTAAAAGATTGGCAGAACTTTCAACTCAACCATTAGTCCACATTCTATTGAGTATGGGTGCCTCATGTGTGTTCTGGAGGATTCTGCCCTAGGAGCAAGAGGCTAATTCATTCTTCAGGCTTATTCAGTCCTCGGCCTTTCTACTGATACCTCCAACAAGGGAGGTGCCAATTAGCACCAATCAAGGTAGTGGGTTTGCAATTTGGAACCTTCACTAGACACTGCACTAACATCATCCATGCTTTTCACAGAATACATGAAATAACTGTCAAATAATAAGGATAGTGCTATCCTCATACAGAAAAAAGTTTGGCTTCAGCTTATGAAATGTGATTTTTTTTTAACCAAGATATCTGCCTTTATTATAAAAAGTAGAAGATTTAAGAGTTGCCTATGAAATGCATGGTTTTATAAAATGCACATAAAAACCATGTGTTTCATGTGGTGATAAAAGCTACAGAAAACATATAAACCTGCGCCAATCACATATATTCTTCAAGCAGTACCTGTAGAATATTATATTACTGTTATTATCATGGAATCAAGTAGAAGTTTTCCATGTGAATAAAAAAGTTCAGCCTCTTGGTCAGCAAAATTTTACCTTGTGCAAGAAACTACACAAGGTAAAATTTTTTCTCAAGTAGCTGGAAAAGATTCACCGAAGAGAAGTAGTCTCTGTGTGTGTATGCATGTGTTCAGATTTCATGCTTCTTTTTCAAAAAACAAATACAAAGAAATAAAACTTTTCAAAGTATTTTTATATACGTATGTGTCTGTGTGACTGCCACAGAATGATTGGGAGGGACCTTAAAGATCATCTAGTTCCAACCCCCCCAACAAGGGCAAGGATGCCACTCGCTAGATCAGGTTGCTTAGGGCTCCATCCAACCTGGCCTTGAACAAATGGGGAATCCACAAGCTGCACAACCTCTCCAGGAAATGCCTATCTGTCTTTCTATCTTTCAAACCAGCCTCAGAAGAGTCTAAGATGTTTGTGAATGCTCATTTCAACACTTGATCTGTAAACAGATTTACACAGTAAAGCAGGTTGCATCTCTAATTAACTTCAGTTATCCAAGCTTGTTAGTTCTTAACCTAACTGAACCTTCTAAGAACTAGATTTCAATAACATCAAATTGAACAGGGACAAACTAACCCACAAACACAACTAATTTGCAAGTTTAATCATGGTTTTATGGGCTATATTTCCTTTTCTTTTGCTGTTACAAAGTTTCTCTAGTACAGCCTGATTCTTCCTCTCATTCTCTCAACCCAAAGGGCAACATTACCATGCAAGTTAAAGCACAAAACTTATCCCGGGACATTTCAGAATGCAAAGTCTGAAAACTCAACTTTTATTTCCAAATGCGGCAGCAACATTATAACCATCCCACAATGCCAGTTCTTTTAGTTTGTTAATGTTTATGTACTTTTAACACTACTCTTCAACACGAATAACTGATCTGCTCTGATACATTACTTTCAGAAATGCGAAACTGCAACCTTTCATAACATGACTGTAGGTTGATGACAACTACCCAATGGCTCTTGCACTCGCCCTCCTCAAAACAATGGAGAAACAAAGATGAAAAGGCTCATGGGTCAAGACAAGAACATTGAGATCACTTCACAATTGCCATTAAGGGCAAAAGAGACTTAATATGGGGAATATTAATTTCATTCATTGGGAATTAAAGATAGAGTAGAATGGTGAGAAACAAAGACAAAAACCAAAACACCTTCCTTCACCTGCACATTCTTTCCAGGCTCAACTTCACTTATTCACTTCCTACTCTACCTCCTGTCTTCCCTGCCCCAAGGGAATCAGGAAGCAGGGGTGGGATCAGTTCATAACAGCTCCTCTCTGCCACTCTTCCCCCCACCTCTCCCCTTTTCTAGTGTGGGTCCTTCCATAGACTGCAGGCCTTCATGACAAACCTTCTCCTCCACGTGCTCTCCACAGACCACAGATCTTTCTGGAAGTATCCACCAGCTCTGGCATGGGATCCTCCACAGGCTGCAGTGTGGATATCTGCTGCACCATGGTCCTCTCCATTGGCTGCAGGAGACTACCTGCTCCACCATCATCTCCTCCATGGGCTGCTGAGGAGTGTCTTAAACCCTGGTGTTTATAAGTGCTTCCTCTCCCTCCTCCCCTTTCTCTGCCCTTGGTGTTTGCAATGTTTCTCACACTTTTCCCCCCTCACTCCTCTGTGCCTCTGCAGCGCTTTTGCCTTTCCTTATCACAGAGATGCACTATCGCGGCTGATGGGCTCAGCTGCGTCCTGCAGGGATTACATCGCTGAGCCACCTGAAACTGGCACAGCAGACCCTGAACACCTCCCACAGAGGCCACCCCTGCAGCCTCCCACCAACACAAAATAAACATTGCTGAAGGTGTGGATTGTCCTTTACAGGCCGAAGAGAGATACTCGATACTGACTGCATTATGCAGCCTTGCCCTCACTTTGGAAAGAAAGATGTGTCTCCCAGTAGAGACTGCACCACTTGACACAGCTGCTGAGACTTCACAGAGTCTGTGCCTCCATCACAATAAAAGCCAGCTGAGTAACATTATTGTCTTAAACAAATTGTTCCTTTCTGGAACCAAAGACCTCGGTAACATGAAAGCTGTTGAAGTCTACACAGTATTTGATTTTTCTCCTTATTTGTTGCCTAACAGATCTTCCTCACTATGTCTTTTATACAGAGACAAAGTTACACCAACATAACTGCTAAAAACTACGTCAGCCTCTGCAATACTCCTACAGTAGCATCTGTGAGCTAAGGGCAAAAAAGATTAAACACTGTATGCTGGCCTTCTTTGCAAAATACATTCTGTTAGCAAAAAAAGACAAGCTAGAATCGCCAGAGCTTGCAGTACTTCAGTAGAGCTTCTACCACATTACCTGTATTTCTTAAATAACAGAAACAATGTTTGCTGTGACACACAGATAATCACATATAACTATTAGGTTCTCCATAAAACCCGTAAGGTCCTCTACATAAATAGTGCTTACTACTGTAGTACTCATTACTAAGTAGGTTGGGAGACATATGAAAAATTAAAACAAGTGAGGTGTATGTTAATTTTCCAGTAATAATTTGATTTCTTATGCATTGAAATTTTTTAACTTCATCTAGACAGCTTCGTAACATCCTAACAAATATTTTCAGATTAAAATGCCAACCCAGATGAGGCCACACTCAGGAAACAATCCCTGGGGCAGAAAAGAGGGTCACAACATAGACTTAACCATCTGCCAAAGTGGATTTACAGTGTCTACAGTTAGCTAAGTTATTCACTGCAAATATACTCTGTGTGGAAAAATAGCCCTTTTTTTTCTGCCATGTAAACTGACCTTGACCTTACTGACAGCGTTCAGTATTCCTAAATCTTATCACAGAGATTCTTAAAAATAATTTTATCCATGGATTGTTCTTGAAATGTACACTGCAAGGAATAAACAGCTGAGAGTGGTCACACAGGTCACACAGCAGCAGCTCAGTACCCTGACTAGTGAAGGAACAGAACCAACACTATGTGGCTATGGCCACCAGCCATCTGACAACAGTAATGAGAACATGCTACAAAGAAAGTCCACCAGCAATGCGTATGTTAAATCTGTTCAAAAGATACATTTGTCAAACAGTTTTGAATAACTAAAAAATCGAGAAAAATCTGTTCATACACAACTCACGAAGAAGGAATAAGAACAAATTTGCCAAGCAAATTGTTTGCTATGCATAGATATCCCAGCTGTCCTCATTATCTTACTTATCTTGTTTAAATCTCCCTTGCACTCCCACCCTCTTGCCTGGTTTACCCAGTGTCATCAAATCCTTTATCATGACATGTTTTCTCAAAGGCACAGTCTTATCTCCACCTGAAAAACTCATTCTTTCACTGACACTTTTTTAGTTTTAGTTTTTTCTTTCAGATCATTTGGAATGAAATCACAAAACTGTTTAACATTTCACAAAAGCTCACAGAAATTTTCCTATTGAGTGTGTGACATTGTCGCAAGTGCCAGTAAAATGGCTGCTGCAAACGGATACAGGGATACAGAATTCCTAACAGAGCAACTAAAGGTACTCAAACCTTCTGCCAGATTACAACATTGCTGCTAAAAGGAAGACAGATAAGCAAGTGCCATGTCCAATACCTATGCCAACTCTGTCATAGTCTTCCTATACAACTTTGAATAAAGGCACATAGGTTCCTCTCTGCAATATAGGATAAAAATACATGTCTGTCTGGAAAAAGTGTCATGAACATAAATACATTAAAGACTGCCAGATGCAGGGGAACCATATTAATGGGATTACACTGAATACAAATAGATCATATGTGAGAAGGCATATGTGCACGCTTACAGGGTAAATTAAAGGTGAAGGTGGAACACGTAGGAAATTGACACTCTAGCACTCTTTAGATTTTGGTACGAGAAGTCTAGTTATGTTGCAAAATTAGGACATTAATCCCAGTTGGAGACATCTATCCCATGGAGTAAGCAATACTGTACTGTTTACACTTCATAAGGATTCACTGCAGCATCCATGTTAGCTATAACCACACAGCCTTCTCTCTAATTCTTCCTACTATTGATAAGGTTCTGGTACCCTTAGATTTTGAAAAGGGGGAAATGAAAATAGTGCAGGAAGGTCAGACATTGTTAAAACAAGGAAAGCAGCAGGGGACGGATTCAGCAGAGAACGATCATGCAGACTGTTCCCCGCTGGGACTGGAATTGCTGCAAACACTAGAGCCAGAATACAGAGCTTCACTAATTCTCAACATACGAATAGTAAATTTTTCAGTCTGAAGTGATACTTGCATGCAATTTAGCTGCATCAGTTCCAATCTTGCTCTTTTTCGTAGCCAGTCAGCTTTATTGTTAATGTTGGGGCACAAGCATGTAGAGCAAAGTGCATGTGTAACTCATCAACAAGCCCTCTCTATCACCTCAAAATGCATCAAACAGCCCTTGGAGAAACAGAAGGAAATCACATTGCCCTGGATTAACAGCACAGAGATGTAGGACAAAAGAAATCACACACTAAACCTTAGGTACTCAGTTTAAGAGTGAAATAAACTTTTTTGCATTAAATGGGTACCAACAGTTTGAAAATTAAACTTCTGCTTGAAAATTCCATAATCACTATATTAAAAGTATCCCATAAAATTACCTGACTACAAAAAAAAAATCCTAACAAAATATTTCTTCCACATTTTTTCAGATTTCTTACTTCAAGCACATGATGGAATTTATTGGACAGCCAGTCTAAAACTATTAAGGTAAGGACAGTGAGTCTTAAATCTTTCAAAGACCAAAATACTCAGCTTGAATATCATTAACATCCTCTCTCTGTTCAATGGGACTGTTAATATTTTTCAGATAAAAGACATACTAAAATGCTATGCCATGACATGATAAGTTTTTTTCTTTGGTACCTACATCTTTAAACACTTCAAATACCAAATAAAGGTAAACAGAAAAGCAGTAATAAACACATTTTAAAGATGGAATCCCCAACTAACAAAGAAAGCCACATTAAAAACAAGTGAATTTATCTTTTAAACAATATGTAAAGATCTTTTTCTTTTTTACTTACTTGACAAATCAAATTTCCATACACAGCAAATATGCTACACATGTGGATGCTTGTGAAGACATCAACTATCAGGTTAAACTTTGAGTGCCTATCTTGAAAATTAACTTAAATTAGTGGCATATTTGTTATTTGACAGAGTGTGGGTTAGCTCACTGCTGCTTTGGACCACCCCAAGTCCTAAGTCATGATTAGTTACTGCTCTCTCTGCAGGCTACCAAGTGGTACGGGATCACTGCTCTTCCCAAAGAGCCACTGCTGCTGTGCAGTCAGGTCCTCTCCTGTCTGTCTGCCAGTCTCTAAACGTTCTCATCATCCTCAGCTGCTCTGACAAATCTAACCAGATCACTTGTAAGAAAGCATGAAATAGCACAGGACTCTCTGGCCTCTCAGGACCAGTGAGTCTGTACCCAAAAACTTCCTCTAGAGGCCACTGTCTGCCCTATCATCCATACCAAAAGGTCAAATACTTTTTCCCTCGGTGCACTCAACAAACACACCAGGAATATTCTTTCCTCCCAGTTCCCTTGGAACTTGGCTCATCACTGTGGACTCATAGCATGAGGTGATGGCCCCAGTGGCCTGCTGCCAGAGTCCAAAATGTATGTAAAAGTTTACATACATTTCAGACAATTCTTGTTCTCTATCAATACTGATAATCTTTGGTAAGTTCAACATTAATTCTTTTTATGACAATCCTGTTTATAACAACATTGTGAAATAGAAGTAACACATTTTTGTTCATCAGAAGGAACTTTACTATTTACAGGGGCATTTCTGCCTTTATTGATTGCATATGTATGCATGAACGTGAAGTTCAATGTTTTTGTGAAATAAAGCCAAAAAGCCAATTATTGGTATTTTTCCAGTACTCCAATGAACCAAAACAAAAACACTGGGTCAAGTAAAATAATTTTCAGTATTAGCAGCCAAACTGCCAAAAGGTTTCAATAACATTATAACCCTAAACAAGTACTGTATCATATAGTCTAAGCTTCAGCTTATCACTGTAGCCTCAGTAGCATCAGATAGAAATGGAACAATCACCTTTTGATCTGCTTTGTGTCAAAAGAAAACACAAGTGTTACCATTTTGCCAGAAATAAATGCCTTCAGAAATGGCAAGAAAATAATCAGCTAGAACACACCAAGATGATTCAGCAAGTGCAACAATCCTCACCCTCCAGAGACCTCCAAGTCTCTGCCACAGAAGATTCTCTTAATGACACTGGGAAAATTCCTCATTGGCAGTGAGTCTGATCTTGAGATTGTGAGCAAGACACAATGGCCTAGCCTCTCAGAAAGAAAAAGTTGTGTCTTGCTATAAAACAATGCTCTGTCCTGTTGTCATTATATTACAAGAGTTCCACGTTACTAGTTTCATACCTCCTTGATGCTTCTTGTAGGCATCTCCTCTAGAAACTGACTCTTCCTTGTCCTCACAGCAGCCAACTGACTCCAGTTCCCACCAATCCACTCTTATAACACTCTTCTTACTGGCTTACAGGTGTGGCCAGTTAACATCAGACCTGCTCCTCATCTTTAGTAATTGGATCTGCTGCAACTCTTTAGGGGATAAGATTACATTCTATACCACCGTCATTTACCCATACTGTCTCCCCCTACACTGTCCTGTTCAGCATCTCATGTTTAACTGAACCCAACCATGGCCATCTGAGGTTTTCAGAAAACATTTGTGTTAATGAATTACAAAAAACCACAGCTCAAAGTCATAGAATATCTCGAGTTGGAATGGTGGCCAACAAGGATTATTTCAGTCCAGGTTCTGGCCCTGCACTGGAAAACCCCAGGTATCACTCCATGTGTCTGAGAGAGCTGTCCATACAAAGGGCTGGCTAATTGTCCTAAGTCCTGAGGCATGATATTGCAGAGCTCCCGTAACTGAGTATGTAGGAGATAATGCTGATATCCAGGTTTGATCCAAGAACAAGAACAAAACCATTCAGGGTCCCCAATCTATACACTAGTCCATTATTCTCTTTCACATAAGTCACAGTATATGTGTGTATATACACAAGCCAGAGAAGACACCCTGGAATGATTACCTAAAGACTTCCTTCAGCTGTTCACATAAATGCATTTGACTAATTTCAAGTGCATTTTGCTCTATGGGGATTATATGACCAGGTGATTATACTTTTTTCCATAGTAGTAACACATCCTGTACATTAATTACTAAACTGCTTTGAATATTTTATCTAGAAGACAGGCTACCTAGAACTATGGCTTTTCTTACAGCCATGCAAGAAGCTGGAAAAAACACTAAATTACACCAGATTAAGCATGTATCCCTTGCCTCCTCTTCCTTTCAATAGTTTAAGTATTGGTGTTGTATTTAGTATATATATATATATATATACACACACTATAAAGAAGTGTAACCAGGTCCTGACTAGAAATACTTAGAAACTTACTAATTTCATATCAGTGTATCTTAAAAGACATCCTAGAGTGAGGTGCATCATTTTGGCTACAGGATATCTAATATAAAGTATCTGTTAATATGTTAAAAGTTCTCTTGTGAATTTTGTCATGTCAAGAAATTGTCATCCAAATTAAATCACCATGAAAACATAATGTTTTTTTCTTTAGTCTATAGATAATTATCATTTGATAATTTTACCACTACTATATCTAAAATCCTCCAACTTCAATGTAAATATCAAAGATGACAGAAGATGTTTGAAAAAGTCTTTGATTATTAACTATTACAACATCTTGAAAAATTATAGGTTTGAAATCTACATAGTCATATGCATGAACAAGTTGCTTTGGAGTAAGAAGTTAACTCTACCCACTTTATTGCACAAAAGTAACATTTTATTTTATGAAAATTATAAATTAAGACAATTCTTTCCCTATTGAAAAGGATGTCCTCAGTGAAATAGCTTAGGTACCCAGATTAACCTCACAGTTGCCCGAGAAATTAAGAAAACATTTATGAATTATGTGTGCTTCTTATAGAAACAATTCTTCATTGGCAGTTGACCTGCTGGGATACTTCTCTGAAAACACCAAGTAACATGGAAAAGAAAGAGCTTTTTATCTCCAATGCAGTTATTTTGATGTTAGAATTATGAGAACCTGGTTCAGATTTACCCAATGTAGAAGAAAGGAACTGGAAAAATAAGTGGCCTGTAGTTTCCCAATCACAGCTTCCTGGAGATCTGCATGTACCCCTGCTCATGAACTGCATTGCAAGCTAAATCACTCACCTGCTCACATACATCAGCATTCATACTCATGTTTATCACTTAAAAAGAATAGGGAAAAAAAAACACAAAAACAAGACCTTGAAAGACCTTAATATTTGAGTAGTACACTAGTTGGCATCTCCTACTACTAACAAATCTTCAGTTCTTCCAAGGAAGACAAAGTTTGATGTATTCAGATGGATGGCTGAAAAAAGTAAACAGCCCCAAATCAGTCTGCAGAACATCACTACACAGTTGACAAAAGGGTTCAGAAACTAGCAAAACTCACTACAGCACTCAAAACAAAAATGCAAAACCACAAATTTAGACTTGTATATTTATATTGATCCAAGAAGTATGAACAGGCCATGTGAAAGAGTAAGCACAACATGAACTGAAGGTGACGCACCAAAAAAGGACCTGGGGGTGCTCGCTGACTACAGCTGAACATGAGCCAGTGCGTGCCCAGGTGGCCAAGAAGGGCAGCGGCATCCTGGCCCCAATCAGCAATAGTGTGGCCAGCAGGACCACACTATTGCTGATAGTAGGGCAGGGATTGTCTCCCTGTATTCGGCACTGCTGAGGCTGCAGCTCAAGTTCTGTGTCAAGTTCTGGACCTCACAACTCAGGAAGAATATAGAGGTGCTGGAGCAAGCCCAGAAAAGAGAAATGGAGCTGGTCTAGAGCACAAGTCCTGTGAGGGGCTGAGGGAGCTGGGATTACACAGCCTGGAGGAGGCTCAGGGGTGACCTTATGGCTCTTTGCAACTGCCTAAAAGGAGATTGTAACCCAGCAACATGCAGCAGGACAAGAGGAAATGGCCTCAAGCTATAACATTGTCCACATTTAGGTTGGACAATAGGGATAAATTCTTCCCAGAAAGGGTGATCAGACATTGGAATGGGCTGAGCAAGGAGGCGGTGGAGTCACTGCACCTGGACATGTTTAAGGACAGTCTTGACAGAGCACTTTGTGCCAGGGTCTAGTTGATATGGTAGTGCTAAGTCACAGGCTGGACTCAATGATCTCAAAGGTCTTTTGCAAACTATGTGATTCTCTGATTCTGTAAATTCTGAGTTATTAAATTCAATTCAACCACTTATCCAGAGGATAGCCATTAGATACCCATAAAATATCCACTTCATAGTATTTGCACCTTTGGTAGAACATGACAACTCAGAAGAACCAGATGAAAATATTCAGCTGGAACTTGTTAGGCTCAAAGCATAAAATATTGAGGATCTATGTTGTGTACTACAGAGGAGACAAGACTTAGGACACCACAATACTCTTCTTGATTTAAGGTCTCTAAACTACAGGAAATGGTTGGAGACTTGTGGGTAATTTCTACTTCATGCGTAAAGAATGCAGGTGAAGGTCCACACTTTGAACTGAGCCCTCCCAGAAACAAAGCTCAGAGATGGAATATTCTTTGGTTAATCAGCCATAACCTTTCCTCTTCCCCTTGAAAATGGGGAAACTTGTTCTCCAAGTTACTGTTATCAGATGGGTACTGCTAGGGGTAACAATGAACAAGGCATAGATTTTACTATCCCACAAGAATGAAGAATTAATCCTTTTGGCTGAGTGACAGTCTTGGAGATAATTAAAGGGATTCTATCACCATCAGACAGTACAAAAACACAGCTTTTATATACAATGAAAGAAGGGAACCAATGAGAAAGGAAGAGACTCTGTAAGACAACTGAGGTCAGCAGCCTCTCACTACAGGACTGCCAAATTCTGCCTAATGCAGGGTTATACTGAATAAAATATTAATTGTGCCTATTGTGGCCTCCTTCCAAGTCTAATAGCCTTTACTGGGCCCTTGGTACAAAACACATAAGAACAGGAATCCCCCGATACATACTAGAAAGCTTGATTCAAAGAAGGCTGTTGTGGACTCTGTTCTTGCCACTCTACCTGAGACTCAAGGGAAGATTTCTCTGAGAATAAAGGTCTGTGCAAAATTTTGGACTATGGACTTCCCAAAGCAGTCCTATCACTAGCACTGCTTTCAGATACAAAATTGCTTTGCATTCAGAGCTGCCCTTTGCTACCAGAGCTCACTGTTACCTCCCTCTTAGAACTTTTTATAAATCAACCCTTATTTCAGCATGTCTGAGGACAGCAGACTTTATACCGAGGTGCAAGAACATGTTCTTGCAGGCTCTGAAATCTACATGGTGCAGTGTTTTAATGAATTGGTACTTCAACTCTAAGCATTTGGTCCCTGCCCCATTTAGGATAAAAGACATAGCTAAATGTAAAGAGATTACTTACAGTCCTTGGCTTTATCTCTCTCACAGAAGCACTACTCAGCTTGCAGCAAAATTATAGCTGCTATTCAACAGTGGCATATTAGAGGAACTGCCTTGCCAGCACTACAGTGCATGAGCAGTACTGGTTCAGAGATTGCATACTCCCACCTGCACTATACTTAGTTCTAGCCAACACTAATCATTTCCAAGACACATCTACTAATGTGCATTTCCTCTCAAAATACTGACTAATGGTGAAAATCAATACAACAAACTGATAGGATGTATGACTTGGACATACCTGTTTCACATAATAGGAGCATTTACCTTTAAACAATTTGTGACCTATAAAATGTTCACTGAAATTAATGATTAATTAATTACAAAAGTGCAGACATTTGTTCCAATTACAGTTATCCTTACTGTTGTACTAAAACATTGGGCTTGCTGGTATGGGCTTCCTTTTTTTTTTTTCCTTTTTTGTTTTTTAATGGTAGCCAAAGAAGTAATTCACTGCTTAAAGCCAGTTTCTCTTCTGGAGCCCTTTCTCTTACATTTTCTGTGCCCCCTGACCTCAGACATCTGTCACAGCAACACTTCTGCTCAAAGCAGGGGAGAAGGTGAATGGTTTCATCAGAAGCAGATGCCAAAATGCTCCTTGGGTGGGCTGGGACAGAGTGATCATCACTCTCAGTTGCAGTACAACCTGACTGCTGTTCTGGAATATTCTCCAACCCCAAGAGGTCCCAGGACAGTACACTGGTGATTCTGATGATTGGTTTGTCTCCCACACTGCAGAAAGCGCTGATGGGAAGTCAATCACATTAGTCTGAAGGGCCAGATTTTGCCCTGCAATCTTTATCCAGTAACAGCTATTGCATTCTATAGGGCAAAAAGAAGACCTATTTTTTAATAGCTTCATGTCGTTTTTTCTTCAGATCTTCTCTGTTTTTCAACAGGCATCATTGCATAACAGAAACAGAAGTGATTTTTGCAAACGGTAGTTCTGAAAAAAGAAAATAGATACATGGAAAATAATAATGTATTTCCAACAGATCTCTGAGAAAGATCTGATCTATAGGTCTCAGAAGCCTTCCCAATAGCCAGTGGCCACAGATTGAGACACAAACAACTAAAAATGGAATTATAGGCATCTTTAGGTCACCTTGTAAAATGGAAACATTTAATACCATCAGAAAAAGAAAGGAAGAGGAGAATATTGGCAAGGGAGGATATGGAAGAAAATATGTGGAAGAAATAGAGCATATGCAAGGAAAAATTTCTAACAAGGTCTGTACATTTGTCTTGTGTATTAAATATTTTCTTCTGTATCTCAGAGCATTATTAAAACATTGAGAAATGAATTTATTTCTGTAAGCATTGTAGATCCATTAAATAAGCATCATTCTATTTCCTACAAATTTTGGAAGCCCTCTATATTTTACTTACCAAAATTTATAGATGACAATGGGAGTCCTCCCACTGTGTTCAACACTCTTTGGATCTGATACCAACACTGCAGAAGCTGAACTTGCCCAGTGCTCCTAATGTGAACTGGTGAGCATGTTCTTTTCAAAGTAATCATCATCAATTGATCAGTAAAATGTTCAAAAGATGCTGGACTCTGGTGATGAAATCCTGGTAGAATTAAAGTCAACAGCAAAAGTGCCTGTGACTTTCAGAGTTTTACCTAGAGTATCTGTCTAGGTCATACCTGCCACATTTCTGAAGCCAGAAGCAGTTGAAGAGCACCAGAAGCAGAGGTGAGCTTTCTGGGAGGCACAGTCTGCATGTCTGAGTAAGGGAACCAGTCACTGGGGAGCATTTGTACCAACCAGTAACATACATACACTTCTCTTCTCTAATTAAATTGAAATATTTATATAGGAACACGCAAATACCTGTTACTCTGGAACAAAAATGCACGGATTTCCTTTTCCTGCACTGCTACTCATCAACAGCTGCAGTCTTAAAATCACAACCAGCCTCCTGAAACCCTCAAAATGCAAAAAAGATTGCATAACTGGGGCAAAAACTTATGGAGCATTTACATATGCAGATGACAGCAATTTGATTATCTGAGACAACTGTTTTGGCCCAATTTTTACACAGAATTCCTTACAGTGAGCTTAACAACACAGAGCAGGAAAGTTCTAGTCACCAATAGGCTGCTATGCTAAACCCCCAATGTAAACAGGCACACTGATCTGCTATCAGAGTTTGGACACAGAATCCATTATCTCAGGTAACAATTACTTCACTTGGTCTGAGCTCTTTCTGCCTGTTGCAGAAATCCTTCTTTCTTTCATACATTCAAAAGGTCAATTACCATCCTATCTTCTGTTTCTCCTCATCGCTTCAAACAACTTCGCTCCTGGTATAAAGAATCAGTCTTTAACAGTTTGCCGCTCTTCGGACATGTACAGCAAAGGCCCAACTAATAATCAAACCAGGCCAGCAGGGAACAAGCTTTGCCACTCATGCAAGCACATAGAGATCCTGAGAAACCTTTCCCTTTTGAATACTTAAATACCCATTGCAAATATTGGATATAAAAAAAATTGTCATGTGTTGCTGCAATTAAAAGAACCAGCCTGCCTAAAGATGAATCCCCAAAACTCTGTTTCAGCCTACATCCCTTGAGTGCAAAATAGGAAAGAGGACTTTACTTACCATATCTGAGGAACCTCCTCCTAAGTCTTAAATTGGCTGATGCCCTAAACACTACCAAAATACAAATATTAAACTACCAATAGATCCCAATGACTGTAAGTAACTCTAACATCACATGGCAATCGACTCGGGGGGACTATTGCACCATGCTTACAATTCTCAGGCTTTCAGATCACAGCTGCTTCCTTGTGAAAGAGACTGTTTCATTTCTGAATCAAAGAAGAGCTTTGGTTTTTAAGGATTTGTCTATTTACTAAATATACTAGCTAGAGTAATCAAGTAATCAAAGATGGTTATCCTTCTCTCTAAGATTTCTATTATGATAGTCCTAGATTATCAGAGCTACTGTGATGCACCCAATTCAGCCAGATGTGTAAAAATTTGCATATATTTTTATTATTAGAATGTGACTTGCAGTTTTCTCCCACAAAACTTCTTTAGTTCACAAGCCTTTGTTTTCCTAAGAGACTGACTCAAGTCAAAGCTTAAGTTAATCAGAGGTAAGACTTTTTTCAATTTGCACCTTGATAAATTCCTTGCCACAAAGTTCCACAGGGCTGTGACTACATCATTACTAGTATCTGCAGCAGCTAGCTAGTCTCCACTTGCTCCGTGTTCACAGAAAGACAGGATCAGCCTCATTCAACAGCTTCATTCAACAAATTCTTTATTTTCACTTTTTTGCATTGCTTCTTTTTTTTTTATTTCTCACATTTTCTTTTGCAGTTCTGCAGTCAAAGGAAACAGGGCCACTGGAAAAGGTTACCTAGCTTACTTCTCTGTCCCAAAAAAAGATCAAATATATGAGATTGTACTACCTCATTACTAGAAGGTTTTTTTCTGCTTTATAAATAAAACCTTTTTTATCCTGACACTTATCTACAAAACTGCGTAACTACATAGTCTTTCCTAGGGTATAAGAAACAAACAGTGTCGCTCATTCCAAAAATGAATAACAATCTGCAACAAGTTGTGGCTTGCAACTACAGAGACTGACATATTGGTACACTTTAATTTCAAAAATATTTTTAGAAAAATCATATATTCAGTAATTTTATAATTAACTAACACTTCTGTTGAATTTTCAGCTTGCCACAGAGATCCATACCCATACATTATATAAATCAGAGATGATTATGGCTGAAATTGTCTGGAATGATGGAAGTATACCGAGTCTTCAGTACATGGAACACTGTACATCAAAAAGATGTCCTGGAATAGCTTATCTTCAGCAACCCCCTGCACAGGATCACTCACATACCTGCATTTGAGGCAAACGGGAATTGTGCCTCACCTACAACTATAAAAGTGTTTTACCTTACCAACAGCTGGTACGGGGCTAGGCATGCTCTTGAACACACTGTTGTAAAGCACAACTGATGATGCAAAGTTCAGCTGGATGGCATCAGTATACAAGACAACTATACATATCTATAACCATATACAAACTAATCTCCAGAGGTTTTGGCTATGTCATTACTGATACAGACAACACAAAGAATAAGTTGTTTCCTTTAAAACACTGCCCCATAATTGTTTCACTCTCAAATCCATGGTGAGAGACACAGTAAAAACTGCACTTCCCACAAGTTAGCCAAGTAAGTCAACACCATGTTCTTCACCCACAGCTGACCTTGACTCACAGTGAAACAGCAGTCTTGTCTCTACAGGATTTCTAACATGCATATGTTATTCTTGCTATCAGTCCAAAATGTGCAACTGAACACCTTGTGCTAAGTGCTGTAAAGATAGAGAAGAAAAAGACAGTCCCTGCAGAAAAAGCACATCTGCTTTGTCAATCATAAAGCCTTAAAATACAGCTTCAAGTGATTCTACATTTCACCATCCCCTATGACTCCATCTTTCTCTCTACTTGACATTGTTGAGAACAATCTTATTTTCTGGAAAACACATGTCACGGCATGTGCGACGTGAAAAAATATCTAAACCTTAAAGGTGAGTGATGATTCCATAAACTGCTAAATCATGTCAAACCTCAGAGTATTTTAAGGTTAGAAATGCACCTGAAAGCCTGCTCAGAAAGTAGAGCTTTTAGTGACAGAATCTCTCTCTTTAAAAGGACCTCCCAAATTCTGACTTTTAATTTGAACTGTTAATTATAGGGGGTTTTTATTTAATTAAAATTTGTAGCTCTAGTCTGTGTCCACACCTGACATTCTGCTTGGCTTGCAGTCCTTTCCAGGTTATTCGAGTTATTCTTGATAATAGAATAAAAGATAATAGAATCCAGCGGTTGGATACTTTCAAAACAGTCAGTAAAATCACTGGACAGACTATATTTACATTAGTACTGCAAAGAGAGAAGTTTGATCCTTAACATCCTAACGGTGCCCAAAATGGGCCAAGGCTGCCTTTCTAAAACAAAATGAACCCACCTGGGCCCTATGCCAGAAAAAGACATGGATTCTTGGTTTTCTCCATTTTATCTTTGTATCAAGGCATCTCAGTGTCATCTCTGACTCACAAATCCAAGAATGCTTAGGGTCAACACTGGCTAGCATAAAAACAAGCAGGAAACATAGCAGCATAATGCTGAGTTGTGAAAACACAAAAATTACTAGCTTTCATTATTCTACAGTGTCAATACTCATGTTAAAACTCATGTTAAAGCAAATGTATTCCTTAATACAAAATAGAGATTTATTAAGCAACCAAAAAATCTGAAAGGACCCACTTCCATCTTGTTTCTAAGCTATGTTTAATGAAGTGCATGACTATCTGTTTTGTCCAGCTTCTCTTGACATTAAGTATTTTTTTTTTCTAACTTCTGACTTCAATTTATGTGAACTTAAAATGGGAGGACCTATTTGGCCAACCGTGGTATCTCCCCACTGGTGCTGAACTGGTTCCTACTGCATCTTTTCTAACTTGCAACAGAAATGTGCTTCTATGATTATAAACAGAATTTCCTGTCTCAAATGGTTTTTCAGAACAGAGGAAGTAGGTAGAGGATTTTTTAAAGATATTTTCCAGATACAATGGCCTTCAGCTTGCATTTCCCTCCCACCCTTCTGACCTGCACAGATGTTGTGGATTCCCTTTCACCACCTGATCCAACAGAAGAGCCAGCTCTTGGCTCTAGGGATGTTTCTATTCCCACTGACATGTGGGGTTGCCAGAAATAAAATTACCTGTACATGGCAATATCAGGCGAGCTCATTAAAAAAAAAAAAAATTAAAAATCTATATATGTATACAGCAGCACACTCTATCATCACATTTAAACAGAGTCAGACAACCTGACTTTAAATAATAATCTTCTTCTCACATCTCTCATGTGCCTCCACAACACTTGTGTGCCATTCTGTAGACTAAACTTTGGACATTATTATGGCTATATCCTGATTTCAATGCCTTTGAGAAGAAGTTTGTACTGGACTTTCAGATATCTATTTCAACATGATTTTTCTACAAACCTGTAAATTATACACAATATGGCCTCTAGGGTAAAATGAGCTCTTGGATGAGCATTAGGTGCAAGGACTAGCACAAATATAATTTTATTTTTGTCATGAAATAAAGCACTATTACCTCTACACTTCTTTAATTCTTAGATCAGTGTACACTGCTTTAACATTTGATTAAGGCATGTCAGGTACAAATGTTTCATGTCACTTCATCATAACATGCTATCTCAGGCACTTAATAATCAATCTGCTCTCAAAAAAACCTATTTGCAAAACACACAACAGGAGGGAAACATGAATTATCCTTATTTAAGCAACTGGATTGCTATCAGCCTCATAAAATTTCACGTTACTCATTCATACCAGTTTTTTTCCAAAAAAAAAACCCAAACCAAAACCAACTGAGGATCATCTCAACTACCTTGCACTTTATACAGCCATTCCAGCCCAAAGGCAGGATTAATACCAGCTCAGGTATATGTGCACACCATACACCCATATTGACCATTTTGATGGAGACATACTTTTACTGGCTTATTGGCAAACAAGGAGATGACAGAAGGAAACTCACCAAATGGAATGAGAAAAGGAACCACACCCCTTCACCCAGCTCAGCAGGAAAAGGCAAGTCAAAACTCATCTAACACCTTTACTCCTGTTTGCTATTTTTCAAATTACTTCTCAGGTGGTACAATCAAACTGAAATCCTTTCAAGCAGTAGTGCCTGTCATAGATTTCAAAAAGAACACCATGCTATTTACCACCATCAAGGAGACCCTGTTCTTATTTTACCTCCTCACCTTCTTTTCCATCTTGGCCCAGTGAAATGGGCTTTTATAAAAAGTCACTAAAATTATTGAGTAGCCTGGCTTAGAAATGCTAGCGTTAACATTTGCAGATCTGCTCTCAAGCCACACTGTCAATTTGCTAAGTGTCTTTTGTATTAAAAGAGATTCAATGATTAAACTAACACCCTCCTGGAAACTATGCCAAGGCACATGGAAAATGAGGTGATTGGAGATAGCCAACACTGCTTAATTGAAGGCAAATCACTCCTGACAAATTTGGTGGCCTTCTATGATGGGGTGACAGTGCAGGTGGTTGAAGGAAGAATGACTGATGTCATCTACCTGGACTTGTGCAAAGCCTGTGACAGTGTCCTGCACAACATCCATATCTCTGAACTGGAAAGACATGGACTTGATGGATGGACCACTCCGTGGAAAAAAATTAGCTAAAAAGTTGGAGTCCACAGCTCAATATCCAAGTGGAGACCAGTGACAAGTAATGTTCCTCAGGACCTGGTACTGCCATCAACAAATATCTTTGCTGGCGACACAGATGGTGGGATCAAGTGCACCCTCAGCAAATTTGCCAACACCACCAAGCTGTGTGGCACAGTCAACATGCTGGAGGGAAGGAATGCCACCCAGAGGGACCTGGACAGGCTTGAGGTGGGCCTCTAAAGTTCAACAAGACCAAGTACAACGTCCAGCACCTGGGCTGGGGCAATCCCAAGCACAAATACAGACTGGGAAGAGAAAGAATTGAGAGCAGCTCTGAGGTGAAAAATTTGGGGTTGCCAAATGGATGGAAAGCTGGACGTGAGCCTAAAAGCTAATCACCTCCTGGGCTGCATCAAAAGCAGCGTGACCACCAGATCAAGGGAGATGATTCTGCCCCTCTACAGCACTCTCAGGAGACCCCCACCTGGAGCACTGCATTCAGCTCTGGGGTCCCCAGCATAAGAAGGACATGGAGTGACTGGCACAAGTCCATATGAGGGCCATGAAGACAACTGGAGGGCTGGAGAACTTCTCCCATGAAGACAGGCTGAGAGAGTTGGGGCTGTTCTGCCTTAAAGCCCCTTCTAGTACCTGAAGAGAGCTTACATGAGAGCTGGAGAGGGACTTTTTACAAGGGACAGGAAAAGGGAGAATGACTTCAAACTGAAAAAGAGTAGGTTTAGATTAGATATGATGAAGAAATTCTTCACTGTGAGGGTGGTGAGGCACCAGAACAGGCTGTGCAGAGAAGCTGTAGATTCCAAATCCCTGGAAGCATTCAAGGCTAGGCTGGTTGGGGTTTTGAGCAACCTGGTCTAGTGGAAAGTGTCCCTGCCCATGCAGAGGGGTTGGAGCTAGATGGTCTTTAAGGTCCCTTCCAACCAAAGCCACTACACAATTCTCTTAAGACCTAAAAAAGCACAAAAAGGAAAAAGGATCAGGAATGGTGTACTGCAAAGCAGTTTACAGCTAATTTATATGCAAAGCTAATTGTAATTCAGATAAGCATATCACAAGATAGAAGAAGTTGCACAATGTTACACAAGCAATGAGGTGTATCCAAATCTATTTTTTGTATCTCTGCCATACAGTGACAAAGTAGGAATCTCTACAACCGTAAATGATCTTCAAGTGACTACAGCTCTTTTGTTGAAAACAATTTTTTAACCACATAGACTTAAATGTAGATGTCTAACATTCAAAGAATCCCCTTCCTCTTGTGTCTTCTAACCAGAGACATGAGATTTTCAGGCAGTACCTGCTGAGTGCTTGGAAAAACAAGCCCCTTACACAAAATGTAGGAATGCACAGATCTCAGTACCACTGGACTAAACAAACTTGTATGAGACATTACCACATAAATCCTTGAAATCTCAGCTCCAGAAATTTTTCGTCATACAAGGCTAAAGGATTAATTCTCACTAAATTAAAACAGGATCTTTGGCAAAGCAAATAGTAAAGTCATGTGAGTCAAACCAGATACTCAGATTTAAAGAAAAGAATTTTGAACTTAATCGTAGTTTATTTCGTAACATAAATTAAGAAAGTATTAAAAAACAAATTTCTAATAGAAAATCAAACTATCTCATTTGGAAGGAGAAATATTGTCATGTTTTTCCATTATTGCCCTACTTCAGAAAACAGACATCTTGTTTTCTAAAGCATGTGATTCCTCCCAATGTTTCCAGCCTTATTAATATATAACATAGCTGGTTTTCAAGATTTGCAACAATGCATTCAAACTTATCTACTGTCTTGTATGATGAAAATAAAAGTTTATGTACTTACGGCAAATTGTATATTTATCATTTGCATTCAGGTTTTGGGGTTTTTTTTAATTCTGAGAGTAAAATCCCTGCGCATACTTTAAGGCAAACAAAACAGTTTCAAGGAAAATGAATAAAAAGAGGCTGGTTGCATTTAAAAGACTATTTTATAGCTAGGATCTTATCACAAATGATTTTGAATGTATCAATTACACATTTCTTAGTAAAGAGAGAGGCTGATTAATGCTGATATCCTATGCCTTTCAATTTGATACTGTTTTGATCATTAGTGTTACAGGCTACCTGTAAACAGGGGCAGCAACATGCCTCCAGAGAGGACACAAAAATACCTCTTGGCTTATGTCACGGGTGTGATACCTCTTGGGGAATGTTGTTTTCAAGCTTACCATAACCAAGGTACTGGTTAATGAAGGGACAATGTAGAGCAATAAATGCCAAGATAAAATTTAGTATTCAGAAGTTTGGACAAAATGATAAAGAAATCATGAATTCAATTTATAAAGCGTAGATTAATAATTCTATCTTAAATGGAATTGCTTTGAAAGTCACACTGGAAAAGTAAGTTAACAGCTGAAAAACCTAGAAATTAACACAGAATGCTTTCCTCCCTTCAAGAAATTCTCAATTACTTCAGTGGAACAGGATTAAGCCACTGTCTCTGTAAATGTAGCCATGCAAATGTATTGTCTCTTTGTAATGATATAGATGTCTGGCAATTACTTTTTGCTGTTACCATGGCTCTAATATTCTGACATTTCCGCAGAAAAATAACATTTCAGTGTATGATTGAACACTGAGACATTTTTTGGACATTTAAGGGTTACAATTAACAATGAGGTCAAAATTTCTTCTTTAAGAACATTAAACTATGATCTGAAATCTGTAATTCTCATGTATGAAAATTCAGAATGTGTATTAATAAAAAAATACCAAGAAAGCTACTGATTTTGCTCTCTCAGTTTCTAGCCTTAAATTTTTGGTTCCTAATTATCCACTGGCTAGTAAAAATGAGCAACAGGTGGAATCTCCCAACTTACTTGCATCCTTACGTCAAAATACTACAGATGAGTAAGAAAACGCCCCATTTCTCCCACAGCAAATACTTTTAAGCTCCAGTTCACAGTATAAATATTTCCCAGTAAGCAGCTGGGCCACTGAACAGTTCTTGGGAATACATGTTGTCTAGAACTCAAGTTAGCTGAATCATAAGGCCACAGATTACCTCAAGTTGGAAGGAACTCTTAAGGATGAAGTCCAAATCTCTACTCCTTGCAGGACTACGCAAGAGTAAATCATAAGCCTAAGAGTGTCATCCATATGTTCCTTGAACTCCATACAGGGAGTCATGAAGCTCCATACAAATAAAAGACACCATTAGACAGGAGAATTTTGGAATTCAGGATAGTTCATGCAATTTTCAGACAATCTGGAAGGAAATGCTTAGCACTGTGAGACCCCAGAACTCTGCTTAAGGAATTTCAAGGCGTTTAAACTCAGCTTCCCCCGATTCCTGGCTTTTTGGTGGGAGTTTTTTGAGAGCCCCGGTTCTTCCTTCATCTCCCAATATTATTGCTTCCATGTTTTCTTACTCAAGTCTATAGTACCATTACAAACATATGGAACAAATCAGTGGAGTTCTCATATCTTTTGATATTTTAGTACCTGTTTTCCCTGTATGTTCAGCATTTCACTTTTATAAGAATTTAAAAATATATATAAAATTGAGGAAAAGTAAAAGATGGAAGCATAAAATAAAATTTGCACCAAGCTTATATAAACCTATCAATGGAAATGCCTCAAAATCAGAAGCAATAATACACTAAGAAATTAGTGGCGTGGTAGCTCTGGGAATCTGCAAACCCTGATTGTTTAGTTGTGGTTAGCAACTTGGTGCTGACAAATCTTATGTATTTAAAAAAGGTGTCGATTTATATAAATACATTACCCTAAAGGTGCAACTGTGACTCTTGTAAAGTATACAAAAAGCAAGCAAGCAAATTAGCTAGTGAGATATCCCATTCACACTTCTCTTAACTTCTGAGTACATAAACACAAGTGAGACTTTTGAGTAGTTACAAGATGCGGCTCACTAACCTCTATTAAATTATGAAATCTATGTAGAGCTCACATTTTTAGCAATCCTCTTGCAATACTGCAATGCAAAGACAGTTTTCTAGACCAAAATATTTATAAAGATAGCTACTTCATTAACTGTAATTCTTAAAAAGCTGTTCTATCTTTTCTTTCCTAGTTCCCGAAGTGATTCACCCGGCATCCAGGAAGAAAGATACATGTATTGCTGAGTGGCTTCTGATGTATATTTGCAAAATTAAAAACACCTTTAAAACCAAAAAGGAAGATGCTTTCACTAAGAGTAGAAATACTTATGATTCTGAATACAGAAGACCAATTATAGGAGTCAATCTGAATACAATTCCTGGAAGCCTCAGAAGCATACTCTGATATGTGTTATTGGCAGTACTGCTTTGAATCTGATTGTTCTGCTCTTTGAGTAAGCTGCACTTATGACTGCTAAAAAAAACCTGAATTTCAAGTTAACCACATTTTACTGAATTTGGCAAGACACATGGGCATAGGAAAAGGATGTTCCACGTCAGTTTTTCAAACAGAACACATCCATCACAGTTTTTGCAAAATAAAAATTTATTAACTATATCAAATAACATATAAAAGGACAAATAAAAAGTGCAGGGTGCATGAGTCATTAACATATGTGCGATCTTGTCATATGCCCTTATTTTCCACTGGAGTTGGCTGGAATTAACACTGTGGCAATCTGTGCTGGCTCTTGGGCAGGTAGGAGGTAAAGGAAGAAGGTATATGGGATGAGACCTGCTTTGCAGAGCTGTCTATGAAACACAGTGACTGCTGCAGTGAAATGACTGGGTGTTTTATCCCATACTGCTTTGCAGGGCCTGCATTTGCTAAATCAGGATGCTCAGCCTTCAAGGTAAACTATTCAAGTATGCCTTTTCTCCAGCATGTTGTGTCACAAAGGCCAAACAGACCTATGGAAAATATCTAGCTTCTCTTTCTTTCTTCTAAACATCATCTGCTTCTTCTCAGGCAAGGTCACTGATAAGCAACAACAAAACAAAAAAGGCATTGTTAGATAGGACAGGTCATAGATAAAAATCTCCATCCTTTTCCCACTTTTTTTTTTCCTTATAAGATATGAAAGGGATCAGCCTCATAGTGGGCAGTTCAGAAAGTCTGTCATTGATGGCTACTTTAAATTTAGCACCTTTTCAAGACCTTGGATACAGAGGGTGGACTACCATAGGTAACAGCTGCAGACACATGGCAGTAAGTGACACACAGCAATCTGCTCAGAAAGGGCAGAGACCCTTGAGAAGTTCTTCAAAGCAGCTGGAGTTCACCCAGATACCTTACCAGCCTTTCTGCTATGAGCACTTCCCCAGAGCTGATAAAGGTGAGGCACTAGCACACTGTAAAAGGAGATGTAAAAGAGGCCTTCCTCATTCTCAACATTTAAAGAATACTTGCTGAAAAATGCTGACAGTGTCCTGAAGATGAAAGGGGATGCTCATGCAAAGATCAACCTGAAAATCCAAGAATGGAAATAGATAGCTGCTATTGTTTAATTCTGTGAGCAGCTTGTCTGAGCCAACATCAAAATAGCTCTGTTTCCTGAAAGAAAAATTTTTTAAAATGTTGCATTTGGCTTACTCTCAGAAAGCAAGGGGCTGCATGAAGGTTCCACTACATGTATACCTTTTATTCACAGAAAACACAGTTTTGGAAAATAATTACAAGTCTACTTTTAACAGTCTTGTTTCCCATCTGTTTTAATGGCATACTAAGGTGTCAGTTTCATTGCCATTGTTTTTGCCCCTGCATGCAAAGAACTGATATTTAGTCACAGAAATTCTACATGCCCACATATATTTATCTATATTTAGCACAAACTTATGAATACTGGGTGTGGTGTATTTTATCTTTTGTTTTTTTTTTTTTTACTTAAAATTGACAGTGCATATAGGAGTGCTAAAATAAACTGGCTATTTGAAAGGCATTTTCTTTGTTTCCTGTCCCTTTGTAATGAGACACGACTCTAAGAGAGCAATGAAAGAACTGAAGAGAAAGAACAAGTTCCTAGAGCTGGGGAAAAACCAGAACAAACTAGCAGAAGTAGCATATAAAAATAAACTTACCTGAGCTTTTTTCCCTTTCCAGCTGGTCCTTGGGTTCATGACTTCCCTCCACGTACATCTCCTGACTCCTCTGTGTAATCCTTCTTAACAAGCTTGTTGTCCATATCCACTTCTCCTTCTTTTCCTTTTTTTTGAGGTCATATGTCCAAGGCTCGCAGAATTCTGATTTTTCTTAGCATCCAAACTCTGTATGTTGGCTAACAGAAACTCAGTTTTTCCATCAGCAGTTTCCTTTTAATTGAATGTTTGATTCTTTTTCCCTGATGTGACATTGTTACTCATTCCTCTCATCACAACCTCTCCATCTTACACATGCAATGTCCAAAAACCACCTTGGTTCTTGTGAGAATGCTGCAGCCTGGCCTGCGCCCACTATCCCTGATGACTGAAGTATGCTATTTTCCTGGAATATAGAGGTCCAGTAACTCCAAACACAGTGAAGCCCTTAGCTCAAGTAGATCCAAACATGCAGAGTATTTTAAAAGGTTGAGAAAAACATTTATTCATCATTGGAAGTGATAAGATCTGGAGTTTGATGAAAACTGGAGTTTGAGACTGGGTAGAGGTTGATCACAGCCAAAGGAACAGTGGATTGTGAAATTCTTGAAGAGCAGTAAATCTGTTTCTCTTAGTAAATACATAACATATCAACTGTACAGGCATCTTACCACTGCTGGAACAGACATCTTTTTCTATGTGTGAGGGTATTTTAACTTGACCTGTGTAAACTCTGGGTGCTTCCTAGCAAGACCCGGAATGGACTTTGTGCTTGCACATGCTGAAAAAACAACCATTACTTTTTAGTATCAACTCCCACCCCAAGGAATCTGTTTTTCTGGATTTTTAATTCAAACCATGCAGCATAACCAAGACACTGCTGAAACATAATTCTGAATTCATAATAATTTGCGCTAGACATACCAAGAGTATTACAAAGATACAAAGAAAGTATCTGTAGTCAACCTCATCAGTTTCTATGACATAACAATATGAGTTCTTCCTAAATATGCACATTCTTCTCTCCCCCTTCACTCTCTGATCCAGGCTTAAAGGTGCAAAAGTTAATATCGAGCAAAAAGAGAACAGATAATTTGGGATACAAGCATCATAAAGTCACCCCAGGACAGCCCCTAAAAAATCTTGAGTATTTGTTCATGGGATATGACAGCCACAACGTATGCAAACAACTAATATATGTTTTAACTATGTTATAAAGATAGTTTCATATTCAAACATGGCAAAACAAATCACTAGTGCTGAAAACTAATACACTGAATTCAACAGTTCTGGCGTAGGAGATGTGAAATAAAAGGATGAGCCACTGATTTACAGTATCACAAGAGGCCTGGGAAACCCCTTTCAGTAGTATTCCTTATGTGAGAGAATGCCCTGCTGCAGCACTGAAGAAATGCCACAACATATACTCCCTACAGTTTATCCTCAAAACAAACCTTGGAGATCTTTGGAGATCTTCTCTTTCTGCATTTTGACTATTTTATTTGAACTGAGGAACTGTTCAGAAAGTGACAAAGACGGACTAGGTTAAATGCTGTAACATGGTACTTATTCACACTACATTAGGCAGAGGAACACTAAAATTAGGCATAAAAATTTTATTCCCATGGTAATATCCTCCAGTATTGGCTAGAGACAGGAGGAAAAAAGGGGATTCCCCTTGGAAAAATAAAGCAAGTTGTTGATATGAAATATAAACATCGCAGTATTACATCTGCAATAGTATAACTATTTCTATTTAGGGGGACGGGACAGGAGGGAAACGACATCACCAGAAAGCCTGGAAAAAATGAGCCATTCAGTGAGCAGTCTAAAGTTTTTTTTGAATGGTAACTATACTCTCCATTATGTTCTGCTACAAACAATATTATTAATAAAAAATCTTGAGAGAGTGAGAGACGTCCCCTTTTGATTTTACTGGAGGCACATGAGAAATATGTTTGGCCTGTCATCCTATAAAATACTATTACAAGCCTGTTCCAAAGCTCACTGCTCTCTTTTCTTTGGGGTCAGAAACAGGATCATGCAAAGTAGGAACAAAACAGCAGTCTTTTTAAAACCCCTCATACAAATACATTTTCTTAAATTGCTGCTTTGCCCTAATTCACTTCATTGCTGCACCAATCAAGGCACAGGACTTGCCAGATTCAGACTAAACCAGCTGAAGCCATACCAAGTGAACATATATTTGTTGTACACTATGCCCTTTATAACCAACTTCCTGATAAAAAATGCCAAGACATAAGGTATGAGAAATGCAGACCTTTAATACCTCACAAAATAAAAGACCCCAGTGCTGGTTTGGTTGGAAATCTGTGACCTTACACATGTTTATGTGTTTGCCTGGTGCAGAACTATAATCAATTTGGCTATGATAGACCTTCAAGAAACATTAAAATGTATCCTGAA
Organism: Setophaga petechia; assembly: GCA_024362935.1. Classification (NCBI taxonomy): domain Eukaryota; kingdom Metazoa; phylum Chordata; class Aves; order Passeriformes; family Parulidae; genus Setophaga; species Setophaga petechia. The sequence continues at coordinate 19,180,561 of JANCRA010000002.1, forward strand.
GGAAACTGTTTTCTCAAACCAACTGCCCAGATGCATTAGGCAGGTGGAGTTTCAGCAAACCAAAGGGTCTACTGGCAGACACAACATTGATTTCCTATTGTTTACAACCTACCAGACAGTTCCATACTGACCTGATTTGATGGTTCTCTCTGGGGCACCCTGCAGCCCTGGTTATTTCCACCACCAAGCTGGCCAGCTTCCTTACTTGGCGACTGTGTTCCACATCTGCAGCTTCAGTGCAAACATGCTGAACCAGTATATACACACTGAAAATCTGATCCGAGATCGGATTTTAAATCTGATCTAATAATAATGTTTACTGTTTTCATGACTAGAAGTATGATCCCTTTAAGGGATCAAAAATTCTATTGTGATTTTTGTCTGTCTCCACATTCAACTCCCTCTCCCCACACAAGATGTTTCCCCTTCATTTCAGTTTCATTACATTTTGCTGCTTTTTCTTCTATGGCTGAAATAGACAGAGTGATTCTAATCAATGCAAAATACTGTGAAGGATTCTAAAGAGATAATCTTTGTCAACAAGCTACAAAAGCTTTGATTTTTTTTTTCTCCTTGTGACTTTTTAATCTAGGATATGTGGAGAAGACAATGCTATTTGGTCTGCACCCATTTTTACTCCATAGAAATCTGGCTGCACTTCTGTTTAAAACACCACTGATAATCTCATTAGCATTTCTCATTATTCTATTACGAGAAAGAAAAGGTCAGTAAGTAATCCACAGCCATAAAGTTTTCTGGTACTATACTATCAAGAACTTCACATCTTTACTGAAAGTTGATCATCACGATGCAAATATTTATCAAGCTCAGACAAAGTGATATTATACTCAGTATTTCCATGAGGATATTCAGTGCTGCATACCTATTTATTTTCAAAGTACTTTTCCACCACTGACTCTCTCAAAAAAACAATGACTGTTCTCAAAGTTGATCAAGAAATTATTCTAACACAGACAACTTTGTTTTATAAATGTGCTTCTGCAATGCACTTAGAAATACCCATGCTCATTTCCCATAGAAATGCTAATGCATGGGAATTATATTTTCATTCTTTTAGAGTCCATATAAAAGCCTAACCAGCGTAAAACAGTTTTCAAAACAGTTTCTTTTCTGCCATTCATATAGCAAAGTTTCTATGCCTTGCTAACAGTCTGCCGCATATGTGTAGCATGTATGTGTATATAATCAAAATATTCCTTTGCATATCTTACTCATCTCCTCAACACAAAAATTAAACAAAATACAAGAGAACAAGAAAAACAGAAACCTTCAAAAATAGTCCTTAGCAAATCTGGAGAAATCATGTATCTCTGATTATACTGAAGTAGCTCCTCTTCTTTCTTAATTGTCTTTGTCTCCAAACACACAGTTGCTCAATTTTATAATATGTAACGTCCAAGACTGTAGAGTAAAACAACAAAGTCATACTATGAACCAAGAACTACTATAATAAAACTGATGCCCTTTTCAAAAATGTGGGCATATAACTGGGTATTTGAATCTAAAACAAAGAAACCGCTGCAAATGTTTAGCATTTAACTATTGCCCTTGTTGGTGAAAATGGGGGGGGGAAAGGGGGGAGGAATGGGGAGGAAGAACATTCACTCTCCAGAAAGTTCAAGCTGTAAAATACATACAAAATTGAATCTACTATTCAGATCACATTAAAATATACCTAATTCTATATTTACTCATTGTAATAATTTACACTTCTCTTTGTTTCACTTGATAAATCAATGTAGTTTTTAGAAAAATATAGTTACTTAGAAAGATCCTGGTTTTTACATAGTCTTGCATCACTCTGTATTTCTAATGTTCAAAGTGTTGTGTTGCCATCTTAATTGTTTTTAAATATGTCATAATGCAAACAAGTATAAATATATAGTTATCAGACGACACTACAGCAACCAAGTTTAACCTTATCATTCCAAACTTAATCAACCTTAATAAATCATATGGGGTACCTGCGAATTGCCCAGCAAGGGTTAACAGTTTGTTCCAATATTTGGGGGGCTTTTTTGTTAGCAGAGTGACATGACAAAGACTTTTATTTGTTTGGAAATTTTTCAAAATAAACTATCACACTGAACTGAAATGGCAATTAAAAAAACAAAAAAGAAAGGGAGAGAAAGGTAAAAACTAAACATCATTTGGAACTGTAGCTGTTGTTCTCCCCAGCAATATACTTAAAGGAAACAAAACCCCCATACCACTCAAATTACAGCAAATAATCTATTAAACTGTTTTACAATAGTCACAAGAACTATGTAAAGACAATTACCAGATAATAATTTCTACTTAACCACAACCTTAAATGCAGTTTCAAAATTAGGTCAGTTAAAATGAAAATCACCATTTTTAAGGAGGTTAGGAATCACTAGAATTGAATAAAAATATTCCTAAATGACTACACAAAAAAAAGGCAAACATAACTAAATGTTCAAGTACCCCATATTTTTTACACAGCATCAGAATTATATAAGAAATGCCTATCAGTGGATGCTCTGTTCGAGAAGTGGGATTCCAGTCTGACTCAGTATTATTATGTGACAAAAAAAATCTCTAATTCACAGATAGGTTGTTTTTTCTTTTTTCCTCTCTCAAAAAAGAAGCCTTTATATGTAGCAGAGATACATAGAGCTGAGAGAATCACAAGCAATTTGTCAATCTGCAACTTGGGCTTTAGCATTACTGTCGAGTTTGTGTTAAATAAGCATTTTTTTCCCTTTCAACCAAGAAAATGCATACCACACCAATCAAAACTAATCACAGCAGGGCTTTCATTGAAACAGTAGTTGCTAATTTTACAGGTCTGCCCACATTGTTCTAGAAAATAGGAAGCAGAAATCTGACATTTCCAACAGTCATTATTAAAACAACAATTGCTGAGAGCTCGATCCTGTTCTCACTGGAAGCAATGTCAAACTCCCCGTTGACTTCAGGGAGAGCAGGATCGGGCCCCGAGCTGCTCAGCCTCCTCCAGCTCTATGCACAGGAGTATGTGTTGTGGAGCTGGGGTGGAAGAAGTACAAGCTATTCCTTTGTTAACTGCCCAAAGAGTTGAACTTTCCATCACTTTGTCAACAACAGCAAAGTGCCCTGCAAGCAACAACGGTGATAAAAGCACGTATTTACCTTGAAAGAACAGGAAAGGGAAAGCCGCAGAATCGCAAAACAAAGTAGTCCAAAGGAATTATCTATGCATGCAGTCCAAACGTGCACCTTCAAGTAGGCCACAGTCTGTCAAGCAGTCGTCTCAGCACCAGCCACCCTGCCTTCCATCTTACGAGATTCACCCAGAAAACTGACAAACCTGCTCCACGACAACAAAACTCTCCTAATGCTTTTGAACGCCCACCATTTGTTCTCCATTCATCCAATCAACTTTCCACTGCACATCTTCTCCTGCGACTGAGGCTCAGAGGCAGGATCCCTTCTCATCTGTATGCTAATTATTTTGCCACATGGACAAAAGTAATAATGCTTTCAGACAGGAAACCAACGGGCCTGAAGTCGAAGGCAGAAATTAATAAGTTTCCACCACTGAAGGCTGAGAAGGTGGGCATGCGTGCAGCTCTGTAGCTGATGGATCAGCTGTAACCTCCATTTAAGAACAGCAGAGAGGCGACGGGTTGGAGGAAGCCTAGGCAGCGTAGCATGCATCAAGCCCTAGTTCCCCTAGAGACCACATTACTGCAGCAGAACAGCATCCGTAGCAGATTGCTGACTTACCCCGCCTGAGCCCGCATCCTTTAAGCAGCGCGGCGCGCATCCATCCCGCCGGCCCCGCGGCGCGGTGCAGTGCCCGGCGCGGCCGCGCAGGCCCGGCCCCCGCGGCGCGGCGGGAGGCGGGCAGGGCTGGGGCCGCGCACCCCGGCCGGGCTCCCCGGCGGCGGGGGGCGCCGCGCCGGCGCTGTGTTCCACCCAATGGAGGGGAACGCCGAAACGCCGCAGCCGCCCGGGAGGGGAGACCGCTAAAAATACTCCTCTGCCGCTGTGCTGGCGTAAAATGGTGTCTCCGATAGAGAACTCCCCCCACCCCCCCCCCAAAAAAAAAAAAAAGAAAGAAAAAGAAGTCCCCAATTAGGTTTCTAAAAGTATATTTTAAAGAAAATAATGATCGAAAGCATCGTTTTTTCTGCTGGAGTACCTCACCACGGTTTCTAGTTAATTCTGCTGAAGCTTTGCTTATATTACCTGTTCACACCACCTTCTCCCCTTTGAAACAAAATAAATTAACTATTTACAGAAGAAAAGATTAGCAGCCTTACACCATTAGCTACTTGCGCAGCTCAACTTTATGTGATCAAGAGCCCAAACAGAAACCAGGGCTCATATGCATAAAGGGCCAGCTTTGCATGTACAAACCCTTAGCAGCGTTTCCCCAGCCATTTGACGTGGATTCTGTGGCTCTCCCTGCCTGCGCTTAGCCAGGGACCGCTTTACTAAACGTGTCACAAAGACAATGACTGCGAAGAGGCACCTCACCGCCTTCCACGGCTGTGCAGAGACTTTTCTCTGGCGGTGACCCGCCCGTGGGCAGCGTCCCTAAAGGGCTCGCCCCCAGGCTGCCGGATGTCCCTGCGACGGGAGCGGCTTGACAGCGGGGAGTCGCTTCGTTTAAACCCGTCCCCGAAATGTCATTTCGGTAGCAGCGTGACAGGCTGTGATCTTTACGCGGAGGCGGCGGCTCCCCCCTGCCTTGGCACGACTCCGCACGCCCCCGCGGACTCAGCCCTGCCGTGTCCCGGCCCCTGCCCCGGGCACCGCCGCGCCTCCTGCCGGGTCCCGCCCGCCCCGCGCGTCCATTCCCGCAGGCAGGTTGTTCCGCACGGGAAGGACCCTGGCTAGCGCACGCATACAGCCCACACGCCCTCTACACACACGCGCGCCTGCCAGTGTCGTTGCCCTCCTCGTTGCCATTGTGCTGCTGCAGCCCCCTCCTCCCCGCACCCCTCCCTCCCTTCTTCCTTCCCTCCCTCCCTCCCTGCCGCGGCTCGCCCTGCTCCGCGGTGCTCGGTGCGGGCAGCCCTGCGGCTGGCAGGGCACCGCGGGCAGTCCCTGCTGGCCGCGACAGAAGCGGGGGGGTCTGACCCAAAAGTCAGGAGGAACACCCTCCTCAAGCTTGCCCTGGGAGGTAATCCCTCCTGAGCCCGCTCTGCCTGACGTGTGAACAGCAGACATGTTGGTTACTGTAGAGGCTGCCATTCCCTCCCCACCCAGCCTTGCCGGGCAGCACACTGCGCTCGGAAGGAAAGGGAAGGCTCCGCGTATCAGCCCTTCGCACCCCAAGCCGTCAGAGCAGCTCCACGGCCGCACTCCGATGACAGGAGAGGGGCTTAGGGGGGTGGGGGGAGGTTTTTCACAGGGATTCAGGGGGAAAGCCAGCCTGCTGGGGCAGGGACTAACAATAGCAGAGTCCTCACGAAATCCACGCTTTTGGTGGAAAACGCAGTATTTCCCTCAGAAGGCAAAGGAAAAAAGAGGGACTTACGTGTCTCTTCCCCCGCCCCCCCGCCCCCCCCCCCCCCCCCCCCCGCCATCTCCACCTCGCTCGTGGTTTGGGGTTTTTGTTTGGGTTTCTTTTCCTTATTTTTTCTCTGTCATCTCTGATTACATCTCCCTGCACTCGCAGGGCTCCCCCGAGACCGAGGCGCGGAGCCCTCGGGAGCGGCCGGGCCGCAGGTGCGGCCGGGGAGCGCGGAGGGCACCGCGCAGGGCGGGGGCGAGAGGGGGGAGCCGGTCTGCTGGGAGAAAAGCCTCCTCGTAGCGGGGAGAGAGATCTACCATGTTTGTGTCGTAGCAAGGGCATGTCAGTTTGGGTTTTTTCCACACAAATCAACGTAGCCTGAGAAGCACACATGCACACGTGGTGATTAAAGGGCCCCCCTGTAAATGTAAAGGGTATCTACACCCCTACAGATGAATCTCAGCATTTTCTAACGTCAGGTTTACATGCAGAACCTTTAGTATTTGCATTTGAAAAATCAAGTTGTCTCCCTCTGTTAGAGCTAGCTTCCTTATGTTAGATCCTAGCTAGGATCTAAAAGGATAGTGAAAGCAACTATGTGGTACATGTATCACGGCAGGTGTGGTCAAACTTTTGGAAGATGATTTCTATGGGAAAAAACCCCTCATCATCTTGTCCAGCCTTTGTGGTGGTACAAAGAACAGAGCCACTGCTTCTCCCACTGAAGGCAAAAAGAGTATTTTCTCTAATCAGGACAAAATGTACATAAATCTTGTACTCGTGAGTGTTAAGGGGGGTGGGGGAGGCCACTGCATAAATTAGAAGCATTTACAAAAAAAAAAAAAAACACAGTCTGGAAAGAAATTTGGGAGACTCGTTATTCATTGGCCTAATTATCCTCCATAAGATACTAGGGTACGGGTTTAATGGTGTGGGTTGGATTCTCCCTCCCCCAGCCTGTGTCTCGTCAGTGTGCATTATCCATGGGGAAAAGGAGATGCAGGTCATGTTTAAGCAGCGTTAATGAGAGCACAGTATTTTTCCTGCAGGTTAAGTTGGCCAGGTTAGCAAACTTAGGTAAAATATGCTTTAAAACCTTCAATTTCTTTTACTTTTTTGGCTAGTTGCAGTTTCTAGTGAGTCTTGAAACATTAGACAAACACAGAAAACAGAATTCAAGCATCAGACCCACTACTGTCAATAAGGGAGTACAATTTCAGCTTGACAGGAGTATTACAAGAATATACCCGCTAACGAGCAGCCTTAATTGGCTTGCATATTGTGGCTGTCACTGTTAAAACCTGTTCCTATGCAATCCTATTTTATACATCCTTTAAACATATAGTTCTCTAAAGCAGTTAAGGAGACAATACTTTACTCACTGGGCTTTTGATTTTGAGTGAAAAAGAAATGAAAAGAAAAGGAAACAAAAAAATATAGGAAACCCTACTAAGAATATAGTATCAGTGACTGAGAACCTATGTGAAAGTCATAGTAGAAAATAGCAACTGACTTTTTTGGGTTTAGTGCACTTTCTCAGTTTTGAACATAAATTGTTATTTATACATAGGTTGCAGTGGCTGCAGATGTTTCACTGACATTTACTACACTTAAATCCTTTAAAATGTAGTGTGTTCTTTAACAGATTACCCCTTTATTTCAGCAGGACACTTTCTCTTAAAAGTATTTTGAATCAGGAGTTCGCTGCTTGTCCTGGCAAATCCTTCACACACTAGAGTTTAATGTGTGGCTTCAGTTTTTCCAGTACAGGGTCACGCTCATAAAGAATACAAATGAAAGAGAAGACGGTTAAAAAAAAAAAAGTTACTGCGCATGTGCAATTCGCTGTTATTAAATGATAACAATGTATCTTCTAGATAATAAAAGTAAAAATACCACATAGGGCAGAGCCCCAGTGGTACATAAAGTGACTGACTTTAAGCAAGTTTTCCCTAGTCTGATTTAAAACTGCCTACCTAACCTGAGAACTTGAATATAAAATAGTGTTGCAACTGAAGACTGCAAAAGTCATTTATATGTATAAGGAGACCTTAGAAAGATCTTCCAGATCAATTTTAAATCAATAAAATGCTTCCTATTGTCAAACTCTGGAAAATGGGCATTTGCAGAGCAGTTGCAGAAAAGACCCTGGGCACAATAGTGTTGGTGAGAGCAAACAAAATTTTTGAGGTGACGAGCTGGAGTATGCTGGGGAGTTTTGTACAAAAAAAAAAAAAAAACCAAACCAAACCAAACCAAAACAACAACAACAAAAAAAAACAAACAAAAAAAAATCAAACAAAAACCAAACAGATAAATGAAAACATTTAGCTCAACAAAGCACTTTTTACTAGGATGAAAAGGTCTGGCTAAATATGACAACACCTGTAATGTCCCTCACCTTCTGTGAGTTAAATTGCACTGCTGCAAAGAAGTGCTGTTTAAACACCACTGCCCCATGGATCGATCCCAGAAAACAGAATGCAGACGAAGACAGCTTTTGGAAGAGAGGAAGAATTTAAATTCATTTAAATTAATAGACTGGTGCTTTACCACAGCCATCTTCCCGCCACCTAATTAGAAAGCATGAAGCCTCTCCTGCCTTTACCTTCGGGAGCAGTCGCAGGGCACGGGGCCGGTGAGCCGGACAGCTCCCGGAGCGGACAGCTCCCGGAGCGGACAGCTCCCGGCGAGCCGGACAGCTCCCGGTGCTGAAGGAACAGCACCGACGCGCCGAGGGGGGCGGCGAGGGCTGGGGCTGAATGGCGCTGTCTGCAGAACAATGGCAGCCAACTCCAAATCCTGCTATAATCACATTAATGAGATTAATCAGTGAATTAGCAGCAGTCAAATGTCAGGGTGGCGGGGAGGAATCCAACCAAGCTTGGTAATTAACTTTTGGGGGGCAGGGAAAGGGAATTGACTGCGATATCTGTTAGGCTTTTCCCGAAGTTTAGCAGGTTTTAGTCACCAGCCTTGGGAAGATGCTGACAATTCAAATGGAGGGGGGAGGTGGGGATAAGACGGAGACCTCAACCTTTGTGTGCTATAAGACAGTCTGCTAATGCACAGCATGCCATTACTTCCAACTGAAGTCCACTGAGGAAACCAGCACCGTTTCAGACACCCTCCACTCCCTGCAGCTGCCAGAGCTGCACTGGGCTGAGCTCAGAGTGTGAAACTAGTTCTGTGAGCTAACTTCCACCACAGATCCCAAAAGGCATGATAAATATGGCGGATGCAAAAAAAGTATTAAATCTTACTCCTTTTTTTAAAATGCACAAGGAAGATACTCTTTCTGAAATCAGAGTGATAGGAAAAAAGATTTCCCTTTAAACAACTATCAGCGATAGATTATCATAACAAATTAAATGCTAGGTCTGTTGCAGAGAGTCTTCTAAAACAAACAAAAATAAACCCATAATAAAGAGGAAATTTAATCAAGTAATTTAAGGTAAGTCACTTAATGTAGACAAGTCAGAGATCTAGTCTCTAGCTGCCCTCCATAGAAGTGAAACTTCTCACCACCTGAAATCCAGCACCTGTGACCATTTCTCCATGGCAAGTGGGAAATATAAAAAAATATTCCCCATAGATTACAAATAAAATCCATAAGTATTTATTTGCAAGAAAGGGAGTACTGCATTTCTCATTTTCTACCTTTAAAGGAGTATCATCAGCCAGGCAAAGCATTTATCATATAAAAAAGTCTACTTTTATCCTCACATTACTTCTTCAGAAAACAAGTAAAGGTTTAAAAAAACCTCCTCTGCCTAGATGAGGCTGTGCACATTGGTCAGAACTCAGAAGAAAATGCCATGCTTCTGTTCGATTGAGTTTAATCTTTGTTAGTGACAATTAAAAGAAACAAACCTGTGTAACACCTCTTCCATAAAACAGTATGTAGTTTCTTTTTTACTGACATAAGTTATTTTCCTTTATACTGTTTGTCTAAATTTTAGCACTAAATTAATAGGATTAACAGATCTTCACTAAACGTACATGGACTACTTATCACAACTATTTTAAAATTGAAATATATACTGTGATGTTTTCAAAGAGTTAACTGAATTAACCACTCCTTATTTACAAAGCTTCTTCTCTTTAAAAAAAATGTATTACAGCTATGAAACATTTAAGATAGTGTTGTTTCAAAAAAGCTACTCTTATACAAGTGTTCCCCTTAAAAGTAAAAATCCATTGTTTTCAAAATTCATTTTAGTGCAAAATACGGTATCTTACTTTCTTTTATTTAATTGCATTCGGCTGTCATTGAGCATTCCAATCTGTGAAGCTTCTGTCTCGGGTTCTCCATATCAAACAAGTACTGTCCACATGCAGCAAGTTTATATAAACAACAACATGCTTAATGCATGCAACATTATGCAGTCATATACTAAACATATTCTTTAGGATTTTTTTATCAGCTATTCTACAGCCCAATACAATTTCAGCTGCACAGCAGTAATGCCGGAAAAACTTGAAAAGAGCAAACAATGGACATTTAAGTACAAGCTACAGAATGACTACAAAAATCACAATAATCTTCCCAGTTAGCTGCAAGAATCAACCCCCACCCTGCACAAAACACAGCCCACACCTGCACTGTTAACCATTTGCAAGTTAAACATAAGCAAGACATTTCAGCATGGTTAAGAAACACCCTGGCTTACTACAACTTTGAAAGGATGAGGAGTAAGAAGCATACCACAGAGACCCAGAAAAGGCTGCTTTTTTCTTCATTGAACACAGAAAAGATACCCCATGTTCCAGGGAATTAAAAAAAAATATATATGTATATATATTAAAATACACCCACCAACACTGAGTAAAAAAAAACCAGGGGGGCTTCAAGAAGACTGCAGGGAAAAAGCTCTCACTCTCTTTAGTGTGCAGAAGCTTAGGGGGAAAAAATGTCGCCCTGGCAGGAATGACAAATGCAGTAGGATAGGCTAGCAGGCCTGAGGGATCTGTTTTACTTCCACATACATCCTCTAATGCACGCACTCCCACTCATCCTCTCGAGATGCCTTTTTTTTTTCCTCTACTTTTTTTTTTTTCACCAGCTCCAAATCCCCGGCATATGACCTTCTGTTAAATAGATAAAAAAAAATTTGCTTATCAGTCATGCAAATGAGGCTGAATTCATTTTCCACAACAGATGGCCTCATAGATAATGATGATGGAAGAGAGAAAATTGAATGTCTCTCACAAGGTGGTCATGGCAACCGAGAGCAGAATAATATCAATAATAAGCTCACTGCATAATAAGGTTGTCAATCCCACAAATCAAAGTCTCCAGCTAAATCAGGTATCCCACCCCCCGCTAGTTATCAGGTAAATAGAGAAATAGAGAACATCCTTTTTCTTTTTAAACAAGACACTGGAAAGAAATTGTAGCTCCAGAGCTTCCAGGGTAAGAGGGGAAAGAAGGAGCAGAAGAGATTTTTCTTCAATAATTGTGTTTTATTTAATGATTCTGGGAGGGGGGTGTTGGATATATACTCATTTTTTTTCCTTTTTTTCTTTTTTCTTTAAAAAAATATTATTACTTCTACAGAGAGGTTTTTGTTTGGGGCTTTTTTTGTTGTTTATTGTTTGTTTGGGTTGGTTTTGGTTTTGTTTTTTTTTTTTTGAAGGGGAGTACTGATTTGTTTTTTTAATAGTGAGGCTGGTATTTTGAACTCAATCTGCAGCCGAAGCCTTGCCTCCTTTCCCTGTGTCTGATGTGGAGTGCTGCATTGATGCAATAGCAGCTCGCCTCAGGCTTTCACCTTGGCTCCCAGGGGGCCATCCCGCAAAATGAATCAGCAGCCATCCTGAGCAGACTGATTAAAATGAAAATGGCAAGGCACATGTCTGGGCGGAACTAGAGCTGAGCTGCGCTGCACTGCCTGTCTGGCAAGCATGCTCAATATAGCTTTTGCTAATAATGGCTTACCGCCTTTCGGGTTTTTAAAGGTATTACCGTCGACCCTTCCCCCATCCCCTACACAGACAACGGTGCTGGGGGCTTTCCCCCCCTTCACTGTATACTGCTCACAGCTAGAGTCTGCGAGACTGACACGCAGTGATTGTGAAAAGACACACTTGCTTTGCAAGGATTTTCTTCACAGATGTGCTGAAATACCAAGAAAACATATTAACATGCAGCTATAAATTATGCCCAGATATTAGCTGAGAAAGAAACCTCAGATGAAGAGGAAAGCTGAGCCACTACCAGACACACCATTTTCACACACACCACACCACCCCCCACCCCTGTTTTTTACACCTCAGCTTGCATTGGCACCTTGTGCATTATGCATCACGAGAAAATGACTGCCAGTAAATGCAGAGCAGCTTCCTGGAGCTTTCTCTGCCCTGTGCTTGACACACTCAAGCTGGATCTCTAACCCCCCTCTCCACAGTCCCCAAGCAGATGAATGTGTGCATAGAGAAAGAGCCATTTAAAGTGCGCATCTCCTGTAGTCCTTTAACAAAACAGAAATATTTTGCAGCCAGCTCTGGTGTGCAAACCCAGCATCGACAAAGCAGCAAACATCAATCCATGTGTGTGGGGGGTCTGAAACCTGGCAAGACTGTTGTTTCATGAGATTTGGGAATTGCTCTGCCTGGGGATTTTTGGTAGTGTTTTTTTAAGCAAGCAGTGGCATATCTCTGGAAACTGGCGTGTATGTGCTATACATATGCACATACACCCCAATGTGCCTTCAGTTAAGCCTTGTTTTTAAACCACTGGGATTATTTCCTCCCCCCACCCCGCTTTCTTCTCCTCCCGCCCTGCACTCTAGCCCTGTTACTGCAGTGTGAACCAGAAATCAATAGGGCTGCTCTAATGGAGGTTCCAGCTGCAGTTGGCTGTGCAGGCGCGCGCACACACACACACACACACACACACACACACACACACACACACACACACTGACGTCTGTGGAGCTTTCTCAGCCGATTGGGCACCACATCGGATGTTCTGTGGAGCAAAGAAAAGGAATCATTTACAGTCTGGAAAAAAAAATGGTACCTTGCATCTCCCTGTCTCCAAGAGTACCAGGCTGGGCTCGCTGCACGGGCTGGCTGCAGTGTGAGAGTGAGAGCTCAGCTTGGGGTGCGGGCAGGTACCGGAGGACTCCCCCAGATCACCACAGAAACTGATGGGGCACAGAACCCCACAATTCATGCAGGATGTTTCTATAAGGTTACCCATTCATACTGTGACAGATAAAAATACGAACACAGAAAAATAGACTCAAAAAATCACAGCAGTTTAACTGATAGATTATTAGAGCTCTTATGTCCTTTGATGTGTTTGCATGTATTTCTGAGCTCTGAAGAGTATTTTAATGAAAGTTTTATTTTTAAGGGCTTTTTCTGAAATTATCCACTGAACATTTAATATTTTGATGCAAATTGCTTGCTTCCCCCTCCTTCAATAGAAGAATATTTAATTTGTTAAATATTAGTTTCCAGTTTAATTTTCTGTGTTCTTCAGGTAATTTTTATATAGATAGTTAAGTGTGAAGACATCCTTTGTTACTAAAACATGTCTGGGTTTTTCCCCTTTTAAACAATAAATCTCAGGCTTGGTTTCCTGATGTTGTAACTGTTTTTTCTCTGAAACAAGAAACAACCCTGTTAGTGAACATATTAAAAAATCCTAATTCTCTACTCTTAAAATCAGGTATTCCTGGGATCTGTGACACTGCAAAACACCTCCCCCACCTCACTGTCTGTGTATTTCAACTTTAGTCTATGGAAAGCCACTGCCCCAGCCGAAGTCTGGCTCCAGTGAAGCATTTATATTCCTTCCACTCAGCCCTGTGGATCTTTTGCAGGGCTCCGGATGCCAACCCAAGACCTGCTCTGGAGAAATAAAATCTGGGAACATGAATGAATCATAAAGCCATATTGCATGACAAAGTCACATCCCAGCCTATGTTCAAGAGTTCTTTCTTATGCAAGCTTTTTAAAAAAACATGGTTTAAAAATTATAGCATATGGCAGGTTACTAAGTAATGGGCTGTAGTAACCTTAGAACAAAAGGGAGCACAGAAGTCCACCTCGCCTTATCAGCAATTACACCACCACAGTACCCCCTCCCCAAATATTTATCTAATCTCTGCTTTAATTATTTATACTAGTTGCTTTTTTCTGCTGTCCTTAGCAGTTTGGAGCACATATTAATTGTTCTTGCTTTCTCTGTGTGGAGACATTCTGTGTAGGATTTTTTTCCCTCCCTCCTGCCCAACCCCTATTAAGTTTTAACCCCTTTTCTACTGGACAGAAACCTCAGGCTGTGTGAGTACTGTAATTGCTGTCCATTAAAACGTGCATGCTTTCAATAGCTACAAGGTATCTTGCCCAGCCTAGCAGTAGACTGTTTACCAGACTAATAAACGTAGCATCATTGGCAAATGTTGAAGCATACAGTTTAACTATCATCCTGGAATATGAAATCAGAGTCCGAACTATAACCTAAATGCTAAAATGTATTCCTTTTCTGTATTGTTTTTATGAAAAAAGCAGATTTCCACATAATGAAGCTACTAGGGTACTACCAATTGGCTCATACTGTAATTATTAATATCAGTGAAAATGAACAGTGGCAACTGCCCAAGGATAGAAAGCCCTTAACAGTGCCACTAATCCTTATATTCTTTAATCTTCCCTATCTTTTCCTAACACTGGCATTTAGCATTCCCAGAAACACCAGCCTAGGGCATTAGGACAGCCACTAAGCCTGAGCAGTCACTGAGTATCTGTACATCAGGTAGCTACTTTTTTGAGCTGAAGTTGAGCAACCTCTCTGGTAATTATTGTCTGGCTCCTATGAAATCTCTAGATGGGAAGGAGCACCACAGGCTTGTTCATTAAATTCTTCTCAAGGCTTAACCAGCAAAGCTGGTTCTAACAAAATGTCTAGCACTTGCCATTCCAGTAGCTCAGTCCCCACCTCCAAATCCACAAGTATTTGAAAATAGTCCTTCCCAGCCCATAAGAGTCTTGCCAATATACTTATAATTTCTCATATTTTCCCATCTTAGTGATTTTTGTTAAAACAGCAGGTTAGTGTTAACAGACTCATAGAATAGTTAAGGTTGCAAGACACCACAGTGGGTCATCTGATCAAGCAGAGCCATCATAGAGCCCGTGGCATAGGATTGCATGCAGACAGTTCTTGAATATCCCTAGGGATGGAGACTCCACAGCCTCTCTGGGCAATCTATTCCAGTGGTTAGTCACCTGCACAGCAAAATTCTTCCTCCTGTTCAGGAGGAACTTTCTGTGCATCAGTTTCTACCCATTGCCTCTTGTCCTATTGCTTGGCACGACCAAGAAGAGCTTGCAAATATCCTTTTGACACCCTCCCTTCAGATACTGACAGACATTGATGAGGTACAATCTCAGTCACCTCTTCTGGAAGCTGAACAGGCCCAGCTCCCTCAGCATAAGAGATGCTCTGTGGTAATGACATATCCTCCAAACAGAGAGAGAGACACAGTTCTCTCCTGGGATTTTCCTGGGAATCTGTGAGAAGCTGTGAGAAAGTTCAGAGAAAACAATTCTTATCTCCATTTGCTGCACCTGTTGTTGTGTACATGTGGAATGTTATGGAGATTGTTTACCAAAGGGTGACTCCTTAATTGGACTCTGGTGATGGTGTTTTGATTGAATTACCAATTAGGTTAAAGCTGTATTGGATTGTCTGGCAAGGGCGATGGGCTTTTCATATAGTAGAATGTATTAGTATAGTAAAGTGTAGTAAGAATAAAGCAATTGATCAGCCTTTTGCAATCATGGAGTCAATGCTCATTATTACCATGTTGGGGACGCCCTGCTACACTAATGTTCCAGTCCCTTAATCATCTTTGTAGCCCACCATGGGACCCACGCCAGGCGCTCCACATCTCTCTTGTCCTGAGGAGCCCAGAACTGGACACAGCACTCCAGATGTGCCTCACCAGGGCTGAGTAGAAGGACAGGATCACCTCCTGTGACCTGCTGGCAAGGCTCTTCCCAATGCACCCCAGGATACCTTTGGCCTTCTTGGCCACAAGGACGCACCACTGGTTCATGAGCAGCTTGTTGGCCACCAGGACCCCCAGGTTCCTTCTCCATGGAGCTGCTTCCCAGCAGATCAGACCCCAGCCTGTGCTGGTGCATGGGGTTGTTCCTCCCCAGGTACAGGACACTGCACTTGCCTTTGTTGAATTTCACAGTTCTCTCCTACCCATCAAAGCCCTTCTGAAGGGCTGCACAGCCCTCTGGGATACCAGCCACTCCTCATAGATTTGCATTGTCAGCAAACTTGCTGAGGTGGCATCTGCACCTTCATCCAAGTAATTGATAAATATGTTCCACAATATTTGGCCCAGTATTGAACATTACTAGTGTGAGGCCTCCAACTACATCCTGTGCCACTATGACCCTCCAGTAAAAGGTCACTAAAAATATCACTTGGATGTTCAGCAGAACATCCAACAAATACTGCTCCAGTACCACACAGGGACATGGTAGAAAGTGCATCTAAAAAAGTGGGCTTCACCCAGACAAAATGTAAATATAGGTAAGACTCAGAGGAAAATAATTTATTTTATTTCAAGCAGACTTGTCTCACTTATGACATAAAGTACAGCTCACCCAAGCTCACTCAGCTTACAGTGTACCCAAACTAGTCATTTACAGGCATGTGGGGCATAAATATTCTTTAGTATCTGAAGTGGGGCGCACTACTTTGTTTTTGCAGTTATAAAGCTATATATATTGAACTGTCTAGTGTCTGGTCTCCATGAACCACTGAGTGAAAAAACTAAAACATGTACACGAGTGCAACTGTATGTGCAAAAATCCCATAGAATATTGAGTAACTGCTTGCTGTTAGCCCTCAAGCTAACATTTTCCTCAAATACATGGTCTAAAATGTCCAAAGCCATTACAAATGGGTAAAAGAATCACTGGGACCAAATGCCCACTCCAGCCAAAATGTTGGTGTCTCCATTAAAACATTTATCCTGAGCATTCTCCATTTGGCACCTTACATATGAAGAAACCATTTTACCGTCTAGAATTATATGAACACTTAGCATTATTTTGGAGAGAAAGCACCTAAAGTAGCAGGTACCTTCAGGAGGACAGCTTCAGAATTTTCACACTGGAGTTTTCATTTAGGCAGTACTTAGAATATTTGGCAAAGGATTCTAAGCAGTAATTTCATTAGTGTTGTTGGCCTCAGCTGCTCAAAATTACTGATCTTGTCTTTAAGGTATTTCCATGAAGGCACACACTGAGTTGCAAATTTTGCCCATGCTTCCAGCTGGTAGAATGCAAACTGTCTGGTCTGGAAGAATGCAAATGCAAACTGAAAGAAAAGCAGAAACCTCAAGGATTGTGGAAGGTCCAAAACAGCAAAGAAAGAGAAGTTAAAGGTAACAAAAAGAGATACCTCACACACCTATATGAGAAGTCAGAGCAATTTAAAATTATCATAGCTGAATTCCAGAAGTGGGGAAATTTCAAGAAGGCATTGAAAATTGTGATAGTGTTCTTAGGAGAGTAGTGTAAGGAAGAAGAACTGGACCAAAGGAAGCACTGGAAATTACAAGGAGCAACCCTAAAATGGCAGGGGAAAGATTCAAACAATTTAATAGGTCTTTTCAGCTTCTAGTTTTCAGGACTCCTAGCTATTATTAGTTGTTATCCCTATTTAAGTGATAGCTGCTAATGTAAACACTTTTGACTAAACAAGAATCCATAAAAGGTACTAGAAATCTTAAATGGAGAAAAAATGAGATAAAGAAAACCTCTTATAGAAAGTATAGAGTTTTTCCAGCTTAAAAGTGAGTACATAAACTTAGCAGAAAGTAATTTTCTTTATTATTTTACATAATTATCAGCTCAAGGCTTTCATGGTTTTTGAAAAGACTACAATCTTGAATCTACTTCTTGAGAAGACAGCCATCAATCCAAGGCATGTGTTACATACGGAGGGACTATTTTACAGGCCAGTAAAAAACAAATCTTGTCAGATTGCATGCTTTGCTTTTCCCAGTGATGACTTTAGCATAGAAACATGCTTAAATTCTTTGCTGAATTTGGACGTAAAATTGCAACTAATACTTTATTGGAATAAAATCCCAATATTTCCAGGTGGAATGTGCCTGGGCTGTTCTGGGCCTTAGCTTCTTGGCCGGAGGCAGCAGCTGTGACATCCACCACAGGGATACCTCTGGCCAGCTGGAAATTGCAGCTAGGCCCTAGAAACCAAGTCCAGGCTTGTGGGAAGCTCCGTTTTACCTCTGGTGAAGGTCCTTAGGCGAGGTGAAGAGAAAGGAGACGGTTTCTGATGGAGGGTTAAAATCCAGAGCTTTATTCCAAGGGCATGGACATCTGAATTGCGGTAACAGCTCCAACAGAACAACAAGCACGTGCTGGCCAGGTCCTTTTAGCCCAGGGATGGGGGGAGGGAAGAACAGGTGAGCCACCAACCAGGTGGGAGGAGGTGGGATCTCAGGGGACAATGACACTGGCTAACCCAACGATGCCCAGGGTGAGGGGCATTTTTTGAACTTCTGACAACCACAGGACAGCCTTGCTGGAATGTTAAGATTGACTGACAGCACTTAGCAGGAGACAGGGGGAGGGGAAGGGACAAGGTATTGCCACACCTGTGGGGGGACTGGGATAGCTGAAAGGGGATATTGCAACACACTGCAACAATACTTTAGTGGAGGATAACTATATGTTAAATCCTGCTGCCTACTCACATACATTTAATTTATTTGCATTACTGCAGTGGTTTATAGTTTAATCAAAGACTTGATGGACACACAGGCAAAAAATTGTGATCTGAAGTTCTAAAACACCTTAAAAAAGATGACCAACTAAATAAAGGACATTCAGATTATAACCTATTTCCTTGTTTCTACTACACGTTCCACAGTTGTAACAAGTTGTTTTTTCTGTGACAGGACTCAGGAGAAGAGATCTCCTGCAGTAAGTGCACCTTTTAAGGGGGTGTTAAAAAATTAAGGGAGAAATAGCTGACTAGAAAAGGATGGGGCATAAAAGAGGCATCATAGCAAAAACGCTGCAAAGGAACTTAAAGAGCAGGAAAATACCAATGAATAGTTTTTAAAAACTGTAGTTGAAAGCAGAATTCACTTTAAGGCTAAGACATACACATGTAGGTGGTGATGTCCCATTATAGTCAGTGAAAATCTAGTCAAGGCAGCATACACTGCCTGATGGATATTACGGCGGTCAGATAGAATATGTTTACTGCAGAGAGAGATTAGTAGCTCCCAGCCTCCATCGCATGTTTCTCCAATCTCATTTTTCTTTAAGAGGAACAAAGATGAGGAATACCCATTAAGGACATTTAAATTCGGAAAAAGATCCAGCTACAGAGCCAAAGAACTACATGTAGATGTTTCAATCTCACCATTAATATTACTTTTTCAAGCAAATTAACTTCTCTAAACAGGCATGTACTGCTGACACACCCCTAGCTTTCCTATAGGTCTTCCTGGAAACTTCTGCCAGCCCTGTGCAATTTTCTTACAAAGATGCCATTTTTAGACTGAATTAGGGTACAGCCCCTAACACAGCTCCTAATTATGTTTTGCTACAAATTTTTGTTATTTCTTAATAGGAGAGAAAAAAAAAAAGCTACCCGAAAGCTGAGAAGTTTTGCCATGTCTTGCATTTTTCTTTTGCTTTGTTTATTCTTTGCCTATTTGAAATACCAAAAGTTTTCTGCTTTCAGTAGAAAAGAATTCCTATCACCAGGCATATTTTCATTAAAAAATTGCTCAGTTCATACACTGTCTTTCTTTTAAAATATTTACTGTTTAATTACTATGCTTAGGTGAATCTCAAAACTATTTAATTTTACAAAAAATATCCAGGGAAAAATATTCAGAAAACTTTAGTAATGACAAAGTATAACTCCGTAACTCCATTTATAAGCATAAGAACTACCTGCCTGTCCCTTATGATGCACATAAATAAACACTTTAATACACAGTTAAACCAACCTAACACAGGACACAGACTGCTCATTACTCTGGCATATTCTTATGTTGTATGAACATTCTAAGTCAAAGTCTGCCTTGACACCACTGTTCTCAACATTTCAATTGATATTCTTGCATAAACCTGCATAAATCAATTTCTATTTGAACCCATGCATTTTTTTCGTAACATATGCTTTAAATAGCAAAGAATTGGGCAATAATTGTATAGTAAAATACTCTTCCTATGTATTTCACAAGGTCCTTTTGCTTCTTTTATAATTCATGTCTGTTAATTTCATTGGGAATCTTCCCCTTCCTATATTGCTTGGCCAATCAGCTCATTCTTCTCACCCTTCATGCTTTCATGGATCATCACTCCCATATGTCTCTTCCATTATTATCTCAATGCCAAGCAAAGTAGTTCTGTGAAATTTTCCACACAGAAGCTACTGCTCACCTTTGAATGTCTTCCCTCCTTAACCTCTCCGCATGCAACTGCAACCATATTCTTTCTAAAAAGAAGCTACACTAGAAGAAATAGTGCTCATCCTTACATGACAACTTATTAAAAATGTTTAAAATTAAAAATATTTGTCCAGAGACTAATGGTATTCCCCTAAGCCTTGAATGTCAGAGAGCAAGACTCTAAATCCCAGGCCTCTAAACAGGGGTGTGGTGAGTTTTAAGGACCACAGCAGAAAAACAGGTGTTTTAAAACAGGTAGAAACAGGTAGTCTGCCTCACTCACATGGGCACCAAAAGCTCTTTAAATTCAAGCCTCATGAAGCCATATCTGGAAACTGCCAACAGAAGCATGAAAAATGATGCATTCTGGGACACTCCAAAGTTACCTGTTGCTGATTCCAAAATTAGTAACCAACACAAACTTTAACTACATCATTTAGTTGCAGTTAAGAAGTTATGTGCGCATATTTGAAAACAAAAAAAAAGAAACCACAAACCTGAAATATGTTTGTAACTCCACAAGAAGCATTATGAAGACGGTGAAATAGAAAGAAGGATGCAAGTAGCATCAGTGACAATCTGTCACTTGATACACCTTCTAATCCACATCTTTACCAGTCCCGTTCCCAGCAACCTCCTTTTCTCTCCCTTTACCTTCCCCTCAAATGAAGATGAATGTAAGCTCCTGCACCTGAAAAGAAAAAAACCCAAAAAACTCTATGCATCAGTATAGACTGAGAGCTGACAGGAGTTTTGCAGAAAAGTATTTGGGATCTTGGGGGACAGGAAGTTGAGCAGGAGTTTGTGGCATACCTTGAGGCAATGAGGCTTGTCTGCACAGTGGGTTGTACTAGATATAATATAACCAGCAGGCTTATGGAAATTATTATTCACTTCTAACCGGAACATCTGAGACTATTACTGGAGCATTCCACTCTAAGAAATGCATAAATAAACTGGAGCAGCTCCAGAGGAGGGCCACCAACTTACAGAGCCTTGAGCACATGACATAAGGGCAGAGACTAAGACAAGTGCATTTGTATGTTCGGCTTGAAAGAAAAGGCAAATTTCAGCTGCTGTCTTCAACATTATGACAGGTGGTTATGTAGAAGACTGAACCAAATTCTTCTCAGAGGTGCAAAAATAGCACAAAGGCAATGGTCAGAAATTTCCGGAATGGAAGTTCCTAAGGAAAACACTCCTCATCTTAGGATCAGTCAAGTCCTCAAAAGGTTCACAGATAGGCAGTGGGATTTTCATCTTTGGAGATACTCAAAACTTGATTATGCAAGTCCTGAGCATGTTGTTCTAACTGTGATGCTAGAAAAAACTTTGAGCTGGGGGAAATAACCTCCAAAGATCCCTTCCAACCTAAACTATTTGTTTCAAGTTCAAGGACTTTTTCAAAGTTAAAGTTCAATTTCCAGCTAGAAAATCTTCAAGTTAAGCTTTAGAAAGATGTTCAACCATTTTTAACTACAATGTACTTGCTAGATTACAGACCAGTGCTAATAATATATATGATATGAAAAAGAGACAGCTTTAACTGTACATTCCCAAACTAAGCATATTGAGTATAGTCAGAAAAAAGACAGCATGGGTCTGCTGTAACCTGACCAAGGTTTTATATATATATATATATATATATATAAATATATATATATATATATATATATATATATATATATATATATTTACACTATATAGCATATGAATTTACATGTTTGTACTCAGAATACCTCAAATAATAATATGTTAATAAAAAATGAATTAGCCCAAGAACATCCTGCTCATGAAATTTATAAATCATGACATTATTAATGGCTATTATTAATTGACATTGTTAAAAGTAATTAAAATTACTTAAAAGTAATTTTTGTAGTCAAGATTCATGGACAGCATAGATCTGCAAAGCAAAGCATATTCTCTGAAATGAATCAGGGACAAAATCTGTCAAATTTAAAGGACAAAAAACATCTGCAGGATCTAAAGTAAAAGAGAAACTTAAAAGGAAGTAAGAAGATAAACACAAGACAAATAAATCATATTTTTTAAGAACTAATGAACATTGTGCTCTGGGGCAGAGATAAAGATTCCCATACAAACATGCAATCCAAATGTATATGCTTTTATGTAAAGGGAGAATGATTTTCAAGCTTGTTCTGTGGTTGAAATGGCAGCATGTGAAAAACAGAAGAAAACAATAGAGGGTATCACACTTGTATAACGCATTATTAATTCTACCAGATGAACTCCCTCTTCACTGTGCTAGAGTGGTTTATTCTTAGCTGACTACATTACAAAAACAAGTACAAGAGGGAAGAAAATAGTTGTTTTGTCCAAACACTGAAAATGAATCTTTTAGCTAGATATATGCAACACACAAATTCAACTTAAGCCCTAATATGAGTAATAGTGGCATCAAGGAACTCTGTTTTACCCTTCAAGTTAAATAGAATCATAGTGTAATGGCAGAAAGATACAAGTCCCTAAATATTCATACACTAATTCTTGAATTAATTTAATATTTTCTATAAGCAATAATACAGGGGAAAGCCAAGTCTGATGTTATTTTTCCCTATGTACAGGAAGTTCCAGTTCCTGAAGGAATAGCTGCTTTTCTATCGTCTAAACCTAATTTACAATTATTTTCCAAACTGCCTCAGAAGGGGACTAAATAAATTCTACTAAGACACCTATAGGTGACCATTAGGTAATTCATTCAAAAACCAAGACTGAAAAAAGCAGTATATTTCTAACAAAATGAACAGTAAATGTGCAGTGCAAAGGATCAGACTGTATGTTATCTTTATATTTTCTGAAAAGTATGAATGATAATTTAATAAGAGAGATTGACAGCACCGTAAGAATTGGTGCTCTAATTGTGTTGCAGGATTTATCAGATCAAAACTTTTTTCAGATAAAAAAGTCTTACTTCTCACAGAAATTAAGTTACTCATGTAGCTTGCCATTTATACAGGTAGAGCCTGAGAATCCGGGTAATCAATCAGAGTTGGGTACATAATAGCCTGGGATTATGAAGTGCATAGATAATTCACATGTATAACTCTTCAGAAAATTAATAAACCTGTACTGTCAAAGAGAGGAGACTGTCATGGATATCAGTGAGACTACACCTGTTGGAGAAATTCTGAGGTGGAAAAAGATGGATTTTTAAATGCACCACACTGATTAAAAAAAAACCAAAATAACAAACAAACAACAAACAAAAAACCTACCAAAAAACCCAAAAACCAAACACAAAACCCACAAAAAACCCCTGAAGTTGTCTCACAAACATTAGTTTCACCATTGTGAATGCAATGTATATATATGGCATTACATTCACAAAGCTCAAAATCCTGATTTGATCCATCATAATTTTCAATGTAAAATATTAGCATAAACATCTACATACTAGTGGGAGAACAGTCACTACCTAAAATAAGATTGATACTTTAAAACAGTAGCAAGTAGATGGTTTAGGCAGAAGTTATTTGGGAACATGAACTATATTTTTATTTAGAGAAATTAAAATGAGCCAGAGTCTTGTGAGAAGAATTTTCTCCATTTTAATGAAGAGGCCTTAAGGATTTAGGAAATATTCTCCTTTTAATTATGTTTTAATTGGTTAAGAAAAACATTCTAACTTGTAAAAGTTATATTAATTGAACTTTAAATTGGTGCAGGCTTTAGAGAAGGCCCATTATTAAAGAGCAAGTAGATTAAAAGGGAAAGCACTTGATCAAAACTGATCATGCCACCACAGGCATATGAGTTACCAGCCATCAGTGGTATTACAGTAATTTGCCATGTGCTGTCTTTCCAACTGTATCTAATTAGCATTTTATTTCAGTATTCACAGTAAGTTATTATGACATAGCTTAAGTTAAGTGAATACTTTTAACACTGCAACAGCAAACTAAAAATACACACACAGTAGATTATGGCTCAGCTGAGGTCCTGAAGCTCATTGCTCTATGGCAATCTCACCATTTTCAGCATGTCCAACATTAACATGCCTCAGAATGTCCTTTTTTTCATTTCTTCCTCCTCCTTCCTTAGATAGAATTTCAGGATTGGGAAGAAGAAAGAGGAGAGAAATCACAGACTGGCCATATGACCAGGATTTCCAGACACCCT
Source organism: Setophaga petechia (assembly GCA_024362935.1). NCBI lineage: Eukaryota > Metazoa > Chordata > Aves > Passeriformes > Parulidae > Setophaga > Setophaga petechia. The sequence goes on from JANCRA010000002.1 coordinate 19,204,675, forward strand.
TGTTAGTGGGATCTGGACATGCCTCGTGGAGCTGATCTGTGCAATTGCTAACCATCTGTGTAGCATGCGCGTGCTAGATCGGATTTGCACATATGTAGCAAGTTCAGTGCATGGCACACAGCCCATATTTCCCTCTGAGATTCCCTGGATGTGTGCCCATCCCTTAATTCTGTACACCTCAAACAACTCACTCCATTCTCCTTTCTAGTGGCATACAGAAAGTTAGGAAAGTTGTCTGATAAAGTAAAAAAGGTTTTAAGAGCCATCAAACACATTTTTTAACTTCATCAATAGCACTGTCAAGAACATTAGCAGCAAATAATTTATTGCAAACAGCAGCAACCTATTGTATATATACATACAACAGCATGAGAGCAAATACCAAACACACTTCATCACAGTGAGCATTTACATAACCTGGCTCAGGTTCTCAGTGTTATGTCACTAATGTGCTTCTTTCTGTAGCCCCTTGAGTGCCTCTGGCTTTGCAGAGTACATCCTGCTAAATAGCATTTGTATGGCCCTAGGACATGTGCAGTCTGGCCTCCTGCAGCCACTGCTCAATTGAGTAGGCTGGAGTCAAACTAAGTAACAGAGCCCTCAGCATGGTCGGTGGAGGGGGCAGGCACAAGCACAAAGAATTAATCATGCAAGCCAACTCTAAATCATACAAATTCTATCAGGCAAATATCTATAACATATTCTGTCACTGAGACTGTCAAAATGTGCTAAATACTCAGTTTAAGTGAAAATAGTGCAGATATTCTAAATTACAGCAATTATGGCAATATGCACAAACAAAAGATATTGCCTTATCCTACAAGGATTTTAAAAATTTCATGCCACAAAAAGGCTCAGAACACATACTTTCTGCCTTGTACTCTTTCCTCCATTCACCAAGCTTCATTTTTCTGCACGTTAGAAAGTCTCTCATTTTCTGCCCAGGAGTAAAATCTGCACCTGTCCTGCTCTTGGCTGGACTGTCAGCGCAGCACTAACTTTATCAGCTCTGGGAAAAAGATTTGTTACTTAACTTGTACCCTAAGGCTCTGCAAATGATCTGTAGCAAGTCATTGTCATTTCTTCTGCTGCTGCTGCTTCTGAAGTATTTTCACTATTTGCAATTTCCATCAATTTCTTAATTTATGTATTTTCTGTAATTAACTCAAGTATCCATCACAGCTATATAATTATATATTAAACAAAACCCACATTAATTTGATCATGAATTTCCTGTACCAGAAGAATATTTAAGTGTTTTTGGCAAAGCTGAAGCAATTAAACTTATTTCACAGTGCATGGTTCCCCACTTCAAAGCAATTTAGGCCAAAATAATAAATAATAGTTTACACCATTTTGCAATGTCACCATAATGGTTAGTTACAGTAACTCGTTAAAAATCTAGGGAAAAAAAACTCTAAAAGATTTTAAGATGGCAAATTCTCCAGTGAAAGACAAGCAAAATTTTTCTAGAATCCAGGTTTGACCTACCTATAAATTCAAAGTCAAGAGATCAGGTTATAATCCTCCCTATGAAACTAATTTTTTATGCCTATAAATAAGGAATTTATTTTCAAGCTCTGCTTTATTACCATCCGAAAAATGGCATATAAAAATTCTTTACTAGTATCATTTACAGAGATTAATTAAAAAAAAAAAAATAATGGCAGAGGTGCTAATAAAATGGCACTTTTTTGTGATCACGGCTGTTCTCAACCTGCCACTACATTGGGATTGTAAAAGGAAAACCATGGTATTGGCCTTGAATTTTGAGAGTACACAGAAATGAATTAACATCCAAACTGGATTTCTGAACTCCATTTTTTTAATACATTTTTAAAATGTATATTATGTATATATATAAATGTATATAAATGTATATTATGTATATATATAAAATGTATATTTTTTAAATTTGGTTTTTTTATACATTTTTTAAAAATCCCTAAGGAGAAAAGTAATCAGTTATTGCCAATTCACAATAGGGCCTGCTTTCTCTGAAGCTGCTAAGACCTAGAGTGTCACCAGGTCAGAAGTTTGTAAGAGGCTGAAGATGCAGATGAACAAAAGCAGAAGCAGCTTAACATCACAAATACCATTTTGAGTTTACTGTGGAAGTATAGCAAAATCAGATGTGTTTGTTCAGTAAGAAAAAGGTCAAGCAAACACACAATTATATGAACATCTTGTGTAATGTCCTTATGGTTAAACCCTCTTCTTTTTATTCCATAAATACACTGGTTACTATTCCCACACCTGTCTGTACAGAACAAGCTCAGGTGTACTCCCTCTGAGACGGGCACAGCGTGTGGGTAAAAGAAAAACATGCGTATGTATGTTGCTGAGCATGGGGAGAAAGGAAAATGAATGAAAGTTGATCTGATATAAGGCAAGCATGAAATGAAAGGACATCCAACACATGGAAAGGGGATGGATACATGAGTGTATGAAACAAAAAAATGTTCTGTGCATTAAAATGGAGAGTATGGTAAAATTAACACTCCCCTACTCACATGTATTGGAAAGATTATTTTTGTCAAAAGGAATTACTATTTTCAATAGGTTATAGGATGTCGTTTTTCTTCAACAAAACTGGAATAATTCCAAAAGGGCTCTTGTGAATCAACTGAAAAACTGATAAAATAGCTGAACTCAGAGGAAACCCAATCAGAAGATGCACTAACAAGTTAGAAAACAAAAACCCTCTCATGTTCTTTATCACTTCATCTTTAGGAAAGTCCATCTGTACAAGAGCTCTCATTTCTCTGCTAAAGAGAAATACAATGATTATACAATGATTAGAAGCAATCATACCAGCAGAAATCCCACAATAAATCAGGATGATGATTCAGCATTTCCTCAGCTCACTTGAATGAGTAGGAATTAATTTTCAAAAACACTGGAGAGATGAGCATAGTTCTACATTTTATACAACTGCTTTTTGTTTTCTAGTTATACTGCCTTTATTTATCCATTGTTCACAGGCAGGGCACTATATTTTTTTTTACGCATAGCGACGAGCACTTCAGTGTTTAGAGCTCTCTGAAGGAAAACTAAAAGCCTATGGTTTCATGTGAAGCAAGAATTGACCTTTAAGTCCTATTGTGTTCTATTTTCATATAAATTGATCACAATCTACAGAGGAATTAATAATTTTTCATTTTACTGTCCTGTCCAAAGCCTGTGTATCATACACAAATATACAAAAAAAGCATGAAAATAAAAAAAGCAACAAAATAAAATATTTGCAAAAAGTACAAGGGAATTCACAGATCCAACTGAGCTTCTTTAGTTGTTTTTAAAATGCACGTATTCTGGAAATACAGACTTTCATAGCCTCATATTAAGTAAGTATCTCTACCTGCAGTTCTCCACAACTCAATGGCAACTTCATGTAGGTTTCAAGACAAAAAAAAAATCAACAATATACATTTAGAAAAACTAACTATGATAAACTGAAACAAATCCTCTACCAGTGTTCACTTTAAAGATATTTCAAGAACAGCAAGTATTACACATAGACTCCAGATTCTCTCTTTTAGTTATTTCCAAGTGCCATTTAATGTTAACATTATAAAATGTATAAGGAGGTTGAAAGCAGATGAATTGGCCCCCTTTTTCAACTGTAAGCTATTTTCTGTTTTGGTATAAAACTTCAGAATTCTACCTCTGGTTGGACTTATAAAAGTACAAACTATGCAAGCAAATATTTGCTAGTTCTCTCAATTATGGAGAATCAAGAGTATTCTTTTCTAATAATTTCCATTGGTTTTTTGAAATAATTTTTGAATAATTTCCAGTGGTTTTTTACACAAACGATTTTTGCAAAACAGTACAGGAACAAAATTAAAGCTTTTTCAATTAAGCTGACATTGTCATTCTAGGGGTGGGGTGAGAGCAAGAATTTTCTATTTAGACATTTCAACTTCTTTTCATTGAAATAAAAAAAACCCCAGAGCCTGTAGTTCTTGTTACCTGCAGATTATTTTATATATCTTGGCTGTAGATGATCATGCAGGTGGGAACACATGAGTCAAGCTTGTTGATATTAGTTACACACAGCTATTAGTTTCACCAGTGCACTATTTACAGAATAAAAGATGTGCATTCTCCATCAGCTTCTGCACAGCCATATCTGAGCCAACCCCACTGAAAAAGCTTAAGTCAATGAAAAACTTCTCAGCATATGCAAGTCACCTCAGATTCTGGTACAGAGTCAAACCAGGTATGAAAATATTCTACTTTACCACATTCCTATATTCTGTTTTGTGGTTCATTGAAGCAATGGCCTTGTACATAAAAACCCCACATACAACAGCAAGGTGACTGGAGCTTTTATTAGGAAAATTTACAAAACTTATTATATTTGAGGAATTGGTATAAATTGAGTTTGAGCTTTTACAATCCCTATTGAGTAAATTATTACCCTTCCTTAAGTTTAAAAAAAAAAAACTCAGAGACAAGTGAAATACAACTTATCAATACAGAAAAATCTATGAGGAAAACAGAATTAAACATCCTGGAATTTTGGCTCTTTATAAAGCATGGTCTTCATGGCATACCGTATGCTTAGAAAACGCAAATGAGAAAGAGGTTTCTACTGGTAAGATTGTACCTTCAACCACACAGTCATAATGTAAACCGGTACTTGGGTATGTCTGACATATCAAACTTATTGGTAACTGTCACAGACATCCTTTCACTAAAAATCCTTTCTTGGGATTTTTTCCCTTCTGAGGAGCTGAGGCCTCAGAAACAAAATGTAAACAATGGTTTGCTGCTGCTGTGGAATGCATCAGGTGGATTTTTGATTGGCCTATCTTGAATGTTTACAATTAATGGCCAACCACAGACCAGTTATCTTGGACTCTCTGTCAGAGCCACAGATCTTTGTTATTCATTCCATTCTACTCTTAGCTAGCCTTCTAAGAGGAAACTTTTCTTTCTATTCTTTAGTATAGTCTTAATGTAACATATATCATAAAATAATAAATCATGCCTTCTGAACATGGAGTCAACATTCTTGTCTCTTCCCTCACCTGAAAACTGTCACAGGTAACTCCATGCATCTGAACTCTGACATAGTCTAAAATAAAATTATCAATAGGGATTTAATCTATTTTTACAAAAGGCAAAGTGTTATCAGGGAGAAGTCAGCCACAAGTAAGATAAAAAGGATATGACACAGAATGGGATACAACTGTTCTTTTCCTAAGGGAAGTTAAAAACAAAGTGTTCAAATTAATTGGTCAAGAAATAAATAGAAAAATAAAAGAGATACCTAAGACTGACCAGTGACAGGACCCAATGGTACAGAGCTGTGCCAGAGGAGGTTTAGGTTGGGTATCAGGAGAAGATTCTTCACCAGGGGGTGGCTCAACACTGCAATAGGCCCCTGAGCCAGTGGTCAGAGCCTCAACCACGTGGTGTGATTCTTGGGGTGTTCTGTGCAGGGCCAGGAGCTGGACTTTGATGATCCTTCTGGGGTCCTTCCAACTCAGGATATTCAATGATTCTATCATTCTGTGGAAGAATCCAAACTGAGAAAATGTATATTGTTAGCACTGTTGTTAAAAAGAAGCTACTATTGAGATCAGTGTTCAATTTTCCTTATTTTTACTAAGTAGCTATTCATAAAGAGTCAAACTCTTAACTGGCTATACAATAATGGCTTGAACAAAGTCAGTTCTGAAACCTTATGATAGCTAGCCCCCTATTTAAAAAAAAGACAAAACAAACAAACAAAAAAAAAGAAAAAATAAAGAAAAAATAAGCCATTTTAAAAAGGCACAACAGAAGATAAGGAAAAAAGACACTACCCATTTACTCCCCTCCTTTAAAACTCCTTTCTGATCTTGCCTTCTTTTTCTCTTCTTATACACATCCTGGTGGCTCTTCCTCCTTTCCTTCAGTGCTTCACAGCACGAAGTATTTGCTACTCAACAGAAACTGCTGTTCTCATTTTCTCCTCCATTTTTTAGCTGCTGGCATTTTTGTTTTCTTTTCCCCTTTCCTATTAATGTCCAGGTGTTTCTTTGAGCTCACCAAGTTCTACTACACACAAAACCTTCAACAACACCTCACCTACCCCGGAGGAAGGCTGTATCAGTATTTCATTCACAAGAATCAGCTGCCTGCGACAAACTGACTATATAAAGAGTCCCCTGATGCATTTAAAACACTCCCATTTTTAGGAAAATCAGAAATCAAATATAAATATAGTTTACTTCACTCAATAATAAAGATAGCGGCAACAAAGTAGGGTGATTTCGCTGGGAGTGAGGAGGAAAAGGTGCATGGGAAATGCACTATAAAATGAAAAGTTCTTTTTTTCTGCACTTTGCTGCTGAACTTTTTTTTTTTCTTTCTTTGCATTATTTTTTCCAGACAAGGTCCAGAAATACAATAGTATACACAGAGAGAAAACTTTGGATTCATCTTTTTCTCTTAATTCCATTTCTTCTTCTTTAAAATGACTAAATGTTCATTTGCAGATAAGAGTGGAAGTGAAGGACAAGTGAGAAGTCCCCTTTCAAAGAGAAAAAATTTCTTTTCAGGCAAATATAGACAGTATAGGGTACAACCTGAATGAGTCAACAAAACAAACAAAAAATCCCGATATTAGAAAAAAGGAGGCACTGTCTTTAGATAATTGAGAAAATGGGCACAAAACATGAAGATAATTCTCATTCCAGATCCATTTACTACTGTACAAAAATCTGAAATATCCCACCTTGAAATAATCACACCACATTTCAATTTACAACTTGGTCAGACCAAATGATGTTCATGAACATTAGTAAAGGCTGTTCCATGGTTTTATCAATGACTGAAACACACCTCCTCCCTTTCCATCTCAATCTCTCACATTTTAACTGTTTCTGTTGCTGCCTCTCCCTCTGACTTACAACATTTTAAGTCCTACATGCTTCCATACTACATGAGTTACTGGCTTCCACCAATAAAGTAAAAAATTACATTTTGGCATAATTTACGTAAGTGTTATATAATCCAGTTCCAGAAATTAAATAAGGGTAGAGTACAAAGCATTTTTAAAAAACCTTATTTAATGTAATGTGCTTATTTATATGGGTAAATAGCCTTGTAACTACCACACAAATCTGCAATCAGTAACGAGATGGTGGCAGAAACATGAAGTTGTTTTTGGAAAGACTTTAATGCGGGCTATCAAAAAGGATATGCAATATAGTATTTATCTAAGCACATCTCAGACAAGAGAAAAGAGTAACTGTAGAGCCGTGAAAGAAAATATTTCCTTTCATTTGGCTGCTAGAAGTATCCTGAATATGTGTATTGCTTTCAAAGCAAGCAACTGGGCAGTTTAGGGAAAAAAGCAACTGTTTACTTTGACCTGAAAGATGGAACCATCAGGAGTGAACACAGGATTCCTCTTTCTCCAAAAAAACCTGCTAAGACTATGTAGAAATAAGCTTCTGACATAGCTGGGGCCAAGACCAGTATTCCCACAGCAGGGAGGAATGAGAGTGCAGTGGCAAGATGCACAAAAGCAATCAGGCTTCAGAGAAGATGAAAAAAAAAAAAATTTCCCAGGGATCAGAGAGGATCATCTATAATTTGCTGCAACCCAGGAAACCTCCAAAAGTCACCGAGATAAGACCAGAACTGAAAGTAAAACCCATGAAGACACAGTTGGTGAGGGGAAGATGTGCTGTGTTCTGTTTCACCCAGCTGATGCATTTCTCTCTGCTTTACCTATCTTGTTCTAAAAATAGGTTTTCATCAGAATAAGAAATATGTTTTGAAGACCTTTTTGCATAATACCCACTTTAAGGATGGTGACAGACAGAACAATACCAAAGTAATGATCAATCCAAAAGTCCCATCAGAATAAGAAAACATTTTGTGTGTTCAGCATTTACATTGCTCAGGAAGTTATTAGTCCTGAGCTATTAGAAATGGCATGATATTTCACTATGAAATTAAAATGTGCAGTTTATTCTACTACCTCATATTTTAACAAAGTGGAAAGAATAACATTATTATAAATCTTTAAAACATACTTTTTGTTTGTTTTGCCTTCATAACCAAGTTTCCCAGTTTAGCAACATACTCCCAAAGCAACAGCCAGACAGAACTTTGACAAGGTCTATCACAAGGTGTCCTGGGTTGGCTGTATGATGCTTTTATCCCCAGTCGTCTTGTTCTGTTCAAGCTGAATAGTAAGTTTTGCGCCTTTAAGACTTATTGCAGAGAGTGAAGGGGGAAGAGAAGTGCACAGTTTTTTTTCCTCCCGACACTGCTCTCCTCCCCCACATTCCTCCTCCTGGACTGTTGTTGTCTGCAGGCAGACAGCTGGACAGAGCTCTTCTTTTGCTTTTTAGTGAGTGTTAGCTAGCTGAGGCAAAGAAGTTCCCTGGACTGTGTTTTTTTTCCCTTTTCTTTGGACCTCTTGAAACCTGCTCTGGACTGAACACCCAGGGGAGCACTGGCAGCTCACATTTCTGGCCCACTGCGCTGGGCCTGGCCTGCGACAATTCCAGCACCGGAGGGATTGTTCAGAGACTGAGTGAGCTGCAAGCCGGGGAGGGGGTTTTCTCAGTTTGTCATCTCTTTTAGAGTGGCAAGGGGTCTCATTGTTTGATATTGTTTTGGTTTTATTGTTTAATAAACAGTATTTTTCCACCTTTCTCCAAGGAGGTTTCTTTTTTTTTTCCTCCCAGACCAGTTGGGGGGACGGGCCGATTGGATCTGCTTTTCCCACCAGAGCTCCTTTGGGGGATTCTTCCCCAAATTTACTCTAAACCTGGACACAAGGCTAGGGATCTTGTGATAGCTATCCTTGTGGCTAGAGATTAGACACTCCTGTTAGCTCCCACATGCAAAACACTATGTAAAAGCATGCTTAAGAACAAAATCATCTTGGTATCTTAGAACTTTAAGATACAGATTTAACCACACAGCAGGAGTGGTTAGCATATTACATAGATGCATTTTTAGAAATTGTTAGTGTTCAACATATTACATAGTATATTACATAGATGCATTGTTAGAAAACAGTCTGTGTCTTGAGTAATAGAGAGGCTTCGTGCTTTGATATTTCTGTTCTTCTTCACGCTTCATAATACTATGGAATAGGTAAAGGATTCAGAGTTAACCCCAAAAATAGTTCCACCAAAAAGCATGCACTGCTGTTTGAATGTCTGTAGCTATTTTATCATTCCCAAGCAGGGCAGAAAAATGCATGTGTACTTTCAAAACAGAGATACAGTAAACCAGACTGACTGGTATGCCTGTATGCTTACATAAAAATATTCTTCATCTTCAGGTCCTAACTTGAAATTATTTAAAGCCAGGTCTCACTTAAAAAAAAAATACCCAAACCCACAAATCACCAAATGTTTTGACAGGACCAGGGGGTGAATCCTTGGGAACAAGCTGAACATGAGGCAGCAATGTGCAGTTGAAGCAAAGAAGGCAAAGAGTATCCCAGACAGAAGGTGGAAGCCTGTAATCCCTCCCTTCTAGTGAGGCCATCCCTGGAGTGCTGGGTCTCTTTCTGGACTCCTTAGTGCAAGGACCACATGGACGTACTGGAGAGGGTCCAGCAAAGGGCCACAACAATAAAGGGATGGAAAAGTCTCTTGTATGACGAAAAGCTGAGATAGCTGAGCGTGTTCAGGCTTGAGCAGAAAAGGCTCAGGAGGATGTCATTAGTATATGTAGATACCAGAAATGAGGATGAAAAGAAGACAGTCAGACATTTTCCAGTGGTGCCAGGATCAGAAGCAATGGACACAAACTGAAATGAGGACCCTCTGTCTGAACATCAAGAAACACTTTGTTACTATGAGGATCTAGCACTGTCACAGGTTGCCCAGAGGGGCTGTGGACTCTGCCTCCCTGGAAGACATTTAAAAGCCATCTGGATATGGCCCTGGGCACTAGATGTCCCTGCATGAACAAGGGGTTGGGCCAGATGACCTCAAGAGATCCCTTTCAATCTCATCTGTTCTGTGATTCTGTGATACATGGAGGATTCTTTCCCTACATAGTGTTAATCACTTGCAGGACTCTGATTAACACCTCTAATTACAGTTTGGAATTTATTTCTTTGAAACACCCTTTCTAGAGCTGTACTTATAAGAAAAGCTACAGCAATGAGCTATATGTTAGTCATTTTAGGTCATGTCTATTAGAAAGTAACTTCTCTGCAGGTGAAATTTACTCTTTAGCCACCAGAATTTTCTCAATGAATGTCTCTACTGAGCTTCTTTTCCCTGGTAGGGCTTTGTTCAAAGGTTCTCAAATGTAGGATTTCAGAGTTCAGATATTGAGACCTTTGCTGACTGATGAATGTCACTGGAAATCTATGTGTACACTAATCCTGAATTAAAAGATACACTGCCCTTATTTTATATATGTGAGCAAAAGAGGAGCAAGTGAGGGACCTTAAACCTATTTAAATGAAAGAGAGGCGAAGAAAAGGAAGATAAATGACATACAGAGAAGGGGAACTTGATGCAGGAAATTAATTATGGATCTGCAAGGAAAAGCAATGCACTTCTGTTTTGGTTCAGTCTCAAATGAAAAACTTATTTCTTCATTTGTGGAAGAGAAATATGCAGAAAAGTTCAAATTGCAATATCAAATCTTTTAACCAGTAAGATACTTTAATAAGTGTACCTCATGCAGGAAGAGTGAAATCTTCACTGGTACCACTAAGTGATAAAGAATCCAGCAGCTCCTTTCCTTCCACTTGGTCTCTGACTCTGCCCATGCACACACTTGCTCAGATGCTATAGAAAAAATCAGCCACACAGTAGCTCCCACTTTAAAAGAAAGCACGCATGAAAGCTTGCAAGCCCTACAGATATTATCAATAACTGCAACACTTTGATAAGAAGCCAGATACAGACATTCTTTACAGATTGCAACCCCTTCCCTCTATCTAATACCATGCTTAAAGACTTTTTGGGCTTTTTAAATGCCAGGTATGACTGTGGAAGAAACTCTTAGTGCCAAACCTATGTCAAAGGTTTGCCTCACAAAAATGTTTCTCTTACTTGACAAAAACAATTTGGAAGTGCTCTGGACTGAACTTCTCTATCAAAACACTTATTTTCGAGGGAGAGAGTAGTCATTTCGGAATATGATTATGCAATGAATATCTATTAAGCCCTTTAAATAACATATGTTGGGTTTTAACTAATACATGTTTTGTTACAGCTACATGTCTCACAAACATAGCTATATTTTCTCCAAGTGAATTTATGCCTTCTCAAAAGTATCACGTGTTTCCAACTTCATTTTGCAAATGCAAGCAAAATACACATTTTATACTTTTCTTTTCCTATGAAAAATACATATTGCAGTAATTCAACAACATGAGGCACCACTGCAGCAGATTAGGTGGCAGGAAAGGGGCATCAATGAAACCACAGGACAGGTCCTTTAAGGTGGAGCCTTCCTCATGCTGTAAACTATGTCCTTCAGGCTCACCCAGGAAATCAGCTTCAGCTGCATGTGATGCTACATCCTTGAGTGGGAGAGCCCATGGTAAAAAATACAGCATTTGGCAGTCTTCCTTTAGACTTACTCATATGGGCTAAAATCAGAGGCACTTACTTTTAAAAATAAAATGAATTGCACACTAAGCCCATATTTAAGATCAGTGGGGTTTTCTTTATTATATTCTCATTTTTTAAAGGAAGTTTAATGTCTTTCCACGGAAGTAGTTTAAGCTGTATCTTAATTTGTGTATGGAATCTCTCAGTTCTCAATATAACCTTTTTTTTCCCTGTAGCCTTTTAAGAAATTATTCCAAATTAAGGAGTGAAACTGTGGAAAAAACTATTTTAACTTCTGAAGGGAACATCTCTGGATGTAAAGGTCCACTGTAGTAAAAGCCAAGATAAATTTCTTTTAAATGTAGAGTCCATTTCTACTGGTACAGATAGGCTGTGCAGTTACATTTTACTATTTTCCCTGCTTTAATCACATTGAAAATCTCTCAGTACCTGATAATTTACTTTAAAAGCCAGATGCAGTGGACAATGAAAAGTCTCATGTATTTGAAAACAAAATAATTTGAAATACTTTGAAAATAATTCTTATTTGTACAACGGTCCAGCATCAGGATTTCTCACACCAGTTCTACAAGCAGTTCACTGCATCCTAAAGAGCACTTCTAAGCCTTTCCAAAACTCCCAATGAAATATGCTCCGTCCTTTGTTTACTCCCTCTACTTCAACTCATAATTGTTCAGGAAAACAACAACAATGCTGTTAAAGATTAAGATTAAAACTTAAACTTTTAAGTTTTTAGGGACTGGAAGAGAGAAAATAGAAGAAAGTTAAGTAAAAAAATTCTTAAAGCACTGTGGAATTTTTTTGTTTTCTTTTAAACTCAGGGTTTCTGAGTACTTAAGGAATAATAGGTGTGAGGGTAATTATCACTGCTTCTAGAACACTCACATGTGCGTGGAAGAAATAAGGATGTGGGTTTTTTCCCACTTATTTGTATTTTCAGCTAGAATGAAAAAAAGATTCTGCATGTAAGTAACCAGGTTTCTTCAGGGGTTTCTGGAGAAATGAGGATCACTGACATAGCATTTTTTCCCATCTAAATACAAGCATTGCTGGAATTTCCCAGCAGAATAAAGAACATGTCCATGTATGTACTTCAAAAAAATGTTTTACTAAGACTGCAGAAAAGGACCCCATATGTTGCTTTAGCTACACAGCAGAAACGTGTCAGCTTGTGGGAGCAGGCCAGGGAGCCGTCAAGATGTTTTCCTTCCTGACACTACCACACAGCCAACTCTGTGTTCAAACTTACCTGTACATGGGCAGTGCTCTCCAGGTATTTATAGAGAGCCTTGAGACATACTTACCAACCAGCCTGAAAACGTCAGTCAGCAGCTGATGAGATCTCTTGTCCTGACAAAAAGATAAGGAAGACAAAAAATCCGGAGCAGCCCACCTGGCACTGAATTAAAGGGGACAACAAGCAGGTTTCTTCTTTCCAAAGGCTAACCCCGCTAAAGGCTGACTTTAAGCACTCAGATCAAAAAGATAATGAGGTTTTGAAGGCCTATTAAAACCCAGTGAAAAGACAAAGAACTAAATCAGTTTGAAAAATCATACAGAATGTCTTCATAGGTTGTCTGCTTCACGTGAAGATGCAAAGCATTAGGAATAGGCAAATGATGCCTCAGAATGACAGGTGAGCAATTGCCAATTAACTGATTTGACTGGTAGCAGGTGACTGCTGGTCTCTTTCCCATATTAGTAGGTCAAGTTTCATGTGTGATTTCAGTCACCTTCACAGACCAGCAAAACTTGTAACTAAATGCACTCCAAGACACTTGCATTTAACACAGCCCTTCAGCTTCCATGGAGCGGACCATCTCTAGGCCTACCCCCACCCCTGTGCAGTCTCTTTTATTCAAAAGGATCAAAATTAAGACAGCTGACAGAAATGGGTAAAGATCATCTTTGCAACCCTACAGTCAACCAAAACAATTATTAACCACACTGCTTCCACGTAGAGCCTGTGTTCACCATATCTTTGCAGGTTTTGTCCGAGGTAGCGCTTTCCCCTTATCGCAATTCTGTCAGTTTTTTGGCAACACCCTCACAGCCCCTCAAAGGGCTCTCACCTTCTGCCTGAAGTTCTCCTAGACTGCCTTAAGTTTCTAATTTGTTTAAGACTCCACAAATCCTCCCACGTCTTTACTTCTCCTTGTCCCTAAAGGGTTTTCAAATGTTTGAAAATACCACAAAATATCTCTCCGACTCTGTCTTCCTACTCCGTCTCTCCCTCTCCTCACACACCCGTGTGAGCTGTAGCGCTGAAGCTCCATGACCTCCCCTTAAAGGGCCGGCCGCACAGAGGAGGGAATTTTTAAGCTTTACAAGGCAGCAGGAAAACGGCGATGCTGGACTTAGAGCCCCATCCACACAGCAGGTTGTGCAGTGCTTGTCCCCATGGCACGGACGGGCACTGTGCCCCCAGCACACAGCAGCGGGACAGAGCAGCTGCTTCCCAGTCTCTGCTACAACAGTGTCAGCAGAAAGAGAAACAAGGAGCTGGGGTTTGTATAGAAATGTTCCGAAGCTGTTCACAGGGCTGTCTCCCAGCCCCTCCGCTGTGGTAAGGGTGAAGGGAAACATTCTGGAAAGGAGCAGCTATCCTTGAGGTTCCCTGTCCTTCCCACTTGAACACTAAACTTACCTCCGGCTTCGCTTCACCTCGAGCAGGAAGCACAGCAGGAAGCAGAATAGGGCTGTCAGAAGCAGATCCCTAACTTCCATCTGAGCTCCAGCCCCGCTTCTTCTCCCAGAGCCTGCCATGGTGGTGAGGGCAAGGGAAGACAGAGGCATGGTTCCATGTCACAAAGGAGCTCCCACCGGGGACCACAGGCATGGAAGGAGGCCGCAGGGCTCCGGAGCAGACAGGGGAGATGGCCGGCAGGCAGGGGAGATGGTCAGCAGGCAAGGGAGATGGTCAGCAGGCAAGGGAGATGGCCGGCAGGCAGGGGAGATGGTCAGCAGGCAAGGGAGATGGTCGGCAGACCGGGGAGATGGTCAGCAGGCAAGGGGGATGGTCAGCAGGCAGGGGAGATGGCCGGCAGACAGGGGAGATGGTCAGCAGGTCCTCCTGTGGGGCAAGATTCCTACCTCTGGCAGACCCTTGCTTGTGTGTAAAAAACTTCAGCAGTCCTTCTGGTCAGCTAAAAGAGGGAAATTGGAAGAAAGATTTTAAAAGTCAGAGGCATGTGACATTCCTAAGGAGTTCTTGGAAATCCAAATGGTAATTTTTAATGCATGGAGTTGGCAGTGTGACTGGTTCTAGGTTTACAGCGCTTGCATAGCTTTCACAGGTGATTTGTGCTTCATGCTTTCCCACAATAAAGACCATATTTCATGGATCTGCAGTGAAAGGATGCATTCTCCTCCATGTCTCTGATGCCATGTACCAGTAGCAGTTCTTAAGTCCATATTTTAGTTTTTTGCAACTGTATCTCACATGTTGGTTTATGCATTATATGAGAGGCTGCAGCTCCTTACAACGCTGGAACAAAAGCAAGTTAGCTTTTCATACTAGGACCACAATTTAAGGAGGCCTTAATTAACACATATGCACTCTTGTTGCAGTCAAACCCTGCATATTCTACCCCTGCCCATGAACCCTAATGTGTTAAGAGCATGCCTTTCATCTGACCATGTATCCTACTGCCTCCTACACAGGGAATCCAAGGCACTTCACAGAACATCACTGGAATCATAGAATCATGAAATGGGCTGAGTTGGAAGGGATCTTAAAGATCATCTAGTTCCAACCCCTCCTGCCACGGACAGGGACATTTTTCACTAGGCCAGGTTGCTCAAAGCCCTGTCCAAACTGGCCTTGAACACCTCCAGGGATGGGACATCCACAGCTTTTCTGGACAACCTGTTCCAGTGCCTCACCTCTCTCACAGTATAAAATTTCACCTTGGTATCTAATCTAAACCTACTCTCTTGCAGTCTTGAGCCATTCTCCCTTGTCCTGTCACTATGTGCCCTTGTAAATAGTCTGTCTCCATTTCTGTTGTAGGATCCTTTCAGGTGCTGGAAGGCCTTGGTTAGGTCACCTCAAGGCCTTCTCTTTTCCAGACTGATCAACTTCAATTCTCTCAGCCTTTCCTCATAGCAGAGGTGCTCCATTCCTCTGATCATCTTGGTGGCTTCCTCTGGACTCACTCCAACAGGCCCATGTCTTTTCTGTGCTGGGGACCCCAGTGCTGGATGCAGCACTCAAGAAGGAGTCTCATGAGAAGATTGCTTTCACACCCTGGAAAAAATATCTTCATTCAATAAAGAGCATGGAATATTCAGAAGGATCCATTGGCAGCTCTGGGTTATAAAGAGTACCTTAGATTTAATTTTCCAGTATAAAGGTCTTGATTCAAAGCTTTGTTAAGTTCATTACAATCTTTCTTTCTAGCAGGCGCAGGATTAGTTTAGCTCTTAATTTAGGTGACTGACCATCCTGATGTCATGTCACAAATCCAATTCAATCTGACTTCCTCTTTTCCTACTTAATCCCCTCATTTGGGAATATTTCCAGCAGTCAGGAGTTAGACATTCCTGTGTATGGTGAGCTGAGGTAGTCTGTATGCCAGGGTCCCACCAAGCAGCTGTGCCATGACCCCTCCTCAAGTGGACAGGAGACAGATAAAATAGAACAAAATACTCAGGAGTCAAGATAAGGGCAGGAAGATCACTCAACAATTGCCATCACAGAAACATGGGCTTAATTTGGGAACATTAATATAATTTATTACCAATTGTTCTGTTTTAATCCCAGCTGGCTACTAAGACCCACAGTCACCTGCTCACTCCCCATCTGTGGAATGGGGGGAAAAATCGGTAGGGTAAATGTTGTATACATCCAAGAGATGCTCAGGTAAACAATGTGAACAAATTTCACTTAGCAATGCCACTTTGAATGTTCATATAATGAGAGGTTTACCAGGGTTTACTTAGAATTCAAATCAGATACCAAAATCAGGTAACATATAGTGATAATTAATTAAGTATGCAGCTTGACTCACATAGAACCCTTTTGGTTTAATTGTTCAACCATAGCTCTCTCCATTTTTTTTTTCACTGCATGGGAAAAACAACCAAAATTTTAATCATAAAAGCTAGAAACCATTGCCATAAAATACCAGTTGCAAAAGCAGTGAGTGAAATAAAGTAATTCTTCTTGAAGTCAGTAACTTTTTGAAAATTAGTAAGAGAATTTCTAACATTAGTATCTTGCTTTTGATATGTTAAATGAGTTGTCATTTTCTCTTGTTTTATCTTTGATTTCCATCTGCAAAGAGTAACAGGTATCAAATGAAGGAACAGTAGTTCCTTTGGTGAGCCTTTATATTCAGTGAATCATAGTCAGCTCTTATAAATGAACAATATTAATCAATATTAGGAGGGAATGAAGCAAGGGACTAACTGTATCTTGCAGTAGAACCTGAGAGTTATTACATTTAGGCAGGATGCACAAGATCAAAGCATTCAAAGAGGAGGGAATGTGACATTTTAGTTGCACAGTGTCTAAAGGCCATTTGTGTTGTGCTGCTGGTTTTAATATATGCCCAAATCAGTAAAATCAGTATAATTTTATACAATTTGTTCACTCAGTAACATTTGACTTACTACTCTGGTCTTTCTGCCACACATTGGTGTAATTTTTTATTGCAAAAGAATGATGGAGGTCATATCAGCCAGGTACAGATAGTATTTTCATTTTTTAAGGTGGGAAGCAAGTAGGCCAGTATTAGGAAGCAAGATGTTCTCTGTAAAAAACTATTGGATATTTAAAACAATTTCTGAATTTCCCTTAATCTCTGGCACTCATTTTTGAATTACTTTGGTGATGTGAGCAGCCATAAAAGTGGCCTGGTAGGAAGGTGACAAATACTGAACAAAAGAAACTATCTGCTGAAAAAATACTGACATCTTTGAAAAGTGAAACTGGTCACTTTTAAGCGCAGCCAGAGTATGTAGAAGCCAGAGATACCATGGATAAGCACAAACCCAAGGGAGACTTCAGTGGCAATTTAGAATCTGATAAGATGAAAAATCACCTAGCTCTGAAAGAACTAAAACCACCATCATCTAATGGCTGTTACAGGCAAAAAAAAAAAAAAAAAAAAATCAAAATGAGTGGTTGCTAAAAGTAGGATATCCTATACTATCTCAGTATTACAAAAAGGACCTATTTTTTATTCAAAATGGAGCCTCTTGGTCTCGAGAACTTCACAGTTGACTCCCACATGAACTTTCTATCAGCTTTTGGGCTCTCACTGGGAACACCTGCCTGACTCAAGGCTCTATAACATGGATCAGTTTTGAAGGGAGACTGTTACCTTATTGGTTCAGTCTGTTCTTCCCTTTTTTGAGGTGACTTGATCCCTCTGGGATCCTTCTACCCTTTTTAGGATAGTGTGGCCCCTTCAGGAATCCATCCAATTCACTTCCTGCTGATATATATAGATATTCTTATAGGTAACCTATTGTATCTGCTGTTACACTGCTGGTATATTTGCTCCACTAATGGTAAGTTGTAGTAACCTGAGGCAGTGTTTGGTTATTGCTGTTACTGGTTATACTGCAATATTGATTGATAACATGTTATTGATTGATAGTAATTATTGATTGCTGACAGTATTTTTAATACCTTGCGTATATATATTTATAGATGTTAATATATTAATTACATGGATTTCATTAATGACATGGATTTCCTAGTAGCAATGTGTGTAGTACTTGTGATAATTTGTAATAGAGAAATTTGGAGGATAATGCCTTCATGTTGTTGTATGCTACAGAACCTTTTGAACCTGTGGCTGCAACTCTACAACCCTTTAAGTTGAGATGCTCAGGAAAATCACTTCATGTCCTATGGTCCTTCACTCTTTCTATTGAATTGTTTAAGTTAAAACTGCGTAGACTTCCAACTTGATGTCTAAGTCTTCCTTCCTGACTTTCTATACCGTGGGAAAGGGAAGAAACTTCTCATTATGCTATCTATAGAGAAGAACAAGTAGAGGATAGTTTTAATCCAACACCTTATAATTTACATTTTGTCCCACTCCTTTACAGAGGAAAAAGGCAATACTTCACATGGAGAGGCTTCAGATGTCTCTCTTCTGGAACAGAAATGTGTAGTGACATTTTTCTGTCTACCATAAAAATGTTAGTCATGTAGAATGACCTACTACATATAACATTTTCATTTCCCAAGAGAGGAAACAGAAAAACAAATACAACTTCTCTTTTAAATATTGATAAAACCCAAGGAATAATATTTACTGTAAAGAAGAAAATATTCCTAAGGTGACAGTGGAATAGAATGACATCACGCAATTACATTTATACATGCAAGTAACGTGTAAAGTCCTTCTCTTCTGGTCAAAGATTATTTTTTCTGCCAGTTTAATTCTAATGGCATTGATCAGATTGCAATAATTTCTTTTGAAAGAAATAAGACTGATAATGATCTGTCAGAAAAACAGTATTCAAAGGTCACATATTTATCATATGTTAAGAGAGGGCATGGGGTTTTTTTAATATCTTGCATCTTCATTAAGTATTGGAAATAATTAATTTTAATATTCAGAAACCTCTTTCCTTTGCATGTTTACTTAAGTTTTCTTCCGTTCAAATCAGTCTAATAAAAATTATGGAGCTGGTGACGTTTTACCTTTTTATTTTTCTCAAATTACAGGAATTGTGCGGTCCAGAAGATGGTGCAGTAGCTGGTGAGAAGTTTACACTTGGTTTTTTCTAAGGACTTGCTGCAGTAAATTTTCTTGTTGACATTTCCCCTCTTTCAATTGTCTGTTAGTTCAAGCAGTTAAGGACAGATGCATGCTATTATGTTTCTGTAATCCTGGGCACAATTAGGATTTCACGATATTTTATATATGTAAAAGAATTTTAAAGTTAAAAAATGTAAGTTGAGGCAAGCTATTATATATTTTAAACTTGATTATGGCGTATTATTGTCAAAGCTCATGTGGGTACGAGGTGAATACATTATATAAACCATTAGCTCTACTCCATGGATTTAGTACACATCTAAGGAATTTGCAAGTCTGTGTGTTTGTGTGAAAAGTACAGAATCAGAGAGGCTGTAGAGCAAAGACTGGGATCCACAGGACATGGTAAAACTTTAAGTGTCCATCTTGAAAAGCAGAAAGACATTGAAAACAGTAGGAATTAACTTATCACAGAGGTTTTAAGAAGTATTAAGTATGCATAACCAGGGTGAGAACAGTTCTTTCCTTTTGATAACCGTAATAGATTTAGTACTTTGTTTTTCATTGACATTTTGTTGTAAAGGGTTTCTTTATTGCATTAAGGAATGTAACGTTAAAGGCTAATTTTAGCTAAGGCAGGCTTTCCTCCCAAGGCTCTATTGACAAATGGTTCTTCTGGAGGGCAGTTCAGAGCCTACTTCATGTGCTTTGAATTAGTTTACTGAAGGAACCTTTCTCTGTCCATTGACTCAGCTCTGGAAAAAATAAGACAGATCTCTGCAATGTAAGCTTAGTCTTCAGTGAATACATGGAAAACCCTGTTAGCATTCAGACTGTGATACTGTGATTCAGAATAACTCTTTTTAGGTCACATTATTTATGAAATTTTTCATTGAGTTTTCACAGCTTGATAACAGAGTAAGATGTGCTCTTGGAATCAGACATCTCCCACCCCCTGCAAGTGTTATGCAGATCTTACAGACACTAATATTGGACCTCAGATCTTTGTGCCATCTGCTTTAATATCCATTTTTCAGCAGAGTCTGAAGCACATCAACAGTATTTGATTGCTTTCTGCAGTGCAGTTGCAGTGGTCCTGATAGCAACCAGTAAATGTCACTTCCTTGTCATAATCTTTTCCCTGACAGTCCATTCACAAAAAGTTATGTAGAAGGAGTTTCTTGGAATCACAACCAGATTTATCTGGGACCCCTTACAGGAAGGGAAAAAATGCTGAAAGTAATGTGTTATTCTAATTTTGTATGACTACCTCACCTAGGAAAATCTTCCAAATAAAACAATGGCATACATAGCAATGCCCTGCTGGACATGACCTCTACCCTGTGGCAAGAGATATTTCATATCTGAGAGTACCTTGTCTACAAGATAAAGCAGTAATATCCATTGCAATTATGTAATTATATTACTTTGATTTTAAGCACCTGGATCTACTAATGAGACTCAGAACACTTTTGAACACTTGGTAGGGCATGTACTTCAAATGACTAGAAGCCTTTGACACCGCATGCAGGAAAATCTCTTCATATATGTTGTGGTAATATACATGTGACACCTGTGAATATAGGAATGGCACAATCTCTTACATACAGACTGGGGAATTTATTAGTATGAGGGTTTTTCAGTTCTTTCATTCACTGTACATGAAGTGACTCAGACATGAAATTGGGATTCAAAGAATATTTTCACTGTGGAGATAGATTTGAGATATCAAGTTGACTTGCTTCAAGCTGTACATGGAACTGGGATATTGATTCCCATCTTCAGGCAACAGATGATGTCATCACACAGATCATACAATTTCATTTTTAGAAGAGCACAAGGTACCTGTCATTCTACAGTAAAGTCTCTTCTTCTAGAATCCTGTCAGAAAGGCTGTGATATCTGTTAGAGAGCAGATAGGACGAGATAAGCTCTCTTTTTCTTCTGTAACCTTTCTGGTGCACATTTGAACACTACCCTCACCTATGACTAGAATTATTTTGCACTATCACAATACAGATGAATTTTAGAGCAACTGAAAATGCAAGACAAAATTAAACAAAAATGGACAAATACAGTCAGGCAAATTACAGAATAATATTTGGCACATGATCCCAAAATTTTGTGACAACATTTTGCCAGCTGTATAAGTGAATCACAGAATTTTTACAGTTATCTTGCTTAATATTTTTCCATCCATTGTAAGACTGCTTCCAGTCTTTGTCCTTAGCTATAACTGGGACAATAATCTAATAATATTTAATATAGTGAGGCTAATTGATACAATAACTATTACCTTGATTAAACAGCTTAGTTTTTGCGTGCCTGCTTTGCATGATAAACATTCCTGGTGCAACCCACTCTTCATTTCTTTTTGCTGGGTTTTCCAACTCTGAAATCATGTGCAGCCTCTAATTTAGGCAACCACTAATCAGGCAGAAGTGCATTTACATGTTGAATCGATGCTCATGACATGTCAATTGAGTTTGTATTATGGATGTTAACTTCAACATTTATATGCATTTCTCCTCCTTTTATCACTAGCTAAATTTAGATGCTAGGTTTCACTGCATGATAAAGGAAGGAACAACAACCCATTGTAAAATATCCATCCATAATGTTAACCCAAAATGGCATTGCACTTCAGTAATCTGACTGCGTGGATAACAACACAGCTGTTGGACCATAACTGTACATGTTTTGCAGCAGTAGAAATCTCCAGTTTACCTAATACACATTTAAAAATAAAAGTATCATTTTAAAAGTTTGCAAGACTCTATCTACAGGGGCTTTTTTAAGCCAAGTATTATTTTTGTGCTCTGTAAGTGGAATTCAAATCAAATGCTAAGTATTTGGTGAATCAGTACCAGTGACAGAGTGGCTGTTATTTTCTCCAGTTGTACTCACCTGTCCAACAGAAAATAATCTGCTGTATATTGCTTTGTGTATACTCACAGCCATTTCTCAACTCTTTAAACTTTTTTTCCTTCAATAAAGGTAATATGCATCAGTAAAAATAGTCAAAGTAATTCCATTTGTGTTAAGTTGTATTATATTTTAAAATTCTGTGTTCAGTTTTAGCTAGCAACAGTACTGACTGGGAAGCAGTGTTAAATACCTGCCAAAAATTTACTTTTACATTACTTTCAGTGGAAATGAAGCTTGAGAATTGCTCCTGTATTTATTTTTGTGAGAGGAAGAGTTGGTTAGAATACAACAAAACTGTTGAAAGGTATTCTGAGCTGACAGAGTATTCAAGCTGCTTAATAAAACAGCCTCGAATAGGTATAGTGTTAAGCACATTTTCAAGTATTTTCATTTCAGTATTTTCTTAGTGGTTCCTTTTGGGCTACAAGAAGATTTTCTATTTGTATGAGCCAGTAACTGCAATGTGCACTAGAATTTCTTGCATATCCTTTTATTTTCTGCAGAATGTTTGCTCTGCAGATATCACTGACATTTAAATTTAGAATCATCAGACTTCATATCTACACCTTACAATTAAACAAATTATATAATGAAGATATGTCTCAAAAATAAATCACATAAGAGAATGAATAAATTAAGTCATCCTCCATAACTTTTTGCCTCCTGCTTCTTCTTGAGGCTGTGTTCTTGCACTGCATGGTGTTTTGTCTGGTATTTCCTCTTGCAGCTCTCTGGTAGCTGCATAGAGCCAGACCATGTCATCCAAGTATTTTAATGACTTTTTGCTCACACACTCCAAATACTTCATGATTGGAGGAAAGCATCCATGAGTTCTAGATAAATAGTGTTCTAGTTATGACAAGTGAAGGTATATGTGAATTATGACTCATGATTCAGTATTTTGCATGTGTCTGTGTCTGACTGAGAGGCTACGCGTGTTATACTAGTGAGCCTCAGAAGCTTAGGTCTTAAACTCCAACCACAAGGAAACTGGTTTAGTTTTTGGATTTTCATTCATGTCCTGCATGTTGAATGAAGAGCAACCATCACAAAAGAAAACAACATAAGTTTCTTCACACTACCTCTTGTTAATGGATATTATAAATAAATGTCAACTCCAATAAATATTATAAATATATTTATTTATATAAATATATTTATTTATATATATATATTTATTTATATAAATATATTTATTTATTATAAATAAATGTCAACTCAACTACAGGGCCAAGGGTTCCTCTACCCAGCCACTGGATCCCAGCCTAGAAACTCAGGGGTGTCCATCCCAAGCTGATGGACATGTCTACTTCTTTCCCATTTGCAGGTTCAGCCGGCAGGCTGAGCATATGTTTTGGAGACCTGTGGAGTCACGCAGAGAAAAGAGGTAGAGCTGGCTACAGGTACCACCACAGACCAGGTGCTGCCTTCTGCAGCATCCACATGTGACATTGACAGGACTACAGCCAAGTCCTCTTCTTCCTCTTGAGCTGTTTGGAGTCAAATTCACTAACTGAAAGCATGTGTGTCCCCACTCACTATATTCACAAGTAGATGCACATGGGGAGGTCCCTCCTGGTGCTGTAACTAGGAATTTTCAGGGACCCTGCATAAGTATGGTCTGAGAAAGCAAACAGGACAATCATAGTTCTACTATATTATTGCATGAACAGTAAACTATTCCAAACTCCAGCCATGCTAATAATAATGAGTGGCATGGGCTAGGCTTGAAGTCTGCTTTATTTTGCATAGACCAAATCTGTAAATCTAAATGTTTACATTTAGATTCCACGTTCAGGAATGTGTATGTTTTGTGGGGTTTTTTTGTTTTTTCTTTTTTTAAAATTCCAGATTGAAAATGTAGGTTTTGAATAATGAAACTGTTACTTGAATGAGGAAAGACTACACTTCTTTCTCCTTCAATCACTCCATATTTTCACCCTCTAACCTTCAAAAAAGCTGCAATTCCAAATCTCAAATGTCCTTATTGTCTACACAGTGGGGAAAACATTGATCTCCTCAAAATTACTTCCTGTTCACATCCTCATTCTGAGATAGCAGGCTGTGCTAGGGCAGTAGCCTTTCCTGAAGGCATGCTGTTCATAGGACTCATGCCTATTCTCAACCATTAAAAAAATATTCATATAGGATATTAGCTTCTAAATTGTTCTGTCTATAATTTTATCACCAGCCTCACTATATGAACTAGTTGACCACTAGATATAAAACCCTGTGTAAAGGCACAATATAGCATTTTTTTGGAATGGTTCAATTATAATCAATGAATAAATCGAAAAATGTTGGAAGTTCCTCACATTCAGCTGACTGCTGCTGATTCTGGTAGACACATTCTCCTTGCAGTACACCATGAACACAAATGTGTTTAGCAGTCCATCAATGGCAGTAGTTGATGTAGCCACCCAGTCAAGACAAGAAATATGGAAGCTAAAATAAGAAACTTGAATCACTGCAAGAGCCAAAGGAAACTTGCAGCTCCGTACTACACAGTGGAAACGTAGACATAAAAGAGCTTCAGCCCTGCTGCAGTATGGCAAACAAGAAAGCCCTCAGTGTTTCTCTCATGCTGAGGTTGACTTTTCCAGTCATAAAAAACATTGCACTTTTAAAGGTGATATAGCTACAGAATCAGTAACAGACAAATGAAGAAAAAGAAACAGAGGATGTGGTTCCTACAGCTGTAGATAAAACTGTACATAGCCAAAAGTAATCTTCTTGACGTGTTTTTACAGATGTGACACTGAGAAGGAAACTTTACTGTGAGTGTTGTTATCTTCTATTGCTAACATGAATTTTTGGCTGCTGATCTGACCTCTATGTAACCAGATTTATTTGACTCCTGGATGAAGGAACCATAATGCTGTCATCAAAACACTCAATTGAATATTGAACTTTGGGGAGAAAAATATTCTACCTCCTGTATTTTTCTGTGTTTTCAACATGATCTCTCCTTATGTATATCTGTCTGTGTACAAAAGTCTTCCTTCTGTCAATATTTTGTTGTATGGCCTGGAGTAGATCCCATACCTCAGGAGGGAGTGAAATCCTTCCTCTGCTACTGAGAGTGGGAGTTTTGGTCTTCAGCAGGGTCAGGACTTCATCCCACATCTAATATTTCGAAGCTGTACAATGAAGACATTGGTATAACAGGTCCCTGCCTCCTTTACAAGAGTATTGGAAGTTGAAGTATGAGTAGTTTCCCTTCACAGAAATAATTACTTTTGTTAATTAACCTTATTTTTTGTCAAAGCACAAATTTAAAAAAAAAAAAAAATTCTAAAAAAATTTTTATAAAAAGGATTTTTTTCAATCATGAGAATTACCTAAACAAAATTAACCTTTCCATCTCAACCTCTAGTCATATTTTCTTTCAGTAGTTAATCCCTACTGATAAACTAAGTATAGTGTAGTCAGATGGTTTAACTATTTTCATAATACATTTTGCATATTTTCTGAAAAAAAAAGCATGTTACTTTAATGAAATCTCAATCAGCACAATGTCAGGGACTAACTGAAGTTAGCTACTCATTCCTTTTTGGACTAGTTGAATATTTTTTACTGAATGTTCATAATAATAACAGCAACAGCAGCAACAAATATTGCTATTTTCATATTCATTGTCTTCACTATCATCAACATTTTATTAAATTGTATGGCTTCATGGAAAATTTGATTTTTCAAAAGCTAAAAGTTTCTTTTCACTGAAAGAAATATTTTTCAAAATTTATAACTTAACTACTTAGCTATTTATGAGAAAAGGGTGAAGAAAATAATGCACATCTAATGGGGAATGTGTAATCCTTTATGAACTATATCCTCAGGCCAGAATACATGCTCAGAAAGACATGAGACTATGGCAAATCAGAGGAGAGGAGAGACTAGAATTAATAGAAAGAATGGGAGCATAAAGATTGAGCAAGAAGCTTGAATCATTCAAATGCAAATATTTGGGGGTTTAGAGCAATTAAATGGTTATTTCTGTTTTCTTCTTCCAACCATATTAGTTTATGTGGTTCTGTATGGATTGTAGCTTCTTTAGGTCATACATCTGGAAAACTTATTTTCCCTTAAGAATCACTTAAAATCGTACTTATTTTGTCTTTTTATGGCTGAATGGAAGTTCTGAAATATTACAATGTATTTTAAGTATATTATGGAGTGAACTCTATCTGGGAGAAGGTTAGCATAGCAATTTTCTGCTCTCTTCAGTATGCTGAGTGTCTTGTCAAAGAATCAAAGAATGGGTAAATTTGGAAAAGACCACAGTAGGTCATCTGGTCCAACCTCCCTTCTCAAGCAGGGTCATCCCAGAGCACACTGCGCAGGATTGCATCCAGATGGTTCTTGAAATCATCTCCAGGGAGGGAGACTCCACAACCTCTCCGGGCAATCTGTTCCAGTGCTCAGTCACCTGCACAGAAAAGACGTTCTTCCTCAGGTTCAGGCAGAACTTCCTGTGCATTAGTTTCTGTCTGTTGCCTCTTGTCCTAACTCTCCTATTAGATGTAGAACATTAAAGTGATATTAGGACAAGAAACGAAGCATAGAATTGCGGAAGATAAAATAGAAAAAGGTAACATATGTACTAGGAAAGTAAATAATAATTTTCTAAGTCCAAGATGACCATGAAGCCAGAATGCTAGAACAGTTGAAGGATATGGCCTTCAAAGGATATGGTGAATATTTTTAGAAGATAAAATGAACAATTAATCTTCATATTTTCATTTTTTTAAAAAGTATTTGTAAATTTCAGGAAAAGTTGCATAGAATGGGTTAGAAACACAGCAGAGAAATTGTAGAGTTGTTAAAATATAATAAAGAAAATCAGAATAGGAAAACATGATTCTAGAACAAATCCACCCTCCAGAATGAGCAACAATAATAAAAAGGGTAAAATTTTATGAAATCGTGGTACAGTTCTGGTAAATCTCAGATAGAAAAAATACCTCGAGGCATTCAGAAATGTTGGGAAGGTTTAATAAAGTGCAAATTTCTAAGAACATGAATAAATAAAAAACTCTGTGAAGTAAAGAGAGGTAGAAAACTTTTCTTCAACTCAGATAAGCCTAGCCACCGTTCAGTAGTCCAAAACTAGTACTCAAGCTGAGATATAGGACTGTGACCTTATAACATCATAAAATGTAAAGGACAGGAAACAAAGAAAGAGATCATAACAATAAATAATTTGAAATAATTGGCTTCATCTGTTAATTGATGCACTATAATTTCTATTAATTTTTCTCATCCTCATTTTAACAGCTTTTACAACCTCCTTAAAAAGTTCATATTTTAGGATGTAAAAGAAAAGTATTTTCTGATATTTTCTCTCTTTTTAACACTTAATTTAGACTCTACTTTTTGTTGTATCTTTGTAGATTGTATTAAAAATTCCTCCTTCCTACTTCCTGTCTTCTCTAGAAAATCTTGGGATTTTTAGCTTATACCCCTCTGTCAGTGATTGATTGAAGCTGTTGAAGAAAGCTGGCAAAAGCTTTTCTCAAGGACAAATGTGAGAAATAGTTATGGTGGATTTTATAGTAAGATATTGCAGCAAAATAAACCATTGCCCAAACACAGGTTTGATCAGAAGCATATCTGTGTCATGCTGTATTGACATTCATTGCAAAGGCAGGGAGTTATCCTATTTGGCTTGGCTTCCCAAAGGTATACAGAGAGCCTGAGCAACATGAGAGTGGGACACAGAGGGAACATAGAAGGACCATTTTGAAAGAATATGCCAAAAGAAAAAATACTGAGAATTCTGGAAAAAGAAAAAGGAATTTCTCCCAGTTTCATTCCCATTGCCTTTGGTGTCATGAGAGAAATAATGTGACTGTATGTCATCAATAATATGACTAACTACACAGTTTCAACTTAAAAAACTGATAGTAAAATTACAATACTGACTAATTGTTCAGGTTAGGATTAGGAAGATTTTTTCTAGGTCACTGCATTTTTAGGACACAGCAGTCTAATTCTTCTTATATTTACTGTCTTGCACTTTAGTTTCCTCACTACCTTGACTAGTATTCTATAAACACTTCATAGATTTCTGACATTTCTTGATCCTCACTGCCTCAGAACTCACCTCAGTGATCCCACTTAAACAAAGAGAATCAGCTTCAGGATATGGCACTACATATGTAGGCTGAAACCTCTTCTATCATTGTGTCAAGTTTAACGTCTGTGACTGTCCTTATATTTCATTTGATATTAATGTTTTCTAATTAGAGTTGCTCAATTTGATAAAGACGTCCATTTGGAAAGATTTTCATTTTAATATATACTTTTCTGTTTTCAAAAGTTTTCATTTGTGACATACAGTAGTACAGTTTACTGTGGGAAATGACCAGTATTGACTTAGCAAAGCTCAGTAAATATAGTTCTTTCATTTTCAAATTGAAATTTCATTTTGGTGTTTGATACCATTTCCATGAGGATGACTTTGGACTCTTCGTATCTACTTGAATTGATCTGCAGCTGGGCTCTCTATTTTATCTCCTTTCCTTCTCTTGATCTTGTATCTTGCTACTGATTTTTCTCCTTTTAACAGTATCTGCAAATTTAGGTTCTGGTATTATGAATAGCACATTCATTAAATAACCTTCTGGTTATAATTGGACTACTCTCAGGAATTAAATCTGCTGACAAATTTTTGTAGATTTGAATATCAGATACAAAGGCCAAAGGGTCAGACCTCCTGTACACACAGGAGGTGCTGTGGCACACCTTACACTCAGCTACCCTACCTGAAACCCAGCAGCTTGCTCCTAAGTTTGGTTGTGTTTCTTCTGAAGACTGTGTTGATTTGGGACATGAAGAGATGGGGAATTCAAAATTTGCCTTAGTATCTTTGCAAAAGTTAATCACGTTCCTTTTGAAATTTATTTGGATTTCCCTTGCCCAACTTTCAGCCATTGGTTCCTGTCATGATTTCTTTTGCTTGCTAAAAACACCATCTGTACGTGGTGTTTTTATACATGGGTGGTAGCTAAGCACTGAGAAAAATATTTATTGGTAGGCAAAATCTTTGGAGCTCATTAAGACAATGTAAAGGACCATCTTCAAATTTGTCATCACTTTTGGTTCTGTTTTGCTTTTCCTTTCCCACTGTTTTGAACACCTTCTTTTGTTTTAAGCAAAAAGTGAGGAATTCTCAATTTGGTTCTGAATAAATATATGTTCACTCCTAAATTGCCATTAGCTACACTAAATCAATGTAACTTTGTGCAAAAGGTGTCACATGCTCATATATATTGTTATTTTTTACACACAGAAGATCTTTGGGAGAATTTTCATTCATGTGATGGTGTTCCTATCCAAGACGATTTGAGTTCAGAATACAAGACTTAATAAGAAAATCTCACTAACATGGTCTCACTGCATTTGTGTTTTCTGCTACCCAGCCATTGTCTCTTGCATTACAATATAAGTTCTTGAATTCTGAGTTGCTACAGTGCCTTGAAAAAAATTAAGTTTGTGATGAGGATTCCTCTATAATACAGCAATACATGGAGTATGTGTAATACAACTTGTTAAGTATGCAGGGTATATATATGTGTACATCAGCTGTTACCCATTTGGCAATTCTATTGAAAGCTGTAGCCAGAGGCCAGAGACGGCAGATATGAGGGGAAAAAAATCTCAGATTGTGTAAATAGTGACAACTTCATTGCCCATTATAGAGCCATGACAGTTTATTCCAGTGGAGCAACTGACGGTAAGAACTTGAATCCCTGAATTATTTTGATCTCAGGAGCTTCACATCTCTGTGAAAGGGCAATGTTATTATTCCCGGATGATAGCGTCAGGTGGATTCAATTTCCTCCAATCAGGCTGGGAGATGTGTTACAGCCTTCTTGAAATTAAGGTCCTGGACAAAAGACCTTAGGAACAAGACTGGGATAGAAATAAATGACAGCTGTTTCCTGCAAATCAGCAAGAATAAGTTCTTGATGTATTTACTTTATTTAGAGTTTCAGGGTCAAAGATTTTATGGGATGAATTGTTCTTAATTTTTATCCTGTAATTTATGGAGCTTTTTGTTTTGTT
This sequence comes from Setophaga petechia, assembly GCA_024362935.1. Classification (NCBI taxonomy): domain Eukaryota; kingdom Metazoa; phylum Chordata; class Aves; order Passeriformes; family Parulidae; genus Setophaga; species Setophaga petechia. Next base: position 19,234,967 of record JANCRA010000002.1, read on the forward strand.
TTTTTGAAACGTATAGTTACCTGTTACACGGGGAAACTACTCTTGCAATTTGGCAGGGTGTCACTTTTTATTTTACTGAAGAGGAATACTGCCTTTGCTTCTCTGATTCCTCCAATATTTCCTCTCTTTTCTAGGAATTAATGAACTATTTTTTCAGGTCCCTTTTTACAGCAAAAAAGGCAAAGGTTCTTCATGTTTTGCTATTGAGTAACCCAAATATTCTTTTTTTATATTTTTATCAACATCTATAATTCCAAAAATCTTCCTTGCTTTTGATTGCACTTTCCTGTATTACTGTTCTTTACAAGAGCTTCCCACAGGTAGTTTCACAGAAGCTCTAGCATCTAAGTTGGACAGTGCATTACAAAAATGAGTGCTGGAGAATGCCGAGGAGGAGAGGATCAAGAAAGAGTAACATAATTTTTTTTTTTTACTGCAAAAGCTTAAATCAGAAAAGATTTTATGGAATTAAAATGGAATCTTATCTGAATCCTGCTAAACACCTACACGCAATACTTCTCAGCTCTGTGTTGCTCACTAAAGGCAGGCAATTTACTATTCTATATCAATATAGTTGGATATTCCACTTAACCTATTAGTGTACTTGTGGTGGCTTGAGCAGCTGGCTGCCAGACGCCCACCCAGCTGCTCTTTCACTCCCCTCCGCAGCAGGACAGCGGGAGAAAATACGATGGAAAAGCTCATGAGTTGAGCTAAAGACAGAGACATCACTTAGCAATTATTAGTGTGGGCAAAACAGATTTAACTAAAGGAAAATAATTTCAATTTATTGACAGTTAAAATAGATGTGGACAGTGATAACCAACAACAAACAACATCTTCCTCCATCCCACATTCTTTCTTTTCCAATGCTCAGTTTCACTCCATCATTACCAATTCCTCTACCTCACCCCAACGCAATCCCTGCCTGGCATGGCATGCAAAGATTTTTCTCTATGCTATTAGAAGTTAGAAATCAAAAGTATCTTTCATTTGTATTGTATTTATTGAGATTATTAATATTTTGGGGCTTTTTTTCTTCCATTGCCTTTTTCGCATCACATTGCCATGATGAGGAATGTGTTCTGTGAAAGTTTTAAGAGACTTTCTACATCAAGCAAAGCGTACCATGAAAATATTTCAGTATTTTAGGTCTCTCAGGAGCCTCTCAGGGTCACTCTGGCTTGCCCACATCAGTGTCTCACCAATATAATCAGTAAAAGGGATCATATCCATTATAAAAATAAATTCATGAAATAAGAAACTTTCCTGGTATTTGTTCTAAGCTACCATCATGAAAGCCGTTGGGATACCATGGAGCATGCATAGGTTTTTTTGGATGTCTTCACGCAGAAGAAAAAGAAATTATTAATCTCAATCTAAATTACTTTTGTTTCTGATTCACTGAAGGTCTTGGCTCCTAAAGTATTACATGTACTTAGGAGTTACATCCTTAGTGACATACCATGACAAGGTACCATACTCAACCTTGAACTTTGAATCAGTTTCTTCTGACCATCCTAAATAGGATTTCAGCCAGATTCTAATGCATGTATGTGTAAATGCTGTCTGTGTGGCAGTTATTCAAGCTTCCTTTGAATTCCATTCATCCATTCAGTCATCCCTGCCAAGTCAGTCGCCTGTGCCCATACCTACTAAGATGTGTTTTAATGGTGACAGTAACAGACTGGCTTAAAAAGAAAAGCTGCCAGTGGCACCAGGAAACACTTGGGTAGTAAAGCACTACAACAGGTTGCCCAGGGAGGTTGTGGATGCCCCATTCCTGGAGGAGCTGAAGGGCAGGTTAGACAGATTGGATGGCACTCAGAGCAACTTTGTCTACTGGGAGGTGTTCCTGCCCATGTCAGGGAGTTGGAACTAGATGATCTTTAGGGTCCCTTTCAACCCAAACTGTTCTTTGATTCCATGATTCTATGGCTTTACTAAAATAGAAAAATAGTTACCTTAGGATAGCTTTGTCCTTTTCACAGGCCCCTGCTAGGATGAGACACATAATTATTAAAAGGAGCCAACCCAATAAACAGAGTTTCAGTTACTGTTTGAACACACAGATTTCCCTCTGAACACGTGGCAGGTCAGCCTCAATTTCCAGTGCCTCAGTTTGCTAAAATATTTGTTAGAATAGAATTGAATAGAAAGAGTTCTTCTTTCAGCTAACACGGTATTATCATAATTGTGTAATCAGTATAATGGAAAGAATATATACATAGCATGAAACAGTTGTTATTACTCATTACAGAAACTATGGGGTTAATCACAACCAGCTCTCATCTTGGTAGTAAACTAGTAAAATTGTTCCTGTTGACACTAATTTTCAGTCTGATAATTAACATGGCTCTGTTTTTTTCCTTTAACCTACTTTTCTAGTGAAAAGTTTTCCAAAGAGATGCTAGAGGCTGTGACAAAGAGTTCTAAGGGAATTGGCCACTGGATTAAAATTCACCTTTATGTAAAAAAGCCAGATCCTGAGAGAACTACATTTTTTCTGTACATGTATTACTTTCTTTTTTTTTTATCAGTGCTTTATTGAGGATCTACTTTATTTAAATGACAAGAAGCTTTCTGTTTTGACTGACTTAGCTGAGGCTACTTATATCTATGACAGATATGCTGCCGTGAGACAGAAGAGAAACTGTCAACCAAATGTATAGTCTGGATGGAAGAGCACCTCTATTCTTTTTTCTTCACTATGATGGACTTAAGGGGGCAAAATCCTTCATGTCCATCCCTCTCTCCTCTGTATATCTGGCACATACCCCATTTCAATGAACAGATAACAGAGAACATGCTTTTTTATGGCAACATTTTTTGCACCATAGGCACAGGGCTCTTTTGAGAGCAAGACAAATGGTGCTGTGGGCATGTGCTGTTAGGAAAACAGATTTCAGTCAAAGTCAAGAAGATGTATCTGTTTGGGGAACATTTCATGAATCACTTTTATTTGAAATCAGGGTTGTGAATAAATACTACTGGAATATTATAAAAATGCCATGTGTTTACACAGTGTTACACCTGACCTAACTGCTCTTTCAGTCTGGCATCCGTGTTTTCCCTAATCCCCATGAGCACAGCCATAGACACACCACAGGAACTGTGGCCTCCACTGTCCCTAGAAACCACATAAATCTGAATCTGGCCTTTGCTTAAAATAGATTGTCCCTAGTGTAAGGGAGATAAATCTACCCTGAAAATGTCCATATGTATGGAATCAAATACAAAACTGTATCTGGGCTTTTTTTTTTTTGGTGCAACTAAAAGTGCTTTATAAATATGACTCATACAGTATTTGGCCTGTTTGATTCAGGTGGGGGTTGCTTTAGTGTTTGCCTGAGTTTTTTAAAAATCTTCGGTAATACAAATTGAAGTTGTGATAAAAAATTAAAAATATTTTAAAAATTCAAACAGCATGAAAAGTTTTAGAAAAATTCATATCCGAAAAAATCAAAGCTCAAAAATATCTATAATGCATTTATATAATAACATCCACAGTACTTCCCACTGTGTTTATTGAGTTGGCTCCTTTTTATAATTATTTGGCTGTTTCTAGCAGGGACCCATGAGGAAGAGGAATAAAGCTCCCATCAGGTCATTATATTTCAGATTAGTGAAGTCCCAGCATTCCTTGGTGTCACTGCCAGCATTTTTATTAAGTCAACCTGTTACTTTCACCATTAAAACACATCTTAGTAGGTACAGGTAATAGATACTGACTTGGCAGGGATTACTAAATGGGTGGACAGAATTCAAAGGGAGTTTGAATAACTGCCACACAGACAGCATTTACACATACATGCTTTAGATGTCTGACTGAAATCCTACATCCAGGTGAATGATAAATAAAAGCATTTGTTCTTTTGGTGGTTGCTAGTGGCTCTGTTTTATTATTTTCATGCTGGACAGCTAAAAAGTAGAAAGTGTGGCAGCAGGACATCATTATGATAGGAGAACATTTGAAAATGTACAGCTTTAGCTAGGTACCCATAAGTTTCTTCCTTGCCCAATTAAAGGTTCACCCTTTGGTATCTACTAAAATTTGGATGAAAGTTTCATGTGAACAGGCTATCTCTCAGGATTTCTACACAGAATTTTCTCCTCTCATTCAGGCTGAATAGGTGCAAAGAACAGTAATGGATAATAAAAAACACGAAGGAGAGTAGCAATGGCTGTATAAGAGTAATATAATTTCAATAAATGAAATTGAAATTAACTAATAATAAAAATAATAAATAGCATCAAAGTGCCTTCCTTTTTCTGTCCTCTGCAAATCCTTGGAACTACTATTGTCTTTATTCCTCGTCTTATTCTTGCTTTACAGTACTCAGTAATGTGTTTCCTTTGACCTTTATTTGTAAAGCTAGGCCAATATTTTTAATCAAGTGTTTACAGTCAGACGCCTAAATCTATATTAAGCATCCAAATAAGGCTTGCATTTTAAATGTGCTGAGCACTAAGTCAATAGCAGTTGCAGCCTCTGACTACTACTGAAAAGCAGTCCAGCTCTTTAGATGCCCTGTTCTCTACCCACAGGCTGGAAAATGTTTGCAGCCATTTTGGTGTAATTCTTACCCTCACTGTGTTGTGCAGTCCTTTCGTTAAACAAAATTCTGCTATCATGCTGCATTTTGATATAAGAACACAGAAGCATTCATGTCTGACCCAGATGTTAGAAATAACTGTACATCTCACAGATATTTATATATTTTGTGGTTACACTTGCTGTCACAAAAATACTCAAAATCTTACAATTCTGTTGTATTCAGCGCATGATAAAAGAGCTACCTATACAAAAAGAAAAAAAATTACATTATTTTCCTTTTTGTTAGGGAAATGGTGAATTAGTGGATAGGTGCTTGCTTCTGCTGAAAATATTCGTTCATCTCTTGGATGTGATCCTCATACTACCTGTCTCGCAGCTGTCAGTTCCTGATTCAGGCAGGAGCTTGCAGGGATGTGTGCGTTGGCTGGAGGGGATGTCTGGAGGAGCTGGGAAATAACCAGATGACTGACAGCGATTCAGGCTCGATGCCTTATGGAGGGGGTAGGTACAGAAGAAAGCTAATCCTATAGAGGGAGTTGAAGGGTTTTTTTTGAGGGAGGATGAGGGAGGTAGAAAGCATCTGCAGGATTTGCTTTAGAAAGAATTTAAGGTTACATCTGCATCTCTGCAGCTCAAGGGACCTGAGAGCTAGTACAGCACATGTTATCAGTTACACCAGCACAGTGAAGCTTATATGGTTATGAGTGTAACAAACCATATGAACACACTTACTCCAGAATTAATGCTTTTTTTTTTTTTTTTTTTTTTTTTTATAATTTCACAGAGATATTGTATGTAAGTGAAATGTTGGATTTGGTTGTTTGGTTTTGTTTTTTTTTTAAAGAACAAATATTTTCCAGCACAGTAAATGATGCAGAAATTTAATTTTGTGTACCTGTAGCTGTTTAATTCAGCCCTCAGAGAGTCCTGTTGTATTTTCAGCATGTGCACAGCTCTAAGTATACTGTTTTCCTTGCTATAAGGTTAATATTAGTTAGAAATGGAGACCTGCTGGAGATAACACCAATTGCAGAGGAGCTTAGCTAAAAGCAAAAGCTACGGTCTCTCAGATAATACCACAAGACAGCTTGAAAGGCTAATATATCATGCAAATGGTGGACCAGAATCACTTAGGCATAGATGGTCTGTGGGCTGTACAGAAGGAGTGAATCTTTCTGTATTCAGCTGCTCGTGTGTGTGCGCCTCGCTCCCCCTCCACCCGCTCCTCTCCCTCTGCCTCTCCCAGACAGGCGAACAGACCTGCTCCTTCCTTTGTGTTGCCAGTCAGGTCCTCCCTCTGCAGTCTTACACAGCAAGAAGATTTATAACAGCTGCATGCAATGCCAGTGTCTCAAAGAGACAGTATCACGCCATGTGGAGGATTTTTGTTTGGGGTTTGTTTTCTCCACTGAATTGGAAAGGTACACTTTTTAAAATCTTAATTATTTTAAACACTTAATTCCTGTGGCTTTTATTTCCTGCTAAATTCTGACCTCCAAATACTATAATCTTTAAATCTCAATCTGTTGTCACAGTACTGTAATGGCTGTGATGTCTTAATTGAAAACATGGGGATGTAAGGATTTCAAAAGTATAATTAGGGTACATTTCAATGTGAAGATGTAAGTGCTGTTCTGTAAGATGGGCATCTGATATTTCTGACATACCGTATCAGAAATATAAGATTCAAACTAGAAAATAAAAATACAGCACACATGCAGTGCAACTGTTTACCATATGTTAAGAAATGTGCACCTCTTAAACAGCGGGCTAATTAGCTAGAGAAAACAGAGATGTCTGAATAATGATGCTAGAAATAAAAAGGATAATGAAATCTTGAGACAGACTTGTGTAGGAGATCCACCTGGCAGAAACTTGCCAGGTTTACCAAATTAAATGAAATCAAAGGAAAATTTATAGGTGGGAAAAAATGAATGTAAAAGCACTACTTCTCTTTGTTTTAAGCTCTCGGTGGCCTGCTTCTTACCTCTCTGACTAGTGGCATGTATTAAATTAATGGTGAGTGAAGCATCAGAATCAGAGAAGCTCAAAAGCTTAGACATGTTCCCTAGGCTTGGAGAAAATTTCTATAAAACTTGACAAGGGATAGTTTCTTGGGGTATTTCTCTTCCCAGGTAGTGGCAGGAATACAAAATTAAAATAGATTTCCTTTTGGCATTTCACCTCTCAGCCTCCCTGTTTCTCAGAAATGAACGGACAAAGTTGAATTATTTGATTTCAAGAAATCCCTAGAAGATCTAGCCCTTGTTAGTGTGTAGGTTCAGTATTAATAACAGATTGCTTCTTCAGAGAATCATACAATCTCGAAATATAAACCCTGGATTAAAAAATCAGGATAGAGGCAGTTGCACTATAAGAAGTAAAAAACTGCACAGCAGGCCATGACAGGGAAGAGTCTGTGTCTAGCTCTTCTAACTCAAATATATGCACTAGTTTCCTTCTTCTACCCTGTTTTGCCTCATCCCGTAAACAGCAAATCTACTCATGTTTCTTGGGATTTTCCTTAGGACTTCTCTTCTCAGGATCAATGAGCTCCAGAAGGGTGTTCACTGAATTCACTCACTGTTGATTTTCAGTGGCAGGTGGTCCAGGATGTGCTTACTCTTCTATTTGGAGAAACATAACCAAGATTTAATTCTACTATTCACTCATGCCTGAAATAATTCCTCTGGTTTTCCTCAAATGTTCATATGTCCATCCAGAACCACTTTTGTTGCATTGCTTTTGAGATCTACTATTACCCAGTATTATCAGTACAATGCTCACTTTTGTTCCTCCTGGTAACCAGAGCCTTTGCCCTTCAACTTCTACAGCTAATCCACTGGTAATTTTGGTGGATGGAGCCTGCAAATGGGCTGACATAATGGATTCCTGTCCCAGGGGCATGTTGAGTTCATATGCATATAGCTATTTAATATGTAACACTAACTATATCCATTCTAGTGTGCCAGGAATACTGTATTTACTCAGCTTGGAGTAACATTAGCGAAAGTGCTATGGCATCAGGGAGTTTTCGCTCCCTCACTACTATACAATTGGTTGTTATTGTTTAAAGAAGCTTAGAGCTGATAACAGACAGGCTTCCACAGAATGAGCTTAGAACCTAATAGCCTCCAGAAACTGTTCATAGCTGTGTGGTCTGCTTTTAGTGTAGGACATAATTTTCTCCACAGCTAATTAAATCTGTAGTATCTGAGCTATTCACATTAAGTTCTTTCTGCAATGTACTCTAATCCAACAGATAAATCTATGCACACTTTTACATATGAAACGAAACCTCAACATTTTTTAAGTTTACATGTACATCATGGTGGTTAGATGTCATTTTTGATCTAGGAAACAGTATCCATACAGTTATTTTCTCTTTCCATCTCTGGTCCACTGAGGTTTACACTACCTAAATATGTCACAACTTTTGAGAATTTCTTGGGACAAGATTTGGACAGCATGTCATTCAAATCTGTACAGAAAAGGTGACGGTGCTTCCTTGAGAAGTACCAAACACAGTGAGCAGCAAGGAGGGGCTGGGGTTATACAAAAAGCTTCAGTGTGCATGAACCTGTACAAATACAGAGACACAATGTCTGCGCATCGTTTGCATCAAGCCTGTATAGCCATAAGTCTGTGTAAACAGACCTTGACTTCCAGCACTGGACCCCTGATTCTCACACTGCTTGACTGCTAACAGACTTCATTCTCCTGGGTTTGCCTGGTGCTAACTAGCACCCTGCCAGACAATGCCCAGGCATGGGGATAGCATTTGCCAGGAATCTCTCCCAATACCCAACATCACCCTTGATGGTTTCTCTGAAACTGTCTCTGAAGGTTTGGGACCTTGACACACACCTCCTGCCACACACACAATATGCAGCAAGTTCTGTTCCACAGTAGAAAAACACCTGTGTTAAAAGCTGCAATCTGACCCTCACATTATTTCAGACGCTTTGTCCCCTTGAGGTGACACTCAAGGCCAAGTGTTATGTAGGATGCCTGCAGCCATTGTGTGCCATTTAGTCTCACAGCCAGAAAACAGCCCTTAGCCCTATTTTATTTATTGATGTATATAGCCAGCAAGACCTTCTAAGTTAAAAGTTAGGGAACACTGAATGAGTGCAGTGTTGAGCCAGGAGAAAAAAGGAAAACTAAAACAAATGGCCCATGTCTCACATATTTGTCAGCAAGGTTAAAAAAACATACAGACCGTATGAGAGACAAATGTTTCCTTCCCTCTGTGCCTCAAAGCACCAAAATATCTCAGTGGAATAAACTGAGTTTTTCTACAGACTTGTCACACCGCAACAAAATGCTTAGTCTCCAGAGAAATCACAGTCAGGCAGCTAATGCTCAGTTGTCTAGGAGAATATTCATGTTCATGTACAGGAGTATAGTCACAGAGCCAGAACAAAGACCTTCCCATGCAGTTTATGGTGTTGAATGAAATGATACAAGTTCATCTTTCGACGTCAGAGATAAATATGGTGTTCAGAAAGGGGAAAGAAAACTAACAACCACCTCAGAACCTTATACCTCATCCTACAGGAAGTTGGGATTAAAGTATACTGATTAAATATATACAACTGTAAGACCATCAGTGATGCCAACAATGTGCTTTATATGAGACATGGAAATATTTAGCCAGTCGTAGTCCCAGCTAGATGATGTGAGCTGAATTTTGAGGAAACAATAGAAACATTGGGAATGCATATAATTCTAAAAATGCTACATAAGAATAAAATCTCTTCTGACTCACAACACGTAACAGGAAATGCTAACAATGCTATAGTGTTTGTAAATAGGCTTTGTAAAAGAAATGAAGCTGTGCAATAGAAAGCTATTGGCCTATCAAACTCAACTATTGAGACTGTAACACCAGCAAGGACTTAGCTGATTCCATTCATCAAATATACAGTTGGTAATGACTGATATTGACACAGTATTAAAAATTTTATTAGGTAATGGCCAAAAGACAAAATATGTCCTATGTACTGACACATTCTTGAGAACAAATGGTATCAAACAGCACTATAGAAAACACTATAGTAAGATATCAATTCAGAATACAATCCAGAATATTCATAAATAAAGCTTCAATCAGTGTTCATAAAACTGCTAAAAGTAGCATCATGTTCTTCATGGAGTTAAGACATGTACAACATTTGTATTGTAGTTCCATGAAATCTGTAGCTAAGTTAAAAATTGCTTCTTTTAGAAACAGCCACAGATAATAGTCAAATACTCCTTCATCAAGTCTGGGAAGTTTAAACTTCCATTCTTACTATCTAGATGGTTCCAATGTGTTAAAATGGTTGGCAACATCAGGACATTATGCACTTTTGGAAAACAGCACCAATGAAGAGCTTTGTCACATAGAAAGAAAAAGAGTACATAAAACAAAGCTTCCACAAGTTTCAGAAACAGAAGTTTGTTTTCTCCTTTAATAGAGATATAAGATACTTCAGGTTAGAAGGAATCTCAGGAAAGATTTAGGGTAAAGTCTTGTTCTAAACAGTGCTGCATACAGATTTACACAACCTGGTTTTGAAAACATCAAAGTAGAGTTTGTGTACCCTCTCTAAGTAACGTACTTCACTTACTGGGTGTCCTGATGATTTATACTCAGCTGGAAACATTCTTTTTCTCATTCATGTCTACTATTTGTTCTCCTGACATGCATCACTGGAAAACTCGCAACATTCGTCTTATAACCTCCTCCTAGGTATTGGAAGGCTGCTGGTCCCCTCAAAACTGTCTCTTCTTCAGACTGGAAAATTCTATTTCCTTCTATCTTTCCTTGAAGGGCTTTTGTTCCCTGAACCTGTTGTCCATTCATCCCATAGGTTCTTCCAAATGGCAGACTGCCCCTCAAGTCCTTCAACTGTAGCCTCCATATGCATTTCATCTGAAAACTTGATGAAAATATTGTCAATCACATTGTTCCTCTGTTTCAGATTCTCAGAAATATGTTCCTAGAGTATTTGCACTGAGTATTTGGTAGGGATTGAAATAAGACTGAGCTGCCTTTAGTTCTCTGGGTTGTCCTTTTGGAACCTTTATAAAGTTTCGATACAGCTTGTCAGATCCATGAGCATTTATGAGTTGAGTTCTCATAAGAAGTCTCTGACTTGATCCTTATCCACTGCTGTTATTCCCTCTCTTCTCTCTCATTAAGCACACAGCCCTCAAAGAACTAGGTCCTGAGCATTTCAGCCTTACCAGTGGCCACTGTTGCTGAATCACCCTTTTCATTCAGCAATCAGTACATAAATTTTCCTATGTCAAGCTTTTATTAGTAATGTACAAGCTCTTCTTGTTGCCTTGATGTCCCTGGCAAGCCTTTATTCTTATTGAGCTTTGGTTTCCCTGATGCCATCATTGCATACTAATGCAATGTTTCAGAAATTCCTCCTTTGAAGCCTATACTTGCTTCCATCTCCTTTATACTGCCTTTTCTGGTGGATCTCTGTCTTGAGTTGGTCTATTGATAAATGTACTTGGTTTCCAGACTATCAGCATGAACATTCATAGGCTCTAAAGGTGATGTCCTTACAGACTTGCTGGATTCCCTGAACTCATTTGCCTCTCAGAGCTGCCTCCCATGGAATGCTACCTTTCAACTCCCCAGATAAGTTGAAGTCTGCCCTCCTAAAGTGCAGCCTCTGTACTGCACTACTTGCCTTCCTCTGCCTCCTCAGGATTTTGAACTTCACTATTTTGGTGTCATTACAGCCATGGTTTCTACTGGTTATTGTAGTCCCAAAGAGCTGCTGGTAGCTAGTGAATGCCAGAGTCACTTCCAGTGTCTGTATCATGAGTCTACCTCAAATACAATCCAGAAGCCTCCTGGATAGCTTGCTTCTCGCCATAGTGTCCTTCCAATAGATGTTAAAGCTCCTGTAAGAACCAGTATCATAGGATCCAAAGAATTCCTTGAATGTTTTAAGTAGACCTTATCCACTTCAACACATTGATCAGGTGATCAGTAACACACTTTCTCCTCAATGTCACCCTCACTGGCCGCTCTAAGACCCAAAAAGTCTGTCACACAGCTTTAACATATTTTTTAATACTATGTCTAAGTCAGTCATTGCTAATAGTTTGTTTGCTGAATGGAATCAACTAAATTCTTGTTGGGTTTCCAGTCTTGATAGTTTAGCTTGATGGGCTGAAACATTTCCTCTGAATGTTTCATTAAAAATAAAATGTTTTTTAAAACTCAAAACAACTTTTGAATGTACATTACTAGTAAAACTTTGTTAGAACTATATCTATAGTCACAAAACTATTAAACTTATGATAATATAGCGCTATCATCAGTTTATTTGAAGTATTTATATGACACCTGGCATGCTATTCGAATATTTTGTAAGAAATTATTGGAGGTTGAAGAACAGGCACTACAGAAGGTGCCTAGACCACCAAGTCCACTTGGTCTTGCAAGTCCAAGCCACAAGATCCTTTCAAGACTGTTCAAATGCAGTTAGTCATTACTGTTACTTTGCGGGAGGGTTGTGAATGGGACAGTGTTGGTAGAAAACTTAATATCCAAGGTAAAAATAGTGTCCTAAATATTTTGCCCACAGCATTTTTGTGAAGCAGTGATAAAAAGGGACAAAACCACAAAAGGATTCTCTTAAATACAGCACGCAGGTGCTGTAGTGACTTCAAACCACTTTTGAAAAGGGCAGGGAGAAACTCCACTTTATTATGAAAATGAATGCACGAGATACTGAAATGTGCCAGCTTAGTGTACCAGCTTGCCAGAAGGTCATACAGCCAGTAAGAAGGGGGATTACAGGCCTAAACCTTAGACTAACTAACATAAGCTCCTGACTTAGGCAGAAGAGACTCAGATATTTAACAGATTTGCAATAAAATTAATTGAGAAAGTAATGTAGAGGCTGTCAGTGTAAGGTAGGATGTAAAGGGGAAAATTAATATGTACTCTTTTTTTCATTTTCATTTAGATTCTCAGAGTAGATTAGTCTGGCTTGCACATAGCTGTATATTTAGCTATGGTGACAAATATTGCCTAACAGAAGAATATTTCACAGTTAATACAGCCTCTTTCCCTAGCAGTAGGCCTTATAAATAAAGAAAAACTGGTAAAAGAATTCAGATTCATTAATATTGGAGGAAGAAGAGAATAACAAAGCACTCTTATTATTTTGGACCTTCTAAGGACAGACTGGCAGGCTAACTTGTGAAACAGCTCATCAGTTGGGGTTACCACTTAACTAAGACTCCTGTTTTCTTGATCAAACATTTTTTTCAGTTAAATAAACTCACTGCATTTCAAGCTGGTCAGTTATGTTTCTCTTGAAGCCTTAAGGTTGTCAGTGCATAATTAAAGGCAAGGTATGACTATAGACTCCAAATACATGAAAAGTTGACACAGAAAGGAAAGGAGCAATTTATTGTCTGCATCACCAGTAGGTGAGGCTGAAAAATAATGGGCTTAAGTTACAACAAAGTTAGCTGTTAGGAAGCAAATTCCAGTACTAAGGATTGAGACAACCAGGAAGCTAATGGCATGGGAGATTGTAAATACTAAGTCTCTGGAGATTTTTAGAACAAACATCAGTCAGCTGGATATAAGCATAGTTCAGTTTGCTTTAGAGCAGTGATATGGAAGAGATGTCCTCTTGAGGTCCTTTTCAGGCCTGTGGTTCTATTATTTAAAGCTTCAAAGACTATCAGACTTTAATGTGTTTCAAATGAATTATATCTTGTTCAGATAGTTGTGAAATATGCAAATTAAACATAAGTTTTATTAAAATCTGGAAAGATAAATAAGTACACTAAATTAATCTCTCAAGTAGCTCTTTGACCTCTTATGTTTTTCCTTTTGGCTTATTCCTGCCATAGTGCACAAGAAAACTGCAACCTGATAAAAAATACCTGGATAGCTGGCAATGACTCAAATTCATCCAGCTTTGTTCATGCTTGACCTGCCTTTTCTTAAGCAGTTTCATCTCATTTTTTTACCAGTCATTAAACTTATTGACTAGTGTTTAGAGACCAGTAAATGACAAGCTTAAAGAAAGTACCCAGAAAGTCTGTGTACAACTGAGATGTGTTGCTTGTTTATGGTAGCACTTTTTCTGCAACACCTGGCCCCATCTCTGAACAGTGGATGCATTGACCCCCAGCATATTTGCATCTGAAAGTTGGAATTTGAATAGATTGTGCCAAGTAATGAAATATTAGGAAACAGGACAATTCCTAAATGAAGATTCACTACTACTTGCTTACTGGTTTCAAGTAAGACATAATTCTTTTCTTTTCCATTTTTCAGTCGGTAAAATGCTTTGTAGTTTTCCTCCAGATTCAGCTGTAGCAGTCATGATTGACTTCTCAGGTGAAGTCAGCAGCAAGGGGGCAAGCTTCTTCCTCACCATTGGAGAATACTGTAATCAATAGGAATCATTTGCCCTCTTGAAAATAGGGAGTATTTTCTAATGAAAAAAAAAATTAACTGTCCATAGAAAATTGGAGCATAAGCCCTTTCCAGCTCAGCTCAGCACAGGGGATTCTCCATTTTGTACCAGAACATAAAGAAGGTCCTCTCTGTCTAGCTTTGCTATTCCATAGATAACCTTTTTTTTTTTTTACCTAATGCAGATTTATTTAATTTTAACTTTTAATAAATTTCAGTAAAACAGTAAAAGAGACTGCTACCAAAGAAAGAGTAATGACGCAAATCTTGGAAGTCTAAATAGGTAAGAATTTTCAACTTGCTAATCAGGTAAAAATAATCACCTAGGTTTAAAGGTAATAAATCCTGTCACACTGAAATCACATGATTTCTATAACACTTCATACTATCAAATATTCAGAACTTAAATATTATTGATCCTGTTTTTGTGAACAGCACAGACTTCCATTAACAGCAGTGAACTTGCACTTCTGTGCATTGTTACAATGAGTGAACTTATACCAGAAGAAAATCAGGAAATTCACAATAAGGGCCAATGCAATTAGTTACACAATGAGTGGTATTAAAGATGCCAGCCCATACATGTCTAAGTATGAACTTTACAGAAGAAATGGGAGCATTCCAACTTCAGTTAAACTATTCAGAGATGTCAGGATTCAGAGCATTTTATTAACTCAGAAAGTAGGTTAAGACAAAGTGAAATATCAGATTCAAAGAAAAAATTTGAAAGAAACAGATTGATTAGATGAGACAAACCAGAAAATCCCATATTTTTCAACTGTACTATGTGTCATGGGAAGAATATATTACCAAAATACTGTGGAGAAAATAGTGATTTGGAGAAAAATTCAGTGCATAAGAATTTCTGGATTATGTTAACATTCTACAGAAAATTCTGTACAGTTAGTCACCTAGAGTTTGATTCAGATGAAAAACCAAAACCTTACATTTTTTAACTTTTAAACAAGTTTGGCCACTTCTCTAGTCTTGAGTAGATTCTGCCTTAGTAGACACGATGTAATGCTTCCAGAGGGAAATGCATCCCTCTTCTTAAACTCCTTTCTTAGGCACCTCTAAAGAATGATCTGTTCCATCTTAGTTCTTTCCATGGTCCACTGAGGAAATCTAGAAAATTAACTAAACCAAGTTACCTATATACTACTAAAGGATCGCTTTCTCTAAAAGTCTCTGTGTAGATACTTCTTGTGAGGTTCCACATCTACAGCACTGTAATTGTTTTCCAGGTAATTAATAAATTGTAATTAAGCTAAACCTCTAAAGTAAAAGAAAAATTGGATTTCCATCAGTAGCAGTCTTCTAGTCTCAAGTTTATGACTATCTTATTGCAGTGGGGTTTATTCATTGTGCTGGTACAGCTTTACTGGGGCAATGTGCAAACAAACATGTGTGCTATAATAACCAAGCATGAAAGAAGTTATGAACCTAAGTTAGTTCTAGAGCACTATGAAGAATTACAGATATTAGAAAACAGGAGAATATCATCTCCTCTGGCTGATACCATGGTACTGATTCTTGTGGTAGGGAGCCCTTCCTTGCTGAAGGACTTGCAACACCATGTGCACTGTAATATTTTTATTTGCTTGCAGAAATAGCTGAAGAGACAAAATAGTGTGATTTTGTGTTTCTCTGTATTAAAAGTCTGTAAAAATCTGTTCTTTATTTGAAGTCTGTAAGAAACCACAAGCAACCCAAATGTGCCTTCCTTTTGTGATACATTTGTCCTTTTTATTTTGCAGAGTATAAAGTCACCACTGGAACCCAGTGACAGACCTTGATTAACTGTGCTTAATCTATTTCCACAGAAAAATGGACCAAAGAAAGTGTTCTAAAACAAGATAATAAAATGTTATCATTTCTCCTCTCTCATTTTATTAAATATGCTCATCTTATGTGCAAAGTGAGCCTATCCAGTTGGCATCTTTGTGATGAGACAGAATGCATAAGGAAAAATTGGTTTCGAAACGTATGTTTACATATTCTATCTGTAATGGTAATCTTACTGACAGACATTTGTCACTGATCATTCTGTTGTGGTACAGTATAATTTGTACTCCTTTTCTCTTTGTTACTGGAAGTTAAATGGGAAAATAGATAACTGTAGAAAAGCCTGTAACTCTTTTTTTTTTTTTTTTTTAAACTACCATTCCTCTCTAAGTCAGCTCCAAATGCAGGAATACCTCCCAATATCCATTAAGCCCTTTGTGACTGTATTTTTTGTTTTCTAGCACAAGAACAGAGATGTTCAATGAATTCAAGTGGGGGCAAATTTCATACTGCTAAAACAAAACATTCACTTTGTAACAAGCCTTTAATTCTCATCAATGTCACAGAATGTTGTTGAAGGTTATAGTTGAGCAAGTTTTAGATGGTGGCTAGATATTTATATGCCTAGCAGGAAAAGAAAAATCTAGTCTCAGAATATTTACTAACAACAATAGAATTTTTGAAAGGGAGATCAAAATTCACATTTCAGGCCTTAAGGAAATCAGGCTCAGGGAATAGGCATGAGCCATTTAATGAAGCATTTTTTCTCATGGTTTGAATCACATGTCTTCCTGTGGGAAACCTGTTGCTAGCCCTCAGAGTCTGAGTCATGGACCTAAAAAACCTGTTTTATCAAGAGGATTCCCATGTTCTTATGTAAAACCCTGAGAAAATGCCAATAATGGTCTCTGCTGTTATCTAGCCTTGTGCACACCATGTTTATCCCTAGGAAGATGACAGATGTGTTGGAGTAAGGAAAGAGCATTGGAAGCCTGGAGCTGAACTGGTCTTCTTTTACAACCAACAGAATGCAAAGAAAAAAAACAGTTCAAGGGATAACTTACAACAAACCCAAAAGTCATATCTTATTTTCACTCACAATAGATAAGAAAAATCCTTGGTATCTCTGGTGCATTGACGATGTCTAACTACCACAGGCCCACCAAGCTTCTCAGCTGAACTGTGAACTGGGGAGAAGAAAATAAAATAGAAGACTTGTGGGGTGAAATAAGGATAGGGAGATCACTGTAATGGGCAAAACAGACTTGGAGAAATGAATTTAATTTATCAACAATTAACAATGAGGTAGGATAAGAAAGAGTAAGACCAAATCCACCTTCCCTTCTCATCCCTCTTTCTGGGCTCAGCTTCACTTAGATTTCTCTACTTCCCACAAGAGGTGCAGGGGAATGGGGAATGGAGTTGTGGTCAGTTCATTACAGGTTGTGCTGCTTTTTCCTCCTTGCACACTCCCCTTGCTGCAGTGTGGGGGCCCTGCTACTGGAAAATCCTCCAGGATAAGTCCTTCCTGTGGATTGTAGCTCTTCACAAACTGTTCCGGTGCATGTCCCTTCTGCAGGGCGCAGTACTTCAGGAACAAACTGCATCAGCATAGGTGCCCCACAGGGTCACAAATCCTGATGGCAAGCCTGCTCCAGAGGGGCTTCCTCTCTCTATGGGCCACAGGTCCTGTCAGAAACCTGCTCCAGTGTGGGTTTCCCATGGGGTCCTCCACAGACTGCAGGTGGATCTCTGCTCCACCAGGGACCTCCTGCAGGGGCAGAGCTGCCTCACCATGGGCTGCAGGGGAATGTCTGCAGGATTATTTCTCTTACATGTTCTCAGTTCTCTCTGTGGCTGCTGTTGTGAAGAAGTTTTTCCCCACTTCTTATCTATGTTATCCCAGAGGTGCTGCCACTTCTGCTGGTGGGCTCAGCCTTGGCCAGTGTGGTGGGTCCTTCTTGGAGACAGCTGGTGTTGGCTTTTTGTACATGGGAGAAGTTTCTGGCAGCTTCTCCCAGAAGTCACCCTTGTAGCCACCCTGATACCAAAACCTTGCCACATAAAGTCAGATACTCCAAGATCTTTTCATGTCCATAACCTTTTTCTGTTAAATCCATGTTATCATACATCCTGCATAGCTGACACCAACTCAACTGCCTCACCTCACCTGTTGCACAAAGATCTCAAAGGGTGCATTTGATACCTTTTGATCCTGATAT
Organism: Setophaga petechia; assembly: GCA_024362935.1. Taxonomy (NCBI): domain Eukaryota; kingdom Metazoa; phylum Chordata; class Aves; order Passeriformes; family Parulidae; genus Setophaga; species Setophaga petechia. The sequence continues at coordinate 19,252,989 of JANCRA010000002.1, forward strand.
ACTGTAAAAAACTTTCCAACATACTTTTTCTTCATATCTGTGGTATTAATTTAGGACCAACATTACTCCATGTATTTGATTTAATTCCATGGACATACTCCATGAAGAAGAACTACATACTCCACGTATGTTGTCTGTAGATATATATTTTTTTAATATGATTTCATATATAATATATTATTAACTTGTATAATATATGCATGAAATATAAAATACTTACTACATGTATTTTTGTACTGTTCAATATGTTATATGAAGTATAATCAGAGTTTGGTGAGACAACTGGGAAGCTAATCTGTAGGCATAGATCTGGAATGCCATCTGAAGCATTTCTGTAAGTATTCTCCAAATATTGAACCAGTTTTAGTTGTGTAAGTGTAGGATTTCTTCAGGATTAAATCAAGAGGCAGTACATAGTTGGCTAGAAAATAAGAGCCTAGTGGCAATAGGACAAACTCTCTGTCTTGAGCTGTACTCTTGACTTGAGCAATCTTCCAAGCTCCCTATTCATTTTTCTTCTTTGATGTTTTGTAAGCTTATACAACAGATATTCTCCCTTTCTCTCCCCACATATTTTTATTTTTAAAATTCTCTAGTTCCTTTTATTTCCTTAATTTCTTTATTTTAAAATTAGTTTATTTTCTTTGGTATCAATGCAAAATATGGTCTAAACTTGCTCCTCAGTTACTTCATTTGCATGCTTCATCACTGGCCTTCCCTTGCTTTTTCCTTTATCAGCTTCATCCAAAATGCTGGTCTAGTAATCATCTACATTATGGACAACCTCTATTATGATCTATTCATTAACCTCTCATTATCCCCATTCCTGACTTCCAAACTCTGCATAACTCTACTCTCATTATTGGCAATTTTCTCTGCAATTTCTTAACTTTGTCCTTGTATCCTCTAAGTCATGTGCCCTTCATTTAATTCTTTCATTCCTGTCTTTAGGCCTCAGATTCTGGGGAGTCTTTGAGTCAAAGGTGAACATAAAAACCAAAAGTGAAAGTGCCTGCAATCAAAGAAACTCTCTAACATGAACAGTCATGGAAATCATAAAAAATCTATAGAGTGAATTTTTAAAGATTGTCTTCACACTCCCTTTTATCTTTTCTGCCCTGTTAAAATACTTTGCATTTTTGGTTTCTAAATTCTCAAGATGTTGTAAAAAGTGCATAGGCCTTGTAAGCCTACTTACAGTACTAAGGTGGGTTAAACCTAACATACGTGAGCAAGGCCAATATCTTGCTAAAGGCCAAATTGCAAAATATCATCAGAAATTAGATTAGATTAGGTTAGATTAGATTAGATTAGATTCTAATATCATAAACCTGGATTATCTACCTGGGTAGATAATCCCAGATTAACATTTTCTATCAGATGTTCATGTCAAATTAAATACATCCTTTTCTACTCTAAGGCAGCAAGTTAGGAAAGCATTGCTCATCCTCCACTGAGATACATTGATATTACACTCAGAGAAGCAGGGAGTGTGCTTGTGTTCAAGGCTAAAAATATTTTCCTTTCAAGATGCTGCCATGGAACACAATCAGGATCAAAACTCACTGTTGAGATCAGTAATAGAAAAGAGAGTACTTTCTTACAGTCAGAAGGACTTTTCTTCTTCACTGCAATTGCAGCTGAGATAGGTGAACCAATACTGGCCTTCAGATATATTAAATTATGTTTCATTGATGGTGAAATCCAGTTTCCAGCTAATCCTCCATTTAGTAGATGGCTTAAAGTGCACCTTAATCTGCATCGTGCCCCAAGTTTGACATTATTTGTGTAGGGCACCGCAGGTTGATAGTATTTTTTTTCTGCTGACAGGCACAGTTCTCTTCTCCATTAAAGCTTATGGATATTTATAACTCAAAGTGTTCTTGTAGTGGCTGGTAATATAGAACACTTCTCTGCAGTCCACTATTTGACAGTTTCTACTTACTGAGATCTAACTGCTAAGAACATCCATAGCTCTTTTGGTTACCATTTAGTTGTGCCAAGGTGATCCTGATCCCTGAATTGGAGGAAGCAAAGACACAAAAACTATTTTCTTACCCAAATTCATGTCAGAGTCTTTCTAGCAGCAATACACACCATCTTTCTGAGATAAATAGCAAATCAGCTCTAACTTCATCACTTTTTCTTGTTTCTTCAAAATAAATGTAGACCTCCAACATCCCAGACTACAACACTATCTGCATAGATATAAATCAAAGTACATTTTCTTCATGCTTAAGAACATGGAAACAGTATAAAACTCCAGTGCATTAGGAAGCAGGAAATTAGATTTAGAACAAGGGAATCATTGGAAGGATCTTTAAATTATTTCATCCAACCTCTTATTAAAAGCAGGAGTATCATACCCTAAAAACATTCATGAGAAGAGAATCCATAATGCCTCTGTGTAATCTTAGTGCTGTGCCAAACCACCATTTTCCAGCATTCCAGTGCTGAAAAATGTTTTCATAATGCCCTGTTTGAGCCTTCCAACCTGTAGTTCGTAGTTGTTGCCAGTCAGCATGTCCAGGTATAGAATAAATCACAGAATGGTTTGGGTTGCAAAGGACCTTAAAGATCATCTAGTTCCAACCCCCTGCAGTAGGCAGGGATGCCATCCTCTCGACCAGGTTGCTTGGGTCCCCATCTGACCTGGCCTCAAGCAGTGCCAGGAATTGGGCATCTACAAGTTTTCTGGGCAACCTGTTCCAGTGCCTCACCTCCCTCTGGGTAAAGAATTTCTTGTAACATCTAATTTATACCTGGTGTCTTTCATTCTAAAGCCATTCCCCCATGTCCTGTCGCTATCTGCCCATATGAAAAGTGCTCCCTCTCCTTTCTTTCTTATAAGCTCTCTTAGGGTACTGGGAGTCCCAATGAGATCTCCCCAAAGGGGAGTCCCAATGAGATCTCCTCAAAGGTCTCCACTTCTCTTCTCCACATTTAAGAACACCCCCAGCTCTTTCAGCCTTTCTTCATAGGAGATGTCCTTTCTGACAGACCCTTTCCAGTTCCATTACATAGCTGAGATATGGCAGCATGCAGTAGAAGTGAATAATAAGTTCCTTTGATCCTTTCTAGTAGAGAAAATTCTCCTTACTTAACCCAGTATGTAGTTTGCCTCCTATGTGATGAGAACACACAGGGACCTTAGATTCCAGGGATTGCAGCCTGGGATTTACTACACCTGCATGGCCACTTGGTCATCTCATAACTGTAGTGAATTACTCTGCTCTGGAAACGACTTTGAACTACTCATGTGTGAGCTGCATGGACATCCTTTTGGCCTAGTTCTCCAGCATCTTAAGATCAATTGAAGATTTAATACTGATTGTGTAAACCAAATTTAATATCTTCTATAGGTTTACTGAGAGTTATTTTCTCATCACTGAGGTTGTTGACAAAGACACCAAACAGTTGTGGAGCCATTGTCACCCCACCTAGGTCTTGTGCTCATTACCAGATTCACTGGATATCACATGCCTGATTCCTACCCTCTGAGCACCAAAGTCGAGCCAATATTAAGCCTACCTAAAAGTGCATTCATACAACCTGTAACTTACAGGTTAGAGTGCTCTGAGAGATTTCCAAAGCCTCAGCAAAGTTAAGGTGTGTTACATCCACTACTACCCCTTCACTCATATTGCTAGTTTTTATCACTGAAGATAATTGAGATAATAAGCATGATCTGTCCTTAGTAAACCTTTGTTACTTACTTGTCCTTTAATGTTTAACCCAAGACAGCAATGAAGCATCATGCAGTCGTTCACTCACTCTGCCCAGTGCAGGATGGGGAAGAGAGTAAGAAGAGTAAAAAAACGAGAAAACCTGTGGGTTGAGATGAAGAAATTTTAATAACAAAAACAAAAAAAAAAAAAAAAACAACAGCAATATTGTAAGGAAAATGAAAATATAATGAAGAGAGAAAATATAACCCAAGAAAGACAAGTCATGCAAGTGAAAACAGTTGTTCACCACCAACTGACCAATGTCTAGTCAGTCCCGAGCTGGGGGCCCCTCATCTTTATATGTTCCCCCATCTTTATATGCTGAACATGACACCATATGGTGTGGGACATCCATTCGGTCATTTGGGATCAGATGTCCTGGCTGTGTCTCCTCTCAACTTCTTGTCTACCCCCAACCTCCTCACTGGTGGGGTGGGGAGTGTCACAGAAAATACCTTGATGCTGTGTAAGCACTGCTTAAGCCCTAACAAATACATCCCTGTATTATCGACACTATTTTGGTCACAAATCCAAAATACAGCCCCAAACCAGGTCCTCTGAAAAAAAAAAAAAAAAAACAACAAACCACCTCTATCTGAGCTACAGCCAGCACAACTATTTAGAAAAAACCTCTAAAAATCTGTTTTTAGGGACTCAGATGAATCTGAATAGTCTGTAACTCCCAGATGGTCCCTCCTACCATTTATAATGTTTGGCATAATATTTTCTTTTCTTTTTTTAATTTGTAAGGGACTTTTCCAGATTGCCTCAATGTTTTTGGCCAAAGGTAAGTAGCAGCTTTACAGTCACCTCAGCTGTGTGCTTCAGCAGTTTCAGATGAATCTCGTCCAGGTCCAGGGATTTTAGTACATCAGGATCCTTCAAGTAGCCCCTAGCCTGAAACGATTCCACTCTTGACTGCTCTGCTCCTTCCCAAGCTTGACTGGCTTGATGCAGTGATCTGGTTTCAGGTTTTTCCTATGGGGACTGAAGTAGGGAAGTGGGGAAAACATCAAGTACTTCAGTGTTATCTGTGTCATCCATCACTGGGCTGTCTCCTCCCTTTTGTCAACAGTGCCACATTTCCTCTGAACTTTTTGCTCTGAACCTTTTTCTGTGAGCAAACTGACAGAATTCCTTCTTGTTACTCCTTGTGTCACTAGGCAATTGCAACTTCAGCTGGGGTTTGGCCTTCCATTTTTCCTCTAAGTGAGTAATGTTTCTCTCTCATGTCTATCCTTGATTGCAATTTCTTGTATGCTCTCCAGGTTAGCTAGCATCAATTTGACAATCATTAAAAATCAATGGTTTCACATGTTATTATGTTGTTGTTTGCATTGCATAGGTTTTGTGCAGCCAGTGTTTGGTAGGTCTGTGTTCTCATGGAATGCTGAATGAAGTAATAGTGGATTAACATTCATATATGTGTATATGTATTTATTTATTTGTTTGTTTATTTATTTATAAAGGCAGATGGATGAAAAACTCACTTGATAAATCTGACCAAGGGCCTACACCAAACCTGTGGACAGCAAGTCAAATTTTACAGGCAGTCAAAATGCATACACTCATTCTCATGATTCCTAATATTTTATGTAGTTACTTTCAAATCAAAACATATTTATTTTGTCCTAGGGCTGTGAGTCCCCTAAAACTTCTGTCCATAGGAGCCCATTGTTAAAAGTTGCATGATGCTGATTGCATCCAGCTGCCATCATTTATGTTTCACATGCACATTACAGATATACAAACCATTATTCTAGGCATTTTCTCTTGATCCTGGTTCCTGGATACCTCTCTCCAGATGAGCAACTTGTTTAGAGTGTTTCTAGTTTTTTATTGATCCCTTAGTTAAAAAATAGCATCCAAAGGAGACAGTTCACCTAAGGATTGCTAAACCCTGTGAATATAAAACTCTGGTGTCACTCTATCTGCAGCATTGTTTTTAGATTTCTTACTATGTCAGATAAACTGGATTTTTTTTTTTTTTTGTGTACATTTGTTTAAATATTTCACTTTCTTATGCTTTAGAAAATGCATTTTCTATTTTAAAGTGACATATCATGTCTGGAAGTTAATCTATCACTATTTTAGAGTCTAAAGTTTGAAGAGTGAAATGGATAGAAAATACTTCAGTTACCCTGAGCTTTTTCTTCATTTATTTGGCTCTTAGATATAGTATTTGTGACAACTAGATACACTTCTTTGGGTTTCTTTCCTTCAGTTAAGGAACAAACTTAGGGAAAAATGAGAAAGTATTTTCCACTCACAAGTTGAGTATCTCTGCCACCTAAAATCATAGACTTCTTGAGGTTGGAAAAGGCCTCTAAGATCATTGAGTGCAGTTAAACTTCATACATTTCTTATGTTTACATTTAATTTGTCAATAATTAACACATGAATAGGGAAAAATTATCAAATTTTATTTTCCCTATAAATTTCAATACATAGGAAATTTATATATTTATATACATTTTTATATACATACATATGTATTTAAATACATAGAAAAAAGAAAACCTGAGAAACAGTGTTTTTGCTCTTCACTTTATATCTGTGTCCCTCAGACATTGGGCAATTTAGCAAATAACCACAGAGCTTCTTTCCACTTCCCCAGGGAAGATGGAAGATGCACTTATGAAGTCTCTGGGGGAATAAAATTCTTGGAAAGTTCCAAGAAGGTCAGGCTGAAATGCCACAGGACCAGTACCTAAAAGATGGCAAACGTAATGCTAAAATATCCAAGAACCCATTCTTGCACTTTATATATATTTGTAGCTACATGCTTTTCTCCAATATTATAAATACTCTTTTAAAGCTCTTTTTTTTTCACAGGCATGATTGAATGTTAATTACATGGAATCTGTGAGGATCTGTAATATTTTTAAGGCCTTATCTGGCTTTGAGTTATTTGGCAATTTATTAAAAAGAAAGAGAAATCCTATTGTCTTATGGTAAAAAGACAGACCAAGAATATACCTTTCATGCTGACTTTAAAATACTGAAATGATTTTTTTTTTAAATTTTGCTTCTACACTATCATCGTACTGTGATAGGTGCCAGAGTTGATGAATGGATGTTAATTACTGGTGTATGTCTCAGCAAAACTGAATGAAAATCAATGTTAATGTGTCTTCACCTACACTTTTAATAATGTACCTCTGGAGGGCCAAATTCAAATAGCACCAGGCAGCAACCTTGGCACAAACAGGTTAATTTATGATTAAAATATATAACCACACAAATAGAGGTATATGCAGCTCAGGACCAGACATGCTGTAAATTTATATTAGAGAAAAAGACTTCTTTCAGCATTTCCTAAAAATAAAAGAAAAAAAAAAGAAAAGAAAGAAAAAGAATAATAATTTTCTCCTATCCTCTCTTTGTTTGTCAGTGGAAAATGCAGGATCACCAAGGACAACAGCAGTAGAAGAGAATTCCAGACACAAATCACTCAATCTCCAATTTATATGCTTTCTTTTACTTTGATTTTGAGGGCTTTAGAATAAAATTACCTTGTAAAAGTTAATGAAATTGTTTAGATAAACTCAAGTGGATGGACTACAACATTAATGAGATACTTTAGAAGAAAAATAAGAACACACTGATGCTGGTTTTTCTCGTGTCACAAGCAGTTTTCAGAAAGCACTGATCTTACTATGTCCATGGAACTTTACATTCCAGGTACTGAAGTCTTGGCATGGTGAAAGGAAAAGCAATACTGAAAAGTTACCTTTTAGAAAAATGACCATTTAGGTGTCAGCTGGAAGTAGTTGAATACTGAGATCAGGCTGAAAAAACAGGCTTTTGGAAGACTTTTGAGGAGAGCATATTTATTATTATTGCAACTTTCATATATTGCCAAAGGTGCAGAGAAAATGAGGTCACAATAGAGAAGAGGCACAAAACTGCAATTTCTTTTGTATCAAAGTGACTCTCAAAGGCGAAAGCTTAAACAAGAGTGGGAAATGGTGTACTTATTCATTATTGCTTTAGGATCCCAAGCAGGAAAAGACAAGTAGCACATAGCTGAGGAAGCCACGTAACATTTCCCAGAACATGCTGGTGTTGATCCCGTGCAGGAATGCAGCCTGAGCACAGCTAAACAGCCTTGGACTCCATGTCTTTAAAAAGAGATTCCTTAAGGAGAGGCACAGTGAAGGTCTTTAAGTTCTTGTTCACCTGCTCCATACAGCTCATGAAATAATTATTGTCTAGTACTCATAACACAGACTAGGAGTAGACAATAAAAACATCAGGCAAAGCCTGTAGAGTAAACACAAGATAATACCTTTTCACTGAGAGCATACCTATGCTGCAGAACTTATTTTTATAGCTTACTGTCTGTTGCATGCCAAAAATACCAAAGGGAAATCAGACCCATTTGGATGAAGGCTGCATAGAAGACTGTTGAATGAAGAACAGTGTATACAGTTGTAGCATCCCTAAGTGAGCTATTCTCAGAAAGTGGGAAAATACTAGTAAATTATATTTGCTCTCTTATGGTGGATCCCTAAGCTTCCTTTAGGGAAAAACTGGTCAGGTGGACCTTTGCTCTCAGTCAGGTACTGCTCTTTTATATTAGGTATCCTTTCTCTTTGTGCTTTTGTCTTGATTTTTGTATACTTTTGTTTAGGGCAGAATTTGCCAAGAGGAGCATGAAAATGCAGATCTCAGATCTCAGTGACTGCCAGCCATATTGCCTTTTGCATTTTTAAATTTTTTTCCATTAGTTTTTATTGTTGAACAATTGTTATTAGATGGATTTGTTATGGTTCCTGCTTATGAAGTTCAATTTACCATTTATTATTTGAAATTTTAGATTTATTTCTGGATATATTGAGAAGAAATATTATGTCACAGATAGTGAAATCAGAACTACCTTTTTTTTTTTCCTATTCAGTTTGACAGTAGAATTACTGTCCACTTATGGGAACTTATAATTTTTTGAAGGTGAGTATCTATAATTTCTTGGAAGAGTGAAAATAACAATGACCACAAGAGACAAAAATTACTGTCCAAACCCCACATATTTATACTAAGGTATTTGAAATATTTCTGTCCATTGTGTTTAGTTGAAAGGTACTGCAATAAATTGTTGTGAAAATGTGCTTGGATAAACTTTTAAGAACTAAATATCATAATCTTTAGACTACTTCTGGCCTGGGAGAAGGAGGAAGACATGCTATTGACAAATGCCACAACTTTACAACTGCTTTTCAATGAATTTTAAAAAAAATATCTCTATTTCAAAATATTTTATCACACCAAATTTTGATTAAAAATATGGGATTTTTTTCATAATTACATGAGGCTTATTCTGCCAAGTTATTTATGTATTTCTAGTTCTCAAGAACCCTTAGTGATCTACAGTCAACATTACAGAGGGAAGTTTAGCAGTTCATCTTGAATGCTGGTGCTAAAAACCTTTTTAGAACATACTTAATTTGCTTCATTTTAAATGTGTGCAGCTCATGAAACTTGATCTGTGTGAGAATTTAGAATTTTTGAGGGGAAACCACAGACATGTTTAAATAGGAAGACTTGGAGGAGGAAAAAGGAGGCATGGTTATTGTGTCTGTTATGCAATATAGTCTCTCTGTCTTCCAAAACATCTGTGTCCCAATTTATCTCTAAATAATGCTTATTCAGTGTTTAGTAGATTCCAAACCACTTTGTGAAAGGGATCAAAATCATTATCAGATGAAAGACAAGGAAGTGATTTGTCCAGAGTTTTGCACAGAAAACAATACATATGTCCTAAATTTAGTCAAGTCGCTAAATGGCACCAACTTTCTGAATTACCTCATAATTATAAATCAATTCCTAATTCCCACTCAGTTGTATTGCAATGATTTTAAACCCAGGCTGTAGTACTTGTTTTGTGAGGGCAGGGATTAGCAGCCTACAATGTGTCCATGATTCTTTATTAAGCAGTAATATTCATGATTGTTATTGTTAAAAATACAAAATACAGGTGACTGATAACTCTAAGGGTTAACTGTGGCCTATAGGCCCAGAGTGTTTGGATATCCTTTGTGTGTGAGTTTTTACACGAATGCATATGACTATACATATATCTATATAAATATTTATATATGTTCATGTACATAAATATATGGATGTACACAGTCATATAAGACAGTAATACAAATAATGAGTGATACCTGTAAAGTTAGCAAGCCTTGACTGGAAATCTCAGTATAAGTCAAAAGGATTATTAAAAAGATAGAAAAGATGATAGAGGGTTACTTTTAATATAAATATAAAATTTTAATATAAAATTGTTAGTTTGCTAAAGTCTCATTTCCGGTTTCTACAAAAAATCTCTCATTGACAGTTTTACTTTTTTGTGATAACTGAGAATTTCTGACATTTTTGGAACTATTTTTTTAAACTTCTTTTGAGGTTGTTGAGCCACTATTAATTGTAGTCTCCTTTTAGGATTACTTCGAGACATCTTCTATTCCTCTTTAGAATAAGAATTCCAAAGGATAGTCAATCCTCTACCAGGAATTCAAATCCCAGTTTCCCAATCTGAAGACACTACTGTCTTTTGAGATCACTTTTTAAAACAACAGCACCCTGAGGCAATGGGCCAGAAGCAATAGTGTCTGCAATTAGTGTCACATTCAATCCAGACCAGGAGTATAATGTGTTTTGTTTTTACAGAAACCTTATTGGCTATGTAACTCAATGTTATGATGATGTTTTAAGAATTCCCAAGTCATATACCCTGAAAAGGTCTGTGTGCTCATTAAAGAATGGGTCTTAAGGAATCTTAAGGAACTAGAACAGAAATTGAATTTATGTTTAAAGAAGTTTGCCAGAGAAATTTAGCCTTTTAAAAAAAATAAAATTTAGTGGTGAAACAAGAGAGTAGCATTTCTGTGGAAAAAAGCAGTGGCTCAAGAGATTTTAGTATGTTCAGATGGCAGTAGAAAGGGCAGGTTAATTTCTATTATTGATAGGTTATTTTAACTGCTGTGAAAGCTAAAGTTTTCCATCAGGATCCCACTCTGTGAACATCTGTGAAGAAATTCTCCTTCCCCACATGGGATGTTTCTGTCCTTCCAGTTCTCATGTGCTCTCATGCAAGATGCCCCCTCCCTTCTCAAAACTCTACCTGACCCAGGATGCAGCACCCAAAGTGATGCTTGGTACTCAAAGCTAAATGAGAGCATGCTGCTCTGCATATGCCAAAGTGGGTGCTTGGGTTTGAGCCTTACTTTACTTGCAGTTCACACTGTCAAACTTTTGTGTCCTTACAATTGTAGCTTTTAGCTGTTACTTTCACAGCCAAATAATCTGGATGTATAAATAGTACCTTTTGGTATGATGCCTCTTGGAAGGACATTACCAGGACAAGAATTTAAGTACTAAGAACAAAAAAACTAGCTGTGGAGAGACAGTACACAACTTTTAAACGCATTTTTCAGATGTATTTGAGTCCTTTAGTAATCTTATACTTTCAGAGCAAAGTCAGAAAACTTAGATCAAGCATTTTCAACCATGGATTAATTAATCTGTGCCATTATTTTGAGCAGAAATATGTTATTAAGTACTCAACAATAGAGGCATCTCCCATATCTCAGTTCTGGGCTGAGGACTCCAGAACTGAAAGCAAAACTCCAACTGGGGTCTCACCACAGTGGAGTAGAGGAGATAGGTCACCTCCCTGAACCTGCCAGCCATGCTGCTTTTTAAGCAGCCCAGGATATGGGTCTGCAAGTGCACATTGTCACCTCACATCCAGCTTTGCATCCATGAGCACTCCCAAGTCCTTCTTGGCAGAGCTGCTGTGGATCTGTTCATCCCCCAGCCTGGATTGATAACCAGGATTGCCCTGACCCAGGTGCAGCACCTTGCACTTGACCTTACTGAACATTATGAGATTCCCATGGGCCACTTCTCAAGATTGTCCAGGACCCTGTGGATGACATCCCATTCTTCAGGTGGTCCAGCCCACCTCTCAGATTGGTGTCACCTTCAAGCATGCTGAGAGTGCACTCGATCCCTTCATCTGTGCCACTTATGAAACAGTTTTGGTCTCAATGCAGACCCCTGAGGGACCCCTCTTGTCACTGATGTCCCATTTAGACATTGAGCTGTTGACCACTGCCCTCTGCATGTGACCATACAACCAATTCCTTATCCACTGGACAGCCCATTCATCCTTCTCTCCAATTCAGAGAGAGGGATATTGTGGTGTACCCTGCTAAAGTCCTTACAGAGTCCAAATAAAATGTTTTAAATTATGTAAAGAAAAAAAAAAGGTAAATGTCAAAGGTCTCAATAGAGATTATGAATTTCTATTTTTACATATTAAGAAATATTTTCTTTTCTTTTTTAAATTCAATTGATGTTTCTTCTTCTTTCTAGGTGCTTAGACCACACTTTAAGGTTCTTTAAAATCATGGAAAAGTAATAGGAGTACTTCTGTCTGACAAGCTATATATGAATCCATTCATTTGGTATTTTTGAGGATGCTTAAGTCCCAAGAATAGGTGCAAGAACTAGTTGCTGCATGAAAGTACTGTGAAATAAGCTGCATTTATATGCCATTTATTGTGTTTATTTTGAGGAATCCAATTGTGACAACTGTTGATAAAGTTAACATTACATAGATGTCCATGGACTGGTACTTCTTCAGAAAAAAGCTAGCTATATCTTTCTCAGAGACTTTAAATATGACATCAGCAGAGATGATAAAGGTAAGTCACTGCTGAAGTATGAAATTACCTTCCTTTAAAGATTTTACTAATTCATAATCTTGTTTTTAATCCTGTAAAAGGGTATTGTTATTTGTAATTTCCCATTGGAGACAAGAAAAGAATGAAAAGGAAAGGACTTCAAGTAACAATACAAGCAACTTAGGTTTTACGTGTTTTGGCTTTTTTTTTGACAGGACTCAAGAGAAGAAAAAAAGTAATGTATCATAGCCTTAAGGGAAAGCAAACCAGCTGTCAGTTTGAAGGAAACATTGGTTAAATTATCTCTTATAAAGCTTTTGTTAGACTGCAACAGCGAAGAAGCCCCGACATGCTTTTGCATACACAGATTCTATTGCAAATCATCTCTGCACACTTATTTGTGCACAAAGTGGACCTATCTCATGGGTCATATACATGGTCCTACCTCAACTGCTGAGTGAAAAAGACCTTTACTCTCTCAGATCCTACCAAGTAACACTATACTTAGTCAATTTCTTTATTTTTCTATCCCTTTCCTATCCCTTAGCAATATTGTTCTTCTGCTTTAGCACTTTTTTGCACACTGTGAACAGTCAGTGTTCTGTGACTCTGCACAGTATGAACAGTCAGTTCTTCTGTGCTTGCAATCTTATTCCAGTTTTTCATTCCCCCTAAGCAAATCTCATCAATCAATGAGCAAAACCCCAAGGTGGTACAAACCAGATACATTCTAAAAATAAAAAAATAAATCCAGATCATCAGCATCCTTAGTTTCTCAAACACTAATCCATACAAAGTACCCAATAGAGGTGACTGCTTTCAACGTGAAAAGCCAATCTGTTTGCATGCTGTAAAGATTAGGTCTGATACGTGTTCAGCCTTGCCTCAAGCATTTGTTTCTTCTCTTTCTTACTTACAGATATTGGTCCACCCTAGGTGAGCCAAAAACCATGAAATGATCCAGTGCAGAACAGAGAGTTTTGTCATTCTGTTTGTCTTCAGTTGGACCAAGAATTAAACTCTGTCTTAGGGAGCCACAGGCTAAGATTTTATCCAGGCCAAGTGCCTGTTCTGCCTTCAGTGAGACTTCTTACATGAAGCCACAACTTCCTTTTGGTTGTATCTTTCCATTTATGTGCACTGCACTTAATATCTGAATCTGCCTGGGAAATTCAGGCTTTAGATCCCATCAGCATGGTACCTTGTATCTTGACATAGTCTGGCCAGCAGGTGAGGGAGGGGATTCTGCCCCTCTGCTTCTCTTTGGTGAGACCCCATCTGCAGGGCTGCATCCAGCTCTGAGGTCCCCAGCACAGAAGGACATGGACCTGTTGGAGCAAGTCTGGAGGAGGCCACCAAGTTATTCAGAGACAAGGAGCACCTGTCTTGTGGAGAAAGGCTGAGAAAGGGTGCAATTATGTCGCCCCAAAGTCTTCTCCTCTCCAGGATGAGGAGAGAAGGCTTTGGGGCGACATAATTGCACCCTTCCAGTATCTGAAGAGAGCCTCCAAAAAAGATGAAGAGAGGCTATTTACAAGGGCAAAGATTGACTGGGCAAGGGGGAATGGCTTCAAACTGAAAGAGAGTGAGTTTACATAAGATATTAGGAAGAAATTCTTTACTGTGAGAGTGGTGAGGCACTGGAATATGTTTTCTAGAGAAGCTATGGGTGCCCCAATCCTGGAAGTGCCTAAGGCCAGGTTTTATTTGGCCCTGAGCAACCTGGTCTAGTGGAAAGTGTCCTTGCCCATGGCAGGGGAGAAGTAGCTAGATGACCTTTAAGGTCCCTTCCAACCCAGGCCATTCTATGATTCTATGATAGGTTGTTTCAGTCTGCCTCAAAATTCCCTTTGCAGATCATGCTGAGACATATCTGAAACAATGGATTGCATTTTAGAAATCTACCTTTTGTTCTCTTTGCTGAAGAAATTCCTGAAAGCAATGCATAATCCATGATCAATGAACAATGTGATTGATCAGGAGATGATGCTTGAATTTCAGTAACTAATAGGCCATTTCCTACTAGGCTTTCTCAATTGCTGAGTATTTCCTCCTCATGCTCTAACAAGCATGTGTTCTGTACTCCTCCCAGCACCATGAGAACAGCTTGTTGATATTTCTGATACTTCTCTTCTGTGTATGTCCATTTGAACAATTGATTCTGTAGAATGCACATAATTTCTCTTTGAGCATCAAAAAGATTTTTTTCTTCAGGCCACTTTCTAAACTATTGTTTTCCAGATCATAACAAATTTTAATGTCAGAGGAGCTAGGGTGGAAATAGGGTTCCTAATAATCTGTCTAAATTAGTCTCACAAAACCCAGAAATAAAACTGCCCACCTTTTTTTTTTTTTGTTTTCAAGATTGCACAATGATATAAGTCAGCAACTGAGTCAGAAAAGAGCTATCTCACAAAGCAGAGCAGCACATTAATCATGTTGACAGTGAGAGCTGCATTTCACAGATAGCAGCACTATGGTTACTGCCATTACAATGGATACTCATCATTTTAGGTACAGACTGCATCCTTGTCTAAGGGGGCAGCTGCTCACGGACAAGTATCCTAAGCCAGAATGAAATCCATAAACTTTCAAAAGAGGATCATCCAGGCCCCCTAAAAATGCAGAACAGGTCTTCATCCAGGGACTTTGTTTTGTAACCGAGGAACTGGATCTTCCACATTTTTTTTCTGAAGATTTCACATTCACTTTTCTAAATCAACAGCAAAACAATTTATTCCACCTTTATTTTACAGTTTTCTGCATTATCCCAAACCATGAGCTATATGCAAAGTCTGTAATTACCCAGGCTCCATAAGGGCAGAAGTACACTGCCATCTGCCAAGCCCTGGCGAATGTTTTGCCTGTCTCAGTTTGGGACTTTACAGACCTATTTCTGTTTCAGGCCACACAGGGCACTTCTACAGTGAAAGCAGAATCTTTCTCTGTACAAGGCTTCTGAGAACCAATGTGTTAATGTGATGGGCTGATATTGAGAATGACTCACTGAATGTGATAAGGATTCAGAGGAAAAGCATCAACAAGGCTTGTTTCTGCTCACACCAAGGTGTTCTAGCGTAGCCTCCTTCACACAGTCAAGTGTCATTTCCTCACCTGCCTAAAAGGCAGACTGAGATTTGCCTGTCCATGAAGAAAATAAAAAGATAGGCTCTTGCACACAAAGGTCTCAAATCCAAAAGATTCTAGGATTTTTATTGGAACACTCTCTTGGAGTAGGGATGTTAGGTACATGCAATCAAGAAACCTTTCATTTCTACCAGCACCAGCCTGTGGATTTTCTGCAGCTGACTGTCCATAGGCTTCATCTCATCCTCAGCTGTGCTCACGTCTCCTCAGTGAGTGTGTCTCTGTCCCACACAGGATATGGATTGTTCCAGCTCACAGGCACGTAACCATGGCTCTCTAACCTGAGCTGCTTCCTCTACAGGCCCTCAGCTGGCTTGGCCAAGCAGATGGCTCTTACACTTCATCCACTGAGGGAGAGCTGTTCCCCACAGCATGCGGGGATATGGTGCTTTCTGCTCAAGCCTTCTAAACCTTGCTAAGTGGAATATGTTCCATTTGGTCAAGGAGATAGAGTTTGTCCTCTGGCTATCAGTGGTTCTTTCATGCTGTTGGCTCTGCCCAGCTCAGGTGTCCTAGTAGAAATTGCTGAAGATCCATTTGTCTCAGAAGTTGCTCTGCTATTTTCACTAAAAATATTCCAAATAAAATCCAGTCAAGTATTTTTTTTTTAATTCTTTTTTAAAAAAATTCTTCAAATTTTTCAATATAGCAAAATTATAAGCAACTGACCAACTACTCTCCTTTTAAACAATTGAATAACTTCTATAGTAACCATTACTCTTAGTTCCCCATGTAATAAAAATAGATTTTCTCAGTGCACCACATATAATATGCTGTGGGTCTTACTGCTTTCTTGAGGCATTAAACTATGAGGCATTAAACCATGCCTCATTTTTTTCTTTTTTTTTTTAATTTACTTTATTTCACAGTTTTTAAAAATTGTTTATTTGGAGATCCTGTAAATTGAAATCTCATTGGAAGTTGTACTAAGATTTTTTTAGCTTACCTACTGCTAATCTTATTCTTAATTTAGTTGACATGCAGTTTGTTCTTCAGTAGTTAATGGAAGGTGGATTCTGACACGTGGTGAGTACTTTGCATCTGGCCCCCTGCTCTAATGCCTGCACACAAAGGGCTGGATTGAACTAAAAAACACTGGATATGTCTGTGTTTAAACTCATGGTTAGGCTGCTAGAGAAAAGTGAGCTGAGTTTTCCAAGAACTAAATGGCAGCTACCTAGATTTCCACATTAGAATGGGTTATAATGTGTGGTTTACTTCTGGGAAAATGTCAGTAAAAAGAGTAATATTTAGAAAACATATAGCAGGAGGATAAACAAAGATCTGAATTTTAAAAAATCAGCAATTTGACAAAGGTTCAGACTTGAAGGAAAGCAGTGAGCAGTTCCATCAGGTGTTTAATTCTGCTTCACAAAATCATAATTCAGATATTTTTGAAAATTGGGTTAATCACAATTCTTTTTCTAGTAGTGTATATATAAAAATAATGAGAAAAAAAAAAACAAAACAAAATATGATTGTATTTTTCAACTCAAAAAAGTTTCTGTAGGATCTGCCCCATTATAAATTGATTATATTTGAATTTTCATTAGGCATATCATAGACATTTTTTTTAGCTAGATTAATTTCTGAGCAATCTGCAAGACAGTTAGGAGCAGCCATTAAAATGATTACATAAAACAAACAAAAATTACTTCTCTTGTTTGAAGTACACATAAGTTAAAAGTGAAGGTACACCTCTTTTATGCGTACTTCCAGTGATACAGAGCAAAATCCCTGATGATTTCAGGAAAGAGCATATGGTCTGCCTGAGTTTTTTATCCTATTTTGCAGCTCAAAAAACAGTTATCATATGTTAGCCACTAATTTTGCCTCCATCTTTTTATTTATGAAAGCATTCTGTATACAGATTAATTTTACTTGCTCTATGTTTACTATTGTTTCATTTGCTAATAGACAAAAATTGCAAAAGCTTTAGGACTGATACATAACACAGTTTAGTCCCAGATTTGTAGAAAAAAAGAAGCCAAATACGTCTCGATATAATTAAATTCCAGCTATTGTTTCTGAAAGTCTCTGCAGTGCCCTTTCAGCAACTACACATTCAAGAAGCTATTGCTCTTTCTTCAGTGAACATAAAATACTTCTGCCACAAAGTTTTGCTCAGTGCGGGCAAGGCTGCTTTCTGCAGTGATGTCAACAAATAAGTGCTGTTCTTCAAATGCTGACCTTTAAAAAGCACATTATTAAAACTAATACATAATCTTACAGAGATTGTAGAGCAAGCAGGAATGAGGCTTCCCTTTACTAGAAGAGATACCATTGCTCTTCACCCCAAAGCTTCCAAACTTGGTGAAAAGTGCCAATATTTCATATTTAGAACTGCTCTGCACTAGCCTTGTTTGCCATGCCTGGGTAAGCGGATCTGCACTAAGGAGCAGGTTTTTTCCCATTCTCACATGAGCTGAGTAGCACAGCTGGTTGAAGACAGTTAATTGCTCTTCATGATGATTAGAATGTTGTTAAGGTTTTCTCAGAGGGAGAGAAAAGAACATGCATGTGGTTTGAAAGGTCATGGTGGAAACAAGATATAGCAGGCACAAGATAGTGTTATATTGACAAGTGTTTATCATAAGAAAACACACTTGGCATTAAAACCTGCTAGCTCTTCCAGTTGATTACAATGTAATATAGTTTCATAAAATAACACTATGATTATGTGTCCCTTTGTAAAATCACTTTTTCTTCTCCTCTGCTGAAGATTACCATTTTTGTGGCTTAAAAGCAATGCAAATGTGCTAGAAAGGCCTTAAAAACCCAACCAGTTTGTTACCCTCATTAGCCTGTTTCCGAAAGTGAATTATAATATTTTCTAAACTGTCTTTTCTATGTACACAGAAACAACATACATGCTATATTAATTTTTATTTTATCATACGCGGTCATTAGTAAGTCTCACACTGCTGACTTAATCATGGACTGTGCTTTATAAAAGGGACATATTTGAATTGCCTGAACCAATGTTGAGAGCTGGGCTGCATTTGATTTCCTCTGCAATATCAAGGGACAGTGGTCCATCCAGTACAAGAAGTGGAAAATAGCACTCCTGGTCTGATGGATATATGCAGATCAATGGAGTTTAACTCCAGAACATGTGCAGTAGAAACAATTAATGAAAGTAAGGAGTAAGATATTGATATGATTATCCCATATACAGTAAAAGGGTAACTTCTGTAAATTGGCAGGGCCTCTTTATTCCATTTGTCCATCCTACACACTAAAAAAGGCTGGTTGTTCTATCCTTGCCAGATGTTTATGGTGTATCACATCTGCTTTTTCTCCAGGATACCATGGGATCCAGCAAAATAACACACACTCTTTCATCCTGGCCAAAAAATTCCAGCAAACATAAAGGAAATTCAAGGTCATGTTTTCAAACATTCTTGTTCAGTCACGCCTGTTTTAATTGCTGTTGATTCTCTTTGTCTCTAGATACAAGTATTTACCAAGCAGCTTTATCTACTTTGTCCTGAAGGTTTCCCTTAGGCTGGCCAGGTTTTCTTACTCAGCACTAATGTTTTTAAGTTCTGCCATTTCTGTATTCCTGGAAGGTTGTACAGAAGTAATTTTGATGAAACCATAAAAATAGTATGAGCTGAAAACAAAACATCTTTGTATACTTTTTCCAGTCTTTACAGGCTTTACTGTGTCATGACTGGAACTTCAAGAAAACACACATATTTTCTGTGACTACTTATGGTGTTAGCACTACTGAAAAAACAGTAGTTTTTCCCAAAAAATCCCCAAAACCAGGTTAATTGTACTCAAAGGATGAAAATTAGAAAGTGTTAGTGCATAACTTTTATGTGACCTTGATATGAGAGATGAATATCTAAAAAATATGGAAATGTCATCTTTCTGGGTCTTCTTTGAGACTTTAGCACATTTTTTGTTTATTTGGTGGTTTCTTTAATTAATTGTTTTTAAAGAAATAGTCTTTTTTTTCAAGGCAATAGTTGTATTTCAGAGATAGCATTTACAAAAAACTCACTTTCATTGCTGACAGATATTCCAAACACACATTCCATTTAGATTGTGGATTTAGTGAAGCTTTACTAAGAAAAGCCGGCCTCCATGTTCTTTTACCATACGTGTATTTAAACATCTGCAGGTATTAGGACTAAAAATGCTGTGGTTTTGCTGTCAGAGAAATCCTACAGGAAAATTACTGATGGTATATCAACTCAAAAATCCTAATGATAATAGTTCAAACTAGAATGTTCAAAATATGAGCATTTGCATAAAAAAAAAAACAACAATGGTATATAACCTAGTTCTTATATAATTTACTAATTATGTTGGTTTAGCTCTTTAGCTGAAAAATTAAGGTTGAGAGAAGAGTAAGTTGCTCAACTTAAACAAATTTAAAAACACAGAACCATTTTCTTTGTCATCAAAACAAAGAATAAATAATTTCCCATAAAAAATGTTCCGCAGCCTCAAAAACATTTGATTTGATGACCTTGCAGTAACAACTAGTTTTTCACTAACAAGAAGTTAGTGAACATTCAAGATGTGATTCATGGAAATTTTCATGGGCAATCTGTATAAACACTTGTCCTGTCTTCTGATTCTGTCTCAGATTAAGCAGGTACCATGTGGGGGGAGTTTCAGCTGATGTTTCAGAAAATCAGAATTTAATCTGGTTTGTGGCAGATCTGTCTTTCATACCTTTTCTCTACACCATTACACTGAATTCATACGACTCGGCCTTCAAGTTGTGAGTCTTCTCCCTTGTAGCTGTATGTTGAAGAAATTATGCTATTAGTTCTAAAAACACTGAGTTCAACAGGTCAAATTCATCTCGAGGGTGACTTTGACTTCAGTGAGAATGCCTCAGGGAGACATTGGCTCAGCGTGTCTCCCGTGTTTACTAATCACAGGAGCAGCAGCAGTCCTCTCCATTTGAGCAGGGCTGCACAGAATTTTCATTACAAAATAACAAAGCACAGCTAACTCAACTTTGAATTTAGTTATGGCTTCATTAAAATTTTGCAAAGTTTCTGACTGAGCATGAATTTTTATAGTGGATGCTTTATGGATTCAGCTGAGTTTCAGTGTGCATTTTAATCCTAGACTCACAGTGAAATACAAAGAAATGCAAATGGCAAACAAGCTTCGATATAAATGCCAACAAGACAAATGCTTGAAATTTTTCAGTTCTAATGCTGCAAATGCTGACCTCATCCTACATCATTGTGATTTTTAACCAGATTCTGCTTTCCTTCCTCACTGGGTGCAGAGGGAAAGGTTAGTTATCTAAATGAATATGCCTAGGTTAAGAATGTAGGTTCTTTTATAATTAAAATCTTTTCGTGATTACGAAGTGTGCTAAAGCTAGGCATTGACTCCCATTGTGATGTCCTGAATCCCAAGTGTCCCTAGAGGTACCTCTAGAGATACCTACAGTACCTCTGTTGTCAGATAATGCAGAGTGCACTGGAGTTGCAGTCTAAAGTACAGTACACTGCATAGTCCTGGTCCCCACATATACCCTGCTTGCATCCAAAGCTGGACATACACTTGCATACTGACTCTGCGTGTACACCTGCGTTTCCTTTGGATGTGTGAGGAACTACAAAGGCAGGAGCCCTGTGCCTGTATCAGGACTCCTTGCCTCCAGAAGTTTAGGGCCTAAGATCAGCTCTGTAATGTGCACTGCAGTGCTGTGTCTTGGAATCCAGAAAAACACTGGCTCAGTCTTCAGGAAGTAGAGGGCATCAAGGCACCTAAGGTTTTGTTGTGCGGATATTCCATACTGTGTGCAGCACAACTCAAGGAGCATGAGGATAATGGGAAACAGCACTTGACATATCAGCAGAACTCAGAACATTCTGTACATCACACCAAGACTCTGCCTTGCCTCTGGAAGATTTTTTGTGTTCTCAGGGAGGCTGTTTGAGTCCACTAAAGTAATTACATTGTCTGGCTTTTAGTAAACTAGCATGGAACATTTTCCATAAATACATACTATATATAGAGGTGTGTATTTACACACACATATATGTGTGTGTCCACATATAGTACCAGTGTCTCAAAAAACTCCTTTTCAGATGAAATACGCAACAAATTCTTTTACATTTTATCAGATCTCTTTAGCCCTTCTGAGGCTCCTCCTGAAGACATGTAACATTACCCAAGATTCTCTGACTTTCTAAAGTGTAATAATGGGCAGGAACAAATCTTGCTATTAACACAGGACTATATGCAGAAAGTTTCTAACCTGCTTCTCTAGTTAAAACCAACAATTAGCCTCAACACAGTATCAAAGACATCTTCAGAAATAACAGACACATATTGGTGGAAATCATTGTAGTAATCTGGAGCCATTCTGTATCTTTAGGATGGTTCCTGCATCTATCCTTTCCTTTTTTGCTGGGGTCTGTGCATGTATGCAGATCCCTTTGTAAGGAATCAATAGGAAGTTGAAGATACTACTTGCTACAGGGAAGAGTGTCCTGTGGGACTTCTTCAGCACAGCACTCACTTTTCTGTTTTAAAGGAATAGGCATGGAGCAGGTTTCAAGTGGTTTAGTGCACATTCAGTTGTGTTTGTATCTGCCGTGATCTTATTCTCTAGAGGCAAAAGAAAAGCTAACTTTGTTTCAAACATTGTGCCTTCTGAACTTTCTTTCTCGACCCTAAAGCCAAACCAGAGGCCTCAAGAGATCTGTATCAGTGAACTTTACATGTTGTGCATCCCCTTTGGCAGGGATATGTAACTCTGGAGGGGGCTGACTCAATCAAAACAGAAATGGCCTAAATGCTTGCTTTAAAGAAAATACAGAGTTAACCCCAGCAGCAGAGCATTTGAGAACACTTTCATGGTTGCCTAGCAAAAAACTGTACTACTTGAGAAAAGGTATGTAGTTGATAGTGCAGTGCCTACATCATATTTTACTTTCCGGAAGCCTCCTCCAACACATGACTGGTGTAAAAACCCAGCTGATATTTGGCAGTGAACAAACATTCAAAATTGGAAACGATAGTAAACAGCCAGCAGTTTCATTTCTTTCTTTGGGTGTTACAAGGACAGCACACAATAGATATTGCTGTAATAGTTCAAGAGCTGTAACATCATGACTGGCCCCAAGGAGTGCCAGAGACCCTGTGGGGTCTGGGGGGTGTCACTGGCCATTGATTGTGTGGGGAAGATCCTTGGACACTGCGACAATTGCACACAGCCACGTAACTCATAGATTTGCTGAAGGTCTCAAGTACATTGTTGCTGTTCATGTACTCAGCATGAAGGCATATTTTAAAAAGGGATGCATTTAATTTCTACTGCAGGGATGGATTCAGCAAAACCATTGTGATGACAGCAAGGTGTTGCAATGTTCTTTCGCAGTGGTAAAAAATCCTTCCTCTTTGAGGGGAAATATCCCAGGCTGCACTGATTGTGTTAACAGAGCAGTGTCTCAGATGGCAGCTGCTGAAGGCTCAGGCATGTGGATTCCCTTGTATACGTAGAATTTTTTATAATTTCAGAAAAAAATGTTTAAAAATGATCTGTTTTATGCAGGAATATGGTAAAGGCTGTACAATCACATTCAACAAAACCATCTGCTAAATTCATGTGGGATTCCCAAACTGGCTTTTTAGAGCAGCTTCCAGCCATTCCCTTTACCTCCTCTTTGCTGAGATGGTCCAACAGGCACCATTCTTCTACTGCTGACACTGGTGCCTGCCTGGAGTTCTCCCTCATATCTTCCCTTGGGTGCTCTCCCAGCTCAATCCCAAAGATTACAAATTCCATGCATCCTGGGTGCCTAATAGGCATTTGTCATAAAATTATACAGTCAGATAATCATTTAGGTTGGAAAAGACCTCTAAGATCACCAAGTACAACCATTAATCCAGCACCATTGTATTCACCACAAAACTATGTCCCCCAGTGCCACATCCATACACCTTCTGAACACTTCCAGGGACAGTGATTCCCTGGGCAGCTTCTTCCAATGCCTGATCACTTAGCATGCATCAATTACCACATTTAGTATATCTGACTCTATTCCTGCTTACATAAGCAGCTACAGCTTTGCAGAGTCATTTTGGACTTGCAAATGCTTCATGTGTCCTACAAATGAGTTGATACAATTTTGACTTTATTGTATGCTTTTCAAGGAAAAAATTAAACCAGTGATGACGTTAGAGGGGGTTGGCTGGTCTTCTCTTTCACATTGATTAAGCTACAGTATTGTAATATCATAGTGTAGATGGCCCAGCTGTGGTTTCTGTAGACTGAGCCCACTGAGCTCATGTTCCTACAGAAAATCGAGAGGCCACTAGGACTCAGAGGCTGTCCTGTATTCCTACCTCAGAAAAATGTGATTCCCCAGGGAGACAAGAATAATGCATGGGCCACAGTTCTAACACCACAATAACTAGAATAGATACATAATAATGCAAAAGAGAATCTTGGATTTTCTCCAGACTGTAATAACAATTGCATAACTGTTTATTTGCATCCAAACAAAGCCACCATTCAAAGCTGATATTTTAAATCAATTTCCAGAACATCTGGTTGATAGCTAATTTTCAACTTTTCCATTATTTTTTCTCCTTTTGAATAGAACACTTGATTCAAGTGTTGCTTGACTCAGTAAAATCTGATGTACCTAGTATAATCAATGGTAAGGTTGTCAGAGCCTATCTCCAGAGTTCATGGCCAATAACAATCATGACATGAATCAGTGACAATAACAGTGTATGTAGTACACAAGGAGCTCTAGAAACACAAAACTCCTGAATCACATGCTCAAGAGCTGAAAACCAGAGCATATTGACAACTCCACTATTGGGAGTTTCATGTACAAATTCAACTCAACAGTGAATTGGAAGTGCATTGTAATTACAAATTTTTGGTTAAAATCCTTAACATTTATCAAGTTAGAGAAAAGAACACAGGGACGTGATTAAAAGTGCTTTAACTAGATATTTTTTACTTGTTATCCTGTGTAGATGTAACTGTTAATTTCAGTGAAAATAAACTAGATAAAAATAAAAAATATTTGAATATTTGTGCCATCCATGAAGAAGAAGAGATGGTTCTGCTTCAGCCAGAATTGTGAGCAAAAAATCTACAAACCAGAATCAAAACTTCTCAGTTTCAAATGCTCTTTATACAGCTTCAGATATTTCACCTCAAAACACAAATAGGGTAAAAACCTTTTAGAAGCCTGTCTCAGTGAGATAAGGGAACAGAGAAGATACGTGAATGATGGAATAGTGGAGACATATGCTACAGGCCAGACATGATGCTATTCTTCTCTTAGAGTCTGAAAATCACAGGTCTTCATACAGTAGAACTTCAATCTAAATTATTTAAAAACACTTGCCAGTGAAGTTTGGCTGGATTTATATGAATGAGCAAAAGTAGTCCACATGTGCTTATGTCCAGTTCAATTGATAAATGGAGAAATGAACATATGTCTGAGCACATACAGAACTGTACAAAGATTCTCAGTATCATAACCATCGCAGTTGTGTCCAGCATCTTGGAGAGCAGTTACATTTCACTGCATCATACCTTGCACCAAATAATGTAGGTTAGGCTCGGTAGTCTTCAAAGAAATTACTAGAAAATGACTGACTGGTGTTTTATCACATTTTATTTCCTGTTTATTTAGAGGGACTGTCATTACAAAAATGAAAATAGCAGTATAAACCTTCAATAAAAATAAACATAAAAATAAAAATGAAACATATCAGTACAAAGAATGGAAAGCCTTTATAATTGCAACATGAACTTTCTCTATATGAATCCCTTTACTGCCCAGACTTTGTGAAAACAGCCTTATGGTAATACAAGAATGGTATGTATTTATCATGTACTAGAAATTTAGAGGGTAAAATAGATCTGTTTGTTTCAGTCAAACGCTATAAATTGAACCAGACTGCAGGCACACAAGCAGATCAACATTGCCTATTGTTAAATAACTTAATTGTCAGAAATTATGGAATTCCTCATAGCAAGAAAATAGAATTGTCCTCTCTGTGCAATTACTTCACCACATTCAAGAAGTATACAAAAATAAAGCAACAACAGAAGAGGTCTAGGTGATTTTCAGAGTTTCTGTATTTCTATAAGTAGAAGGGCTTTTAATCACTTTTAAGCAAAAGGTGTCTTTTAAACAATGATGATACATTCAATGGGTCTAGTCTGTAATATCTTACAGCACTGTAGAACACTCAGATAAGACAGTGTGTCCACAATCCATCTAATGGAAGTGAAGGCAGCAATTCTTATCCCCTAGTATGTAGAGCAGATTTTGACCAAGCTTCAAACAGGTTGCTTCATTTTCTGAAGTCCATGGGACTGATTCACGTGCTTTGGCTGAAGGTTATGAATACGGCAGAGTGGAAGAGCCATTGCTACTCATTCCTACTCTTATTGGTGGGCTTACTGCCAAGCCTCAAAGCCCCTTTCTATTTTTCCCTCCAGTTTTCTGAGTTCCTATGACTCTTGATTTCTTGCAGTGACACAGTCCCAGAGAGAGGCATGGAGGAAAGCCCTCAACTCCTCTGCCTGTGCCGCAGGCTGCTGTGAATAGGGCCAGGAAGTGGGTTTCAGACCTTTCAGCTCAATGGCACTAGGCTCCAAAGGAGTTTTTCACCTCCTGGGCAGGTGTTCCAGACACTGAACTGCAATATGAGAAACAGGGATTGTGTTCTCCTCTTATCTAAAAATAAAGGTAACTGAGGGCGCTCTGAATTGCTCCTCAAAGGCAAAGCTCCCCCAAAAATAGCACAGTGTAGCTGATTTGAGGTACAAAATGAGGACGTGCACCTACCCATAGGCAGCCTAACCTGAGCCTGGAAAAGGGGCCAAAGTGCCTATCATGAAGTATTGCAAATGCTTTGCTGGACATAGGAGTCAGCCTACAGTCCCACTTGACACACTAGTCAGAGGGATGTGGCTGGAGAGGAGTGTTAACTTGGGTAACACAAATCAAGGCAGTGCATTCCCCATTTCTGCCTCCTAGCCCCATTGAAGTTTGTGCTTCATATTCAGTGCATTAGACCATGAAGTAGAACAACAAAAATCATCTCATGCCAGTTGTGTACACCAAATTCTTAGCCCAATAAAAGTCCATTATTGTTGAAGATTATTTGATGAAGATTTACTTGATGCTTCTACAACTGCACTGTATATTTTGTTATCTCACATTTCCATATGGAGCCATTAAAAATGTATATATATTTCCCCCATAGAGACTGGGTCAGTAAACAATTGCACAAGCTTGTTTCTTCTTCTTAAGGCCAGGTCCATGAGTAACCTTCTTGTACTTCAGTTCCATGGAGATCACACACTGCAGGCCCTGCTTTAGATCAAACCTGAAGAAGGGGGAAGTTAAGCTTATCTGCTCTGCAAATAGAAAATACTTCTATTCGCTGTAATTACTCTTGGTAAGAAAACATCCCTTGCTCTTTTCCATTTTCAGATGTCTTTGCTTACCAAATAAAGGGTTCATTTTCCCTCTCCAGTAGCCTGTATCGCTGAAAAAAGTGTATTTGCTACAGGGCATCAGGAAATATATTCCCAGATTGCTAAGAATTCATTTTTGTTTGCTTGGAATAAAAGCACAAGAACAAATACAGCTAGATTAAAATGAAAAGCATTGCTACAAAGCAGAAAGCACATATAGTGGCTTTTCTTCAGTGGAATATATACCTTCAGCAGGAGGCCTGATGGGATTGCTTTAGGCAATAGCCTCAACTAGTTTCACTCTTTGGAACTTTTATCTTAATGGGGCTGCAGTCTTTGTAATGTTATACAGTGAACCTTGGCTTTCAGTGCTGCTAACTTTTGGTGGAAAGCAACAAGATTTAAAATCATACCTGGCAAAGTCACAGTACGATGGGTTTCCTTCATGAATTATCTTCTTAAAGAAAATACAAAATCCTAGAAAACATTTTGGATACCCATTGTATCAGATAACATTTGGACTGTTCCAGTCATTGCCTTTCCACAAAACTGGGAGTCTCTCACATCATTTATTTCCAAAATGGATAAGATAAATAGCTGCTGCTGCTTCTCTGCAGCCAGCCTGGGGACTGCAGGAGCCTGCCTGGATCTACAAACTGTGGGAAATATTCAACTTTGTGCTATGCTCTGTTTGCAGGCAAGGGATGACGCGCCATGTGGAGGAGACTCCTCATCTCATTCAGTCTCTAGATTTTAGTTAGCACCATTAAAACCTACCCACTGCAGCCTTTGTGCCCATGTGCGTGGTGGCATTTTGTCTGCCTGTAAGATGACACAAAATTTAACGGAATTTAACAGAATTTAAAATTTAACAGAAGAAGTACTACTCCTGAAAATAACTTCCATTCTCAGTGGCTGCATCACAGACTTTCTTTTTTTTACTACAGGCACATGACAATCTAAAAGCATCATAATTTTGGCACATTTTTAGAGATAAACTTTTGTATTAGTTATAATTTTATTCCCTTACCTTAGTCTCAAACTTGATTAAAAACATAAAAAAGTGTTTAGGAAAATATTAGAGGTGAAATCACAGAGCTGATACTAGTTTAATGAGGTGGCAGTAGCATGCATCCTTTAGTTATCTAAGGAGCCCAGAAGAGTAAATTTTACCCAATGTTTTCCAACATGAAATGTCTATAAACAGTATTAATTTAAGTTAGTAAAATATTTTATTTCCCAAAATAGTGTCTTGAGCAGTAACTGCAAAATTAATTGCAAACATTTCATCTGTTGTGTGCTACAATTGCTCCATTCACTAAGATTTTTTATAGCACCCCTGTCCCATTACTGCTCTATTGCACTTTTCTAAACTTGATTTAGAAAAATAAAGAAGAAAATTTACTGCAGAAAATATTAAGATTGCTAATTTAAGAAACAGAACAGCTTTTCATTAGCAGTTAAATGACTAGTATTCATGACTTACTGTTAATTATATCAGAGATAATACATTTCAGTTGGAAAATTTTCTAATTGGCTTTAATAAGAAAGAATAGACAAAGCAGATGAAAAGAACTGAAAAGGATGCTATTGGTATCATTAGCTAAAATGAACAAGAGCCTCCCAACTATCTGCTCGGTTATCTTTAGCATCTTCAGTTGTAAGAACTCAGATCCATTAAAAGTGCCCCAAATTTGAGTACCTATTACTCACAGCTAATACTACATTTCAGTGTCTCATGCTCTGCCAGTGAGGAGATGCACAAAAAAAATGGGTGGAAACATGGTTGGGAAGGCATATTCCATCATAAAGAATGTCATGCTCAGTATTTTCACTGGGAAGAGTTTGCTAGGAGCCACCAATTGCTCTTGGTAGACAGACTGGGCATTGATTAGTGGAGTGGTGAGAAATTGTATGGTGCATGGTGCATTGCTTGTTTCTCCTGGGTTTTTCTTTCTCTCTGTCTGTTTCTCTCCCTCTCTCTTTCGTACTATTATTATTATTATTATTATTATTATTATTATTAATTTTAAATTTGCTTCCTGTATGAAACAGTTCTTAACTTGCAGGTTTTACTTTTTTTGTTTTTATTCTTCTCCCCATCCCACAGGGTGAGGGTGGAGGGAAGTGGCAGGTGAGTGAACAGGCAGCTGTGTTACTGGCTCAGTAACTGTCTGGGCTTAAGCCATGACAACAAGCAGCAGTTGCAGTCACCTTAAATCCTGTGGTCAGAACCTCGTGCTTGGAACACCCATGTAGGCATTAAATGCATTGAGACCCTGAGCAGGCCAGAGGTTTGTGATAGATCTGCTTAGGCTTCTTCTTACAGCAACCTCTTTAAAGCAATTTTTTCTTAGAACATCAGTAGGATCACTATATTTAATGACAAACCTCTCCAACTGACAAAGTGTAAACAGAACAAAGCAGAAAGATTTCTGCACAATCCTTCCCCTGGCCCACAGTATCCTTGCTTCTGTCTCTCTCTGCAAAGTTGAATATGTGCCATGTATCCTTGCACAGCCTTCCCTGGGGTTCCTGGATCCCTGTTGTGGCTCTTTGCATCTGTATTCTGCCACCTCTGCCACCCTCCTTCTCCAAAGAAATTTATTTTCTTCCCATTCCTCCCTGAACTCCAGAAAAAACATGTGACAGCTGCTTCTGAGAGGACTACAAAATGAATTTAAACAGAGGAGACAGCTGTGGTCACACGTGGCCACACCAGTCATTTCACTTAATTTAAATTCACCTTTCCAAACCTGCAGGAGGAAGGCACCAGGCTGTTCATAAGGCCTGGGGGGAGTGGGGTGGTTGAAACCCTCCCACTGTAGCTGTGTGGATCTGTGAAAGAGAAGGCACAGGGAAGGAGGACATAGAAGTAAAACAGGCATATATAAGATGTAGATCAATACAAGATGTAGAATTCCCACATTCTGGTCCCTGTTATAGTATTGTTTCTGTTTCAATTCAGTGTGGATATGGCAGAGAGGACAGTGCTGGCTGCACTGTGTGCTCCTGCCTTGCAGGCTGTCTTCCCTCATGAGAAGTGACCATGGCAGGTGAGACTTTCAGAGAAGCTTGGGAGCTGGCTCCTGCCCTTGGAGCAATCCTCCTGTTCCAGCTGCAGCAAGGAACTGGCAGTCTGTGGCTCCAGCAGAGAGGATGCTGGCAGCAACAGGAGCAGACAGGCAGGTCACAGGAATCAAGGAAGAAAAGCTTTCTATGGAGCAGAGAGGCTTGTGAGAGAGACTGTATTTCATTCAAAGACATTCAGCATGGAGATAAGGGCTGCCAAAGTGCCAAAAAATGCTTTGTGGTCTTTAAAGCATTCTAAGGCATCTTACATTTCTGCCTAAAGACTATCTTATCTGCAAAAATGCCTTATGCATCCATGTGCTAGAAAAGTGCCTGAAACCTGGTGGATAAGTTGCTTCCAGGGAGTTTTGACTGTCCTGCTGGTAAGTCAATTTAAGTGTCTTCTTAATAAAACCTTAGGCTCAAGGCTGTCTCTGCAGCATCTTCTGTTACTATTCCTCTATTAATTATAGTTTTAATCTATGTCTTGTAGATGCTTGAACCAGCTTGACTATTTAACATCTCCCAGGAGTATTCCATAAAATTGGCTGTATTTCACTTTTGGGACTTGCAGGTGTATCAACCTTTGGGAAGCAAAGGAACCAAGAGGTGTGCTGGTCCCCACAAATCCCACTTTTAGGTACAACCCTACACTTCATTAATGCAGTGCAAATCAAATGAATGGGAAAACCTCGGCTGGAAAATTATTCTCCCTCTTATTAATTTCTCTCCCAAGAAATGTTACTAAGGACTTGCTTCAGTTGTGAATTTAGAGGACAGTGATTCTATTTGGTTTTGCCTCCCTCACAGAGTTTAATAAAAATGCAATCCTCCAAATCCTCAAGGCTGGCTTTCAAGTCTTTCTGTTGGTCACCTTGTCCTTCTCCCACTGACACGGGAGAGATAGAATAACAGTAACTAGTAGTGGACCTGTATACTGGACTTAATAACCTGAAAGATTTGAACTCTGGGCTTAGAAACCTGAAAGATTTGAGCTCTAACCCTAACCCAAGCCTGGATTTCAAGACTTTCTGTTGGTCACCTTGTCCTTCTCCCACTGCCACGGGAGGGATAGAATAAACAGTAACTGGTAGTGGACCTGTATACTGGGCTTAATAATCTGAAAGATTTGAGCTCTTGGCCTGCTTGTTTATTTTATAGTCCCTTGCTCTCCAACTCCACCCTTTCTAGCCCTTGATTTCCACCCTGGCAGAGAAGTCAGTGCTGTTTGGGAAAATTTGGGCAGGAAGTTCTGTGGGTTCCATGTGCCCGCAGTGACCCTTCTGGACTATCGCTGGTGAAAGTCCCTGAGCACCTCCCAGTTTCCATCTCTGCGCATCTCTCTGACTACCAGCACCCTTTCCCCAGTCAGGATTCTCCCCATCTTCTTTCCTGGACTTTCTTCTCTCCAAAACCACTTTTTCTCTTTGGAAACCCTAGTGATTCAGCCTCCTTTTTTGTGGGCATCCCAAGCCCAGGGTTCTCCCAATCTAGTTTATATGCAGGCACATGATCATTATTTTAGTTGTTGGTCCTGACATGTGTCTCTTTGGTAACCAGAGAGCTCAAGACATTCCAGTGCTATTTAGTTCAAGTTTTAGGAAAATGCAGAGCCTACTTGTATTAGTTGTAGTTAGCAAGCAGCAGGCTTCAGTTTGAAACTTCAAAACAACACTTCTGGACTTTTGCTGAAATATACACATATACACCCATTTATCTGGCACATATTAGTCTTCGCAACTGAAGATATTTTTCACCTGTGACACCCACACATATTCACCCTTTTTCAATGAGAGGGTTCTCCACCATGGATTGGGTTTGTACAGTTAGTTCTGCCATGTCACAAGATAGTGAAAAGGCTTCTGCTCCCTAACCCAGTCTTTCTTCCATAATTTTGTTAAACTCCTATTTCTTTAAAACACAATTCAAAGCATTATGCTTGCTGCATTCCATTTCCTCTGTTCTTCCCATTTAATTTGCTAGTTCAAAATAGATTGCTATAAAATTATACTACTTGTATGTTTTGTAATGATCTCTTCTCAGGTAATGAAAAGTAGGGGTAAGCTCTGTCAAGTGAGTCATAAGATAATGCCAGGCAATTCTCTGCCTGAACACAATTGCTCAATCCAAGTGCAGATACAGATCAAACTACTACACAGATTCTTTCCTGAATAGCTGTGAAAAGAGACATTAAGATTTCATTTCTGACCCTCCCAAGTTCTTACCTCTATTAGAAAAAGGCTGTTAATCAGATACCTCTTCAGTAGAACAGGAGGGGTGCTTAAGTGATTTATTGTGTCTTTTAGGAGAAAGGATGTACTTTAGAGGCTTACAATTTTAAAAAGGATCATTTAAGAATTGCAATAAATGTAAGTATTATTTAGAGTGGTGATAATTCTCTTGAATTTCATCTGAATGCAACCACCAATTTATTGAATGTTAAATTTCTAAGATGTAAGCTGGTAAACAGGTAATTAAATACCTAACTGCATGGACACAAGAAGCTAAAAAATCATCTAAAGGCATTTTGTTATATAAATCACCTGTAAGAATGGGTAGCTCTTCCATTTTCTTTTAAGATGCTGGATAATATTACTTCACCTTTGCTTGCTTTCTTCAGTTTCAGAATTCAAGATCAGTTGTTGTTTGAATTTTATTACAATAGAAGACGGTGAGAGTAGCTAGGGAAGCTGCATAGCCTGAAACATCCCTTTTAGTATACCTAACCATAAAACAATGGGGTGGAAATTTGCATAAATTTTCATATATTTGAATAAATATATGGATAAACTATTACTAACAGAGATTTTAGTTTAAATTGTGTTGCAACAGAACTATAGTTTATCATTATTTTTTTCTTATTTCAAGTTTTCTTCATTAACCATCGCCTAGAATAGATTTAAAATAATAGTAATAGAAATAACTCCTAAAAGAAAAAAAGGAAGCAATGTTTCTCCATATTGTTCATTCATATCTCAGTGGGGTCTTCATATTTTCCTAAGTAAGTATGAATTTTATTTTTGTGAATAACCACATGGCTGTGGCTGCAGTACAAAATTTTCACCTGACATGGTAAATGCAGAAACAGAATATTTCCCCACATTTCTGTTCCATAGTGCAGTAAAATTAAATACAGGTAGGACTGGGGAATATTTTTCTGACTGGTTGTAAACTGGTCATCTTCAGCCTCATGGCTCTAGATTTTGAGTTCATCCCTAGTACACCCAGAATCCCAGAATGCAATTTTTGGGGGGCAGTTTGGTATTTGGCATCTTTGAACATTTTCACCTTAAGAAAAATCTCTAAAGTATTGATCAAAAATAAGTCTAGGCTCTTGTTTAAGAATAAACAGAAATTTGCTGGGGGAAGCTTTCTAGGCAGAGGAGCCTGATAGCTCAAATATTCCTGCTACCTTTCTTATCCCATAATACTTTTTTTAGGAAAAGTATTTAAAGGCCATTTCACTTTTTAAAAAATAAGTATGTTTGTAACTCAATCTTAGTTTTTCAGGCATCTGAGACATTGGAACTGGAGACTTTCTGTTTGCTGTATATCTGACATGGGCTCTCCCCATTTTATGCACTTTATTTCTCTGGAGAACTCATAGTCCTGCCTTTGATCAAAACCCATGCCTTTTAAAAATGTAAAAGTGCATTGGGTTTGCACAGAGTTTCTTATTATATCATAATAAAATTATGACCCCCATTTGTGAATTTTTGCAGAAAAATAACAGAAAAATCTCTATGTAGA
This sequence comes from Setophaga petechia, assembly GCA_024362935.1. Taxonomy (NCBI): domain Eukaryota; kingdom Metazoa; phylum Chordata; class Aves; order Passeriformes; family Parulidae; genus Setophaga; species Setophaga petechia. The sequence goes on from JANCRA010000002.1 coordinate 19,286,828, forward strand.
CATAATAAACTTCTACTTATTAAGTGATGAATTTAGTGATGAGACTGAACACAACTTGCACAACTGTTCTCACATTTATCTTTGAAGTCAAGGTTCTGAAGAGCAATGACATCAGAGTAATCACAGATTGCTTCGGACAAATAATGCACAGACTATTTCACTTCACAGCAATAAAGTTGAACATATCCATATTTATATTGAAACCTCAGGAGACTGAAACAATCTTCACTGAATCCAATGGTTATTTTCTCCATTGATATGTCTTGTTTAACTGTTGCATTAAAAGCATATTTGGGCCACAGCAGCACTTAATAAATGCTCAGATCCTGTAGAACATATTGACTTTATCTGTATTACCAAGCAGGGATCATGGAGTCCAAAGAAGCTCCTGTCTGTGTTAAATGCCAGCAAGACTGTCCTTGGGGTTGGCCTAAGACCAAGACAAAGCTCATATCTGTATAGAAGCTTAAGGTGATCCCTTAGGGCACCTTTTAAGAGGATCTTCCTGCAGTGTGGATAAGCCCAGACTGCTATAGAAAAGAGTTTTAGGTAACAGAGTTAACTGTGGCTGCCATAATAGAGAAATCCATAAAATCCTGCTCTATTAATTCCAATAGTTTATACACCTTTGTGTAATTTCATTGAGAATGTGATATTCCTAATAATTAAGGTGGGGTTTTTTAAAGATGGTTCTTCTACATCCTGAAAATGTTTACATAGCATATATTAAATTGTTAATATAGTTTGTCATATGGAGATCATCTTCCTTAATGTTTTGGTTGTTAGGGCCTTAACAAGCTCATTAACATGAAATCTAGTATCTGCCAGAGGGAAATTATTGAGGTCCAGCATCCCAACCCATTAATTCTAGGAAACACAACCCACTGGCCAACCCAAAGTACTTTTGGGAATAATGTGTGGAACTGCTTCAGGTTTGTACACAGCAGGGCCCCATGGGGGCTTGAGCACGTCAGCACTGCAGGAGTATCCATACTTCAACAGCCAGGTTTGGCACACTAGCTGAAGCCAAATAACAGGAACTCTGCTGCCTCTCAGTTATCAATGGGTTTTTATACATCCTTTGAAGGATACATACCCTTGAAGAAAATGTAGCTATCAAACCAACAATATCTTTTCTTCAATTATACCAACTTTTGAGCCATATTTTTGTTTATTATAGGACTAGTTAAACTTTTCTCATTGTGAAGAGATTGTAACACAGGTGGTCATCAGTGTACTCCTGAAGGGCCCTGGCATTTGCCAGAATCAGACCCTTAATGTTGACATTTCATGTAAGTGCGAAAGCTGCAAATAGACAAAAAAAATTCAGTCACATGATATGCGTGACACATATACTAGAACGTTTTCCAAGGAAATTGACATTCTCATGTCTTCTTTCCCAGATTGCATTAAGAAAAAGGGAAATAGGAAATAGATACCTAGAATTAGATGAAAATACAAAGTTAATTTTGTCGTGTAAGGCATACAGGGGTAGAAAGATACCATGACTTTAGCAGCATGCAAAAGGGATGCAAGGATTCCTGCTTAGTTCAGGAAGCCTGCAGAGGACAAACAGACTGCAGTATTATTGGGTACTCTACTATTAGCACCAGGACTTGCCACCTTAAAGACAGGGGAACAATCTGTATTCCCTTCAGTACAAGAACAAAAAAACATACAGCTTAAAATGCATCTCCATTGAAAAATAGGTGCAAAACTTTGCATTCATATGGTGTGGAGATGGATTGTAGCACAGACACTTCTGCCATAATAATTTGTACCTAATCTTTTGCTATGACTGGCAGTCACAGACTAAGAGGTTTCACCCAGAAAGAACCATGCAAAAATTATTCCACCTGCTTTTTAAAAGCACAAAGGGCCTGAGAACTAATGTGACAGACTTTCAGGCTTGGCTTTACTCTTATTGCTGTGAGAAACTAACTAACTAACTAACTATATATGTGTATATATATATATATATACATATACACACATATACATACATATATTTAAATAGAATAAAATTATGATTTATTAATTTTTTACTTGTTGTTAGCTAATTGGTTCTCCTCCATTTAAATATCTGATCTTCCCTGACTGCCATATCACACTAATAGGGAACTCCAGTATATATTATAATTCCAACATGTTTCTTTCTATACTGAATTTAAATGTTACTTTTTTTTTCTGGGCCTTCTAGGATGCTTAGACAACCATACATAAATGAACATGTGCATTTGCTCTTAGTTGTATCTATGACTTTACAACATTCAAGACTGACTGTTTGAAGCTGGTCTTCCTAGTTTCCTCTCTTATCCTCACCGCTCCTATGTGTTTGTTGTGTCTGAGTTACAACTCCAGAGTTCTGCCTATGTGCTGATGGTTCTTCCACTTGGAACTCATGTGACATCACAAATATCAAGCCTGTGATGCGTTCATCCAGACAGCTCTGAAACAGCCAAAGTTTGGGGTGGACATAAGAGGATGTTCATCATCCTCTCTGCAGCTACAGTTAAACATTTGTGGAGTGAATGCAGACAGAAGCAAGACCACATTTGCCTCTCCAGCAACTCAATTGAAAAACCTGACATACCAGCAGAAAACAGAATGGGAAGGGTACAAGGTGTCTGAATTAGTCTCCTGGATTATTGAAACTTCTACAACACATACTGTTTATCATTTCTATCATTCCAGAAAAAAACTCCTACCACAACATATTATAACTACTTAGAAGCTGCTTTGTGAGCTTTTAAGCCACCCCTGTCACAGGGGCAGCAACCTCTGAGAAGGAGGCCAGCAGACAGATAGGAGCAGAAATCTTGTCAGCTGTCTGACTTTAATCCACTGATGCTTTAGAGCCAAAACCCTAACACGTAATTTTCCTTGCAAACAAACATTCAATATATAGTCAGCTCTCCATTATCCCTGGCAGATTATCTAGTTTTCTGATAAACAGTGCCACAATTGCAGACATCCATACTGGCTCTGCGCAGACTAGCCCAGGTCTGGCAGAGCTTATTAGCTTAAGCTCTGCAAAAATACTTCTGTACAGCTTCCAGAGGCAGCCTGGGGTGCCTCCGCGCCACGTTGCTGGCAGCAGTGTGTCGGGAAGGGCAGTGCAGACATCCAAATGGGTCCGTGAGAAGCCAGCTCCTGTCCAGCAAGGCTTCAGATTTTGCCAGCCCTACATTAACTCCAGCTCATACAGGGGTTAAAAACACAGATAGCTTTGTGTAACTCACCCTTTTCCTGCTTGTTCCCATTAATTCATTAGCAGACATCCAAATGGGTCCGTGAGAAGCCAGCTCCTGTCCAGCAAGGCTTCAGATTTTGCCAGCCCTACATTAACTCCAGCTCATACAGGGGTTAAAAACACAGATAGCTTTGTGTAACTCACCCTTTTCCTGCTTGTTCCCATTAATTCATTAGCATAGTTATTGTGAGTTCAGCCTTAGGCCACAAGAAAGCTCCCAGAAGACTTTAGCCTTAGCCAGGGAATGCACTGAGCAACATCTAATTAACCCCAACCAAAAGCAGGTCCTGGGGACTGCGGCGAGGAGGGAGAGCCAGGGCCATGTTGCCAAGTAACTGTAGGAAGAGAGTCCTGGAGCCAGTTCAGTGCCTTGCTCCCTTGCCTTCTTGTATTTCAAGCAGAGCCCCAGAACTCCCTCTTTAGGAAATTTTAAATACAAACAAATTCAGTGTTCATGGCGTCCTTATCAAGTAGAGTGGATGATCAGATTTAAGCAGACCCCAGTGTCTTGAATTTGCAGGGAGATACACACTGGAACATGAACAAAGTTAATAAATTATAAAATGCTTTGGTATAATTCAGGATGGGAAATATTATAGAAACACGCTGCTATTTTTAATCCTCATGCCCTTTCAGGTTTTTCTGTTTGCTGAGATACCCCAAAAGTGCTAATTATTGCACGGATGTGGGATTTTTTTTCTGCCAAATTATATTGACATTATCGGCTCAGTTTATTTATTCATCCAAATGGCTGCCAGCTGCAGAGAGATTTGTGTTTTTATTACTCACCTATGCCAGACTCAGACTGGTGGCTAAGGGGTGAAAGGTCCCACATTAGATTGCTGATCCCTTGAGCCAGGCAGTCCTTCAGACCAAGCACTCTCTAATACATATTTTGTACCAAATAATCAACTCACTTTTCAAGGTGACACAGTCAAAATTTTTAAAAAAAGAAGGGAAATAGAAAGAAGTTGATGTTCTTAACCACAGTAACCTGTTTCTCTAACATGGGAAGTTTAATTTCTGGGGTCACACCTCTCCTTCATTTCTAAAATGCAGGCAAGCATGCCAGGTAAATGAAAATGAGGAGAAACATATGCAAGCTTCCTTCAATTCAAAGATGCATATGCAGATACACTTATACATATCTGTATATGCACACAAATGTTTGCACACTCTCTTTTGCAGTGGAAATATTAGCATTTTCAGGGAGATTTTTGTTAAGTGATTTATGCTAACTGCTTAGGAAAAAATAATTCTACCAAACCTGGGAAAATGAAAACAAAGTTATTTGTTCCAGGGGGGTCCCACTCAATCAAAATGCTTTGGTTTATTGAGCAGAAATGTTTCATTTGAATCATATTGATGTCAAGATGCATCTGCTCACCACCTCGTGGGAGTCCCACTGGAACTGTGATGCAGATGCTACCTAACTCCATGATTTCTCATGGAGTTCCTGGGCTGGCTGTGGTGCTGTGTATCTTCCCCTATGGGCAAGTCATGAAGGAAACTTAATCTCATGTTTTGCAAGGCTGATGGTAAATATACTACAGCAAATTAGCCCTTCTGGTAAGGCAGGGTAAAATACAACAAGCAAAGTACAATGTCCATAGAGCTTTCATTTGGAAACTGAAGAGTTTCTATGAACCAAACATTTCAATTTTAATTCAGTACACTGAGATTGCAGAAATAATTAATTTCAATTAAAGTACTACAGAAAGTATTGCATTTTGTACACACTTATTGTTTCAACTTTCTGACTCACAATAAATTTAGATATTTTGACTGCAAAGGAGAAAAAACAGGTTAGAAATTTGTGAGCTTTTAACTATGTCAAATAACCTGATTCTAACTCAGATAGAACTCAGCTTGTATTAAAAAAATTTCATTCCACATACATGGATTCTGATTTTTACCATTAGACATTTCCTCTCCCCATATTCCCTCACTCTCCCTATGTAGCAAGCAACAAAACTGGGGGCAGGACAGAAGATGAGGGCATTCCAATCTCCTCTCACACACACACAGCTTGATATCTAGAGGGAAACTCGGCAGGACATAAAGCTTACATGCATAGAGCCAACAAATCTGTTTTTCCTTATGCATAGTAACCAAAAGAATCTTATGGTCAGCTGCAGCTCACTGGAGTTCAGAGATATCTCCCATAGAGCCAGAAAGGTAGAGCAGGAAGTTCACACCAGGACCAAGAGTGCAGAGTGAAGCTGCCTGGCCAACACGAGTGCCCTGTCCTCACGGGCACTGGTGAGTGGGCAGCACGAGGTGGCTTTGTGCAAGACAGGGGAGGCTGGCTCTCTAGGGCACTTTGTGATTTCAAATCAAAACAATGGCAAAGGCTTTGCAAATGTATGATGAAAGGCAATAGTACATAGAAGTATAATTTTTATTAGAAGTAGGGAATTTGGGGAGCTCTAATAGTAATTTGGGAGCAATACAAGACAGACAAAAGGACACAGAGAAGAATTTAGGGTGGAAAGCAGTGACATACCCAGTGTTAACGTTTTCAGGCATTTCCCTTCAGGTCAGCCAGGCTCTGATGCCACAAAGAGGATATGGCCTTGGGCAATAAATATCTGGTTTTCCCAGCCTCATGCTTTTTGCATTTCCCAAATTCTCACTAGGCAGTCCAATTGCACTAGTACTTCATAGTCCAGAAGGGATAAGGAAAGAAATGTAATTACTTTTATGAAGACTCCTCTTCATAAAACATCTTCTGGCTGTTGGGGTGGATAATATAGCCCTAATTACCTAAATAAGTCATCGGTGTATAATTTAAAATTGAAACCTAGATACAACTGAATGTTTTGACTGTTTACTCTGGAAGTCAATGTGGCTAAGAGTGGCACACATTTTCCAGTTTGCCTACGGCAGTAAAAACCCCTCAAGCCAACCCTGTCAGGGGTGGTGCTGACATGCATTAATGGTGCAGTTATGAGAAGATAATATAATGCAATTAACAGACCTCATCACTAGTCCTTAAGTGAATGCACCACATTGCAAAATTTTGATATGAATCTCATAATTGTTGCAACATCCATTCAGCCCACTGTACCAGATATTCTGATTTAATCTTACACAGTCTGATCTGGTTTATACTGCACCATGATTTTCTAAAGATTGCAAAGCAAGGCCTGGCTGACCTGCTGCCCTAACACGTGTTAACACCCACAGTAAGTTACTGGCCTCACATAACTAAGCCTTATGACCAAAAGCTCTGGAGGGGAAAGATAACGGTACTCCCTCTGTTGGTGGAAAAGGAAAAATGATACTTAAAACACCCTAATCCACAAAGACTACCTTGTCTGTAAACGGTTTTTGCTGCAAAACATTTTATAAAGTGGATTTAGGGAGACTAAAGGGAGCTGTAAAAAGGAAATTTAACTCTTGTAATATATTTAATAAAGAAATTATTTATTACTACCAAATTTTGGAAATAATTTTTGCCTTTCTTTCTGTGAAGGTCTTGCTTTGAGGGCTAATACATTCTGAAGGGCTCTGCTGTGTCACAAAGAAGACAAGGAGAACAAGGAAACTCCAGCCTTATTAAAGTGGCTTCATTAAAATTTTACTAGATGGTGATGTTGCCTAAGTAAGATCAGGCAAACTGCTCATTTTGGGCAGGACTTATCTGCAATCTGGCCATGCTGGGACCAAGGGATATGGTTAAATAAGGCAGCAGATTGCTGAGGATGACCTGATTGTTGTGACCCTCCTGTACCTCGTGAGCTATGCCTGTAGGCCTGAAGAACCAGGTTTCTTGCTGTTTTTGAGGGAAGTATCATTGTTTCTGGGGTGGTGGCTGCTGCTGTGGGAGGGCAGCATGCTAAGCCCTCATGCTGCCCAAGCCACTGGTAACAATAGGAGCGGAAACTGACCTCAAGCTTCATCTCTCACCTCCCTTCCATGCAGCAAATCTTTCTTTCCATTCTTATCTCCTAGCGTACATCTTACTTGTAGCCCCATTATAACTGTTGGCTCTGCATGTTTCATCTGCACAGGGGCTGCAGTAGATGGAAGCAGATTGTAATTTGACCTGCACTCAGGTGATGGGTTATAGAGGGTCTGGCAAAGATATGTGTTCATGACAAGTTGTTGCTGATGGCATCTCCCTTGCTAATGGCCCATACATAACTTCAAGTCCTGTCCTTCACAGATCTTTGGCTAAGAAATCTTTTTGGGGACTTGAATTCTTCATGGGCATGGGCTTTACTCATCAGAGTAATGGAAAGAAGCCAAGCCAGGAGGCCAGGATCCTGTTCACATTGCCTCCTGCATGCACTGATATATGACAATGTTCCTTTCTATTTTATTGTGTTTGCTTAATTAGAAGTGAAGAAAAACTCACCTCTGTTGTACTTGCATGTTCTCCTTAGTAAGTACACCTTTTACTGCTTATGACAGCTGCAATCTTTACCTGCTCTCCTGTCATTTCACTGTGTTCTCAACTGGGATGGTTACTTGATACCTCATTCCATTGCTGCTGCATCATCTGAGTATTCAGAGTGAAGGTTTTCAAAAAAAATTAATTTGCATTATTCCCATTTATGTCAACTGCATACCATCCCCATCACTGCAAACAAACAAACAAATGAACAAACAAAATTTATTTTACCTCTAGCCAGTTGGACTAAATAACCACCATCTTTCCAAAGAAGTAACTCCCCTTACCTTTTATTTTGAATGCTTAAAATACATTATTAAATCACTTAAATGCCTTATGTAGACAAGTTCACCAGATGTGCTAAAGATACTATAAAATCACTGATTAAGATTATGATCCACTTCATTTGAGAAATAGCCATCTAAAGGAAAGTAAGGGTTGATTCTGTCAACAAGTGAATTCAACCAAATTATAGGTACCTTTTCTATCTGCACATCCTTAACAACCATGAATAGCATTGCCAAATGGGTAGAGAAGGCCAGACTCAGACCACAGATAACCTTTGTGCTAAATGATAAAACACAATATATCCCTCTCTGACTCTGATGGGTGAACAAATACCTGTAGGGTGATAAGGGCCAGGAATAAATAACAGTAGAGTGCACTGTTGAAAAAGAATAGTCAGCTGCCTTCATGTTAAAAAAAAAGAAGGAGAAGAAAAAAAAACCTTAATACAACAATTATCATTAAGAATGATTTTTCCACCATCTAACTGACAAGTAAATTATCACGTCTGTACCTGCATGTTGAGTTACTACTTCACCTTCATCAGTAAACAAAGAGGGGAAAAAATTGCTTTCAGTGACAATTTTTTTTCCAAAGAGCCAAGCTGTTTGTGCTTTCTTCTCTTTTTCTTTCTCTACATGTTTTGCTGTTGAAAAAAATCAGATATAATTAGATAAAGTAGTAGCACAAAGCCAAGGGAGCTTTTGCTAGAAATCGGGGAAATTGTGTCTCATTTACTGTTATCTCTTCAGTTATCTCCCTCCATCAGTGCTTTACTCCTATAGCCTTCCCTAAAAATATTAAAAGGTTAATTAATATTTGATAAAATAGAAGCCTTTATTCTACTTTATTGAATGTTGAAGAGTTATTAATGAGCAAATGGATACTGTGTCAGGTCACAAATATATGGACCCTATGGATCCATCTAAATTCAGCTCTACTTCCCTTCTTTATTTCCTGGCATTTCAAAAGAGAGAAACGTTAAATCTCTTTTCCTCTTTACTACTCTTTTATGACACAGCTATCTGGAGAAATTAATTTTTAAAAAGGAAGGACAGTGTTCTTACAGCACCTTTATCTAAAGACTACAATAATTAGGTATGGCAAATAAACATACTAATACAGAGGAGACTCCTAAGATGCTGAAAACATCAGCCTGATGAATCACATCCCGACAAGGCCTATTTTTTATCAATGGGATCCTGATGTAACCAGCTTGTATATAAACATTCATGGGACAAATGCCTAAAGGTAGATGAGATGAATTCCAACTCAAGTATTTGTATTTCTGCTTCCTTCTACACCCATAAATGTCTCAGCCTTGATGGAGAAAAGCAACTCTAACATGCTTGCAGCCAAGGAGGATCCAGAAACAATCAACTTGAGGCTCTTCCCTGAGAGGCTCCATCCAGCAGGTTTTGTTGAAGCCCTCCCAGCAACCTCTCAACCCACAACCCACGTTAGACTATTACAGTGTAGGAGCCCAACACCACTGGGTGGTTCAGCATTCTAACTCACTTCACCAGCCTCGGCAACTCCTTTGAGAGCCCTCAACCAAACCCTGAGGGAGCCAGCTGGCTGTTTGCTGCTTGGGTGCTGGAGGTCTCAGCCCAGCACACCAGGTGAAAGGCCAACAGCCTAAGAGGTCATGAAGAAGCCAAGGAGCTGCAACATGCCACTCCAGGAGAGGCTCCTGGTGGCAGGACAGGGCAAACCTCTGGCTGTGCTAACCTCTGGGGTGGCTCCAGGGAGATCCACCACAGCTCATGACTCAGGCTGCTCAGTGGTGAGGATGCACACCCAGATTGCAAGAGTCCTGGGCTTACTTCTCTTTATTTAAATTATTTTTTCTCATCTGGTAATCTATTTCAAGGTGAAGATATTCTCATCCTATCCTATAAAAGCTATTCCATTGTACTAAACCCAGAATTAAAGGTGAGCGGTCAGGAAAAGAGGCTGCACATTACTCTCTAGATCTTCCCTCTGCAAAAGGGAGAAGTGTCAGCCCCTTGCTGCTGAAGCTACATATGCCTTTTATGTGAAAATCCATTAGACTGAAATCCAAAATTCATGACAGGAATATGTCTCTCTTTCTTCTTAGCTGACTGTAAAAGCAGAGTATATAGCAGAGGAGCTAACAGAAAATGTAGATGCGGATTGTGATGCATGAAAAAGGAAGAAGTTTTTTGCTATTGAAAAAAAAAGGTTTAGTATCAGTTTATACTGAACAAGAGCTTGCTTTCTTATTTATACAACTGTAACCCCACCTGCCTTGGATTAGATTTGATGTACTGACAGACTGTCCTCCCAGTTCTACAGATGCCAGGGAGCAGTTTCTGTCAGCACATTCCTGTGACCTTCTGCACTGGCACAGGAGGTTTCTCCCTCCTTTCTCCCTGCAGCCTCTCTCCTCCAGGTAACCCTAAGAAAAGCACAGTGTCATCTGAAGTCAGGGCTGAGAAGCATCCTCTTAAAATACAGTGAAGCACACAGGGTGCTGGAGGTGCAGGACACTGTCAGTGCTGAATGCTGCTTTAGCTTCATTTTCAAAGAACATTACAGTTATGCAGTAAAACTCAAGATAAAAATTTTTTGCTCTTTTATACCATCTCACATTATTTAGATTTCCAAATGAAAGTTTAAGCAACCCACAATTTCACTTAGTGAACACAGCAAACTTTGGGGATCACTTTCAAAAACACCTCATTTGCATCAATTCAGCTGATCTCTTCCTTATTGGTGAAGATGAAAGTGTGCTTCTATCTTATGTTTCCCTCTACTCAGACAATGAGGCACTCTTTCCTTTCAAAAAGGAAAAAGAACTAGATCAGCAAACTTATTCTCCCCTTTTCCAGTGTTTCTTTGACTACATAATTGAAATGCAGGAAAAAATGCACAAAAGCAAGAGGCACAGATGTTTACATCACAGGTACCTCAAATAACTTAAAAGTATCCTAACTGTTTATAGCCTGTGAATATATTTCATGCCTCACTCACTGAGAATTAGCATTGAAAGTCATCACAGTGAACACAGGGAACTGGATGAATTTCCATCTACAGCAGAAACCAGCCACTTATGTTGTTTGATGTCATCTGCAGTCACATCACTGCAGACATCTTTTGCAAGACTAGTAAAAGAAACGTTGTCATTTTTGACATGGCTGCCTGTCCCTCTTCACTGCTCGAGTGACAGCATTCATAGCTCTCTTCCCATTGCTCAGTGTATGTAACAAACCCAGGTGCACAGATGAGTCTCCCAGGCTTTCCTTTGAAGAATGTCAGATCAGCTCTGCTTCTTTTAAAACCGCTCCCTTGGACCAGCTGACATTTCTGCAAGCCACACAACACTGAGGAGTCAAGATTTCAGGCAGCTGATACCACTTTGGGGACACACAAGCTGTAATCTAAATGCAAGTTACAAAGCCAAAATTAACAATACATGCAACTGGATGTCACTGGGATAGGAAAACCCACTGCACCATTAAGAGAATTAAGGAAAAAACAAGTATCAAATGGGTGAAATAATTTACAGCAAGCACTGCACTTATTGGCCTCTTTGCTTGTCACAGAACATCAATATTGTGTTAATGAACTGCCCTGTGTAAGCTCTACCAAAGAGCAAAAAGGGGGATATGTAATAATGTAAAGCAGAGAGACATCAGTCTACCTAATTTTAAGCACTTATTTCAGGCACCCAAACAGGAGCCTTGTTACCTTGGGCTCTTTCTGTGGTGAGTGAAGTGTGGGACAAACCTCTCCAGGGGATGCGCCTGGCCTCTTGAGCAGTGAATTGGCTTCTAGTGCTGCATCTCACTCTTCATTTCTCAAGAACAAAATGGAAAGCCTTAATTTAGCAATCTCTGACCTTCTCCTTCAAATCCTCCTCATCCTCCCCTCAAAGGCCTAAAGCTCCATTATGCTTCAAAAACCTGAGAGCAGCGCTTGAATGCTGGGATGCAGCTTCCTGCCTAGGAACAAAGTTGAGGTAACTTCTGTGGCAAGGGAGATGCTCAGGGAGCTACAGTTTTGTTCAGAAAAGAACAAAGAACTTGCCCTAATTATCCAAAGTTGTATGTCTGCTAAATTGGGCTAGAAATGAGTTTGAAAATCTCAGCTTATGTGATGGATTGGTAGTAATGCTTCTTGCAGTGAGAAATAGAAATATTTAAGGCTTTCCCTGGAACTACATTTCTCACACTAGCCTTGTAGAGAAGCAAGAGCTGAAGAAAACCCATATGTGTCAGTATATTTCAGATTCTCATGGGCATCTGGGTAGAAAATCTTTTGAAGGGATCAGTTCAAAAAGCACTTTTTGTCTGTGCTTTCATGGCTATCTTTCCAGAAACCAGCCTTTCAATGAAATTTAACATAGTTTTTTTGTCATCAGGGTTACTGTTAGTTTACAGTTTAGAGATTCTGACTAAACTAATGAAATCACCACATCAAGAAATGTCCTCATGTATACATAGCCATGTACAATCAAAACCAAGTTATTTCTCTCCCACACCAATGCTGTACAGATTAAACGTTGCATGTAAAAACTTGTAAAAGTACATTTACATTAAAAAATGTAGACATATTCAACACTTGAGCAAACAAACAGAAATGGAGAAAGGAGTGGAGGAGATAAAGGTAATAAATGAAATTTAATTCTGCGTTTTATTTTATCCTAAATGGAAATCACTGTAGCAATACTGCAGAACAGAATTGGTAGAAATTTTTTTTAAAAATTCAAAGTGCATCTAACAATTAAAACCAGTTGAGGATAAACTGTTCTTAATCATGAATAATGGAGAGAGGTTAGACTAGCTTTAGCTGAGGCTTTAGTTGGCTATCTTTAGCTGAGGCTGCCTTATGCTGAGCAAAAAGCAGCTTTCACAAGCCTCTGGACTGGGCAATATAAAAGCTCAATAGGATGGAGAAACTAATATGGTGTTATTGCTGTCTCTTTGAGTTTGATGGATTTGGGATTCAGAAAACCTGACACAGGAGGAGGATCCCCATCTCACTTGAAGATCTTCTGCATATCCTGTGAGAACTCAAAGCAGAGAAAAAACTGAAGCAGAACAAGGGGTACGGGATTTCATCAGTCTGTTGTTATTCACAGCTACATCTGCTGCTACAATTTAAAAAGGCAACTATTTTTTTTTTTTAATCAGATAAATTTTCTCCTTACTTTCAATGATTGTCGATCCTTAGAAAGTTACTTTTAAACTCATCAAAGTCACAATATCCACACCCTGGGAAAAGATGGGTTTGGTCTGTTGGAGAATCTGCAAAGAAAGGGCTCAGCAATGGTCCTGAAGGTTTAGTATCACTTATCTGTGAGCGTCCATGTGCTGGTAGAGCAACCCTGCTCATGTGATGTGCCAGGGGCATGCAAGGATGAAGTGCACATGCACCCAGATACAGCCCAGTGAGGGGCTCCCAGAGCAGCTCTGCCAGGGCCTGGTGACACACACAATATATGTATTTATTTTTTTGTGTGTGTATGTATGCAAGCTTCAGTGCCTGGGCTGAACTTCCCAGCTCCCATCTGCTGTGCACAGTGTGAAACATCTCACTGTGCAGGAGCCAGAACAGCCACGCATGCTGCAGAAATCCCACTCATCTCGGGATATTTCCAGAGGCACAGCTTGTGCTGACCCAGGAAACAGAGGCAATTTGCATTCACACACCAGAATCAGAGGCTTAGTTGCTGCCTTCCTCTCCATTTTCACCATTTGACCCATTGTTTTTCTCCAGCTCAGCTGACACAGACACTGCATTATGCTTCCAATGGCAGAGAGTACATTAAGATTCAGGGGATTCTCTACATCCTTTGCATTTTTCATTACATCTATTGATATTGTGTATTAAAAGACTAATGATTTGGAGCCTTAATATCAGGAAATGATGCCTGTAATGATAAATGTTTGACCTCAGGAGTCTGCAGCATAGCTTCCTCGTCTATGTATGTTTCCTAAAAGCCTGGCTGAGCAGCATGTTGGGCACTGCAGCAGCTGCTTGAGCCTACAGCTTTGTCTCTCTGTGGTACTCAGTGCTCATCACAGAAGGGCACTGACTGCTTAGAAAACAAACCTGGGCAGTGCAGGTATTTGAGTCAAAGCGTGTGCCTGGTGATAAGAGCAGCTTCATTCAGTATGTAAGTGATCTGTAAAAATGAACTTTTATCTAAATTTCCTCTTCTCTGCTAGATGCTCTGAATTTTGTATCACACAAGAATAGCTTAAATCCACTCTGCCAGTAGACAAAGAGGAGAAGGCTGATAAAAGCAGATGATTGATCTAAAGGTGCAATGTCTTAGTTCAGGCTTCATGTGTACATGACATTGTATGGTTGGGCCTCAAGTTTTTTAACACAGAAACTTAGAATTTCAGGGCTGTTTGCCTTTTCACACTTTAAGAGAAAATATGTTCAGCTCACTCTAACCCGCCTTATTGTTTTGCTGGTAACTTGATTTCCTGAGTTTCTCCTTATGCTGAAGAAAGAATTTTTTTAAGAAAAGTACCAACATGAATCTTCAGCATCCAAACACTAAATCCCTTCTTCAAGGGAATCATAAGAAAACGTATTTATGTAAATATATGTAACAAAGGCCAATGAAATATTAGACAGACTAAAGAAACTTCATTTTTAACAGTGTTTCAGCCATACATCTTGCCTTCACTGGCAAATATCTTGCTGTGTAAAGTTTCATTACCAAACTCATTTCTATAATCCATTTATTGGTCGGGGTTTTTTTTTTTCTCTGTAGGCTTATTTACAGTACACAAACATGATGATGCAAAGCTTGCCTTAGGGAAGTGAACTAACATCATTACATGGCAATTTACACTTTTTATTAAGGATTTCTTAAAAAACTGCTACTTAAAAAATACCTGTTCTGAATCCTTTCATTATTAAAGGGCTCCTCATGTGAATATCTGCTCCCAGATATAAAGTATTGATCCTTCAAAATCGTAAACATGTCATAAACATGCTTAATTTTATACACTTTGAGTGACTCCATTCAACTCGCAGAGTAGTAGGGCTCACAAGTAGGTACTCACTGATTCAGCAGAGTACCCAGACATATGCCTAAAGACACCTTTGTTCAGCAAAACCCTTCTGCAGGGGGATTTTCAGTCATATACTCAAGGATATATTTAACTTTAAGCACATGATTAAGTGCTTTATTGAGCTGGGGCCACCATTTCTTGAATGAAGGATATCAATAAGCCTATGTAGTATGGTCTGTTACTTCATAGGAAAGGCAGTAAAATATGTATTTCCAAATACATACAATTCAAAAATTAAATCAGTAGAGTAAACCACTGTTTTGCAAGATATTCAGAATCAGTATTGATTGAAAACAGTGTGCTAGATGGCAGATGCCCCTTTCTCAGTCAAAATCTCACATGAATGCAGTACACTCACAATGGGAAGACAGATAGTTGAGAAACAGATCTCTGATTATATACTAATAATTCAGGTATAATTTGTTTTGGCAGCATTTATTCAATTAATTATGTAAAGAGACAGTATGTCCTCCAAGATTCATCAAATCTTAGAATCTCTAAGGCTGGAAAATACCTCCAAGATCACTGAGACCAACTGCTAACCAGCACCACTATGTTCCCTGCTAAACCATATCCCAAGCATCACATCCATGCACCTTTTGAACACTTCCAGCTACAACGATCCCACCACTTACCTGGGCAGCTTGTTCCTGTGCCTGATGACATTTTCCTTTTTCCAATCTAATTGAAACCTGGCCTGGTGCAACTTGAGAACATTTCCTCTTGTCCTGTCCCTTGTCACAACCCCCTTTCAGGTATTTGTAGAGAATGACAGATTCCATGGTAACGTGGAATGACGTGGCCCTAATATTTCTCCTGTTCTAATAAATAAGATATTTGACAACAGGAATTGAGACAACCTACTGAGAATATTTTGTTTTCTCTTTAAATCTTCATCAATGGTAAAATGCAATAGCAATGGCATCCTCCCATGCCTTCTAGAAGCAGACAACATTAGACTATTGCATACACAATTGCATAGAGTAGTTATAGTCTTGTTTTCAATCCCTGCTCCTTTTGACTACAGTCCAGAAGCCCCAGTGTCTGCCTCAGGAAAGGTAGTCCCATTCCTTGTGTAGTCACATGGAAAAAAAGAACATGGCAGAACAGAAGGGCTTCTATATACAGTGTAGAAGGGTATAAATTCCTCTTGGAAAAAACTCCAAAAAATACCTAATTGACTAAGACAAACAAAAATGAAAGAAAAATAGACTTGAAGAAAGAGTAATAGAAAAATAGTTTTAGAAGATCAATAGTATTAGAAAATATCTGTGAACCAGTCTCAAAATTATATATCTTGCGACCTTAGTATGAAGACTTAATAATTTCAGGTGAGCTGTATAGCTTAAACTATGACTTTACCACAAGAGATTTACAGGCCACCCAAAAACCATGTTAAGAAACCTTTTTACTACAGTCTTACGCATTCTTTATTAATATTGCAGAGAGTTCTGAGAGTTTCATCGGGAAAGATACGGACAGAGACGAGGGAATTAGGAAGAAAAAAAAGAAAGGGACAACATTGATTAAATGGTCAAAAGATTTATAAGTGGAGAATGTTGAATATAGGCAACTTTGTTATTCAAATGACAAAAAGGTGAAGAATGCAAAAAAAGGGCACAATGAGATGCTCTTAAAGCCTTACAAACTAGCAACATAATTAAAATAAGATAAAATGGGAGAAAGACTTTTTGTAGTTTAGCTAGAAAGAAACATCCCTTACTGCTAAGACCTATTAATATCTTTTCCAAGAGAAAAGTGGCAGAAGCCCTAGCACAAATTTAATAGTACCTGGAGAAAAACGGAGAACACTCTGCAGAAGAGCAGCACTCCCCACGGTGGTGTGCTGGATGATGAAAGAGGTTTGCCTGACACTCGGTGCTACAGCTTTAATGAATCTTCATTTTCTGAGCCTTCCCCCTTAAAAATGACAATATGCAAGTTATATAAAACATTACAGGCTCTCTTGACTGCTCTAAACTATACTGATGTTCAGGCAGATGTTTTTCACCTGATCCAGATATTTTTTTCCTATCTTTTTTCTCCTTGTGCAGCCCTGCTTTTCCTTGCAGGGTGGTGAATGGGAGCCAGGAGTACACTTGTGAGAGAGCAGCTGTTTTGAACTGGAGCAGGCACACCTCTGCCAGGGTAATACAAAGAGCAGTTAGAGAGCCACTGACAGTTCAAAGTGTCTTGCTTTCATTATGCTGCACCTGCCATCAGCCTCCGTACATCTGTTAAATTCCCTTCAGAGGAATGTTGTTTTCATGAGAAAAAATGAATAGCTCCCTTTTACTAGATGAAAACCTGTAGATGTATGAAGTTAAGACAATTATTAATATTAAACTAACATCTACCATTTAATAGCAGCTTCTCTTGAGACTAAAGCAATGACATGAAATACTATTGTTGTAGAAAGAGAGACTTGCATCTTACAATAAAGCAATGCTCTGCTTGCGTGTGCAAAGCCACATGCGACAAACTGTGGCAGCTTTCATAGGTTTAACGAGTCTCTTTGGAGTTCCTCTCTCTGGTTAGTCACAGGCAAAGCAAGGGAAAAGCTGCATGCAAATACATACCTCATGTGAGTAGCTGCACACTAAACAGCAGGAAGCATAATGAGCAAAGAGATGGGTTTTCCTGTGATGTCTTTTCATTGCTTCATACATGACTGGGGGAAAAAAAAAACCAACAAAACAGGCCAGGAAACAAAAAACAGTCTGAGCCTTTCTGGTTGTACCCAGACTCCAGAGTCCAGGGTGTGATACACAATGGCATGCCTCAAACTCTGCTTTTTATCCCTGGTCACTACTAAGTTAAGAACAAGTGTTCCCAATTTGGTCTTGCTGTACAGGAAGTAAAATAAGAATTTAGTGTACCCCTAAAACTGCCTGCTGCATGTTTGCTTCTCTAAGCTCATCCCCTGCCGAGTTCAGTTGCATTGACAGCAAGAGGACGTGACAGTGTCACCTTTCCCATCCGGGCTGTAAAGAAACTGACTTAGTGTTCCCTATGGTGTTCATCTTTGAGGCATTGACTAGAAATGTTGTGTCTGAAGATCACTGGGATATAAGCAGGCTGTTTAGCTTTTTAAGATATACCAAATGGTAGGGTGGCATGGCATTGTGTTGGGGTATAATGAGGGATTTCACTGCCCATGAGAAATATTAGTCACAGAATTACAAAATCTTATAATGGTTTGGGTTGGAAGGGACCTTACAGATAATCTTATTCTATCTCCTGCCATGGTCAGGGAACCTTCCAGTAGACCAAGTTGCTCAAAGCCCCATCCATCCTGGCCTTGAACTCCTCTAGAGATGAGGCATCCGTAACCTCCCTGGGTAACTTTTCAGTGCCTTACCACACAGTAAAGAATTTCCTCCAAACATCTAATCTCAATAACTCCTCTTTTAGTTTAAAACCATCCCACTTTATCATATCACTATCTCCTGGGGTAAAATGTGCCTCCTTCTTTCTTATAAGCCACCTTTAGGTACTGGAAGATCTCAATGAGTTCTCCCCAGAGCCTTTTCTTCTCCAGGATCAACAACCCTAACTCTTTCATCCTGTCTTCATAGGAAAGGTGCAAACAGCCCTCTGATCCTCTTCATGGCCCTCACAGTACACTACTGTCACACTTGAACTTCTGTGACTTTCTCAAAATGCTGACAGTTGCCAGGTAAAGCATGTCAGAGCAACAGTTAGAAAAGCTTTCTTCACAGTTTTTGGTTTTTGTATTCTGAACTCAGAGATTCTGAGTTCATGTTTGGAAAAGATAACTACTCTCCCTTACACTTTCTTTATGCAGTTATGCACCGTGTGGGTAGTGATGTGAACTGTACTGAACTTTAAGTCCCAAAGGTATCAGTCAGCTTTACAGGTCACTTATCAATGAAAACCATTATCATTTCTCCTATGATCAACCTGAAGTGATGATCAAAACCACAAAGTTAAAATCTAAAAAATCTTGCATGACAGAAGGAAGAAGTGCCTTGCTCATCAATTATCACTTATCACTTGCTTATCAATTATCAATTATGGGTGCTACCTATCCAAATAACTGTTGTTGTCATCAGCAGCTATCATTGATTCAGGAGTTATTTCTCAAAATGAAGTTGCCTCAAATTGCCTATTTACTACACTTCTTGTTCAGTTTCAGTTTATTCAGTCTTTGTCCTTTATCAGTGCTATTTTCGGCATTATTATCTCCTCTTTCCTTTCAAAGATCTTTGAATAATTGGTTTCTCCAATGCTGTCCTGTTTTCCAAGACACAGGGAAGAGAGATCATTCTTGTTCTCAACTATGTCAATGAAGTGTGCTGGACTGTACTTGCTAAAATAGGCTCAATAAAATAACTACAAATAGCACCAGAATACTGAGCTCTCATTGAAAGGTTTTCTCCTGTGTGGTTAAGTGAAATCCCAACTTGTCTGTGAGACCAGTAACTACATATTCATAGCAACCTGCTCATAGGAAATCTATAAAGAATCTATCACCTCCAATGTTTCAAATTAAGACAGGTTTAACAGCATAGAACCCTGCATCCATAAAACTCTGAACAGTTTGGGACCTGCTCAGTTCTTCATCTTCTCTGCAGAGGTGGTTAAAATCCAGTGTTAAAACTAGAACAGGAGCAGCTCCAGGCCCAGCAGAAAGAATTTCCCAGAAAGCAAGAGATCTCCCACAGCACAACAGTACAAGAACTTGATAGAACATGTGAATTTTTCTTAAATTTTTCAAGGAAGCATCTCATTTGCTTTTTTCCCCCCTTTTTCTTTTATTGCTAACAAGACATCATTTTCAGGTAATTAGAACATTCCTTAAAGATGTTGTAAGTAAATGCCACTGAGAAAGTATCTTTACTGTTGCCTTCATAAGGGATTAACCTTTTGGTATCAGTACAGCAAGTGTGTCTTTCCATGCACTGGTCATCCTACTACCACAAAACATGTTAACTATTGACAAATCTCCACTGAAAAGGACAGAAGAAGAAGGTTCTCAATTATTATTAAGCTCCCTCATGACTAATAATTTTCCATCAGTTAAAAGAGACTGACCAAATTATTGTCTTGCCCATCATCCATAAAAAGGAAGCAGAAAAATGTGGGAAGGACTGCTTATTAAACCCCAGACACAGGAGAATTTTGACTACAGCTTAAAGAGACGCCAGAACTTACCGTACAGAAAACCACCTGGAAACAATAGAACTGTTTGCTTAACTTTGTGGTTGATTCTTCAGGTGCTGTATTTGAAGGTTATTCATGAATCATCAGCTACTTTTCAATATGAAATATGCATAATCAGTAAGTCCTTTCCCCAGCTACCTCCATTTTTGTGATTTTCTTTTTTTTTTTTTTTTTTTTTTTGAGTGTACCACTTTCCTAAAATCTTATTATAAGGCACCTCTACTTATTCAGTATAAGACATTGCTCACAGACATAAGTAAAACCAACTTCAGTGGACTCAGACTTTAAATGTCCTGGATTACCCCTGAGCAATTATTGTCAACAACTGCTTCAAGATTCCTAGAAGTATGAGGGCAAACAGCTTTTAAAACAACTTTAGGAGTTCACTTAGAGTGGTACTGCTACCACTGCCCAGAAATCCCAGTCATTTTAAATGTAACCTCAAAGAGAACAGATAGGCTCAAGAACTGACTAAATACCAACATCTTTTTATCATATGCTATTGATTATTGAATCAGAAATGCTACCACATTTTGTGGTACCTCTTATTGACCTGCTTTCCTTGGTAGTAAAGGGTAACTATAAGTGTCTTTTCACTCCAGGGTGAAAAAAGCACATTGTTATGAGATTCTGTAAAAGCATGCAAGAAGCTTGCATGGTGAAAAAAGAGTGCTAGCTGTCTGATCAAGTGTGTCATCATAGCACAGGAACTTTTAAATAAACATTGCTGCAAGGTAATCTCATAGAATCTAGAATCACTAGGATCTTTGAAAATAAAGTATTAATGGATTATTCACTACTGCAATCAAATAAACACCTACTCATTAAATCAAATTCTTAAATAATAAATTCTTCTGTGGATAAACTGAAGAGAAAATACAGATTGTTTTGTTTCATGTTTCACTCCTAATTTCTAGCACTCTAATTAAGATGACTTCTGGTCTTGCCTACTTGGACAAAGAGCTGCAACTTTTTAAAACAGAGATCAAAGCTTGATGGTAGAATTACTAAATAAACTGCAGCTGTCACATTTAGAAAGGTGAGCCAAAGGACATGTGTCTGAGGTGGCAAGCTTTCTGCTCTGAGTAGTATGGCTGCAGGGAAAAATGGGCTACAATAGCAGCCTTGCTTCCTTTCAAAAGTGGGAGCAGTGAAATTTCGGGTTAGTGGCAGTTCACTCCTATCTTCATGAGGCAATACTTTGGCTAGACTGCAGTGCACTTTGTGATCTAACAATGAATACTTAAACAGAAAATATGCCCCTGTAATAAGCCCCCACTGTAAAAAAATTAATATTAATGCAGTGAAAAAATTGTTCTTCCTTTTGAACCCAGTGAGGACTGCAAAGACAGTGATTATTAAAGAATTCAGCTGGTTTCAAAATTGACCTTAACCTGGAAAAAGCTAAGCAGAAGCAGAGGGAAAACTGATTAAAAATTCAATGCAGCATTTCATGGCCTTGGTAACCTGGGACTGGGGTACTCAAGAGCTACTGACAGCTTGCATTTCAAAGCTGATTTGTAAAGTTGCCAACAGGTCAGTAATCAGTAACTTTACAGAGCATGCAGCTGACACAGAAAGCCAAAAAGCAACAACAAAAGACATAATTGGATCTTAGGACCCAAAAGATGCCATGAATGCATTCATTTTTGGCACTATGTATGCTGCATGTTGCTACAAGATATGGTTATAATGAAGGCGATTTGCATATTTTTCATGAAGTTTGGATGCACTGAATTATAAAAATAACCCCCTAACATGAAACTATTTCACTGGTGCTTGGAAATCTTATTTGAAACGTTGACAGAACCACAGAAGTATTTAGTGATGAAAACAAAAAGGAAAAAAAAAAGTCTGTTAGGTCATCACAGGCATCTGCCTTCAAATGCTGAATTATTTTCTTCAGCTTTCTAAAAAGTTATTCATATTTACCAAAAGAAAGAAAGAATAAAGGAAACCACCAAAATAACTACAGACTACTTAAAATTTCACAGCACTTAAATCTTTGGACTCCAATGGGAAAGTTCTTACCCAGCTTCTGCTGATTTGGGGGAGTTACAAGGTCTTAAAAGGCCTGTGCGTATTGTTTAAGGGCCTACTGGTTAAAATTCCTTCCCTTTAATGCCCCCTTGTCCTTCTTCTCCCTGCTTCTTATCAACCCTCAGGACTGGATGCCACATTCTGTAGGCAGAGGTTTCCAGGTCGATATCCATGTGTGCCCTGCCACAAGGTTCTGGGTCTGTCCTCTCCAACCTTGATCCAGTGTTTTTGTTCAGCATGGGAACTGCAAGCTCTACCACCTTCTTGCTTCAGGTGGCACCATCCCAGATTGCCAGCTCAAAGCTCCTGGAAATACTGGCAAATAGCCAGAGCTGTCAGAGACACAGACTGGACACACACAGGTGTCAGACAGGGGTTGTTGGAGTGGGCAGAGCCAGCACTGGCAGATGCCACCCGGTTCCCAGTCAAAAACTGCAGGTGTTAAAGTGGTAGGTGCTGCTGCCTATCTCTTGTCCCCAGCAAGCCTCTCCTGTCAAAAAGCAAGTTGAGTTAACATTCAGGCAATGCAGTCAAGCCTCCACTCAACACTCACCACAACTGGCTCAGCAACAGAGGCAAGAAAGGCTCTTTTGCAAGGTTTTGTTCCACTGTCGTCAAAGGACAAACCTGGAGAAAGAGAGGAAAACCACTTGCAGCAGGCAGCTTATAGAGGGGAAGGGGCGGGGGGCAGAGCTGGGGGCTGGGCAGAGGGGCCTGGCCTCCAGGGGAAGTGGGGTGGCTACCAGGGATGCCAAACCAGTGACAAGGGAAGGAGAAACCAGAAGAAGTTGTGACGCCAAGTCCATGGGGGAGACTTTTTTCCCCTTTGGGAGGGATGACTCTATGGTAAGTAGTTAATGTTTCCAGGCATGAGGGCTTGGGGATTGACCACAGCAGGAGAGTTCATGGGATGCTACACCAGTCCTGTGTCACAGCAGCCAGTGTACAAATGACAGCTGGGCTCACAAAAGACTTGAGGCTTCTCACCTCCTTCTCCCTCACCAGACAGGTTACTGAGGCCCTCTGCTTCCTGCTGATGTGTAGGGACTGAACCTGTGAGTGAGAGACCACTTGTGTCTGTCTGTCTGTCTGTCTGCTGGGCTTTGAGAGCCCTTATCCTCAGCACAGCCTGAGGGGAATTACACTGTCCATGTGTCCCTTGGGTGGCCAATGTCATGCCCAGCCTTGCAGTCCCACCAGCAGCACGTCAGTGCCTGTGGACACCTCTAGCCAACCAAGCCATGACTAAAGTCATGCCTTGAGAAGGTAAAACATGGAGAAGAGTTTGCAGCACACCAGATAAACACAAGTGGGTCACACTAAAAAAAGCTGAATTTCTACAACATGTAATGTAAGAGCTGGATCTTAAAAGTTCCCTTTTGTCATGGCTGTAGCACTCTTGGCAATTCTTTCTGCTCTTCTCCATAGAAATTCTTGTGCTTGGTCTTTCTGACAATCAGTGTGTGACCATCTACTTCTCTGTCTATACCTACAGCCATCATGTATTTCTGCTGAAATGTTATAGCTGTATATTTGCTGCATGCTTTCAAAGAAAAAAACTATAAAAAAATAACACAGAAACAAATTCCTCTATTCGTTTATCATTATTTTGCTCTTTTCACTACACTAATGATAAATATGGGCTAGTTGAAGGACTAATTTATTTTTAGGGATTTTAAAAAGTTCCTATTTCCTACAAGTTCCCTGTAGGAATTAAACTGTGAGTATCAAAATTTGAATATGCAATCAATCCAAGGATTTTTGGATCTCATTTATTAGAATTGCAGTCTTTACTGTGGTTTCAGACCAAGTAATGGTCAGCTTTAGGTTTTTGCTCTTGAAGGAGTTTCCTCTCATGCTTCTAGGAAAAAAAAAGTCCTAAGTCAGTTTGTTGTTATTGGATAAAAAGTTCTTCTGCCTTTTGAATTAAAAGATGTAAATGGTAACAGGCAACATAAATGAAGCAGGGAGCTTTCTGGATATGCACCTTGGATGCAGCTTCTGCTTGTCTGCTGTGCCAGGGATGCTGCAGCAGAGACACAAGGCGTGTAAAAGGTGCTGAATGTTCAAGATCACCCATAGTGAGACAAACACAGGTTCCCTCTAGATTTTTCTTTAAAAGTGTTAGTACAGCAGAAGGAATGGGAAGGAAATGTCAAGCCAAGGAATGGCAAGGCATGGCAAGGCATTAGGGGGAGTCTACATAGTCTTTCTTGGTTGTTGCAAACTGAGTGGTGTCAGGGCTTGATGTGATTCTAGCAACATGAAGTGTCACAAAATGAATATAAGTCATACAGCTCTGTCATTACAATGCCAGACTCACTCTTCTGTCCCTACCAACTTATTCTGAATGCAAATTTATTCATACCGAGCTCTTGTGAAGCAAGAATGTGATTTATTTTTGAATATGCAAGTGCCAAACTTTAGAGATGGAAGAGATATTTCACAAAATATGGTCAGAGGATATAGCTATAATTAGTGAGGGAAAATAAGAAACCAAAATAATTTTTTTATTGGTGAAATCTTCCTATCTATCAGTAGGAACCTTGTACTTCCATAAGACACATCCATAGGACTAGGCATTGAAAATATTGCTATTTCTGGAGCAGTTGGTTAATGAAACTGGTGCATCCACTGAGCTAAAAGCATTTAAATCCTTTCAAGCCTGCTTTTAATTGAGCAGGACATAGAACCAGTTTGGATCTAGGGCAAATAATTTCTCACTCTAGACATATCCTTCCAGGTCAGAGGGCAATTTGTTGACAGGAAAGAAATAGGAGGTCTGGTAGCAACTTGCTGCCTACACTGTTGCCAGGTGTGACACTTAATTTGCAGTGACTTTTTAGCCCTTCCTACCAGCATTTGGAAGGAAAGCATGCTGTGATGTGCAGGCATGCATGGCTAACTCAGCCACCTAGGGGATGTGCATATCTTGTCAGGTGCACAGGGAAAGAGGCAGGGCTCCACAAGGGCCTTTCTTGCTTGCCCTGCAATGCTTGTTCTCATAATTTATGAAGCTGATGGCCTGTCTCCCCCATTTTAAGAACTGTTAGTAGTGCATTCATTCACTAATGTGTTCACACACAAACAAGATTTTGTGAACACACAGGAAAAAGTCAAAGCTTGCAAACCTTCTTTTGTTTCAAAAACTAATTGAGGTTGCTAAGAGACAATAGTGTTGATATCTATTGCATCATTTCCAAACCCAGACACTCAAAGAAATTAATAGCTGTGGGTACTACACATCTCATACTTACACATAATAAAATCTGAACATACCAATTCCTGTCAAAGAGAAAAAAAAATACTGTAACTCCTCCCCTACTTTGACCCTAAAATAAAATTATCAGCCTGATTTTTCAGGAGTACTTAGTTCTTGCAGCTCTGAAATATTTAGAAATTAAATCGTAACTGGTGCTTCAAAAAAACCCCTAGCTTTGTTTTCTAGTAGAAGTCTAAATAAATGCCCTTCTTTGAAGGAGAATGTGAGAATGATTTATGTGCACATTAATGTCATGTATTGGTCAACCACTTGCTCATATGTAATTTTACTATTATTTGATACTATGGGTCGTCATTAAGGTATATGATTCCAAAGAAATATCAGTTATCTGATTTTAGCAACATAACACATGGCAAATTGAGTGTGAGATATTTCTTAGTTAAGTACATCCCTTGAAAGAAGATATGTGGGAGGGATTGATTTTGACTAATTTTTAGCCATCTGAAAGTTGGGTGCTTAGCCTGGGCAAGCCACTTGCACTTCTCTAGAGCAATGGAGAGAGACTGCAGTGGAGAGCAATTCATCCAGTCTATCTCAGACACCTATCTTAAAATGGGATGAATTGCCATTTGGAGGAACTTATCTTTCTCCATTTACTATAAGGGGAACCTGGACAAATAGCTTAGATGAAACCCTTAACTTTAAATGACTAAATGTAGTGAAGATGAATTCTACTCTAAATCAATATAATACAAATAATACATAAAAGCCACAATGCACCGGTCAAAGTTAAGGCCATTGTGATGAAATATGTATTTTCTTGTTCTTGGCAAGAAAAATGTAGGAGTTTTGCATGCCAGGAAACTTCAAGATTTGCAAGGATCCTAAACTAATAATTTCTTTTCTTTCCATTCTGCTATTTCTAGGTGAGTATCTATGCTGTTTTTCACTGAAATCTTTTAACGTAATTTTTTTTTAAAGAGGCACAAATGGTTTTTATGTATATGGGTGCAATTACAAATCCTAAACCAAGAATAACAGCACCTTTCAGATTACTTGTCACATATGCTAAATCCAGTTGCATTTTTGAAGGCATGGTAGTGATGGTGCTATCCACATTCCTTTCCAAAACAGTAATTAAAAAAAAAAAAAAAGAAAAAAAGTGTTATTGTTCTATTGTAAGTAAACTAGAATGACTCTTTCCTCTCAGCTTCATAATTTTTTTCTGTGTAAAAGAGGGTATCTCCAACATTTGCTTGATGCTCTCTGGCTCACATGTTGAGATTCCTTACCTGTTCTGACGGTCTCCTTCATGGGATTCCCTTCCCACAGGAGTGTGTTTCTGGGCCCCCATAACCCTACTGGTCACTTCCTCCTCCTCCTCTTCCACACCTTTGTGGTGAATGATGAAGAAAGGACACAGCTTTTCAATACCAAGGAAGAAATGGAGCAGTAACCATAATCTACTTATTGTTGCTTGCAGTGGGTATCAGAGTCAAATTGCTCAGATAAGCAGCTACTACAGGACCATGAAAAAGTGCCACTTATTTTACTGCTTTCCAAAAATTTAAATTGCAGAATCTGTAAATTTCCAATGGATTGAACCAACTTCCTTTTAATTTTTAAAGTTTTAGAGTATTTGTTTTTATCATGTCCTGTCTTTGCCTGAGACAGAGTTAATTTCTTTTCTGTTTCTGGTACAGTGCTGTGATTTGGATTCCGTATGAGAATAATGTTGATAACACACTGATGTTTTGGTTGTTTCTAAGAAGTGTCTATCCTAAGTCAAGGACATTTTTCTGCCTCATACTCAGGCAGTGAGGAAGAGCACAAAAAACCTGGGAGGAAGCATAGCTTGGACAGGTGAGCTGAGCTGCCCAAAGGGGTATTCCACAACACAGAACAGCATGCTCAGTATAAAAACTGGGGAAATTACCTGGAAAGGGGGCTGATTGGGTGTCAGAGACATTGGTCTGGGGTCAGCCAGCAGATGGTGAGCAATTGTATTGTGCATCACTGTTTTTACTTTTATATTATTATTGTTGTTGTTGTTATTTACTATTATTATTGTTATATTTTAATATTTTCAATTATTAAACTGTTCTTATCTCAACCTGGAAGTTTTGCCTTGATTCTCTTCCCCACTTCACTGTGGTGGGGGTGTAGGTTGGGACTGAGTGAGTGTCTGTGTTGTGCTCAGTTGCCAGCTGGACTTAAACAATGACATGTTGCCATATTAGCTGCTCCGAGGTAAAACAGCAAGCCTGAAGTCTTAGTATCTTTAATTTATTATTTTAAATTTTTTTTTAAATAATCTTTGGATGTGGCAGGGTTTTAAACCATTAAAACCAGTTTCATGGTCTCTTATGTAGTAGTTCACTCCATGTAAGGACTACCAACCTTAAAAGTTTCACTCTGCTCACTGTAAATGTAACTTTGGAATAGAAGCTACTGTTTGTTCAGCAAATACATCTCTGTGTGTGTTTTAAGTAGACTAAATATACACAGACTGTAGGTAAATATAAATAGATAGTATACATAATAAACCAAAATGGCCTTGACTACATCCTCTTCTAAAGGAGATTTGTTGTTAATTGAAATTCTGACCATCAAGAAAGTTCACAAAAGCTGCTTGAATAGGAACTTCTTCAAGAAAGATCTGGAGAAGACTCACAGCAGCAAGAACAATACCGCTCAGTGTGGAAAATTGAAGGACAATGATGCTAAAAAGGCAAATATAAATCAGTGAACATAAGTACTTTTCTAAAGGTTTGCTTTTTTTTAGGTAGATTTCTCAACTGATAGAAAGCCTGGTTAAACCATACTAAAACCACATTCACTGAAGTCAGAAATCATGTGGACTACCTACTCCTGTCATTGCAGTTGTTCATAGAGGGCTCCATCCCTTTGTGTATAAATTACTTTTGTCTGATGCAAAGGCAGAGGAGCAGGCCTGGAACTGGGAGGCACTTTGCAATCTCAACAGGTTGGGCAATACCTCTTGCATAACTTCAGAGGGAGGCTCTGGCTCACAGTGAGCAGGGCAAGCACTGGGACTATATTTTCCCAGTGATCTTAGAGTAAAAGAATTTTAGGTTTACATTCTCATCACTAAAATTATCACATGCTTATGGAAATGCCTAACAAATAATTAATAGCACATATATGGGCTAATGAAGATATAAGGAATTATAATCTCAGTGAATTTTTAATCTGAAATCTGAAGAAAATGTCATAAATTAAATTTAATAACATTGAATATTTAAAGTTACTTTCTGTTTGACATTTTTATTTTCGCATTTTTTAAAATGTCAATTTTGCACTGTATATCTTTCCTTCTCCAAATTATCAGCAAATATTATAATAAAAAAATCTTGAATTGAATTGGCAAAGCTCCTTCCTGCTGGAGACACTACAGATTCATCATATTGATTAAAAAGTCCTGGTTAGGTCATCACTGGAAATATTTCTACTGTTCATGTTTATAGCACATTAAATCCCAGTATCTTAGAGTCTTTGGAAACATTAATGGATCTGCACATCTTAAGTATGAAATAGAAGGTAATGTTCCCCATTTAAAAACAACAAAAAGGTAAACTTTGTGACATAAGTATGAGCTTTGGTTACATAGCCAGTGCTCCATTCAATACAGGAGATAACTAGATGAAATTCTCTGACCTGCTTTATGCAGAAAGATCAGACAAGATGATCTAATGGTCTCTGATGGCTTAAAAATCTATGGAACTGCCAAATTGCTGCTGCAGGGCCACAGGGTGACTGATGACTGAGAGCTACTGAATTGGACATATCAACGGAAACAATTAAACAATTACTATATTCCTCTCTATCAGAATAAATATCAAAAAATACAGCAGGAAATGGTTTACTAGGAAAGAGTTCTTGGCTTGGTATGCTACTTTTTGATTATGATATACTGTTTCCAGAAAAATTGTTCTTAACAAGCAAGTCTACTGGTTAATTGTTAATATTGAAATTTTGCTAAATCCAGTCCCTGGTGGATTAAATTTTCATATCCATCAATCCAAATGACTTCTCAAATTTATTCAAAGAACACATGCTCATGATAATAAATAATGAAGGAAATACCTAGATGCATAATCCCACAGTTCTATTTGCAAATGTAAATGAAAAGAAAGCTCTGTGGACCTCTGAGAGTAAAGTGTCTTACATAATATCATGGGAAAGCATGGTCCCTAATGATCTGTTAGACTTCTAACAAGGTCACCATGATGAAGAAAGGTACTGTATAGTAAAAGAAAGAAATAGTTAAGAAAATCTAACATTTAGATTTTCATTTGTTTTGATCTTTCTTTATGAGTACACAGTATTGATTGTTACATGTACAATATATTTTACAATGAAGTCCTAACACAACTAAACTATTTTGATGAACTATACTGAGTCAAAATGTTTTGATGAACTATACTGAGTCAAAGTGTACAACCAACTTGAAATTATACTTGTTGTATTGCATCCCACCCTCTTAAGAACTCACCAGCAAAGTCACTGTGTTATGTATATATATAATGCAGTTTGCCTTAGACAAATCTTTACAAATATTTTCCTGTGGTGTCGAAACTTTCATGAAAGAAAATAACAATAGAGGATATGCTCTGATGTACACATTGCATCAGCTCTGCTTTCAGATGGAGTTTTGCATATGCCAGTATAAGTTCTTGTTTTCCCTGTGACATGTAGCTACATGGCTGTGATCCTCTGTTTGCTGTTAATCACTATTTAGGTATAGTACTTTGGTATGCACTTGCTGAAAAATTTGGGTGACAAAAATATCACCTCACCATTGGAGAACCAGTTTCTTGAAAAAACAAAACCACTCAAACCACCTTGCAAACAGCCAACTCAAGCCCAGTAGTGTTTGAAATCTATTCCTCTCTGAGAATGACATCGTACATTCCTTTGCAGAGGGATGGATGTCATCTTAGTGTTGAAAAAGAGCTGCTGCAAAGAGACTGTAGCCTCTAGTTGTCTGTTAAGTGATTGCTATTCAAAACTGTCAAAACCCACCACGCCTGAGCTTCCCAGCCTGCACTGAGATGACATGGTCTATTGTCCTTCCTCCCCATACATAAAGGGTAGATTAGCTTTAGAAATAAAATATAGCTTCTGAATTCATAGAAGGCAAAGTATTTTATTAGGTCCAGGATTTAGTTTTAGATCATGATTAGTTTTCTGCAGGGTGCAGCTAGAGATACCATAATGAAGTTGCCATCATTTCTAGTTTTTTACAGACAGATGTCACAGAAATGGCAGAATTGTTCCGAAGCACAGAACAACTTTCCATGGAGAGGTGAAAGCCAGTGAAGCAAGGTTCACTTATTTAGGGCTGATGCTCAGTAAATGATGCTAACATTTTGTAAGGTTTTCACTGGAGCAGCACAGTCTGACCAGTACCAAAAGGAAAGCCCTATTCTCAAATCTGCCCTGAGCTCACACCTCTGCAGCTGCTGTGCAGGACCTCTATGAGCAGCACCACCAGCCTTCCTGCTGTTCAAATCAAAGGAAAGACTAGTTAGAGGGGTTTTATCAATATATTACTAGTAAATTTTAGCATATGACACACTTATTATTAATTTTTCATTTAAAAACATGTGAAACTTGATCTGTAAGTAAAATGCTTTCCATCTCCCATTGTCAAGACCATGACCAGGCCAAACCTGATCTCAGAAGATTGGTTGCCAGATCCATTTAAGGTTTCTGGACGAAAGTGAGGGTAAACTAGTGAAGGTGGATGTCGCTCCTTATTATTTGCAATCGAGCAGAAGACAGGATGCCATCAGAGAAGCTAATGGTCTGTTAGCTACTCTGTGAGGGCCAAGCAGGGGACAGGGGAATATGGACATGTCAGATACAGTGGGAGCAATGGGGAGGGAAAATGCATTTGGAAACAGTACAGCAAATTGAGTGAGACTAATGTAGGGACCAGGAGGGATGCAGAGGAGTGGCAGACAAGCGTGAAGATGAGGACGCAGAGTCAGAGTGCAAGCAAATGTGCTGCAACAGAACAGAGGAAAATGCCAGGTTGGAATTTGTGAGAAGGAAGTATGGAGGTCAGGCAAATGCTGCTGCATCAGACCTATGTGAAACCATACAAAGAAAATTCAGGTAGCTGCTCCTGCAGTTGGCACAGAGAAATCTGAGTCTAGTTACCCAGCTCTTAGAAGTTCCTAGTTGGTAGAGTCTCTTGGATAAATGAGTTAGAGGTTGCATTTCTGGGAAGGTTTTTAAGACTAAACTTTTTAAACCTGCAAAATTACTAAAAATTTTACACTGTCATTAAATTATTGACTATTTTTGTAGCTTATGTTTTAGAGATAAAGCATTGTTCTGAGAACTGGAATTGCCAGACTTTGTTTCTCAGTTATCATCACAGTTTGTAAGCCAACATAAACCAACTAAGTAATTGCCACTGTTGCCTTTCTAGAAAGAGCTCACTATAGATATAAGCACTTACATGGGATAGTTGTGAATGAACTTAAGCCAGGTGCATTTTTGAGGTAACACTGTCTTCTTCATTCTGTTACATGAGAAAAGCAACCTCTCAGATCCTTCTCTGGAGTTTCAGACATCCAAAGGTGTCAGAGTGTGTTAATGTTGTACAGTCCAGTGGCTGCCAAGATTTATCTTTTAAAGGTTTGCCAGGGTTATAGTGTACCTCTATTTTACAGTCCAGCAACTTCCAAGGTTTATCTTTTTGCAGAAACCCATATAAAAGTTACAGCATCTTGGACAGTTTTGATAGGAAGCATCCATAATCACTGAAAGATTGGAAACTATTTGAAGTTAGACACACTAATAATCTTCATTGCTTTCACAGCAGGTGTCACCTTTTACTTTGGAAGTGCATCATGTCAGTGTCCCCCAAGAAGGAAGAAAAAACCTCTAGACTGATGAAGAGCATTGAATAGAGTTGTGGGCAGATGGTTTGGAAACGGTTTTATTTTTCTGTGACTTTTTCAGTTGTGGTTGAAAAGAGATTTTATGCTTAGATTCTGTCTAACTAGCTAAGATCTATGCTGAGA
This sequence comes from Setophaga petechia, assembly GCA_024362935.1. NCBI lineage: Eukaryota > Metazoa > Chordata > Aves > Passeriformes > Parulidae > Setophaga > Setophaga petechia. The sequence goes on from JANCRA010000002.1 coordinate 19,319,337, forward strand.
TTCTGTCTAACTAGCCAGACCTTTTATGCCAGGGAGGAAAGCCCTAAACACCCTCTACTCTTGCTCTGTGGCACCATGAGTCAAGTAGAAACCTGGCTGAACATTACTCTGTGAAGGAGGGGAGAGAACAAACATGAAGAGATGGTTAAGCTTTGTTTCTAATATTTTCTCTCTTTAGGCAGACCTGCTCCTACACAAAAAGGGAATACTCTCAACTAAAAGCTGGTCTGGTGTAGGTTGGTCATTAAGCGAGGAGAAATCAGAAACAAATTATAAGCCCAAATCAGATACCAGTGCTGCTGTTACAGTCTCAAAAATACTTTCCAGTCCTTGGGACAGAATTGTTACAATTGTTGCAATTGTAGCAAATACAAAATAGAATGCTTTATTAACATTTATTTTCAAAGCCTCAGGAAAATGGGTTTTCAGGTACTTTCATTTTTAGTGTGTACAACACATAGTCAATCTAAGATAGTCATTACGATAGTTTTGAGTTTTTCAGAATGCCTGTTTCCTAAATGTCTACAGAAGATGAAAATTACAGAAGATATACTTCATCTTACTGTATTTATGTAGTCATTCATAAATGACTGGTTTTATTCGAGTTTAGTAATGACTGAGATTTATCCAGGACTTCTCACATCCCATTAGTGGGAATGTTATCTGATAGCTTCTGAGATGGCAAAACTTGAATTGGACAATGTTATTTACATGGTTAAGTAGAGTTATTTCATATACTGTAACATGTTTATAGAAACATTTTTTTACAAGATTTTTATCAAAGTGAATGTAGGATGCCACATTATGTGGTTTTATTCATATATCATTCACCAAATTGCTTTCAGTAATTTACTAGCAGTCCTGGTCCACCAGAAGATGGAAATGTGATCACATCTTATTTCCGGCAAAGGTCATGGAGCAGACTATCTAGAGCATCATGAAACAACATATACAGGACAACCAGAGGATCAGGCCCAGGACAGGTTTAGGAAAGGCAGGTCCTGCTTGACCAGCATGATCTCCATTCATACAGGTGACCTGCCAGTGGATAAGGAACAGGCTGTGGCTGTTGTCTATCTGGACTTCAGTAAAGCTTTTGTTACTGTCTCCCACAGCATTCTCCTGGGGAAGCCAGCAGCCCATGGCTTGCACAGGTGCTCCCTTTGCTGGATTACAGCTGGCTGTTTGGGCAGGCCCAGAGAGTGCTGGTGAATGGTGCCACAGCAGCTGGTGGCTGCTCACTAGTGGGGGTCCCCAAGGCTCAGTATTGGCCAGTTCTGTTTAATATCTATCGGTGATCTGGATGAGAGGATCAAATGCACCTTCAGCCAGTCTGCTGACAACACCAAGTTGGGTGAGAGTGTCGATTCATTGGAGGGAAGGAAGGCTCTGCACAGGAATCTGGACAGGCTGGACTGATGGGCTGAGACCATTTGTATGAGTACAACATGGTCAAGTGCTGGGTCCTGTGCTTGGATCACAACACCCCAGGCAGTGCTACAGGCTGGAGGCAGAGGAAGAGGGTCTGGAGGTGCCAAACATGAACATGAACCTGAACAGCTGGCTGACATGAGTCAGAGTGTGCCCAGGTGGCCAAGAAGGCCAATGGTATCCTGGCCTGTATTACAAATAATGTGGCCAGCAGGATTGGAGTAGTGGTCATCCCTCTGTACTCAGCACTGGTGAGGCCACACCTTGAGTGCTGTGCTCAGTTTTGGGCCCCTTACGACAATAAAGACATTGAGATCCTTGGGTGGGCCCTGAGAAGGGCCATGGAACTGATGAAGGGGCTTTAGCACAAGGAGCAGCTGTAGGAGCTGGGGTTGTTGAATCTGGAGAAAAGGAGGCTCGGGGATGACACCCACCTCACTGCAGCTTCCTTTCAGATAACTGTAGACAACGATGGTCTTATCATTGTCTACAGTTATCTGAAAGGAAGCTGCAGTGAGGTGGGTGTCAATTTCTTCTTCTGGTTAACAATGGACAGGACAAGATGAAATGGAAGTTTAGATTAGATATTGGCAATTCTTTTTTCATTGAAAGTGTTGTAAAGCATTGGAATGTGCTGTCCAAGGTGGTGATGTAGTCACCATCCCTGGAAGTGTTCAAGACCAGAATGGATGTGGCTCATGATTGAGGACATATTTTAATGGTGAACATGGTGGGGGCACTGGGTTGATGGCTGGACTCAATCATTTTAAAGGTCTTTTCCAACCCTTAGGTTAGATTTTATGATTCTATGATCTGCTAGTGCTGCTCTTACTAACTGATGTTTGTAAGCTTTTTTCTGTAATGTCTTCACTTCTGTGGTGGGTTGGAAATAGAAGCTTCACAAACGCTAACTGAAATATGAAAAGAGAGGAGTTTTTAAACAGTGTTCTAATGGAGCATATATAGATTTTAAAGAAGTGATGAGACATGTAATAGAAAAAAAGAGAATCCCAATCAACATATTAATTAGAAGTTCAAAGATGCAAGGCCCAAGCCTCCAAAAACCATTTTTTTTCTATATATGAGTATCCTCATGAACAAGTCAGGCCACATCAAACTCTCAAAGAACAGAGAAACAAAAAGAGCTTACAGCAGTGAGGTATTGCAGTATGGCAGTGAGAGTAGTAGAAGTTTCTCAGCTGGGTGCAAGAAACATGACACTGATTATGTGGGGGTGGGAGAGTGCATGGAAAGATGAGACCACACAAAGACCTGACCACTTTTCATCACCCTTAAAAGATTACAGTGTTGTCCTATATGTGACTCCTTTTTCAAGCAACTAAAGACACAAGTGAGGAAAATGAACAGTTCAAGATAATTTTCAATAAGGCAAGATATGTATTATTGTTTGAAATTCATGCCTCAAACTATATGTAGAAGTCATCATCATTCTAGAAGACTGATATCCTTGACCATGAAGAAAAGATTAAATCTACAAAGTATATGGGTTAGTTTGTCCTAAATCCCCAAAACTTCAGCTGCAGTCCTTCTTATTTATCCATTGTCCTTTAGTTTCCAGTAATTCAGTCTGCATTATATCCTTTTCTTTGAAGTCTGTTGCCAACTCATTAAATTTTCCAAACTTTCTAGTACATGGATTTATGGGCAATTAAGAATTTCTCAGACTCAGTAGTCAGGAAATATAGCTTGTTATCTGTTGCAAAAGCATTTGGCCAATTCTAGGAGATTCTTCAACAGAAAAATTGTTTCCTAACAGTGTTGCCTAGTCTCTTCCTTTTCAGATATTTTGTCCCAAACAATATTTTTTCATACCTAAAATGGCTATAGTGTGAACAGCTCTTTCATTGAAAAAAAATGGCTATATTTTACCCAGTTGTTTTCAAATGGTAAATTTACTGAGCTCATCTAATGGCTCTGATATAATAGATGAAAAAATTCCATTGTCTGAGTGCAGGTCCTGAGACATATATTCAGAAAAATGCTTTGTTTTATTGCCTTTCTCCCCTTATTTCTGGTAATATGTACAAAACATGTTTGTTTTAACGTATTTTCTCCAAATTCCAAGGTCCTGTAGTGCTTTCTGCTAACTCTGCCATTTGTTCAAAATCTTTATTGTTAAGTGGAAATTTTCATTTTAGACCTATAGGAAGTGTGTCTGAGTGTGTCACTCTATAAAGTTAGATTTTCTGAACCTTTCATCTTCTATCCCTTGTTACTTTAACACGAGCATCATTTCTATCAAAAGACTGGTCTTTCAGAATTTGTCACTGCATGGTTTTCTAAACTTTATTAGCAGTTTCTAACAGTACCTTTTATTTACTGGAGAATTCTTCAATGCTTTAAGTAGCTGGTGCTGTAGCAAAAGCAATCACACAAGCAGTTTTGAAAGAGTTATTGTCTGGCTGCAATTTTTTGTGAATGGACTTGATGCTCAGATTATGTTCAATTATGCTTGTAAAAGCATCAAAAAAAAGGGGCCTCTGAATTAAGACTTGCATGAAACCACTTTGAGTAATGCTGGGTTCCTTCCAGGGCCTGCTCTTAGCACTCGGATACAAGCAAAAGATCAAGTCATTTTAAAAGGCAAACCATGCATACATACTTGGTCAAGCACAAATCTCAGTAAAGTTATTCAAGTACATAAGTATTTACAGTTTCAAATCCCATTCTTTGTGAAAGTATTTACCATGCTTGTCCATTTCTAATTTCTAGGAAAAAAAATCTTAGAGATCTTTAGGAAGAAAAACAAAAAAATCACAAATTCTCTTTTGGCTAAAACAAATCACCATTAACCAATTTATGAAACTATTTTCTTTAGTGTTTCCTGAACAAAATTTCTTGTTTCCTGTAACCCCTAACTGCTGTCTGAATCTTCCTTAAAAGCCTGGTGGAAAATGTCATTGTGTGTATTTCCAGAATGTGTTTTAAACTGTTGACTAGTACCTACACTTTAATTTCTTCCAACACTGTACAGGACCACCTTAGGTTTCCCCAGAGCTACTGCTATCTGTATGCAAGATGTAGCTATAATCACTTAATAAAAGCAATCAAATTTTTAATTTCATCAGGGCTACTTTGTGCACAAGGCAACTAATCACTACTGAATTAATAAATAAATAGAAAGAGGAAAAGAGAATATGTGTATTTATAGACAGATTAAATGACCATAAGAAAAAAAAAGACTGCTCAGTTTTGAAGTGCATTTTCAAAGATAATAAGGATTTCACAGTTTGATTTTCTTCTCTATATGTGATGAAAAGCCCTCCCACCAAATAGCTTCTACCTCTAAAATCTGTTGATAGGCAGTGCTAACAGAATTTTACTTCTGTTATTGATGGTGTTGACGTATATATACACCTATATGTATATATTGTATATACATACTTGCATATCATCCATATGTATATATGCTTATAGATGAATATGTGTGTATGAAATATGTACATATACATCTTCATATATGTCCATATATATATATACACACACAGAAATTCAGGAACATCAAATGATCATGAGTGTTTTTTCAGCCCTCTGCAGTATGCATGGCATAGAGTGCAAACACTAAGGTTTTAAAAAGAGGATAACAATCTATACATAAAATCTTCTTTTTCAAGGTAGATTTTCTTAACAGCCCTTTTCACTCAAAACTGATTGCCTCGCAGTAAGATCTTTCTGTTTCAGTTCAGTTTCAGTTCAGATTAAAGAAATCAACCAGTGAAAGAAGAAACAAAATGCATCTTTACACAGCCCATCTCTTCATGTAAAACATATACAACACACAAACACTGTCAACAGCCTGGCATCCTGTCCCACACATTTCTATCACGCCACATGCATTAATAAAAAGCCCCTCTATCCAATGACAGCGCCTTGTTAAAGCTCCAACATCAATCACGTTTTTAAACAAATTTTGTTTAGTGTGTCCCTAATTGAATCATTTGAAAATATGCCAGAAAGGTGAGATACTTTTTTTCCCTTCTTTTCTCTTCTGGCTCTTTAATTACCTTTCCCTGAAACAAACAGGCATCTTGTAATAGGCTGTTACGGGAAAGTTTCTATAGAAAACTCAAATCTCTTATTTCTGAGATTTTTATGGGACAACATTTTTAATTTAACTATATGGGATAGACATATCTTTGGAGAGTGAAAAGGTAAAACTGCTGGCAGAGCAGCTGCTTGTTTGACATCGGGGCAAACTCAAGACACACACATGGCCTTGCCCACAGAGGGAAATGTGCTCTGACGTGTGGAGGCCAGCAAAAACATTTCTTCTTCTCCATGCACTGTTGGGCCTCTCGCTACTTTTACAATTTTCTCTCCTACAATGACAGTCTTAATTGTGACACTTTTGGTACACATAAAGAAAAAATGGCTCAGATTGGCTCTAACTGCTGTATTCCAAATGAGTCAGTGTACTGGAATCTGATTTTTGGAGAAAAAGCTTCAGCCTTTGCTGCACAAAGCAAAAGTTAGTTAATAAATTTAGGGATTTCATTTCAGTTAAGCAGAAATGCAGCACTCTGAAAATCATGTTCACTGCATTATGAGCACATAAGTAATAGAATTACATCAATGCTTTCCAAAGAATTTTATGCATCACTCTGTCACTGTATTTTGTACATTTGGTGATCTGCCTAACTTTTGGCTTTATCTCATTTGCCTGCTAAGCCCTCTTGAATAATTACACAGTACAGCTATTTAAAGTAAAATAGATTTTTCACAATTCTCTCATTGTCTTTTCAGTTGCCTAAAAATGGCAGTAGTGCAAAGGCAAGAAACTGCTACAAACCCTACTTTGGTTCCACACAGAACACATGGAATGAAAATTGAGAGATGGAGCCAGATGCTGCAGAGGTAACATCCTCTTTACTTTATCATCTCATCTCATCCCTCAAGGCAGCCAATCTCCCTTCCCCTCTGTGCCAGTGACAGTAATCCTATGCGAAGCAGTGTCACCATATACCATTAAAGAGAAGCAGCAGTAGCAATAATACTCAAGGTGCCTTTCCTCTTTCCTTTTAAAAAGATCAAACTTTCATACATTCTGGGAAATCAGAATGGTTAGATCTACTCTGTGAAATTGTACCCACACTGGAGAATAAAACAAGCAGAGACAGAGCTATTGGCAACTGTTCTGATTTTAAAAAAATCATGCTGGCAATATTACAGAGAAAGATTATAGATAGTTATGTACATGTGTACAATCACACAAACAGATAATTGAGAGACCAGAACTACATTGGCTTTTTTTGAGAGAGTACCATATGAAAAGTTAATGAGTAAAAATGCGAGAGAAGGAGTCCCTGTAAACCTCCACACCTGGTGAGCTGCAGCTCCCATCTGCCATCCTCCCTGCTTTTCTCGGTGCAATTCTGTTTGTGCAGAAATAGTGTATAGTCATGTCATCACTGGATCCAAGCACACTGTTGGGATTTAGATAATAATGCAGCTGATCCCCTTTGGGCTGTGTCAGTGTGAACATGAGCCCCACTGATGTGCAGACATGCAGAGAAGACACAGAGTCAGAGCAGAGCCAAAATGTGTGCCTGAACACCAGCCTCCCCCAGCCTGAGCCTTCCATGGGCTCAGACAAAAAGCTGTATCCTGGCAAATAACACACAGAGCTTTCCACACGGACAGTGGAACTGCCATGGACATAAATGCTTTAAGTACTGTGTGAAGGAGCATACCACCAACTCCCACCTCAACCCACCAGACAGTATTCAGACTTTCCCACTGGAAACCAATACAAGTTTTAAACTCATTTAAACCTCACTTCCAGAAACAGAGTACAGTGCCCCAACACTCATCTACAGTTGGGAGCAGGTCACCACTGCCTCTGTTCCATCTGCATCAGGTTGCTCCTTCCTTGCTCCTCTGGCCATCTTCAGGACCTCCAGCATCTTTTCCTCCAGCTTCCTTTTTTTTTCTCCTCCTAAAGACATTTACTGCTCCACATTGGTCCTTACAACCTGCTAAGCTGAACCTAACCAGCTTCTTCCTATATCTTCCCTCTTCTCCTGGAGACATCTGCAGGCCTCATGTTGAGCAGTGCCTCATATAGCAACAATACCGAGACCACTAGTTATCAAGATCAACCTCTTTGATGACAGTCTTTTAAAATCCATTTGGATTTGCTCCAGTGGTAAATTTTGACCCTTGAGACAACTTACCAATATCACCTTTCCCTAAATAAAATACTAGGATTCAACATAAGTCTCTATAAATATAGACCTCAGCTGTTCATGTGTCTGCTTTGACAAGAATGACTATTAAGGTGATAAGAACTTAAACAAGCAGAGGACAGCTTATCTGAACATGCTAAAAAATATATTTCCTGTCAAATATTTTCTGCCCTGTGGAATATAGCTAAGAAGATCCTAATTCCTATGAAAATATTGGTGTTTGCTTTTGTGAATCAGTTCAGAAATGCACCTGAGATAAATGTTTCCACTAAATATTTTTCCCAGAAAGACTCAACCACCCAATTAACTCATGGAAAAAGATGTTTAATTTTAGTTGGTGAAGAACTGGATTTAGCCACAATATATTCAGTGCTTCTGTTAGATTTGAGAATAACAGTCTTGACTAGTTAATGATTCTAAACAGCTGAATTCTTTCTGACCTTCGCACTTTAAATACAATTCACGTTTAATAATTTTCAGGTTGGGGAAAGGAAATTAATACACACCTCCCACAGGAATTATTTGGTTGGACTGTCAATTTCAGAACACATTGCCCAGGACCATGTCAAGACTATTTGAGCAACCTGTGTCAGTTCTGGGTCACCCTCACAGTAAGAAAATGTATCATGATGTTCAGACAGCACCTCCTCTGTTTCAGTTTGTGCCTGTTGGTTCGTGTCCCTGTCGTTCTGTCACTGAGTACCATTGATAAAAGCCTGGCTTTGACCTCTTTGTATCCTCTCTCTAGGTGTTTATATATATTAGTAAGATGTCCCTGAGTCTGCTGGACTAAACAGTTCTGGCTCCCCTAGCCTTTCTTCAAATGTGAGGTATTCCACTCCCTTAATAGTCTTTGTTGTCCTTCACTGCACTCTCGGGAAGAACTCCGTATCTCTTTTGTTCTAAGGAGCCTAGAATGGTGCCCAGAATGGCCTCATCAGTGCTGATGGAAAGAATCACTGCTGTGCTAGCTAATAAAACCCTAGCTTTATCCATTTTAAAATTCTGGAATTATTCCTACATCTTCTTCAGCTTAATTAATAACTTCCTATCACATAATGCAGTGCTGTTCAGATAAGAATGAGGATGGTCATACTGATCAGACTAAAGGTCTATTTGTCAATAGCCCACATGTATAAAAGAGAATAAAATGGGCTGAGTATGCAGCTTTACTTCCCTCAAAATATCTCCTTACCTCCATGGCTCACGGACTTCCTAATTAGAATAGGTGTATGTATACTTAAAATTCTTGAGGGGCTTTTCTTCATTGATTGTTTCTATAATTAGAAAAAAATATTATTTCTATATATTTTTTTCTATTTTTGCTATATGAATGAATGTAAACTTCAAGCATCAATGTCCTGTATCAAGGAATCCTTCAGGTGATGTGTGGTAGGATAGATCAGTTGTGTTTTCTGTGTCTAGAAAGAGCCTTGGCCAGGAATAGGTAGCAGACTGGTGAGGCCAAATTTCTCTTCAGAAAACCTTTTTGCCTTTTACCTTCCACTTACCTTCATGTCTTCAATTTTTCCTTCCTTGAACTCAGACAAAAGTGCATGTCTGTTAGCTCACTTTTCCTATTTGGTTAAATGTAAGTGCTACTCTTCAAATGCCTTGTACAATCATACCCTGCTTAAAAATCTCCTACAGCTGAATCATGAACAGTCCCATTTCTGACTGTGCATTGGCTCTTTCAGGACACTGAAAGAATTCAGGTCTTTGAGCTTTCCTCTGGCTACACATACAGTAAGTTCAATTTCACCCTTATTGATAGCTACTTCTATTAGCAGGACTACTGAATGCTGATCTCCTATTGCAAAAACCATGCAGACAAACAAAGCAAAACAAGGAATTAATTCACGGCTTCCCAAGGACAGGCAGATGTTCAGCCATCTCCAGGAGAGCAGCACCCCATCACATGTAATTGTGGCTTGGGAAGACAAACACCACCACCACAAACAGCCCCACTTTCTCCTTCTTCCTCATCTGCTTGATATACTGAGCATGATGCTGTATGATGTGCAACATCCCTCTGGTCAGTCTGGATCACCTGTCCTGACTGTGTGTCCTCCCAGCCCCCCATGCACCTGAGCAGATGATAGCTCCAAATGTCTACATTTGTTTGTTAAAGGGATGTTTTACTCCTCAATAACTGATAAAGGTATTGTTTGTGAGTTTTGAATCATTATTTGTGTACTACTAGAAGTTAATCTTTCACCAACTGCTATATTAGCCTAAATTAATAAAAGCTTGTGATTATTTCTTCATTTATTCCTTGATATTTTTTAAAAGTGAAATTATTTCCATATCCTTATAGAAAAATCCTCTACAGCTGTGGGTGTAAGGAATGAAGATGGTTAAGTAATTCTGAATTCATTTTAGAAAACTTCTCTTTTGCTACATAGGAGCATATTTATGTTTTTAATTAAAAAATAAAGAGGCTATAAATTGCTGGTCAATTTTACAATGTTCTGTCACCTCGCATTAATGCAAATATAGAAGACATATTTCATAAAATAAATATATGGAGCAAGGATTCATGTGGCACGCTGATAGTCTCTTTTTTTACAGTACTTAGCACAATGTATCTGTAACCTAGCTGGTGTGTCTCAGCTCTACAGCAATATGAATGTTAATAAATTCCATCAGTTAAAACTTGATGTTCAGAGAAGGATTACTAAACAGGTACTTACATAAGCATGATCAGAGAGCTGTACCTGCTTTATATAACTGATCAGTCATTAAGCACAATAGGGAAAAGAACAATACACAGGGGACTTGCATGGCGTTTTGCTTTTTTATGTGTAGACTAGCAACTTGGGTAGTATGCAGAAGAGACACCAAGATTATAATAATCAGATTTGCTTTTTCAGCGCTGCCACTGTTACTGGGTTAGCTGCACATCAGATCCCTCCTCAGTCTCTCCCTGTCTCAAGTGGGCCTTTCTGAATAGCAGATGAGCTGCTCCATTGCCCCTGAGGTTTAATCCTGCAGATCTCTGACTCACAGCCTTATCCCCCTCTGCAGAGGACTACCCAGCCAGCTGTGCCTCCACAGCAAACTGTGCTGAATTTAGTGCTTGAATGGGACTCTTTTTTGGTTTGACTTTCATTAGTAGGTGCAATGACTCAGAACAGCTTTTTCAACACAAAAGTGCAGCACTAAGACCATATGACAATAAAAAATGTCCTGAAACTAGAAGCAAATGAGTAAAGGTTATGTGATCTAAAACTTAAATAGGTCTAACTCATGTCAGACACCGTCCCTAGAGAGTGGAAAGTCTAGCTCTATTCCTCTTTTCTCCCTTCTTTTCCCTTTCAGAGCTCAAGATGTTTCAAATGTGTGAACCCCCTCAGAGCAACTGATCTCTTAGTTATTTCTCAGCAAGATACTCCAACAAGGGACACATGAAAACCACTGAAAAATATTATTTTGTCCACATTTTTTCCATCTTAAAATCTGTTTAAATCTGAAAAATGTGCTACATGGTCTCTCTACCAATGCCCAAAAGCATCAATCTGAGCCAGCTCAAAAATCTGAAAAAAACCAGAATTTAAAAAACTTTACTGAAAAAAATTAGACATAACCTTTATTCAGTACGTTAAAAAATATCCAAAACTTAGCATGATCAAAAGTCAAGAGGATAAAAGCTTTTGTTAGGTTCAGACACATGGCCATTGTTTTAAATAGGAATTATCAAGGAATATTAATTCACACTGCTTCAGTTACAAGACTTCTGTTTAATCATGTACAATGCACAGAGGTAAACCCACAAAATATAGAATTCAGCGTCTGGGAGCACCACCTCATTCCTCATGATTTCTGAAACTGAGGAATGCAGCCTTCTGCAAAGCTCATAGAAATGAACTGAGGCTGGAAAGATGGGAACAAGACACACATCTCTGAGTTATTCTTCAGGATTCTAAAAACTGTAATGCCAGAATGAATGCTTCAGGTTCTCTCTTGGTAGAGGAAGGGAACCCTGCTGTATCATTTATGCAATAGCCATGAGGCTCCCTATGCCTTACCACACCCTGAAAAGTACAAGAAAACCACAATGGATCATAATTTATTTAATAGGGGATAACATGGACTTTTAAACTATTAGACAGCTCAAAGAACATTTATAAGAGAAGGCAGAAAACCCATTATTCATATCTGCATGTAGTGGTTTGGTACACCTGTATCTTTTTTGCAAAAGGCGACTGGCATATAAAAATTGTGAATTGCTGCCCAAAAGGCAGATTCTTCCATAATTGATCATTAATGTGTTTCTTGTACCTTCTTCTGAACAGCCAGTATTGGCTGCTGTCAGGGGTAGAGTAATCTATTAGGCAAATTGATACCGATCCAGAGTAATGTGGCGATTCCTAAATGTTGTTTTTGCTAAACTGGAAACAGAATATTAAGTGTTTATTTAAAGAGAAAGGAAAGCAGTTTTTAATGGTATCCTATGGAGTTCACAGATGAACGTTTGCTATTATTGCTGTTGTTCCTTTGTGGATGTTCCTGATGCTGATTGTAAAGTCTAGTAATTTTTCATCCCCTGCCCTTGGCTGTACCTCTTGTGTTATTTCAAACAAAAAATGCAAAGCACTGACCCTCCAGTAACAGAAAGTCATTTGGGATGACAAATTTTGTCATTGCATTGTTGTAAACACACAGTTTAAAAGAGTTAAAATAGATATGCAAATTGCAATGATAGTATTCCTAAATGTGCCTGCAGGAACATCAGGTAGGTGCAATCAAGGAAGAAAAATGTTGTTGTTTTAGGGATAGCACCTTGAATTTAAAGACAGGGCTGCAGCTGAGGGCTGCAGAATGTAAATTCACTTGTTAAACTGCTCATTTATATATATATAAAACAGAGACTATAATTCAGAAAAGCACCACACATATTCTTAAGTACCTTTTTACTGGAGAAGAGGGAAGGCTCTTCATCACATGCCTTCCATGACTGACGGCGGTCAGTGAGAAGAGTGCTGCAGTGAGAAAAGTGTACTGGCAGAGCTGAGGTATTTGACTGAAGCAGCTATGCTGGCAGCTACTCCCAGTATAGACATACATCCTTTCCATTTACATAACTAATTTCTTTTATAGAATGTGGCTTAGCTAATTGTACAACACACGTGCATCCAAATCTCACTGCAGTTGTATAGATAGAGCAGCAGCTTTGACCTAACAAAGAGCCATAGGAAGCCTTTTCTCTAACAGTTTGCTAGGTGAGGAGATTTTGAGAACTAGAAACAAAGAAATAAAAGCAGATAAATATAAATATGCTGTTATTTAATGCCACCAAGGGTAAAAGAAAAGAAAATATACAGCAGGCTGCATTTCTTTGGGGAAAATCTTTCAGTTGCCTGATGTAGTTTTTGTACAGAACAATAAAACACGTATCTGTTAAACGATGAATGGCCAAATTTGGGTGATTTACCAATGCCAGGATCCACAAACTCGTTTTTTAACTGCCTGGTTCTCAGGTCAGTCCTGCTATAGAGAAGAGGGCTCGATGCCAGGCCAGCCATGTGCCCCAGTGCCCTGGCACACGCCAGTCACGTGCCAGCCTGCACCCACCAGCTGACTCGCTTCCCCCGTGGCACAGGAGCACAGGCAGTGCGCTCCTGGGAAAGACTGTTTGGAAACAAGCCTACAAAATTAGCAATGCATCCTGGCCTTGTTCCCAGTTTTCACTTGAGGTTCCTTTAGTGAAATGTAGAGTAATGGAGCAGCTTGGGACAGTGGACAAGCAGTACTGCTGTGTCACACAGATGCAAAAGTTCATCTGTGACATTGTAGGACTTATATAATGCAGATCTTATTGTTTCCTTCTGGCTTCAGACCTCTGGAAGGACCTGTGATGAACAGAAAATATAGACTTTATTTAGAAAATAGCTCCCACTTCAGGAATAACAGTGGCTTGGATGAAATCATCCATAAATGCAAGTATGCAGTCGCTATATTCTGCAAGTGGCTTCATACAAAACATTAAAACATTAAAGAAATTATCACTTTAAAAATTCTTTTCAGTATCAACAATTTCAATGCATTCAATTTACATGAGGGCTTTTGTCAAAGGCAATTAATGTAATCTATTTTGTTTTTCTGATAACTATGTGTTTATGAGACTTTTTGTATAATAAATATAATATAGTTTGAATAAAATGTTGTAATTTTATCATTTTCTACATAGTCAATCAGTCTTGCAAGTTGTCATGAAAATATTGTCAGGCTTTAGTGTATTTAAATACTTCAGGAAGGTTTACAATTTTTTCTGACAAATACCCTGAGATTAACTCTGTTGGTTATAGCCTGGAGCTAAAAACACCAAGGTTGGGGGTTCAATCCCTGCATAGGCCATACATTTAAGAGATGGAATTGATGATCCTTGTGGGTCTGTTCCAACTCAGAATATTTTGTGAATTCTGTGAAATATTAGTTTAACATCTTGAAGAGATTCAATATAAAAAAGAATGGAAAGAACTCATGGGCAAGAAAGACACAATTTCCAAGGAAGGTATGTACCTATAGAAGTAAAGAAAGCTGTAAAAAAGTACATTTTATAAAATGGAGTCATGTTTCCAACAGTAGAGTTAATGGCACACGTAATCACAGATTCACAGAATCCTTAAGGTTGGGAGGAACCTCTGGAGATCATTCAGTCCAGGTTCCTGCCAAGGAAGGGTCACCTGGCACAGGTGACACAGGAACACATTCAGGTGTGTTTTGAATTTCTCCAGAGAGGGACACTCCACCCGGCCAGCACACCTACCTCCCTGGGCAGCTCTGCCACCCTCAGTGTACAAAGGTTCTTCCTCATGTCAGGTAATGGAACTTCTTGTGTTTTATTCTATGGCCATTTACTTCTCCTGTCTGTCCATGTAATATCTATACAGACAGACAGACTTGGTATTATCTTTCCATTTCTATTCCTACAAAGGTAATAGAACCTTGCAGAGAAATTGGATGGTTGGACAGTGCCACCAAAAGACCTTCTTGAAACTGACCTCTCTGGATTTTGAGAAAGCCTGAATATCCTGAGATTGGAAAATAAGGACAAAAAGGCAATGCTTTGTAAAAAATATTATTCAAAGAAGGGTCATCATAAATGATAAGAGTATTTGCTTCTGCTTTACTATTTCAACTTCCATATAATAAATTATATCAAACCCAGAATGTACTGATCTTTTCAAACAAAACATTTTAATGACTTCCTGTGAGACTGGATTAAAGATTACACTCAAAGATATCCCTTGTGAAACCTTCCAACTTTGTTGACTCAACACCCCCACTCAGAAAATCTGTTCTGAGCAAGAATTTCTTATTTAGCTGTACCCCACATATCACCCACACCTTAATGGTGAAAAAGGGAAATGGCAGCATTGCCCCTGCTTTGGCAGGTGTATGCAATATAGATGGACAAGCAAGTGGGCAATCAGAGTTTCATGCTTTTCCTTCACTCTACTAATAACAAATAATGATGAGTCCAAGTTACTGCCTGTATACAGTGTCTCAGTGCCTGTTTAACCCCTAATAAAGGTCACCCAAGTACTAAAAACTGTTTCATTTCCTGTTTTCTTTATCAAAGTCATAATGACATCTGAGCCATCAGAACACCACTTTCCTTTTTTTTTTCTTCTTTTATAAAGCAACAAAAGGTGTCATTCCCAGGTATATCAGACACCTGAAGGCCTGTGCAATGACAGAAGTAAATATTGGGACAGAAAAGTTGGTCTTTGGAAAGGACTTAGAGTAGTGGAAGAGCTTCTCATACCATTAGAACCTTGAGGGAGAAGTAAGAGTAGAAGAAAGCTGGTGGTGAGGAAGAGCTTTAGGAAGGAGGGCAATGTACAGCCTATCTTCTCCCTCACACTTGGGATTACATGAAAGAATGTGAATGAGACTTAATATAAAGATTAAAAAAATTGTAAGAAGGTAGGATACCACAGCTCTTCACTACAGTGGGATTAAGTTACCAGAGAGCAATGACTGGTTTCTTTATTAATTTCTTTTTTTTAAAAGGCAAAAGCAAACAAAGATTAAACAAGTAAATTTATTCCCCTGGTCTGATGGATGCATGGCTGATTTTACTCTAATTTCTGTGGCCTCTATATTCTATAGAATTGGGAGACTTGAGAAAGACACAGAAGCTGTGTAAAGGAGTGTAACAATGTAGAAAGGACATAAATTATCTGGCTTCTCCCCAGCACATCATCAAGTAACAGCTGTTTGGTGGTGGGGTCACTCACTGACATGCTGAGGAGCTCCAATATGCTTTCTCCCCACTTGTGAGCGTGTCAGAACTTTTAAATTATCATAAATGTCATTATATTTGATTACACATTCTATGAAAAAGAGGGCAATGGATTTTACTGGGATGCATTACCTCTGAGAAAGTCTTTTACAGAAGGTTTGAATTCAACAACCATGAAAACCATTGCAAAGTGGATCCCCATCTTCTGCTGGTGCTTTCTCCCTCAGAAAGTACAGAAAGATCACAGTTGCTGCAGCACTGCATCTTTATGGGAGAGGGTGGTATAAATGGCCTCACCATGGCACTCTGGCTGAAAATACCATCAAAAATGCAGAAACACCCCTAAAAAATTCAAAGCACGTCATTACCGTTTTTATCAGTGAATTTTGAATGAAACACATGGTCTCGGCCCAGACATGCAACATCTAGAGTTTCTGTCTCTTTCTGGAGACCTAGATTTAATTTAGCACAAGAGAAGGCATAACACAGACTTTCATTTTTATGCTCTCATGCTGTATTCACTCAGTTGTAAGAATCTGACAATAGCAATGTAGAAAAGCCATAAAGCATCTGGCTTCTCTGCAGTCTATCAGCAAACTATAAATGTCATAAGAATTGCTTAATACTAGGAAAAGGATGGATGCACAAAGTTCCCATTTTCGTAGCCTTTACCATCTTGAGGAAGTGATACTGGTAGGAGGGAGAAGTGAATATCAGGCTTCACCCAAATATGAAGGCAAGCTTGTTTCAGCAAAATGCTCCCTTTAAAATATTTAAAGATTTTAGTCTAAAAGTTCATTTTATTTCATCTTAAAAACTATTTAACAATATAAACCCAGACAGAGATGTCTTAAAGGGTTTTTTTTTGGTAGCAGAAAACTTAGGATTTGGTCATACAGGAAGCTTTCTCAGTGCCAATGTAGTTAATTACACTGATATAGTTAACTGTTAGCTCTTTTGGACTAACTCTCCTGTGTCAGCAGAGTTACCTGGAATATGAGTGTTTTAAACCTTTTCAAATAGCTTGAAAATTGCTTCCCAAGTGGCAGTCTGAAGGAATTGGAGGCTGGCCTGTGCCCATAGAATAAACTAATTTTAAACCCTTGTCCTATTTATATGACTTTCTCATGTAGAAAAGCCCTTGGGACAAAAGTGCTTTAAAATCTGTTCCATAATACTTACTTCAGTATAATTATTCCTAAATGCTGAGAGTGTCCACATGAGGATTTTGTGGTTGGGCCCTGGCCAGATGCCAGGCACCCACAAAACCCTCTTGTTCAGTCCTCTGCAGCTGTACAGAGAACAGAAAATATAATGAAGGGTTCATGAATTAAGGACTAGCAGAGAAATCATTCATTAAATATTATCATGGGCAAAAAAAAGCTCAACTTAGAGATATTTAAGTGAATTTATTAGTAACAAAATCAGAGCACGATAATGAGAAGTAAAATAAGCCCTTAAAACCACCTTATTCCATCCCAACCTCTACGTCCTTCTCACCAACAGACAGGGAGTGGGGGTTTACAGGTGATTTCATCACTCATGGTTCCTCTCACTGCTCAGAGAGAGAAGCTGTTTCTCGGCTGCACTGTGGGGTCCCTCCCACAGAAGGCAGTTCTCCGTGAACCTCTCTGATGTGACTCCATCCCACGAGCAGCACTCCTCCCAAAACTGCTGCAGTGTGAGTCCCTCTTCCACAGGGTGCAGTCCTCCAAGCACAGGCTGCTCCAGCCTGGAACCAAGGGCCCTCTCCCTCCAGCGGGTCTCCCACTGGATCACAGCCTCTTCCAGGCATCCACCCGTTCCAGCATGGGCATCTCCCCCACAGGCTGTGGGTGGATCTCTGCATTCCCTGTGGATCCCCACGGGCTGAGGGTGGATCTCTGCATTCCCCATGGATCCCCACGGGTTGAGGGCAGATCTCTGCATTCCCTGTGGATGCCCACGGGCTGCAGGGGCACGGCTGCCTCACCATGGTCTCACCATGGCCTGCAGAGGAATCTCAGCTCTGGAGCCTGGACCATCTCCTCCCTCTTCTCTGCTTTGACCTTGGTGTCTGCACAGCTGTTTCTCTCACAGGTTCTCATCTACTCCTCTATCAGGAATTAAAACTGCACTACAATCTTTGGTTTTGTTTTCTTCTTAAATATGGTATCATAGAGGTGTTACCATCATCGCTATTCAGCCCAGCCTTGGCCAGCAGCATGTTCATCCTCAGAGCCATCAGGGATTTGCTCTGCCAGACATGGAGGAAGCTTCTGGAAGCTTCTTACAGATCTCTGTGCCCTCCCCCCCCCCACCCCACTACCAAGAACAAGGCAGTGCAAAACCAACACACCCGGAACAGCAATTTCATTCAATATGCAAGGGCTTACATATGTGGACACTTGTAGGTACTTCACCCTTTCATACATAATGAAGGCAGCAAGGTGTTGTGAGCTGTGGTTCCAAGGAGGAGACACTGAGCAAATTTAATGAGGGCAAACCATGATGAACTGCGGCTGCGCCGAATCTGAGCCCGGCTGGCCCACAGAGAAATGCGCAGCCCACAGCCTGGTTTGGGGGCGCTGGCGGCCACAAGTCCCAGGACCTCCGGCATGGAGCAGACTGGGTTAACAGCGCTAATCCTGGAGCTCCCTCCACGTCTGTGGTGGAGGAGGCAGCTCCAGCAGGCTGAAAGGCGGAAACGGTGCGACGCGATGGAGGTAGAGGAAGCAGACGTGAGGCGGCAGTCTTCCACAGCAGGGGAGAAGGTTTATTCAAGGATGGGGGAGGGTGGAGATGGGTAGGGAGGCTGTAGAGGACTGCCCCGAGGGGCGGGGTGAACAGAAGTTATATAGGGAGACCAGGGGGAGGCTAACCCCTTCCCCTGGCCAATGAACTTAACATACAACTTAACAGACATGGGGCGACAGCAAATGAAATCACATAAGGGGTGGGACAGCCCTCTCCTGCCCAATCACCCTCTGCCCTGAGGGGAATGTTCTGGAGAAACAGGCAGGGGCAGAGAGTGACAGGCAGGCAGGCTGACAACTCAAAGAACTGGGGAGGGGATTAAGGGATACAAAAAGGCGGGAGTTGCTAAGTAACCAAATGACGGACAGCTCTACAGAGGGAAAAACAGGGGGAGGGGAAACTCGGCAGGCGCCATCTTATACAATTGAAATCAATACAATACAATAAATTAAGGAACAGAACCGGGGGGTACAATGCAATAAATTAAGGAACATAACTGGGGGGAAATAAACCGCGGGAGCGCACCGCAACAATGAACAATGTGATGAAATTAATTAGACTACCTAAAATGCCTCACAGATCCAAGTTTGGCATATATGAACAATGGACTTAATGAAGAAATGGAGTTTCTTTCCTAATACTGGGAATTTCAAGCCTTTGATACACCCCTCATAGACACTAAGAAGAAAATTGGGTAGTCATTGGGCAAGAGGCAAAGAATTGCTCTGGATTAGACACTGGCAAAGTAACAAAACAAATAGTCAATTTTCACCTTGGCAAAGCTTCTATGCTAAATCAGTGTTGGAAATATTCATCAATAAATCAGGAATTAAAAACAGCAAGATGTAATTGGTCTTGTAATGCAAATAGCAATTAACAACAATATTTGCATTTGACACAAAGCTCTGAGGATAATAAAGGCTGGAAGTGCCTGTAAAGAATCCCACCAGTGGACAAATGGGAAGCACAGCAGCAGATAAAATCTGATCTCAAAACCATCATGGCATCTCAAGGGATTAACTGTATCAAATGTTATTTATAGCTGTCTCAAAGTGGGGAATCACAGCACTCCTCACTGCCATCCACAGCCTGGCTCTCATCTGTGAGTCCTCCAGGGGCCCAGAGGCCCCCCTATCTCTGGTGTGCGGGATTCCCATGGAAGGGCACGAGAAGCTCAAGCCTGGATGGAGCAAGGGTGGTTTTCCCTGCTGCAGAGCAAGTGCATGGGCCACCCCTTTGTGTCCCTTAGCTACAGAGGAATATGAGCACCACTGCTGGAGGCTTACTGATGTGAGTTAAGAAGAAATTTTTTTTCTAAATATATTATTCCATCAGGTGACTTTGATACCTTCTGTATTAACTGATGTCAGCCTCTACACTGACTCAGAGGGAAAAGCTATGTCATTAATGCCACATTCCTCTGATTAGGAGGATGACATGGAAATGTCCCAAGTCCTCAGGGACCAGCAAATTGCTGCCAGAAATTATTCTGCTTCCAGCTGGTAGCAGCAACCCCAGACTTGTGCCATTTAGATTGAAAGACATGCAAAGGAAACAGCCAAAATTTCACAGGCTGGGAAAGGCTGAAGTATATTTTCTCCTAACTAAAAACAGAGCAAAATGAATTATCTATAGTTCTTTTTGTGGTCCTTTGATTTGAGACACCTGAAGAAGGTTATGGTTTTAGAAGAGGAGTGACCAGCACCTTTGAAAAATCCAACCCCTGAATCCCCTGAGTTGGGAAACCTCTATCCCTCCGTTGCCTGCCACATCCCTATCTGTATATTAAAATGTGAATCAACACCCTGGAAAGAGAAAAATGTCAAAGGCCTGACAAAATTAACAAATACTTTGAGCTTACAGTGAATAAAATAGTCAAAACAGAAGTTCCCGAGTTTGGGGATTTTATCAGCATTTGACCTCACTACTGTATGTACATCTGCATATGAATTGGAAAATTCAAAAATACACACATATTAATTTATTCTCAAAATAACAAAATGAGCCCACCCTAAAGCTTATAAATATTCTGAAAGCATATACCATCTATAGGAGAGTGAAGCGCCCCCTCAGTCTCCACTGCACTTCCTAATGCCTCTGTCTTTTCCCTGGCCTGAGAAAGTCTGGTTTTCCTGGTGCTGCCACTGCCCATGCTGCCCATGAGGGAGGGCATTGCTCCTACATCCCCCAGGCCCTGCCCAGGGCAGAGCCAGCACAGGCAGGTCTGGCTGGCAGGCAGTGATCCTGATCCCGATCCCGATCCCAATCCCAATCCCAGTGCTGTGGAGCACTGAGCAGTGACCCAACACAGCACAAAGCTGCTGGGTGAGCCGGGCAGCAGGGCACAGCTCAGAACAGCTGGAATTACACAACTTTGGAATTGCAAACTTTGCCATGTTAGATTGTGCTGGTCTTCTACACAGGCCCTATATAAGAAAGAGCAGTAGGATTTGGTCTAAGATGGGAGACATTGAACACAGGACAAGTGAAGGACCACATGTTGAGATGATTCAAAAGTATGAGAGAAATACTGGCAGCATGACTAGAAAAGCTCAGTTTTTGGAATGGGGCAGAGGGGATGATGCAGCTCAGGGCTAATGGGGAGTAGGGAGGAAGAGAGTGTAGAGGGAATAGGAGAGGATAAAAAAAGCTTTTGTCATAGTCCCAATATCATGGTCAGAGTAACAGTGCTCTGAAAGGAGACTGAGGTTTTTTTACACAGCATTATAATTAAGCATTAGATAAAGTTTGAAGAAAAAAATGCCAGAAAAAGCCATGAATTAAGTGATGCCCATCTGTTTCTTCAAAGAATGAAGAAGAAGATGGATCCCTGACCATTAATCATCATATATAAGATGGCAGTGTTTAATTGAGCACTTATTTGAAAAAAAACACATTTTTGACTTGTGATAGAGGCAGGAAGGACTTACCTCTAGCTATGTTTTTAAAGCCATGTCTTAGGAGAATCTTTAACAGAGATCTCTGTGACCAAAACATTAGATGAGATATAAATATTGATTATAGTTTAAGTGTTTTGATTTCAGGAACTAAAAGCAGTTCTGCTTGTTAGTAGTCCAACTTTTGTTAATTAATTTAGCAATTTCCCTAGCCTTATATACCAGGACAATATCTAATGTAAATATGCAGGGAAAAAATATAATTTTCTTGCAGAAAATGTTTTTCAGCCTACAGGAAATGAAGTTTTTCACAGAAGAAATATGATTGTTCCCATGGTTGTTCCCCCAGCTGTGTGTTTCACCTTTAGCAGAGGCTGCCTCTCTGCCAGGCAAACAAGCAGAAAAGGAGGACATGAGTGCCTCGGCCCAGCTTGCTTGGGGAGAGACAGGAATCTCAGCTCCCACACCAGACAGTCCCCGCAGCAGCTGAAGCGTTGACACGCGATCTTTTCTGCCAGCTCTGTTATGGTGATATGATTTCCAGCAGGGAGAAAATTAAAGATAGTTGGGGACTGAGCCATAAAAACCAGTTTTGCAGTTCATGGACATTTGTTCTTAGCACTTCTTCATTCATTCGTAGGTGTTTTTTTCATTTTAGGTGTTTGGAATTTTTTTTAGTAATAAAAAACTATTTACATTCTTGTCTATATAGGCAAGAAATTCCTCTGCACAAGTCTTTTCTATAAACACATTTTGTCAAAGGAAAATATTTTCTAAATTAAAGTTAACCTTTGCCTTGCCAAGATAAAAGATGTTTTTTAATTCATTGCCACCTCAACAGAGATGAGGTACTCTTCATTTGGTCTAATTTCTTCACTTAAGTAATTGTAACTGAAGAATCTTACACCAGACAATGGATGGATATTAAATTACAATTTGTGTGTCAACAAAGGAATGGCAATATGGTTAAAAACACACCTTTTCCCAGGAGAGACTGTAGTAGAGTTCAGAAAATAAATTGAATTATGGCAGCTAATGAGTTACAGTGCTTCAGCTCCAGTAACTCTTTCCCTGCATATTCTCCTGCAGGGAAGGACACGTGGCTCTCCTCAACCCCTGATAAAACCCCTGCACAGCTGGGCTAGGGGAA
The DNA here is from genome assembly GCA_024362935.1 of Setophaga petechia. Taxonomy (NCBI): domain Eukaryota; kingdom Metazoa; phylum Chordata; class Aves; order Passeriformes; family Parulidae; genus Setophaga; species Setophaga petechia. Next base: position 19,342,008 of record JANCRA010000002.1, read on the forward strand.
GGCAGACAGACCAGGAGGGCACTGGACACTGCCAGATGGGCACTGAGAGCCTGAGCTCTGACACCTCAGCACCTTGCTAAACCACCAGATACCAACACAATGACAAGCCTGGTACTCCAGAGTGTTTAGACTCAGCTACACTCATTGGGTAGAAGACCCATTAGTCCCATTTCTACTAAAATGGTTCTGCCAATTAGATTAAACTGGTTTACACATGGTTTACAGAGATTTAGTGGAAACCTTTAGGAGGTGTGGGAGAAGTGTTTTCTACCACGCTTGGCATAACAGACGTGCCTGAAGGCAAACTGGGTAATGCCAGAATGGAAACGCAGCTCCCCCAGTAACAGTGAAAATAAGCAATGCTGGATCTATAGTGCTTGAAAATTCTGAATAAGCTGCCTTCTTCAAAAGGATGCTTTAGTTTTAGTCTGGATATGGGAATTTTTGGCTGAAGCCTCTAGACTCATGCTGTATGGAAAACCAGGGGACCCAGTGATTTCTCTACCTTTAAAAACTGATATTTGTTCATAACTGAATTAGGGAAAAGAAAAGTGATCATGAATTAATTTTAATATGCCCAGTAAGGCATATTGTTATTAAGAAATTATTATTTGTTTAACTAAATGTATATGCAGTAATATGCTTACATATTTTTGTGAAAAATTGCAGATACAGAAGAAATTGCATTCATCATGTGCCTTGCCACAATATTTTGTTCATTAAATCATCTCCACCATGAACCTGTGCACAATACAAATCCATATATGTAATATGTGTTATAATATGTGGTGGCAGAACACAGTTTTATACATCAGTCTTAAATCTATTAGCAATGTAGCCACAGGAGAGGAATAGAAATGCTTGTCACATCCAGGCCAGGAGCCTGGAGACAGGTGATGCCGGCACCTTTGCTCCTCCCCAGCTGGAGCTCCCTGAGGAGAGTCACTGTTTAAACAAACGCAGGCAAATCCTTCCAAAAGGCACTGGAGAGCTGTAGAGAGAGGGAAAACTGCAGCTCCTTCCCATCATCCCACAGAGCAGGGGCTGGGATGACACACTTGGTCCCCACCGCCTCCCCCTTCCAGCAGCGCCAGGAGTGGGTGCAGGAGGGCATCTCTGAGCCCCGGAGGCGCCCGATATCAGCAGCTTTCTGCTCGGAGGTGCCCGATGTCAGCAGCTTTCTGCTCTGATAAAGGTCAGCAGCACTCACTCCCGGCCTGCCAAGGTTCGCTACCCAGACTCTGCTCCAGGGAAAGGCAAGAGGCACTGCAGGGCACATATGCTTTTGTTTATTGAACTCTGCCTGCCTGTGACCCACTTGCTGCTGCCACTCAGACACGCTTGCTCATCCCAAAATACCAGCATGGTATTTTTCCTCTATCAGCCTCAATTTTTTCCAAGTGCATGCAATATTTAAAATTAATACATAAAATTAATGCATAAGATTCAGTTACATTTAGATCTGCAAATGTCAATATTTTTTTTTTCCTATGGCTATGCAGCTTTATGGGGATAGGAATTAGGTGGGGTTTTTTCCAGTTTATATTATTCCTCCATAATTTCCAATTTGGCTTTAGACTCTGGCAATCACACAGCCGAGCACAACATTGCCTAGAGACAATCAGAATTTCATCCCCTGATTAGAAAATGGGCTGAAAAACACTACTTAAACTTTACTATGGAAATTCAAATTTCTCTGATACAGTAGAAATAAACAGGTAGAGACAGAGGAAGTGAGAGAAGAAAGGTGGGGGAAAAAAGGCTTCCCCCTCCAAGACCTGGAAATGAATTTTTGGACAAACTAGCCCTTAACAGTTTTATATGTGATATAGTACTCATAACTTTTTTATCACAGTAATCCTGTTTATTTGAGCCATTTTCCTATTATTTTCAACCCCTAATGTATTGGAGAGCGGTTGAAAGAAAAAAGGTCCATATAAACTATTCAAGACCACCCCCTTGACACTATTATAACCTGCTGATAATTGCTTTGACATTTCTCATAGATCCTCCATAAAAAAGGAGGAAGAATGTGCCACAAGAACTGTGTTAATGCTTTTAAAATTCTATATCTGCAAACTACCAATTTACAGTGAGAAGGGAAAAACCCCAAAATTAAAGTGATAAAAATCTGTGATGATGATGATGATTATTGTTAACCTTCCAATCTAAATCCTAAAATCACCATTGTGAAACAGCAAAGAGCTATCATTTAATCCTCACTCCATTAGCTGGTCTTGATATACTATTTAATTCCTGATTATATAGGATATCACATATGATAAACACAAGAAATATAACAGGGTAAGTGTATGAATAATGGCTTAACACATGTGAGCTAATATTAAAGGCAGTTTAGGTCAATTTAGCATTAAGCTAAATTACAGGATGAGGAAATGTCAGAGGTGCAAGAGAGATGAAACGGGACTTTCTTTGGGTAAAAAGAAGCAGCTTGGTTGGCAAGTAGCCAGCAAAGAGAATTTTTTTTGTTTGTCTTTATTTGAGATAACATGGATTGATTATAGCCAACTGATTTGTATGGATTGAAAACTTCTGTTTATTGACCAAGATAACCAAAAAGGGCATCAGTGTTCCATGTTCAATCTTTCCTTTAAATTTTATTTCTGAACACAAGTTAGGTGAACATTCAAAAGAGCAATCCCTTTATTAGATCCTTTGAAATAATCTTAATTTTGATCTTCAGTTTCTCCCTCTTTTTTTAGTTTTTCTTCTCTTTTGTTTTAGCATTATCATTATTGGTATTTTTTTAGCACTTAGATATTGCATATTAATTTTCCATGCCAAACCTGTCTCTTCATTTATCTACTGTGCTACGTGATTTAGTTGCTAACTAAAACTCTTTTCAGTTGGTATTTTGAAAGCCTCTTTTTGTTTCTGAAACTCCTCTCATTTTCCACATAGTGTCTCAGGGTCAACAGGAGAGGGAAACAGAGATGACTGAAGTTGTAGCATTTTTGCAATGTTTGCATTGACATGGACACAGTAAATTGTCCTTACTGCAAAAAGAAAATTCCTCAGTGTGATAGTCAGTCTCTGCTGCTCTCCAGTGACTCCTGTTTTGGGGAAGAGTAGGACATACTTGAGCAGGGCACGAGCAGAAGGGGATAGAAAATCCCCTGCAGGAACAGACACCACTTACATCAGTCCCTGCATTTTTAGCTACAAATACAAAGCAACAATGAGAACTAAACCCAAATATTTAAAAGAGCAACTATTATGCAAAGTGCTACTTTAAAAAAGGAGCTATCATATAACCCCTATATGGCATCTCCTAAGTGAGATTCACTGTAATTTTCAAACAGCTGACTTAAGCAAGAAGAGTCAGAGGATACTGACAGAATTCCTCACAGACAGACATATGATTCAACTAAAAAAAAACCAACAACAACAAAAAAAATCAACAAAAAACCAAAAAAACCAACCAACCAACCAAAAAAACCCAAAACCAAAACCCCAAAAACAAAAAGAAAACCAACAAAAACCCCCCCAAACCCACAAGAGATCCACAAACACCTCAAAACAGTGAATAACTTTGAATTCAGTTATTATATCTGCTATCACCACCTGAATATGCTATTTCTTCCCTCCTCTGCTGTTTCCCGTTGTCACTGCTGGCAACGGAATGTAAAGAGCCGGAGAAAGCAGAACTAAGACAGATAAAAGGGTCAGTTTGCTGAGACAAAAGATGATATCACGTCGAGACAAATTACAGAGGTGCTGTGTCTAAACGTGTCGAAGCAATAGCGGCTGTACAGCAGCCACATCAGCAGGGCTGCTCGGAGCCTCCTGCTCACGCCCGCTGCATGCAAAGCAGGGCCCGCAGCCCGCGCTGCCATTCGGGTCACACACAGCGGCAGCTCGGAGACAGCCACCAGGCCACCTGCAGGCCATGCTGCTCCGGCACGGAAACAGCTGCACAGCAACTCATTGGAAGTGACAGGTAGCCCTGCGCTGCAGGGCAGAGCCCCAGCCCTGCGCTGCGCAGCCGGATCTGCATCCCCTGTGCATCGCCAATGCATCCCTGCGCATTCCCAGCGCGTCCCCAGAGAATCCCTGGGGCATCCCCAGCACGTCCTCCAGCGCATTCCATCCCCACCTGCTCCCCGGCTGCCTCTCTGATCTGTACACACTGTCCATCTGAGTGTCGAGGGGAAGAAAAGGAAAAAGACATTATTTTATTTTATTTTATTTTATTTTATTTTATTTTATTTTATTTTATTTTATTTTATTTTATTTTATTTTATTTTATTTTATTTTATTTTATACCAGCTAGGGAAAGTACAGGCGCTCTCAAGTATGCAGTGACTTCAGAAGATCTCACAAAATTGCTGATCAGCCGAGCAACTTGAGAGGTAAAGGGTAGTTAGCACCTGTGAAAGATCAAGAACTGCTCTCAGGCAGGCTGTTAACCCTGATGCAGAGAAAATTGGATAGTTAGCACTCCTAGAAGAGAAAGGTGCCATAGCTGCCTGGAGCATAATGGTCACAGAGGGGAAAAATATATATGGATAAATCAATCACATATAGATACATGGATAGATCAATCTATCTGTCTCACAGCACATTGTCATTTGGGATGTCCCCTTCTTCACCAGCACATGGTTATATATATCTTACTAGGGCAAGGGGGGATTGTATTTTTACAATACCCCTTTGTAATTATATTAACAATTATTTGCTGGAAAAGGGGGATCAGCCTCATCCAGAAGCAGAGCTAGGACACCTGCCTTGACATCACTTTTGCTCCAAGACACAAAGCCACCTAGGTTCTGCAGCTAAACTCAAGCAGATCTGAATTCTCATTGCTGTGCCAAGTCAAACACTGGTGGCACAACCTCCTGAAAGGAGACCAGAATTTTATGAACTAGTTCACAGAGTACCTGTGATTTTTAGCAGCTGACATTACCAAACCAGCCTGAATTTCCTTCAGTACTAAAATTGCTAGGGCTAGAGTAAATTAATCCATAGGGTTGTGGCACAAAATTGTAGCTCAGCGCTACCAGAATACTGCTCACATGACATAGTTCTGCCCAACAAAGATGATGTAGAGCTGAAACATTCACCCAATTCTTTTATATTGTTGCAATCTTACCCCTGTAGGAAAGATCAGCACCCCATTTTCTGTGCCATGCTATGCTGCCAGTGTAATGGGCAAGATAACTGTGCAGCAACAAGCACTGGGATGTATTCAGCATTTCTGATCTAGGAAGAAGCTTCTCCAGTTTTAAAATTATTGGAATGCTGGCAAGGTTTTGGGTCCTTAGGAGTTTTTTAGATGCACATAATCTAAAAGATGTGGAGAATTTTTTTCTTTATCTGAAGACACCTATGACATCTACAATTGCCCACCCCTCCTGATGAATACCACAAGTCTGAAAGCTGGACAGCCATTGATGATTTAGTGTAAAAAGCCTCAAAAGACACTTATTTGTGGAGATATAGTTGATTTTTAAGGAGTGAAGCAAAGAACATATTTCATAACTCTTCTCAATGACCCTGACATACAGATTGTATTTTCTCAAGGCCATGAAAACAGATACAAGTACTTGATCCCCTAAAAGGAAGGTAAGTTAATTGCCAATATAGGCAGGATGGTTTGAGGCCCAGAGAACTCCTAATTATCCTTGCAACACTTTATCACCCTTATAAATATTGTTATTATTTGGGGAGGGGGAAGAGAATTCAACTTGCAAACAAAGAAATGTTGGGTAGATATTGTGATTGCCTTGAAAACCACATTTGTTTCTAGACCTCTATGTTCTATTCAATGACGAGCTGACAATGGAAAGTTCAGAAGCAATGAAATCAATTTCTCAAAATTATTGATACATCTGAGGTGATCAGAATATTTTGGAAACAAATGTTTAGAGCATTAAATTCTTTTTTCTCAAGTATTTTCTCTCAGTCTGTCTTCTTTTTTTTCATCGATCTTGAAACCATGATAGTCAATATCTCTACTTTTAAAAACATTTTATGTAGGGGAATGATTTCCATTTACTTCCAATGAGTAGTTTTGTCAATGGGGAATCCTGAATCCTCTGGCATTGAATTGCCAGTTGGAGTGATACACTTCAGCACAGACCAAGGGTGAATGAAGAAAAGAAAAAGCAACCAAATCTAGGAAATAGCAGAGTAACAATTTCAAAAGAGCATGGTAGAATATTGAATCTCATCCCAATTCTTTGAATCCTAGGTGGGAATTATTAACATCCTAGGGATTGTCAGAGCCTCTGGGGAAATGATCAACATGAAACACTAGTATGCAGTATATCTATATGCAGTCTATGGATCTATGGAGTAATATATTCTGTATCGGTGGCAGATCTTCAAAACCAAACATTTTTTCCTTTACAAATAGTTTCAGCCTTATACAGTCACCTTGAATTGTGCAGATTCTGAGACTGCTTTTCAAATCACATGCAATAACATAACTGGAGTCTCTGCTTTCCTACCAGTGATAACCTGAATGTGAAACAAATGAGATCACTGGTCCATCACAGACGTTCACATCCAAAACCTGATTTAGGAACCAGATTCAGAGACCTTCTCTTTGCCACTTCCACTGGGTGTAGGGTTGGCTTTCATTGAAGTGAAGGAAATCTTTATATTCATCTGTTGCCTATCAGCTTCCAGAGAACAGAAATGTCTCAGCCTTGGGGAGTTGGGCACTTAATTCAGCATGTTGAATTTCATGATTAGGGGTAGATGGTCAGAAGTTATCAGCTCAGTGTTGTCCTCCATCTTCCTACTTCTAAATTATCTCTGAGGTCATTCCAAAATGAAGAAGTCCTCTAAATTTCAATACATCCTTTCATTTGAATTATGCAAAATTATATTCTTGTAATATAAAATACACTGCTACACAAGTCCTGTTGCATTAATGAAATATAAGTCACAAGGGTAGAGGTAAAGCACAAAGGGTTGTAGCCTCCTGGCAACCTGGAAACCTGGAGATATCATGGGCTTCCTGTAGTCTCGAGATTCTTTTTATTCCCTTTTTAATGTATTCTGTGACACAAGCAGGTACACAATCTGAGAAGACCTATCCATGAGTGAAGTTGTGCACAAAGGTGGGGCCCACAGGAGAATATTTCAATAAATTAATTCATTATATTGTTAATTTTATTTTTAATAAGTTTATTAAATATCTTATTGCCTTAATAGCAGTACGAACAGAGAATCTGGATTAACATCTCAAGTTCTTAATTGCAGGAAAGTGTCATTGCCTTGATAATTTTATGTCATCAGGTTTGAATGAATCATAAAATCATAGAACCACAGAATATCCTCAGTTGGAGAGGACCCACAAGGATCATTACAGTCCACCTCCTGGTCCAGCACAAGTCAGTCCCAAGATTCACAGCATGTGCCAGAGAGCATTGTCCAAATGCTTTTGATCTCTGTCAGGATGATGCTGTGACCTCTTTTCTGGGGAACCTGTTCCAGTGCCCAACCACCCTCTGGTGGAACTTTTTTCTAATACACAGACTGAAGAATTTATGCACACTAAAAAGATCCTTTCTTTAATCTGGAAAGTTTTCACTTTAGTTTTACACAAGAGTTTTATAATTTTCCTAAACTGGAAAAGCTGATATAATTTTCTCTTGTTAATGAGGTCCACAGAAACTCTTGGGAAAGATTACAAATGAGAAGTCATTATGGACAACACTTATGTAGTCAAGCTTACTAAGCAAAAGACAGAGTAGCTTCTTTGGTTCTGTGAAGATACTTGTTCACCTTCCAGTTAAGAAATTCTGAGTGGTAAAGACTGTCATCAGAATCTCTTGGTATTTAAATATTGGGATAGGTTAACCTCTATTTACTTTAGTTCTCCTGATTTTAGGGGTATAGTTTGAATTTTCACTTACAAGTGTTCTCAACTGTGCAACCTGTATTGACCTTAGCTAATACTTCAAGAATCAAAAGAACTTGAGAAAAAAATGTAAAGTCCTTCTACTGGATAATTATGTGATTTATATTTTTCTGTCTCACATTCGTGTCTATGGTGACTTTTCTTTTTATACGTGTACTTCAATTTTTTAATCCTCCTGTGCTCTTCATTCTTCTCTTGTATGCTGAAACCATGTGTAGACAAGTTCCACAGGTAGTGGCACAATTGTGTCATTCGTTTGTTCATTTTTTACTTTATCCCTATCAATTTGGTTGATAGACACTTTTAAACTTTCTTCTTATGTAAGAAAGGCTAAACAACAAAACTCAATTTACTTTATACCACAGTTAAGATGCCATTGAGATTAACAGGAGCAATTTGTATCATTTTGGAAGCATTTTATCTCAGTCTCCAGGGATTTGTTTAAACAGCACAACATTCTGTTCCCGTTAGTAACCACAAAAATGAGAAATTTAGATTTAAGTGACAGTTAAAATTTTGCATAATTTTCTTTTTCCTCAGTTAGGAGAGGGATTTGTCAGACAAATAAGACAAAAAAGTGGGGGGGTCTTACAGGTAATCACCACATTACAAACATACATTCATATTCAAGACAGCTATGTTTTTATACAACCTGGGGTATCAAAATTCTTAGCTCAGACAGAAGGAAAAACAGCCAATTCCAATAATCTCTTGAAACAAGCTGTCTAATACTTCAAGATTATCTTCTTTCATTTCTGAAAATCCACTTGTTAAAAAAGGACAATGCAAGTGACAAAAAATTAGTTGAAATACCTGGTTTCTACCTATTTTTGCCAATGACCTGACCCATTCTGTTATCAAGGTCTTCCTGCTAATTAAAGATTAAAAGTAATTCTGCAAGAATTAAATTATTTAAACAAAGCTTACTAATGAAAGCTTCCTTATCAATGTTGTCACTTAAAAATATCAGATGGCAAAATGAAAATAGTATACTAAAAGCCTACTGGTCATGAGACAGCAAATTTGTTTTGCAAGGGAGAATTAATTCTTTTGCACTTCATAGAAGTAATGCATTTGTTTAAAATGGGCAAAGTATAAGAATTTATTATACTTGTTTCTTTGTTTTCCAGTGCTTAGCTTTCATAAAGGGTGTGATCCATTCTTAATCACTCAACAATTTAATGGGTTTTCAATTAAAAAATAAAGTCTATTTTTATAATTTGCTGATGATTTGAAAAATAGAAATACAAAACTTAGCAAAATCTAACAGTGCTTCTCTTTTAGCAGGCAAACAAAGTAGTGTCAATAGGAAAGGGGGGCATTCTTGCTCCTTTAAATTCAAGAGTAAATTCCATGTCTTCAAAAGAGCCACAATTTCACCCAAGGAGTCCTGCAGTGGTGGGCTGTACTGCAGCAGCTCATGCACACATTCCCCCTTCTCCGTAGTTTTATAGCTTATGGCTCTCACAGTATCATGGTGGCCTCCACCAACTAGCCCAGGCTCTGACTGCTTCTTCCCTGCTCCCAAGTTCAACAGCTCCCATCCTGTCCTGGATTGCCAAACAAATTGTGTTCTATTTGCTGTCTGTATGGGAGTTGTCTTCTGTTAGGTGGGCAGTTTTCCTTATCTCTTCCACAGCCACTCCTTCCTCGGGGAGACATCTGCTGGTAGCAGGCTATTGACTGATAAGAACAATAGCATCCCATTGTGAGATGCTCTGCCCAGAGGGAGGAGCCCAAACATTCCTACCTGGATATAATCTTGAGATTCTGGAGCACCAGCACAGCTTTCTCCATTGGATTTCCCCAGAGGAACAGTTGCCTCTTCCACTGGATCTTCAGAGGAAGACTACACCTTTCTACAGGATCCCTGCTCCAACAGAACCACACCTGACACTCCAGGAAGACTGCAACCACATTTCCAATTGGACTGCTACCAACACCCTGCCCCACAGGGTGTCAGGTTGTGTTCTGACTCTGTCAGTGGTGTTTTAGTTTGCTGCATTGTTCATTTTATCTTTTTATTTTCTTCTCTAGTAAAGAACTGTTATTCCTGCTCCCATATTTTTTGCCTGAGAGCCCCCTAATTTAAAATTTATAACAATTCGAAAGGAGGGGGTTTACATTTTCAGGGGAGGCTCCTGCCTTCCTTAGCAGACACCTGTCTTTCAAAATGAAGACATATCCTGACTGCAAAATTCTGACCTCAGCCAACACCTGGCCCACACCTACTGTCTGACCCCTCACTAGGGTGAGATCTTGAAGAATGTATAAAACTTTATAAACTGCACGCATGTTGCTACAACAGTGTAACATCATATAAAACACTTAATGCAGGATCAAAGTATTTCACCTGTCATGAAATAATTATTATAATTACAGAGAACTAACCTAAAATGTGCTGTATTCAGTCAGTTAAGTGGCCTGTCACAGAGAACTGGATTTTTTGTGCATTCTGTTCATGCTGGGTTTCTCCAGTTTGCATTGCACTGAGGCTGCTGTTGGGCCTAGTCAGATTTTCTTGCTTGCTTGCTCTTGTCCCTACCCTGTGGTTTCTCAGACTACTCTTCCCTTCCTCTCATAAACCCTGTTGACCTCTACTCTGTTTTACTGACACCACAAAATGAGTTCTGATAATTTGAAAAAGAATGAAATTTCATTAATAATGCTGAGATTACTCCAATGGGATACAGACAATGGTGTGAAAAAGGGCAGGATTTAGCCCTTTGCCATTATCTTTCAGAACTTAAAATATATAAATATCACCTGCCATGCTACAACAGCTTCTTTTTCCCTGCTATGCTAATTGTTTGAAAATTTAGAGTGGAAAATGAGAACATATTACAGATTGAAAAGCATCCAAGGCCTTGTGCAGTGGTGAGCTCCCATAGGCAGGCTTCTGCAGTCCTCTGAAAAATTTAAGCATGTGATTCCATGCATTTCACATTGTTAACTTCCTGTGTAAAGCTCTTGCTTCAAACATTCCTACTGATGCTACTTTTCCTATTATTGACTTTCCCTTTGCTATATTTTTTTCCAAAAAAATTTTTTTTTGTTATCTGCAAAAATGGGTGATAATTCTCCTTCTGCTCCTCCTGTTCTGGAGAAAACTTTGTTATTTTACCTAGACTAATTTGATGTAGTTAAGCCTATGTGAAGCTTTTCCGATTTGCTGTTATTCCATTTCATTACTGTTCCACTCCACCTGTATATGTGAAAAAGTGTTCTTCATATTTCACTTAACCATACTGTTAAACTTTTCTTTTTCTTGCAAGTCAGCAGAGAAAAAAAGGGAGATTATAAACTAATTACTATCAGGTCACAGAATTTCACAAAGCTTGACTCTTCAGGCTCTCTGTCTGGTCTGGTTGAGGGCTTCAGGAATTTTTTCACAAGACAGGGACAGATGGATATTTGCAATACAGTTGCTTTGCTTCTCCCTTCAAGGTAATCTAATTCATTAGACTTGTCACAGTTTAAATATTAGATATCTGCTAACCTAGTTTGGCTGAAATGGGTAGAGTTTCACGAGTAGCTCTACCAGCTACTTGTTGGAAGTTTGCCGTCTCCAAAAGCGTGGCAGCAATAAGTGCTTGAGAATAAGCTAAAGATCAAGAACTTCATTAAGGCAACATAGCTGCAGCTAATGAAAGGACACATGTCCACAGTCAAATATAAAAATGTATCATAAAACACCAGCTACATTAAAATGGATAAATATAGACTATTACATTTTCCTCTAAACTGGAAAATTTTTATTCTATGTGTATGTTGGAATATAAAGGGACTAGGCAAACAATTTGACCTATGCGGTTATAATATGATAACCATTTGGCTGGGAGCCCATCTGGTTGCTCCATTTCTCTTACTTTTTGTAAAGTAAGATAACAAAATTCCCAGCCTCTTGAAGGTATTTGCCTTTTGATCAATTGTAATAATTATCTACTTATTTTCTTATTAGGGGCAAGTACCCAAACTCTGATCTAATTTTCAAATACTTACTAGTAACAGCAAATAAAGATTTGATTTATTCTGGCAGAACTTTAATGGACAACAGAACATTAGATAAACAAAGGCCCCAGTACTGCCATGTAGAAAAAAAGCTTTATCATTAAAAGAAATTAAAGTATTTGTTAAAAGAAATAATATTCCAAATGCACTTGTGACAAATTCTGTTTCAACATAACAAAAATTAAGTGTGGGTTAATATTTCAACATGTATTTTACAAAGGGTTGCAAGAGCTTTCTATCAGAAAAGCCACATCATAGCCATAGAAATAAGCCAAAAGGCAAAGCTTTGACGTTGCTATAGAACTGGGTTAATGACTAGTGAAATACCTGAACTTTAATCAAGGAGATGGACTGAAATCAGGCCCTTAAAAGTTGTGTATGAACATCTGAATTGCTTACAAAAATTCTGACTATGCAGGTACCTATAGTGAAATATCAAAGCATATGGAAGGAGTCTGAAAATGACTAGCATACCCTGAGCTGCTGATTGCAATCAAATTCTGTGTAACCTTTTAAAAGCAAACACTTATCAAAATTCAGTTCATGTTCTGGTGCTATCTAATGTTTCTGTCTTTTTAGATTAATATAACCTGAAGGCAGCCACTCTGCACAAGAAAAGGATCCAGGCTGAGGTGCTACTGATTTCACCGGTAATAGGCTCAACATCTACAAAACAACTTGGGAAAATGTTTATTGTCATTTTTGTGCCAAGATCCCAGACTGCATACTGCTGACTTTCCTGCTGTTTGGCTTTCCTAAACCTTAGCAGTGATGTTCTCATTTCTCTCAAAATGCCCATCTACTACAAACTCACTTTTTTACTTACCTTTGAGGTTGGCTCCTGATCCTTTCTTATTCTGTTTGAGTCAGACTCTGGCAGCTTTTGACACTCACTATTACACCCTAATTAAAACTGACTCTATTGATCCAGCTCAATCCTTCAGGTTGTTTCTAATCAAAGGCCTGGCAGCTCAAGCCAGATTTTACAGCAGCATGTTAACTTACAATCACACCTAGGGAGGGAGGCTGCATAAGAGGACAATGCAGAGCTGCAGCTGTAGAACAGTTATCATCCACACAGGGCCATTTGTTGCCTACAAAGAAAACCTGAAGATTTTTTGTGGTCAAATGGTAGCTTTTCATGGCCAGCTCTTCTTTTCCAAATCTGTTTGCTCCAAAAGTCTATGGCTATTTAAATTAGCACTGTCAAGCAACAGAGCTAAAATAATATATTTTACAGAAAATAGTATTTTTTACTCAATTGAATAATTTTGTTATCAAATTAGAAAATACATAGGAATGGACTGGGAAGTCCAGCTGGCCTGTGTATTGCAGAAAACAGATAATATGAAATTGTCACTATCACAGTAAGGCAAGCTCTGATTTTGTTTGTAGCCCACCTATGTTAATATCACAGCTATAAAATGTGAATTTAGGATGCCAATAGCTGTGTTTATGTGTTGGTTACCCAGCATCTCCTCCACTAACTTACTAGTTTTAAGATTTGCACCTTCCAGAGATGAGAGTCTTGTGTTTACCCTTCAGGCAGAATAAGTATCGGTGTGTGTCTGTGTGTCTGCTATGTAGGTAACAAGTGGATTTGGTTCCTAGCAGGTCTAAATTCGATTCTTTCCTTATAAAGTCAGTTGCCTCTCTTCAGGCAGAGATAACCATGTGAATTTTTTGCAACTGTACAGCAGATTTCTTGAATGATCATGTTTTTTAGTCAGTGGAAATTCTGATTCTGCAGCACTTTATCACAGAAACAGTCAGAGGTAAGTAATCTCAAACTTCTCTCCTGCAGCACATCCCTCGAGGCACATCAATCCATGTCTCCAGGTAGACAAAATAACCTCTCTGCTGCTAGTCTAGGGCTGATGAAATAACCTGGAGGTAGGAGGGCACTGAGTGCGGCTGCTTTGCTCCCCACAAGTTCTCTTGATTGCTGCTGCTCTCTCAGTTCCTTGTGTCCTTCCAGACCTGCCTGCCTGCACTGGCTAAGTGTCTGGGTTTAAATCAAAATTACCAATTTATGAAAATGTGTAGTTTAGGTTTTTTCACCTGTGTCAATAAATCCAGACTCTGCAGACAAGCAAACCAATAGAAAACAAATGGGTGTCTGTCTCCCAGAAAGTGATCATAGGGCAGACATGTTGGTCTGCTGTGCTTGATGCTCCAGGTACACGTTTACAAAGCAAGGACGTGAAGGAAGAGCTCAGGCCATCATGATCCCTGCCCCCATGCTGCAGTCACTGTCTATTCAGAGGTGGCTGACCCTCAGAGGGCTGAGACAACCATAAAAGTGCAGCTACACAGGGATGGCTTCTCTCCTCCCCACTGCCCATTTGTGGGCAGATCCCTCGTGGCTGCTGTGATGTGCAGGAAAGCCAAAACACTGCAGCAACACCCCCAGTATCACATCCCATCTAGGACACAGCCAGGCATGATGCAGCCATCTCTCAGGGTGAGCCAACAAGCACCTCTTCTTTGTCTCTGGAGAGCTCTTGATGACTGCCCATGACAGGGAGTAAAATTTGTCACACTGCACTCAGCCCCCATGCCAGCTACAGCTATCATCTGGATGATTGAATTCAATCACTAATGGCCCATTTACTTTAAGGAGGCCATTCTGCAATTCAGAAAGGTATCTTGCCTTCAATGGGATGATTTTGCCAGGGAATATATCTATAGCTGTTTTGCTCTGGATATGCAGTAAGAAAAGCAATTTCTGCCGCTAAGACTAAGCAAGCTTACTTAGCCCTCTTCTTACTGTCTGGCCACAAATTTGAAATAATTGCAAATGTTATCAGCATTTCCTCATTAATGCTATAAGGACAAAGAAGGCCAATGGCTTTTCTTCTATTTGTTACTTTCTAGATAGTTGTACAATAAGAATTCAGCAGGGTGTAAATTCATCTTCTCTCCCCCTTCTTTTCACTTGTATGTTGGTTTATTTACATGTTTTCATCTCTTTTCCAGAACTGAAGAATCTTATATTAATTGATAACCCTTTAATAACATCATACAGGCCCTGGTATTCCAGAAGGCAGTCCTGACCCATAGAGGCTTCTGCATGCTTCAACATGCTTTAAATTCCTGGTCCAACTTAACCCCACTGGCTTCAGATGGACTGGGAACCATCTGAAACAGAACCCAGCTTTTCTGACTTTTAGGGGCAGCAGCAGATAACACAGGGCAATAACATTTCAAACACTGTGGACAGTGATTATTTGACCATGTCTTAAGACATGCCTATGATTTTTTGTGCTTTTTAAAATTTATAGCTTAAATTTTACTCCAGACTGCTATACAAAAGTGTACTATAAGGCCAGGGCAGTTATAACATGAAAATGGACAAGGGGTTAAAAAAGGAGAAAAACCAATTCTGGTAACAACAGTTAGTAACAAGGAAGGGGTTGGAGCAGAGAAAAGAGTTCAGTACCTCTGTTGTAAAGGCACTGGTGGGAGAGATTGCTGTGCCCTTCACAGAATGAGTTCTGTATTTTTCCATGGAATGAATTACATTAGCAGTCATATATCAACAGGCAATGAAATACAACATGACTCCTTGTGCAAGACAAGTGAGTTTCTTTCTTGTAAGTCCTGCTTTCCCTTAGAATCTTCCTGTTCCGGTCCCTGCTGATGGTGCAGCCCTAATGAGCAGGAAGAGTGCTTCCTTCCAGGCAGCTGGAGTGCTTTCCTGGAAAATAAAAGAGTTAATCTCACCTTCTAACTCTCTGGATACGTGTTGTGGCCAAGAGGCTTGTTAGGCAGGGACTGCAGCATCACACCTTGCTGTGCTGCTCTGGTCCTGGCACAGCACACAGCCTCTCCTCAGCACCAGCCCCAGCTGAGTCCCAAGAACATGAAGAAGTCAACTCCATGCTCAGAGGTCTGGGGAGGGAAGGATGAGAGGCAGGATTTAAAGATTGCATCTACTTTCAGGCCCCTGATTCCTTTTCAAAGGACTTGCAGCCACTAAATAACCTGTGATTAACACTAGTACCACTGGAAAAAACATACTAAAGCAAAATGTAATAGCTATCTCATGATGAGCTATGATCTGAAACATTCTGCGCAAAAGGATTACCACAGGCTTTCCCACCTGATTACAGAAATAGCTTTCCTTCCCTCACAACTCCTCCATAAAAATAAATAAATAAACAAACATTCCCTGGGGACCTGACAGCTTGACAAATTGCAAACAAGTTTTCAAATGAGGGACAAAACAGCAAGATTTTAAATCAAGTCTCTCCTCAGTATATAATTTTAATTTGAAATTTATTGGAAATAAATTAGTGTAATTATCCACTGAATCTATCATTCATTGACCATGAGAGAGATTTTAGGTCAAATGATTAAAATTTAGTATTTTATAAAACAACACTTCCTGTTCAAAGCGCTAAAGTGAGTGAATTTACATTATCAAGTGGCCTTGGGTTTAAGCAGCCAATGTATACAAGTCCCTAAGTTCCCTAGGATTCCTCTCTGCACACATTCACCACTTGTCATTTGGCCATTGCCTTCATCTCAAAAGCACTGGCCTTTTACATTTCTAACCTAACAGTCATGGTTTCAGCCTGTGGCTAAGATTAAATTTTCTTTGCAACTGCCTCTGCTTGCAAAGCTCAGCCTCAGCCTTTCTACCTGGTTTGCAAACCAGCTGCAGTCCCCATAACATTTGCATGAAGCCTGGGAGTGATAAATGCATGTGAAAAACATCATTAATGTATCAGCCAGCACGTCAGGAGCCGATGAGGCACTGAAATGAAATAATGACAGTAGATCACAGCTTTCAGTGAGATGCTGAGCAGCAATATGCTCTACACCACCTAAATTAAAGCTACTAGCCCAGGTCCTTAAGAGAAAAGTTGAAGAGTGTGGGGACAATGTCTCAGGCTGTAGAGAGGTCTGTTTTGAAAGAGGAGCCTTGCAGACACAATCCAGTCGTGCTTCTGCCTGGTAAATGGTGCATCAGGCTCATTTACCAGGCAATTGGGACTAACTGGGGTCCCTCTGTGTTACAGTACAAGCTGGTCTGACTCCACATTACACCTCTGCATGCATTAAAAATTTCCAGTGAAACCCAAGATGACAGAGGACACCCGTGACTCAGAAGGTGACATTCTCCTTTCTGAGTCAGAGCTGAGCAGAAACAGCAGCATGATGCTGGAGGACGCTGCTCCTTGACAAGATGCAATGAGTTCAGAAACACTGAACAATCACTGACAATCCCATGCTGCAAGTTTGGGAGACTACTCAGCTATCCTCATCAGTTTCCAACCAGAAATTTACATCTGCACACCAAAGTACCCCTTGCAATTCTACTGCAATGACACTTGTCATAATGTTCTTTCTAAAAATTTATACAGAAATTTTAAATCTTTACTGTATTTTAGTTTGGAGATGACTGAAACTCTGCACAGAATGAAGCAATTCCTGTGTGCTGTACGTACAGCTTTTGGGACCCCTAAAAGATGAAAGAATCTATCCCGTGAAAATTTTATTGTATTAATAATCCAAAAGACTAACAGAGAAATCAAGATTTACAATATTTTTGATAATGATAGGATCTTTAAACACAAAACAACTGACTATTGCACTTCATCTCAGCATAACATTTATCTTTAAAAGCTTTGGACTCTTGCATGGTCAAGGAGTGATATAAAAATTATTTTTGCATGGATGGTGGTGGTGCCAAAGAAACAGATGGGATTGGGACCTTCTCTCTTCTTGACTCTCTTCTAGATCCCAGGATACACTTCCCTGTGGCGCTATGCAGTATGTGAAGGAGGGAGCAGAACCACAGGGCCAAGTGAGTATCACAAATGGAATAAATACCTTGCTGGTTTTCCAATACATTTTATTTGTGAATTTAGAGGTTAGGCTTAGCTAAGAAAGGCTGAACTAATGTAATGCCCTAGTTTCCCCCAAGCAGGACAGATAAGCCCACAGGCACTAGTGCTGGCCCTTTGAGTGCATTCAGCTTCAGTGCAGAGCACTTGGGACAGGAAGAAACAATGATAGAAGCAAACCTGCAGCTTGGGCTGTCCAGCCTCCAGCACTAATAAACATCCACCTCTGAAAGCCTTTGACATCACATTCCATGAAATGTGGGGTACTTATTGCAGTAGTTGTTTAGTATACACAGAAATGAATTTGCTTTTCTCATAGGTCTCTGGAATTCTGGGCTGAAAGAACAGCTGTTGCAATATCCATCATAGTAAGGACTCCATTATTCCAGCAGAATAAATGGGAATTCTTGCTGCAAAGTCACAGAGAGAAGGGTGTGGCAATGGAGTGACTGCAGAAAGAGGCCTCTATGTGCCCCAGAAGACAATGGGAAATTAAAGAGCAGCACAGCAAAGAGATGTGCCAGCTACAAAGTTTGTGTTGAAGTTGCCTCCAGGTATTGGAGAAGAGATGACATTACTGCAGATATGGTATATCATATTGTAAATGAAAGAAGAATGAGAGTCTTTAATACAGAATGCCATAAGGGAAGTCAGGGCAAAGGAAGTTTTTGTTTACAGAACAACTAAGGGAAATGGGTGAGTACAGTGAAAATGAGACCCCTGCTGAATCAGAAATGGCATATCTAGTTTTCTCAGCTGCTCAAGACAGAGAGAAGGCAGGTGGGAAAACTACAGAGGACAACAGAAGCAACTGCTATTTGTTCAGGAAGATGAAAGACATGGAAAGCAAGTTTCAACTTATCTGAGAGGAGGGTGGAACAGGAACAATATGTAAACCTCAAAGAAGCTCATGATTCAGAAAACAGGCCAAATCCCTGTATGAATTCTTTCCCAGACAACAGCATAAACCAAAAGAAGAAAGTGGTTTTTTATTTAATCTGGTAAGAGTTTGGTCTTTGTCTTTTCTAAGGAAATAGAAACCAAAACTACTATTCCTCTGCAGTTAAATTTCTCATGTTTCTCACATAAATATTTGCTTGGAAGATTTAAGCTATCACATCAGAGATGCCAGGCCATGCTGAGGATGTGGAATGCATACTAAAGGTGGAAAAACTGATTATAGTCCAGTATAGTGTGCTGTCAATGAGAAATGAGAGTTCCAGGACCCTGTTCAGATCTCCACCAGAGACTCCTTCACATCCAGGTTTAAATTTGGGTGTGGTGTGACTCAGTGTCTCCATGTAAACATACTCAGTAAAATTACTGTGTACTCCACAGATTTGCGAAGTGTTTGCTGCACTCCCAATGAAAGTGCATAATACTGAAAGAACAATTCATTGTCCATAAAAATATAGTTGTAAAACCTGAAATTTTCTCCTCAAATTTAAGAAAAATCAGCTGTAGTGTTAAATGCAGCCAGCCGATCATGTACAATGTTTATCAACACTTCACTATAACATGTTCCTGCTGATTCATGAATTGTAGTTCACAATTGAAAGTGGATGATTTTTAAAGTGATGTTGCTGTGGGGATTTTTTTCCTGCTCACAAAAATAAGAAGAACAAATAAATTATTGTACAAAACCCCAGAAAATTTTGTTCTGATAATTATGTCTTGTGCCTGTAGCAGGCAAAATTCATAGGATCTCTTCATAGCAGAAAAAGGACTGTATGATTTTGAAAATAATTACGTATGGTGTTTTAGATACTTTTTAAAAAGAGAGTCAGTGCTTGTGTGTCAAGCCAATGATGGAGAATTCTGGTGTGACAGAACTGACCAGTCATGAGGTAAGAATTAACTGACATACTAAAAAGTTATGAAACCAGCAGTCATTACTACAAAATCACTATGTAGAACTTCCCAGGATTTTTAATGAATCCACCAACCTTCGAGAAATACAAGCCAGAGACAATATTTCCCATGAGGAATGTAGAGCATCTCAGGGTACTTTGCAAATCATATATATGCTCACTGTAGAAGCACCAGCGCATCTTCTATGAAAGCATCTTCTGCTTAAAAACATGCCACACATCACACAGACATTTTGAGCAGGAAATTAAAAATATGTCCTATGAGACTGCTAAGATTAACCAGTTAAACTGAGTCTAAATGCACTTTTCAATCAAGCTTTGCTCCAGCTTCCAGAGAAAATCCTATTTCTTTTGAGAAAAAGTGTTCGACTAACAATATAACATTCACACGTACAATTTTAGTTCAGCCATTCAGCTCCTTCATGACATGCACACTGTACTCTTGCAGACTTGTGTCCACTTGTGGGATCCCATACAGGAGTAGCAGAGAGGTAGAAACAGCACATCCTACTGCTTCCAGCTGCCATCTTCCCAGTCTTTCTGAACCTGCCAGAACCCACTGGTCCATTCTCAAGCCAGGTGAACAGGTCACCATTTAGCAGCTTGAGGCTCGTGGAGTTGCTGGGGCAGCAGAACAGTCTAGGGGTCTCTTCTCTCTGCTGTTCAGGCCAGGGCTATGGGCAACCAGATTGCACTGATGGTCCTGGGGAGGGGTCAGGGTACAAGTCATTGCTACAAGGAAGAGAAGGAGGAACAGAAAGTACAGCAATTACTACCCCAAAGCATTTGTCAGTAGCAGGGATAGCAATTCCTATCCTTCAGTGTCCTCCCCAGCATCCCAGCTCAGTTTCAGCCCTCCAACCCATCATCCTACATTAAAAACAAACAAACAAACAAACCCACCAAAAAAAAAACCAAACAAACCTCCAAACATTTAGTTAAACTGTTAAAGTGTCCAACACATTTTTTAGTTCTTACAAGGAACAGGAAATGCAGAGATTTGCGTATCTCTGTACTAGAGGCTTTGGTAAATGTATCTGTATCATCTACATTGACATTTATTTTTATGTTAGGACATAACTACACAGTCAGTTGTGTGCTTGCCTGCCATGATTCACTGTGAGCAGTGGTTGTACTCTCCCACCAGCACTATTCTGACTCTCCAGCCTGAGTGCAATGAAGCAGGCAAAGGAGTAAAAAGTAAGCACCAGAGCTCCCGTGTTCTAATCTAACAGATGTGTGTGGAAGGATTTTAGATACCTCTTTCCCTTTTTTAACCCAAGCTAACAATAAATAAATCTACATTATTGTGGAACCTGAACCAACAGTGATAAACCTAATCCACTTAGGTTGCAGAATAAAAATAATCACTGTAATGTCTTTACTTCTACTGTTTAAGGGAAAAAAAAACATTACTTTAAATAGTTGGTGTAACAGACTCTTAGGGTTTATTAATAATTTATATTTCACAACAAGAGGAAATTGATAACAGATTTTATATGGGTCATAAGGGCATGATCCGACTTTGGCAGTCAGGGTTCTGAATGTGAAAATCACACATGACCATTTTGGCTGGGAAAGGATGGCTCATGGTGGGCAGCAAAGTGAGCTGCTTAAGAGCTGGAGAAACAGCCAGTGGTGTACAGAGACAAAGTCCCCTGAAAAACAGTCAAAGCTTAACAGTCAGTATGAGCAAATATTTCTTTATGAAAGTATTAAAGCAATTCCTTCCTGACACATCAGTGAACTCTGGGAACAGCTGGAACTTGATAGCTTAAAGGATAAAGAAAGATTTATTTTAGCACCACAGGGTTGACCAGGGATTTTTTTTTTTCTAGAAATTCAAGATATTCATAGCTTTGTTGGAGAGAAAAGCAGAAGAGGAGATTCATTATACATGTGCAACATTTATTTGGGGTAGGATTGTTGCATAAGCCATCCATCCCTTCTGGGTTACTATCACTAAATATTTTATGTTTTTAGTGGACATCCTGCTTGCATTTGTGACTATACCAGAAAAAGTCACTATCTTCAGGCACTCAAATTCAGTCCTGGCAAAGCAAGGTGTTAGAAATGCTAAATCTTGATGCCCAGTTCATAATTCTGCCTGAGCAATGGCCAACACAGTGCAAGAACACCTAAGCTAGCTCCACATCAGAAGATTTTTCACATATGGACAACTATTGATGGCAGCACAGAGCATCCTCTCAGCAGCACTGCAGGCCAGGAAGCTCTCTCAGCAGCAATTCACTGCAGCAAGCTTTGCTATAACTATGACCTCCCTGAGATGCAGGATGAGCAGAGGAGGGGGTCAGAAAAGCCTTAATCCCATGAATACAGAAAAAAAAGTAAGTTGGATGGATCAAGTGACCCCTGGAATACAAATTTTTCAAAATTTTACATCCGTGTCCTTCCTTGGCTGCACTCAAATAAAATTAATAGCACTCTTATTGGCTGGCACGTTAATCTCACATATAAATTTAACACAAAGCATTACACCTTTGTACCTCAGGTCTGTTTCTATGCATATGCATGATGCCAGGAAACAGCCCAGCCAAATTCCTAATGATATCAGCACAAAGATGCCAGGGATACAATTCAGAAATTCAGTCTCATATACCATAAAACTCCTTTATGTCCTGTCCAACCACTACACACAATGGAGTTTTGAAACACACTTCTTACATGAAGAGGACAGATGTTTAAAATTAAAATTAATGTTTAGATCACCATTGTTTAAGAGGGAGAGATGGAGAGTTTTATCCCTACCAGGGGAACATATAGTGCCTATACTGAATGAAACAGATTTGCTGGAAATCTCTAGCCAAAAGCAACTTATGACCTAAACCAGTTCAACCATTTAAAGTACAAAATTTTGCCACCTGCAGGGTAATCTCTATTAGCAGGACAAAATACTACAGATGTTGTGCATCAGTTTCACTGGAAGGACTTGTCAACTAGTTTAATAACTTGTAAGGGAGGCCTTACACAAGGCCACCCAGAAGATCAAACCTCTCCCAACAACAATAAGAGACTTAGTCAAACTCAAGAGCTCCTCTGAGTCAGGTTGACTGAAAGGTTTCAGATTCTGGAGTGATTCATTCATTCAATACTTTGATCACATTTTTACTCTTCCAATCTCTGTGCAGCTCTGATCAGTTCTTGACAGCAGTCCCAAGCATGAATACTTCACCAGCATCCTTGTCACTCCTAGTCCCAAGGCACCTGCTAGCCAGCCTCCTTCCACAGTCCTGACACTCACAGGCTCAGCAAGAAAAGCCAACAATGCTTGATATGCTTCATTAACTCAAAAAGCATGGACAAAGTTTTTGACTAGACTAGTCCTTCATCTGAAATGGAAAAATGAATCTCTGCAGCCACTTGAGTTGAACAGATATAGTGGTGGAGAACAGCAGACAAGCATTTAGAAAATATTGCAGTTAAATACCAAAAAAGTGGTAAGTGGAGTAAATACACTGCTTTGGAATTTGGGTTAGGGTCTTCATGGTAACCATATATTTGTGCTCTAGATATTTGCAGCTTATACCCAGTCAGCCTTAGAGAATGTGCTTTTGCAGACCTGGAGCCTCATTGGTGGGTGTGATTACAGCTTAAGCCATGTCACACAAGTCCTTATTGCCCTAAACTGAAAAATTAATCCTGTTACTGCAAACTGTAAGGGGTCAAATTGCATTCCCAGCACTAACACAGGAAAGCCATTATAAAACACTGAGAGCAGGAAGAGTTTATGAGGTATCTTAGTGCAGAGCTGCATATATCAAAGTTGATTTAACACCGTTCAAAACTTAAAGGGTGGGAAGGAGAAAAAAAAAAAAAAAAAGAAAGAGAAAAATCCCACTCTGGATCTGCTTGAAATAAACATTGTCAATTTGTTCAATAGGCCAGAGGAGAAAGTGGGTCAGCCAAAATATTTTGGTTTGTGTGATATTTCACAAAACCTTTCTAAGAATCTCTTTCTAAGGACAATATTAAAATCTCTCATTTGGCAAAACTAAGATGTTTAGATGTTTTCTTTTAAAAAGACTGAAATAATACAGATTTTTGGAAGAGAAATTTTCCTCTGTGTTGTTGTTGTTTTGGTTATCTCTAAGAGCTTGCCAAATCTAACACAATTAATAAATATTATTGTTTTAAATAATTTTCTGGTTAATAATATTTTTGATGGAAAAGGGATGCTTGGTTCAAATTTAGATTTAGCACTTGAGAGGCCCCCTTCATTTGTATCCAAAATCAGGGCTTGCAGAGCTCTGGAAAAAAAATCTACCAGGATGCCATACTGGGATGCTTTTAGCAGCATTCTGAAAAGACACGGGGTTTATTACATATCAAAGTTGACCAGGAAATAAGAAAAGCATGAACTAAGAACTCAATTCTAAACACAGCATAAATAAGATCTGATCTTTATTTCATTACCTTCCTTATACCCAGCTCCTCGTCTATGCTCTGCCTACATTTTGCTAGATTTTTAATTCAGAAGGCAGTTGAATACCTTCCAATAGTGCAAAGCCCAAAACAGCCATAACTCCAGCCATCATTGCTCAGTTGCCTTGCTAATACATTTTTGCCTAGCTTAAACTCTTGTTTCAACATTGTCACCCACCACTAATGCAAATAAGTCTGTGGTCATTAAAAAAAAAAAAAAAAAAGAAAAAAGATCAAAGCCCCATATGGCTCATAAACCCTTTGGCACATCACAGAATTTCATTCCAACTCAATGTGGATAAGAATACTTTATAATGTGCTCTAACTAGGCTGTTATTTGGCAGTCCAGAAACTTGTTTGTTATTTGTATTTTCTGTAGGTTCAATACAAATTGATTTCTCCTAGAGTGACAGCTACTACTGGGTCTCTGTGCACAGACTTTGTCAGAATGGCAGCTTTCATATGAGGCTTCCCAATAATAAATGCAACACAGTGGGTGGCCGGTAGCTTTGGATTCCGTGACCTATAATATTTTCTGTCAAGTCACATGCTCTGAGATAGGTTAGCACTTACTTCCTTTGGTGACCCTGACATATGTATAAAATAAGTACAAATCAGCTAAGTCTGACAGCATGCAAAAAAAAAAAAAAAAAGAGGAAAAATAAAAAGCACTGATGTTAGATTTCTACAACAACCTGTGAAATGTGCTGCTGTTTTGAATAACTTGAATAACTATTTCTTTGACTGGAATGGGAAAAAAAGACAGTCTGTCTTTTCAGTCTGTCTTTTGTTATTTTTGACATTTAATATTGCTTATAATATCACTAGCAACATGGGATTATCACACTGAAATTCTTAACCATACTCCAGCTACATTTCTAAAGAATATCAAAAAGCAGCTCAGAACCTCTGAAGATTTACACAGACAGAAAGAAACTGAAGGGGTCTATTCTTTCTTCAGCGTTTATGTTAGCTGTGTACAGAAATCCCTCATGTATCACCAAGGGCCTTCTAAAAGCCCTGAACAAGTGCAAGAAATTTAGATGCCATACTTCAGAAAATACATAACAGAACTCAGGAAACCCCAAAATGCTGCTGTGCTAAAAACATTTTATCCAGTTCCTTGTGTTTTCCTGACATTTATCTTATTTGGGGTAGCATGAATATTTTTGATATTATCAACTGAAGCAATGTAAAATTTCATGACCAATCCAAATGGCTGGGGAAAACTCTGCAGTTAAAAATGTTCTTGTTTTTTTTGCACAGCCATACAAATCTCTTATTAGTGTCAAATCTAAGGTAGTCTTTGGAGAAGAGGCAAGACTAGTGTAGCAGCCACATTGTAAGGAAACCCTGGGGTAGGTATTAACTTATAGCATATTGATGCATATGATGCAAAGTGCACACGTTTTCACAAGTTATTTTAATAACATTTCTGTGTAATTAACAACTTTTTCAATGACAATTCAGGATGTGAGCTTCACTGATATTATGTTCTTAATTGCCCTTTGGAGGCAGTTTTTTTCTCCTCTAGCTAGGTATGGAATATAGGGGTTCCAATATCTAACCAGGGTGTCTAAATAAGATTGCTGAAGTTAGGTATTGTGGAGCTCTCATATAGAAACTGTAACCATCCTGTGCTTTATGGACATTTCCAAGATGGCTCATGCTTTCACTCCTGTCATCCTAGGACTGCAGAATCTCTGAGACTTTGTGCAACCCCGCATGCATCAGATTGACATTTCCATGCTTGTTTCACAGGGGTGGAACTGAGTTACTGAGAAGTAAATAATTGCCAATAATTGCCTAAAATAACCCAGTGGTTCTAGGAAGAGCATTGTCAGCAGATTGAGGGAGGTGATCCTGCCACTCTACCCAGGCCTAGGGAGGCCATACATGGATTGCCCAGTTCTGGGCTCCTCAGGATGAGATACAAAGCTCCTGGAAGAGGCCCAATAGAGGGATACAAAGATAATTAAGGGACTGGACTCTTATGAGGAAAGGCTGAGGGAGCTGGGCCTGTTCAGCCTCAAGAAGAGAGGACTGAGAGGGAGTAAGATCAGTGTCTGTCATTATCTTAAGGAAGGTGTCAGAGAAGGGAGTCAAGCTCTGCTTGGCGATGCCCAGCAACAGGACAAGAGGCAAGGGGCAGCTCCAAGAGACTTTCTATTAGCCTGTCTCATAGCCATCACCAGGCTGCTTCCTGCACATCTGTTTATGCCTCTTCCTCTTACACGTAAATAAAAACAAATACATGAGGATATGTCTAGAAGCCAGCTTGTCTTCAACCCACCTTTTAGTCCTGATCTTGGAGAGGGTGTTAATTACTAGCTGCCTGTGGAGTTTCATAAAGCCAGAGTAATAAATGTTGTACTTTCAGAAGGAGTTAGAAAATTTCTGATCATTACATATAATAAATTCTGGTCTCTTCTGCTCAAGGTCTTAGACACTGCCTGTAAATCCAAGATACTTCCATCATCAAAACCAGAACCTGCATGTTCAAAAAAAATTTAGACAATTCCAGAGAGCAATTAAGCACATAAATCTGAGGCTGTAGACAAAATCCATCTTCTTGTGGTAGAATTTGAGAGCACTTGACTGCACATGGCACAATGTGGCACTGCCCATTTTCAAGCAACTAGAAACAGCATAAATACAATCAGCGACAGGGCAGAATAAGTTTGACTCAGCATCATCTGATCTGCACTTGTGTGACTTTGAACCATTTTCTAGGTCTGGCAGGAAAAGTCAATGTTTACCTGCCAATTTTTGTGTATGTATGCAAGAATCCGTGCATCTCTGGGCCGTTATATGAGTCCCATCCGGCTAGCTCAGACTCTGGCACACATGGTCTAACATGGACAGAAATAAAAGATCAGAAACGCTCTTCTCCACGTGGGGACGAGTGTCCTGTTTATTGGCTTGGGATGGGACACTCCACTTCCAGCGACAACCCAGGTAGAAAAGAGAGCATAATGCACCTGCAGTGGAGCTTTATACCCGAGGATGGGGGCGGGGAAAGAGGACCACGGCCAATGGGATACCATTGGGGAGGGGCAAGGGGAGGGGTAACCAGGGAACAGACCACCAGGGTGTATTGCACAGGGGTGCATGGGGGAGAGACCATGTGATGAGAGAGGGGGAATAACAATCTCCGTTACATACCACACTCAGTACAAATTTCCCATCACCCAGTGCAAACAACAACTAAATAAACTATTTAGTGCAATACAACATACGTGTATCACATACTTTTCCCGTTTAGGTTAGCAGTAATGTTAAGCTGACGTGTCTGTTTACAAAATTCTGTTTTCTCTGTCCAAATGACTGTTTTTCTTTTAATTCTTATCTTCCTTAAACAGGAATGAAAACCAGAAGGATCTTTTTCATTCACTGATAGGTCTTGTTTTTCTGGAAATCATCATATACAGGGTAAGGCTATATTACATGAGGGACTGTTCTACTGAATAGGAATTTTTGGCAGCAATTTTTCTTTAGCTAAATTTAGAAATTTTGAAATTTTGAATCTATCTGAATTATAAAGGAATTCTGACATCCACGTATAGGTAATTTTTCATACAAAACTGTGAAACAGACCATTATGAAACACTTGAAATATAATTCAGTTCTAATGTCGGCTGGTAGCTAAAACTAAAGCAGAAAACCCAGACAGACAATAATTATGGCAAAATGATGCTTGCAGATGTTGTACTGTCTCCACAGAGATATCCATGACTGACTTTTTATTTGTCCTTCCATGAGTTAAAACAAAAGAATTCTGAGCTGCTTTCCTCTTGTTCTGTGCACATTTTGCATAAAGAAGAAAGAGAGAACTACCACACAGAATGGCCAGCAAGGTCTTACTTCATTATAATCCAGAGCACTGATTGCTACAGTCTGTGGTTGTCTTCTTATTTTACTTGGGCTCACTTGATGCTCAAAGAGGTTTCACTCTGATGGAAGTTTTCATTTGATCAGGTTTTCACTGTCTGCATGAATATATATAAACACATCTAAAATATATGTCCAATATACTGGTTAGTCTTTGATTCATATGACCCTCCTCTTTTAAATTGCTTACATATATGCTTATTCAGCATGGCCTTAACCACAATTCCATATTAAGTGCAATCCTACAAAAAGCAATGGAAAAAATGTGAAAAAATAAATGGGCAGAGAGTTAGGAAAAGAAGACTTATGTCAGATAAAGTGAAACAATAATTAGAAGTGAAGCTCAGCAAATAATTAAACCTCCACAGATTTATGTCAGTAAATTATTAGCTATCCTGTATTTCTCATGTTATAAGCAAAAAACTTCTGCTTTAGTGTAGCATTCTCCTTATTACCCAACTATAGTGTTTGCCCAACCCAAAATAACCCATCTGGTGGGTTTGTATTGGCAATCATTCCTTGTTGGTACCTTGGTTCACCTCGGGAAGACATTATGAAGTCTCTTCTCCTCCTTCTTTATAGGTCAGGCAAATTCTGAAAAACGCAATATGAATCCATGATATCACCAAGACTTTCAGTATCTCTCAGTAAGCAATTAGACTCCATCAGCTGTTGATTGTGTAAACAGAAATGACACAGGCATATGGGAAAAGGTGTATCTTCAAGGGAAATACCCAGGACTTGTAATCATTCAACACAGATCCTGTGTTCTCACTCATCACACCTGCCAATTAACAAATTTAAAAGTTATGGCACAGTTGAAGGAGGGAGGAGGGAGAGTACGACAGAAAAGATAATTAATGCGAAGGAGAAGAATTTTTTGTGAGATTTCATCAAATGATATCATAGCACATTTAAATTATTTTCTTATGTAAATCTATTCTAAATGATATGGCTAAATGAGAATGTAATTTATTGTCAAAGAAAATGGCATTTCATATAGTGTATTTTACATACATAAACACACACACACAAACATAACACATCTGAAGTTAAATACAGGACACTGAAACATTTTGGGAATCTGAACAACAGACTCTCCCAAGCTCATGTGTAAATCTAAAAACTCTTACAGATTCCTTTAATACATGATTCAGATACCCTAAACTTTTTGATGGGCAATACTATGGTAATACCCATGCAAAGACAGCAGCTAAAGTGTTCTAAATTATCTTCATTAAAATCTAGTTATGTTTAACAGAAAAGACATAATCATATGTCTAGAAAAGCTGTGGGTGCCCCAAGTCTGAAATTACTTAAAGTCAGGTTGGACAGGGCTCTGATCAAACTATTTAATGAAAACTGTCCCTGTCCATAGCAGGATTGGACGTAGATGATGATCTTTAAGATCTCCTCCACCTCAAATCATTCTATGATTCTGTGATTCTCATTAAGCACTATCATCACTTATCCATTACTAAATAAATACAGAGAAAAATCAAAATAATGCATGTTCTAAATCCAAGTTTATATCACAGCTCAAGTGCAGGTTTGATGTTTGATATCTACTTGATATTATATTGATAATGTAATAGGAACATTGTCTTTCATCCAAATGTTTGGTGTTGAGTTTGGAACTGCCTCTCACCCCTCTTCACCTGCTGGATGATATCCTAATGAAGATGTGAATTTTCTGTTATGTGATTTAATCTCTTCATGAATATACAACATACTATAGCAGTATGTTCTACATTTAAAACACTTCTGCTTTCCTATTTGAGACAGTTAAGCCTGGACAAAGACCATAAATCCATAAATTTTCCTTTATTTATTTATTTCAGGTTTTTTGCTCCATACATACTGTGTTTGGGGATTATCTTTCTCTTAATCTCAAAACTAAATTGAACACCCATACTGCCTCATCTGCAATGAAAATATATTTGTCTGTTTTCTCTTTGCTGACTGTTCATGGCCCAGTCCCAAAATCTGATTTCTTTGTTCTCCTGCTGGAAAAGTGCTTTCTGAAAGTATCAATTATTACCATTTATTATTAACAATAAACTGGTCAGATTTTTTATTTTCCTCCAAGCTAAAAATTAAGTAGGTAAAAAATGAGAGGTTCTAAAATAAAGCAATTCAACAGCAAAACTGAAACTTCATTCAGAACACGTATCTAGAATGTAAAATCCCCAAGTCACCAGCATCTGACTAAATATAAAAGTATAAAAGTTTTGATAAAGAAGAAAGAAAAAGGATGATTTTAAAAGAAATTATAGTTTTTTTGAGCAGGAGAGATGGATAGGATAGGGTAGGATAGGATAGGATAGGATAGGATAGGATAGGATAGGATAGGATACGATGGGATAAGTCCAGTTGGAGGGGATTCATAGCAATAATTTAGTGCAACTGTGATGCCACTTCAGGGCAGATCACGACTAAGAGTAAAAGCATGTTATTAAGGACATAGTCCAAATGCCTTTTTAACACTGACAGGCTCCACTCTAGGAAGTTGATGCAGCTCTGAACCAATCCCACACATCCTGTCCTTGGATACCAGGAGAAGAGCTCAGCACATCCCCCCACTGGTCTCTTTTCCCAGGAAGCTGTAGAGGGATTGAGATCGCCTCGCAGTCACCTTCTCTCCAAATGAGACAGAAAAGAGTTCTCAGCCACTCCCTACAGAACACTCCTCCCAGCCCTTTCACCAGCTTTGATGTCCTCTGGAAATGCATCCAAGGACCTTCACATCCTGAAGTGGTGGGGCCCAGAATTCCACCCATGCTGAAGGTGGAGCTGAACTCTGAACACAGTGGGACAATCACCTCTTTTGACCAGCTGGCAATGCTGGGTTTGGTGATCCCAGGATGGGCTTTGCCCTCCCAGCTGCTGACTCACATGGAGCCTGCTGTCACCCAGCACCCCAGATGTCTTTCTGCAGGGCTGCTCTCCAGCCACTTCACCCTCAGATTATAATTCTGCCTGGTGTTACTCCATACCAGGTGCAGAAACTGACACTTTTTTCTTGTTAAGTGGCATTAATGTCTCCACAAGGCTCCAGTCTCTTTAGATCTCTCCACAAGGCTCCTTATTCCTTGAGAGAGACAGCAGTATCTCACAGTTTGGTATCATCAGCAAATTTTCTAATTGTGCATTCAACTGGATCATTATAAAAGTATGGAACAGAACTGGTTCTGGAATTGAACCCTGAGGCGCACTGCTGGTCACCATCTGAGTGTCACTATCTGAATGTTCATTGCAGCCCTTTAAGCCCTGCTCCACAGCCAGTTCCCTTCTCAGAGCACCACACACCTGCCTGCCTTACAGCTGGACAACTTGCACAGAAGGATTCTGTGAGGGATGGTATCAAAAGGTTTAGCAAAATCCAGAAAAACTATATCCTACATCTTCCTTCATTCACTTAAAAGGTGGTCTTATCATAGAAGGATATCAAATTAGTTACACATTTTGTTCTCAGCTGTATACCCAAGAGCTGATTTTGAAATTTGAATTAATTTTATTTAAGGGGTACAGAAAGTATACAACCAGAGTTGTACTTGAGCGCCTCTGGAGTAGGACTAAACCCAAGCTCAACAGAGAGCAGAAGGCAGGGGTAAATATATGGAGCTCCCTACACTAACAGCTCATTTTGATTTCTTTTTGTGGTTCCCATGGCAATAATACTACATTACTGTCACAATGCAAACAGTGTTATTGGACATAGTCCAGTGGCACATCTGATTAATGCATGACTTCTGAACATGTATCTGAACTCGATGTGATAGAAATGGCAATTCCTCCATTTTTCCTACTGGTTTGATCCACTGGCTAATCAACTACTGTGATAATACTGTGTCTCATTTCCCACATTAACCTGTCTGGTTTAAATTCCCAGTCAGTTAAACTAAGGAGTTTTTAATATCTAATATTTCTTCCCTATGATGGCACTTATCCCCAAGGATCAAGTCACTTCTCATTCATTGCTGCACTAATGGAACCTGGATGGTGACAAAAGGCACTTTAGACTGAAGCCAGGTAATTCTCTGTGGAATTCAAACAAATTCTGCTATTAAAACAGAACCAAAAATGTCCTTAGGTGAGGGGAGGTGATCTGCAAAAATATAGGAGCCATTTTTGTGACGAGTTGATCAGCACCAAGCCTAAAAAGAGAATGGTAAACTTTCAGAGAGGTTTTGACTCTCTACCACTCTGCCAGAATAAGCCTACTTAAATTCAGGAAGATTAGTGTGTTTCAGTCAGGACTGGGCCCATTCTTACATACTCATCCTCCATGAGTACAAGGACAGATAAGAATCTCTTGCTTCATCATAGCTGGCAGCACCACTCCTCTTCCAGGAGCAGTTCATGGGCATCCTTCTCCCCTTGTAAATAACCACTTCTGAGAGCACAAAGGAGTAATTCTCCATAATTAAAACCTAATTCAATACCCACTGAAATCAATGGAAGTTTTTCCACTCACTTCAGCGTGCCTCCACCTGAGCCCTGAAACCAACAATCGTCTGGTGACATTTGTGTTATATTAACCCAGCCTTTAGGAAGTGTGTTGAGGTCTTCAACTTATTTCACATAAGCCACCAAACAGTAATAATTTTCAGACAGTGTCACCCTGACCCAGATTTGAACTGGCAATCTGGAGCTAGAAAGCACTATAATCCATTGCTAGCCCTGTGGACCATCTGGTCACAAAATCTTGAGCAACTTATACGGTACTTAGTCACTGAGTAGCTTACTGAGACTTGTATGGTGAAAAACAGAATTTGTCTATGGGTGTACATGTGCATATTTAAACATAATTAAGAGTTTTCTCTCATCAACATAAGTACTAATAAAAGATACTGATTATCCATTCACTAGAGTGCAATAAAAGAATTTTACAAGTTTTTTATTGGAGTGACAATTAGTATGAAAAACACAAGGACCTAGGATAAAATCCTAACAAAGTCGCCGTGATCCCCTAGTCAGGCACATAGATATTTTTGCAAGAGTCCCCAGCAATTCCTGTGGGTGTTTCTTTTGAGTACTAAAATGCTTAGTCAGAGACATTATTTTTTGCAGTTTTACAAGGAATTAATTTCATTTTTGCACTTTCCCACCAAGAATTGATCTTGCTAGTTACACACAGAATATATTAATTTCTACCACCATCTCATGCTTATATTTCACAGAAAGGACAAGGGATGCAGCTTTCTTCTGTTTTGTACTTTAACCACTTGTCTGTATTTAAGTAAAATGAGTGTCAAAGGCTACTAGGTTAAATGACGCCGTTTAAAATCCATTTTTCAGATGTATAAGTGACTAAAGCATGGAAGCCAGTGAAAAATCAGATCTAGAGGGAGCTTTGTACATTTTGGATCACAAGTTTGTTCATTAAAGGTTGTCTTTCAGACAAAAAGTATTTAGTCTTGAAATATTAGCAAGAAAGATATTCATATGATTCAATGTATATACTTTAATATTTTAATAATCTTCCTGGTCTCAAAGCCACGCTTCATTTAAGTTATATTTTACAGTAGCAGTCAGGGTCAATTGATACGAAAACTCGTTAATGAAGTGATAGATGTATGAATATAAATGCACCACAAGAAACTCAGACTAAAAAAATCACAGAAAAGGCAGAATATTTCTTGAAGTCTTGTATTTAAATTTGCTTTTACAGACTTATTTTACTGGTATTATAATGCCAGTTTATAATTAAAGATCGATGCTGCTTGGCACTCAGAGGGTTTTGCCTAGTTTATGAACAGGTACCTGCATACTTTACTGCAACTTTTTTTTAAAACCATGTGAATTTCCATCTCATATAAAAGAAGAACCTAACATTTGTCCAAGACCCAAAATTCTTCCTTTTGAGTTCTCCACAATGATGTCACAGTACACTGTATGCGAGTTATCCATGAGTACGTAAGAATAAGCTTTTTGCTGTGTCTGACCTACAAAATAGTTCAGGTGCTAATACAATAATCTTTCTATTCATTGTTCTAGGAAAAAGAAAGGAGACCTGGAAATCTCTGGATTTATGCCTTTACCACTTATAAGTTCTCCTTGTGGCTTATCAAAGGTATTTGATACTCATAAGCTTAATTCTGCAAGTACTATTCACTGCACCTTTCTCCATTTTTTGTTGTCCATCTGCTGATGACAAAAAGATCCACTACACAAGAAGCAATGCAAAATCTGTAGAGAGAAAAGAAATAACACTGTAACTAGAATAAGTGATGGCAGAAGACAACATTTTTGCTGACAGGTCATTCTTCAGGACTTATTGAAGGAAAAAAACAGCCCAAACCTCAGATGGATTCAGACTCTGACTTAGGTGGCAGAAGGGTAACAACTTTGTGTTACACCACAAATACCTGCCCATAAAAAGCATAAAAGTACTTCTGTGTGAGAAAAGATTTAAAAACACCTTGGCCTCAAAAATAGGCTGTCACTAGAATGTTTATTTGCTTTCTGGTCAGACCTTGTTTTTAATATTGTTTTTAATAATATTTAAAGTTGTACATAGTCATGGTGGAATTATCTAGTTATCAAATAAAATATTCATACATTGGGATACAGTGAAAAAGAAAAAAACATATACTACTAGATGATTGCTAAACAAAAAATTATGCTTCAATGTTCTAAGAGACCTCATATTTGAAGTCTCATAGATGGCTAATATGCTTCAATTAGCATTTTTGTATTTAATTCTGTGATAAGGTTTGGTAAGATATTACATAGCATCCCTTTAGATTAGCGCTTTTAAAATGTTTTGAAAGGCAAGAGAGGGAGAAAAGTAGTATCCTCCTCTTCTTAAGGATTCTCATTGTTTTAGTAGATGCATAGAAATTGCAATGCAGCATTGGGCAAGAACCAACTAATTTTCACTATCACTTGCTGTAGTATTTGTTTTATCTTCATTTTTATTATAAAGGCAAGAATAACATACCTTTAATGTAAGGCAAGGATAAGATTTATTCAGAAGTAGAACATTTGTATTCTACAGATCAGTGAATGCTTTACAAATAATAATGAATTACGTTTTACATCCCTACTGGCTTGTTTTTCTATTTTACAGCAAAGAAGCAGAACAACCTGAGATGTCTCACTAAAGGTCACCTCACCCACCCACTGGCATTTCAAGCCTATGCCCTAGCTAGAAATAAAAGCCCTAGGTAACCTGATTCCCAGTTATGTATGCTAATCACCAGGCAAAATTCTGCTAAGAGATTCAGAAAGCCAGAGAGAGCCATGAGTTTAGCAGAAATGTCACCTGCTAAGGCCTGACTTCTGTGGCATTGCTGTGTCAGTCAGAGTTGCACCCCTGAAGCTGCAGCACCCGGACCTGCAGCCTGGAAGGGAGCAGCACAGCTACTCATTTGGTGTGCTTGGTAAAGGAAGATAGCTTTGCCATTTTGGTGCCAAACCTGACTTTGCTCTTGTAGTGCTTGTAGCTCTCTTTGTGTTCAAAGCATCTTTTTTATTGTGGTGGGTTGTCCTTGGTTGGCCTGGTACCCATCAAACACTCTATCCCTCCCCTCAACAGGCTCAGCTTCACCCATAACTCTCCTACATCCTCTACCAAGGGAGGATGGAGAATGAGAGCTGTGGTCAGTTCATAACACTCACCTCTGAGATCCTTCTTCCTTACACTCTTCCCCTGCTCCAATGTAGGGTCCTTCCCATAGGTGACAGTTCTTCGTGAACATTTCCAACATGGGTCTTTCTCATGCGCTACAGTTCTTCAAGTGTTCCAGTGTGGGTGATTTCCATTGAGTGCAATCCTTCAGGAATGGATTGTCCCAGAGTAGGCTCCCCATGGGCCACAGATTCAGACAGGAAACCTGCTGCTGTGTGACCTCCTCTTCACAGGCTGCAGTTCCTGCCAAGAGCCTACCCCAGTGCAGGCTGTCCATGGGCTGTGGTTTCTCTCAGGGGACATGCTCTGGCATGGGGTCTTCCAAAGGCCACAGATTCCACCTGTTCCATCTGTTCCACCACAGACTTCCCATTGGCTGTCTGTAAAGGCCCCTTTTCATGAATGACTCCTGAACTCCTTTGATTGCTATCAACTGTTAAGACTTTTCTACCCTTCAGATACCTCAATCAGCAAAGAAAAGGTATGAAGAATATTCTGTATCTTTTTTTAAATGCCATACTCATATCAGTAACTCCTGTCTATCTAAGTAGATATATGGAATCATGCAGGGCAGGCTTTGACCTGCCAGAATTAAGCATACAATATAGCAGTTCAACATATCTATACAAGGGACTGCCAACAGTCCCATTTCAGAATCATCCAGATACAAACCAGATCACATGAAAGTGCCAGGTGTGTGTTAAAGACACATTGTTCCAGTAGCAATTAGCCATGTCAAAAACCTTTTTTGCCATCCTGAGGTCTGCAGAGTCCTCATTTTGAACCCATTTAATTATACTTACTGGGTTTCCTCCTCAATCTTTATCTCTTGAGCTACTGTGGATACTTACCACTATGAAAACCGAGACTGCTCTAAACTACGTTTGGATACTGACAGTGACATTGTTCTATTGCAAAAATCCCCAAACCCTAAACCCAAATTAAAAATAAAGAAACAGCCAAAAACAAAGGAGGAGTGAGAGAACAAAGGCTGTCTAAAAACTCACTATGCCAGTTTTTGTGAGTTTTCATATATAAGTCTGAACAATTTATACAAATTTCAGTGGAGTTCATTGATTCTGAGTTCTGGTACAAGGATCTCTGCATCTCTTAAACAGCTGAGTTTTCCTCTGAGATAAAGCTGAGATAGTGTGTGGGGACAAGAGTCAAAGCTGGGCTGGAGAGCAGACACTAGTCCTTCAAAACTCACTGCAGATAGTACTGAACAAGAAACCAGGATACCTGAGCAAGCCCAGAAGGACTGGGCTGTGGTGGAGTTCTAAATGGGTCACTGTAAACTGCATGCTGCATCCACATCTAATGTTGGCAAGTGAGGGAGAAGATTGAAAAAATTGAAAAGTTTCTGATTAGAGGTTAGATGATCACAGTGGCCCTCTCTGGCTTTAATCCTTGACTCTATGAATAAACAATGAGAGTATTTAGAGTGCAGAGGGAAACAGGGAAACCTAACCAGCAGGTGCTCAGTTGGGTTCTCAATAATAATCACTGCTGGATACCCTTGCTGGTCGGGGTCCACTGTTAATTGGATGGTGTTGAGAACACAAGGCTGGGCAAAAAATGATCACATTTCCCTGGGAAGCCTGTGGAGGTCTATCACCCATTGCAACTGGGGCACCAGGAAACTTTAGGCAAAGTTGGCAGCCAGAGTTCTCTGTTGACAGCTTCTGTGTTTGGAAAGATTGGTTGAGATGGGAAAGTGCTTTTTTGGGTCTGAGGGAAAAAGGTGAATGGTACTTCAGGGAAAGCTGTGGGAAATTTATTTTGCTGCTGGTATTTATTATGATTGTGGCTGCAGTATATGCTCCAATTTATTATGATGCACGTAAGATTAAGCAAACTGCACAGCTATACAATTATTAGGCAAAGGTCATTGCACTGGGGATGACTTTTAAGATCTATGAACACTGAAATGTAAACCCACTTAAGTGTTCACTTATTTTCACAGTGAACTCTGTTCTTGATGAACTGAAAAAATTCATTTATATAAAGGAGCCTTGTAGCTCTCTTGCAAATCCAGTCTTTGCACTGGAATCACAGTGGTGAATGAAATGTGCAGCGAGAGAGAAAGCTCTTTCTTTCAAAATGTTGCCTCCATTTGCATGTACTTTTAAAAGTACTGTACAGTATATCTTTAAGCAGATGGTATTGGTATGGGATTTCCCTGTGGCATTTACTTGTTAAAGACTGATATTCTATAGGGAAAATAAAAGACAAAGAGGAGAATTGAAACAAAAATTGAGTGTATTAAATATTTTTGGTGTAAGACTGCAGCCAGATTCACTCTCTGAGCAACTAATTTTCAAAAAAGCCTCCTGCAGTATGAGCCTAAGCATCCTCTGAATTAGGGTATGTACAATATGTAGAGGAAGAGCAGCATCTGCTTAGTTTTCATAACATACTTCATCAAAATAATTTAAAAAGCTATTCCCCGGGATTAAAGGGTTTGTTAAAAATAACAGTATTAATGAACAAGATAGAGTTTGATTCTGTCATCATCATTTCAACAAAATTACATACCTAAATGAGGTGAAACGCTTCCCTTTGATTCCATCAAAGTCTTTTCTTAATGTCATATTAACCACTTTATCTTGGATTTTACATATCCCACTAGCTGAAGTTTAGTTTCACAGCTAAGCATTGTAATACCTTGGTGAGCGTGTCTATAAACAAATGACTGGGCACCTTCAGTTGCGAAGGTCAACTTTATGATTGATGGGCATGGAAATCCTCCCAGAAAATGTGCTATCCAATTTTGGAACTGAATATTAAAGGGTGGGTTGTGTACAAAGTGCTAACAGAAAAGGAACAGAAGTTATACTGACATCACAGTATTGCTGGCTGCCTCTGTCATAGAATCTTCTTCTTCTTTAACTCACCAAACCAGTCAGGGGGAATAACACTCTGTGTGAAAATGAGGTAGATCCAGTATAGCATAAACTTAAGTAGCTTTAGCTTGAGGATTACCCATAGCCTGTTTCCCACAGATGTGTTGAATTCCAGGTTTGAGTTTTATTAAGCAATACATCACTTTTAAGTTCCAATTTATTAGGAAGTAATACATCAAAATATAATAAAATAAAGTCGTAGCTAATAACTATGTGATTACTCAGCTCCTTACTGCAGGGGATACTTGATTTTTATATATATATATAATCATAGGTAGAGCTAGTCAACTCTACCAAAAATGCCAGTGTATTGAAATTGCAACTTTCACTGAAGTTCAGATGAAACTTTTGTTGAAAAAGGTTTCTTTGCTCCAGGACAGAATTTCTGATCAAAATTAGAGAGTGAGAGAGGCAGAGAGACAGAGACAGAAGACAGCAAAGAGAATAGTCTTCTGCTTGTAACAGCCACAGAAATTTAAGTCCGCTTAAAAACACCCGTGTCAAGAGTCTGGTTCCCTTGCAGTCCAGGTTCCTCACTAGAGCACTCCAATCTCATACCCTCTCTCATTTTCAAAAAGTTGTGGCTTTATCTTGCAACAACTTGCAAAATCTTATAAAATAAGAACAGTTTTGAAGTTTCACTGAACAGCAAAGCTGTTTCCTACTCTCTGAATTGGAATTGAATCCTATTGTTTCCATAGCATTTTGTAAAGAAAGCATTGTAAAATTAAAAGATGTGATACCAGAAAGAAGCTCAACTAAAATAGTTTCATGTTTGCAATTAGGTAACCAGTCATTAAAATAGTTATTAAAATTGTTGTCAAATAATGATCTGTCACAGCCATGCTTTCTTCAATACATGTCTCTCTCTTGTGCTCAGTTTTCTATGAAGAGAGGTGTTATAATTCTTATGTTTATTATTTGGCCAACATTAATTTATACACAAAACATTAGCTAATTAAAGAAAACTCATATTATTAAGATGTGTTATTCCTGTGACTGATAACAGAATTTAGGCAAAATTATTATTTTTATTCATTAGGCTACATCTAGAAAATTCATGGCAACTTTCTGAATTCATGCCTTCATAAAATTGCATTCTTCATTACATGTTTTAATAATTTTAATAAAAAGCTTAATTCTATACTTTAGTCCAAGGCAATTAAATAAAGATCATTTTTCTTTTTAAACTTATTGGGAGTCTGCTGCTAGAACAATAGAAGCTTGGAGAAAAGAGGCAAGCAGAAACCTGCCATTTCCTATCTGAAGCTTACAGTGGAA
The DNA here is from genome assembly GCA_024362935.1 of Setophaga petechia. Lineage (NCBI taxonomy): Eukaryota > Metazoa > Chordata > Aves > Passeriformes > Parulidae > Setophaga > Setophaga petechia. The sequence continues at coordinate 19,381,796 of JANCRA010000002.1, forward strand.
TTTGACCCTCTGTGCTGAATAACTGCAGGCAAAATTTATTACTCAGCAGGTACAGGTTCTTAAAATTAAAAAAAAATGCAAAAAAGATAAAAAGGAAAAAAAAGAAAACTAATACTGCATTGACACAAAACCCCCTTCTCTGTGATTTACATAATCTGCTGGTAGAACACTATCATTGCCCTTCACCACACAATTAGTAAATTATGACTTATGTTACCATTAAAAATTACTGAGTTGGAAGGGACCCATCAGGATGATTGAGTCCAGCTTCTTACAGAAAAGGACAAGGCATATCAAAGGAGTTCAGAGATATGGTTTGATCAGAAAACTAGGAGAAGTAGGGGGTAGAGCTGAGAGTATGGGTGGCAGCAATTATTTTTCTGTTCTTATTCCTACTTCAAATTAAACCAGTTAATAAAATAGCTCTATCTGTGGAAACTCATCTCTGCATTGAAGACCAGATGTTCATAGTGTGTCTCAGGCATGCCTGTAACTCTTCCCCCCTTGCTCTACCAAATTTATGACTGGGCTTAATATACCCATCTAGATACAAACAATGTTTCTCTTTTATCCTGTTCACATGGTGAAGACAGACAGTCTTGTTTCTTTGCCTTGAATAATTAACAATACTGGTACAATTTCCAAAAGCATCTTTCAAAACAAAACTATATTTTCTGTGTTGGTGCAATTACTAGCCATCAATGAAGAATCTATAGGAAAACTGTATAAAATATTTAAATTGGAATTAAAATTGAAAGAGTAGGCTAGGTACATATTTAGGCTTCTGCTTCAATAATTTATTATAATTGCAGTAATGTAGCAGGGGAGCCGCTATGGCAAACATAGCTGTAGAATTACTGCTAGAAAGTAAGAAGAGTTTATGTAATAAATATGTTTCTTAAATACAAATGAAGCAAAAGAAATTGTAAATGTTATTTATAGTTTCATTGCAAGCAATGAGACTGAAATTAGATGGTGTAACTGAAAGATGGTGACTGTACTTCCTTTCAGATAAATGTCATTTATCTCATGATTTTAGGTGAGGGCTCTGCTTGCAGAGGAAACCCATCTGCACCCTGTGACACTGCCCAAAATGTTCTCACTGTTCCTGCACTGCAGCACAGGCACCCACAGACCCCCAGAGCTGCAGAGCCGTGGGCAGAGCCGTGGCTGCCTCCCTCCTCCTGCAGGGAACAGCCACTGCAGGAACACAGATCATCCAGAGAGAAGGGAAGCCAGAAGGAAGGAAAGATGGGATGACAGAGCAGGTGTGAAAGGACAGTTGGTGAAACAAAAGCAAAGGCCAGAAAAAAGAGCTTAGCTCTTTTATTTAGCCTAAAAAAAAGAACAAAAACAAGAGAAAAGTTGAATTACCTTTCTCTTTTCTCCAGCACAGACAGAACATCAGGTGGAAAACACAACTGTTCTGGGATGATGCAAACTTTCTGGGCGAACAAAATGTGAAAGGTTGCTCAACTCTGAACGTGTCTTCACTGCAAAAGCTCTGGTTTTTACCTTTATAATGAACCCACTCTAGTTGTCTTGAGGTAAAAGCATAACAATGGTACAGTACTGTAGTTTTATATTCAAATGGTATCCAAATCACATACACACAGAGCTGTGGTAGAACTAAATTCTCCCCAAGATCGTCCTCAGGTGGTGTCACATTGAAGAAGCACACCTTTCACAGGGATAAAATGCATTACACAAGGATGTGGGAAAGGCTGTACTTAGGCTGTATTTTGTGTCAAATACACCAAAATTCACTTGCCCACTCTGGAGGAGGGGGTGAGAACTTGGGGAAGGGTACCATCAGTTGTCAGCAGCCAGTCAATTCAGTGTTCAGTGAGACACACAGCACTGAAACTGGTACATCTTTGTCCAGACTCTCACTTCCATCACCAGTGTAACTACAGAAATTAAAGGAGACATTTTTAAAACATAGTAAAACAGCTTGTAGAGCAAAAAACTATCATCATCTCATTCTTAGTCTGCAGTGTGGTGATTGGCTGTTCTGAGAACAAACCCCAAAAGAAAACACTGTAGACCCCAGGCAAGGAAAGCAGCAGGGGCAAGAAAGAGCTCTCTATTAATTTCAACATGTCTTGAAGTAGCTGTGAGATCGCATGAGGACAAAGATTAAGCTGGGCAGAGGGAGGATTAGTTTTCCTTTTGGTGCTCATACTCTGAATTTCTGATTGGAAATGAAAAAGTACTTGATTCAACTGTTTTTAAAATCGCAGAATCATTTAGGTTGGAAAAGTCCTCTAAGGTCAGCAAGTCCAACCATTAACCTAAGCACTGCCAAATCCACCACTAAACCATGTCCCCACATGTCGCATCTACATGTCTTTTAAATGTCTCTGGGGACTGTGTCTCCTCCCTGGGCTGACTTTTTTGGTACTTAACAACATTTTCTGTGAAAAATATTTCCAATATCCAACTTAAATCTCCCCTGGTGCAACCTGAAGCCCTTTCCCCTTGTTCTGTTACCTTGGAAAGGAGACCAACTCTTACCTCGCTCTGGCTGCGTTTCAGGTAGCTGGGGAGTGACAAGGTCCCTGCTGAGCCTCCTTTCCTCCAGGCTAAGGAATCCCAGCTGCCCCAGCTACTCCTCAAGATTTGTGTTCGACCCTTCTAAGGAAATAACATTTACTTGGTTTGTATGTCTTAGTTCCACCTCCCCTCAGTGACTGGTGAATTGTTTTGCCTGCTTAAGCCGCCTCTACACATGTTAGAGGTATTGAGGATGTAAAGGTATCCAAACATCACAGAAGCACACAGCCAGGTGGAGAAGAGAGACACAAGTCTGTGTTCCCACAACAGGGACTGGCAGGAGCTCAGGTGTCATTTGGACAGCCAAGCAGTCTCTTTTTGATGCTCGGGAGCTCTCAAGAGTGCTCCAGGCACAGCAATGATATCCAGCAAGGCAAAACCAAACAGTGCACTGTGGAAAACCAAGCCACATATTTTTTGCTGTTCTTAAAGTGTAGCTGTTTTCCCCAGAAAGTCCTTTGAAGCCTTAGAGCTGGCAGTCCCCCTGCCATGTAAACCTAATGAAACGCCTTGTGAATTCTATAGGCCATAATGATTTATTTTCTCCAGTTGGTTGTTCCAGAGCTGGAATTGAAATCAAATTGAACACATTTCAAAATTCCACATTAGGCAAGCCTAATCTATACCTATTTTCACAAAACATGATGATTTCCACAGCCCCAAAGGTTGCATACTCTATAAACTTATTTGTAGTAATTATTTATATTAAGAAGATTATCTTCACAGCCAGAATGACTAGAAATAACTTAGGTTCTGTTCAAAACTTTCTAGCTTCTAGAAAACAGATTCATGACCCTAAAGTAAAAAAATTAAAAGCAGAAATACATAAATAAAAAGACTTACCACTTCAGAGATTAGTGTAAATGACATTACATTAAAATCTATATTTCTCCCAGAACTTCAGCAGTGGTTCTCCATGCACAAGGAATAGTGATTGCATTTTAAAGTACTATACTTTTTCCAAAATAAGGAAGCTTAGGCGAGAAATTTGACATGAAAACGCAAGTTTATAGAATCTTACCTGGAACTATTAAGAGCAAGCAATAGAAAAGAGCTAGCTATTTTTCTCTTACTACTTTGTATGGAATTATGCAAGAACAATTTCCCTAGATTATCATAATTAAGCAATAGAGATCATACTTTTGTTTCAGCAATAAATATTTTCACATTTCCATTTGCACCACTAAGTAGCTCAAGAAATATTTACATTCCTTGCACTACGCCATGTAAAAGCTGTGATGAGAGTAAAACAAATTGTTGGGATCACTTTTTAGAGCAACAAAACCTGAAAATATTATTAAATAAAAAGCACAGTTTTCTAGTGGCACCCACAGAAATCTGAACCAGAGTTTTGAAATGCCAGTCTGGGTTTTGGGTACCTAATTTGCACAATTTTAATGAGATGTGAACTGTCAGTTTTACACTTTACAAATGCACATTTTAGATATCTCAGCTCTACACATCCAAAAATGATTATTATTAAACAATATATATATAGGAACTATCAATATTCCTGAGCTTATGTTGTCCATTACCTGTACGTAGCACTTTAATGTAGAAAAAATGAAATATTTCTGATATACTTTTTTATTTCACCAATAAAAAATAAAAATATAAAAATAAAAATATTTCACTGACAAAAATTGCCAACCTTCTTTCCTTTAACTATTTTCAGCTTTTATTTTTCACTCAAGTAGATGATGGTTTCCTGTGCTCTTTTAATTGCCTATTCTAAGCTGTGATTTTTTTTGTGGGAATCATTAGCATAATGTAAGGACTGGAGCATAGGTATTCCCCTTGCCAGATTAATCCTTTCCACCTGATTTGCTAAGGCGTATGTTCTAATAATTTTGTTTTTTCTCCTGAAAATATATTTGCTCACTTAGCTACAGTCTACTATTATTATTATTATTATTAAATATCCTTCAAAAAGGCAATTGAGTTGTTTGTGGTCTCTTTTATTTCCAATTTCCCTTTTTTCTTTACTGTTCACCTTAGAAAATGGTAGAAAGTGTTACTTCTTTTCACTCAAATGGTCAAGCAAAATATGCAGATGTCCAAGAGAAGCAGCTGATAATAAAATTGGGCACTAGTCTTTGTTTACAGAAATTCTATGTCTATTCCACAACAAAATTAATGCCTAAATAGCAGATGCTTTTTCTTGACTTACAGATCCAGGTCTTTTGAGCCAACCCCTTGCAAAAATCTTCCCTTTCTCATTTCTTTTTCTCAAGACCATACTGTAAGAGCTTTGTCTCTGTGTCCCTATTGTGTTTAGCTGTCTCCCTGTCTCACACACTGACAGTTTCAAATAAATTCCTCATCTCTGCATTTTTTACAAAATCTTCAGAGAAAATGCAACTGAATGGTCTGACTCATGGTCCAAATTTCTGTGTGGGTAACGGCTTCCTGTTGTTTACCAAAACAGAATTTAATTTTTCCTTGATTTACTTTAAATAAAAGCTGGTTTTCAAAAAATTGTTCAATACATCTGCATCCTCTCTCTTCCTCCCCTAGTATTAATTTAATCCTTTGCCTTCATATAAAATAAAATACCAATTTCCCTTGTGGTGTGATAAGAAAGAAAGCAAAGATTTCCACATGATACAAATTAAAGATGGATCTAATTTCATGTTATACATATATTTTTTACATCATGGCAATTTTACCTCGACCCAAATTGGTTTTGTAGCTGTCCAAGCCTGCCTCACTGCTTCCCACCCAATTTGCTTTCAACCACCCAGGATGGGCATCTTTCACTGAGCCCCTGAGGAATGTCTGTTGTTGCTGAGAATTCTGCTGACTGAGACAGGTCCTACTCATTTTGTTCTAATGGAAAATTCATCTCTGTCACAGGAGTATCCTGCCATCAGTCTGTGCCAAGAACTCACATCAACATCAATGGGAGTTTCGTGTGCATTGTGCAGGTAGGGTATAATCATCATTATTTATTAAACACTAATGGAGTCCCAGGCCCAGATCATTAAAAGTTACAGTTGAGATGCAGTCTGTATAAGACTGGTGATTCTTTAAAAGTGGTGGTATTTTCTTTTATTCCCTGTTTCTTTGCTGTGTTTCCACAATATTTATCATGAGAAGTGGGTGGGTTTTTGCTTCAACAATTAGTCTAAGTGTGAACTACTGCAACTATTTGGATAAACCAGCTAGAAAAAATGTATTACAATTATTCTTCTAGAAAATTACCTGCATTAAATGCAGAGTCTAGTTAGTCCTGCATGGATATTTGTACATGTTTGATAGTGATCAAAACGTATAATTTGTCCTGTAATTTGCAAATGTCTCATATTTACCTCTCCTAGGATTACGTTGTTTTCTGAGCAACCCACCAAAGTCTTCAAAGATAACCAGGATAAATGAGAGATCCAACATTTATTTTATTACTTGCATAAAATTTACCTAACTCACCATCTTGTGCAAACCATGATTTTTTATTCTTGCTGTTTCCTTTCATTTAAAAACCAAACAAGTCTGTGAAGCTCCTGATTTATTCTCAGTTTCCTGTGTTTACTTTACCTGCCTTTGTGATCAGAGGACTTGACTAAGGCGAAGACAGCAGCTCATGGAATTATTTCAGTGACTGTTTAGTCCAGAAATTAGTCTCCTGATGCACCAAGCTGTTGCACTCTTAGCACATTGCATTTGATCCAGGCGGATCTACTTTTTCTTGTTCTGTTATTAATGAGAAAAAACAGACCTAAAGCCTTATTTGGTGCTATTGATCACATTTTGCCCCACAAATCACTCCTCGTGCACAATCCTTCAGCTGCCTCCTGTGAGGAATTCAGCAAGTGCAGAGTGAATTTCTAATCAGCTGCGACTGTTCAGCACTAGGGCTGGCAATTATGCTCACAGTGCCTGTATCTGCAAGTGTTATACATTTGTATTTGCTTCTTGCTGAGATCACACAGTTGGCAAAGCAATCATGCTCCATTACTCCTGGGTTTGACTCTTGGCCCATATGGCTGCTTTCGGACAGTCTTTCAGTGCTTTGCTTCATTTATAGCTAACATGGTTAATGACTCTTTGCTTTCTGCAAGTCTGAGCTGCTGAAATTTGCAGCTGCTCTTTGTTAGTGGGGAGATCTTCCCCACCCTCACACTGCAGATTTCTGTTCTACCTAATGGAAACTGGACAAGCACTCTTCTTGGGGATGTGAGGAAAGATGAATCCAGTGGTTGCCCTTTTACTACCAGCAATTTTATCTTGGAATGGATTATATGAGAGTTTTCAGTCTGGCTCCAGGGAGTACCACTGTCCTAGGATTGCTTTGCTTAAGGTCACAAATGATTTATCACCAGCTGCTGATTCAAGTTAAATTACAGTACTCCTGCTGATGGATCTTTCTGCTGCCTTCAGTACAGTAGATCTTGGAACTTTGTGGAACCGTTTGAAGCAATTGCTTAGATTATGAAGCACCATCCCTGATAGGTATCGTGCAGAATTGATGGTGTATTATCAAGTTGTAACTTGGCAATTGTGGATCAAGTTCTGCCTCACTGGTCACATTGCTCCTCAGAATATAATATCCTATAATCCTTTCTCTTTTTATTTGCTACAAATGTGGATGGAATTCTCTAGCAGCACAATATTAATTTTTATTCTAACACAACATATAGATGTATTTGTCTCTTACAGTTTAGCTTCTTGCTGCAGTTTGGACCACATCTGTTTGTTTTACCAAAGTATGATCTTGGATAGTCACAAATGGTGTGAAACCAAACTGAGATAAAATATAATTGCTTTTGGCAAACCCTCTCTGTCTACTAGGTGGTTCTTTCTAGGCAATTGAACCCATCTATGCATATCTAAAGTATGTATCTGGAGCTGGTCAGAACATTTTCATTAAATGAAGTCTCATCAAAATATGCTGCTTTGTCAGAGCCAAAAATTTTGCAGACAACGTGTCTGTTTACGTGAAGCTTTAATCAGGAAGGTACTTAAGATTCAAGGCTACTGGTCATTTCTGAAGGCAAAAACAGAGAAAACATGTAGTCTGTTTGAAAATCCAAGATTTTTCATCTCAAACCAATTATTTCTGAAAAACATTCAGGAGGTCTGGTTGTGTTCCCATGCCAACTGAAGACAATGCTGACACCACAAAAGCAGCCATGAAGCAATTACCACCCTCTTAAAGGGATGCTAACAAAATCTGTACCTACAGCATCTCTTCAGCTGCACAGAGCACCATGTGTAGGCCATGGTCAGTTCAGAAGCTGAAGGACTAGGGTGGCATGGGGCTTTGTCATGGTGATTGGAATATTTTCCAACCTTGAAAAAAAAACTAGCCAGAGAAAAAAAAATTCAAAATCTAATAATTTCCAGAAATTAATACATGGAGGAAAATTAGGATGTCAATCAACATTCATGATTACTTAAATATTTTAAATATGGTTTTGATATTTCAGGAGATTTTAACTTTTCATTAAAATTTTAAATGTTGACATAAGCTTTCCAATGTGAGAAATATGCATATACAATGATTAATCTCTCAAAATATCAACAAACTACAATATGCCATCCTTTAGCATTTACTCTTATAGGTTTTTCTGTTTCCTAACCCTAAGCAGAAGCCCAGCTGAATTCTGTCAAAGAGAAGTACTAGACACTTGTTTCCAGGAGAGAGGTGTAGCCAGGGATCATTTACACAAGCTCTGGACAAATGGACTTCCCAGAGACATTTCTGGTTTTGCTGTCCTTTTACAGAGCCCAGCTCGGTGATCCAAGGGCACATCACCTCCCCCAGGTTCTGTAAACCCAAGCAGGGACCTGTAAATCGTCACCTTCTGCTTCGATGGACCTCTGAGATCTTCTGGTCAAGTGCTCACCTCCAAGCAGAGGAGGATATCTGCTCCTCATTCCGTTAGAAAGGAAGGGAAGGGAGTGCTTTTAGCATGACTTCTTGAAGAGCAGCCCGGGAACCAGAGACCTGTGAAGCAGACAAAGGTGGACGCGCTCGCAGTTTGAATGGCAGAGCTGATTCCAGGCTCCCCCAGGCCAGTGCACACCTTCACACAGGGACATACGGATGGCCCTTCACAGAGGGACATACAGTGGCCCTTCACACAGGGACATACGGATGGCCCTTCACACAGGGACATACAGATGGCCCTTCACACAGGGACATACAGATGGCCCTTCACACAGGGCCCTTCCACCCTCACGCTGCCTCGGCTTCCTGGAGGCAGCTGAGGTGCTCTCCTTGTGGGACAGAAGGGCAGGAAAGTCCAATAAGCCCCATCCTGCTTCTTCTCTAGAGGGGTAGAAAGCATGTAGGTGATTACTTTATTGTAAATAGCTCAGTAACAAGAATATCCATATATCATATTAAATCATGTAAATAATTGGCATTTAGGGTGTGCCACACAAAGCACAGGCTCTGGACAAACAGCTCTCAATTACTTGGTAAAGCAAAGATTGCAGAAGCATGGAAAAATATTTTATCTTTACATGCATGCCACACCCCTGCTGATGGCCACCAAATGCATTGCTCTGCTTTGCATTAGCCACATTCAGCTGGGTCAACTGGTTGTTGCAAGCCGGAAAAACATTGCCAATGTTAAACAATGCCAGCTGTAAGCAAGGTGCGATAACACCAGCAGTCTGCACTGATCTCCAATTATTCTCATTGCTCAGCACCTAATCTTGAAAGGATAAGGAACATGAAAAACAAACTAAAACAAAATGTGATCAATATTTAAATAAAACAATCACAAAATTCATAAGAACATTAAAGTATTGCAGTTATCATTGTATATTAAAGTACCCTCTTATGTGCATTTAAAAATTTTTGCAGTGGCTTTAGTTTTTATTCATTACTTTGCTGTTGCAGAGCCTGAAAGAGCCTCATGTTTTCCTACCTGATTGTGCATCAGGTACTGCAGAGTCCACATTTGATTTTAAGTTTGTTGTTGCCAGTCACTTCCTTCTTGTAGATACATAAAGCACTACCCACAACTACTACAACAACAAGTGCCAATAGTAATTCCCTACACTTAATTAACAAGCATTCAGACTCTACTTTATAATAATTTGAGTAAAACAAATGCAAACCTTATAGCCATATTAGGTCTATTCTAAATACTGGATTATTATACTAGTATTAGTAATACTTAGTAATAGTCCAGAATATTTTGGAAATCAAAATTTCTCTTCCCCTACAACATTTACATGTCATTTTGTACCAGGTTAAATGCACACTTTCTTTTGTTAAAAAAAAAAAAAGGAGTAGAAATCTAAATGATATAGCAAGCATTTATTGGATTTTTTGTAGATATATAGAAATAAACAAACATTATTTTGATTCTATGAAATTGACAGCAGCCTGACGAGATTAATCAACAGGCAGAATCCTTTTTACTAGAGATAATTTCTTACCTATCAAGTGCAAATTTGCTATAGTAGATACATTTTCACTATATACAAATCCTATTCTTATCACACAATGGGAATAAATCCATTAGTGTCAGGATACATGGGGTTAATCCTGCAACACAGCTGCACAAATGAAATTATTCAGTGGAAGCTTGCACACCTTTGTTGTTGCTAGCTCCTATATTGTGCTCCAGCAGCAAAGCATGTGTCTGATACCTGACATTACACCATCTTCCAAAACACTTTGATTTTTAGCATTGGTGGATTTCAATGGCTATTTTGACTCCAAACCATCAGAGTTACCCAGTTTGTGCACAGAGTTGTAAGCATTTTCTAACATGTCAGACGGGGCAATAAATTGGCCATGGATCCTTGGGACTTTCAAGACAGCTCTGGTGCCCAACAAACACAAACAAATATTGACACACTCACTTTTCAAAGCAAAGGTGGTGAGGACTGGTTGTTTGGAGAATCTGTGGAAGCCCCACCCATGGAAGTGTTCAAAGCCAGATTGGATGGGACTTTGAGCAACCTGGTCTAGTGAAAGGTGTCCCTGCCCATGGCAAGAACTGGATTATTTTTAAGGTCCTTTCTATAGTGAGCACTGGAAGGAAAAAAACTTGCAAAATGTCTTCTTGATTAGCTCACTGGAAGAAACAGTATATCATTGTTTAGACATTTTCTTTCCTTTTATTTTATCAACCCCTTCTAATTCATAGCTTTCTGTTTCAGACTCTGAGATGGCACTCTGGCTCACTAAGTCTAGCATGATAACACATAGGTCAACACTGCTATTAAGAGCACTGAATTAACTGCAACAGAAAAAGAATATATTTTTCTTTTACATCAAGTGGTCCCTTCTGCCCTCTGTCTTCACTATTTGTTGCCTTGCTCTAGTTTTACACTCTGTTGTTGTATTTTTATTATTGCACTACAGAGAGAGAAATATTCCTGATTCTAATGCTTCATCATTACAAAATTTCCTACTGAAATACAGACACAAAATTTTTCACAAGCATTTAACATTGACAGTATCTTTGGAATCATCATTTGAAAAATTAATAATCCTAGATATGTACTTACGGGCATGAGGTGATCAAATCTGCTTTTTATCTTTTGTCTTGCATATTGATACTCCAGTTAGGCTCTGCCAATAATGATTTTACTTGCTTATTTGTACAAATGACTTCTTATAAGTTTCTCAAAGCCATTTACAAAGGCATCAGGCATTATCATGGTCTCTGCAGATGTGGAGCAGGGCTAGTAAGAGCAGACTTTGTTGCAAAGTGCCCTGAGTATGAGACACCAGCTCTACTTCCAGTCCAGTACTTTACCAGCTTTTGATCTTAATTTGTAAAAGACCTTCCCAGGATTTGGGTATGTCAAGAAAAACAGAAATCAATGACACTTTTCTCAGTCTGAGAAGAATATAACCAGTGTGTTTGGGGGCCTAGATGGGCATAGTAATTTTCTCAAAAACAGTAACTGTTCAAATGCTCAGTGGAAATAAAGTTCTCATAGGATGTGTGAAATTATTAAAATCTCCATGTACAATTAAGACTTACATTATAACTATAGCTGTTCCTCTGAATAAAATTAACTTTCAAATATTGGAGTTTACAAATCTTTGAGAAAAATTCTGGAAGCAAACTAATTAAATTCCTAGTCAAACCTTTCCTGCTGAAATTTGTTTCAGGTTGCAAAATTACTTGCTATATAAAATGTGTGCCAGCCTTTTTTTGCTGCATGTCATTTGTATTCACATCAATTTGCTTCTGACAGTTGGATGTTTCAGGACCCCAGCTGCACATGAGAGTGAGGGTGGGTGCAGTGTAGGAGCCTGATGAGCCCCTGATGGATGGATTAATAGATTGTGGATCTGTGAGTGCTCTAGCAGAGACCAAGGACCTCCTGCCATCACCACCCAAAAGCACTGAGAGGAAATACTAATTTGTGACCCAGCTTATCCAGGTTTGTAACTCAACCTGCCTTGTGGGTACCCAGGGCAAAATGGTCCTTTGGGAAGTCACCACGTGCCTGGCTTGAAAACCAGCAGCCCTGCAGCACTGGCAGAGACAGCACAGCATTAACAGCTTCTTTCTCAGAGATTAGGGCCACGGAAGATCACTTGACCTGAACTCCTGGGACTTCCAGCCTGTAATTAGCCTGATTTGCTGCCTTAACCTTTCTCCCTGCATATTCCCATCTAGTGAGCCTAATTAAAGCTCCTGAACATAGGAAGTTTCAGACTGGCCTGAAATGCCTACTGCAGCTTGCCTGTACCTATCCAGCCCTACAAACACTGGGGTAGGAGAAGACAGATGGAAAGATGGTCCTCCTATCTCAGCAGGGCTAGGAGCACATTGTCCCCCCCTCCAGCCCACCTAAATATGACAAAATGAAAGTGAAAAGCACAGCAGGAATGAGACCTACAAGGAAGGAACACAGTTGCCAAAAAGGGCAGCAAATGGGATTGTAGTGGATGATTTAGTTGTATTTTGCTTGATATCCACTTATTCAAAACAGGGCATGTTCTGTCCATTTTCTGTAAGTGTGTGCTCAAGAGAACAGAGAAAGACAGTGACTGTTGTTCCCATCTGCCATTGCAGGCCTATGTGGCTCATCCAACAGGAACAGGTTAAGCACCATTATCCTACACAAAAGGCAAGGGAAGAACCCATCTGACAAGCCATTTTCTGTACTCTTCTCAGCAGTGCCTAGTAAAAATAATTCTAGGAGAAGCATAAAACATGAAACCAAGCAGCATGCATTCTCTTCTCCCAGATACTTTATCCTTTGGAACCTTGACTTAAAGCCCAAAGCAGCACAGGGCAGACACTGCTTTAGGAAGGTTCTAGCAATAGTACCAACAGCTCAGAAATGAATAGCATATGCCTGTCTGGATCAGGCTAGCCAAACAGCTTTGAACGTTGCACTACATGACCCTTGACACAAGACAGGTTGATTTATTACACTGTTAGCCCTCCTGACAACAGGCACTGTGGGCTTGGCACTGTCTGGTCATTTTTCAAGCTCTTTGCACATTACTGGCACCTATATTCTCTAACATATTACATCAGACAGCTCAGCTACAGAATACTAAAAGCCCCTCTCTCCTGCATCACTCTTTTCCCCTCTCTCTGTTTTCCCAGGTAGTGAATGAATATATGAATCTAGTGCAAGACAGGAGGTTAATATTCGTATCAGCATAAAGAATAAATATGCATGATGTAAGTAAGGTCAAAAGGATGGAGCAGAGGGTGTTACAATAATGCATTTGCCATGATTCTTATTAAGTGATGTCCAATTACCCATAAAAGATGTCCCCTGATCCAGAAAATGCGGTCCCATAAAAGGCCCTGCCTTTTGAGTGCCAGGGAATAATCCAAGACAGGGGACAATCCAATAACAGATTTTTGTGTAAAAGTCACAATATCCTCTACATTTCAAAGGGTTAGAAACTGTTACAGTTCTGCAGTAGTAGGGAATTATGTTTCTTCAATGGCCACAGCCAGAGCACCAGGTTTGTAGACTCTAAGGACAAAAGAGCTTATTTCTACAGCAAGGATGAACAGCTTAAAGCTCTTCAACTAGGCACAGCTTCCAAATGTAGTTTCAGTATTCATCATGCAGCATGTGTTCACATGCCACATCACATGCAGCATGTGTGTTCATGTGCTACATCACATGCAGGCCTGGCATGGCAACTGCTGAAGAATATCTACACAAAGCAGGACAGTGAGGAAATAAGTCACCTGCAGCTGTTAAGACAACCATCACTGGACCATCCTCCAAGGATGACCAGGATAGCTGCACACCACAACAGAGTCAGTCCTTCTGCAACCACTGTAATGAACCAGCCCAGACATCATTTGTTGTATTCAGTCTCTGATGCAAATTTTGCAGCAGCCACCTGACCAAACACTGTCATGGACTGAAATTCTGCCTAATGTTTGCTACAATAAAAGAAACAAACCTTAGGGTAGTCCTGGGCAAGGCATGCAACTCAGTTTAGGGAATCATTGGCACACATATATTCTATAATATCAGGGTGAATTTTAGCATCCCTATAAGAGTGAAAAATTAAAAATAACCACGATGGGTCTAACAGCATTGAGATTAGATAGGGAATTGCATAGAAACAAAGAAGTCCAATTAAGGTAAAAATATTAAGCAGCTAAAGGATAAAATGCATTTAAATGGCAAAGGGGACTGTTTTAAGACATCACTGTGAAGGCACATTAGAAAACAAAAAGACTGATAAAGACTTTTGCCCTCAGCCCCACATATACTGTCATAGAGGGGCAGTGAGAAGACAGCTTGCTAGAAATTGAATTTTTGTGTCAATAAGGAAATAAGAAAAATGGGAAATATGCAACATGTTAAAGGCATGAAGAGCATGAAAAAATACCTCTTTCCCAACACAGTATCCTTGCCAATGGTCACTCAGGGCAATGTAAAAGAGGACAAGAACATAACAGACTAGTTAAATGAATGACTTGTATTACTGTTCATTATAGAAAAGTTTTCCATCCTTCAGCCCTTCTCTGCAGGGCGAATATGCTAAAAAAATCGCTTCCAGGCTTAGGGTCAGCAGAGGGAGGTGAGGAAGGGCCAGCCCAGATATACTCATTCACACCTTCTTCAAAATCTGGGTATTTAGCTGTAATTTGAAATCTGCATTAGCTTTGACACTGAAACATGATGTTAATTTTTTTCAGAGATCTCAGAGAAAGTGGAAGCTACACATACAAATTTTCATGCTAGGTAAAGTGGTTACACCAAGCAGAAAGCACAGAATTAGGACACATGTTCAAATGCAATAGGCAATGTCTAATTGATTTTTGTACTGGGAGTAATTTCTCACAAACCAGTTAAAGTTGTTTGAAGAAGCAATGAGCAGGCAAAGCAAGATTATACAAAAGGGTCTGAGGACACCCATTTGCAGAGTCTCTTAAAGAAACTAAACTGCCACACATCTTACATATACGAATTATTCTTTAAACGATGGGGAAATAATCAAGAATAAAGGGAAGATCACACTGCAGGAATTTCGGTAAGGCAGTCTCCCAGGGAGCTACAATGGAGCCTGCCTTGCTCAATATATCTGTAAACAACCTGTATAAGGCCACTGATAGTGATCAAATAGACAAATAGACAAATCTTCAGGATGAGATAGGTTCACTAACCCTACAGCAGAGGCTTTTGAAAGGCCTCCAGTCTTCAGTAAATGGGTTGTCAGCTGAACTGCAACACTGACAACCGCAAAACCATCATCATAATGGGAAAAGCAGCAGTAATATGTTAAAGGTCTACATATTAAGTACTGTTACTTGAGAACATGGCATAACAACAGTGCACCTGGCCCAGGTCCACCTTGCACAAAATTCTGCCTGACTGAGACCAATGGCAAATTTAGAAAGAGGCATGGAAAGGAAGGTAATGGTCCAATAAAATGGCACACCATATTCTCCCATCTCCTGACACTGTAATGACTGAAACTCCTGAATGAGCAACATTCCTTCTGTTATTTAATAGCCATTGATAATTTTTCCTGTCATTAATTTCTTTAATTCTTTTTTAATCCATGTAAATTTGTGGTATTTGTACTATGCTGTAGCAACAAGTTCCTCCATGAAATATTGCAGTTTATAAAAAGAAATTAGGACAGTTCTCTGACAGCTCAGGCCTGGAGTAAACAAATGAAGAAGCTGCTATTAAACAGGGAATTAATTGGAGAGGTGTAGTAAGAAAAACAGGAAACATCGTGAAGCCACGATGCTGATACGTGGTGTACTCACATTTTGATGACTGGACTCTGTACTGGTCATCCCAAGAAAAAAAAGTTAGAGTCTGTAAAAGAGTGGAGGACAGCAGAAAGATTACCATATGTGAAGTCTTACATAGGATGATGTTTGAAATAAAATAAGATACTTCAGGTTGTAAAAAGAGATGAGGAAAAACGATTGAAATAAATCAGAGCAATTTGAAAAGGCGGAATTCAAACGTAGGAGTGAGAAATATCTCTTTGGTTTCCATAATTCTTCAGTTTTGACTTCTTCTAAATAACATCCATAGAGATTCAATTTTTTTTAGATTTTTCAAGAAGAGCTA
Source organism: Setophaga petechia (assembly GCA_024362935.1). Taxonomy (NCBI): domain Eukaryota; kingdom Metazoa; phylum Chordata; class Aves; order Passeriformes; family Parulidae; genus Setophaga; species Setophaga petechia. Next base: position 19,397,858 of record JANCRA010000002.1, read on the forward strand.
GAATAACATGAGAACAAAGCTGCAAGTAGTTGCTATTGATATTTCAGCTTTTACTTCAGGAATTGGGAAAAGTGGAAAGAAATCCAAGCAGTTTCTGCTACTTCAGAGAGCTCACAGTGAGACACCTTCTTTGGTCTTAACCATGTTTGAGATGGGAAACTCTGCTCTTTAAATCCTTACATCCCTCCTGAGCAGGGAGATTGGACCAGATGCCCCACTGTGGTCCCTTCCAGCCTGATCCACTCTGTGATTCTGTTAAACCAGCCCAGTCAGCATTTTCTATGCAACAGCCTCTTTCAAAAAATTTGTACAGAGCTCAGTTCTGCAACAGGGTCTTTGCTGCCCCGGTTTTCTAGAGGACACCCTTTTTATCCTTTGGGATGGAAAAGGGGTTGGAAAATTGGAAAAGGAAACGGCCATATAGAACTGTACTATGAAATAAAGACTTTCTGAAACATCCCTATAATCCATCTGTCCTCTACACAGACAGTGTAGTATTCAGAGAAGAATTAGCTAAAGAATGATTACTGTATCATTACTTTGATGTAGAAGGGAAATGTTTATATATTTAAAGAATTTTTTTAGTGTAAACTTCGTATTAGAGGTGTGTTTCTGAATCATTGCCATACCAAAAGCACAAAGAACTTGTGTATAAAGCAAAGAATTTTTTCTCCCCTTGCCAATAAAATTTGCAAATGTATTTAGAATCACTCTATTAGACTGCAACACGGTCATTAAAATACGTAGGGAAACATTTGATACACGAGATCAGAATGTGACTTGAAGAAGAGGTGTATTATGTGAATTTTGTGTATAATTTCTGATGTGTATCATGTGTGTGACATAAGATTGTGGCTCTAAGAATCCAATGTATGCTTTCTCTTCCCCAAAGCTATTTGATAGCATTAACACAATGATGGCTGCTTACTCCAGTCTCTTGACGCTTGTGTTCAACAAAGAATTTTACTTTTTATTAACCAACAGCTAATTGGCTGGTGGTCCTGTGGTCCTTTTCATGTTTGCAAAGGTTAGATTCTCCCAAAGTATCTGTTGCAAGTTACAATCTTCTTTTTTTTTCTCTTAACTTGCTGCTACTTGAGAACTGAAAGAAAACAAATCTACTGCAGATGAGCCACAAATAGCAGATCTGAATACCCTTTGTCATTGAATGAGCTATTCATGTGCTAACATTATAGCAAAGCAAGTAAGAAGAATACAAAGAGAATTCATAATGCCCTATTTCCATACGTCTTTAAACTCTCTATACATGTCTAAAGCACATCCCTAAACTGTGGTGACTCAGCACACCTCCAAATCCTTCGGTGTACTACTTCATCCTGACTGTATGTGTTAGAAAAGGATGGGGATGGTCACCATTGCTCTGCATGTCCTGACAGAAACACAGGTGTCTAGGTTTGAAGTAATCTGTGGTCCACCAAGGAAAGATCCACAAATCCAGAACTGTAGGAATACACAGGAAAACACATCCACCCCATGTGTTGGAAAGAGATGGAGATAACACAGTCTCTGAAGTTATTTCTAAGTAATGATAATTATGAAAAAAAAAAAGCAAATAATCAAGACTTTGGAAACTTGGAATGTCTAAATTCTGCCACATAGGGAGCCTACTAGAAAGATGGAGAAAGACTTTTTACAAGGTCATGTAGGGACAGAACAAGGGGAATAGCTTCAAACTGAAAGAGAGGAGGCATAAATTAGATATTAGAACAAAATTCTTTACTCTGGGGCTGATGAGACATTGGAACAGGTCGCCAGAGACCTGTGGCTGTCCCATCTCTGGAAGTGTTCAAGGTCAGACTGGATGTGGCTACGAACAGCCTGGTCTGGTGGAAGGTGTCCCTGCCCACGGCAGAAGCGTTGGAGCTATATAATCACTAAGGTCACTTCAACAAAAGCTATTCTGCAATTCTCTTCTAGTAATGTACACATATGGTGCTCAGCATTTGAACAGATATTGCTGTAAATTGTATTAAATTATATCAGATATTTTAAGAACTGACCCATAAAGTAGAGACATTATTTCTTTATGAAATTTTTTTAGTCATTTCTTGCATTATATAGCAATCTCTGCCTATCTCGCCCCTAGCCAACCATTATAAAGGTTGTTTAGTTATTATTAGTTATTATTAGTTATTTTTATCCTACTTGTCATAAAAAAGATTAGTCAAATTACAATGGTCAAATATGGTACCAAGACAATATTCCATTAAGCCACAAACAAAGAAATTCATAGAAAAGTAATCATAACTGGAATGGAATCAACTACTTTTTCAAAATAGCTGCAATGTTCTTATTTTCAAGCAAAGTAGTCATCTAACATATATGGATTTTAGTATCATGTGGGAAATTGTTCTTCAAATTGAAGTATGTATGCATGGATGGTTGTGAGGTCTGTAATGTTGATTAACAGAGTGATTTTACTTCATCTGCATGTTCTTCCAGGTTCATTTGAAAGGGATGCTACCAAGCCAAAAAGAGAGAGATGACAGAATTTTTTAAGGGTAAATGTATTTAGTGAGAGAGATCCTATTTATTATCTTCATTAATGGCTTTTCAAGGAAAAAAGGAGAACAGTAATCATCAAATTTGCTGATTAAACAAAGGAAAATCACCATGGAAGCAGAAGAGGACAAGGAGTTGTGGAGGACTCTGCAATAATAAAAAATAATAGAATGTAAAAGAATAATGATTTTTGCCATTAGCCCATGAGTTGGATGCAGGAAAGAAAAGGAAGGTAGTGATACACTGACTGACCACAGAAGTAAAAGCATCATTTAATGATGTACCTCCATCATCTACAAACTACAGGCAGATTTTGCCTAGGCCTGATGTCCACCTTCCTTCTTGTCCCCCCCAAACCCACTGCAGCAGCCCAGTGCAAGTGCAGGGAGAGACCCCACAGGCACAGCTGCAGCGGCGTTGGCCAAGTGGTCAAGCGTCCGGCTGGCTCGGGGCGGCCAATGCCCAAGCTGCAAGCGGTGGGTCCCCTTGGCGGCTAAAGGCCCTGGGCTGACCTCACGCTGGACTGCTGCCACTGCTAGGAAGACGAAGACGGAGCCAGGACACTCACTGGGTTGAAGGTAGCTTTATTGCTAAAGCAGGAAGGCTTCCAGGGAGAGCAACCAGGTGTCAGGGAAAGGAAGGTCCCAGTGAGTGACCCCCGGGGAGGGGCGAAACAAGATTATATATTGAGGGAGGTTACCAAAGGAGGAGCTGATACAGAACCAATCGGGGAACACATGGGAGTAGGCTAAACATAACTGACAGAGTACAGGAACAAATTAGGATAAAATAAGGGAGGGGCCCTCGAGTCTACAGCCAATCCCTGCCCCGAGAACGGAGAACTCTCTAGAAACTGGGAAGGGGCAGGGAGTGATTGACTGGACTTAGGGAGGGGGTTAAGTCTGCATAAAAGGAGAAAAGGGGAGGGGGGAATTACATAACTCATATAACGGACAAAAGGAATGGCGGGAGTAACCAGGGAAACGAAAAGATTGGCAGGTCACTGGCGGGAAGAAACAGGAGGATCAAACCATTCTAAGAAAATAGGGGGGAGGCAGTACAATTTAGGGGAGCCATAAAACCAAACTAAATTAACACACCACAACACACAGCACTGTGTTATTGGCACTTTTCAGAGACAGAAAGAGATATGGGATATGAATTCTAGCATCTGAGCTAAAACAGAAACCAAGGTTTCACTCCCTTGGCGAGTCCCACTTCTGTAAAGCTACTGGTCATAGAGGGTGAGGAGGGCGAAGTGTCTGAAAAGCATCTTTATAGGTCTCAGGCATCTGCTCTCAGGCTGGACCTGTTGATAGCAGCATGACCTGAAGAGATGATCAGCCCATCAATCCCCTGTTTTGCTGCATTTGTTCTTTCACATTATCTTGGATGCTCCATGACATGAATGTATGGAAGCAGTGTCTGTGCTGAGCAGTGCCTGGGGCAGGACACCCTCCCAGCACCTGCCTCACTGGGACTGTGGAATGGGCATCCCATTAATCAACAGGAGTCACTGAGTCCAGGAAAAACCGTCACTTCAAGCTCAATTCTATCAATGGCAGACCTCAGCTGGCAGCACACAGACACATTCAGAGGACTCTCTCTGCCATATGCTCCACAGCACCTGTAATATCCAATTTATACCAGTCTGCAGAAAAACCTCCTCATTACCACAGATAACAGAGATTGATGATATTGTTCAAAGAATATCAAACAGGTTTTGAACTTATTAAGAAGTTGAAAAGAATGAGCACAGCAGAATTTGAGACACCTGATGTTGAGATACTTCATGTTTCTAAAGTATTGCATAGCTTTCTTTCCCAGATGTTGGAGACAATATTTATTCCTGGTTTACAATGTTCCAGAAGAAAAAATACATCGTTTGGTGTGTATGATGATTTTTATTTCACTGATGAACTGATAGGTGGGGTGTAGCCTTTTAATACCAAAATAATTTTAGAAATCTATAATTTCTAGTTTATCAGAAATGGGAAATACAGAGCTCATTTTTCTTTTGCTAATCTAACTCTGTTGCTGTCACTGTATAGAAAAGGCATCTGTTCAAAAAAAGAGAAGTGAATATCCATTAAAAGCCTCTGCAAAGGAGATACAAAAAGTTCAGGTTGCTGTAAACCACTGAGATTGCTTTTAAGAGGAAAGTTCTTGTTCAAGCCTTTGCTTTCAACCACAGCTTTTGCAAGGGAATAGGATTCCTCCAGAGCTAAAGAGCCCTTACAACCAAAAATGTGTGCAGTGACAGTCTCCTGAGACAAAGACGCATAAAACCCAAATGATTATACTTCAAACTCTCTTAGAAAGACACACCTACTGCCATTCACAGGGATTCATACCTGCTAAGTGTGGTTTGGTAATAAAAATAGTGGACCTCTATGACAGTGTGTCAGATCATTTTGCACACTTATTGAGGGAGGAATGAAAGGAAAGCTCCTACCTAAGTCACTGGTTTTGAAGCAATACTCCAGCACATGTAAAGCTTACGTGGAATATTTTTTCCTCTTTTGACAAATCTGCTTTCCCCCCCCCACTTTACATCAAGACAAACTTGGAATATTTCAGAAATCTTTCATTTCCATAAAAAAGTTCTTCACCTTAGGAAACGCTTTATGTTCTTGTGGTCCAGAACATTCCCTCCTAAAAGGCCAGTGGACACTTAAGTACCATAAGTTCCATGGAGCCTTACACCAAAGTCCCTGTCCGACCACCCCTAACTGAACGATTTGACCATCTAATCTGTAGTTATTCATTGAAAACAAACAGGACTGACAAGAAAGATTTGAACTTCCATCTGATAAAAACAGAGATACTTCAGAGGCATGCTCCTGTGGGGAAATACTCTATTTCATAGTGAGGTGGAAAACACAGACTAATTTTTAAATGTCCATTTTATTCCATTTCACCACCAGCAATATAGCAGATGATTAGATTGGGCTAGACTTTTACCCAGACAAAAAGTAGCTATCTTTACTGATGAGAAGCCAGTCTTAGCTAGGGGGGGTTTTACTCAGTTTTGAAATACATTATTTACTTTGACAGTCAGTTTTAGATGTCACTCAAAATCTGAGACTGGGAGTGGTAGTGGAATTTTAATTCATTTTTGAGATATGTCACAGCTACCCTTACCAGAGAAAATGGAAGTCAGAATCACATGTTTTTGTTTAGAAACAGAGGTCTGCTTAACTTTTGGTTTTAGAAGGCAGAATGATTTCCACTGACACCATTTAGCCTGTTTTTAAACTATAATAGGGTTTCACTGAAACCATTTTACCATCATAACCTTACATTGTAATGGCTTCATAATGGCACTGTCAAAAAGGGCCTTATAGACTTGCTCTGAAATAGTTTTCCTATAATAACTTCATATCTCTGACTTCATTGTAATGATTTCATGGTGAGGTCATGGACTAGCAATGAATCCCTTTTGCCATTGAAATCTTAGAGCTCCTCATTACAGTCTCAGTCACCACAGCATTGTCAAGGGGTTCCACTGGATAACAATGAAACTGTTTCCTTGTGATGCATTACGCTCAAAAAATATTACCACCCTAATGATATAGCCAGGGGTTAGGAAAGAGTGAGCCACCCCCTTGCTCTTTTCAGTGTTTCACTTTGGTGTTTGATGCTGGGGGCTGAAGGTGTGTGGTTTGGCTCCTGAACTGCCACCCCTTCTCTTGTAATTATGAATGGTGGCTACACACCCTGCAAGAATAGCCAATTCTAAAGGGAAAAAAAAACAGTAAAAGAACCTTTTTACTGCTTCTGGGCCCCAATTCAGCAAACACTTAAGTTCGTTCCTCTTTAGCAACAGGTCTATGTGATCAATTTTAAACTTGGATTCAAATCACCTTAACTCCAGCATGATCTAAATACATGGGCAGGTGCTTTCTTGTGTCAAGTCAGACTTGTGAACATTATCTGCAGCACTGAGCTCATGTTCTCAATGCTCAACCTAGCTGCTGTACGAAAAATCCTGAAAAGTGATGGAAGTTCTGAGCTCCTGCCAGGTCAGTGGAACCATCAAGCCCCACAGATACGGATTTACAGGGAGTGCCCTGTGACAGCCTCAGCTCTCCCATCAAATCCACAGCCCTCCAATTCCACAACTCTCCACTTCTATAGAAATTTGTACCTACTCTGTTTATTCAGCTTTCTTTGATAGAAAAAATACTCTGGATAAAACTTCCACTCCCTCTAGCCTCTCAGCACAGGCTTTCTGCAAGAATCCTAAAACCCTTGCTGTCATTTTCCCTTCCTTGTGTACTTGTAAAAGTTTTGTGTTCTATGTTCTCAACAGACTTGCATTTTAGGCTACTGAAACCTTGAATTACAGCTGTTCTGCAATCGTCCCATCACAAGTTCCACACTAACTCATGTTCTTTGTGCTGTCACTACTGTTTCTCTAAAATCCTCCCACCTTCACATCACTTGCTGATGCTGACTTAAAAGATGAGAAAAACCAATTCCAAAGTCAAAATACAAGCTAGCCATGTTATTTGCTACCTCACAGAATGTGAAAGGAACCTAGGGGTTCTGCTGAATGTGAAAGCTCCTTAGAACTAAGAAGGAAAATTGGAAAAAATGTAATGGTCTTAACATCTCAGCTTCTCTAAAACAGATGACAGAGAAGCCAGGCAATGAAGGCAAGCATGGGCTCAGCCATTCTTGCCATTGCCTCCTTCAGTGTGGTACAGATGGTATTATTAATGGAATCTGTAATGGTAAATATAGGCTAGATTTTTTTTCTTTTATTGTTGCAGCTATTTCAAATGTTATTTTTCTAGGTTTAAGCATGGATATGCAAATATGCCCAGAATAACTCTGTAAACCTATGGATGCCTTTACAACTTACATCTCCCAAGAAAGTTGATAGTCTGTAAAAAACAGATGAATAGTGAACCCTTTTAGTTAGTTGCAAACTGAAAAATAAAATGGACTCAAATGAACTGGATATTTTTCAATTATTTAATCAAGGTAGGAAGGAAATGTTTCATTCAACACAAAAGGTCCTTTTGAAATCAAAATAAAATGCTTTGTTTTTTTCAGACACCTGGTAAGAAATTCCAAAATTTATTGAGGGACAATCTTTAAAAACTCTATGTTCATATCCACCATTTACTTACTCAATGGCTCAGCAAGCACTGGATGTGAAAGACTTGTTTTGGTACATTCTACAACCTCTAAAGAAAATGCTGTCTACACAGTTTCACTGCATCCATTCAGGTTTTCCCTACTTCAGTGCCAAATCATTTTTCCATTTTTTTTTACTTCAAATTTTTCCCAACACACTTCTAAAAAAACAGATGGAATGAATGTTTTAACAAATATCCTTTTTTGCCTTTAGCAATCTTCAAACTACCTGGAAAAAAACCCTTTTACCAAAGACAGTGAGTCACACATCTCTTCCAGGATAAAAGAAGAAGCAGGAAAACTAATATTTCTCTTATGGTTTACTATGATCTACTGGTCCACTTAAAAAAAGATTATTTTAAATAAATTGCCTCTAAATCCATAAAATAAACAAAGTCTCTTTTCATGAGCTCTAGTCAATTAATCTGAAAATAATCCCATAAAGATTTTATTTAGAGCTCAGCGCTTTCCTCAGAAAAACATACACACTGATGCAGACAAATGACTTTCAGTTACAAAGGTGTAGCTGCACATTTTTTATTGAATATAGAGTCTTTATATGGACTCTATATTTATACTCTATCCTAATATTCAATAACAATAGCCAATATTCAATTCTCACAATCACCATGTGAAAATGGTCTTCCTAGACCAGCTATCCACTTAACATAAGTTCTTATCAAACCCTGTTACATTTGACTGCACAGATTTAAATACATATAATGTAAATATTTTCCAGTGTAATTTAGAGTGTATGGCACATATATGCAAATCAAAATGGCTATTACAGAAAATGCTATCAGAAACCCCTAGAAAATCAGATAAATGAGGTCTGAAGTCCAAAATCCTTCTGATCTAAGTTAAAAGCACTCTCTCTTTTAACTGTATGCAGTTGTATTGACTCAAGTGTTAACATTCTTCACCTCTGCCATTTTATGATTTGAAATATTTTTAAATGACCAAAAGAATATAGCCCCAGCTGAAAAATAAAGCTTAGAAAACTATGGGCCAAAATAATGCAAGATGCCCAGAATCTGGAAGAGGTAGCATATTCAAAAAGGGGGACTACATATTCTGGAATACTTCCAAATGTAGAGAGAATATAAAGCACTGTTAGACAACCACATCACCCCAAGATTATTACACAAATGACCTTATGGATAAAGTATCTGTAGTGAGAATTCATACCTGCCTTTTCTATACGCTCCATAGTATTAGGCAAATTGCTGGGGGGAAACAGTGGGATAGAGAGGAGAAAATACCTGTGGGCCAGAGTATGGGAACAACCAGATAAAGAAGAGTTAGATAAGCAAGACATGTTTAAGTAAGCTGCATTTTTGCTACAGGTTTAGGAAATTCCAGTGCCTTCCTAGGTGTGTCTGCAGGGAGTATTATTGTGTGTAATTTTGCTTGAGTGTTTGCTATCTCTGAGGAAAGCAGGCAAGACTTATGAGCATCTCTAGGTTACTAATTTCTCAACCAGCAGAAGCTGCCACTGGGAAGTGCCCTTTCATACCACCAAGTACTGCTCTGAAAAAGTACATTCCTGATACAGAAAATATTGGAGATGGTGTCAGTAGCTGACATTATAGTCCTGGAGGAATGATAAACCAAAGCTCTGCTTCAATTTGAGCTAAGCTACCAGTGAATCCAATATAAAGAATCCAATATAAACAGGCATATCAAATATGCTCTAGCAGCCTAGAAGCACAAACTTCTCAGGTTTTCCGGGACAGCATGTATCTTAAATCATGTAGTGCTTTAAAAAAATATCAACTAAATAGACTTACTAGAGGTTTATAATGCAGGTTCGAGTTGTTGGGTTTATTTTGGTTTTTTGCTTGCATTTTGCAGTGTTTTTTAAACATGGAGCAAAGAAAGAACTGTTTTCTTAAGTATAAAACCAAATGTTTTATGCTCTTCCTTCCTTTTGCCCATGTATGTGTACTTCAACACACTAAGTTTAGTCCTATGCTGTAAAATTGAATGGAGTCAAAATCATACCATAATGAATTAGAAGCACATATATGCACATACATGCACAGCCACCTGTAATTCTGCACCTATTACCAAGAAAAGCATCACAGTGAGGAACAGATATTGCAAACTTAACCCTCCATGTCTACCTTAAAGCTTAAACAATGAATTTACTTGACAAAATTCACATCTAAGCAGCTCCAGTTCCAGTAGGTTCTTACTTTCCATGATGCTCAACTATTCCTTTTTCTTCACCACTCATTTCAGCACCCACTGGGGTGAGATGCAGTGGACATGAGCAGAGGTTGCAGGGAAAACTATGTTGTGTATGCAATAATAAAAATATGATGTTTCTTATCTTTTCCACCCCAACCAATCCTTAATTTTCCCTTTACAGACGCTCAGTGACTACCTCTGCTCTGCTCAAAAAGATGGCTCAATGTGTCCCTGCTGGGTGGCCAGACATAGTGCTATCTCACACATCTGAGAAGAAGCAATTTGAGGCATACACTCCTTTCTCCTATTTTAGGAAGGTAAAAAAAAAAAAAAAGTTGGAGGGAAAAAAGTAGGGAAAATCTAGTCAGGCTGAAATTACATATCAGATCCCTTACCTTAACTATGTACACCACTCAGAATGCAAATTGCTGCTAGGAAAAGAGAGATTACCAAAAAACCCACCCTGTCACAATATCTTTAAACTAAATATACATATTAGACAGAGTTGCCAAATCTCTTGTGACATGTGGCCTTTGCAATTTCTGTGAATTCCTGGAAGGTAAGTGTTAATTACAGTATGTGGACAAAAACTAATGACTTGTTTTGGAGTTAATGTCCCATTCAAAAAGGATTACTGTTGTTATCAACCACATCAGGCAATTAATGGCATCCATAATGCTTAAAAATTAACAGTGGCAGCATAGCTGAGTGACTGTTTTGAAAAACTGGTCATTCCTTGGAGATTAATGAGCAATTTTCTGTCAGAGAGCAGGATGCACTCTGGTAGAAAACTGACAAAAGAGGCACCATCCTCAGGGGATTATTTTAACAATCCATTTTGCTGCGCATATTTAAAAGGAAATTTGGTAGATATCGCTGCCATTCCAGAAGTATATTCTCATTTATTTTTCCCCTTAAACATTATAAGCCAATATTTGACAAGTTACACTGAACTGGATATCTAGAATCTAAAATGAATAATTACAGGGGGAAAACCAACAAGGTGTAAACACTGCATAAGGATTTTTTTTTTCCCAATTACTTTCATTTAGGTTTGTTAGACAAATAAGTATCAGCATTGTAAGCAATTAGGTTTCACTTTAATCAGTCACAATCAATTAATGTGAACTGTTTCCCTATTTTTGCTTAATTGTGTCTAAGCAGGTATTCTGTTTTAAAGCAAAAAGTTTCCAAAGAGTGTGATTAAATAAATTTAATCAGAACTATAAGGAGTGTGATTCTTACTAGAAAGTTGAAGTGCAGTTTTTAAACGTATATCCATACATTCTTTTGTAAAAAATTGCCCTACTTTAAAACTTCCCTTTTATAAAACCAAAAAGTTAGCCAATACTCTATTTTGTTTCCCCACTTACCAGTTTGGTCGTTGACTTACACCTACACAGACTAAGACTGATCAGGTGTAGAGTACCCACTATGAACTTAGCACAAAGTATAGAAGGGGCCAGCAGCTCCCAGCTATCCCAGCTCACACTGGTATCTCACATGAAAAACTGCCTGTGACCCACAGCTTGTGGGCTTGCAATTCAGGTCCAGGTCTGAGTTTCTTTTTTTCCCCTGAGGATTGCTGATGCTCCTACCTTACTTCTCTCACAGAGCCTCAGCAATTTCATCATTTATAGCTTTTCAGTCCACTTCTAATGAAATTATACATCATCACCAAGGGCATCCTTTCTGGGCCTGGAAGAGACTGGCATATATAATCAGTTTATGGGTAGGAGGGAAAAAGTTTCAAAGTGAAAATACTGCCTATTGATTTGTTTTGTGTGGAAGTCTTCACAAACTAAGCTCCTCTTTCAGAGGCTACAGAATTGTCACAGCTGCTTATGATATACCCCTGAGCAGATCTCATCCTGTCAGTGAGCCCAGATGACAGAGAAACAGAAAACAGTAGACCTTGCCTCTTGAGAAAGGAAAGCAAAGGTGAAAAAAGTAAAACAAAGAAATCAAGAGGCATTGATTCCCTCAGAGAAAACTCTGCAGTGGTCTAGGCTTTCCTGAGAATCAGCAGTCAGGTGAAAAAAAGAAAGGAAAACATAAGCAAACTAGGCAAGCTTTAACAGATATTCAGGGCCACCTGGGTAAATGAGTTTCCTTTTCAAGGACCTTTCTGAAAAAAACAGGGGTTTTTGTCTCATTCAGGATTTACACATTGCAGTTCTTAAAACTAACACAGTGTAGGGTCTCTGACAGTGGGTTTCTAAACACTCTCCCTTCACCCCTCATCTTGGCTGCCAAGGCTTTAGCTGCAAGGCTTGGCAGTGGTCCACAGCTTTGCCCCAATGTTCTGGTGGCTGCTCTCCCAGCATATGGTCTATTCAATTTTTCCCCAGCTGTTACTCAGCCAGGGAGGCTATGCTCTCTCCCAGCTACAGACCTTTGTTCAGAAACAGGGAATCAATTTTCTCCTTATTAAAGGGGTACAAGGAGTAGAGGGGAAGGGAGAAAGAATTCACATGTACCTCAAGCATCCTAAGCCATGTGCTGATGCAGGGGCTTGCTCTCACCCAATAGTCAGTCAAGCCTTCAGAGGGCAATTCAGACTCTTTGGTGTGGAGCACTGTTTAGGAGTACGTGGCAACCAACCTCCTTACCTCCCTACTATCTTTCCAACTCATTTATCCTTCACATTCTACTTCTTGGAGGCTCAGCAACTCTCTGGAGCTTAGATTCCTTACGGATTAAATTGCATGGTGCCTTTGCCAAAATGCGTGTTCCTGGTAGGACTTTAAGGGACTTTCTGTGTCTTTCAGTAGTGGGCAAGGTCAAATGAACAGAAATAAAGAATTGCCTCATCTCTCTTTGAATTGTAGGGATGTGATTTGACTAACAAATTAAGGTAAAGTCATGCAGAAATAGTGCTGCAAACTGTCTGACTTTACTTATGAATTGCTTTAATTATTCTGCAAATAAGGATCTATAAGTTAAAGCATGTTAGACCATGTGATGTGTGGAAAAGGTACACTGAAGGACTGACCCTGGCCCACACCTCAGAAAGCCAATGAAATAAAACTACAAGGAAGAAAAGATGGGGCTTGAGTTGAAGAAGGAGAAAAGGTTGGTGCAGCAGAGACATCAGATCAGTTCTGTAGTGAAGGTGATTTTTACATATCTCATTAAGAAATCAGTTGTCTACTGGAAAGAAATATATTTCATGGCTTGCTTACTTGGCAGCTGGCCACCAAATAACCAAGACTAGTAGCTACTGGAGTAAAGGAAAAATTTCACATGAATAGGGTGCTGAACTAATGAAGAGAAATTTCAAGCAACGGGACTCTCAGCCACAGACCAGAAAGCAGAAGGATCCAAGGTATGAAAAGCATCAAGAGACATTTTCATTTATCACAGTTTCCATGATGTTTTAATTGTCTGGGACAGTGTTGTGAGCATAACAGCATAAGAATCTGCGCAGATAATGGATTTACGGACAGAAAAATGCAAAAGAAATAGGTTGCAAGCGTCACACAAGTTCAGATGTAGCTGGAGTAAACTAGTACTTCCATCTTATGTTTTTCACATATGTAAATCTGCCTTGGGTTGTACATGGCAGAGGTTGGATGGCACTCAAAGGGAAAGCCCTCTGGTATCTCCCTACAATTCCACTTGAGGTGATCCAGCATATAACAGCACAACAGTTTTTCTAGCTCTTACTATATTGATTACTACCCGGGAAATATTCCCACTCTTGCTGCTGCTGCTTCAGTAATAGCCACAGCCATAAAGACAGTGGCAGCCATTTGCTGGTGTTTGACTCCAGCTCTGCTGCTTCTTTCTTCCACAGACTCATCTCCCATAGGTCCTCAGTATCTGCTCAGCATAACTTCCAGGACATCAGGTCATATTGGGTCTGTTTCTTTTTCCTTCCTCTTTTGCTATGGGATTCACCAATGCAGATCCCAAAATTTCATCTGAAAGAGAGAGAAACCTCAAAGTTTGTGGATGAGGGCTCATGGAACACCAAGGAAAGACTGCAAAATCTGAGTAAATGGTCATTTGCCAGACTTGCTCATTGCTGTGGTTTCCAGAATTTACACCAACCACTGTTTCTTTTGTCCTGAACTAGAATGAAGCCCCTTCCTTTAGCATCCCCATACATTTTTGTGCTCTCACGAAATAGACGGATTAGCATAACACTGAACTTTGATTTGAAAGCACACAGAGATAAAACAAGAATACCAGGAAAAGAGCAGGATACTGAAGTTGAAGTAACAGTGAATAAGACAGTAGCTCTAAACTTGAGTGCATGCACTCAGCTCTAGTTTTCATTATCACAAGACAGCAAGACTACAGGAGCAGTGACCAGTTGAAAGTCAGTGGGGAGGAAAGAAATCTTCTCCTTGGAGTGGCAGATTAATTTGTGCTGCAAGAGCCATGTCAGGGTCATGATTCAATAGATACAGGGTTGCTAATAGAGACCATGCTGGCCTTTCTGGGGGTGTCTTGTAGCCCATAGCAGAATGCACAGTGACAAATTTTGCCCAGGCCCCTACTTTGTGAATTAGGAATCATACCCTCCTGTACAAAATAGTCCAGAGGACAACTCAAAACATTTTGCTATAAAATACTCTGTGACAGTAAATTGCATCAATTTCTTTAATCAAAAAGTCTTTTTTCTTTCCCTCGTCCTCCCTGTCACTCTTTTTTCTTCCCTCCTCTGCCTCGTTTGCTGCTTATCTCCTTCTGGATTTTCTACTTGAGAACTCAGCTTCCAACTCAGCTTTCTAAATTAGATGGCATAGATAAGATACTTCAAGCTCCACATATGTGTGCCTAGCACTCAGACCAATTTTGTCTTTCCTTCAGAGGTGGAAATATTAATTCACATCCTCTACCAATGAATATCACCATGGCTGACTTAACAGTGTTCTGGTCAGCAATCACCAACCTCAAAAAGATTTGTTGTTTTTATATTTCTGGTGTCTGAAACAGATTTTGCTGGTCAGACATGTGACAGAGCATCTGAAATGAGGATCTAAATGGTAACCACACATAAACACATATGCAGTCTCTGGTACAGGAGGAAGGAAAAAGGTGAGAAATTCTCAGATATAAAATAGAATTGGGGAAACAAAATGAGTTTCACTCACATGTTCACTGCTAAGTAGATAGCCTAGAACTGTTCTTAAAGCACAGCACAGACTTTATCTTGTAGCTGCATCTGAGCAAATGTGTCAATTTTCAGTGGACAGACAGGCAAGGATTTAAGGGGATGTGAATAGCAGGGTGGGATTCTGGGTAAACCTCAGCTAAGGATGTGGATTTCACCTACTATGAAGGCATATCCATAGGAACCACTGGTATTTCTCCCCTCCTGTACTTCGGTATGGCTCCATTTCTTTTTAAATGCAATTAAATCTGACTACCAACTTTGTAGTGGACAAAGACTGTGGAAGTTTCACTGAAATTAGTCAAGACTCCAGTAATTCCACTAGTCTTAGTGGATCTTCCTGCAGGAGCAGGTGTTTGTTAGCAAGAGAAGGGATTTCACAATCTGAACTCTACTTATTGAAAATCAATCTGCTGCCAGGATTATTAAAATCCCTGCACTGGGGATACAGCACCTTGGACCCCAGAAAATCCATTTCAGTTACAGAAACTACAAATTTACAGGTTCACAGGACTTATGTGAACCGACACAGGGGTTACTTTGCAGACCACTGCATTTTACATATTGGTGTGAAGCTTTCAAACTTGTGTATCCAAAATTGGGGGCATATTTCCCGATTTCTCCTTTGTACTCTAATCAATGAAATATACTCACACATCTCTGTCTGTCTCCATGTACTATCCAAACATCCCAAATGTAAATATACACAAATCATCTGCAATTCTGCTCTGTGTCCAGAAGGGTCCACCACATCTGTGAATCCCACGGTTTTACTGAAGCATTAAATGTCTGGTAGGAATGCACATTCAAGAAACATTAGCTTGTTTTCATTCTCTACTTACAAATACAGTTTGCCATGGCCAGTCTATTTTCTGAGGCTCACTGCTAGAGATATTCTGGATTGGAAATCCAGACATACATCCTTGTTTGCATCCATGCACCATAAAATATGCTACTAAATCAGTTCCCTCCCCAGTCGATCCTTTGGGCTTTAACACCATTCATTGATAGCCACCTTGCTCATGCTTCTCTGAAGAGAAGTCACTTAACAGATTGCTTCTTGATTTTATCAGAATGAGTATAAATACAGGCTATCTCAACCCAGCAGCCTAGCTCTTCCTTGAAGTACAGAATTATTTCTGTTTCCGACTGTATCAGCAGACTGATGTAGCAGCCCTGAGAAAATGAGCCCACCCTGGTATGACTTATTTCCATGAACTCTTGGTTCCCTGTATTTTGAATTAAATTAAAATACACTGATTGATATTGTAATACTGGAATAAAATCAAAAGTTGACCCAAATACCTTTAACAGTCACATGTTCAAGTGTTACAGGGATTTCCTCTAGAGAGTAAAGATTAGATTTCATATTCATTCAGTCCAGAAATGACAATATTAATGGAATACAAATGTTAAGAGTTGAACATGCAAACTACAGGTAGATCAGAAATAAAGTGTGCCCGTGTTTTCTGTCAGACATAAAGGCCTGAGAGTATGTAATCACAAATCAACATTCATGGAGTTCAATACAACTAACAAGGACTAATTGGTTTTCCAAGTCAACCAGGAGAAGATACAGAAGTAATTCTTGGGCTAAACAAGTAAATTATCTAATTGCCACATCATGTTGACAATACAAAAAGAAATCCCATCCCAAGACAGGGAGGATGGAAGTACAGAGGACCACCAATGTGAAGAAAAGACAGAAACAAATCCATCCTTCAATAAACCTCTACAAAATCCTCCACCCCCTTTGCCTTGCTCTTCATGCTGTGTTGTTTTGTCTTTGTTAGCAGTTGTCTTCTCTTTCCTGGTGTCCTGACTTCTTCTCTCTTTCCTCCTTTTTTTTGTCACTGTCACGCATACAGCCTAACAAATTCCACATGTGTGAATACAGAGTTTGAAGTACACATTATTCCTCTATTTTTTGTGCATGTTCAAAAAAGGGGGTTGAATTTGGAGCTTGGGGTTTTGAGTTTTGAGCCCAAATGGAAAGTGTTCACATAGCATGTGATATATTCCCTTCAAGGAGACCTGGAACACCTGCTGAGTGGAGCTCAGCATTCACCTGTGTGCTGCTATTCTGAATGAAAGAGAGCATAGAAGACCTACACATGTTTGAAACCTTATGGTACAAAAAAAGTCTAAAAACCTCTACAGTTCTAATGCAATAATATTGCAAGTACAACTTGTGTTATTTTTGTACAATGACAACTTTTTGGATATTCCTATAGTTCTCTTGTATTTGCAGCAACAGACAGTATAATTGCCTCTTTAGGAGTTTCTCAGCAAAAACATATTAATAGCATCAGACTGGCTTAAAAGTACAAGGTCATTCAAATCCTTTCCAAATATATTCTTCACCAAGGGCAACCACCACTACTAGAAGCAACTCCTTAGGTTGCTAAAACAGCATTTTATCCCTTATGGTATGATAAAGCCACAGACATATGAGGGAGGGGGAAAAAAAAACCCAAAAAGACAGCCTTATTACATTTACTTGCATGAAAATCACAAGTCTTTTCTTTATGCTTCTGACAGGAATGTTTCAATTCAATTAGAGGGATTGCATTTAGTATCTGCATATTTATCAGCTGCTGTCTGCTATCTGCAGAAGATGGAATATGTTTTTATATCCGTATCAAATAACATGAGAGAGCTGGAACACATGAGTATAGCTTAGCATAAACTTCTTAAAATGAGTCAAACTAGGCACTGATCTCTTTGAACACCCTAAATGAACACTTGCCAAAATGGAAGAGGTGGTGTGTTTTCACTGAGAAGAAAGGAGTTTTACAAAAAAAAAGATTAAATTTTATAACCTAGATAATTAGAGTAAACAAAGGGAAAGACAAGATATTTGAATTCCTTTCAGTTTGTGGACTTTTTAATGTAGGGATTTGTATTGAAAGTATTAAATTCAACAAGGCAGGTATGATCTTTTTAGTCTACTGTACTTTGTATCTTGAAAATATGAGCATGTGAAATGAAGGTATGATCAAGCCTGATACAAGATGTCTTCGGCAGAGCTCGTATGGGATGACATCTAGGTTTTCTTTTCAATACCGAGGAGAGAGTGGTTAAAGAAAGACAAGGGCAGCCTAAAATAACCAAGATAGAAGTTACAAGCTTTGTTCTACTATTAACAACTATCTGTGAAGCCCACTGCAAATCATCACCTGTCAGCCCCAGACATGTGGCAAGAGTCTGTTACTGCCATCTGCATGCTGTTTCCTGACTGTGACACTGCTCATATTGCCTGTTTTGGATAAAACAATTCTACACAAACTGTGCTTTTTTACAGACATTTGAAGAACCCCCACGTTATTACAGTGTTACATTAGAAGAAGTATAAAGAATTTCATATTATGTAAAATTTAGCACTTTTCTTCCCACCAATGACATCTCCTCTATCAGTTCAGAGGACTGTGGGGTGAATCAGATTCCTACTCACGTCATTCACAACTGAACACAAAATCTGTGTAAGATGTGGGAAAAGGGGGTTCAAAGAAAGAAAAATA
The DNA here is from genome assembly GCA_024362935.1 of Setophaga petechia. Classification (NCBI taxonomy): domain Eukaryota; kingdom Metazoa; phylum Chordata; class Aves; order Passeriformes; family Parulidae; genus Setophaga; species Setophaga petechia. The sequence continues at coordinate 19,416,368 of JANCRA010000002.1, forward strand.
CTTTTTCAAGCATTACCTTGAAGACCTAAGTTTTAGCCTTACTTTTGCTTTGGAGTTTTTGTGTTACACTGTCAGTGTACAATCACAGAGGTCCCTTAAATCAGACATCTCCTAGATCATTTCATGCTCTTCATTTTATGGCCTCCACATGGCCTATGGAACCTGTTTTAGACTTAAGGTAAGTACTTTGTGTTACTCCCTACAACCCAGGGAACCTCTGCTACTAGCACACATAAACTAGGAAAACAAATTTATTATATTTTATGAATGCAAATTATGAAAAAACACCTCCATCCTTGTTTTAGGCAAGCTTGGGAATCAACAGTAAACTAAGTAAGTCAAGTCAAGTCCTTTACTTTAGTTCTCCCATCTGCTAAACAGGAAAGTGACATCCTTTAACACAGGAGCACAGTGAAGTTATGTTAACGAGCAGATAAGAACTACTAGGACACTAAGCAAGACTGCCATAGAAAGTATTTCCACCCTGACATGGTTAGTATTTCTACATTCAGGATTAGGTTTGAATCTTAGGAGCAACAGGGAGGTTATACCTCAAAAAAACCAAAAAAAACCAAACAAATCTTCCCCCCCCCCAAAAAAAAAACAAAAAAACCCCACAAAACACAAAAAAAACCCCTAAAGTAAATATCAAATTACTACTCATTTTGTGGGTACCAACCAGTCAGGGTGGTAAACTAGGAGTGACTGCGATACTATACGAGATCTTGTAATTAAAGACATTTTTGCACCATATACAGTGCAAGGGGTTGTATTGAGATTACAAAGACTTCTAGATTTTCCATCATTTATGGTTTTGATTTTGAACCCTTTAAATTCTTCAAATGAAGCATTTCAGAATGCAAGAGGTTTTATCATTTATTTCAGACTCCAAGAGAATTCATTGTCTTCCACTGATGCGGATTCCAGCCCTTCACAGAAAGTCTCTATGCTCTTATATCTCAAAGTTAGCTGAGAGAACTTTGATATTCTTTATCACATGCTCATCACATTCTGGTAATAGAACTGAAACACCTTTTAATCAACAGGTATAAATAAATTCCATCATAACATGAATAACTCCAGACAAATTGGGCTTTTGTACTCTATTAAACAAGTAAAATACTAATGACAATAGAGGTACACCAGTGTAATTTAATGGAAAGTGCAGCTCTATAGTCTATATTTGCAAAATCACCCGAGTTCCTACTTGTCATTGAAATAATTTTGCAGGGATTTTGCATCTGAACAACTTGGAAAATTTACGCCTTTAACTCAGGCTGTTAGTAAGACCACATTTAGGAGGTAACATACCATTTTCTGTATCTGTGAGATGAACATGTGTGGTCCAATACCTCTTCATATCAGCCCCCAATTTCCTTTTTGCTTAACATAAAATTTCTGGAAGGACAGAGGGGAGAGGAAAGCAAATTGTCTTGTAAGCAAATGCAAAATAATTTTAGAGGATGGAGGGAATTAATTGCCTACCACATATGGCAGTCAGGTTTTCTCCTGAAGCATGAGAATTCATAGATTGACAAGGAATAAAAGTAATATCTGTTGTAAAATTATCTAACCAGTAGTCTTACTGGTTCTTTGCCAGGCTAAGTCTTTCATCAAAAATGGTCTAATATACTCAGAAATATTTTAAAATTCAAGTTTCTTCTGCACCTCTTTGCTATCTGTTAATGTTTGGGTATGACTCACATCAGTAGATGAGGGTCTTGCATCTAGTCTGACAGTCTTCTATTCACAGTATCCAAAGAGATTAAAATATTTCCATTTTATAGACCAGGCAACAAAATATATTGAGAAGACTGGAGGGGCAAAGGAGTTTGGTGCCCTTTCACTCTGGGAAAGCCAAACGCCAAAGTTTGGCATTAGGCTCCTAAATAATGCATGGAAAGAGCCTGGGATGCCATGCTGGGAGCTGTTAGGCCAATGTCTGAGTCAGGAGTCACTTCAAGACAGCTGATGCTGCACAATTTTGTTAAGTCCCAATGAAAGAATGTTATTTTTTCTCTCTCTGAGTGCATATCATGGTTCCTTTACCTCCTTCTGGAGTAACATCAGCCTTTTCTCAAAAATGCACTAGGAAGAGTTGTGCAGCAGCTTCTGCCTCCCTTAATGCATTGTCAGTGGTTAAAGCACTCCACCCACCTGTGAGAACATACTTTCAGCTCCTTTCTCTGATTGCAAGGAACTTGCAATTCCCAGATGAATCATTTTACTACAATACTGTTGCATACTGTGGTGATATATGGTTTTGTAGCAGTGCCTATTGAAACTGCTACATTTTGCCAAAATACAAAAGGAAATAGTAAGCATGAACATGGCTGTTTAGGTGCCATGGTGTTTGGGAGGAAAAGCTATGAACCATTTTCTGCTTCTCTGAATATTTAATACATGAGACAAACATAATTGAATTCAGATAATATTTACTTAAGCCATAAGTCAATATTTTCCTCATTAAGGATGGCAGGATTTGACCCATTCCACAATCAATCCAGTGGCACCAGGTGAATAACATAGTTTTTAACTCACATTTCTCATACAGAAGGCTTCTTTAAGAAAATGGAATGAAATTTACAGATGCAGCACACATAATATTTAGATGTAATATTAGCTCCATTGGGAAGAAAAAAAATTCCTGAAAGTTAACAAAAATTGATTGATGCTCCCTGACTGGAAGTGTCTGTAATTTTTTGCATGATAGTAATATGGAATGTGTTAACTCCATGAACACCAGTCTCCTTTACAACTGCTGTTGCTATTCTAACCACATTATCAACCTCACACATGTTTACCTCAGGGATATTTAGCCAGCCATAATTGACTTTTGCACAAAAAGAAAGCTTCAGGCAAGGTTTAATCCTTTTGGGCTTGCCTTCTCAGTAAAATAAACAAGTATCTAAGAGAATTGTAACCAGATAAAGTATAAAATCAGAGCATGGGGTAAACCTGTTCAGTCTTCTTCAATTTTGTAATTCTTAAAATTTTCACAATTAGGATATCTGGAAATTAACATCTTTGTATGCAAGATGTAACAAATAAACAGAGAATTCAGCATTTCCACTTTCAATAACAGCATTTCTCTAATTGTTATTTAACCATGTCAGATTCCTTTATGGAGGTAGTATTGTATTTGCTGGGAGTGTCCCAATGAAGGCAGGAACAATGCCTCTGACTCCATGTTCTCAGAAGGCCAATTTATTACTTTATAATACTATATTATATTTAAAAACACTATACTAAAGAATACAGAAAGGATACTTACTCAATACTAAAAAGATAATAATGAAAACTCATGACTCTTTCCAGAGTCTCAACACAGCTTGGCTCCAGTTGGCGAATGAGTCAAATCAACTCACATCAGAGACCAGTCAAACAATCACTTGTGGGTGAAAAAGCTCCAAACACATTCCACACATGAGCACAACACAGGAGAAGCAAATGAGGTAAAAATTGTTTTCCTTTTCTCTGAGGCTTCTCAGCTTTCTAGGAGAAAAATCCTGGGCAAAGGAATTTTTTCAGAGAATGTGAATGCCACAAGGTGGAGTTTTAAAAAGCTTGTTGAACTAATATCACACTAAACTTTATCTGATAAGGTTAATGCCAGGTAGCAGTGATTGCACATAAACTCTAGGTGGGATTAATCACTAATATGGTAGGTGGTGTTTTAACCCCAGCAGTCAGCTCAGCCCCACCCAGCTGCTCAGTCCCCACCAAGGAGAACAGGGGGATGCTGTGGGACATTCCATTGGTCATTTGGGGTCATCTGTCCCCATTATGTCCCCTCCCAATTGGTGTGCACCCCCAGCCCCCTCTCTGGTGTGTGGGGTGAGAAGCAGAAGAGTCTAGAGTCTGTGTAAGTGCTGCTCATCAGTAAAACTACCACCCTTGAGTTATCAGCATCGTTTTGGCCACAAACCCAAAACACAGCCCCAGTCAAAACCAGCATAGGTGGCTAAGACTGGCATTCAGTACATTTTTAACCTCATGCTACCAGGGAAAGAAAACAGGCCTGCACTGCTTTTACTCACATGCCCTATTCCCAGTCCTGCACAGATTTGTCTTGTGCTGATACCAACATTTGTATGAATATATGGTAAATTGTTCAGGGAGCTGATCTGGCTGAAAACCAGCCATTTTCACCCAAGGTTAGTTTTAGCTCAGATCCACTCACCACATGGTGCATCTCACACTTCATGATGAACACATGAAGAAGGAGGAAGACTCCAAGACTGTTTCTTCTGACAGCAGGACCAGCTTAAACTGATAATTCAAGTTTGTCTTCAAATAGTTGGAAAGAAGCATACTCTAGAGTTGCATCTTTTCCTCACTGTCAGGAAAATAAGAAGCTCAGAATACTAGCTCAAGCTTAAATTTCTAATTGCAGATAGCTGAAGTGAGAGACATCTCATCCATGAGCAAAGCAGGCCATACTATGAAAAAAATTCAAAACAAAGTATTATTTTTGGGTTTTAGCTCCCTGCATCAGGTCAATCATCTCAAGTGTAGGTAAAGGCAACCAGTCCCAGGCTATACAATAGAGGAGAAGGTTGGACAATCAGGATAAAATTGTTGCTTCATAAAATGAACAGCAAACTTCTTGTTGATGCACAGCGCATAAGAATCTTGATGTATTAAAAATTGTTCTACAGTCCTATGTTTTAATCTGTTTTTATCCTTTGCTCAGTTCATTACAAATCAATTAATTTATCTCTCCTTTGTTTGTAAAATGGTCATTGATAGGACTATATTTGTAAAATGCTCTCTAATAATATGCAGGAAAGAATTATTTAAATGTTAAGTACATTATTATCTATTACCTGACAGGTCATCTGCTCTACTAGTAGAGCAATTACAGAAAATGTCCTATATATTTATATGCAGATAAATCTAGATTTAAGTGAAAAGATTGAAGGGGGTGGGGGGGGAATGAGTGATTTCCTTAATTTACTCTTCCATATATGAAATTTTGTATAAAGCCTTTGTAAACTGTTCTCTGTCCTATGTTATAAACCCTGTTCCCTGGAGGAAAAAGAAAAAACCCAACCACTTAATTTCTAAATTTCATCACTACTCAAGTAACTGTGGTCCAACTGAATGTATATGTGGAAACAAGCAGCAGGTTTTAACCAGAAAAGGATAGTCTACATACAAAATATTAGAAGGAAGTTTGATTTTCTAAATACAGCAATTTGGACTGTTCCTAAGAGACAATATTGTCATCTTATTGCAGATCTCCCATACCTTCTCAATGATTTCTCATAGGCAGCTCCCCACGACACTGACTCCTTCACAGTACAGCCAACAAACTCCAACTCCCTCCTCACCCAGCTCACTCCTGACCCATCCTTTTGCAGCATGCTTCTTCTTGGACACAGCTGTGGCCTATTAAGGGCAGGCCTGTTCCTAATCTTTGGTGATTGGTACAGCTGCAACTCCTCAGGTGTGAGACTACCTTCTGCACTATCTTTATTTTCTTACATTCTATCCCTCCACAATACAATAATTTTAAGCAAATGTGTGTGTGTAGGGAAGGTGTTGTACTGAGTCAGGCATGATATTATTGTTTTCATCAAAAAGGAGCAATCATGGTATGAAAGCCTGTAAAGATACTATAAATATCTATAGATAGATATAGACATCCACAGGTAAAGATGCCTGTATTTAGTTATAGAGATAGATAGATAGATAGATAGATAGATAGATAGATAGATAGATAGATAGATAGATAGATAGATAGATATGGAGGTATTTATAGCCTATAGATGCTTCAACCTTTTCCTGTTTGGTTTTTTTTCCTGAAAATCTATGAAGATATCGAGTAAAAAACTTTTAACTGAGTATACATCTCACAAGAATACCCTTATTTTTTTACATCAAATATTGTTATTTGTGATGGCCATCACTACAGAATACACACAGAGAGAAAAACTTGAATCATAAAATGGTTAAGGTTGGAAGGGACCACTGGAGGTCATGTGGTCCAACCCTCCATTCATGAAGGGTCACCTAGAGCTGTTTGCCCTCGGCCATGTTCAGATGGCTTTTGAGTGTCTCTCAGAATGGAACAGGGAAGTTACACCACAACTCCAGAACTGTCTCTACATATAATTTTGTCTGCCATTTCATAGAATGATGAGGAGGACTTCCAAAATATCTTCAAAATCTTCTTCTAGATCTTAGAAAAATATAGAGTATATTAAATCACTAAATTAAATGGTTTTGGGACAAGTTCTTTTAGTAAGAGTGCAGCAATCCCTTCTGCAGATTGTGAGTCTGAGAATAGAAAGCTGTAGGACATATGCAAAAAATGTGAATAAATCTCAGTTTAAACTCCTGTATAAAAGTTAGACTAGGGCTATGGAAAGAGATTAAAAGCACAAGTTGAGCCTGCATTGAAACTAATGCATCATAGAAAATATAAAGAGATACTACTAAATATACTGCATTAAAGACATTTTATTATTCATCATCAATTTTTAATACATTAAGATTTTTCTCAAATACTTATGTAGTTGCAGAAAACAGGAAATAATTTTTGCATAAATCATTAAAAGATGGATTACTTCTATTTTGGAATATTATATGCCATTACCAGTCTAAAATCTTTAAGAGGTGGTCAAATCTTTTACTATAGTGTTTCTAAAACCTCCCAGAGTACTTGCAAAGCTGAAATTTGTTTTCATGTATATGAAAAGATAAAAATCTTTTCACTGTATTTTAAGTCCCATGTGAAGCTGAATTACATTTTAAGAATTGTCACTTATGCACTGGTTGTGTGATTTGTCAGTCACTGGGCTGCTGTTATTAAGGAATGAAAAGGCAGGAAGCAGCAGTTTAGCCAAGGTCTGCTTGGGGGGCTGAGGGGGAAGACGTTTGATTTACTCCAGGCAGTGGGCAGGAGAAACAAGAAAATTCTCAAGATGTTCAATAACAAACTTTTACTTGCAAACTTTAGAATACTGAGGTACAATACGGTACTTGACAAATTTTGAAATGTAGCCATTTTGGTTAGAAATGCAACAATATAAAAGCATAAAAATAATGCTTAAGAGAATGTATAATGAAAAGGAAAGAGAAAAAAGATAAGAGCAAAAATGTGTATAGTCTCCACCTTTGGATCCACAAATAAGACTTGATTGTTGCAATATTGATGTTGTTGGTCAAACTGATGGAGGCAGTCCTGATCTTTTGGGATGGGGGAAACCCATGAAACACAAAGTCTGGTGGGTTAATATGCTCAGGCTCACTGGGATTGCCCAGGTGCCTCTCCTGGGGTGGAAAGTTTTACACTGTATGATACAATACTGTGGATCATGGCATCCTACCACTCTGGGAGTCTTTGACACTTTCTAAGACATGACAGCTGCCTCTTACCTGTCATAGTTTATCAGCCATGGCCCATCAGAAGGGATGGACCTTCAGGCTTATGTCCTGGTACCTTCCTGAGGGGAGTTTTCACAGCTAAGCCACTTGTGTAAGAACATTAACACGATGAAAAGCACTATCCCACATCACAGGAGTTGCCTCTGTTTGAGAACAATTCTGCAGTTAGTAGGTCAGCAAATAAGGGCCATTTTTAATGTAAATTTCTAAAGAACATCAGAAACGCATGCAGGCTGTAGCACACACTGATTAGGTGTAATGAAGTTGAGTACATATTCTACTCCTCATCATCCATCAGAGTATTCTAGAACACAATAGCATCTAGAACATCCTCTGCAGCAATCTACAAGCAATCTTCTTCAATCCTGTACGAAATTCAATATGCTGCAATGCCTGTCAGTCAATTAATAACACCAAGACTGAGGGCAGCATGGCAGCCAGTTGTTTCATTTCTTAGGGATATAGATATTTTAATGAACAAGTATATGAGAAAGTTACACTTTCTTCCCTCTCCAAACCTTCCCATTTCAATCACTATATTTATATTTTGATCTCACAGAGCCTATTTTCCATGTACATTGTAAAATGTCCATTGGGAGCTATTCAATGTATGAATAAATAATTCTCTGCATGCTATAATGTAGGTCTCTTAATGGCACCACAAATGTACTGATCTCAACCATCTACTTATCAACATGGTTGTCTACATCAACGTGTGTAAAAAACTGCAGAGTACAACGGCTGGCAAACCACTCAGGACAACAAGGGGAAACTTGCAATGAAAGATTGTACCAGAATTTGTATAATTACAAGTTTCACAAAGAGATGTTTCCCATCTCTACTTCTCTTTAAAATTTTTGCCATGTAGCATGATCAAGGGGTTATGCATCTGAATCTCAGTTTTCCCATATGCTAGCCAGAGGTTATCCACTTGCTTGTGGGGTGGCTGCAGGCTTTCCCATCCTTATGTCCCTTTATTCTATTTCCAGCTGCCCTGAACAGTGATCAATAAGTTACCAGTGTGCGCTACAATCAGTTTCCTAATTCATTTCTGCTCCTACCAAAAAAAAAAAAAAAAAAACCAAAAAAACAAACAAAAAAACCCAAAAAAAACCAAAAAACCCCCAACCTTTTTCTTATTCTTTTTAAATTTTTTATTACTTAGATCAATATAATCAGAGTTCTGAGTCTGTCTTGCCTGCACTCAGCACAGGCACCAGCGTGGGGATGAGCTAGTTTCTCAGTAAAGTTCATGCTAAGAGAGAGATTTTTTCCCCCACACCAAGTTCTCCTAATGACTTCCTCTGAGATGCCAGGGTGGCCTTGCATCCCTTCACCACAACTCGCTCTCTCTCTCCTGCCATATCTGCTTTATAAAATGATGCCTTCCAATTTTAGGCCCATTTTTTTCCCCACGAGTAGTGAATGCTCTGTTAATCTTTAGGAATGATCCTCCCAAGAAGGCTGTAACTTCTATTTTAAGGAAGATTACAGTCTGGGTGAATGAATTTTATGACTGCAGTTAGTACTATTTCTAATCTGCCTTTGCTATCTAAGGTTTGGTAGAAGGTCACAGAAGTTTAAATTCTGGACTACCTTGCCAGAAATCATCTGCCTGAAGAGTTTTAAACTTCCCATCCTTTTACAGATCTGACCCTGCATTACTCTGCATGTGTTCTGGCTTTCCAGAAGCCCTCCTATCCATAGCAGAATTTCTGTTAATATTTCATATAGTTGTCAGATTTTATGTAGTTCATTCATCTCCATGTGTTTAGAAAATCTACATTTTTTCATAATTCCCATACAAGACTCTGCCTAACTCATGACACCAACTAAGAAATATAATTCCAGGCATTAAATCCAATATGCATAGTGGTATAGTGTTTTTATTGGAGAAATTGTATAACTATAAAACCAGCTGAAAAGAGTCCATGGTGCTACTACTCAAAATATTCTGAAGCAAAATTCCCTTCTCCTCTTCCTCTCTTCTAAAGAACAATAACATTTAGCTTGCAAAAAGAAAAAAAACTTAAAGTGTTAAAGGTATGTCCCAACAAACAGTAAACAAATCATCACAGATAAAATAGGTTTCATTTGTGTTAAAGTACTGCCAAGCACAAGTTACTTCCACTGACATGAAAGCTTCAGAAATTGGATCCAGAATGGAGTACTGGTTTCCCTGGAAAAAAGTGCATTTTCAGTCTACACTAAGGAAAGGAGGAAGTAAAGTGAAAGTATCTACAAAGAAACTTATTTGAAACCATGATCTTAGATCTGTAGAATCACCACAGTTTCTTAAAATTGAAGTCACAGCATCAGCTTATTCAATGAATTATTATGATTTCTTTCTTTTATAGTATGTTTAAAATCACTTAGTCTAACAAATTCATAAAAATACTATTTTTTAAAAATTTGGCATTAATATGCCAATAACATAACAAATATATTTTGTAAGTTTTTGTTTGCTGTATTCCCAGATTAAATATATGGCTATAAAAAGTAAATAGCTCATTTAATGTTCAACTTTACTTGTTTAAACTTGATGAGATTTGAATTGTATTGTAAGGAAACTCATTGGAAACCCTATAATTTCCTAAAAAAAAGAAAAAAAAGCTCAATTCAATGCCTAATAAAAGGTAGAGCACTATTTCAAATTTAGGAGATTGAATATACTGGGTGTCTGAATTCAACTCAGTATGTACATTATTAAAATGGATACCTAGAAAAAAACAAGCAATAATTTATGTATATAACTTTAGCTACCAAAGTTTGAATAATTACCTAAAAATCTATGGTACCGGATGAAAAAAATCTTCAATCAATTTGCATAAACTGTGCCTGCCTCTTGTAGGTGACTGTGATAAAATAAAGGCACCAGGTCAGGAGAATATTTTTGTCCTGAGGTTCTCACTACCAAACTGCAAGTCCAGGGGATACTCTGAGGACCAGCAAGACAATTATTTCCATGTCAAGTGCAATTATACTGTACAGGTATTCTCATATATGTTGATCCAAGATTATGATTTTGAGATGAAAAGTGACAGTTACCTCTAGAGTAGAACAAGATAGTTGTTTACTGCATGTCATGGTGAACACAGGTAAATACAATTCAAAAATTACTCTTCCAAAATCAACTAGAATCAATCTATGAAATAATGTCACTGGAAAAAAAAACCTCATGAACAACTAGACAAAATTTTCTCTGAGATTTATTTAAAGAAAAGCAGCAACTATCCCTTGCTTCACAAAACTGTATGTCACCATACAGGAGAAACCCCCACCTAATTATTCAGCGGAAAATGGGCTCTCTGACATGAAACAGGGAAAATTGTTTCATAAATCAATTTTGCGCTAACCTTCTAAACAAAAGTGCGCCACGCATTTGAGATGCAATTACTCTGCCTTGTACATCACAGAATAAGGTGACTTGCTATTCATTGGAAGGAGAGGTGAGAGCTGCTCTTTGTTCCCTGCACTCTACATAACAATCTATGATCAGAGAAATTAAAAGCATTCACAACAAATACACGGTCCTCAACTCATGCACGGGTTTGTCTAAAACCCCTCCATGCAGCATTTCTTCACACCAGGGCCAGTGACAAGCTCAGCGCCATGCCACAGCAGCAACTGCTGCCTGTGCGTGCTTATCTGCCTCCCACTGAGCACACCACATAAATAATTTAGACCCAGCCCTTTCTGTTGTGTATATGGTTAATGGACATTTGCATCTGCTTTCCAGAAGCTTCTGGAGTAAGGAGTAAGTCAGAAGCCAAATTTATTTTTATTATATTATCTTCTTCAAATAAGAAAATAATCATAGGGACAAATCGGTGCATGCTTCTGAAGAAAGAATGGTGCAAACGCTACTATTTATTCTGTCTTAATACTGCTGCAGTATTTGTCCCACTTCCTAAAACTGTGTTAGGGAGTTTACAATGAGGTACATAAATGAGAAGGTCTTGCTGGGATTTCAGGAAGCAATACAAAAACACAACCAGAGATGGGAGCTGGTAAGTCAAGCTGTTTTTGGTTGAGAGAGAGTTAATTTTCTTCATAGTAGCTATTAAGAGGCTGTGTTTTGTATTTGTGACCAGAACAGTGTTGATAATAGAGATTTTTTAGATATTGCTGAGCAGTGCACACAGAGAGTCAAGACCTTTCTGCTCCTCACCCCACGACACCAGCGAGGAAGTTGGATGTGCACAAGGAGTGGGAGGGAAACCAGTCAGGACAGCTGACCCCAGCTGACCCAAGGAGCATCCCACACCATACAATTTCATGCTCAGCATACAAAGGTGGGGGAAGTAGGAGGAAGGTGAGGGGGATATTTGGATTGATGGCATTTGTCTGCTCAAGTTTCCATTATGCATGATAGAAATCTGCTTTCCTGGGGTGGTTGAACACCTGTGTATAGGAAATGGTGAATTAATTCCCTTGTCTTGCTTTGCTTGTGAGTGTCTTTTGCTTTACCTATTTAGCTGTCTTTAGCTGAACCCATGAGTTTTCTCACTTTTACCTCTATGATTCTCTCCCTTCATCCCACAGAACAAGTGACTGCGTGGCTGTGTGGGCCTGGGGTTAAATACTGACACAAGCCAATGGCTTACAGCAATCCCAGCCCTCAGATTCCAAGGGCTCTGAAATGCTCCTACTTCTACCCATAGGACATACACGTTTTCATCAGAATCACGTTTGCCCCTCTACTGTACTTGTTTCTTTACATCATATGGAAATTTGCTTGGCTTGCTCACTCCACACGGATGGTTTGGCTGAGGTTATTTTAAACCTGATTTTCTCTCACAGTACCGAGAGCACTCAAGAGCAAATCCTTGAGCCAGCCATGAACCCAAGTGCAGCAAGTCCAAAGTTGCCTGGGAAGAGGCTGCTTTTTACCAGCATCTTGTAGTCAACAGCAGTTAAGTAAGCTGAAAGGAAGTGTTTTCTTGATGAGACAGTTATAAATCAAAAAATAAGGGATTAGAAAGATATTCAAAATGAAGGGGTCAACATGGGAACACACAAGTCAGTGTGAATGAAGGAAGCTGTTGGGTTTACCAGAGATGATGCAATTTGCATAATAAATCAGTTTATACTTTCACAAGGCTAAACAAGATAAAAATTTATTTGCTTAAATCCAAGCTCATTAAATAGTAAATATCAAATTACTAATAGTTAGCTTAGGTAATCTTTGTGGAGGAGGGATTAAATTTACAAAACTGTTTGGTTTGCCCTGCCAAATCTGACACCAACACACTAACAATTTCTTCACTTCATTACTAATTTTGGTTTTAAACCCTGAAGCTATGGTTTCTTTTCAGCAGTGTTGGGGTAAATTCACCACTGATTTAAAATATACAATTCTGCATATGACTCTATTATTCACAAGTTATAATATTAATACTTTAATGCTGAAGATAAATTAATAAATATCATTCTGGCATGAAATACGTGAATTACAATGGTTGAAATATATGGATTGCAGTCACTTCATCATCTGGTGTCAAAGCAAAAAGCATCATGCCTTTCTTCATCACATCAACCTATTCCACTTTTGTCCTTATATATATGATATCTGCTTTTGTGGCACGTGATATGCATTCAATTAAGTAATAGTACTCCACCTGGGGTAAGTGCTCTGCTCTAGCTTTACATTGCAGCACAATTGTGCCATGTATTAGCAAACTAGACAATGATCTGATTTACAATGTGTATGACCCTACATGTGAAAACACTGCTCATAAATTGCATTTTTTGCATCTATCCCTTAGTCATCTACTGCTCTTACCTGTCTTTAAAAACTATAGGAATTGCACAGTGAAAACAACTTGAAAGTTCACAGCATCCTGCAGGAGATGAGGCATTGTAATGCACATCCTCAATTCTCTGCAGGATTCAGCAGACAGCAAATCTGTCAGGGCAGAGTCTGCAGGGAAACCACTTTTCAGCCACCTCTGTTGTATGTAATCCACATTATATGATGCAATAAGATACACAATTTTCAGAACAGTTCAGAGTCGTTCCCTCTTGCTTAAAATTATATGTACAAAGACAAGAAGACTGAAGTAGAGTTTGTATGTTTTGCAGCTGAAATCATATTGTCAACATGAAAATCATAAATTTTAAACCATCAGCTGTCATGGCTGATCTTATACAGGTGCTGAACAGTAAGAATTTGTGCTAAAAAAACACCATATAATATAACATAACAACTCTGGTAAGTGTTGGTCCATACTTTTATCTAGATGTAGTAAACAGAAAAAAATTAATAAGCATACAGCATTGTGAATACTCACAAGTAGATACAACTTTAAGTAAAAGCTTGAAAATGAAACTTTAATAATACTGCCTTCAGTAAATCAATAAAGAACTTTACAGATCCTGGACTGATGGTATTATCCAACAACATTTCTTTAGAAAGCACACCAGCATGGCAACATCTCCAGATTTTGGGCAATGTGCACTGTGACAGAATTATTGGTCGTGTTGTAATTCAGATTTCCCTCCTTTCCCAACTTCTGTCCACAATGCCTGTCTTAAGGGTTTTATAGGTAGGATAATCTCTCACCCTCTCTGGAAACCTGTCCAGCAGTAAAGCCCTCAGAACCATAAGAGCTACCCTTTGGTGCCATGAGAAGAAATGAGCAGCATAGGATGGGATCAGAGATAGGAACTGCTTGGTCCAACCTTGCTGCAGCCAGAATGCCTGGATCTGGCCATGTCTGTATTTAAAATGTAAACTATTGGACCAGATGGGGTGGAGTTGTGTGGCTGGTACCAAGTGATGCTTTGAGACGACGAGAGTTTCAATTGAAACAGTCAGCAAACCTGTCACTTCATGTTGTGTGTGAATAGCTCCAACTGCCCAGTAAAACGTCGAGAGAAAATGCCCTGGCTCACTTTTCATCTGTGTGGGATGTCTGACCAGCCAAGGTGCATCACTGTGCAGAGTACACATCAGCCCAACCAGCACTGCTCTGAGTTGGTTTTCCTTCCAGAAGTGCAAGCAACACCACGGTGCTGTCAGAAACCAGGACATTCATTCCTCTGACTGCCCTGGAGGGCTTGAGACCCTGGCAAGGGGTTCAGAGACCTTGGCACGGAATCAAAAACACCTGTGCCTTCAATTTTAGCCCATGGAAACAATTACCAACTTTGTGTGAAGATTTCCAAGCCACAAGAGTTTGAGTAGAATGATAGTTAATTTATCACAGGGTAAAAAAAGTAGAATTTTGGGGTTTTAGAATGGGGATTCAAGAGGCAAGATTTGAGTAGAATGATAGTTAATTTATCACAGGGTAAAAAAAGTAGAATTTTGGGGTTTTAGAATGGGGATTCAAGGAGGAATCTGTGTGTGTCCTGTCCTTCTTCTTCTTCTTGTTCTCCATCTTCTGCTGTGATGGTGACACTTCTGGATTGGTTTAGAATCACTGTTTAACATAGGTGATAGGTATTGGAAAATTATTGTAAATAAAGCACACATAGTTCTTAGTATAAAAAGCTAACACCACCCCAAGGGCTGTTGGTGTGCTGCAACGGACCTGCCAACCAGACCTCAGCAGGTCAGAGAAAGAATGTGGTAGATAAGAGAAAATAAACAACCTTGAAAAGCAGAACCTATGAATCTTGACTTCTTCTTCAGTCGTGGGGCTGGGAGAAAGAGACCTTTTAATACCTTGGGAGCCATTTCAACCACAGAAACCCTGACACACTGCACCCAGAAGTTCCCCTCATGCTGCAACTCCCACAGGGCTGGGCCACAGAGACCCTCAGGAGGAAACATTTCCAGCTACTGTCAGAAAAAGAATTTAAACTTGAAATAATGGAAAGCAGATGACTAAAGAGATCATAAGAGGTGACCAGCTTGTTGACAGGTGATACAACTGGGGGAGATATGTGTAAAACACACACAAACTGTGACAGAGAGTTGGTTTTAGAGGAGTTAACATATGTTTCATGTCAAATAATGAGACAGGAAACAATGAAGATTATACTGAGGATTTAATGAAAATAAGAATATGTTCTTTAAAAATGTATTCTTACATAATGACAACCATGCTCCAGTTTAGAAGGTTTCAGCTGATTTTTAACATGACTGAATAACAGACCTTATCTTCTATGTATTAATAACTTGATGGGTGCAAAACTTCTAACCTGAAAGACTTCACGTTTTTGGTTATTATTTGAGAGTTTTTTGGTGCAGAGGCCAAAAGGTGACAACTTCCATTACAGGGTTATAACTTCCAGATCAGGCAGAGAAGTGGCTCCAGAAATGCAAACTTCAGGGCCACACCTCATATCTGTCTCTAGGATAGCTGCTGCTGCTCCCTCCCACAGAAATTTCCCATCCTATTAGTACAGTAAATGATTTATACTGTATCAGTAATGCAAAATTACAACCCGAGAAATGTTAGCACCAAAAGAAAATCTCTACTTCTCACTCTTTTAAATTTAACAGTGAATTCAATGCTTTCCAAAATTGCTTGAAGTCCTTTTACACACAGGTCAGGCAGCCTGGCTGCAGGACTGGAATAATCCAGGTGTCTGCCAATCTCACTTTGACCAAGTGTAAGGAATGGCCACAGGAGTGGTTCTTTATCAGGCTAGTTAGGACAAGTGTTTATATTTGCTGCACTGAGCACCTTTACCATGTTTTAGATAAAAATATTACAAACTTTCTCATTATTTAAGAACTAACTTCTTATTTAAAAGAAAGCAATGGTTATTTGGCTGTTCTTATAAAGGCACCAAGGTTTGGACTTAACTGACAGGTGTCTATAACAGGAAAACTAAAGGATGGCACGTAAGGCCAGGAGCATGATTTCCTACTTTCATTTAGTCCCTGGAAATGGGTTTCTTCACCAGAGTGAAGAAAACAGATTAGTATTTGTAGATCCCCTTCAATTCCATTGCAGACAAAGCTGTGTCAGCTTGCTGTGTCAGCACAGGTTGCTGGCCCCAGCCCCATCTGCCAGTCCCACTGCTAACAGCCCACCAGCTCCTCCAGAAGGGTTTGTGTGGCCATCTCCCCACCATCCCTGGCAGAACCAGCCAGCTTAGCCAATACTGATTATTTCAGCTCTCAGGGTTATTTGGCTCAGTTATACTGAGATGGGTTTGGATGCAATTACAACAGCAAGCCATCAGCAGTGCTGTGGCAGAGGCAGCCCTTACCTCAGCAAAGAGAGGGTTACAGGGAGCTGGGGCTGCCTGGAGGCATCACCTCCTCATCTGGCCCCAGAGCGCCTGGAAAGGGTGCACAGACCCCAGGGGAGTCTCACTGGGGGAGCCCAGTTCAAACTAATTACTTCACAGGCAATCAAACAATCATCAGCTGATAACCACTTTTGGATATCGTGGATCTGACTGATTCACACAAGAGACCAAAGCTGAAGCTCTCTGTAGGCAATAATCAAAGCTCTGAGCCAGCTAATTCCCTTCTGTTAGCACTGCCTACGCGTGCACAAACACATGCACGTGTTTTCTCTCTCTCTTCCCTTTGTCTGCCACCTTGGGCTGTAGCTGCAGTTCTGAGACAGAGCAGGGTGAGCACTCTGTATTCTCTGCTAGTACCTGACATGCAGTGAGACCCACCTCTTGATGTGAGGGCCTGGAACATCACTGAAGGCAGCAAAATAAAAGGCTTGATGCTATGTTTTTATAACCCAGGCAAATCAAAAGCCCCTCTTTAGTGAAAATGTTATCCCTTGCAACATATAGCATCAGTGAGCATAAGATATATTGGTAGGCTCACTCTTTTAAGATGCAAGCATAGGGGCTCCTGTGAATGTTTGCAAAGCAGACCACTTAGCATAAAAAGATTCTGTTCTGAATGTGCAAGAAGAAATGGGCCATACTTTACTTTCCTATGGTGTTATGATTTCCAACCCTCTTTGTCTATCACTTTCTGGGTAGTAAATTACTGCTTCTTTAGCAAAGATTCAGATCCACAGGCCTTAGCAGTTCCCTTTTAAACTTTCAGCAGTGTATCTAGAATAAATCTTAAAACAAAAGTTACATAGTGTAGTACAACACAACTAACACATGGCCAAAACTTTAAGAAAATAATTTATTTGGTCCAAAATTCAGTCACAAAAGTGAGCCACAGCCCACAGCTCTTACAAGAAAAGAGGGAACCTGGGGAATGACCATTGAAAGTCTAGCTGTGGACATAATAGGAAACAAGTACAGAGCCTCAGCAGCTGGGAAAAATGCAGGCACTTCCCCAAAGAATTTAGCAAGGTAATCTTGGTAAACTCCTCAGTGAAATTAAATTGAAATTTCTACATATGAGGAATCTAGGTTCAATATCTCAATAGTGGCAAAATCTTGTGTTGATTTTTTCCAACCTCAGCTGAAGTTAATCAGAAAGCACAGACTTGCATCCCAAGTCTCTTGTCCTGCAGAAATGAGCTAGAATGCCTGAAAAGCCAGGAAAGCAGGAAAACACAGTGTCTTTTCAGTCATACTAAAAGGGCTATCCCTAACACTGGTTGAAACCCCAAGAAAATAAGCTTATATGATGGTTGCAGTTGTGTGTGCTAGAAAGGAATACAATCCATGAGGTCACCCTCAACTCAATGTCATTTTATCTGTGCAAGCTTAAATTTACTTACTTTGAGTCTGTGACTCATAAACATCTTGCTAGAGCTTTTCAGGATGAAGGGAAACAGGTTTGATTCTGCTTACTTAAAAGTAACCAGAACACTTACATAGACATGCACAGGAATAAGATAGTCCCAAGTTACTAAATCAAACAGGCATTACAATACTTGCAAAAGAGAAAAAAAAAGTTATTTTGTCAAGGAAACAGCTAAAATAGCAATAAAAATAGACAAAAATTTACCAGCAGGCTTTGTTAAATAGAAAGGATTTCTTTTTAAATTATGGATGCATCACTTTCCAGCAACTTTTCCAAAAGCATTTAAGTGACTTGAACTTAAGATCATTACATGTTTTTGGGAAACTTCTTATTCTAAATCAGATTGCATAAAAATCTGTGAATATTTCAAGGTATGGACAGACAGATGTCCAAATTGGTCTCTCTTTTGCATTCCTTTCTTGTAGCTTCTCCCTCTGTTAGCTGCCTTTTTTGCACTCACTTTCTATAGGAATTTTTAAAAAAAGTTAAAAAAGCAGTACTCAAACATGCAGCCTGGTTCAAAGCTCTGGTGGGTAGCAGGGAAATACTTTAGAGATCAGGTGAAATGAATTCAAGATGAGTGAAAATGGTCTTTGGTTCTGCTCTGCTACCTTTTACTGAAGATTCACTGCAGAGACGTGAATCATCTCCATCCACGCTGTGCTTTGCTTCTTGCAGGCATTTTTCACAGATCCCTCCTGCTTCTTTTGTCTCCCAGTGTCAGACACGGTGATTTACCATTGGTCACTGTGGCATTAAGGGTTTACTACCAGTTAGAACAAGTGTGAAGGAAAAGGAACCTGCTGCAAAATAAATAAATAACATAAGGGCAGACGCTTTGTAATAAGGAATAACAATTAGGTAATAAAGGCAGGGAAATATGGGAAAGCACAGCTTCTGTTCACTTGGCATACAGCATAAACCAACATTTTTTTACTTTAGATCAACTAAAATCTCTGCTTAAAGTAAGCAGAGAATACAATTAGATTCAGGCAACTAGGCTCTTTGTCTTTTTAGAAAGAAATCACCTTCCCAGGCAGAATGAACAATGAAATAGAAATAGGGAAAAAAAATATTTCTTTATGAATGCATTAATAATCAAACAGGTGAAATTGTACAAGACACTAATGGAAACCGTTGCTCACAGAAGAAAACAAACATCAACATGATAAAATGCTGGTTTTATAAGGTATATGAAACTTCAGCTCTCTTCTCCAAATTATCCCCTCAAAAAATAAATCAAGATCATGTATTGAATATTATAACTGTGATTATATTTAGAAAATTGAAATCACTTTAGAGATTTTTAGAGTTTTTTAGAGAATTCAAGAAACCTAGGAGTGATACCTGCAGTCTTAAATTTTATGTCTTCCTTCAAGATCTGTAAATACTTTTTGTGTTTATGATAAAAGACATAGCAGAAAAAATTAAGAATATGTAGGAGAAATACGCATATTTTGATGTCATTTATTTTACCTGAAAATGAGTTTTGTCTTCTTCATTTATATATAATAGTCCAGAGACGCAATGTATGTTATTAAATTTTAATGCTAATAGTATGCCAATAAAAGCATTTACCTTTCTATATACACTATAGTATGGAAGAGAACGAGATCACATATAGATATCCCCCTATTTTTCCCCAGTATTTTATACTTATGTTTAAACTCTTAGATGTGTCTCTGAGGTCTTTTAAACTCTCAAAAAAGACTTCAGCCAAACCCAGACTACACACAGGGCCTGAGCATCGAGTATAATAAATTTATGCAAAATTAAACAAGAAATTTTTACTCAAAAGTAGAAAAAATATATTAAAAACCCAAACATAGCAAATTATTTCTGAGACTTTTTAAAATTCTGTTGGATAAGGAAATTAAAACTAGAGATAATACCAGGATCTGTTCCAACAAACATCATATTAATGGACTTTGTGGCAGTGTTTAAAACATTTTCTGATTTTTCAAAGAAGCATATAAGTACCAAGAGCCAGTGCTCATTTGTCATTAGTAAGATGGTTGCTATTTTCAGGGCAACTCATTGTGCCTGGGATGGTTTTGGAGAATACTCCCCAAAAGATATTCCCCAAACTGTCATTCCAAGTAAAGAAATGTTGGATGTATGAAAGCAGCATTGTTTCCTTGAGCTTTTATCACTCACAGTTTGGACCCAAGGATTTAGCTTATTCTCTCCCTAAATTAGATGATGTTCTGGGTTGGCACTGGCCCTCTGCCAGGCCATGAAAGCCACCCACTCCCCTCTGCAGTTGCACAGAAGAGAGAAAATTTAATGTAGAGTTCATGGGTTGAGATAAGGCCCAGGAGAGAGGTGGCCCAAACACCAAATAGCATCACAGGCAAAACAGGATCAACTCAGAGATATAAAACAAATTTATTACTAACAAAATCAAAGCAGGTTAATGACAAGTTAAATGAGCCCTTAAAAATACCTTTTTCCCATCCTTCCAGCTTTACTTCCCCCCATCAGCAGTGCAGGGAGATGGGAATGGGGACTGTGGTCAGTTCATCTCTGGTGGCTTCTCCTACTGCTCAGGGAAAGGAGTCCTCCCCCTGCTGCACTGTGGGGTCCCTCCCACAGGAGACAGATCTCCATCAACTCCTCTGCCCTCTCTCCATGGGTGTCCCACAGGGTCACAGACTCATATATGCATCTACCTGCTCCAGTGTGGGTCTCCTCCATGGGCTCTAGGGGAGTATCTGGAGCCTGGAGCTTCTCCTGCCCCTCCTCCTGCACTGACCCGGTGCCTGCAGGGCTGTTCCTCTCACATGTTCTTGCTCAGCTCCTCTCTGGCTGAAATTACAACTGCACAACAACTTTTGTCTTGATTTCCCCTTAACTATGTTATCACAGAGGCATTCTCATTGGCCCAGCCTTGTCCAGCAGCACATCTGTCTTTGGAGCCATCCGGGATTGGCTCTGCCAGATGTTTTGGAAGCTTCCAGCAAATTCTCACAGAAGCCACTTCTGTGGCTCCCCATGCTACCAAAAGCAAGCCACACAAACCCAATACGAGGGAAAGAAACACCTTTCATTATATAATTCCAAGGGATCTCTGAGAAGAAGTGTTGCCAGTAACTTTCCTTGCTTTTAGACCAATTCTTGGCATAGTCTGGGCATAGGCATGACTCAAGGCACCATCAGCCAGACAGACATTTTTGAGGCAGCCTCCCTGTTTCAGAGGGTGAGAGACTTCTTCCTTTTTTTTTTTATTTTCTTTTTTAATCATCATGGACACAAGCTGCTATATGCAGATGCTCTTATGACCAAAGAACAGTCCTGGGAACTTTGCTTTTAGTATTACAACCATGGCCAGAGGTCCCCATACACCACAGCAAAGTCTTTCCTTTGAAAGATCACTCCTGGGAAGAGTTTCTGCTATTCTTCCCAGTAACTGCTTGCTTCTTTTTTTCCTGTGGACTATGAAACTATTGCTGAAGAGCCTATTTCTTGTCCCCAACAAACCCATCCTGTCAAAAAAGCAAGTTGAGTTAACATTCAGGCAATGCAGTCAAACCTCCACTGAACAGTCACCACAACTGGCTCAGCAACAGAAGCAAGACAGGCTCTTTTGCAAGGTTTTATTCCAGCAGAGTAACACAGTAGGTGAAGGAAAACCTGGCTAGAGAGAGGGGGAACCACATGGAGCAGGCAGCTTAGGAAGGGGAAGGGGTGGGGGGCAGAGCTGAGGGCTGGGCAGAGGGGCCTGGCCTCCAGGGGAAGGGGGTGGCCTCCAGGGATGCCAAACCAGTGAGGAGACAGGGGAAGGAGAAACCTGAGGAAGTTGCAACACAAAAGTTCTATTTGGGAGTCAGTTTTTCCCCCAGGAGAGCTAACTCTATGGTAAGTGGTTACTGCTGTTTCCAGGCATGAGGGCTTGGGGATTGACCAAGAGGAGAGAGTTCATGGGATACTACAGGCTACCACTCCAGGTTCTGCTGTGGAGACAGATCTGAGCCTCTTGTTCAGCCATGGAATATATTGCTCTTATTTTAGATAGTTTTCAAATTATTTCCTAACAGCAGGAAAAGCAGAGGATGGAGACTGCAGCACATGGCACGTGTAAATCCACTTTTGATCCCCAGGACCCCCTTTGCAAATGAGATCTTGTACTTTATAGAGCTTTGTTTTCCCAGTAGTAAACTATTTAAATGGATAACCACATTTAAGCTACTCCTGGGGAAGAGCCAATTTAAGAAAAATCATCCAGGAATTCACTGCAAATGAGATGCTGCCTCTCCAAAGACTCTCTTCCTTGCCATCATGGTGACAGGCTTGGGATGGGCTTCCAACAGAGAATACCAGAAAGTTGGGAACTTGCCCATTAGAACTTAAATTAAGATGGTTGGAACCATATAGACAAAAAGGGGTCTTCCCTCCAGTTTTCCCCCAGAAAACTCCCTCAAAACAACCTATGTATCTTTTATGGTAAATAAAACCCAGTAACTATGTTATAAATACCAAGCACACAAGGTGATTAAAGAGCTTTGGGGTAGTTAGCTACTGTAAGGGATTCCCATGGGTTCTGTATTGCACTTCAGTCACAGAAAGGTGGCTGATGCCCCCAAGCCTGTCAGTATTTCAGAGGCATTTGGACAATGCCCTTAACTACATGTTTAATTGTCAGTCAGTCCTGAAGCCACCAGACAGTTGGAATAAATGATTTTTGTAGATCCCTTCCAACTGAAATTTCTTATCCTACATCTAGCTTTCTTTTTATAATTTTTATTAGGCAGGCTATTGCAATGCTGCTATTATCATTATATATGTGTGTTTATACCCCAGTTGAAGATGACAGTAAAACTGCTATTGGTTCATTATGAGGAATTCTGGGATATCAGCTTTAAGATGTGTTTTGCATCCACAGCTGGATCTGTTCACAGGTGTTCACAAACATTGAAACTTAAAAATTTACTGCACAAAAAAAATTAGGTCTAATGTTCACACAGAATTTTTAAAGGGCACTACTTAATCTGGTCAGGATCAGTATATTTGGCTGCTTGAATTGTTACAGTGCAGAATAAACTGCTGGTCAACAGAATCCAAAAAAATACTTCCAAGGAGTAAATTGGCATTTTGTCTTGGGAGAACAGATGTAATGCTCATGGAGCAGTACCTAGAAACAATCAGGCTGTACTGATGGACAGAAGAGTTTCTCTCAGTTGTCAAGCACACCCACAATTGCAAAATATGTCTAGCCTGGAACTGATATATAAATATCTCTTAGGAACACACAGAAAACTCTCTGCTACGTGATGGGTTCTTTGACCTCAGTTGGGTTGCCCATCCACTCCAGTTTCCTCTTACTCAGTGCACACAGGCATGTGTTACCCAAGAAATGAGAGTGCTATGTACTGCGATGGTGAGGTGCCTTACATTAGTCTAATGGCTTAACTTTCTCTTCTGGATGTTTTAAATTCAAAAGGCACCCACAATGAACATGTTTATTTTTGATTGATTCAGTAGCCATTACTATTGCATTCATCAATTGGAGGCATTTCAAGGGTGCTGAAGTGTATTAATTGAAACAAGCTAAATCAGCAGTCATCTCTGGAATTATTCCTTTTCAGTTTCTTTCTTGAACTAGTTGGCCTTGGTGTCTTTGATTAAATCACCTGAATAGCATTTCATTGGTATTTCTAATTTATGCCACTATTCTGTTAACAGCCATCCATAAATGATCAGGGCTAATTTCCATCTGTGGACATTTGAGAAACACTCCTTTATTCTTTATCGCTTTCTGTTCAAAGACTGAAGATGCTTCTACAATGGTTCGCTAACTCTGGAAGCTTGCCAGCCTTACTACAATTTTCAGCACTGTTCATGTGAAGAAGAGTTGGGTGTAGTGAATAAATGTATGCCAAACTGGCTACAGGTCTATGCAGGAGGTCCACAGAGGTTAAAGAAACTTGTAGGTCAATTCTAAGTAGTTCAAAGAATCCTTCATTTCTGCAAAATCTCATTTGAGATTTTGCTTACAGCTCCCTTATCTACCAAACTGAAATCCCATTTAGTACAAGCAGATCTTCAAACAGTAGAGCTCCTATTTGGCTCCTAGAAATAACATCTTTCCTTCTTTGGCAACTACTGACCTGCTGGCCCTAGTGTCAGGAAAAAGTATTAATTATATTGCCATTTTAATCGCATCAAGAGAGAGGTCAAATCTCAAATAGCACCATAAACAGCTTTACACAAATCAAAGCCTCCCTCTTTTAGAGCCTGTTAAAAACTTTGAGTAACAAATTCACAAAATCTATTTTGCTTTGTTGTGGTGGGAACTTGGGAATTTTGCTTTATCACTGCAAATTATTTTAAAATCAAAAGACCACAATTTACATCTTGAGTAGAGTGCTTGTTTACTGGCATTCTCTGATAGTTAGCTAAGGATTCACCAGCCTGGGCAAAGACAAGAGCCATCCTTGGAATTTTGCACCTTTTTGAAGTTACCATTTGACTGACCTTTTTTTGTCACCTTAATGTCACACAAGCCAGTGAACTGAAGAGTAAAGTTCAGCTAAATCCAAAACTGTGCTAAGAGCACTACATGCCCACTTCCTTCAATTTGCTTTTCTTCCTGTCAAGCATGACAAATTAATAGAGCCCTCTGAAGTTTACTGATGCAAAGCACTCCGTTGGATTCTCTTCCAAATTCAAATAATAGTATTGTTCTCTAGATCTTGATAACACTTTTAAGAAATTATGAAATTACTGCCCTCCTGGTTTCTCTGAAATAAAGGTGAAACCAATTCAGAAATACTCTTCTCAGCTCTGTATGCCAAAGCCATTCAGGCTCTCCTGCCAATCTCTGAGAAGAGAGCTTATTTCAAGACCTCCCACATCACATGTATTATAATCACAGCTTATTCCTTGACTGATATGGTAATTGCAGGCACAGAACTGCAGATACTGACTGGTAGAAACAACCATTCTATATGTACCAATCTGGTAGGACTCAAACCAGCCTGAGTACAGAAACTGTCAGCCTAGTTGTCAGCATCACATTATGCCCAGTAAACCTTGTATTGCAAACACACATTGTATTGCTTTTTAGCAATGGTTATATCTTCTGAAGCATCCTGTAGAGGATAAAGCCAATATGATTAGGGCTCGAGAAATTAGATACTCAGCTACTGTTTCATATGGATGTGACAGCCAGATATTGGACTAAACTACACAAATCCCTAAAAATTAACTCTCAATCTACAGTACTTGTTGCTGATATTCTTCTGATTCAAACATTTTAGGAGTTCTGCAATATGTAAACTGGTTTGTTTGTTATTTTTTCCCTTTACAGGCAGGCTCGCACAGGTGATAAACAGAAAATGTGTTCAAACTTACTGGCTGTCCCATGGAAATCTGTTCTTTTGACTATTCAGTCCAGGCTGAAGTAGTCACCAAAGCTGCAGAAGGCTTTATTCAAAGCTCATGTTTTTAGAAACAGTCAACATTTACTACTTCCTTTTGTTTCCTTCCCTGCAGAAGGCTAAGTCCT
This sequence comes from Setophaga petechia, assembly GCA_024362935.1. Classification (NCBI taxonomy): domain Eukaryota; kingdom Metazoa; phylum Chordata; class Aves; order Passeriformes; family Parulidae; genus Setophaga; species Setophaga petechia. The sequence continues at coordinate 19,441,909 of JANCRA010000002.1, forward strand.
AAATGCTACCAGATACACAAGTGTGCTAAACTTTTAATCCTGCAACTCTGCTTTTATTCAAGCTTGTTCAGCTCATGGTCCACCAAGGCTCTTAGGTCTCTTGACCAGAGCTGCTCCCCACCCTGTGCTGGAGTTGTTCTTCCTTTCTAAGTACATACAGGCCTTTGCTTTTGTCCTGATTGAGCTCCAAAAGGTTCCCATCTATAAGATCAATGAAAGTTCCAAAAAAAACCCAAGTCAGGAATACCAGTACACATTTCCTTTATTCCTTGCTTCTGGATAAGCTCTTGCTAATGTTGCATGCTCTTTCATTTTTCATAATTAATTTAAATTTTACATTCTTAATTTGGTTAAATTAAAAAAAAAAAAAAAAAACCTTTGAAATGAGACTAAAGGACCTATTAGTCCAAAATTGTATTTAAGACAAAACCATTTCCTTATTTATAAACTTTTTCACAGCTACGGTGACCTTACGCTAAAATTCCTGCTTAAAGGGGGAAGAGTAAGTATAAGACAACTACTTGTACACAAAGAAAAGCAATACCAAAAATATTATGGCTCTTATGGGAGATATTTAAATAATTTCATTATAAAGAAAACAAACATTCAAAAACCTTCCCCCTCTACTTCTCAATTTTGTTGCACTGATTTGAAGAAGTTAAAACAGTAGACAACCAAATGATCACCAAAAGGTCACACCATAAAATCATGTTTTCACATGTCTAGAGCTTTCATAAAATCATGTGAAATTTCCCTGTTTTATTTCTGCTTCATGCTGCTCTTATCTGTCCATACTTGGGTATTTGGACTTGAAACTGAATTCTTCTATGGTGTTGGAGAAGACAGGGCATGGGGGGATTCGATCAAGAGCATTGGTCAGATATTTTGTTCCTGTTAAAGAACTTCTGTTATACAGGAGTCACAACACAGTATTAATGTCATTACATGAATGTTCTGATTTTTAAGTGAAAGACCCACATGCCACCCTCTCCCGCTCTCAAATTAGTTTAACTCCAACTCATAAAAAAAGACCCCAACCAAAAAACCACACTTATCCATAAAAATGTGACCATTTTAATGGGAGTTAGTAAAATGTTCCATCTCCAACATTATCTGCTGATATAGCCCCAATACATCACATATGTTTGCAAGTCCTCAGAATGAACAAAAATAGAAATTCATGTCTCAGCCTAGGTGGGAATTGTAACTGGATAGAAGAGAAGTAATTATTCTTCCCATTGGAAAGGTGGTATCTGACACCTTCAAAAGATGTACACGCTATGTTTTCATAGAGAGAATTCAAGGTTCAGAATAACAGAAGTCCATATTGTGTTCACATTTCCCCAGTAACCACACTTCTGGGCCAGGATCAGACATCTCAAGCACAGGTCATGGAGCAGAGACCTTTTTTTTCTGTCCTGCTTGCTGACTCCAGCTAACAAGGAGAAACTGTCCAAAGGAAGAACTGTGCAGAATTTGGTGGATTTATTAGTATTGTAGTTGACCCAAAACCCACATTGTAGACAATTCAAACTGGATGCTCAGAATCAGCAAACTTCAATGACAACAATTTATCTCTTTATAGAAAGTTAAGAGTACTAACCTCTCTCATGTGAAAAAACATAAATTCTTATTTGAAAGACACGTGAAACACCACTGGAGAGACCCAATGGAATTAATAATTGTCTCTCCATAACAAGACTTGGCTAGTCAGCAATAAGTGAGACGTAAGAGCATATAACAGGAAAAGTTTTCAATAGCTAGTTCACACACATACAGGATTCGGGGTGCTCACAGACTGGGTAAAAAATGGCCATGCCTGTGTAATTAAACGCCCTTATCAGGATGGACATACACATAGGAGCCAAGTTAAAACTGTACAGGCAACCTTAATTATGACCTTTCCTAACTTTGAAATTAAAAATGCAGAACTAGATTAAAAGAACGTGATTAAGATTGCAATGTCATTTGGCAGTGGTGCCATGAAAAACAGGCACTTTGATACAAAGTGAACTTGACCTTAGCAGAAAAGAGAATCATAAGACAACACATTGGGTCATAGTATTTTTTGTAATCATAAATCTAGATGAAGCAACATCAAATACCAAAATTTAATAAAAAGTGTTAATGATGATAAAGAAATTACCTTGCAAAACCCAGCGATATCTATACATCGGCTTTTTTTGTTAATTATTGATTTCAAACTATGTTTTCATTGCTTATCTATTCCACTTAGATGTAGTGTCTTCTGGTCTCCTAGTTAATCCAGGCTTGTGTCCTGCATTATGTACCTATGTTTTTGGTGAAAGGCAGAGTCAACACAATAATTTTTTAAAACCTGAATGAAATAAAAATGTACTGTTTGATGCACCAGATTTATTGTCCAAACCTTAAATGACTTAAATTACTCACTAGGTTCCACTGCTTATCCACTACAATATGGTCTTAGTATATGAAAACACTATACATGTTAGAGAAAATGTAAATCCTGCCATGCCGTTCTTGCCCTGCAAGAGCTATGAATGGATGGATATTTTTTAAACATCCCTAACCACCCCCAACTCAGCCATCAAGATCACCTGTGAAGGGTTGTAACTACACTCTCTCATATTTAGGGCTATCTGAAACAATGGAAAGAAAGAATCTTCCAGTCTTGTTTTGGAAGAATCTGAAGGAGGACATGACCCTGAGCTGATGGCTTCAGGATCATACAGCCGTGGCAAGAAGGTCTGAGCAGAAGCTGTCACCATGAAAACAGCCTGCAAATAGAAAGCCAGAGACATTCCTCACATTGCAGCAATTGGAGCATAGAAGAAAACATGGAGATTAATAAGGGAGTATCTGAAAAGAGAAGAAAGCACAAGAGCAAAGTAGGGTCAGAAAATCAGACTCAGTTAGGAAACAGCTGTGTATTCTTTGCAAAGAGGATTGCAAAGATAACTGTACATGAGATAAGCCTTAATGAGAACAGGCCAGGGCAATAGTATCATGGCATAATTTCAGACTTCTGTAAGAAAATGTCTGAATTTTCAATTCATAACTATTTCCTTGTTCCAGCATGAATGGTATATGTACATGAATTTTATGTAATGATTGGGAAAACTTATGGACTTCTAGATGGACAAGAGCTTATCTAGGAATGTATATAAAAATTAAGGGCATTTTTCTAATCTGTTGTCTGCTACTGCTGGGCCTATAAATAGCTCTAGAGATTCATTTAAATTAGGTCAAAAGCTGGATTTTTAAAATATAATATTATTATATAGTATAATATCATCATAGCAAGAATCCATTCTGAGGAATTATCTGAAGCATACTGACATCATAAGAAATGTTTCCAAAGGATTCACTGATCAACAGGTATTTTCCTTAGTTTTTGCTGCTAGCATGTCCAGAGAAAAAGTGCAGGACATGTTCAGTAAAGCTGTCAGGTAAGAACCAGTCAAACTAGAATTTGTCTCAAGATGATGTAATTATGTGCAAAACATGCTCTCTGGCTGCTCCTGTATCCTCTGAGGAACAGGTTGAAAATGTATCTCAAGCTGAATGGCTGAATTTATAGGGGAATAAATTTTTCAAATTAATTAAACTTTGTATTTTGCTGTTTCCCCTCCTCTGCAAATTAACCAGGAGTAGCTTAAATTTTTTATGTTTTCATTTAAATCACAAATCAAACATATGGTCTGATTCTGAACAAGTTCAAAAATTCCCTTACTGGGTATTTTTTTCTGTTATCTGAATGGTTAAACCTAGTAGGATAGTTTTACATTTGAAAGAACCTCCCCCCTCCCCCAAACTATTTCCACAAATACTTACTTACATGTATTTGACATTTACTGTGTTTATGAAAAATTCTGCCAGCAAAGCTGTGACAAAAGAATGTCCAAAGTAGATGGAAGGACACAAACATGTGTCCCCAAGTAAATATCTGAAAGCATTTTCATGCTGTTCACCCACATTCCCGTGTTTGTAACGGCAGGAGCCATTGTGTCAGCCACTTATTGCAATCAAGAATAATTTGTCACAGATGTCCTGGTAAGTTTTGATACAATATGAAATCAGTCAAGCTTCAAATAGATCTTGGTCACTGGTTTGTTCTAGGGGACACTACTCTAAGGCAGCCTTTAGAGACCTGCAGATTTTATTGGCTTCATATCTCACAAACTAAGTATTTCACCCAGTCTTTTACATCACCTAGCCATCCTTGCTCATTATCTACCTAGGTGTGTTAACCAGCATTTCTTATATGAAATAAAAACATGTTATTCTGACACTGTGGTTACTGTCTCCTAGCAACAGAACTTCTTCTTAATAAGGCACTTGTTATTTTCAGGGGTCTATCATGAATACTTTAAATAGCCTTAGTTTTTTGTATAGATTCCCTAACCTGATCAATTATTTTCTTCATAAGTTTGCTGACCTATGAAAATGTTTTATAATTACCATAATAGCACAACAATGTGATCTCTTAAACACAAATCTCTTTGCAGTAATATTTCATTTCAACACTGCAGTTAAATTGAGTGAAAGAAAGTTATTTCTCACATTACCAGGGATTTCTGTTTGGTTAGTTTTATTCTCATGAGTACAGGTCCTCATAAGCATTTATGTAAATTATTACAGTAGATCACAAATAAGCATACCATAAAAAGAGAGGAGAGATTCATGTTGTACTAGTTCTTTTCAGATAAAAACAGTGATCTTTCTGCCTTTGATCAAGACACAAAAAGTGGATGTTTAAAGGTAAGTGACAGTAGAAAAGAAAGGAAAGCAAAAAACTGAGAAAATGATGGAAAAAGCCCAACTGAAATTACTTAGGCTTGCAATCTGGATATCTGGTGAATTTAAAACAAAATGCTAAGGTAACAGAACACAATATAATGTGTATCTGATGGACTATTTCATTCTTGTAAACTTTTTTTGTTCTTGTCAATCTTATAAAATTGTACCTTCTCAGGGTAATTGTTGAATTCATGCAGAAATAAGTGCAATGCAATTTTACTTCTAAAGACAAATCATTCATTTGTGAGAAATGAGTTTGGAAAAACATAATGAATGTATTCATTACTTCAATAATGTTTAAAATTGGTCAAGGTGATCTAATGTTCATATTTTGGTGACAATGTAGACATCATTGCAATTGCCACCTGCCAAAGACTGAATACACATTTAAAGTTGTGTATTTCACTAATATACCAGGTTGCAATGGCAGTTTGGTTTATTTTCTCAGGTGGACCTAAGGTACGTCAATATGCAGAATGAGTCATCTAAAGAGAGGAAAAAGCAGCCAGAGGACAGAACTGAGCTCCTGTCCAGCTCCAAATACACTGACCTACCACAAGGTCATTAAAGTCTGCTTGGAAGAGAAGGCTGCAGAGCAGCTGATCAGGCAGGAAATTTCACAGGCAGGACAGTTTCCTTCGTTCCACTACTGAAAAAGGTGATAAAGAGGAGTTCCTCTGGCAGCAGCTTCCTTTGATAGCCTCTGACACCTTACTAAGCCATGTTTCTCTGATCCTGGAAGACCTCAGGATGTTGGAGGGGATATCTGGAAAGCTATGTCATAAATGTGCCTTTCTCCTCAAGAGCAAGGAATTTTCTAAATCTGTAAGGCTAGCTGTGGGTGAGCTAAAATGTCAGCAGGGACTTAGAGGGAGGGTTTGAGTGAGAAGTACTGAAAAGTCTGTTGTGATAGAATTTCTTGCTTCAGTTGGCCCCATCTTTTTCAAATCTCACCCTCCCAAGTTATCAACTTCACTGGGTAGCCCAAAAGGTTTTCCATTCAATAGAATAACTGGCACAAACACTGTGCTATGTAAGCTAGTCTCATAACAACATAAATCCACTCCACTGAACTTTTTGAAGAACATTAAAAAAATTGTTCAACAATGTTAGTTGCCTAAGTAACAGGAGACACAAATTGAAGATATTCTTATGTAGGGGAAAAAATCCCAAAGTATTTGAAATATAACTGAAACCTAATGGAATGGATTGTAATATTAAGACAATGGAATTCAAGTTTACCAGGGACATGGTACATCACTGGGTGTACATCCACCTTTCAGTGATAATGTGGCATTATCACCTTTCAGCAATAATGTGGAATTTAAGAACTACAACCCAAACATGGGCTACTGAAGGTCATCCACTCCTTTCAAGCAGCAACTATCACCAGAAAAACAGATAAAATCTTTCTAAAGGCTGCCCATGTTGTAGAGGATTGGACAAAAATATTTTATATTGAATACCATTCTGGTAAACAGTTTACATTTAGATTTTTTTAAAAGCACACAATTTGTTTAGTCAGCATATGCAGCAGCAACAAAGATAGTGCAATACTGAGTTCCACTGACAAAAGAGATAAAAACTGACTTTAAAAGTTAGTGGCTGGTTTGAAAAATAGTTTTTATGTTGTATTTATTTTCTTCAAGCAGCATGTGGTACAGAAAATATAAAGAATACAGCAAGAACTTGTAAAAGGTAATGTTACAGTCATGACTATGATCATGATATTTAAGTAACAATTATTATTGTTATTATTAATATTAAAATTGCTTTGAAAGGACTGATGAAAGCCACAAATATATAAATAATGAGAAAGTAAAGATAATGACAGTAAAATCTACTATTTTTAAAGGATACAGGGCTTTCCAAAATGTTGTTATTTATTGATAAAGCTCTTAGAAAAATAAGGTGATTTGTACATTATTACAAAAACATAAAAATTGGTTTCATTGTTAGAAGTCTATAAAAAAGTTTAAAAAAATGAGATGGTGGCGCTGATATGGCTCCTAAGATATCTAAATAGATAATTAAAAAATAGACTTTCAAAGAAAATATGATAAAAGATAAAACTATTTCAGTCAACAAGTTCCATGGTAACTAGGTCTTTCCAATCGAATCACTAACCTTTTCTAACAGATATGAGCTTAGTAATAACATTTCTGTTGATAAAACACTTAAATTTAAAAAGAAAAAAATGCTTAGTACTACATGACATCTTGATTTTAAAATCTTACTTTTTGAAAATGACAGTATACACAGGCACCAACATCTAACATGTACTGAGGGTCTCAAAAACTACTTTACCAGCACATCTGAAATGAAGTGACTGGCAAAACACCAAAGAACTGGACAACTAAACAGTGAGGTTCTTCAAAGATCTCTTAAAGTCTATGTCTCATGAATATTTTTAATCAATGATTTGAGGATATTTTTGATGAATGAGAATAGAAATCTTTGGCAGTTAAGCACATTAGTTGACAGAGATTCATGGAGTGGTAGGCAATGAGGGAGCTGCTTACTGCTACAAACAGGCTGAATCACTTCCTTAAGTGGACACAATTCATGAAAATGCTTTAAATAGATCCCAACACACACACACAAATCCTCTCTAAAGAAACAACACAGGTTACAGTTCATGGGCAGGATTTTCTCAGTTCACTCCTTTTACTGAGGAGAAGACAGAAAGAATCTGGTTTTACAGGGTGAGGTTTTTTTAATTTTAAAAATCAAGCTGCTTGCAAGGAGATTACATTTAGAGGAACAAGAATGAAACTACCCTCAATGACTTAAATCTGAAGGGAGAAGAAGAATAACTTAATAGTCCCTATTCAACAGTACAGTCTCCTGAGATTCCCATTTTCCCTGAGTCTTGTGATATTCTGGATACCTTTTCTGGGGGGTGAGGGGGGGAAAGGAGATAAATGGGCATTTTTGTCCTAAAACTTTGGTTACCTATTCCTGTGTTTTTGTCAGCCACAAAAGAACCAGAAGATGCTCAGCTGAGAAAAGAACTCTGCAGAGACTTCCTGTTCAACAACACGTGCTCCAACCAGCCAGTGCTGAGCCTGAGAAAAGTTCAGAATATTTCAAGGTGACTGCACCACCCCGAAAAGGGCAGCATCACAGCAAGGACAGGATGAGCAATCTGTGCAGGTCCAACAAAAAGCTCAGTTACAGAATCATACAACTGTTTTGTTTTGGAAGGGACATTAAAAACCATATAGGTCTAACCTCCTTGCCATGGGAAGGAATGCTCAATGTCAAAGGTAAAAAAGCCAAAACCCTGCAGTGCACCAGGCCCAGACACCTGAAGTACCAAGTGACTGGGAAACAATGTACTTGGAATTTCACTTTACTGTGTTGTCTAGTTAATTGCAAAGGCATAAAATAATCATCTTGTGCATGCTGGCATCAGTACTGCTCTTACAAAAACATTTGCAAAACAGAGAAGTTTATGCTGAGAGACTTGAAAATGTCGCTTTCTATGTATTTTAAGGAGAAATTCACATTGTAAGTCAGTTTAGAAGGTCCCTAAACTGGGCAAACACAAAACTGCAATAGTATTTGGCAACTTCTGTAAGCTATCAACAGTTTGAAATCTTCAAATGAGTAAGAAATAGACAGAAAGCATACAACATGACTAAGTTCACAAATACAATTATTGGAAGGCATGGCTACAGTATGAGTGGATAGGGCTTAAACATCCAAGCAAGTGCCTGACCAGGCTCACTTATTTGCTTTGCACAGCAACACCCTGGTGAACTAACCCTGGTCCAAAAGTGTCAGTGCAGCACTTTCACTAACAAACCTTCTGTGGCAGAGCTCTGTAGCTCAGGTGCAGAGCCCAGTCCCACCCCTCTTTCACTTCCATCTTCCATCCCTGGTACTATCTCAGACCTTCCCTGGGGTGTCTCTGCACTGCAGGAGATTATTGACTTGATCGAGAGGTGCTGTGACTTACACTGTTAAGCACTGGCTGTGAAGGAGAAAATGTCATTCCATTCCCTAACCTAAAGCCTAGACCTGCTTTCCTGTCTTTTTGTGAGCATTGCTAGAAAAACCAGAGCTGTGCCACACCCTTGTAACTAACATAAGAACAACAGGCAGCAACTGACAGAACCAGAGGACACAGTCTCAAGCTGCATCAAGGGAGATATAGGATATATGGATATTAGGAAAAAGTTTTTTACAGAAAGGGTGATGAAGTACTGGAATGGCTTGCCCAGGGAGGTGGCGGAGTCACCCTCCCTGGATGTGTTTAAAACAGACTGGATGTGGCACTCAGTGCCATGGTTTAGTTGAGGTGTTAGGGCATGGGTTGGACTCCATGATCTTGAAGGTCTCTACCAACCTGGTCATTCTGTGAATTCTGAATAAGCCACTGGGAAACAAAATATACACACTGATGGAAGCATCCATCATTAGCTGCATCTGAAACATTCTTCCTTTTGAATTAAAGACAATATCCAGTTCCATTCCTATGTTTAAGTATTTCTTTATTTGCCTCAAAAAAGCAAACAAAAATACCCCAATGCTGCAGATGTGAGAAGGTGAAGGCAATGTGGAAAAATCCAGTAATTAGTTCATTAAAAAGAACAAAATTTGTCAAATAAGTGTGTTATACTACAAATTTCTCTACTTGGGAGAGTAGAGAATCAGCACAGGAATCAGCACAGAAATACTCATGTCCTTGAGTCATCAGAAGCTTTCTCCACCAAGAACAGTGGGACCAAGGTTTAACTCAGAATGTCTGTTAATCACATGGACAGAGTAAGATTTATCACATTTTCATTTTTCACTTTTTAAGACTTTGGGATGAGTTTTTGGGGAAGACACTCAATTTAGGGGACTGTTACTTAGCAACCATAATCTGTTTTAAAACAAAGCTGTAGCCTGTGCTTTTTTTCAGCAAGGAAATAATAGATCTCTGTCCTTATGTGCATCTTACCAAATAAATAGCTAAGGAAACACCTAGATTGAACATCAATGGAAGGCTGCAAGCAAGCTGCTGGTCAAAGAGGAATCCTTACATTGTTTGACCCTTTCCTCATTTTTGTAATCATGGCAAAGAAAGTCTCAGTTCTTAAAAAGAACACCAACAAATTTATTTGAAAAAATGTCCTCCAGACACTGGCTGCTGGCTGATACAGAGCAGCCATGCCCATGGATGTGGGAAATATTATGCTTTTGAAAAAAAATGGCAACAATAGATTCATGGTGGGCTTTGTTCTCTGCAATAAAGATGCAGAAGATAGCAAGAAAAGCCAGAGAATATGTAGTACCTAACTCTCAAAATCAAATATCAGACCAGAACAACTTTCTTTCTCTACCCATCTAAGACTCAAGCAGAGATCCCACAAAACTGCCAAGCATACTGAAGTGAAGCTGGCCCCAGTTTTATACTCTGAAAGATTTTGATGCTCCTAATCATCATACACAACATCCTGAGCTACCCAAAGGCTTCAAGAAAAGGACAAGGCAATAACATATGGCCTAAACAGACTGTTCATGTCTTCTCCTAAACAAGGCACTGCTTCACCTTAGACTGACCTTGCAATTACAGACTATGGGGAACAGTTAGGCACTTGAAAACAGCACAACAAATGGCAGAGACAGGGAAAGACTCAGAAATACTGAATGCAGAGAGCCCTCAATAGGTAAGCTGTGAATTCTGGTTGCAGTGTCTGAGACAATCCTGCTCCACTCGGACCACTTAGTATCAGAAACTTAAAATACAGCCTGGAAGCAGAAGAATCCATTACACTACCCCTTCTTTTGCAGATGAAACAATGATAAAAGTTCCTCCAGAGGTGAGATTTAGCAATTTGAGGACATGATTCTGAAAGAAAAAAAACCCCTCCCCAAAGTGATAAATTTAAGTAACTGCCAAGTAAGCAAAGTGGGTTAACATCCCAGCTTCCTCCAGCAGCAAGAACAGAATTTAAACAGTATTTCCAGAGCAATTATTGAGTAGCGAAGAAAAAATTGCAATGCCACCTCAAATAACTCATGTCTATATGACTCAGTTCAGGAATATTAATAAAATCCACACATCCAGAGCCTGAACTGATTAGAGTTTAGGAGATACTGGATTCTGAGCAATAACCTCCCAAATTTACCATAACTATTCTTTACCTAGTGTCATTCATATGGGGCAAAAATAACTTGTCAACTCTTGACAAACCCCTAAATCTTAAAAACATGCTATTTTAAACTGTGAATTTGTTTTGGCTTTCTTAACTAGTCTTGAGCACAAAAACTTAGAGATTAGAATGTCCTTGTATCACTCCTAGACTAGAAAATGGAGTTGATGTATGATTTCTTTTAAAAGTACAAACATTAACATACATGTATCTGATGTGCAACAAAAATAAACATAATGATTATTTGCAAATATACCAAAATCCAAATTGATCTTGTAATTTAGTGGGAAAAAATTATATACACTGACCAATATACAGGACTACAATTAGCAACAAATATGACAAGTAATTTGCATTTCTTGCCAGAAAACCAATACCCTTCTTTTACCCTCTCTAAATCAAAACTCGCTTTACATCAAGTGCTAGAGCTTAGGAAAGCTAAAATATGTTTTCTTCTGTCTTATCCTTGTGTTTCACTCTGAACGGGTTATTTCTCCCAGGAACACAGTAACAGCTGCTGGCTCTTTCCTTCATGATTTCACATGACACATTTCTCACTGGAGCTCTCAGCAATTTATTCTTATTGCCTTACTGCTTTAAGGGTTTTTTTCAACAAGTTCAATGTTATATACATAAAAATTAGATATGAAGAGAGAGGGAAAAATCCCTTTAATTCAACAGACTGCATGAAATGCCTCTGTGACTGAGATGCTACAGCCATAGCTGAGCTTTGGGTGCAGGGAGAGCACTTATTTTATTTCATTTTTGTAAAGGTGCAATATATGCTAGACAATGTTTATGTGGAGACTAGTGATTTTAAAACTGCCATTCAAATTCCCACCTCTATCAGACCAGGTCAAGAATATTGGAGAATTGACCTCAGTGAGACAGGAAAGAGGTCGCCCCATGGGGGAAGGAAAGCCCGTGAGAGAGATTGCTCCACAGCCACACTGCTGTGGCAGAGCACGCTGCTGCTAACAGGGCATCAGCCAGGGTTTGCTCACATTAGTGTGGCTAAAAACCAAGGGGGATAAAATCCAATCTCTGACACAGCACCCTGATTTAACTTTCACAAGTTTCTGACTGTAGAAAACATCGTGTTCACATTTTTACATTCTAAAATTAACATTACATCAGTTAGTTACAGTTTAAACTTTGAGGACTCTGAGCTGTCATAGCCAAAGACAAGAAAGGAATCCCCAGGAGGCCACTCAACCCTTACTTGTTTATTCAGAACATGAACACTAAATCTCATTGATCTTCTGATCACTACAAATTATTGGTAAGCTCTGCATTAAACCAGGCTGGTGTAAATTGGAGTTGACAGTATTTTCACTGAAAGAAATGCATGAACTATGTGTTTGCCAAAGTGTGACCTCCTGGACGAGGGGTGTAGCACTGCAAGGAGTGAGACTTTTAATCCAGCTACCACTCTTGTGCAAATTATTTCAATCACATAATTAACTTTGCTAAATAACATTTTTTCACACTACACCTGCACCGTGACTTAAAAATTAAATAACCCAAAAGGATATCAGTGCAACATTCCCATCTTCAGATGCAGGATCACAAGACTCACCTGCATCAGACATTAATGCCCTTCCAGTCAGCCTCCTTGAATGAAACCATCCTTTACGGACAGTCTCACACTAGCTTGCATACCAGCAGGATAAAAATTTGAAAGAACAAATCCAGAAATTAAATGTGACTGTTAAGACCAGAGAAGAAACCCTATTGACAAAGTGAGTGACAAGAATTTTTATATTACAGGAAGCAAAGAGATTACAGAACATAACTGGCAACTGATTTGGGAAGCTGGCATGATTGCTAGGTTTGCTAACCAACTGTATATGAACATCTTTCTCTGGCTTTGTCATTTTGTTGGGGTTTTTTGTGTACTTGAAGATTAGACATATTGTTCCTTAGTCAGGGTGCTGTGTCACCACCTCAATGGTAAAGAATTACTTAAGAAATTTAAGTCAAGAAAGAAAGAAGACAGAAAGAGTTACTTAATCCTTTGAAAGTTTTTTGTTGACATGAACCACGTGTGACATTCAACGTGAGGCAAATTACATGGTTAAAATTATAAATAAGGAAAATTGCTTTGACAACTAAAGCTTTTATGGAAATGTGGGAACTGGTATACCATGCCTGAAAGACAGGCATGTACCTGGGAAGAAACTGAGGACACCTAGAAGAGTTCCAATTGTAGAAATTTGCCATTTTTGTGCATTATTTTCCTCTTACAACAGCTAATAGGAATGATGTGGTGGATCTACATACAAACATATTCACTTGATTAGTGGCATGTTTGTTACATTATCTTACAATCAAAATACTTCATTCGAGTTTGAAAAGCCAGAAGAAATTCCCTTGACAAGCAACCTCAAGATATATCTACAGATTAAGTAAAGAACTTTGGTTTGTAATTAAGGAATAGAGCCAGTAAGTGCCTTTGGAGCTTGAAAGATTGACACCACAGTCCCAGGTTATTTTAGGCACCTGTGTTACAAAGTAGAATTGGGAACCTCACTCTGGGCACACCTCCCTCCCTCCTTGAAGGACACCCCGAGCAGAGCCTACCAGTCATCCCAAATGACATCCAGTGGTACTTGTGCAAAAAGTTACTCATCTCTTTGGGCCACAAACAGAGCAGTCAGAAAACAGGGCATGACTCTGCAGGCACAGAGTAGGAGGCAAGGTCTTATCTTCTGGCTCCTGCTGCTTTGCGTTAGAATAAAAATCCACCTGGTTTATAATAGTCTATCTCCTGCTATGTTCAGTAGGCCATAATTAGAGGAGAATATAAGAAATGGAATGAGAATAAAGTCATCCTTCCTGTTCATATAGTGTTGATTGCCATAAGTTAGAAGGAAAAAGGCTTTCGAAGCCAAAGTTTACAACCATGACAACTTTTAATAGCCAAAGTACTCTTCATGAATTGTTCATTAATTCCATTATTTTGTCTCTCAGACCATAATATATAACCAAGTTTCACAATTTCATCAGTGCACAGTAATATTTTTCTAAATTTGGTTGCCTCTCAATTCTTTAAGTGTGAGTAGTGGTGATTAACCATTTCCTCTCTTTCACAGTTTTTTTCGTAGGACCCTGTTGAGCACAGTAGCAGCTCCTTAACTCTTGATCATCTCTACTACCCTTTTCTAGTTTATGTAACATCTCTTTTCAAGCACAGAGACCAAAGCTGAGTCCAGTATATGTTACACTGAACATTTATACAGTGAAATAAAAAGGTTTTTTGTTTTGCTCTTCATTCATAGATGAGTATTTCCTAACATTTGTCTTTTTAAGCCTCTGTCTTTTTTAACTTTTTCTGAGCAGTAAATTCAGTTCTTGGGGTGAAGGGGAAGACCAAAATTCTCTTTTCTGTACTCTGTCCCACACCTTCCCCCACCTTTTTGTTCAGAAAACAGTGCTAGAGCAAAAAGAAAAACCTAAAAGGTCAAATACTGTCTTCATCCTCAAATTCAAAAACTCACAAATGAAATAACAGCCCCCACAGGCAGGAAAACAAGTAATTCTGATAATTTCTCTGTGTTGAACTAAGGAGTGATTTATAGTGATAGTCAGATATTACCTGATAGATCACTTTTCTGTAGTAAAATGAAAATTCAACATTTAATTTTTCTGAGGAAAAAAAAAAAACAACAGGGTGACCCAGCAGCTACTCCATGGCTCATTCAGCAAAAGATCCAAGGACAAGATACAGATTCCATCACATTTCCAATGACACCAGATCTAAAAACTTCAGAAAAATACCCAGTTTAGATACTTCCCAAACTGATTTTAGAAACAATAGTTTTTAAAAAACCCTTCCCCCCACTGAAATTTTGCACAGCAGTCTTGGTGTTTTGGTTACAAGGACAAGTTTTTAGAAACACCAAGATTACATCAGGCAGCTTGACTGATTATTCCTTTATGATGCTAAAGGGGAAAGTCAAGCCCCAACTAGGCTCACACATCTGCAGTCAGGAAGCCATTTGGAGCACAACATCAACAACTTTATTGACTCATTCTGGACAATGCTGCATATAAATATATTCTCCCTTACAGGTCAGTAGATGGCACTCTCTATATTTACTATCTTTGTGTTTTGCACACTTGTCAAACAAATGCTGCTTCTCCTTAACTGCAGCAGTAGATCACAGGTCTTTAGACAGCTTCCCTTGGAAGGGAGCTCTGTGCTTTACCTACTTCTTAGTGCAGATTTCAGTTTTCCCATGGCAAACAATCTTGTCAAGTTTGTTGATTAGGACCTGTAAACCCATAGAAACATGAATTGCATATATGGCCTGTACTTTATGGAGTTAATGGACAATCCACTCTCCCATACAGAGTTTAATGGGCTTCAAAATTGGCCCTTTCTACAAAGGCCAAAAAACGGTTCAGCATTAACAAAGCATCTGCATATGACACCAAAATGAGGGCTGTGTTAAAACAGAGCCCTCTTCATTTACCTGGTTGGGTCACTATCTATTTAGAGTCATACTGACTTTATTTAATTGTTTGTCTTTCATATTTGTAAAGCCAGCAGAGCCACGGGAAGGCAGACCTAATGCCTTTTCTCTGCACTTCATGTACCTAAAGATCCTACAAACTGAAACCACTAGATAAAGTTTTATTTACAAAAAGAATAATAAACCAGTTGGAAGTAAAAGCTAACAGTTCCACAAAACACACTACAATCCAAAAATAGTCCAGAAGAGAAAGGGAATCTAGGGCTGGCTGCTCCCGAGGGCACCTGGGGAAGGCAGGCAGGTCTGGATTCCCTGTGCATCAGCTCCCTGCTGTGCAGAGCACTGCTCTCATCTGGTCAGGACTGCAAAGCATCACACCACTGAAGGAGTCTCACATGGGGGCTCTTGGTTTCTATAAAAGCCCACTTCACACAGCAAGCTAAGAGTCATGAATACTGAGCAAGTCTAAACCCTTGTTTATCCTCACAGATCAGACAGGATCAGAAACAAAGATGAGAAGAAAAATATACTTTTTTTTTTGTTGTACAGTTATAGCGAGCACCACCCCATCAACCCAATGGTATGAACACATAACACCAACACAGTCCTTTAATACTTCCTTTTTTGAAAATGTTTCTAAAATATAATATATTGAATTTGATAAATACAATTACTACCAGCATTTAATTGATTCTTGATTACAATCAATTATATTTCTGAAACAATCAAGCAACCTACAATTAAAAGTAATTTGTTCATTAGCATGTCCCTACTAGACAATTACACAAATGCATTATTTATGTAATTAGATACAAATACAGTTCATTATTCCACCTTTTATTCTATTGTTGCAAAGCTACACATGTGGAATCTTGCTTTATAACTCTCCTTGCTTTCTATTGACATGGAGATTGTGCATATTTTATTTACCCAATTTCAACTTAGAAATTGAAACCCAAAAAAGACTCAATCCCTACAAAAACTGTGATTAAAACATTCATTTGCCATATCGGTGAAAAGTAAAGGTAACAAAATATTTTCTAGGGGAAAACTTCCTATTGAGTTGAAAAAGGCAGCTGTAAATTTTTAGAGGTTTCAGAAATGGAAATTATAATTTCTATGTGCTAACGCTCTTATATGAGAATTTGAGGGTGAGCATGAAAGAGGAGCTAGTAAAAAATTACTGTGATTAGAGCCGTTTTCAAGACCAAAACCAACTAACAGCACGTACTTACTCTATTATGGCATAAAAACCAGTTCAGAATTTGACAGTCATAATCAGGAATTAAGGATCTTATTTTCAGATGCCCTAGTTCTCTATATATTTTACAATTACAGTTAAGGCAGACTATGATTGTCCAAGCTTGCTAAGAAAATGTAATAAAATCCACACCAAAATACCACAGCCACATTTGGTCAGACCAAAGCAGAAAGGACAGATTTGTGAGAACTGGAAGGGGCACCTCTGGCCTGAGAAACACAGGAAAAGAGAACAGGTACACTGGAACCTCACCAACCAAGGCATGGTGGCCTGTCTGCTAACTGGAACAGTGCTGCAATAATTCCAGAATGAAAAGAAATGCAAAGACCTTTCCCCTGTAGAAGCCTTAATAAAAAAAGTCTGCCAGACTTGTTGCCATGGGGGTCTGAAGCAATGGTTATTAAGACCTCCCTTCTGATCCCTCATGTAGGGTGACTGCCACAGAATTTAAATGTCATGATTCCTGAAACAGTGGCCAAATGAAAAGCCCAAACAACAAAATTTCTATGCTTAAGCTGCAGCAACCCTCATTTTTCAACAGCATTACACTTTACATTCACTTACTTCATACAAATGTTTTTAATATTTATCATTACAATGATCATTAATAATTGCTTGTCATACACACATTGGCATTAAAGAAAAAAAAGAAATATTAGAAAAGAGAGTTAGTATCTAATTGTTGCTGGTTTCACTTTTCTTTATGAAAGCGAAAGCTCCCAGGGTGGGTTAGTGGAGAAAAAGTTGTTTTTTTTTTTGGAAAGCTCCCAGGCAAACTCCTTTTCTGATCTTCCATAGCCCTGGTGCATTCTTCAAGAGAGGAACTCACTAAGTTTCCACTCTGATTTGCTGACAAATGACAGAGCATAGAGATAAGATTTTCAATAAGTGCTCATGTTTTCACTCTTTAGAAGTTAGAAACTGAGAATGAAAGGGAATGGCAGGAAATGAGTGATTGTTGCTCCATCCATAGACACAGTTGAAGATGTAGCACTCTTGTGATTACCTCAGATGCCATCACAAATGATTCTTCCTAATTTTTAAGACACTCTAATGATGCTAAATCTTCACTCATTCCTTCAAGCCTGGATTAATTACCTAGAACTTTGGTTTTCTGTGTGTTTCTTGTTTTGTTACACAGGTCAGTAAACCACAGTCAGAAGCAGACACTTGAAGAAAAAAAAACAGCAGAACACAAGATAAAGAGAATAAATCAATGAGATAAATTAGCATCATGGTTCTTCAGCAGCCTTGGTGCTGAAAGCTATGCCCCTACTTAGTCTGACAGACAACCATGAAAAGCATCATGGCAAGAGAATCCCACCAGCTGTATTTTTTAATAACAATAACAGATGTCCTCTCAGATCCTATGAAGTGGATAAGCTACTTAAAAACAAATCTTGAAATGAAAAAGAACGAGCCAGCTACAAACAGCAGGATCTGTCCATATATTACACCTCTATCAGGGACTGCAACTCCAAAGCAACTGAGGTCAGAAAGGCAATCAAGAAAACCCTCGGGCACAACAGAAACTTTCATGGAGAATCAGCTGACTATGTTATAAAGCAATCACTGACCAACTACAAAAACCCCAAACAAATATATTTAAATGATCATACATTCATCCTTGAGCCTTCTGCACTGTATTTGCCTGAAATAGACCGATGTTGTATCATATGTTTATATCTGTCCAGCTTTTTTGATTGATTCCTCTCCATGCTGTTCAAAAGTTAAAAGCTTGCCTCATGCTTATTTCTCTATGGTTTCTCCATGGTTAGTAAAGCAAAGGAAGAAAACTATCTACCGCACTGCAACCTTGATTTAATTCTGATGTTTAGACTGAGTAGGATTTTCTAAGCCTCACTGTGGTTCAGTAACACAGCTCCAATGAAATCAAAATACACTAGCCTAGCCTGCAGCCCAGTGCTATTCCTCATTGCATCTGGCCTCACTTACAAAACACTGCAAACTTCATCTGCAAAGAAACACGGCTGCCTTCAAAGTCATTAAGTCTTAAAAATCAGAGGAAAGTTCTTCCAAGCGTGTTTATTTGATCCAAAACATTAACATGCTGACAGCTGTTGAGCTGCTTCATTTAGCTGTCACAACAGACCATGGAGCACCACAGTGAAATGGACACTTCTGTGTCTGACATCTGCCACTCTTCCATTAACTGCTGCTTCACCACAAACATTTCACCCAATAATTGATTTGGCGAGGTGTATGAAACTGAGTGGGTTTTTTTATGCCTTAAAACATCTGGGGTTTTGCACTGAAAGGTTTTGCTGAAAGTAATAAAGTCCAAATAGAAGATTTTTAAACTGCCAGGTTTTGGCTATGACTTGAGAAGGATTCCCACAGAGAGGTAACATGCCTCATCTAGTTAGGAAAGCATACCTTCTGTAACAGAAGTTTAAAAGCTTTGCTAAAAATATTAACATTGTAAGCTTTAATAGAAATGAAAAGTCTTAGGAAAGCTTCATCTTTACAGGGCTGTTCTTAAATCCAAAGTATCTGCAACTCAGTGGGAAACGTAAGTCATATGAAAGCAATTTAAAATGTTCCACAGCAGAGGCAGAATAGAGTAGCCTTAATATCCAGGGTAAAAAAGTCATCACAGTAGACAACTTTCCAAAATTTAATCCTGGGAAACACAAAGTTCCCAGGGCTCTCAGAAGGGTCTGTAGTGCTTGAGAATCCACAATTCTCAAAAACAGAATGAAAGTCAGGAATTCTCCTACTATCAGAAAAACAAAATGTCTGGGTTTGGAACTGACTGACATTAATACAAAAAGCCTCCTTGAAGCAAATTTGCCAAAATTGCAAGGTAAGCCATGGAATGCCACTGACATACCTGCAAGTAATACCTGTAAACCATAAGACCGCATAGCAAGAAACAGCCTTTGACTTTCACCCAGAGATGACAAAAGAATGATTTTGTGTAGTTTCTCAGCTTTGTAGAAAGCATATTTGCATCCCCAGATGCAACATAGGCTGAAGGAACACATTCAATATATAAGTTCTCTGTTATTCGCCATCTGTCTTCTGCAATGGACACATATGAAGTATCACTTTTGGCTTTATCCAAATGCCTGTCATTGATCTCCAAAATAACAACCTTCTTTGGAAGCAAACTAAATAGAGAATACTTGCACTTTGCACATTTATACTTTTTACAGAACTGTCTAAATCGAAAATAAAATTAAAACAATGAAAAGCATTCTTTCACAAGAAAGTAAAATGTACTTAGCTGGCAGTGCCTTTGGAGGGCATCCCTCAAACACTGCTGTATAATACCCCGAGGGTATAGCACCTGATTAAGCTACTGGAATCATATCCTTAGGGAGTTTGCAATCAGCTCAGAGGGTAATTCCAAAATGGGAACTGAAGAAGCTGATTTACTGTGGATGGGAGGAAAAAAAAAATGAGACAATAATGAAATTTGGGATTGCTGACTTGTACATCCCACACATTACGACTTTTCTGTCTCATTTTAGAGATGTTCTACATGCCTCTGGACCTAAACAATCTCATCTACCTTTAAAGTCAGATCTGCTCTGGGCAGGTTAAACTAGATAGTCTCTAGAGCTTCCTTCTGGGGAGTATACAATAACAGGTACCAAAGAATGAGGCCTCCAAACAGGAAAGTAGTTCTAGTTACAATACTTAAGTCTTATCAAAGTGCTGCTTTGATCTAGAGTCAGGTGCCATTTAAAAGAATTTATGAGAAATAGGCATAGCAATACTGGGAGCAATGCATAGAGGCAGGTAGGACTATTTCTTGCTTACTAACAGCTTCCCATTATAGTAAGAATATTTTCATCCCTTTTTAATGGACTGAGATCATTGCCTAAATTTCCTCTATGAATAAGTACTTTCAAAGGGCAATTTATCAACCTCCTGAGATAAGTGAGATGACTTGCTCTGACCAGCTGGCCCTTCCTCTCCAATGACTACAGAAGGAAGGGAAGACTACTTCAGTCCAGAAGTCTGGCTTCTAAACAGACCAAACTCCATGACAGAAATCCCACAAGTTCCTCACTGGCCAGGGAGGAACCAGTAACTACTCAGTGGAATAAGGGTCTCCATCCCTCTCCTTCACACAGCTCTGAAGGTGGCAGAGAAACATAAGCCCCACCCAAGAGCTATAACTAGTCATTATTTAGAGGTAGAAAGAAGAAACATGGTTGCTGTGGGTTTAACTTGTGAAGTGTTAACTGTGAGTACATTACAAAGCCAAACTATTCAGAGCTACAACATTCATGTCTTTCTTATCTGCCCTGAAAATAATTTTCAGGGTTAAATTCACCAAAGGAACTAATAGAGGCAACTCCAAGTGCACCTTTAATATCTCCTTAGACTATTAGTTTTTGTTTTAGTTAATTTCAGTTTTCCTCAGAAGAATTACATCAGAGATATGCTAGGTGCATTATGTTTATCAATTATATTACTACTGAAGTGTTTTATCTTAACGATTTAATAGAAAACTGAATTACAGAGGCTTAGAATGGACTTTGAAAATGTTCCTAAGCAAATTATAGGTTGAAGCTTCAGAAAAAAACCCCACAAATTAGTTAGTTTTGTTTCTTAATTTACTTTTGTGCTTTTAAAAAAACAATAAAGGCAGCGTAGGTGTTGCAGAAATCTCTGCATCTATCAACATAAATGAAGACCCTCTTATTTTGGTGGTGTTATATAATCTGCTTTACTACAGTCATGCTACATGGGTTACTGTCACACAGAGACAGATCTAGATAAAAGCAGTATGCCAGGCTGCCTGATGCTAAAAGGACATTTTTCCTTTCTTAGCCCCTCCCTGCCCAAAAGTCCCCAAAGGCCCATTTAAATGAAAAAACCCACTATTTCAAGTGCATTCATGAAAACTATTCAACAGTCATCACTGAAATAATTTGAGGTTTATACTGGCACACATCAGAGTAGAAACTGCTCCAGTGTTTTTCAATGATCAGCAGAGCTGGAGTTCTCCATTGACACATTTTAAAGGATCTTCTTAGAGTGGAGATTTCATCAGCTGCACAGTCTGCAAGTTGGCATAAGTTCTTGTTACACTGCCATGGGCTAAATTCAAAATCCTAGCTTAGCACTAATGGCAAACTACAATTAGTTACTACATTGAAAAAAAATAATGAAATCCATCATTTTCATGGCTACATAAAATTTTACCAGGAAAATGTTCACCTTTTCTGACTTCTGTTCACCTCTGCTAATTTCCTTTCAATTTCATATGAACTGCTATATTTTATAAAAGAAAAAGAACAGCCAGAAAAACAAACTTGTGTAAAATTTTACATTGGGACAAAACTTATAATTTCTGATTCCTCTACACATTCATGGAAACATAAAACAAAATATACAGACTGTCATTCCAGACAAAAAAATAATGTTCATCTAATTAAATATTTTGTTCTGGACATGACCTAGCATCAGTCATTCAGAGAACAATAGATGAAATCTATACCTTATAAATATATGTTTTAGTTGTTTGTGTCTGGATATAAGAAAAAGAATTTATCCAGTGCAAATATTCCCAGTATCCCTACAAAAAAGTAGCATACTTCTGACCCATTTCAATATCCTCCTGCAACGAGTTACATTGCTAAAATAAATATACTACAATAAATTAAATCACAGCAGTAGAATAATCTATCTTATTTTTCTAAATTTGCTTTAGATTACCTTGAGTACTCTCTAAATTCCTGGTAATTTAACAAATAATATTTATCACAACGGTGAAGCCAAAGCATTTTCAAAAAGAAATTAAACTTCTCCTCCAGATCATACATGAACATGTAGAAGATAATAGTCTAATTATACATAATTTTAAGTAAAAGTCTTCTATGTCCTTCCTCATTGATACAGTCAGATCTTCTTTTCCAAATTCTTCTTGAAAATGCCCACAGGTAGAATTTGGTGTACCTCACTACGTGTTTGGTGGAGAAGAAAATGGGAAATTCATCAGTTTGCAACTAACACTAACTTATTAATAGCTTCCACAGTGTGATGTGTTTGAGCAACAAATGGAAGCATGCCTAAAGGGGATATAAGGAGAAGTCATTAAATGCTATAATACACAGAGGAGCAGACCACTCTAGCCCTCTGTCTGTTCTGTGTTTACCTGCAGCTGTGAGGGATGCTCAGGAAGGAATATCAATATCCTCCTCATAGTTCTAAGCTGTACTTGAAAGAAGAGACATCTACATTTGTGCTCCAGTGAAGGCTGGGAAGGAGATGTTTGATTCGATGATACCTGTTGGTATAAAGCAAGAAGGAGAGCTGAAAAATAAGTCAGAGGTGTATCTGTGATGAGGAGGATGCCAAAAGACACAAAAGTCACTACAAGAAGTCACTTGAACAGCCATACAGAACAGCACCCAGCCATAAAGGTTAACCCAACAACTCACAGAGAAGAAGTTGGCTGCTACTACTATGTGAAAGGCAGGCAATGTTACAACCAGAAGCCATGAGTTTAAGAGCAAGTACTCTGTCCTACAGAAGGTGAGACTGAACCCTATGGACATATCTGACCTCTCATTCTTGAAATCAGGCATTAATGCCATTCTCAATGCACAAAAAAAAAAAAAAAAAAGAAAAATAGAGCTGACAGCACGAGAGAGAACTAATAACTGAGGACAAAAAAATTCTGCCCATTTCCATGTAAAAGGACAGAAGGGTTGTAAGAGATTAGCCTTGCTAAATCATGACTGCCTCATTGACCTCAAACACAGGAAAGGAGCTTACCAACTAGGTCAGATCACTAAAGAAGAGCATAAAAGAATGGCACAAACAGCTGGAGCACAGGCAAAGAGGTCAAGGCACAGAACATGACTATAAGAAACAAAGGAACCCTATGATCACAGCTGAGCAGAGATCAGGTCAGGCAAGCTTCTGAAGCCAATCGGCCAATAGCCTGCTCTTAAAGTGAGTGCTCCAAAGCACCAAAGAACTTGCACTATCTAAACATGAGGTAGAACAGTATATTTCTTTTTTTCAAGAGGAAAGTCTCAGACTGGTTAAATGAGATAGATACAAAAAAGCTTTGAAAATTAAGTTCCTTTCTCCCTGCCACATCCTTACATTTTTCCTTTTCAGTCTTGTTTGGATCCAGCAGCCACTTTGCCCTTCTTAGGTGTATGAATACTCCAGCCTCCTTCTGACCCCTGTGCCTACTGTCTGCCTGTCTCCTAAGCTTCTCTCTCCTCATTTGACATGTTTCAAAACCAAGATGCCACAGTCTACCTTCCAGAAACATGTTTCTCCTAAGCATACTCTTAGGAAAGAACCAAATATCCTTCTCCAAAAATTTCATATAATTCCAAGTTCAAGCAACAACAATAATTATGCAAGCTATTAAACACAAAGTATCTAGGCAGTAAGCTGTGAACAAATAAATCAGGTTCTACAACTAGAAAGACTACATTAGTCAGTGGTTCAGAGAGAATGCTGAGAAGATGCAGAGAGAGTCAGAAAGCTTTTCTTGCATTAGTCTATATGAACGAGATCTATCAGAGTCAAGCTGAATTAACAGCAACAACAGTCAGAGCTCAAATAAGAACACAGATTATTAATTACATTTTTCAGATTTAATTGGCCCGACAAGTATCAGTGAAGAGATATTAAAAATAGTTGAACCGACATGAGGACTGATAGCAGCTCTGTGATGTCTCATATCTGTGCTTAGAACAGAAGGAAAGAGGAGCTGAGAATCCACAGACAAGTCAAACTGAACCTCATACTCAAGAACATTACTGGATGAAGCAATTGTGTGCAGCTATATGATAACACAGACATAAGTGGCAATCAATATGAATTTGTTAAGAATGAACTGACAAAACAATCCAATTTCTTCCTGTGTTGTGGCTAAAAGGCCTTTTTAGAAGAAGAGGAGTGATTGTCATTCATCTTGACTTCTCCAAGTCACAATGAAATCTGAAAACAGAAATTAGATAACTGTACCACAGAGGACCAATGTTTCACTGTCAAATAGAAAGATGCATTGTATGGTGCTTCAGAGGGTCTGTCCAGGGTCTAATCTTTTTTCAGCATTTCTCTTAACAATCTAGATGATAGATAGATAGAAGAAAACATTGCTGACCACAATAGGGATTGCAAGTATGCTGGAGGACTGGTGAAAGATTCAAACAGGTTTTAACAAGCTGAAGAAACAGTGCTTACTGAAGATAAGATAAAAATAAGCTAGTTAGTAATCTGTTACTAACTAAAAGAAGTGGAGGGTGACACCTGGGGGCTATTTCTGATCTCTGAATCACAATAATAACACTGCACAATGATTTTAGATATTTAAGGAAATGAACACACAGGAGATGTTCAACAGAAGAGCAACAAGAACTATCAGAGGTAGAAAACCTAAGGCACAAAAGAGGAACAAGAAGAAGGGAAGAATCAGTTCTCCATACCAGTGATGGACAGAACAATAAATAATGGGCTCAAATACCAACCAGAAAGATCCAGCATAGATTTTAGGAAAATCACTCAATTGAAACTAATAATGAAATATTGGAATAGATTGTTAAAGGTAGCTATGGTTTTTCCATCACTGATGATCTACAAAATAGAACTGACAATCTGATTCTGCCTGGGGTACAAGGATGGCTTCTCCAAGTCTCTTTCAAGGCAGATTTCCAAAACAATAAATGGCTATCTCCTTTCTTAAGGACATCCTAACAAATACCTAAATTTCCTTTGTATAAATACAATTTGTCGTACAACAGACACTGATGCAACATTTCTTGCTCTAAATTAGTTTATGGATGTGGTAGTCCCAAATATGAGAAAACATTGGTGGCATTTTTGACAGCAAAAGTAAGGGGAAAAAAAACCCAGCTTAAAAAATAAACAAACCTGGAGACACATTTTAGTTTTGATCTTTTAGCAGAATTTATCCCCCATCCATTTTTCCCTTACCAATAATGTTTTCTAGTAAGGGTTTGGTTCTAACTGCTAAGTATGAATCTCCAACATGATTCAAAGTTTCCAGCCATAAAATGGGATCATTATTAGACTTTACCCAAGAATCTTCCCCGATGATGACCTGTTGCTATAGAAGTCAACCTCCAGAGCAAAACTGGAAGGAAGAAGTATTATATCATTAATCACATCACTAACACAGCTCTAATAAGCTGAGGTTCATAACCTCTGGGTGCTGATGGAATCAGATAAAACTGCTCTGACCAATGTTTTAATCAACGGCAATGTTTGCTGAGGGCCATGGTAGTGTAGCTTATAAATATATAGGTGCTTTATTCACTTTACAAGTAAAAACACAAAATAAGATCTGAACAGACTCAATACAAAATCCACTAGCTACAATCCTTGGAATGTTTCAAAGCCAAAGGAATTTGGAGGCAATGATGAGATGCTCCAGCAAAGCTTTCTTACTTCATTAAAACTGTTGTGAAATAATTCCCAAGTATCAGGATGATACAATACCATTCCTTGTTAAGTTCCAAGACTTCTGTCACATAAATTTGTGGTATATATCCAATTAAATTTGTGGTGTATATCCTACATATATATATATATATATATGTATGTATGTATATGGAAGTTCAGTACACCATTATGTATTGTGGCACCCATGCTGAGTACATCACAAGCAAGCAATACCATGGCAGCTCAAAATAGTGCAAGATAATAATAGAAAGGAAGATGGAAAATGAATTACAGAGAAGACATGACAGGTGAAGTCTCCAGACAGAGATTCCAAAAACAATTACACTCAATTATTCACCCACTACCAAAAGCATCTACTGAAGAGCAGAAGAATCCTAAGGTAAAAGAATTGCTATTGCTTCTAATTGCTCATATTACTTATAATATATCAGACTAGAACATGCCCTTTCACAAATACACACTTATTCTCATACTGGTTTTCCCTCCCACAAACGTTCTGAGTAGCAAGCCTCCTTCTGAAAACCATATCATTAGACACCAAATGTTTCGCCTTATGTTTTGTTGATGACAACTGAATTTTCTCTGGTAATTCTCTATTTTGATTTTAAAAAGAGGACCACTGGATTTTTTTCCCATAGCCTAAGTCATATATAAAATTATTATTATTATAAAATCTCTTGTCAAAGGCAAGGCAATCTCTTATCAAAGTCACAATTATGAAATCACGTATTCAACTTATTTAAATAGAGAAGTGGTTATAACATGCTTTTGGTCACAAAAGGCTTTTCATTCACAGTAATTGTTGGCTTCAGTGAATATTATGTATTATTGACAATCCTGAAACATATTCAGATACAGTTTCACTGTAGGGAGAGTGTCAGGAGGATGGAGCCAGGTGTGGTGTTGAGCCTAGGGCAAGAGGCAGAAACTGATGCCCAGGAAGTTTCATCAGAATACAATGAAGAAATTATTTAGTCTGGGTACCTGAGCACTGGAACAGATTGCCCAGAGAAGTTGTGGAACTCCTCCCTCATTGGAAAAATTCAAGAACCATCTGGTTGCAATCCTATGCCATGAGCTCTAGGATGACCCAGCTTGAGCAGGGAGGTTGGACAGATGAACCACTGTGGACCCTTCCAACATCACCTATTCTGTGATTAACTTCACCAAACAACCAAACAGCTTAAAAACCAAACCAAACCAAACCAAACCCCAACCAACCAAAACAAAATCCTTCATACTGCAAATTATCCTTAGACAGTAATCTGGAAATCAGTCTTTGATACAGATGTGTTAGGAATAACATAGACATATGATTATAGAGTGGCTTATAAACAGTTAATAAATAACCTGGAAACTATTTCTCCTAGTCATTTTTCAGACTAAAATTGACAAATAACTGCTACCAGAAGGGTAATGAAATAATAATATACATTAGAAAAAGTCTAGCTCTTTCCCATAATTATATAAATCTGGCATGATTGAAAATGGAAAAAAAATACCTATTGAACTAAAGTGTAAACCAAAAACCACAACAAACAAGAGGAACAAGTCTACAAATGGTGCTGTACGACGCCCTTTTGATCAAGAGGTGTAGTCCACAGTGTTGAGTAATTCCAAAAATGTAGCTATACAGCTTTTACACATTAACTTTTTTTATTAAGCATGCTTGTTTACAGAACTCAAGATTTTATTTTAAATCCCTATCTCCTACTTGAATATTTTTTTTTACTTTAATGCTGCTAATTGAAATTGCTAACACTGCACTTAATTGAGGTTTTCTCTGAGCTTCCCTCTGAGGCCAGGGAACAGGTTTCTTTAAGTTGAGTTAGGAATGGTATTGTATTTACTGGATTCTGATCACAGGACAGAAGTAGCCTTAGCTCCTCACTCTTCCTATGTCTGGTGAAAAACAGGGCCATGAGGGAAAGCTATTATTTATTTACACTGGGTTAACAGGAAAGAAACTAGCTTCCAAACTTCCCCGTATTTACTCCTGGTTGCATTTAGGGTAAGGAGGAAGAAGCAAACTAAAGATATCAAGTGGTGTAGCTTTAACTCC
Source organism: Setophaga petechia (assembly GCA_024362935.1). Taxonomy (NCBI): domain Eukaryota; kingdom Metazoa; phylum Chordata; class Aves; order Passeriformes; family Parulidae; genus Setophaga; species Setophaga petechia. The sequence continues at coordinate 19,470,070 of JANCRA010000002.1, forward strand.
CAAGCACTCAAGGAGAATTTTATTGGGCTGAACACGCTCTCTCAAGGTCTCACAGCAATATTAAACTAATCTAAGAGCAGAAGGAGTCTAACTATTCAACTTATTTTGTATTCCGTCTATGGTCTCTTAATTGTTTCCAATTACTGCACTTCTTTTCCTGGAAACAGACTGTGCTTGCCTGTGCTTGGCACCTATTAACAGTGGTCTCAGCCACTGGAAACACAGTGGCTACATTTCTGTGCATCCATCTGTGGATGCAAGACTTGACTGCATTGAAATCATGCTCAACTTGCCCAAAACTTGCAGTTTCACTCTATCCAATGAAGGAACCTGGCTCATCTTTCCAAAAGATAAAGAATTACCTTCTCTCATTTTCCAAGAGCCTGCTGGAGCTTCTCTCAAAAAGAGGTGGAACTTTTGAGTTTGCTAATCTGGTCTTTCATGTCTAGCCGAGAATTCTTATTTCCACATGACAGTGACATCTAAGTGCATTTTTCAGATGTTAGTTATTTACACATTCATCATTCTCCTACAACAGTCATTCCTAATCAGCATGTTAAAACTTACCTGTGGAGTAAGCCAAGTAACTTAAACCAACAAAACATCCAGAGAATGTTGGTTCAGTGCTCAAACTACTGTCTGTAACTTTACTCAACATCAGAGATATGATCAGGAGATGTGATATTATACTTATATTTATATTGTTTATGTAATATTTATGTTGAGTTATAATTTCTTTCCCTTTCTTACCTAGATGCATTTGAATGAGCTTTTGAGTGTATCGTGCTTCTCCAGTTAGTGGAGCAAGTTTGTTTATCAGTTCAGAAAATAACATGAGTGATGCCTGAAAGTGAGTATTAGAGAGACCTGGGATATAAAAAAGTCTCCCTCTCATTTTGTTCATTTTCTCTTGGATAAAATCATTCATATTACAGGCAATGTCTGATTGGGACTTCTAGAGAAACCTTTACTTTCATGTATGTATATGATTCACTTAGGCTTGTTCCTTTAAATAACACATTTTTTCCCCAAGCAAAAGATGCCTCTGTGATTTTAACAACAGATAATGGGTTTATAGAATCACAGAATTATTAAGACCTTTAGTATGGCCAAGTTCAGTCTCACAGACCTGTAAATCCCCAGAACCTCCTTCTGTCTTTTTGTAGCTGGGGATCACATTTGCTACCTTCCAGGCACCTGGGACCTCCCCAGCTAGCCAGAGCTGATGATAAATGATGGTAAGTGGCTCAGTGAGCACTTCTGCACCTCCTTCAGTACCCTGGGCTGAATCCCGTCCAGCCCCATAGTCTCATGAGTATCAAACTGATGTAGCAGGTCACTGACCATTTCCCCCTGCATCATGGGGGCTTCATTCTTCTCCCCAGTGTCTTCTGATGAGCATTTCAGATACGTATCTTCCCACGAAAAGCTGTCATCTCTAGCAAAATGTACTGCTTGCTAAGAGATCTGACTCTACTAACCAAGAATTGTGACTAGCAACCAGTGCCTTGCTTTCCTGTTTAACTGATGTGTCAATTAAACAACTCATATTGGCAACAAGGACTGATTGATGGTGATTTAGAACAGAAGTTAATTTTTTTCATTAATCCAAAGACATTTATAATAATAATAATAATAGTAGTAATAAGAACAATAATGCTGCCTCACCAGTATTCCTGGTTTAACATATCTCCATTGAGTAAGTACTCACTATACAGAAGCCATACAAAATGTGACCTGTAAACCACAAGACCTTTGGCTTCTCCTGCACTGTCAGACATGCCAAGTAGCTTTCACATACAGACAGTGCAGCAAGGTTGAAAAACAGATTACAGTGACAGAGTAGCACAAATCCCCATAGAGAAGCACAGTGGTCAGAGTGGTTATAAACGTGCAATTGCTTTCACTGTAACTTTGATGGCCAAGACAGGAGAGGTTGGGAAGGAAAAAAGGGTAAGTCTCTGTTACTTATCTGAAGACAGTCCTAGCTTCAGTCTTTGCAAAACAAAGAAATGTTATTTTGGTTTGCTTTGCCCAGAACAGCACTTCAGTATATTATTACACCTTCACTAAAGAAACCAAATGAAGCCTGCTTTGACTACTGGCAGCCAGGGAGATCATTCCCAGCTCCTGCAGTTTCTAATGTAAATTCAGCCTCCACTCATTCACTACTGAGAATTACCTACTGGCAAACAAGCAAGCAGTGCTCTGAAGCCTGAGTGCTCTCTAAGAGCTGGGGGCTCTGTGCCTCTCAGGAAAGCAGCACGTGCCAACATGTCACATGATGTGATGTACTAATGTTATTCTTTCACTACTTCTGGCAAATAAAACAGTTGCACTTTTAACATTAGCAGGAGCCACTTGACACAAACTCAAAACCCAACTGCTCAGTTGATTCCAAACAAACAGCAGCTCCCATTCCACATCCCTACCCAGCAGGAGTTGTCACCTCATAGAGGGGTGAGCTGGAACATTGCATGAGAACGTCTTCCTCCACCTGACACCACATCTCTTCCACAGTGGTTCCATCTTTACCATGTAACAGACCACACATACTAACTTTGAGAGGAGTGAAACCTGCAGATAATGAACAGAATATGAAGAACTTACTCCAGTGAGTTTCTGTTTATAATCTTTTATTAAAATGTATGGCTTCTTGCTCATCTGGCCCTAGTTCTCCTCAGAATTTTTTCTATACTCTTTACACTCCACCTTCAATGTGTGATTATTCATATCCCCAGCAAGATCTCAGAAAGGCAGTTAACTTACATATTTTAGTTTCACACTTTGTCTTAGGTATTAAATATTTCTTTGAACACAGTAGTTTTAATTGACCTGGTTGGCAGTTTAAGTGGAGTAGAGCTTTATTTCCAATGTATGGCCAAGGGCTTCTATATTCCAAAAGATGATAACATATTCTGTCTCTCCTCCAATAATTATTTTTCTTCTTTTAGTTGTTTAGTATATACAAGAATTGCTTAGTACATAACACTACACTTATTCCTCATTGCATGAGAATTTACCCAGCTGCACAATAATACTGTTACCATAGAATAACTGCTCAATTTTCTATTCCTGAAGCAATGTCATCTGGGGAAAATATTGAAGAATGTGAAAAAACAATGGTAACATTATTTATCTAATCAAAGAAAGAAAGCTTTTATGGCCACCCCATGCAAAAGGGTTTCACTGATACATGCATGTTTTATCACACAGCCTGGATTCCACATCAAACCAACAGTTAAAAATGCATCTTTTCCTTAAATATAAAACCACTATCTACAACAAAAGTACTCCCTGCTAATTCTCATGGTCCACAATAACAGACTATTTTGTGCATTTCAAAGAAACAGTAAAACCAATTGTAGCCCTGAGACCTGGGAATTATGCAAGGAGAAATCCTAACAAATCAACCCCTTGACATCAGGAATGCATAAAAAAGACATTATAAGTCCTTATTTAAAGTTTGTATTTTTAAAATGGAAAAAAATGCAGAAAAATATAAGCCAGGTTGTTTTTACATACTGGTATGATACAAATTGACCTGTGTTGTTTTAATAGATCTAGTTTTGAGGTTTGATTTCAACTCTTTCATTCAATTTTGAATATCCTAAATTTTATGTTTTACAGAAAACCTGCGGGGGAAAAAAAATCAAAATTTTTCTTTTCATTTACTAGAATTTTTTAGTTCAGCACAGTATTATGGAAAAACTATGAGAATGATGATATGGAACAGAACTTTCCCACATGCTCTTTTTGCAAAGTAGAGACACTATTGATACAATGTCCAAAAGAAAAAAAAAAAAAAAGCAGTCCTTTTTAAATTGAAAACTTTCCTATGCATTGTCTTATAAGCAAATTCACAACTGATGCACAAACCTCTCCTAACAGACCACCAGCTGTTGGCTTAGTATATCCCAGTTTGGCCTGGATGATTTGGGTTTCAATTTCCTTGCTAAGCATTGCAACAAATAGTTATTCATGCCATTAGAATTTCAGGCATGCCAGACTCTTCCTCAGCTGTCATTGAACAACTCATGAAAGAAGCTAACGTGTCCCACGTTAAATGTATTTCCATCCCCAGTGGGATGGAACAGATTGGGGAATGGTGTTCCCTACTATAGACATGGCTCTGCCTCCACAGTAACTTCAGATCTGGAACAGAATCAGCTAGAAAGGGAACAAACTGATACTGTAAATGCAGGGCAGAGAATAAGCAGCAAGGAATGAGGTAAACCAGGGATCTGCAGAGCTCAGCAGTGAGCTGAGTTTTGCCTCCCAATCCTAAGGTGCTGGTTACTGACAGCTCCTGCTGTGAGGCAAGGACAGGAGCACAAAGAGCTAACTGAAAAGAGGACAAAGAACCTTAACATGTCAGGACAAAACCAAAAGCTCTTTCTGTTTTTCTCCCTGCTGGAAGGCCAGTGGCTGTCCTTTGGGTAACACTGGTCTCCCTCTTCCTAGCACTAATGGCCTCTCCTCAACTCCTTTCTGTTAACAGAGGATATGCAGCAAGCCTGGCAAACATCAGCCCCGGGCTCAGTGTTGTTGCCTCAACACTAGTGCCTAGAGACAAGCCCTGGCTCAAGGCCACAGGAAGCACTGGAGCTCAGATTTCAGCATGAAAGGATGACACCAAAAGGATTATATCCCTGCTAAGTCACCTACAGCCTCTGCATACTTTTAAAAAAAGTTTGGACTGGCAGAGGGAGCCTAATGTGAGCTAGTGTGAATCCTTCATTCCAGCTAGGGTATAATTACATGGTTCTGCTTAACAATGTGACATAGCAGGGGCAATGAAACATCCATTTCACAGTGAGGCCAGAATGACATGGCTACTATGGATGGTTAGGCTACTTAATTTATGTCTCAGAACTCATTTGAATTCATTAAGCATTGTCTACTATATTCAACCTTGCTATAGATAGCTGCTTATAAATTTTATAAGAAATAAACACTTTAGGCATAGGCAATTTATTTCTTCCTGCAACCAGACTGTCTTTTGTGAAATTGCACACTACAGACAAATGCTTACAATATCTAATTTATAGAAAGCATGAACACCAAAGACTTCAAACTGTTTCAGAATGGTAGACAGAAGCAAATACATTAGAGGAAGAATAAAAACAAACAAACAAACAGAAAACACTTAAGGTATGGAACAAGGTGCCTTAAACAGTGAAGATTAATGTTTTACAAGAAAGCCACTTATCACTTTCTGTATTTCTGTATTTGAAAAATAATTAGCCATGGGGTGAAATTTTTAAAGAAGAAAACAAGGCAAACACTTCATTCTTACAAAGTAAGAAGGTAAATATGTGAAGACTTGACTGGAATGAAACAGAATCCCTCAACTTTGAGTGCATTGTTTCCTGTCCTTTAAAAACAGACTAACCCAGTGTGCACTTCATTAGTATTCTAATTGTCAAGTAGTGCTCAGTGGTTGTCTCAGGCTGTCTGATTAAAAATTAAACAAAATTAATTTTTTTCTATTACCAGATGCATTGAAGGCATGGGGGGGGGGTTATTTTTTTTTTTTTAAATTAAACTCCCTTCCCAACACATAGGATCACATGCTGTCATAGTGGAGCAGTAACTCACTATACTTTGCAAGAGTAGACCATGAAAACTATTTTAATTCTGAATTTCAGTGCAGAGGTGTTATTCTTATAATGCACTTCAGCTGATCTTTGTGTTCTCCAAGGGTGAAAGAAAAACTGATGGGACTGTAACTATAGAACATGGCAAACAGCTCCATGAGCTGCAACTAGCTGTGGTGCACATAACACAGCTTGTTTTCATCCCTAAATGGACACTGTGCTTTGGTAAGGACATTCTTGAGGATGTGATCTTGGCTCCTGAGCAGACTCGGGCCTTTATAAGTAAGATCTGGACGCTAAATGACAAAGTACTCTCTTCCAATTATACACTTATCTAACAAAAAACTATACCAACAGGTGTTCCCCTTAATCATGAGGGCATTAATAAAAATCAACAGAAAGTAATTTTTAAATAATGCTAAAAAGGATGACCTAAAAACTGAATTACTGGACAGAACCTTAAGACCCTGGCAAATATTTTCAGGCACATCCAAAGACATCGCTTCAATTTACTCAAATAACTTAAACCATCTTGTGCCTTTGTTTCTTATAATTACAATAGGGATCCTTCTTTCTCTCTTTTAAATTTAGACACTATGTAAACAAAATTAATTGAGTTGTGTGTACAAACACTGTAGTTGTACAGGGTAAAACTGATTCTTTGTTCAGAATACCGAGATTAATGGGACCCAGAGTGTTCCCAAGACACAAGAAAAATATACAGTTATTATTTTAAGCTACAGCCAACTAGAATAACATGCCAATCAGTTTGATCAAGGACAAGAGAGGAGTCATGTTAAGACTTGAAGGTTTTTGAAACTTAGACTGACTCATTCTTTCATTCATGTTAAGCATGCTGTCACTGACATCAACTATAGCATTTACAAAACCATTTTAAAAGACCAGGAAAAGTAGTGAACTTGCTAAAAAGCTGTACTGAACACACTAAGGTTGCATTACAAACACCAAAACCTCCAGAAAAAGTACTGAATGAACCTAGCAAGACAGATTTTCCTTAGTGATCAGGCTCTCTTATGCTGGGAAAAACATACAAAGGCAAATACAGATAATGTGATTAAGTCAGTCCTTTCTTTATTTTGGAATATTGGTGGTTAAAAATTTTTATTGGCCAGAAAACAGAGCTTAAGAATTGCAGAATTCTTCTTAATACAACACAATTTATCCTATCTTTCAGAAATTTTTGAGGGCTATCAGGTATCGCTATGATATTCAACTTTCCTGTGGTACTTACATGTGGCTTCTTCAGTGTCTTAAGGACATGCAGGTATGCAGCCACAGACACTAGGGCTGGACACACAATTTTTCAGTAAGGCTCAGCTAAATGCCTCTTTCCCTGTGGAAATGGTGGTCTCACTTGCATGATTATGCATAAATATTAAGGACAAAGACTAGGAAATTAAATTAAATCCCAAATTTGTTCCCTTGCAACAGGGCCATATCCATATGAGAAGTAAACATTATCTGCAGTGGTGGACTGGAGCAGGTTAAGAGGAAAACAAGAATTAAAAGAAACCGGGCATTCAAAATGACTAAATCTATACAAGCAGACATCAGATAGTGCCATGAACCTGTATTTACTTAAAATCAATTTATTATCCTTTTAGAGTTGATCTGAAGACTGTCAGACCTTCAGTATTTTATACTTGGTTTTCCTAGTCCTTACTCTTTGAACACAGAAAGGGTTCAATGCCCAAATGCTTCTACTATAACCCTGTTAATAAAGTGTCAAAAGGGATTTTATTATGGAACTAATAACAGCAATTCACATGGGATATTTAGGGGCACTTAATACAAGTAATCTTACAGAATGTGCTTAGTATGAAAAGCTGTTCTAATGAAAATGTCTTCATGTTTGGAGTTAAACAGGTCTGTGAGTTTTCATGTCTAAATGTAAAGTATCTACTATGCCCAAAATCTTGCAGGTTTCAAACTACAAGGATTCTTTCCTGCAATGAAACAGTCTTGGCACCTTAAAATAAAATTCAGCAGCTTTAAACATCCCCATCACCTACTATGATTTCACACTGTATAATCAACAGCTGAGTAATCAAATAAACAGAGTCCAAGAATGCCAAAACTTCACCCACCTGTGACTTCATTCCCCAGGCTGTGACTTTGCAAATTCTTTTTAGGGAGGTGAACTAAAGCGAATAGTGCTGGATTTGTAGTAAAGGGCACCTCTCTAACATTACCATTTTTCACCAGAAACACCTACAGCTTCCCATTCCACCTATAAAGGAAACTGCCTACACTGCGGAGGAAGAACCAAGAAATATTGGTCTGCCCTGATGTTAAATCATTATGGCTATGACAGGCATTCCTACACATGATGCATGTGCAGCTGCAAATAAGGTCACTGTGTTTTCTCCTTGGCAGTTAACACTATGTGCTGAACATCTCTGCTTCCATTTTAAATTTACACTAGCTTCACTCCCTTCAAAATTAGACAAAAAATTTGCAAAGTAATTAGATTTCTATGTCTAATTAGAGAAGACTTAATTCACTACTGGTATATTTCACCTTTCTGTCAGCTAGTTTAGCAGTGACTTTCACATATTCAGTTTTCCATACTGCTGAGCTCCAAACTAATTTACAACCTTTGGATATTGTTATGTACTTTGACAATAAATAACAGAATCCCCAGATTCCGCACTATATTGTAAGGGGAGCTTTATGACAGCCACATTTTCAGATAAAAATCAGGGCTGCTGGGCTCAACACAGTCATGGTGTAGGCAAAACCAGCTCTGCATCATGTCTGCAGACAGTCCTGCATTTCTAACAGCACACAGGCTTCAACAACCAGACACAGGTAACATCCTAATCTAAACATTATAATTACTGTGAGAGCATAGAACTGTGGCAGCATACACACACACATTTCTTTTCACCAGTTAGAGCAGATCAGTGTGGCACTGATAAAAATCAATGGCAATGAGCTTATTTAGAACAGACAGGGGCCTTGTCTTGAAGAACCTACCTTTTTGTCAATTACAGAAATTCATTTTAGCAAAGCAGTGCTCCTGTACTTTCTAAAAGAATCTCATTAGTACTGGCTTAGCATTAGCTTGGCTACATTTGGAAAATCAGGATTCAATTAATTTGCTTATTGCAGTAGTATACCCTGGCAAAGACAGGATTCACTAAGAACTGCTGTGGAAAACAGCTTAGTGAGAGTGTGCTGATGAAAAATATTATTTAAATAATCTCACTACAAGACAGCATATCTCATCATGGATGCTGGCCAAGTGCTTCCAATATTTTGTGAGTTAGTGCAGCCAGAGGCAAAAACAAACCCAAAAGTCACCAGGAGGATTTGTGGGGCTTCCCCTGGTAGCTTCCCATCCAAGTACGATGCATGCTTTCTGAGATCTGATACCAAATGTGGCAGGGCTGCTGCTAAGAGAGTCACCATGGGATTATTTTAATGTTCACTGAAATGGAAGCAATTTATTACATACTGCAGTAGCATCACTTTCGTTCAAATTGTAAGAGCTTGCAAGCAGCCTTTTAAATCTGCTCTGCCTTTCCCTCTGGTCCCAGCTTACCTTCCAGCTTCTTGGAAGGATGACACTCTGAGAAGCAGGCTTTGGAGGTTATACTAAGAACAGAGCATTCAGTAAGTACCCTGTTGACCTCCCAGAGCATGCAGGGCTAGAAACATAGATCTGCATGCCTAAATTCAGCCTCCCCAATGGCATAAGAAAGGGATGCATCTGTGGAACAAGTTTCGCACTTACTTGAATATTATCATAAAACATTTACATGATTTAATTAGATTATGTAAATGCTTTACTCCAATTTGAAGCTATGAAAATCATAATGTCATGCTCTAAATTATGCAAATATTGAAAATGCTTTTCACAGCAGCAGAAGCAAAGACACAAGTGAGACAGTCCTGCCACATGCCGTTCTGCTGTTCTCTACTCATGGAAGACCACACAGAATGCATTACTGTAATCTTGACTTTTTCTATTAGAATTTTCTGCACAGGATGTAGTTATTTCGTGCCCTCATTTTATGCTAAGCCCCAAATCCAAATTTGATTTGGAAAATGTTCTGTGGTTTATATCCCCATCCTGACTAAGCAGCAGATTTTTCACAATATCCTTCCCCCTCCATTGACACAACATGCACTTCATGGCAAGGAGATCTCAGCTAGGAGATGCAGTAAGAGTTATTCATTGAACCATCTTCCTAAAGTGCTGAGCAGTGGGAAAAGGGAAGTAGGTAAAACCTTGGCAAATGTTTTTCTTAAGTTAACTTACTTCTGCTGCTACTCTTGGATAGAACAGTGCTGCCACAGTAGAGCAGCAGTCACTAAGAGATCCAGCGCCTTACAGGACATTCTTTAGACAGAATAGTCCCTTATATGATATACAGAAATAAGTTACAACAGGTAGAGATGGTACCAAATTATTTGGAGACAAAAGGAACAATCATGTCAGTCAACAGAACCATCATGAATGAATTGCAGGAATTAAAGTGTACACCAGAGTTGGGTAGCTGAATTTTAGCAGGATTTTGTTATTCAAAAAATTGCTTTGTTACTACTTTCCAATACAAACTGAGTGCACCAGCTTCTTCTTCTTCAATACAGTAGTTTACTATATCTGAAACACTGAAGTCTGATGCTGACTTCGACTGCCAAAATGGACTCTTAAAGCATGGGGTCTCTAGGGTCCATCAGAATACCTCACCTCCAACTCCTACTAGTTACCCGATATTTGGACACACCGCTCCCCGAACTGATGATCGAGTCCAGAATTTAAAAAAAATAAAGTTTAAGTTTTTGAAGAATCCTAAAATTTTTAAATTCTAAGGCAAGGGAACTTTGAGAATAACATGTCAGAGACAGAGAGATATTTCTGCCTGTGGAATTATGGCTTTTTCTCAGCATCTTGTTGAAGGACCTACCCTACTGCTCTTCAGCCATGGGTAAGGAGAGTAGTTGATGTGTAGGCCAGGTTATGTCACATGGCCATTGGTATATCCATGCCAACACAAACCGTCTGGGGTAACACCTATGTCTAGCAGCAGCAGCAGCAGCCTACACTACTGGCTAACCATAGAACAAAGCTGTCCATTTTTATCTTACACAGATTATCACTTAAAAAAGCTGCTCCCTCAGCAGTCTCTGTAACCTCTGATGTGCTGCCTGGCTATGGTTATGACTTCTGAGAAAGCTGATGGGCTGTTAGAAAAGGCAGCATGAAAGGTTGCTGTGGAGAAAAGCCACGAAAAATAAACATAAAACTGCAGACAAAGGTACCCTGTTTTGGTGGGAAACATTAGCAGCTGAAGAGTTCAATAGGGAAAAGACATCAAAATGCAAAGGTCTAAAATCCTAATGGGACGAATGGAGCTGGAAGATGGCCACTCTACAACTCTGTTCCAAGCAGCAGAGAGGACAATATCTTCCTAGCCAGGAAAATTCACTTCAGGTGTACTCCAAACATGAGACACAGCCTAGTGCTAGACCCAGCAGCCTGTTAGATTTTTGCCTGAGACAGGCACAAGCCACTGCCTTTTCCCACATACCTTGCCCTGCTTACAGCTCTCAGATTATCGTCAATATCTTGTCTGTGACAACAACACTTGTCTGCAACACACTTCACCCATTCCCTTGCTCTCCTTGCCCACTCTCTGCTGACCTCAGCCAGTAATCGCAACACTGCTCACCTTCTGGTTTTACAGCTCCCTTTATATTCAATACTCTGCCTAGGACAATCCGCCTAAATTGCCATTTTTTTTCACCTATGCGGGAAAGTTACAACTGACAAATTTATTTTTAAAAGTTTCACGGAGCACTTTTCAGGGATGCATCAGTGCTCTCTTTGCTGTAAGGATAAAATTGATGCTCATCACTACTCCAGAAAAAGTGAAAACATTCCATAAAAAGGCAAGTAATCTTTTAAAAACAAGTGGTAAGAACAACACCCTCTCAACTGAATAGTAAAGGGGTTTTCAAACTCTAAGTAGTAAAACTCTCATTACCCTTTCCAGCAGAAATTATCCCAGAAAATATTATTTTATTATCAATAAATAAATAAACCAGACCTCACTCAGCCTCTGTCATGGGCAATACCAGAAGAGCCCTAGGAACTCACTCTTTAGTTCTGACAGGTCTTAAGTCAGGTCATAAGTCTGTCATACAGGCCTGGTAGCAGAATTAAATTGCTCTTATTCCAGGTCTTTCCTGTGATAGGAATCCTTGAAATGAAACTCCCTATCCAAAACTGCACCCTCCTGTGGTTATCAGACAAAATAAATTGAGCACAGCTGACTGAAATTATTCTGATTCAATTATTTCAACTAACCATATTTATCAGCCTCCTAAACTCATAAATCATAGCAATCTCTGTTGGGAAATTCAAAATTGATGCGGCCCCGCCTGACTCAGAGAAGGCGGTAGGCATCTGACAGCCTTGAGGAGCAGCCTTGTGTGAGTTGATTGAAATTTCCAGCAGTATTAATCTTAATAACCTCAGGTAGCTTCCTCCCCACAGCCTATGTCTTTCTGTGCAAGCAGCAAGGGAGGGAGCACTGCAGCAATTACTCCCTAGTTCTCTCCAGCTGACTTTGTTTTCTGATGAATATGAACATGTCAGTCATGCTCAGCCTTCATCCCTTCTCAGCCCTCAACAATGACCAGTCCAAAACCTGCAGAATTTGTAGGGCACAGAAACAGAAACCAGAATACCTCCCAATAAAGCAGCATAAAGACTGAAAACCAAAAGCTTTTTCCTTTGCTTTACAAGAAGTGCCTGTAAACTGCAATAGAAAAAATGCAAAGCATTTTTCTTAGTCATTCTCAAAATAGATTGAAAATACTCAAATTGTATTAATGCTGGAAACAGATGATTAAAACACAGATCAGAAATATGCATCCATCTAGGAAACTGAGCTCAGGTAACCATCCCTGACAAGTGACAGGATGGTCAGAAGTTGTTGAAGTTCACTGGTGTTTGCTTTGTGATGCATTAAACAGCTTTCATTGTGATGAAGCTTTCATTTGTGCCTTCCTCAACAGACTTACCAATAATAATATGCACCAGACTTCTTGCACTTCACCCATACTGACCTGAAGAATGGAAAAAAAATATTAAAAAAAAAAAGGCAGCGTAACATCGAAGCATCTATGGCTCCATCCACCTATCAGCTGCTATCGGGAGACATGTATACACCCAAGCCTAACTCTTTCATACTTGAAAATAAATGTGTTATGCAGTTACTCTCATGATGATAAGGATAGATTCTTAAGAAGATGCTTTCCTGTTTGTGCATATCATTATCCTGAGTTGCATAATCCTTTGTTTGGAAGCAGCTTTAGATAGGCAACCTCTCAAAATATTGTATGTGTGTATTAAGACATGGTTGGAAGTCCTCGAGTGCTTTACCACACAAACTGCATGCTGGAAACCAGATCATTCCTATTCACAACCTTTGCAAAGTCAAGTTACAGGCATTCTCCCCACCCACTATTTTCCAGGCAGAGTCAAAAACTTGTTCATTACTTGCCTTAGCAGAAACTCTTTGAAATGATGAAAAACTAACACTTGCAGGTTTTTTTTCCTTCAAGTGTGTTTGAAGACAAGTTCAATTTACCATTATATACTATGTTCCACCCATCCTCCTTGGAAAACAGTGGTGTATGGAAAATCATATAAGCCGTTGGATTAGAATTCTGGCTCTTCTCTGTAACAAAATGCATAATCCCCACTTTGTTGCATGAATGCAATCTCTTAAGTTTTGATATTTGCCAGTATTTTGACATTTATAAGAAAAATCTCTCTATTAAAAACAAACAAATAAAACATTCATAATTTGGCTAAAATTTCCTCATTTTGAAACATATTTCCTTATCTAACTCTGTGCACTGCTGTTCCACGAAGCTCAAATATCAATACCATTTCTGCTATTTGCCAGCCTTTTTTGTCTTCTCAGGCCTCTGCAAATGTTTAGAAGCCAGCAGTGGCTCAGTGAGTTTGTCTGCCAAGTCTATTGCCACCCCAGGATTCAGCTCATCTAGACTTGCCTTCAGTAAGTATGTGGTATCTTTGGGTTTTCCAAGGTCTTCCACATTCTCCTCAATTCATTCTGTTTAGGAGCTTTTCCACAGTCCCTCCTGCCAAAATCCTGAACTTGGCACACCATCAGAATAAATGGACAATTTGCTGAGAAGGTACATTAGAGGGTCTTCCCTGCTCAGCCCAGCTGCCTGGCAGCTGTGCTTTAGCTCCAGGGCAATGGCAACCATTTACCAGGAATCTTCACACTGAGTGCTCGACTCCTGGATTTAGTAAGACTCATTCATCTCCTTACCCCCAAAGCTATCTTCTGTCCTGGAGCACCAAGACTCCCTTATGAAGTTGGAGCAGCCATAGCACCAAAAGCATCCAACAAGTTTTCTCATGAGTAGCTCAGAATTCTTTTGCTGTAAAGTAAGTTAGTATGGAAAGAAGAGTGGGTCTTACATAATTAATCACATCTAATATTTTGAGATGTTCTGACTACGACAATCTCTTGAAGTCATAAACAGGGGAATAAAGTGTCTGTCATAAACAAGTATTTCTGCAGATTTAACTACTGTGACTCAAGATTAACAGCCCACTTGAAATTTTCTTCCTGCCTCTCATGTTACTGGTGGTTTGGGTTAATTACTCCATCTGATAACTTCACACCAGAAGGGAAAGAATAATGAAGAATAAAAATCCTAAAGCCCTAGAATGTACATGCTTGAACTAATAACTTACGGATTAATAACCTACATGAACCATCTTCAATACCAGAACTAAGATGCTGCAACATAAATGGCAATTCTCTTATGCTTAAATCAGTTAACATAGGAAGATTAACATGGTAGAAATCTAAGGAATTTAAATATCAAGGCCAAAACACGCAGATAATATCACTGGATTTTTTTAATCCTTGCCCCTGTATCTATCCTTTTCTTCACTTACTGCCAGTTTCTTTCATTTTTCCTATTTCTCTTTTCCACCAAGTGATCCAAATTTCCCTGATCTTGTCAATTCACTTTTCATTCTGTATTTGTCAGTCTTGCTTTTTACTTTTTCTTCTCCTGTGTCTTTTACTCCAGATCTGTTCCTGTCATTTTCTTCTCGCTTTGCAAGATTCTCACTGACCAAAGTGGCAGGTGGAATGAGCAGAAGCAATGTGCAAATTGTTCAGGGATCTATCCATGGCTTCACACTTTGCAGCTCCCTTTATGGGAAGGCCGGGCTTCATGGCAAACTGATTTGCAGTTTTCTTTCAGTCACTTCACATGCTATTCCAGAAATCATAGGCTTTCTCAGCTTCAGAACAGCATTCATATCTAAGGCATCACAAGTCAATTTTTACACTTTCTTCATATCCTCTAGAAAAAGAAAAAAATATCCTGGACATTCTCTATGAAGCCAAATGGAAGCTCTACAGCACTACAAAGTTGTATCCAAATGCTGATCTTAATGATGGTTACCTATTTTCACTGCTCCAGTTAAATCAAAGGCATATAAGACACCATGTGGTGTCTTGCTGTGACAGGCTAGTCAGACACTGCCAAAGTCCATCTTGCATCAGCTGTAGAATTTCAGTTTCAAATACTGCCTGAGGTATCAGGCTGAAAGATTAAGAAATTCCGAATGTAGAGGCCAATCCAGAATTAATGCTCTCTGTTCCCTGTTGGAAAATTCTATCTTCTGGAAGCTTAATTCTTTACAAAGCACTGTTTTAAACTAATTTAAGTGTTGTACATAATCTAGATCATGTGGCTTCTTCTTTCTACTCAACTTCAAGGTACAAGGTAAGCACTATGGGCCTAGAGCAAACACCTAGAGTATACCTAAACTATCCAATGTTCTTCATTCATTCTGATGTTGACAAGCTGCTCATTAACTTCATTGGCTTCAGGACAGATCAAGCTAATTTTAGCATTAACACCACAGGAAAAGTCCAGGTGTGGTTTGGTGGTGGGTTGGGTTTTTTCCTTAATATTAAGTTAGCACCATTTTAGTTCAAGTTAAACAGATTGTTATTTCAAGCTTCTCATTAAATGGCCAAGATTTGTATTGACTTTGATCAGTTTCACTTAGATCGTGCTCAAAACCTTTATAAATATTATAAATTCATTTCTTCTTCAATAATTCACTTTCTGTGGAGTAAAAATACCTCATATCAAGCAGTTGCGTAACTCCATACCAGAGACATATTAATATAGAATTGTGAAAAGAAAAAGATTTTCAGTACCAAACCTAGAAAGAAACAAATTTTTAGACAGCAAGACTGACACTTTTAAGGAATACCCTAACTCAATTTTTCAAAATCAAGACCTACTGAAGTTTCTTACCAGGACACAATCTGCAAAGAAAGAAAAATAATTTAAGAGGTGTTTGAAAACAGAGTAATTTTGCGCTTACCAATGGTGCTGTATGACTGTATAAACAGAATTCTCTGAGACACTGAAAGCAACCCAGAGCTGTGAGCTCACTCAGAGCATGATCTGAGCTTCCAAAGCAGTGATGGGCTCCTTGCTGTACTGAAATCTTCTTGCCTTCGTCGTTATTGCCAAGGAGTATTTTGCAACAATATTGTTTCCAAAACACAATACTAGGATTCTGTAAGAAATTCACCTGAGACATGTGAGTTTTCTGAAATCCCCTATAACACAACTCACAATAAAAGTAAATATACAGAAACAAACATGCAAAGAAACACACAGGAGCAATGTGCTGTCTTAGCTCTAGACACAAAACTTTAGAAACTAAGTTATTATTTTTAATTTCCATTTTCTACCTTTTCTGGTAAATACCACATGTCCAGGAAGTTAATTTAAGACTGGACAACCACATAGGGAGACTCTGCCAGTACTCTTTGTAGTGTCCACCAACTGATGGTTCAAAAGGATTTTTCTAAGCCAGGGATGCTGACATTATATTTAGCAACCTTTATTGGCTTCATCTTCCAAGTACTGTTTCAGTTACTTCCAAGTCATGTAAAGTTTAACATTAATGAGATTTTTTTCTTTGTGCAAGTATTTTTTTTTTCTGGGGGAAAGGGTTATTAAAGGCAAGTGCCACAGCTCACCTTCATGCCTGTGAAGACCACTTTATTTCATATGCTTTGAGCCACCACACATTCAATAACCTCTAGCTCTGGTATCAGGAGAGACAGTGAACAATCACTCCCTCTTCATCCTTTCCCTCTGCCACTTTCGATTTTATGGACTTTTATCATTCTGTCTCAACCATCTGCCTTTCAGACTATTTAGTTATCCTCATACAGGTACAGCATGGTATTCCTCATTCCTGTCACTCCATCTAAAATCCTTCCATTTTACTACATTGGGCTGAAGATGGAAAAAACCACAGCTACACACAGTATGCACATACACCAAAGATTTATGAACATAAGTTATTTGGGAGGATTAACAATGCGTTATTTTCTTTACGTGCTTGCTAGTAATTCCCAACATTTTATTTAAATAAAAATTTTGACCTCTATTAAGCTGATGTTTTAAAGATCTAAAAAACCCCCCAAGACTGGTGGTCCACAGTACATAAAATAAGTTTTTTCTCCCATATTAGTTACTTAACAT
This sequence comes from Setophaga petechia, assembly GCA_024362935.1. Taxonomy (NCBI): domain Eukaryota; kingdom Metazoa; phylum Chordata; class Aves; order Passeriformes; family Parulidae; genus Setophaga; species Setophaga petechia. The sequence goes on from JANCRA010000002.1 coordinate 19,487,286, forward strand.
TTCCTGCACTGAATTTCATCTACCATTTTATCAACCATGAGATAAGGCCATTTCATAAACCAAGTCAAATCCCACACAATGTTAGGCAATTTCCCCATCACCTTCACACTGCCACCAATATACACTGCCAGACAAAGTTTCATTAGACCTTTATTGCTAATGTGAAGAAAGCTTTAAGGAGTTCTGCTGTATACCAAAGATATACTGCAGAGGTTTTTTCATTTTTTTTTCCAGAGGGTTGGGTGGGGAGGGTGGCACACAGGTGGGACAGACACGATACCCAGCAAGATTTTGTGTCTGATGAAAAGCTCCACATAAAAAGCAGCAGCCCAGCCAAGGATTTTGACGTTCAGACAACTGAAGTACTATTGATTTGGAAATGTAGTTCTTCTTACAGTATACAGGTGAATAGCTCATGCCTAATTACAGATTGAAATGATTTGAAATAGCACAAGTTTAAAATATAAATGAAGAAAATCAGAAAATCAGAATTTCCAATGAAGCATTCATTCTGGAGCAGATCAGTAACATCATTAACACAAATGCAAACAATAGTACAGATGATTTAATTGGATTACTTCACTCCTATGAATTTTTCCAAATAAGCTCCTTAAGAAAGCCAGAAATGGAAATCAATTGTCCTCTTTTCTGGATGTTTTGGCCAATAGCAGTCAGTCATGCTCTCCAAACGTGATCTCACTGAAGCAGCTGTGTGGACACAACAAATCACATTTGGACATTTTGATCCAAGAGTGGGTAAGGACAAGCAGAGGTGAGCAGCACGCTGTCCCTCACCGCTAACACCAACAGTTGCCATAGTAACAGGAGGGATCACTGGAAGAGGTTGGTATTGATTTTTCCATCACAAGTTCATTGCCATTTCTTCAGAGTAGTCTTACACAATGCTACCACAACCAACACTGTCACACATACCCAAGTTCTGAAGCTAAAGGGAAATAATAGTGTTGAAAAGGCAGCAGGGAATAATTAATATTACAGTTAGCCTGGGTACACAAAGAGCAAGCAGCAAATCTTCATCTTAGTGCAAGCTCTGCCAGGGGAAGACAGGATGTCAATATGTACAGGAATGTTTCACTATGCCTTCCACCTACGCTTGAAATTTCCTGTGTATTCTCCTACAGCGCAGCATCTGCCTGTTCTCAGCATTTGTAACAACACAGCAACCAACGTCTAGGTCACCTATTGCAAAAAGTAGGATATAGCAAAGGATATTTTGTGCTTAGCTGGAAGCTTTTTACATCATGCCAGCATACTGGAGATTGGCACAGATCCAGTAGGGTAAGAAAGTCTAAGTAGACAAATATTAAAAGAGATTTTTAAGGTCAACAGTAGCATAGCTCCAGAGTCCCTCACAGCACAACTTAACCTATAAATATGGGATAACACATTATGTGAGTATATCAGAGATTTTGGTAAAGACTAATATTGTTTCCAGTAACAATACATATCTGAGAACTGCATTTAGTTTGCAATTTGCAGAATTTTACTTTGTTGCTACTACCAAAAGGCTCAAATGAAAATTATATTTTGAAGGTTTCACTTTCACAATAAACGTTCCTTCTGAAGACATGCAAAAATGGGAGAAAAAGTGTTTAAAATATAGATGGTATTAAGAAAGCCTTTTAAGACCACTTCCAACTGTATTTATAGCCAGGACAATAAGTGGAACATGGCCCTAGCTAAAAGCAGAAGGCTGCATGTACAAGAAATGTAGAATATTATCCTTGAAAACAAGTAGATGACTTCTGCTATATGAACCCTACAGCGTCCCAGTTTTGTATCAGCATAATAACATTTCTGTAATTCCTTATATTTGCATAAAGCTGATGTAATAAAGCAATGTATGGAATGTACCCAGTATCACCAGAAACTTTGGAGTTCACAAAGTGATTAACGCCACAATCATCTAGGTAGCACAGCCTTCAGAAAATGCATCATAGTTTCTCAAGGCAAATATAAAAGACAAAATTACAAGGCTACATCAGTAGAGATATTCCTAACAAAATTGTAACTTTTATACTTAAAAAAAACCAGATCCTGAAAAAACCCTTTAACAATACCTACCAGTTGTGTACATCAAGTTAACAGCTCCAGAATAACTCAAACAAATTATAACAGTATATGATATTTAAGGGCTCTTGGAACCCTGTTAATAACCAGTCTCCCATCATAACTTAAAGATGCAAATAGCCACGGGTCTGCTGAGGACCATTCAACTGCATATACGCTATCTTCGTGTTCTTCATAGGTAGCTATTACACTGTCCTGAAGGGGCTCTTTACTCCTAAAATTGAAAACAAACAGCAAAAAAATTAGTAAGGATTTGTGGACACACATGATTTCAAAGACCATATTAAGTGTCACTAACATCGAAATACATAAAATCCCATTTAAAGTATAAGAATGAAGTAGTAGGTTCTAAAGGAATATTTTATACCTTATGTGTCCATGTACTTATGTTTTTACATGACAGCAAAGTCAAGTCAGTGCAAAAGACCCCACTTACAGGAACAAAGTAACTCTTACTCTAAATTTCAGTACATTTCCTGTTTCTCAGAACCTACACTAAAGCATCTCTCTCTCACTCTCTAAAGCAAGGTAAGCTACATGGCATGATCTAAATGCACAACTTTGCACAAACATCTTTTCTCTCATCATGTTACATCCCATCTTCTCCACCTTCATTGTTAAATGAATTCTTAAAATAACACACAGTCTTAGAGATAAGTAGATGGGTAAGAAGTTGCAGTCCCTAAACATCCCACACTCTCCAGAATTATGGAAGGTGATGGAACCACTGCTCTGATTTTTATCTCCCATTGCTAGAGTTATATCAGCACCAGATTCTCATCCACTATTGTATACCCCACCTCTCACTGCAGCAGTAAAGCTCCTGGTCACCTACATCATAGGAGAGACAATGATTGCCTTCTACATTGTAAATATTTAAGAGACTTAGGAAACTCTCTGAAGTCCAAACCAAGTACTCAAGAGTCATTGAGTGTGCTCTGCTAACGAAGGACAGCCCCTGCTGCCTCCATTCCCAAGGCCAGTCTCTCCTCTCAAAGCACCACTACAGCACATTATTCTGTAGCTACAGGGTAGGGGAGTTTTCACAGGATGACCTTAGAGCTCCTTTCAGCCACAGAGAATTGTCTCTGTCTGACAAGAATCAGTCAGCCCTTCAGAGGCATCTCTCTGCCTCCTAGAAACAGCCTTGCAGTACAGCTGCAACCCTCCTCATGGAAAGCAAAGCCAAAGAGCCTTGTGAATGTCACTCAATCGTTTAAACAGATGCTGCTACTACAGAAATGAAGTGTTGTTATTGGCTGCCTGTGCCCTTTCCTGCCGCTCTCTGAAAGCATGCAGTTCTGCAATCACAAAGACTGAATGGAGCACAGTAGGATCTTCTGCAGGGTATTGCTGCCCCACCTAGTCAGCTGAGAATCTAACACTGCAATTAAAATTCAACTGAGTTTAATGAAGAAACTAAAAGCAGACTCATACTGTAGAATAGCTTCAGATATGTATTTTCAAGGATTTTTACCACTTACTTGTGCTACATTAAAGGTCAACTAACCAAAAAAGGTCACAGCACAGCCCACACCCAGTCCCTGGTTAACTGCAGTTAATTGTTTTGCAGTTCTCCTGAACATGAACTTTGTTACAAACCTACTAACAGCAGAGAGCTAATGAACACATACAGACACTTCATCTCCTGCAACGTGTTTTTCTAACTTCCTGCTAACTGACATGCCTGGTTAAGTGAAAGTTGGTCATGTCCCCAGACAGCAATGTGCTCCGTGCAGTGCTCACCCACTTACCCACAACTCCATTATTCTGAAGGTTTCAGATGTCTCTCTGGATGAGCAGGGGAGTAATGCACACTGCACACGGCTGTCAGGGGACACGACCGACTTTCAGCTAACCAGGAATCTCAGTTAGCCCAAGGCTGGATAAACAAGGACAAATAAGCTTCTAGATTACACTATTTTCTGTATGCACACAGTTGTTTCAGTGTTTCATTTAAATAATACAGATCATCTAAATTAATTTACAGGAGTCATAAGAGGAATGAGTGTTCAGGAAACAAGCCTGTAGATGAATTTGTGTTTGCCATTTCCATTTATAATTACAGTTTTTAACTGGGTTTTATTATTGTCTATACACTGAATTTCCTCTTTGGTATAAAAGTAAATTTTGTGCCTTCCCAGAAAAAGAAAGCATACTATTCCAATGTGGTTCTTCAGGCCAATGGCACAGCCTTGCAACAGTTATTGAGAATCAGACAATCCTTATGGAAGTGATCACTTGGTGTAAAAGAGCTAGGTAATGTACAAGACAATCAGGATGGAAAAAAAATAATCTCAAACCGACACGTGTCTCAGGAACAATACAGAAGATCCAAAAGAAATTGTCCATGAGCATCCTTTACAATCACAATGAATGAAAATAGATTAGCTTTTAAATCATGCAATGGGTAATGAGCCCAGAAGGATTCTGCTAGTGGAATAAAAAGCAGAATTCATTACATGTATGTGAAAGACTGTTCTAAAACATTTTAAAAAAACCCCAGAAACAATATAAGGAGCTGACTTGCTTGTGATGAGTTTTTTTCCTCACAACAGGAATCTCTTAGAGGCAGACTACCTTACCTGATGCTAAGAGATTTCTGAAAAAACACCTCAGATTTCTCTCATTTTGGCTATGTTTGCCTTTCTTTGTAATCCAAGAATAGGCTGAACACACTATTTTTGTATCTGTATTAATCTAGGTACTTAGAATTGTTCTGTTCCTGAGTCACACAACAATTTATGCACCCCAAATAAAATTTTACACATCTTTTACATATATTTATTTATTTATTAAAGAATCATCTCAGATTAACAAGAAGAATAGCTGTGTAGAACTGGATATGAAATAAACTTTCTTCTATGCTACTTCAATATGGGTATAATTCACATGGTTGCCAGAACACAGAGGTATCTGTTTTTACTTAAAAGCTGCAGGCTATAAAAACAGCTGTATGCAGCTATATATATAGCATGCATGTGTGTACAAAACAGCTATGTAATAGCATGGACAGCTACACTATATAGCTAGTCCAGTGTGCCACAGAGGTAGGTGCTCGGCCTACTGATACCATGATTGGGAGATGGTGCTGTGCAAGGCCAGCAGTTGGACTCAATGAGCCTTGTGGTTCGCTTCAAACTCAGCTCATTCTGTGATTCTGTGACTGTATTTGATAGCATAATTGGTAATCCCTTGTTACACCTGGCAAGCCTAGTAAGCTATTTTCTTCCTTGCCCCAGATCTTCTTGACCCTTAAAATGCTTCTTTAGTTTCTAACTTTCCTATCTGTTTTGAAGATTTTATTCTGACCAGACTAAAATACCTTTTCTTCTATATGTTCTTGCACTGCATCAACTGACAACGCACCACATTCCTTTTGCCACCAAGAAATCGTAGTATGAGATGTGCAGTCTCTACCTACATCATGCATAAATTTCAGACCTGTGCCACACAGAGCTGAAAATGGACTGTTTTCTCCCTGTAGTCTTATTCAAACAGCATGACCCCAACCAGCTTCTATGAAAGGAGAGAAGCTTTTATTTTACTGGATAACTTTGAGGTTAATTGTGTTACAGATTGAAGAAGCTTGTTCAGCCTTGGATAATTGTTTTCATGTAGAAAGCTGTTATTTCCAATTACTTCTCATGGTAACAACCACTTAAGTTTGCAGTGCTTGCAATTCTGTTTTGTCACCACAGTGTTCAATAAAATATGGTTTTCAGTCAGCAAAAATCATTAATTCCTTATCACAGTCAAAATTAAATCCTCTTTAATCTAAAAATCACTATGAAATGGAAAGGAATCAATAGAGCAGCAGCATATGCTGCAGCAACCAAAAATGAATCCCGAAAAGCATAGCACTGGATTCTAGTTTAAGTTCATGGATGCACTTTCCTTTTGACTTCAAGAGAAAATTGTTTCTGGTAAGATTAGACAACACACTACCTGCCTTTTAAAAAGCCTGAATTCAAGTGTATTTATTCTTGAACACATTTTTAATAGATAATAATTGGCCATTCATACTATTCTAAACATTGTAATTTTTTTTTTATTAAAAAAAAGAGCTTTCTGAACTGCTTCCCCAGGAAAACAGGAAAAGCATATTTTTATGTAACAGGTTTCATAGATGTCCTAATATGAAAAATAAATTAAGGAAGGTATACTTGCTGATGAGGGTTAAAGAAATACCACAGGAAAACCAGAAGCTTTTAAAGAAAAGAGTCCTGGAACTGGAAAGTGCTGCTGCACTACATTTTGCTCAGCTTCTTACACACCCCACAAAGTAGTCCTGAATCCTGGCATTCCCCAAAAGAGAAACTATTCAACCTGTTTTAATTAATTAGGTCTCTTGGTTGATTCCATAGCATAATCCTATGACTTCAGGTTGCTCCAAGACATTAATATCAAAAGCAAAATAGCATCAAATTTAACACTGTTGACAGCTGTGTGAAAATATCCTGAAAGCCTGCCTCAGCACGTTTGGCAAATACTTTTCAAAAGATCAACGCCGACAAATCTCTCTCCTGGAGTCACAGATGCGAATACAAAGGTGCTACGTTAGATTGCACAGCTCATATGTAATATTGTGAAACCACATTATTTATTCAAAAATCTCTAAACTCCATTTCTATCATGAAAAGTGGATAACACCAACTTCTTTAGATAGAATTTTGAAGAAAGTCTCTTTCTACAGAGAGGGCAACCACCACCATTTTCTCTCTGGTTCATTCCAATAGCTGAAGATGTTTCCACATACAACATCTCATTAAAAACTTCATGATCTCAAGTGAGATACTCTGTACAGCAAGAACTAATCCTTTACATCTCTCAGCATTAAATATAAAATATTGAGAAGCGCTTGTGTTAGATCTTCTGTTTGTATTTAAGGACATTATGGCTAACATCTGTGACAAAAAGATGGAAACATAAGCCTTCAGGAAAAATACTAAAACTGTATTTTCTGGTACATTCTTCAAAGGATAACAAAGATTATCATTATTTTAGAACATATCATCAAAAAATGTAACATAAGTGAGAAGGCAGCATCCTGACCTTAGTAATCAGTTCTGCCAGTGAAAACAGCAAACATCTTAAAAGCCTGTAAATCCCATTGAAAACTAAAGGAACTGGTAGCTTAAACTGCAAAATTAAAGTTTTAGGATGGCTTCCTTTCCAGGACTGATACATAAACTCAAAATGTTAGTGACTATATAAATATTTTCATTGTTATGGATATAGAATAAGTTTTTTCTCTTAAAGAGTAAGTCCTCCATTACCAGTTGAGCCTTCTCACAAAGTTCTGGCTACAGAAGTCATGAAGAACAAAAACACTGCTGTAGATAGAGCCTGTACCTTGCTGCTGGTGCTCCTATGACTCCAAATATTCTTCTCATGCTGTGTATCACCAGCATACCAAACAGAGACCTACACAGTGCATAATTTAAACCTATAAGCCAAACACATATTGGAGTAACTGATGAAAAGGAATCCTGATTGGCAAGTAAAGATGGTCACACTAAACTATAAGAACCTAGTAGCTTTCTTTCATTGCTAGAAAGAGCAATGTAGATGACTATCAGAATAATTAATACAGTAACATATTACATATGTTACATACAGTAACTCACTCACTAACATCAGGATTTTGGATGACCAAAGAATAAAGGAAGGATATAAGACAATCACTACCTCCATTAGGAGGAAGACACTTCCCAATGCTCTCCTACTATCTAACAGGGAGCTGACAGTCACCTTCAGGAGATTTAGGACTCAAGCTAGCTCAGTGCTGCAGGGAGAAAGTTCTTGCAACAACAGAGTGCAAAGTCACTAAAGGAGGTCAATGAGAAGCCTGACAAGCAATTGCATGCACAGATGTGGAATGATTCCATGTTTTGAAAGTTTTGTTCAAACCTAGGCATTGAAAATCAGTCCTCATGTTCTTATCCAGGCACATAAGCTTTGTTTTGGGGATGAAACCTAAATGAACCCAAGTTTTACTCACCCTCATCTGTTCTATTTTCATTTATTTTGTATACTTTTTACTACCTTTGGATCAAGGCGCTAGAAACTGAACTAGTACGGCACTTCATTCTCAGTTGTGGGGGTTTTTCCCCCCATATTTGAACTGTACTTTAAATAATCCAGACTAGGGACTTGACCAGAATATAGAATATAGCATAGCTGTCCTATGGCCACATGCCTATAGCTCTTCTCTGTGGACAACTCCAGCCTCTTCTTAGACTACCTACTTTCAACAGTGGCTTTGTGCTTCCCATGCCGAGAGCACTGATGCCTTTCTTAATTCAGTGCAAGAAAACAAACACAGTTGGCATGTTTCTCCTAGACAGATTCCACAAAAACCATGCAAGCACAGCTGGCACGTTTTAGAATAAACAAAAACACAGTGAGAGCAGATAAGAATATGGCTGATAGCAAAGGAAAAGCATACATGGAAGAATCAGAAGTCCCCAAAGATTATTCAGAAGGCAGTAAATGTCCCTGAACTGCAAATAGTCAGGGGCTGGCAATATATCCAGGGGAAGTACATCTCCTTTTCCTATTTGTATTATTTCTCCTCCTGACTACTGTGAGACACATGATACAGGCTAGAAAGACCTTTGACATGACACAGGGAAGCTGCCTGCTCTTACCTTTTTTGACTGATGAGAGAAACAATAGCAGCAGTTAAACAGTAGGGAAAAGACAGACTTGACTTAGAGTCTGATCTAAACCAGCAGTTAAGAGGAACCGGCAGTCACTTGATTTCAGCAAGAGATAGATTTCCATGCAACAGTCCTAGTTATATTGCTTATTCAAGCATGTTCTGGTCTCTAAGATGGGAGCAGATAGGCCCAAGATGTCATCAGACAAACACTGAAGGAAGAACACACTAAGAAAAAATTCTTATGAAGAATCTTCGTAAGACAATTCAAACTATCTTTTAGTTTGTTTACTCATTATGCAATGAACTTAAATTCTTTTCTTTTGAAAAATTTTATCTCCAAATAATTATTTTCAGTTGGGAACCTTAAAACCAGGCAACTACAGCAGTAAATCTGGCAAGAATGATTGAGTGGGTAGACTCATGCATAGCTCTACATGGTTGAACAAGGAAGGGTTAAAGTGACATAGTATTTGTTTTTGTCTCCAACCAAGAAATAAAATAAAAATAAGGAAATTTACTCTAAAAGATATTAAGAATTAACAAGTCTTAAAGATCTCAAGAAGCAGTTTTAACTGTGCAATGTTTTCAAAATATGGGGACTTTACTAAGTAGAAAAAACAATAAACCTTTGAAAATAAAACTGACACATATTCATCATTTTTATATTTATTCCAAGGAGGATTTTCACAAGTGATTCTGTTCAGGGAAATAAAATGCAGAAAGAGTCTTTTTCTTTCTTTCCACTTGATATTTTAACTTTCCAAGAGAGATATGGTACCCAGTCTGAGAGGGACTGGCTAGAGACATAAGTTGTACAAATAAAGGCTCTTCCTGGTGTATTTCAAGACACACCTGAAAAAGACATTCTATTTATCAGTATTTGTGTGCTGTTTAACAACAAATCAGATGTCCTCCAAAAAAGGATAAATGAACCTTGTGAAACTATAACACTTTCTAGAAAGTCTAGAACATAGCTAAGCAAAAAACCCCCCCCAAAAAACAAAAACAACAAAAAAACTCCCACCAAAAAAAGTGCCAAAACAAAAACCACCAAAAAAACCCACTAAAACAAAACAAAAAGCAACCACAAACAAACAAACACACCACTCCCTCATTAAACCATAGAGTGAAAACCTGTATTTTATAAAAGACAGTACCCATGGAATGGTGTAACAGACTCTTCACAGAGGTCTCTAGGAGGGTATCAGAGCTGAAATATTTGGCACTAGTGGTTGACTAACAAGAAGTATTCCCAACAGCTGTTATGCCCTACTTCATTTGTGCACTCAGAACTAAACAGACATATATTTGGCAACAGTTCAAGGCTGCAGCAGCTTGCAAACATCCTTCTGACTCAACACATAACAAGGGGGCAGAAGAGGGAGCCTAAAACAAGACTTTCACAGTACCAAGCAAAGGTTACAAAAGCCAGTGTGCTTTCCCAGGTTTTATAAAAAACAGGTGGGCAGTTGAAAAGCACATATTTAAAAAGCAAATGCAGAATTGATACTCTTGTAGCCTCCAGGAACAGGCAAGGACTACACCGTTACTATACAAGTCATTCATGATGTGGTTTACATCCATCCCACAGCCATGGGAAAAGATGCATTATATTTGTTGTATTGCACTGGATAATCTTGGATTAAAAAATTCATATTCTAGAACAATGAATCATGTTTTAATGAGGCAACCTATACAGTCTAAAATCCACAGAAGTTCAGCATTCCATACTGCACAATGTCTGTCAGAATGCTATTTACTTTGATATTTTTAATGCATTCCTACCACATTTAAAAAATGTGGTCTCTTTCTCATTTCCACTAATGCTATTTGTTTTCCATCCAGAACAGAATAAATTGCAATCTCCAGCCAAAGATAAGAAACCAAAACATGTCCCTGCCCGTGGCAGGTGAGTTGACTCTAGGTGATCTTTAAGATTCCTTCCAACACAAACCATTTTTTGATTTTATATTTAAAACATTGTAACTCAGTTACATTCTAGAAAGAAAGTATATACTGCTGATGTGAGCAAATTTTTAGGTATTTAATTTGATACTCCTTGATTTTTCAGGCACCTACAATACATGGAGAAAATCTTCTAATGAAATGTGGTACCTTTAAAATAAACCTTTTCTATATATGGAGTAACTTTCTTACTTAGTATTAAAATATAATCGTTCCCAGGTCTATACTTTAAATGAAGTCAAAACACCGAAACTATTTAGAGTAAAACTGCATATGTATTAATAAAATTAAGGTTCAAGAACAACATTAAAAATGCAACTAGAGAAGTAACCTAAACTTTAAGAATTTTAGCTGAAACATCTACCAAACACAGCTGAATAACTAGAGGACCTTTTTTGTACTTTCCTTATCACATCTGACTGTTCCTTCTTTTAAAAGATCATCCAAGAGTTAATCTGCCTCTCTCATTGCAGACAGCTTAGGAGAGCTGTCCAGAAGAGGGCAATGGAGCTGGTGAAGGGTCTAATGAGTCAGTCATATGAGGAGGGGTTGAGGGAGCTGAGGTTGCTTAGTCTGCAGGAGGCTCAGGGGTGACCTTACTGCCCTCTACAACTGCCTAACAGGATATTGTAGCCAGCTGGGGGTCAGTCTCCTCCTCCTTGCAACAAGTGATACAAGAGGACACAGCCTCGAGCTATACCAGGGAAGGTTTAGGTTGGACATTTAGATAAATTTCTTCACAGAAAGGGTGATTAGAGATTGGAATGGGATGCCTAGAGAGGCAGTGGAATCACCATCCCTAGGGGTGTTCGAGGACAGACTGAGGGTGGCAGTCACCATCAGGGTCTGGTTGACACAATGATGTTCAGTCATAGGTTGGACTCTGATCTCAAGAGATCTTTTCCAATCTAATTCATTCTGTAATTCTGTGATTCACTTTGTAAAGGAAGAGTTTGCTGAAGATCACCATGACAGCTAGTCACAAAATTAGAAAGCCTCGACCCAACCTCCATCTACAGAACTTCCTATATACACATTATAACCCCTACAAAAACCCCTAAGTCACTAAATCCCTACAAAATTCACAAGGAAAATATTTGATTCCATACAAACCAAATAGATGGGTTTACAACATTTGCCAATAGCATGCACTATTCTCTACCAAGACTGTTGAAACCAAGCTTCTGGTTTGCTTGATCTAGGTTTGATGAGTTACTGAGTTCCAGAGCAGTCAGAGATATTAAGTGCAAAATTAAAAAAAAAAAAATAATGTGTTTATATTTCATTTCTTCTGCCCATGCAGAAGCTCATCATTAGACTGGTAACATTTCCCAAAGGTCCTAACACATATACAGAAAATACAAAAGCATATTTTCAAATTGCAACTTATTCTACATGCTTGACTTGAACCAGAGCTCCCTTAAAGTGAATCTTTTCACCAACCCAGGGGACTTTAGGACTGATCCTCAGCATCACCATTCCCTTCCTACCAGTGAATATGGAGTGACCATGACAATCAGAATTAAAGAGTGTATTCCACCCAAGACTGAATAAAGAACAAAGAGGAAATTCTAACTACTTACCTGAAAGGCCTGTACACAAAAATCCTAGTCAGCAAAAAAAAAAATAGCATGTAAACCAATACATTGAAACTACAAATTATAAGCATCTACATAAAACTCAGGAAAATTCATACTTCTCTTCTTGATGCTGGTCCTCTTGGTCACTGAGCTCATCATCATCTACCATATGGCCAAATGGTTCCGAAGAAATTGATACCATATTAGACAGGATAACTCTGCTATCACTGCTTCCTGTAAGGATCAGCTGATCATGAGAATGATTGTATCTGACATTCCAGACCCTAAAAAAGTTAAAATTAGACAGAATGAGAGACTATTCATGATAGGTAGTGCATCACTGTTAAACAAGTTTTTTAAGAGCAGCACTAAAAATTCATCTTTTCAATGTTTTACATATGCGTAGAAGTAACATGCCTCATTTCAAAGACCATTTTTTTGCCATCTTCATTAGACTTTTAAGCTTCCATATCACCTGTTTTCTATAAGGCATCTTTAAAATTCAACAATTAAAAAAAAAAAAACCCAACAAAACAAAACCAAATCATAGCATTCAATGGTATAATTCCTTGAGGGTATATGCCAATTCATTGTTGAGTAAGCCAGATAAGTACTTAAGTCCTGAATACAAAAATTTCCCCAAAGCAAAATATGGAGTAAAAATAGCCTTTTAAACAAAAAACTCACAACATTCTTACAGTGAAGTTTAAAAGAGATCCTAAAAAAAATGTAGGGCTATATTTGTTTTTACATTTTACGTATCAAGTTAATACCAAATGTCTTATGGTTCTTGTTTTGGTTTTTTTTCTTTGAATATTTGGAAGGAAAAAAGTATGAATAATGCTTCTGTTAATTCCCATCTTCATTTCCCTTGAAGCAGCTTTAGAGACTGGATCTATTTTGCAAGAATTACTCTAACCCAAATTTTATAAAATATGAATAATTCATCTTTTCTTAAGCACTGAAATTATCAGGCAAGATTCTCTCCTTACTCCAGCCACAGGCCAGTGCAGTAGATACTGCCTCTAAATGTTATTTCAGAGAATAAAATTATTCACTGCATATTCTGACTTAAGGACTGTGAAGAACATAAAAAAGGTTGAGCTGCATTACTGAACATTTCAACCACGTGACAACAGAAGGATGGATGGCAGCTGCTTTGTTACTGCACATCAGGTGCAGCCCATCAGGCTCCATTTGGGAAGGCACACCTGTGTCCCAGCTGGGCCCCACGGGCCAAGTTCTGTGCTGTGCTTCTCAAAGGTGTACCCATCTCCCAACAACGCTAACAACAGTTCCTTGCCAATTAGACTAATGTTGTCTAAACTCCTTATTTACAATTACACAAGGAACATTGACATGCTGAAACTTTTCCTCTGTGCAAAAAAATGATTATGCACAATTGTACAAACATAGTTAGTTTGCATTGCTCCTAAACGATAAAATAATTAGCTGAATAAATTATATAAGCCATCCACCCACAAAACAGCATGCAGATAATTTGTTCTACCAGTGGGAATGCTCCTCTAGTGTCTTCACTGGTTCTGTGACATTTCTCGTGTCCCAGAATTTCACCTTGCAGTCATCTCCACAGCTAGCCAGGTAGTACTGTTTATTGGGATTGAAGTCCAGGTCTCGTACCAGCTGCCCGTGTGCATTTTCTATACAATATATCTGCCTGCAAAACATTAAAAAAATTAAGTAGTCTATAAAAGCTGACTGCACTTCACCTACAGAAATCTGTTTCCCTGGAAACTTGAATAATCCCCTTAGCACCCACAGACCTAGAGTTCTCATTTCTATTGCAGAGTTTAGGGAATTCCCAGTTGTGGAAATCTATACAGTGACTTGTAGAGATTTCTCAGCTTGCTTTGGCACTTTGCTCCTTCCATGTTTGTTTCCATTAGGATCATCTGGAGTTAAAAGGAAATGGTAGTTCCAGATGATTCTAACATAGCTCTGTAACAAATGTTATAAATGTGTGCTACTAAACCACAACAGTTTCAGGTAAGAACTTCTTCACCCCTACGTAGTTATACTAATTCCCTATTTATGACATCTACTTCAGTAGGAAAAACTGAGATGCAAAGGCTGCAACAGATATCAAGGACAGCTTTTTATTACTGCTCTGTATTGAATTTACCTTCCTGAGCTCTCGCATTTATTACTAACTTATCTGTGGCCCTTTAACTACTCAGCCAGACACAACCTCATCCATCTGGCCACTTTAGAAAACATCTGTAGGACTACTGACAACCTAGCATATCTATTCAAAACATCATGTGCCAGCAGTTTGTGTCCCTACCTTGCCTCTTAAACTTGGGGTTGTCTGATTTTTCCTATTGTATGACCAGTTTTCTCCAAGCCACCAATATATCATCTAAAGTTCTGCTTAGACTTGATCATCTCCTACAGTCTTCACTGGAACTTTTCAACACTTGATGAGCTTTTTGTTTTTCTTTAAATGAAAAATGTTTCTCTTCAGTAAACATACTGACCAAAACTTCGTATTTCTTGTGAAAACTACATGTACTTATGGTCTTCTGTCACAATCAGATAGTAGTTAGGTATTAACAGCAAGAAACTAATACAAAGTAAAATAGCTCCAGAAGGAGAAATTAAAAATTATCAGGCCTGTACTAAGCCCTATCTTGACAATGCTGGCAGTCACCATTGAAATTATGAAGATATCTAGCATCAACACTCTCCTCAGAGTTTGAGAGGCTAAGGATATCATTCAGGTATGCCTTTCTACATAGTATTCTAGGAGTAGAATTCAGCCTTCCACTTATTTTTTCAGAATATATATATGGCAAAAATACTAAGTCTCAAGCATGCTTGCTGTGGTAAAACACATCATTCCTTCTTCACTGCACTGTGATGGTGTTCACAGGGGTTTTTGGATGAGGGAAGAGATGAGGATTTGACTCCATGTTTCAGAAGGCTTGATTTATTATTTTATGTTATATATTATATTAAAACTATGCTAAAAGAATAGAAGAAAGGATTTCATCAGAAGGCTAGCTAAGAATAGAATAGGAAAAAATGATTACAAAGGCTTGTGGCTCAGACTCTCTGTCCAAGCTAGCCCACTGTGATTGGCCATTAATTAGAAGCAACCAACATGGGCCAATCAAAGTTCCACCTGTTGCATTCCACAGCAGCAGACAGCCATTGTTTACATTTTGTTCCTGAGGCCTCCCAGCTTCTCAGGAGGAAAAATCCTAAGGAAAGGATTTTTCATAAGAGATGTCTGTGACACTGCACCTTTCACTTTTTTCTTGCATTGCTTAGACCTGCGTGTAAGAGCTTAAAAATATTGTCCATTGTATATTCAGGACTATTCATCATGAAAGACTTTATCCCAACTTAACTATTATTCTGACCATTTGATCCCTTTCCTCCCCAAAATGAATATTCTTTTCATCACTTTTCACCCTACCTACAGCAATAATACATACCCTAAATTTCCCACTTGCATTATAAAATTAATGCCAGACCACATGAACATTTCCTCCAGCTATTGGCTCATATTATTCTTCTTACATATTATTGAGAATTTAGCCTTGGAGTCTGAATTTTCCTGATAAAGTTCTCTCTCTAAATCCAATCAGCCTAGTGCCTGTCTTCTCTGCTTCACAAGCTCTTCTCTGATTAAGACTGCTTCTTAGTCTAGTCTAGGACTCTTCCTGACAATCATTTTTTTCTCTCCCTTTCTTTTTTTGCTATGTCCAAAAGAATGTACTTCCTCTATCTTGCAGCTATCATGACCACACTCTGCAGGAGCAGCTACTCTAGCTGCCTCAAGTATTTCTCTTCATTTTGCTGGTAGGACAGTTTTCTGCCCTTGATTCCTCCCTCCTCCTCCTTTTTATGCTTCTTATACTGCCACAGTTTATACTGCCCTGCTTTAAACTCCTACTTCTAGCCCAACTAATCATTATGAAATATTCACATAATAGAAATATTACAGCCTAACTGAAGATGAGACTTACTATTGTACATACTATTCGAGTATATTGCAAACAGCTCTTTGCCATAGCCTAGTTATCAAACTGGTTTAAGGACAAATCAGTTTTTAGGACTTATTTATTCTGAGCTTTACTTAAAGTAAATACAATAGTGGTATTTCCTTCTGTTAACCTAGCCACACCTTTCACTGAGGATCCAAACTACAATATCCAGATAACCTAGCTTTCATAGAAGTTTCTCAGAGAATTCCTTTAATGCAAGATAGAGATGCTTCCTCTAATGAGACAGAGCATGAAGCAGACTTTACAATATTTAATATTCTTTCTTCAAAACACAGGCTTTGGTTAAAGATCTGCATGCTATATGTTAGAAATAGGACTACAAAAAAAAAGCAAATTAATAAAACCCCTTCTCCTTTGTCCTCCCTTTCCACTCTTGCCTTTATAAGGCGTCTTAATAGATCTAAGTATACACATTACATAAAATTATTATGTAATTTTAGATTTTAGATGAAATTTTAGTTTTTTATATATAATTTTACAAGGCAAAGAACATGATTTTCAAACACTGCACAGGAAGTGACTTTTAATTATTGTATTTTTAACTTTCCTTCATTGAATAAATCTTTTCAGGAAAACCACAAAGACTAGCAAACAAGGGATTTATTGCTACAACTCTGAGCTGGCAGGAACCACTGAACTAAATTTAAAGTCATTGCCCTTTAAAGCAACAAAAGTTATTACAAGACATCAGTCTTCTCAGTTTACTGATAAATTACTATGTGCTAAGGGGATAAAGTGTACTTTAAAAAAAGCTTGAAGAGGCTTTAGTAGTCATGGCAATAGATGTCCACAACATCACTCATTTGCTTATCAAAATCACAACTAAGAAGTGGGGGGAAATGCCTTATTAGGTATATTCAAAGCTTTTATTTGGTTATGATTTTGATAGATTCAGTGATTTCTTACAACCAGTATGCTACAATTGTAAGTCTAGTATAGAACACTTAGTTAAAATGAGAAGTGAAAAGTGAACTTGTGAATTGCCTTCAAAGATTAAAGTCACCTTTAAATGCTATGAATATAGTTCATAGCATAGCCAGGACTGTTGTTAAAGCATTTTCAGTTTCAATTACAAAACAGCTTCATTCAGGTAATTCCTATGTATTGAACAAATCCTTGTGAGACTAGTACATGGCTCAATGAAACTCACTATACAAGCTAGAATTGAAGCTGAGGGGGAATACCAGAGAAAAATCATTGTTAAATTGTAACTGTATCACCTATGCAAGCCTTTCTATTCCTTTTATAAGCTATAGGATTGTCACTGATCATTTCAAACAAAAAACTTATGTTAGGAGCAATGCAAAAACCTCCCTCCAAAGGAGATTGCTTTTCTAGACACCATGACTGCAAGCTGTCTTTACCTCTTGCTCCGTGTATCCCAGCCTCGGACAGTGGTATCGTTGGCCGTGGCAATCTGGGTACAATTGTGGTGTGGACTCCATCTGCCCGAAGTAAATTTTAATTGTCCTTTGCCTTCCAAGGCTGTGGAACTAGAGAGCTAAAATAATGAAACAAAGCTGGCAATGTTTCTAAATGTAACACTAAAATGAAATTAGTTGCAATGAAGACAAAGCTGTTCAACAGCCTATTGCTCCAAGTGCAACAGACTACCAAATCCGAAGGAAAAAAAATCTGAAGGAAAAAAAAAGTAAAGAAACAACAAAAAGCTAGAGCTAATTTTCTATCACTATTTTTTTAAAAGGCTTATGCAGTGTAATGTATGCCAAATTATTACAAGTACTGTACTCTTCTATAAACTTAGAAGTTTCAGATCATTGTTGAAACAGTAGAGAGAAAATATGGGCACACTGCACAGATTTGTAGCTGTCACATACACACACACACACACGTGCATTTAGCTTCATTAACAGTCTTACAAGATTTTTTTCCACGTCAAAATGCCAAATTTTATCTGTAGTAACAGAATTATGTTGTCAAATACTCTTTTTGATAAATGTATAGCAGCTTTTAAAAATAAAGCAAGTCAAGGCCCAGGTGCCCATGTCACCACATACATGCCTGTGAAAATAACAGTAGATACTAGATTACAAATCTACAGTCTGTGAGATAAAAAGGTTTCAGTTCCAAAACCAGGTTTGTACATTCTAGAGCAGGCAGCTCTGCATCTCCACAGTTAACGAAAAGAAGGTCCAAAGTAATCAACTTTCTCTTTGAAGTTGTATAGCAAGTTATTCCCCAATTTCATGTGAACATGGGGGAAATCAAAACTGCCTACACTGCAAATTACTTTTACTTCCAATCACTTACTGAAACTGTTTAATAGCTAAAGAGAAAGAGGAAAATCAAAATATTTGCATTTAATCAGATATAAAATTTACACAAATTTCAAGCAGCAACACAAACAGCAGACTTATTTGGTCATCTTTTACACAACTTTCATATTTCAAAATGTTTCATTATGAGGTATTTCACAAAAGCAGATTACAGCACGGGATCCTGTTGGATCCTAATGCAACAAAAATATTCTATTTAATAGTAGATTTCTCAACACAAATATTATGCTTTGATGGATGAAAAAGACTAAAACATACAAACTGTTTACATAAACTTTAACTGATATCAACAGAAAAATATGCTGCCAATACTAAATGGCCTAAATGTATTTGTATATTGTATAAATGTTCATGTATGCATTTTGCTAAATTTTATTACTACAACTCCACCAAGAATATAATAATTCTTTAGCATTATGATTCAAAATCAAGGAATTACAAGACTAGATTTTTTTTTTAAAGAACATGGAATTCCCAGCATGCAAGATCATATACTGCTCATGTGTTAATGAATAACATTAACACTTTGGCCAAACCGACTCCTCTAGAACAAATAGTGTCTGAAAACCTTTCTACAAGTCACAGATTATTAATAGAAAGAAAAAGCACTGCATAGAACACTGGATAATAAAATTAATTTTCATTTTTTGACATACTAGATTCCAAGCTCAACAGAATATTCATAGCTTGTGTAGGTCATTTCAAAAACTTAAATAAGTTTCTTTAGAAAGCAGACTTGGCCATTCAAAGGTTAGATTGGGGGGAGGGAAGCCAATGTTATCACTGACAGTAAGATAGAACCAACAAAGGGAGTATATTTTCTCAGGTATTTAAAAAATCTGCTCTTCAGATGGAAAGCATTATAATATTCAAAACATGACTCAGGGCAGAGGGTCTTTGTCAGCAGTAGACTGACAAAGACCCACATATATAGACACACACACACATACAGGTATATATAAATATATATATGTATATAATGTGTCTTCTCATTTTAACTTTTGTAACGTAAGCTACTATAAAAAGATCAAATTTTTCTTCTTTGCAGTCAAAAGTTTAGGGTTGAGGCCAGCACACACATACTGTGATATTTCTTAATAACATATGAAAAAAATCACCTACATGCTAGATGGGCCAATTCATCCTTGCCTTCATAAGCAATTCATAAGTAAATTAAATGACATCTTTCCTTATACAGATGTCCAGCCTATATATACAGACAAGTTCTGAATTCACTCGGTCTTCTTTTCCATGTCATCTATGAACCTGAAAGCAACTGCAAGGATTTAAAGGAGAATTTGGAGACAAAGAAGAGAAATTTTCATACATAAAAAGGAATTCTTATGTAACAGAAGGAAGTATACAAGTTTCCTTCCTAGACATCCAAGAAATAAAGGAAACAAAATTGGTAGCTCAGAATTACAAATGCAGGTTCAAAACCACCTTAGTTGTAATTTTTATTCACACTGAATATATGGACAGCTAAGTAAGTGCACTTTTTACCTTGAAATCCTTCCTCCACTTTAAATGCAGAAAAGATAACTATAAAAGGGAAGGAAAACATGACATACCCGTATTTTAAACATTACTCTTGCATGAAAGTTAAGATCTGTGCTGCCCAGGGGATAAAGACATGCAGGTGTGAGGGCCTCACAGGATACTTTAGGTAAACAATTCATGGTATTATTTTATAAACACAAAATGGGAGTTACATTAAAGAAAAAGGAAAGGAATAGAGTAAGACTCAATGTCTACTTTTAGACAACAAAATTATAAATTACCCTTGCAATGCACAAGGATCACACTGATTTCAGAAAAGAAGTCTAGAGAAAATGAAATCTTGAACAGTGTATAACGGTTACTGGAGTATGGATGGATTTTACATTATTTCTAAATGCTTAGCTGGAACAATGCCTAAATCTGGTGACACAAGAAGAAAAATAGAAGGTCAGCATGATATTATACTGCACTTGCAAGACAGCAACACTTTGAAGTAAGAAAAAAATCTTCTAAAAAATTAAACAATGTAACATTATCAGAATAGAACTGTTTATGTTATTCTCAGTGAAGGAAGGGGTTTTACAAAAACAAAGTACCAAAATATCAAAAAAAACTCTCCTAGGATATCCTAGATGATGGACTGATTTCAAATCAAAGTATCAATGACTCCAACTTATTTTTGTCAAAATATGAAGGACTGAGGTTGATTTTCCTGCTTCAAAATTTGATTACATAAGGTCTGACTTGGAAAGAGGAAAGGACAGGCACTATTGTTCAAAAAACCCAAACCCCAACATATATTAAATGTTAAAGGGTACACAAATTATCTAGGAAAACCAGAAGCAGCATGGAGACCAACTGTTCATGCTCTCAACCAAGAAAAGAGTTATGTGACCAAGAACAGAACAGGAAAGTACTTAGAAGAAAGATATATTAAGGGCTACACTAAGTAGACAAACCCAAGCAGACTATTTTGAGATTGACATTAAAAGGTATGAATGTTTTTCTGACTTGTTATTGACATAAACAAAAAAGTTCATGAGGATGGTAAATTGAGTTTAACTCCTTCAAGTGCAGGAAACCATGCCATGGAGTCCTTTCATAACTGTTCTTGACTCCTGAACCATTTTAAAACTATTTACCTTTTCAAATAGCCTCATCATATTGGCAGCTCAGAGCTATTCTCAGAATAGCTAAGTAACAGAATTCACATACTTTTAAGTGCTGAGTTTCTGCATTACAGTAAGAAAATATTTTTATTCCTTAAACATAAGTTTTCTACTTTATACTACAAAAAATTAAACTAATTAACCAGTTCATCCTCTGAACTATATTGTTATTCCTATATGCTGATGATACATTCCAAGCTCTGCCAGCAATAATTTTCATTATTTCACTCCTACTTCTATTCTATCGTTAAAGGTGACCATTAAATAAAATTGATTCCAACCCTATGAGCTGGTTCCTATTCTCATTCTGATCAGTAATTTCCCTTTTATTTTTCTTCTGACAGTTTTCTGCCCTCCTATAGTTAATCTATGTTTATTTTAGTTGCAGTAATAATGGGGTGCTAAAAAATTCTCCACTGAATTCCACAAGGCATTTCTTGTCTTGAGAAATAGCAGCTATCTTGCCAAGAAAGCATCTCATGCTTATTCCTAACATTCTCTCTATTTGGATACATCACTTTTATCCAGATAGCCTGTGAAATCTTCCCCAAAATATATTCTGCCTTGCCTGGAATGCCACTGCTTGATATTATCTGTTGTTCTGAACCAAGACCACATGAATGCTGCTAAATAATCCAGGATGAGAAATCTAAAAGAAATATAATTATAATAGTTTGGATTAGAATCATCAAAGCCACACCTCTATTTGTTCCCTTTGTGAAAACCTATGAAAACCAGAAAAATATCTAGATTTTAATATCTCTATTTCATTCTGTTGCACTCATCTGTCATGCCAAACATACTGCATTTACTCCAGGAAGAGTTCTAGCAATTTGTTGACATCTGACATCAAATCTGTACACAGAAATATTAACTGTCTTCTTCTCAGCAGATTCTATCCACACCTTGTGCATTGTCTGGGCTTCTCTTGGGTCCAGCTAATGATTATAAATGGCAAAGAATAGCTAATTTAATTGCAAAAGGTAATGATGCAGTGAGCATAAGATTAGTTTCACCCCAGAAGGTAATGTCCTCAAAACAATAATAAAGGGAGTGATCAAAAGGACAGGAGAAGCTTGTCTTAATGTAAATACAGGCAAATTGAACACTGTAAGGTGGAAACAAGTTAGCAAAAAAAAAAAACCGCTGAAAGAAAATAAAAAACAAAACCCCAAACCAAAACCAAAATGAGCCCAAACAAACCCACTGAACTGTACAGTAAATTACAGTTAGCAAATGTTTCTTATCCCAAGCTGACTAGATAATTCAGAGAATGAACACATCAATAATTTTATTACCAAGAAGCTCTGAATCTATTGGGAACTGCACAATTCTTCAGGCTAATTTTAATGAAACAATGTGACTTGTAAATCACAGGCCAATACAGAAAAGGAACCAAATAAGACTCTGAAGTTTTGATCACTGTAGAGAAGCAGAAATTCTGGGTGATACAAAGTTTTAAAGACACATATATTTTCAGGATTTCATTTATATTATACCTGAATTTTAGACAAGCTTTCACAAACATCAAAGTTCCATAAAGAGTAGCACTTGGTTTACCTCTTGCCATTAAAATGGTCTATAATATGTACCTATGCAAAAAAAAAGGAAGCAATTGAAAGGTGTTGTAAAAACAAGAAGACCAGTGATGCACCAGTGTAATGAATACCCCCTTACCTCTATTGCCTGATACAGACACAGTGGAACTGATCTTACTTTTAGTTAACAATGATGATATTATTCAACTTGAACACTATCATGTGTTTTTTACAAAAAGAGAAAACAATTCCAAAACACTAACATTTCTATTATTTTAATCCTAGGCTCTTGGTTTAAGTTTTCGTCACAACATTTTTTGCTTATAACAACACATGTACAACACATGTACACTGTTATAAGTCTATAGCAACATATATATTTTGTAATGATGCTCTCCCCTTAGCAATCCTGGCAGAATATTTAAGTTTACTAGTGTTGAGAACATTCAGTAGAGGTAGCTTGATGTGCAGCTGCAGTGCCAGCTGCAGACTGAGCTCTGAATGGTGGAGGGAAATGGGGTAAGGGGCTGGGAAGAAGCACTGACCATTTGCACAACAAAAGGCACAGGGACCTGTGTCACAAGTCAGTTGACCTGGCACTCAGAGACACAGCAGGAGCAGAGGATGGAGAAGGAAGACCCCAGACTTTTGCTGCATAAACTGGAGGGTATAAAACCTCAGGATTTTCTTTATTCAGGGTCCCATGAGAGGCACCAGCCCAGACAGCTGTTTTGCTGTAGCACTGTGATTAAATGACTTAAGGGATGGAGAGGACTGAGGGACCTCTATGGGAAACCTGGGATGCGTGAGAGTAGGGCATGCAGGGAGTCCTGCAGGGCCCTGTCAGTCCTCTGGAGGTGCCCAAAGTCTCTGCCCATGGGAGCGTGACTGCCAGAGTGACTCCTGGATGGTCACCAGCTACATCCTGCTTGGTCACTGCCTGCTTGAAACAAAGCATGTTAGGTGGTAAGACAGCAGGTGGCTAAGAGATCCAAAAAATGGACAACCTTTCATCTTAATGAACAGTAAAGACAACTTTTCTTGTTATTTACATAACCTCCGTGGAACTGCGTATAAAGGAAATATTGAGGGTTTTTTTGGTTTTTTGTTGCTTTTTTTAAAAATTTGCCTTAACATGGCTCTTTTTTAATATGGCAAGACCTGATTTCTTTGCTTTAGGCTGTTCTATATCTGTTTTCCAGGCAAAAAAAAAAAGCTCTTATTATTAAGATCTCAATAAAGTCTCACTTTACATTCTAAACAAAAAACATTAAAATACAAATAATGTGTTTTTTAGAATTATGATATATTACGCATGCAACAATCCCTATATATGTCAGCCCTATATATTTTTTGCAAATATAAAATTGCTGCAAAATAAAAGTTATTATTTTTCAGCCATATATACAAGTACACAGGGAGTTAATTTCTTAGTAAGGAGGTAATCTGAATATTTCAGAAATGCACCACAGTCACTTCTAGCCCTGAAAAAGCCTATGATACTGGACTTCAGCTTGTCTTAATTTTCGTTGTCTTAAATTTCATTACTAGAAAGTCCAGCACAGGCCTCTTAAAGAGATGCTTATGCTTTCCTCAGCGTTGTTCAGCAGGACTTCAGCTAGCTCAGGAATCTACAGATATGTGTAAGACAAATTTGTTGCAGACAAAAATTCAACATTCAAAAATTGCAAGAATTCCAGTCATCTCAGAAGTGACTCACTGGGCTCACTTTTAACAGCAGTGTATGACTTGGTATTGAAATAAGTATCATCTAAGAACAACTCAAAACTGCTGGAGCAGAAGACTGATTATGCTAGACAGTTATTCTCAGGTAAAATTTTAATCACAAATAATTCTTGTTTACAGTGCAATCACATGAGATACTAGATTAGATGGAAATACGGAGGATCAGTCAAATTCAGTATCAAGCCTCCTGAGGGCCTGACTGTAAAATCTGAACAACATTCTTAACTTCTGCAAACAAAGGTTTTTAACAAAGATTTTTAAATGCTCTAATCTGAAGATGTCAGTCAAGAGTTGATACATCTACTTCATTAGGTGAAGTGGTTTCTTTGATACAGAATTTCACATTTGCTTGTATTATTTTCCTTTCAAAAAATATAAACATACAATGTCACAAGTTAAATCCCCCTAATTCCTTTATCACTTGGCCTTCTAGAGTTCTTTTGAGCCATCACCATTTGATGTAGTACAAGAATATTTTAGAAGTACCAATTAAAAAATAGTCTAATAAAATAATGCTACTTGAAATACTGAAAGGATCTGTAAGCTGA
Organism: Setophaga petechia; assembly: GCA_024362935.1. NCBI lineage: Eukaryota > Metazoa > Chordata > Aves > Passeriformes > Parulidae > Setophaga > Setophaga petechia. Next base: position 19,512,421 of record JANCRA010000002.1, read on the forward strand.
ATGCTGCTCTGAGGATAAAAATACTGATTCCCCAAATCAGGCTGAAATTACAAAATTTGATAGTATCTATTCCTCTCCAAAATTACACACATCATAATTCTAGCAATGGAAGGAAAAGAAAATGGAAATCATAGTTATCTGAACAAATATTTGTGTGATAGAGTAGGGGTTTAGTTTTGATAAAAGAATAGTATAAGGAGGACACAACATACAAAATTCTAGTAAATAATTCCCAAGCAATATAAAATTAGGAATAAAAACCCCATAAAATTTGGCATTCATGACAATATTTCCACAGAGAAACATGTGATACACCCGACAGCAGCCCAGAGGAAATCACAGAGTCATAGAATGGCATGGGTTTAAAGGGGCCTTAAAGATCATTTAATGCCAATTCCCTGCCATGCAAGGGAGGTTAGGATTAAGAAAAAATCTGAGAGAGTTATGAGAAAGTGGTCAAACACTGAAAATATTCATTAACATTCAAAAGAATTTCAGCAAGTGAGGACAGAACTGCACAAGGAGTGAAAGTAGGAGAAAGGGAAAATGCTAAGTTGCCTAGCAGTCTTCATACTTCAAGGCGACATGAGGACCTAAAGCATGGAAGCAGTACCAACCCAGAAGTTTTTCAGTATTGCAGAAAGGTTTGTGTCTTATGCACATTAGGAAAGAAATACTATCTAATGGAGGTGTAATGCAGGGGATACACTGCCTGACAGACAAGCTCCTGGAGGTAAGCTGTCAGAAACTCTCAACATCAATTTGGTGAAAACAAATACTAACTTGAAGCCTTGGAAGGCAACATAACTATCGGAGTTGCAGGTAAGAAAAACCCCTTAAGTTTCTCATCTAGAGAAGGAACCCAAAGGGCTTAATTATAAACACAAAGTATTAAACTATATTATATTGTGTTGTCATCTATTTGCATGCAGTCAGGTGGTATAAACAGGGAAGAGTTTATGGACACAGTGTATTGACTTAGTTGAAGAAACTGATTCTGCAGCATCCAGGAAAAGAATTCACCCTGACCTAAGGAGTTAAAGGTGACAACAGATCAATTGAATAGCAATGTCCTTGGCATAACAAGTTTCCATTTATAAGCACAGACACTGATCTAAATGACTACATGGAATCATTCAAAGTTTTCTATATACATTCTATCACATGGCATAATCAGACAAAAATCTATGCCTATGACACTTTTTACATGTGTTCCTGAATAAGACATTTTTAACAATAAGTGAAATAATCTGAATAAACTGTGTATTACTAAATTAAACTAACATTGAAAATTCAAAGCAGTACCTAGCAAATAGAGAAACTTATATTATGCTTATACAATCAGGAGTTGTAAATTAAATAAAGGGCTGCACGGTATTAACCAACATGAGTTACTACACCATTATCTGAATTCAGCAACCTTTGGCTTGACTGATCATTAATTTTTCCACTTGCAGACATTCACCAAATCAGCACTGCTTTACTCTAGATTTCTCACTATAAAAGCAGAAGGACAGTAAGGGGAACTCTAGAACAAAGAAAACATTTACCCACTACCGACAGGTACTAAAATATTACTCTTAAACACTCTTGAATAAGACAATGGTAGAATATTCATTTCCCCCATCTACCTTATAGGCAACGAGACACTTCTGAATGAATAGTTAAAAGATTAGCAAATTCTAGGCTAAGGAATGCTGTTGTTTGGACTATATTTAAGTATAGTATGTTTTGTTAAAAAAAAATTTCTTACCACAGCTTTGGCTGAACTTTCCTGCAAATCCCACAATAATATGTTGTTATCAGCCAGTGAAATAATCTTTTTACCATCTCCCATTGGCTCCCACATAACACTGCAAAACAGAAACAGAAAAACAACTCAACATCCATCGTAATTTGAACGAGAAGGCCATTTTCATTCTGTGGATCTAATCTATACCAAAATATGTTAAACCATATTCCTTCTGGTTTCCTTTAGATGAAATCCATCATATATTTTAAGTCCAAAATCTGCCATTAACTAGCAACTTGTAGCAGTCATTCTGCATACACAGAAATACAACCAGAGAGCTTGATGTACACTAAATTTAGAAGGCTTTAGCTTGAAACCTCAGAGTTGTTCATATGGATTGTTATGCATCCTTTTTGAAGGTGCATCAAAAATCATAAGCCTTAGTTTTGATGCAAACTTCTTCCAACTCTTCAGTTGTCATCATGACTTAATCAGCATATACTTTCAACCTGTGATTCACTTCATGCTATACAGGAAGGAATGCAAGAAATCAGTCCTCCTCTCCTATTCTGTCTATGAAAAGCAGCATATTTATGCCAGTCAGTATGGACAGCTCCACTAACTAACTAGGCACTCTAACCCTAATAAATTTGCTGGAGGTAAAAGTAGGATTGAAAGAATACTTGTCATTTTATGAGAATAGGCTTCTATTTTTGTAATTTTCTAACACTTTTGCAACCAAGTTTTGCAGCCTCCCAATAACTTTAGACCAACAATATACCTGCAGGTAGAGATCATAACTTTAATATCAATAGGTTAACGGAGAAACTTCTTTCCATTTTAACACTGAACCCTCAGCTATCTAAAAGCATTTGATATGCTGTTTTCATCTTTTGAGCCTAGTTGAAGTCTGACTGCTTGAAGTTTCTCAGAAGTCCATGACTAGACCCAAGTTTTTTAGTTTGTTTTGCTTTTTGCATGAATCAATTCAGTAACTGGATGGTTGGAGACTGAAATGTTATAATTTATGGTTTAAACATCTTCATAAAAGAGTTTTGCCTATTACAACAAAACTGGATAAAAGCTGCAGAGAAAACCACCCAAACTCTGAATAGAGTCTTGGGCTGCATGTTGATGGAGATAAAGTGATTCAGGCCTGGGCTGGGGAAGAAGAACACATTCCCAGAGGGATCAAGCTGGAGACCACAGACCAGGGCCGTCAGCTGCCAGGCTTGCACAGACCCTCACACCAAAGGGTGGGGGAGAGAGGCTTTGGGTGTGGGGTGAAAAAACCTCTGGTGAGAGGCAGTGACCACCCATCCTCCACTGTGCAGAGCTCAGCTGTAGGGCCCCTTCCCCCCAGGAAAGGTGATGGGGGTCTCATGGTCCCCCAAAAGCCCTCCCAAACACCGCACTAGAGCAGAAACTGAGTGGCAACTTCACGGTTGCTCTTTAAATAATCTATAAATAGAAGACAAGAAATTATACATGCTGTATTTTACCCTGTTTTGTTATCATCTAACTCAGGATGCTTCAATAAAGCTTGCAGCTAGTAGTTTTTAGTATAAAAAAATAAAATTAAATCCTAAAGAGAATATTACCTTAGGAAAAAATAAGTATTTAAAATATTCACTCAAATGCACACATGAAAGGAACCCACTATCATCTCCCATGCTGCAAAGATAGTTAACACCTATATCAATGAACATACTGAACTTTTACAAATGAACAATTCAAAGTCCTCCATTATAGACTAAGGAAGGAAAAAAGCAACATGCAAACACTTTCATTGACATGAACTGCAGTTATGCCACAATGTTGGACAAAGCAAGCATTAACTACTGCTTAACTACAATTACAGAAGTGACAACCACTTATTTCCATAAATAGAAAAATTTTGCTGGACTGAAAACTCTCATGCACTGAAAAATGGAAAATATATCCTTGCATTTGGTAACTCAGCAGACCATCCTGCAGCTTCCATGCAGCCCACCAGAAAAATTCACATATTAAGAACTCAAATATTGTGCCTGCTTGCATTACAATGATTCCAATTTAAAGATTACTCTTGCTTATCAGATAATCAGGACATTCATTCTAAGAGTCAGGAGATCAGACCAAGTACAACCTGGAACCCACGATCTTGTTCCCTACTCAAGTGCTCTACAAAACAGCCACATTTCTGAATGAAATCAGTTCTGGCTATCTTACAGTGTATTGAAGTCTGCTGCAGGGAACACAAGTTACACTTCATCTCAAAATTCTCAGACAATGAGATCTAATTCAGAGTCCAACTGAAGATGTGGTGAAATGAGAACCACAGCTTCCTAAAAAAAACCTAGAAGGTAAGGTGAATATTTTAGCTAAAAAAGCTGCTGATCAGTGAGAATTAAGAAATGAAGGGTTATTTTGGACAAGAACCCCAAAGACAGCTGGGCTTTATTTTGACTCTTGTATTATTATTATATTCAGAAAAATTAAACTGCTTTACAAATAAAAAAGCATCTTGACAAGGAGATGCCACAGAAAAATCACTTATTTCTGAAATTTTTTTCATTAAATTATCATATATATGACACACTATCTGTAGAGCAGCTGCTGCCATACACACCATTTCTAGTCTGTTGCTTGAACAGGGCTTAAAAAACTCGCAATGTGAATATTATGGATGTTTGACATGTCAGGAAAGAAACATATAACTGGCTTGTCTGTAGATCAAGTAAGGTGGTCAGCCTAGGAAAAACATTTTTGTAGTACCAGTGTCTGTCCGGAAAACACACAGGTAAAACTCTTGCCCAGCCTTCTGGAGGCCTCAGGATGACTATATTTTTTTCCACATACTAAGGCAAAAATTAAGGGCCGAAACAAACTTATTTACAAAAACAATCTATGCAGACTTATCTTAAAGAAAAAACATATCTACTTTTGAGAGGGATAATTTGAGTATTTTCATAAGGGATTTTTAAAAGATGGAAATATGGATACAGCACATTCTTACTAATTTATACTGTTTGTAACAATGCATGGTTGGTCAGGGGAATAATACCTAACAAAGCAGGATATTCCTCTGAGTATATTTCTCCAGTGATTTAAAACACATGCCTAAGATGATCTAGGTTGCCTAGATCTGCATTGATAGTTGAAGAAAATCACCACTCCTTCTGATCAGAAGAACAGAATGCTAAAGGTTTACACAGACCTAGCATAGATGTACCCTCTAACACCTCTAATCCAGCAACTGCTAATTCTGGGGGAATTTGAGGTGAAGAGACTGCAGAAGCAGCTGGGACTGTAACTGATGTGGTCTCCCTAATTTACCTCTCCATCACCATACCTGGAGCATGAACACTGGGATGGATGGATGGATGGACAGTGGGAGGCTGCAGGGCAACCCTTCAAGTCTCACAGACATTTTACCAAATAGATACACTTGATCACAAATGTACAAGGGTCAATTCTTTCATCCAACAGGCATCCAAAAGACATTTCAAAACCCTGAATTTTTAACTACTGTGTAAGCAAGCATCAGCAGCAATACTGCTACATCTATAGTCATCCCAGAATATTGTGCTGGAAAGAATTCTACCCTAAGGGATAAATATTCTAAATAATAAATTCTTAATGGAGCTTTGGAGAGCAAACTGGAGTCTGATACCAAGAAAACAGGGGCACCTGTTCAGTTAGTTCCTCATGAACATTTAAATTTTTCCTGCATAACTGATTTTTTCACAACACTGCAACAACATAACTGATTTTTTCACAACAGTTCTGCAACACTGTTTTTCTTTAACATTTCCCACTAACACCTTAAGCAATTCAGTAAGACTGAACATAAAACTATTAGAATAAAAAGAATAGTAGTAGAATAAACAGAAGTATCTATTTCACCTGCAAAATCAGCTGAGGAAGACCTCAACCCTCACTTTTTTAGTGGTATGAATAGCTTAAGTGACATTACAAAGAGGAAGAAAACCCCTTTTAAAAACATCTAAATTTTCTTTCAGTGGGGAAAAATCTCAACTAATTTAGTAGTAAAACTGGGGAATATGGTCAGAACAGAAACTAAACTATGTTCAAGTTGGGATGGAGAAGTAAAATACTACTCTCCAAAGCCCTTTTTTTTAACTAGCAGAGTAACACAATTTCTGCACTATTTTCTGTATCATGATTTATGAATCCAAACTAAACAAAAACAGCTGCAAAGACCTCATAAAAACTAATTTTCATTCAAGCATATGGAACCTATTTAACTTATTAGAAGTTATAAGTTAACCGAATACATATAGTAAGTTCACAAAAATGAACAAATAACTACTTTTCCCTTTAGTATTTGCTTCAGTGTCAGATTTTAGCTTGACTGTTTCCCTCTTTACATGAGTAGAGTCAAATTCTGATTAAAAGCTAACATAATAAACAGGGCACATAATGCAAAGTTCTATTATTTCATATCCAATTAATCAATCACATTTATTCCCTAGAAAAATTATTACATTGAAGAGCTCTAAGTTTTAAAATTGCACAATACTAACCACTCAAAATTACCACAAACATTCAAGGGAATTAAAATGAGAAAATGAGTGTTCTAAATTCCTCTACTGGTTTGAGACATATTTTGAATATAAGAAAATATAAGAAAGTCATCTAATGGTTGAACACTGAACATTTGTATTTATATATAATAAATTATTTTATTTACAATAAAGACAAATCAAAGATTCAAGAGACCAAAATCCTGTTAAGAATTCAGGATCACATGGAATTATGAAGAGAACAGAGACATGAATACAGTTTAAACTTTTGCCATCTTAGAAAGGATCAAAATATAAAGGGCATTATCAGCACTGATAAGAAGCTATTAAGATACATCCCCAGTGAAAGCTGTCACTTAGTAAGTTAGTCCAAAAAAGCTGTCTCTATATTTACTGTAATATCAGAATTGGCTGATGGAATATGTGGAATGAACCAAGTGTGAAGAATTATTCTTAAATGCCGACAATTTCAGATGGCTCTGAAATTTTGTGCATCACGTGAAGATACAATTAATATCTGCTGGGCAGCTGTTACAACCCAGCCCCTGTCACCCCCCACTCAAAAATACAGAGTTCATTTTATACTCCAGAATAAGCAACTGACAGTCCTGACACTCTCAAAGAAACCTCTACACAAATATCAGAGGGAGCTCTGTCCTCACAATTATATTTCAGGTAGTAGGATATACGAAGTGTTAAAATAAGATAAGATTAAAAAACTTATGATTGCATTTATTACATGCCTTTGCTATAAAACATCTCTAACAGTTACTGTACCACATATTCAAGACCATATGATCCTTCTAAAAGTATTGTTACTTTCAGGTTTATATTCATTAGGTATGGACTATTAAATAATTTTAGACTTTTGGGCTTGTTTTTTTTAATGAAACCCTAAGGTAGAACTTTTACACATATATCCTGAAGCCTACAAGGAGTTGTAGATCACCAACATCATGACAGGAAGAGAAGTGATACCTGAATAACACATGAAAGTGTTAGAGCTATTAAAAACACTGTTTTGACTTTTGAGTTTCATATTCTCTTACTTGGCTTTTTTACTTGAAAATGTTTTGGGATGGCTTGATTTTGTGGGTTTTTTAAAATAAATTTAAAGGCCAAAAAAGTAAGTAAAACACTACTGGATTTCAGTTATCTGTCTTCAGGGCATCAATTATGAATGAGCCTAACTTTGATCAGGTGACTGTGTGCATTAATGGAATGAACATGATGAAGCAATAAAATGTTAAGTATTAAATTTCTACTCAAGTTGAAAGGACTAGAAGAGCGAATTTTGTACTTCTGTAAAAAGCCAGCCTTAATGAGGTTGATTTGTACTGTGTATGGCCAAGGAAGAGATGGTACTTCTCTGTACTCTATTTGGAGACCTTCAATGAAATGCCAAACAAAATCTAAGTATTTAAAGTCTGTGGGAACAGCTCATTTATAATAGCTTTCTCCTTTGTGAATTCAAAGTTCTAATTTAATATTTTAGTGATAAACATCCTGGAGTTCTTGAAACATCTGTGACTCTAAAGAATTTATAATTTCTCTTCCTCTCTACAATCTCTTAGATATGGTAATATTTGCATGTTCATATCTAGGATTGATTGAGTGGGATACACCAAAAAAAAAACCAAACAACCTGAGCTAGTAGAGCAGCCTAATGAAGTAATCTATCATTATTACTAACATATTCATTCATCCCTTTCAAACAAATTTTTAGCAGCTCTTGTGTTCTACATAGAACATGAATTCTTCCCTCCTCACCCTTCAGGCTTCTCAGAATTGAGTCTCCACTTATATTGCCTCTGTAACCTCCATTAATTTTCCCTTTACAGTTGTATTTCACTGTTCATCTAACACTTCCCCTTATTTATTTTCATTTCATTTTATTCCACATTTAGATCACAATCAAACTTACTTCACTTGTTCCCCTCACTTTTGAAGTACATAGCTTAGTACTGAACAGGATCTGCCGTATTTTATATCTGCCACCTTTGGAAAGCAAAAAGTAAGATGCTAAGCATTGAGAGGCAAGCCTGCTTCCAGCAGAATCAAGAGAAACTCCCTGCTGTGTTATGAATTCAAGATCTCACAGGTTATACTTTCTCTTATGGTCTGTACTATCTTCTTTCTCCAACTACTATCCTGTCAAGTCTATTACCAAAAGAGTCTGCAGCAAAACTGAGAGAGAAGTAGAACAGGAGGCTACTATTCTAAATACTAAAATACAAGTCTTCAGGAGTTTACCAGACAAGAGTTCTGGGGATTCCTCCAAGCTGTACTCAGAGGAATAATCAAAATCTCATTAACTGCTGTCCCATTTCCTTGGCCTCTCCTATGCAGACAGAACTGCTTCTTGTAAGATATCCAGCGGCAAGTTCCTTCACTTGACTCTTTCAACGTTGCAGAGACCAACCTGCTTACTGTTATATGGGTTTAACTCTGTATGAATACATACACTTATCTACTGAAGGAATGTATTGAAGAGAATTTTTTTCTTTTTAAACCCCCAAATTTCAGTGTGTATCTGGGGTTTTCCACACTGAAAGTAATTCATCCAGGATTTCTGCACTTGAAATCCTTCCATTTTGGCTTACATGAGGAACAGCAGGCAGAGGATGAAAAAATCTTAGGCTAGAATCAAACAGAACAATTAACAGGCCTATTTGTTGGCCTAATTTAAGCATCTGTTTAATTTTCTGAACTCTCTTTATGCCATACAAGAGTTTGAGTAAAAATGCTGATGAGTCCCAAATTCAAAGCTTGGAGTCAGTAAACAATCTCAGATACTAAAAATGAAAGGTTATGCTTAATTTTTAAACACAGTAACTCATGCAATCCAGATAAAATGGAACTGTAGAAAACAAATTTCTTTTTCACTTGCCTGTAATGTCTTGGATATTAGATTTTTGCCAAAGGTTTTGTCAAGACTAGAAAATTATTTCAATAGCTCTTGAGTGGGAAGGGCACAGTGTTCAGTAGCACAACAGCAAAGTTTAAGATTTTAGTCACAATTGATTGAAAACCCTCTTTTGGTCTTGGTTCACAAAAGAGAACTGGTATTAAGCATGTCTCCGCTGGTTTTTAGTAAGAAATTTCAGGGAAACTGGAGTAAAGAATTCCATAAAGGAGATGAGAAAGGTAAGAAAGTGCAGAATCAGTTCTTAACATCAGTACAGAGTTGAACAAACCCAATTCCTGACATATAGACCTAGAAAAAAGTCCACTCTGTGTTTCTTAGTGCATGATACTAGAAACAAAAATCTGTGAGGCAAATTTCAGCTACCAGGCTCACCTTGAAAAAAGCAGGATAAGGAAGGAAGCAGAGCCGGGTAAACATGAGAAAAACTACAAGCAAATAAAGCCCTGAGGAGGGTGGTAGATGCTAGAATACATAACCAGTTGCGTGTTCAAGTAAGTTGTTTTTTTCTTCCTGATTTACAATCAAAACTCAATTACTTATGATCTGCAACCATGATCCATAAATCTCATGAAGCATCTGTGCAATGGATACCAAGACACACAAAAAATATCTTGCTACAAGCTGCTGTCTGGAGCCACTGTCACAAAGGTTGACACCAACATTACATGCTCCATCTCTAAACTGTACTGGCAACTCTGCCCACTCTTCCTGGCCCAGCATATAAAGATGTAATAGAAGCCCAGTTTTTTATTTAATCTTCTCTAGCATGCATTCTGACTAATAATAGTCAAAATTAACTTAAAAAATGAAGCCTGTATCCAATCGTTCATGGCTGTGTTCACATTGCTCCAGCATGCTGTGGATCATGGTCACACTAAACTTGGATCCAGCATTCAGCCTGTGGTTTTCCAGGCAAAACATAAGGGTATGTGTGCTCTAATGGCAAGGCAAATGACAGATCCTTCTTACTGCAAGTACATGGTGTAAGACCACCACTGATCTCATAGTGGTTGTGTACACCAGAACACCGGTCTTACATTGTGGCTTGAAAAGTGTTTATACTTTCATTGACAAAAATGGCTTTTCTGATTCCTATTTGGTTCTAGCAGCAATCAAAACCCTTACTGTCTAAGGGCTTTGTGTTTTTCTAAACACTTAAGTAGTGTAATACAAAGAAAATTTACCTTGCTATTTGCAGCCAACACACCACTCAGTGGGGTGTGGCCTTTATGTGACAAATTTAGCACAAAAGGCCTAATTTACTCATTTTTGAGTTGTGTCCCATATGCGTGAGACAGGAATAGAAAAGTCTGCTCTAAAGCAAGATCCTCTAACTCAGCTGTGCTTTCCTGAGATGATGTGAGGAGTACTAATGCCAAGTATTCTCTTTACACCTTTTATCTCTCTGTAACACTAAACATTTTCAAATCTCCATGCATGTATATATACACATGCACATAGGTAAAGGGCATTAAATAGCAGTAGATATTTGTAAGCACTAAGTACTGAACAAAATCAGATAGCAGATGACTGAAAACTGCTCATGAGCTTGTTATCAGCTGTTTTTAGAGCAAAAAACAAATTCTGGGCATTCATATAATTCGCATCTTGATGAAAAGCAGTGATATGCTTCCTATTCCTCATTTAGTGATCTGGCTACCAAACAAAGTTATGGCATTCCAGCATCAGATAGAAACTGATTATGGAAAATTAAAAGACAAAAAGTACAAAGCTTAAAAGATTAAAACAAACTACAAAACCATTCCAATTTAGTAGGGAATATTAATTATCAAAAAGTGTCCACAATAAAAAGTGAAATTAAATAATAAAATAACTACAAGGAGGAGTACTCATATTAAAATATGTAGCAAAGAATTAAAGGATGCTACTATGAAGAAATTTAACACTCAGAAAACCAATATCTTAGGAAAAAAAAATCTTTAAATTTTGAACGCACTGATATGCCCTATCTTTTCAAGACCTGCCTAATAAATAGCAACTTGAATTTACCCTTTTTCTTTGGTTAAAATTTAACTGCAAGGCTCAAATTAGACATCTGCGGCTAGAAATGAATGCTTAAAACTTATTATATGTCCTGCATCTGGTCGGGAAGCAGCGGGAATATGTCACATACCCACATCCATAAAGCACCAAACTTGCAAATATATAATGGACAAATTTAACTTCCTCTTAAATAACAAAAAGGGGAAGAAACTTCTGTAATAACCTCTTGCTGTATTGCAGCTCTCCTTGTCTTGACTTATACAACAGATAAAGAGTAGTTACACAGGCCTCATGTAACATAATGAATTCTTATCCTTATGAAACAATAAATTACTCACACTAAATCAGTTAAGTGAAGACTAAAAAAGAAAAGCTTACCTGCAACATCAAATTTATATTCCAAAATATTCAAATTCTAAGTATTATACCTTTGTGCAACAAAGGCTTTAGATGGGGGCAGGTGGGGAAAAACACATTCAAGCAGTACACAGGCTGTTACTCCATATGTGTTTGTAGGACTTTAATATATGTTTTAATCTATGAAACATCTGGGTCTGAAAATCCAATTTATACCTTTTTTTAAAGATGGAATACTTTTAAGGTGTATAGCATAGTTTCTTCAATATAAATCTGCACAAAACTAACAGCATGGGTCTATCCTTTAGGCTTTTTCTAGAAGTATAAAATATGCAGAATCCTACCAGGCCATATTGCCATGGGCTGTGTTGTCAAGGTGACAGAGTAGCTCCAGGGTTTGAGTGTTGCTTGATGAATCATCAGGGGATTCATGACTGCCTGATTCCAATTCCTTCGGCATCCTCCAAACAGCAGCACATGTCATGACTTTAGTGTCTGAAGCTAAGCAACAGAGAATAATGTCAACAGATCATTGTATGGGAGATGCATTTTGTACACACTGCACCAACATTTACACAAATCTATAAGCAATGCACATCTGCTGTCTGAAATATTTAAAAATCTTATACCAAGATGAATTCAAAGAATGCAGAACGTGGCTACAGATGCAGACCTCGAGCTAGCAGTCAAGGTGCTGCAGAACTCATAATTAGCATGTATTTGACATATGTCTTCCTGAACAAAAGCAAAATTAGGTGCTTATGAAAACTCTTTGGGACGCATGTTTTCCAAGTTTCATTTCCCATACTGATGTTAATGAATATGACAAGTTACATTGCTTGATTCCTTAACAGTAAAGATACAGCCATCATTTCAACACTTCTAACAGCTATCTCCAGTTTAATCCAGAGTGTTATCTCATATCCTTTACTACCAGCAACTGTTTATTGCAAAATTTGGGTTCCCAAGTAAGTATATGCCTCTAACCCTGGCAAACAAAAATGGCTTCCAAAAGAAAAACTGAACTTTCATGCATATAGCAAAGTAGTACAATGTATGAAGAACAAGGCAACTGTGATTGAGGAGAAAATAGTGTATGATCTGTGCACATATGGCAGTGCCTGTCACCCAATATAGCAATTTGTAGCAGTGCAGAATGGGAGGAGACCAGAGCAGCAGTGCATATGTTCACACTGTTCCAGCCACTAGTCCAGGGTTCAGCGAGGATGAACAGGTCGGTGCGATCCACTCCAGCGGGAACAAAGGAACCAGCCACGGCCACAGTGAGCAAAAGCAGGGGGAGGAACTGCTGGCTGCAGGATGAGCTACATGAGGAGTCCAGAGAATAAGCAGCAAGAAATGACACATCTTCTCTTCTGAGGTCATTTTACAGGCCTCTATCTCCAAGTACATTTTAGCTGATTTTAGTCAAGAGCATCTGATTACAGAGCCGCAAGCAAACGCGACCAACTTCATCAGTGGAAAGGAAAGTGGCAGCAGCTGCATGTAAGGAGAGTGTTTTCAAGAGGAAGCAAGGACACTGAAAAGGCCTTCTCGGGCTAAAATGATACTAACAGAGGAAAAAACCATGTATTATAAAGGTCACCAATCTGGATATTCTATATGGAAAAAGAGGCAGCCAAACAACACAGAATAGGACAAAAAGTAACTGATACATAGTAAGTCCTGAATACAAGAATGAAGAAATGTTTAAAATGTGGTCATATGAAATTAAAGAAAAAAAAAAAAAGTCTCTAGGTGAAACCTGGAGGGAAAAAAAGGCCATTTCGGCAACAGGAAACAGGGATAGGAGGAAGACTTTATATGAATTCAGAACACACAATCACTGGATATTTGATAGATTGTGCTGAGCACAAATTGTATGTATGATGCACATAACTGTTCTACAGTTATTTGGATATACAAGTTGAATACAGTAAAAGGAGACCATACATCTAAAGATGATAGAAAATCCCTTATTTATTAACACTTAATTGAACTTTTGCTAATTGTAGAGCATGCTAACTAAACAGCTATTTCTGAATCATTCCAGGCAAATTGTTTACTCTAGATCCACATGCCACAGAGGAAGAGAAGAAAGCAGCAGTGGATGGCTACCTTTCCTTAGCAAAGGACACACCAACACACAGTGTGCTTTGCACACCATGCAAGTAATAAATAACTTAAAGTGCAATATAGCTAAAGAAGGGGAGACTTATCAAACATTTCACTTCAATGTGACAGACCAGTAATTAACAGTTGGTAGATTATAACTACTAAAAGGTCTGTAAAATGCATATAAAGCATTAGCTTTTCCACTATTATCAAGATCATGGCAGAGAATCAAAAAAGCAAATAATGGAAAACAAACTAGATGCTCCTCAAGCCATCTTTCCTCTCCAGCACAGCACTGCGAGTCTTAAGAGAACTTTAAAATGTCACAAAGAAACTTAATATTTAGGAAACGGATTAAAAAAAAATTAGTCTGCACAAAAACCACTTTTCAATACACTGATAGGTTCTATCTTCCCCAAGAATTACCTAATAAATATTACTTTTTTCTTTTTAGTTGAAATTTAACCTACAAGGTTTCAACTAGTAATCAGTGGTGAGCCCAATTCTTAAAATTTATGGTATATTCGATGACATAATTAAAAATGAAGAACCAGCTATCACTTCTGAAGTAGTTTGGGGATGGAGGGGTGTAGTTTGGATTTGCTTGGTTTGGAGATTTGGTGGTTTTTATTATGTTTTTGGGGGTGGTTTTTGGTTGCTGCATTTTACAAACTAGCTAACAAATAGAAATTTTTATGCAGCCAGATTTTTAAAATTATAGAGACTAATTTTAAGTATTGTTCACTTTTGATAAATTTAAAATTACTTCTACTAGAATATATGTAAATATAATCAGATTATGAAGGCCATCTTACACAGCAGGTGTCTGAATTCAGAAACTAAAGGGGTCCTTTCCATGGGCCCCTTCCTTTTCTCATGTGTGACATGTACAGCAATATCCAACATTGATGTTTCATTATCCTGGTTCAGTTTCAATTCAGATTTCTCATTTCATTTATAAAAATCTGCTGTTATTCCACTTTTCTTAAAATTCTCTGATAATTGTGAAGCTGCGTGTAAAACCTGCATGATCACCTCCTACACCATATTTTTTCTGAAAAGCTACAAAAGACCACATTCTTATGGTTTCAACTTTTCTTGCTAGATGGCCAGGTGGTCCCAAAATCATTTCAAACTGTGGTTGGCAGAACATGGAGCAAATGCATTAACATTTCAATGCCCTGCATCTGTTCAAGAAGCACTGAGAACATGTCATATACACACACCCATAAAGCACCAAACTTCCAAATATACAATGGACAAATTTAGCTTTCTTCTGAATACAAGAAAAGGAAACAAATCCCTGTAACAAACTCTGTAGTACTGAGCTCTCTTTATCGTAAGCAAGAGAAATGAGTAATTACACAGTCACTATATAATACGAATTCTCATCCTTAACAGACAATAAATTACTTCCACATAGGCCAAATCAGTTAAGGGAAGACTGAAAATCAAAGACTGAAGTGCAACATCAAATTTATATTCCATAAAAAGATTGAAATTGCAAGTATTGCTGCTTTGTGCAGTAAAGGTTTTAGATGGAGGAAGGTGGGGAGAAACATTCTCAAGACATCTTTCCTCTAACCACAGCACCACAATCTTAAAGACAGCCTTGAAATGGTATTTTAGCTTCTTCAAACTGGAGTATTAGCTCCTTGCACAATAAGATTTCCAGACTGAAAACCCTAAAACAATTAAACAAGCATCATTCTGAAGATTGAAGGAGGCCAAAGCATGAGTGTATATGTATGTGTGTATATATATATTGAGAGGAAAACCCCCAGAAACTTGAGGTGATCCAGCCTCCTATAACACTTTGGTGGTTTGAAAACTGAAGCACAGGTTGGTGCAGAATTTCATATGCAGAATTTTGTGCAGTTCCATGCCTGTTTTACTTCACTGTGACTAGTGGTGAAAGATAAATTAAATTGCACATCAGAAAGAGATAACACTAAAAGCCAACAAGCACAAAACTTCGACACTCAACAAGACATTACCCTCTGCTTTCAGCTGGGTTTGATGATGCTCAGGGAAAGCGACACACCACTTTCCAGCCGCTGAATGTCCATCCATCTTGAACAACTGTTTGTTCATTGCAAATATTCTAATTTTAAACTTTGGAGAAATTCTGGAATTAGATACATGGCTGAAATATGCAGAAGACTTTATTCAGAGCACTACTAACTTCTCCTTGGAGAGTTCTGACACTTTTTCAATTCCCAGATGTGTGAAACCAAAATGGAATTTCCAAAGCCACCCAGACAATTTTAGATATGGCTGGCCTTAAGGAAGGTTTAATTTACTTTTATATAAGGAACTTTTTAAAATATACCATTTTCTCTCTTGTAAAAAACAGGGCAAATCTAAGTGCTGAGTGGAAGTGTCACTCTTCTGATAGATGAAGTGGAGTTTTTTCTGGGTCACAATTCCTCTTAATAGAATAACCACCAGCTACAAACCTAAAAACACAAAATTCACAAACCCAAACAGGAATTCTCACTACATGAAAATCTAAGTCCCACAACAAGCTTCCCATGAAAAGCTCACTAACAGTACACAGTATTTGTGGCATTACCAATATAATAGCCTTATTTCCCAAGTGATCATATGAAAATTTAAAAATCCAGTGTTAGAAGGTAATTTCACTACCACCTCTGTAGTGCCATTGCTTATCTAGAATGCCTACAGGCAAAAAAAAACTCCAGGTTTTCCCATCTTTTACTATCTTCACATCACATTACTGCACATATGCATATAAAATGACAATGTTTTTATCTACGAGGTCTCACATTATCTCTTTAAAATGCTAAAAGACAAGTATGAAACTAATATTTAAATGGCAATGCCAGTTATTCTGTAAAAGAAAGAAAAACAAGGTAAAAACATGGTGCCTCTATGTCGTGCATCTATGCCTTCCTTTAGTTGAAAACGATTTTTTTCATCCCTGCTTCATATTGAAA
The DNA here is from genome assembly GCA_024362935.1 of Setophaga petechia. Lineage (NCBI taxonomy): Eukaryota > Metazoa > Chordata > Aves > Passeriformes > Parulidae > Setophaga > Setophaga petechia. The sequence goes on from JANCRA010000002.1 coordinate 19,529,047, forward strand.
CAAGAATTTTTATTTATGTCACAGCACCAATGCAGAAGAGAACAGATAAGATTGTGTTGAAGTTTTATCACTGACTATATTAAGAAAAATGTTACAAGGTTTACTAAGCACTACTGAACTTTCATAGAGAGTAAGTCAAAGGTTTGAAGAAGGATGTCCCACTGTATTTCTCACACATTGTTCACATTAAATGATCCAGAAGTGAGACAATGAACTATTGAATCTGTCATATTTATTCATCCTCATTCAAGAGGGGGAAATTTTTGTTCCTTCTCATCCCTTATCAAATCCATCACACATCTTCAGTGTTATCTTTTGCTAGGTACAGCTAAGGATGGAGTTAAATGTACTTGTTCCAACTACAACAACCCTCTGTTATGCACCATTTCCCCAAGTCCACCAATATTATCTCCTGGGCAGAGGATAATATCTGCTAGAGTGACTGCACATAGTTTCATCGACCTAGTTCTGTTTAAATGATCCAGGCTTACAAACAAGCAAAACAGAATTTAAGGAATAAACAACTAATCCCATACTTTGACAGCACTGAATTAGGAAGCAATTACACATTAAACTGGTAGCAATAGGGTACAGTAATCAAATGTAAGAAATAAACTTTGCCGAGTTCAAACTTTGTTGAGTTCAGCCAAAGTCTAAGAGATAATCATGGATATAGAACATGAGGCCATCGTTGGTGCCTACTTTACAAGTTGAGCAAGTGAGAAAACCCTCATGAAAAAACTCATATGAAGAGTGTGCAATTTGCAAAGGGTCACAACATGGTCATTTAATACCAATTTTCCCTGCAGTACCAAAAGGACTTCTCAATGAGGACTACTTCCATGACAGTGTTTAGCTTTATACTACCAGCTGGTTCCAACACAGAAAAAAAAGCAAAAGCTGTAGATTGGTGGGACATCCCATTTATCTTCATCCAAACACTGCTCCGCTTGGAGAACTGCTCCAACTTAAATTAAGAGTGAGAAATAAGCCTGGGGAAATCATATCTGCCTGAAATTTAAAAATAACAAGAAGTTACTGACCAGAGTTCAAACAGAAATGCTGTAAAGTTAACTACAGGTAGCTGTTACTCCTTGATAAAGTTCCTTCATGCACAACAAATCAATTCATGGCACTGCTGCTGCTGCTGCTGAACACGGTAGCCAGTAGACATCCCTTAAAAACAACACAATCATTTCTGTACTGGATGCAAAAATAAAAATCTGTGGATATAAGAACACTGCTGATTCCAGATGCAATACAGTTGTTCAGGACACTGAAAGTTGTTCCTGCTGTTGTAGAAAACTACAATTTTTTTATGAACTGGTAGTTTTTAAAGCTAGAAGGGATGGCCTGTGTGCTTCACATCGCTCTTGATTTCGCATCAGCAACTCCTACAGTTGAAGATTTGCAGAATGAAATAAGTGAGCTTTAGCACATTTCCAGACTTAGACAGACAAACTTAAAATTTTAAGTAATTCAGAATTCTTATAAGAATTCCTTCAGAAAATGCCACAGAACGCAAAACTACAAAGAATGCAACTGAACATCAGATACAATAAAATCTGTTTATACAGTCTTCTTAATTTATTCCCTTAAATAAGTTTTTAAAAGGACTTAACATGCAACCTCAGTAAACATGCTAAGAAATTAACTGATATCTGGACCATGATGCAGTAAATCAGAACAGCCAAACAAGAAATACACAGTCTAATTTGTCCCCAAGGCAAACCAAAAAATCCCCAACAAAAGGCAAAAACCCCATCTGAAACTACTTTAGAGAGACTTTCATCAAATGTTACTAAAATAAATATGAAATACAAAAAAAAACAAAGAATACATGGAATATAAAAACCAAACCCTCAATGGAAGTGTGGATACTAATCAATATTCTGCAGTTTCAGCAAATGACGACTGAGTACATTTAGAAACACACCAAATCTGTTCTCCTTCCTGTTTCAGGTGTGGACAGATGCACATTTAGGACTCACTAAAAGTCAGTATTATCTTTCACCCATGTTCACTCCCTGAAGCTGCTTCTGCAAAAGGGAAGCTACTACCTTTTGAAGTAAATTCAGATATTAGAAAAAAATAAAGGAGAAACTTATTTTAAGAGGAGTAATTAAAAATAATCGTTATTATTTCACAACAAAGCTTAAAACAGTATTTTAAGAAGTTAAAATACTAAAAAAGTTAAAATACTAAAAGTTAAATACTAAAGCAAAGGGTAAGTGGATATTACTATAATATAAAGGAAGTACAAGAAAAGAGTTCAGTGGACCTTTACAGACATTACCACCTGCCCCTCCCACCTCTCCACTCTCATCCAACATATTCAAGTGGATCTTAATCCCAATTATACAGGTCCACGCTGGACAATGTTACAGCTCACTATTGCTCAATAATTCACCTTTCATGCTTCTGGTGTCACTTGCTGAATAAAGCCCACCATGCTGCTGAAGTCCTGACCTGTCAGAAGCTTCCAGCAAACCAGATATAGGTTCTTCACAGCCATATCATTTTACATACCACTTTAATCTTTATGTTCAATCACTCTTTATGGTCTTTCTTAATGAAAAACATGATATATCACCCTTGGTTGTTCTTCCTTCTCCCAAAATTCAAGCCAATTATTGCTAGCCTCCCAGTCTCTTTTTGAGTAATTGTAAAAGACATTTTACATGTACATCAGTAATTTAATATGTTAAAGTTAATTCTTGACCACCAATAGCTATACACACCTGACTGCACTATCTACAGGAACAATGTTTTCATATTACTTTTTGCTGTCACTCTACTTCATTCCCCTGTGTTTAACCTTGAAACCTGAATGACAGTGCTTCCTACATCACTGCCTGCAGACATTCACACTAAAGCTGGAGGAGCTGAAGTATCAGTGCCTGACAGGGTTTGCTCTTTGATCAGCTCAGGTGGTGCAAAGCCAGCTGTCTGCAGTTATTCTGTTGCCCAGGGAACAACAACTGAAGTGTGTACTTCCTAAATCTGCACAGGAGGCCCTTCTGCAGCATTGCCACAGCAGCTCGTGCTGTGCAAGGCTGAAGTGGTGAAGCTGCTATAGCTACAGCCCAGCTGGTGCCCATTAGTGCTCTCAGTATGACAGGAACAAGCAGCTAGCGCTCAGAACCCTCCTCCCTTCCACTGACAAACAGTTAGCACTCTTCCTTATCAATCAATGTGAACATTCTTCTTCAAGTTTAATAGAATTAAGAAATAAGAACAAAATTACTCGGGTATGCATATTTCATTTTAAAAAAATAATATGCCTTTCAGCATTTTTAATCAATTAATAAAAAAATAAACTGTATTCTGTTTATTCAACATCACGTCCTTCACAAGCAAAAAAAGATGGAAAAGAGACCATTTGTTTTCTGGGTTAATAACTTCATCTTTTGTTCTAAAAGCCTGTGTAGTCCTTGATTTTACATTTTTTCTGAAATACAGAGGGTGAGATATATGTAGGAATAACGAGCCACAAGGAGTTAAATTTTTCTTTCCATAATTTAAATGCACTTTTTAGCTACCAAAAACCAGGCATTGATTTTCAAAAAAACCCACCAAACAAAACAAAATAAAAACAAAACAAGCCCACAAAACATGGAAATACAGCAGCTCACTCTTTATCCTAACAGTAATATATGTTTGCATTGTACATACAGATGTCCAAGGAAGTTTTAAAAACCTCACCTGTTGCACACTAACGCAGCTAGAACAATCTAAGAGTGTGCAAAGGCACGGGGTATGACATGAAGAGACAGGTAAACCCATCATTTTCTATGGAAGAACAGGAGACAGTGTGCAGAAAGCAGGCAGCCAAACTGGAAAAGGCATAAATTGCACTTTTTAATAGTCTGACGCTTCTTATGCTATCCCAAGGTGATTTGAGATAATGTTTCAGCACAGATCTTTTTTGCTGATATACTCTGCAGAGATACATCTGTTTGAGGGAGGTCAAAATTTACGGATTGCACTTCGGGAACTGCCATACGGGGACAGCCCAAGCAAAGAACTGCAACCATTGCTATACCAGTGAGCTGAACTCAGCTCTTCAGGCAGAATTTGGGTGCAATAATGTAAAAGCTGCAGAAACAGTGAGAACCACACAAGCAAAAGGGCATCGGCTAGCCATATAAAATCATTTGTGAGATTTAACTCTGTGCTGAGGAATGCTGCACAGTACACCAATAAAACTTAATGAGGGATATTTACATGTTGGCTTCTATCATCACAAAGGCAAGCAGAGCTGAACAGCACAGTCCACATTGCTGCTTTTACACACACAACAGTTGTCTCATGGAGGTACCATGGAAGCTGTCAGTGAAATAAGGTGAAATGAAACCAATATACCTAAATTCTCACTTGATATTTCAAAGTCTTAAAAACTGTACTCCTTAACAAGTTGATGGGAACTGCAGATCACTTTTCCCCCTGCTGAGCTGGGCACCTTTAACACACAGTTACATATTCAAGAGTACATCTATATAACCTCAAGCATTCCCATTTTACTCCTTAGGATTTCAAAAGACAAATATAACTTTTGCAGTAAGTCTGCCTCAAGCAGGACAAATGCCACTCCATCCAATACAAGCAGTTTACAGGGCTGCCTCTAGCTTGACAAACCAAGTTCTAACCACTAGCTCAATTGGAAAAGGTAGGTTCACCACCCCTTACATCAGCCTTCTATGGTCTCCACTTGGTACTTCCCCTCAAGAGAAATCCAGATGTGTGGCCACAATCAGCACAAACAAAATTTCTTCCAGCAATAACCTGAGATTCAAAGCTTAGATCTTGGAATCATAATCTGCTTGTATCTTTTCATTAACTAGAAAATTTGGGTATCTAGCTTCCAGATGTGCTCACACATCAAAGAAAAGTAATTAGTGGAAGAAAATAATTATAAACAACTACTAGCTAGATACATTATTTTGAGATATACTCAGTTTTCTGTTCATTAGGACAGTTACAAGTGCTACAATAAGAAAGGTATTTTTACTAATACAAGAGTAAGGTGTGGTTGGAATTTTTCTTAGTTTAAGGTATCAACAACTAGCACATCCGGAAAGTACAAAGAAAAAGACTAAATATTGCCCTATTCTAGTCAGTAGTTTTCTCAACTTGGGGCATTCAAACAACACATTATGTTATTAGTTGGCTGCTAATAACTACACAGTTCTCATTTGTTTACACCTCAGAAACACTCACAGGAGAGAAACCCCACGGCATTTTTTTATTGAACTCAAGTGCAGAAAGATATATAGCTCCTTCCTAAAAGGCTTATAATCCAAGAAAAGTAATTATGAAAACATAACCAAATAGAAACAAACTCAGAAATACCTTGGCAGTCAAACCTTCGGCTCAGGGATGGGGTACAATTCCTTTGACCAAGTACTCCTTATGCTTATGTCAAATACAGAGTCTTACTGGTGTGATACAATCTCACTGGGATTGGAGGTATGGATCATTAGGAGGGATGGATCAGGAAGCTGAGAAGGGACGATCACCCTTCATAAATGTCAGCAACTAGAGTGCATGGAGCTCCCAGCTCAAATGAGAGCTCCATGCACTCTAGTTGCTGACATTTATGGAATGTCATAAATGGTTTAGGATTAGAATGTAGACCAAAGTGGCAAAATGCAGCTGGTGTCAGCTAGAAGGACAAAACAAAGGATAACACCATCTTCTGACAATGAGAAGGAGCTTCCTTTGTCCTTGTGTAGGACTTATAAGCTCAGTGTCTAACAGACAGGTCTTTGCTATCCTCAGGATTGAGGGATCCCAGGCTGCCAAGACCAGTGGAAAAGTCAAGTTTGGGAATATTTAAAGAAATTGAATCCTAGTAATTCATCCACAAGAACTGAGGAATGGCCAATATATTTATGAGGCCATTTTCAATTAACTCTGAAAGGTCATGGTGCTGGAGAGAGGTTCCTAAGGACTTTGAGAAGGTAAATGGCATTCCTATATTTAAGATGAGCAAGAAGGATCTATACACTAGTCAGTCTCTCCTTAGCCCCCAGGAAGGTGACAGACCAAGAGAATCTGAGAAACATTTCTAAACATGAGGTGACTGGGACTACTCAGTACAGATTTATGAAGGGCATGTCAGACCTCATGTCTGACAAATATCATTGCATTCTGCAGTGAAAATTAAAAAGAGGCTTGGTAAAAATGGGGAAAGTGGTTGATGTTCTTTACCTTTAACAAGCCTTTGGCCCATAACATCCTCACAGACAAACTGAAGAACAGGAGGGCTGGGCTCAAAACTGGTTGAACTGCAATTCTCAAACGGTTGTGGTCAGTGGCATAAAAGTCATCTGGAGCCAGTCACTACTGGTATGTCTCAGGAGCTGGCAGCGTGGCCAGCACTGTTCAGCATCTTCATTAATGACCTCAGGAAACATCAGAGGGACAGAAACAGGCTGGAAAAACAAACCAACAGGTACCTCAAAGTTCAACAATACTCTGCAGAAAGGGTCCTGAAGGTCATGGTGACAGCAATTTGAGCATAAGGAACACTGGCGAAGTGCTGTTATTCTACCAGATGGCATGTGCACCCACAGTGGATATCATAAAACTATGCTGAGCTGCAAAATAGTCTTCACAATATCAAAAAAGACAAAAATATTAACCTCAAATTCTCATACTTCCTGTAGCTGTCACTTGAATTTGCTGCAGTAGCAGAAATGTCCTAAGTTTTATGTCTAATGGTCAGAAAACTGATGCTTACTTGATGACACACATATAAAAAAACCTACCCCATACAAACAAAAGAATTAAGACTGCAAACTATCACCTAGAACCAGGAGAAAAATCTCAAACTAAAATAGTTCTCAAAACATTTTAACATGGCTTCATAAGAGGATATGTAGATAATAGAATACGTTACAGAATTTATGTCATCATATAACTACAATAACTCAAAATTTGCTACTTTATAAAAAACATATCATTTTTATAACTATTTAAGATATTGTTAGCACTTGAATTGTGATGTTGCTAAGTCAGCAAGAGGGGAAGAAAATATGAAATAAGAAAAAAATCTTTATCATTCTCTTAAGGGTATGACGCAAGAGATACTCCCTTGGCCTCTCCAGCTTCCCAAGAAGGATGGGATAATGGAAAATGAAAGCAGGCTATCTTTTAATGGTAGAAAGAATGTCTCAAAACATGGAATGCAAAAAAAGTGAGGTTGCAAAATGTCTTAACATTTACTGGAAGGAACTTGCAGAGTATACTCGGCTTCACTTGCATTATTTGGGAATAACTCTGAAATCTACTACAAAACTAGTCTAATACAGAGAAAAGCAAGCCTTTAACTTTCACTTATGCAACAAAATCGTTGCATAAGGATGCCTAAACACAAACTCTAAGAATCTACATGTTTTTGTAAAATGTTATTTACTGTAACAATAGCATTGACTGGAGATGGCAAAAGAACACATTCTCTTGCAGTCTTCTATGTTAGTTAATATTTGAAAATAGAGTTTAAAAACTATTTTGAATTAGAGACAGAAAAACACTTCTTTTGTTCTAAGTGAAAAAATAATTTAAAAAGAGGAAGAGAACTAAACCTTCTAACAGTGAAAGAGCGAGCAGTCTGATAATTCAAGAGATTATCCCTCAATGACAGCACTAATTCAGAAGCATTTTATCCACTTTCTGCATTTAAAGCACTCTTTTCAATATCATGACCATTCTGTAATAGTTGAATTTCTGTCATTTTCTTTCCTCCCTCTTCTGACATTCATTTTCTTTTGCTTCATACAAAAAATGTTGCAATTATCCTTAAAATCGCTGTCAAATAAAGATGAGATCCTAAATTAAGGGATAACAAGGATCTGTGCTTCAAGTTAATTATATTATACATGGTCCATGGTCCCCCAGCTCTTACACTTTTCACTGTGCATCTGCTTTGGCACACTGGCTGAGACACTACTGAGCTACCTACACCAGTCTTATGCAAGTGAGATTATACAGACTACGATATGACAGCTACGTTACCTCTCATCTGGACAAAACTCAATGTACATCTATGCACAGAGGCCTTCAAATTTGAACAGAATTAACATGGAACAATTTCTCAAGCTGTTCATCACTTGCGTAACTTTTTTCATCACGTGGATCAGACAGGCAACCATTTCAGTTAAAAGCTTATTGCAAGCTACTTGTAAAGAAACACTCAAATTACATATAACAGCTAGAATTCCCAGGAAAAAAAAAACATTAAAAGAACATCAGGAACACCAAGGACATTTATTTCTTCCTTCAAACTATGGGAATAAATCTTCTGTACATCCTACCACTACTGCTGAGAAGAGGGAATACTTAAAGACACATTCCACTTCTCTGCCCATTGTAATGACTGTAGCATATCCCATGGCTGTACCAATGATTTCCCTACACAGAGTGCTTTCATTCCAGCAAGGCAAAAGTGTAACCTGCTGTCTTCAATACTAAGCAGATGAAGCATCACCAGCAACATTATTTCCAGTATCCTTACTGATCAATTTCCTCTGCAGAAAGTTTTTTTTAAATACACGATTTCACTGTAAGTGCAATGCACCAGACAGCCATAACTCACTGTAGATTTATTGTTTTGAAAAAATGGATTTTAAAGGCAAACTATTTTCATCAAAATTAAATACCAGTTTTGTGTTTGTATGCTCTGATCCAGCAATGCAAGCTATTTGTATGAAGTCTTCATAACCAATGCACCAGGGCACCTATCTTGTTTGAAAAAATCCAAGTGAAAACCAGAATGTGTGCACACACATGCCTGCCTGCATGTGGAAATTTGCAGGTAACAGCTTTGTCCAGTCTCACTTCCTTTTGCCCTCTGGTGGCCTTATATGTCCCTACATGAGACAGAAGTGCAGAACCTATTTTTGTAAGAGTTTAAAAATACATTTGAACTGGGACAATAAATGTGTTTCCACATATGCTTCCATAGATTTGAATAAGAATTTGAATTCTTAGGAGAAGCAGAGGCAAACACAAATGCAAAAGATGACAGTAACGTAGAAACTTACTAATTATGCTTTTAAATTTAGATTAGATAAAGATTCTGCTTTTAAATTTAGTATTACCTCTTCCTAGTGAAAGGACTTAATCAGCTTTATCTCATGGATTTAAAACAAAGATTTATCTGAAAGGCCAAAGTTAAAACCAGAGGAAGCATTCCACTGTGAGCTCCTGAAAAAGCATTATTAGTGTAACAGTATCAACTACCTCGTCTTGCAGACCTGACAGTTTCAGGTAATTTCATGCCATGGAAAAGGTGAGAATAGAAGGACTCAAAAGATGAGCTCCTCTGTTTACACAAGTTAGTTAATGCATGTAGAGAAAAACAGTTCAAGCCATCCCAACATGATGCTGTACTCTAAAGTGGTAGCTACAGTTCAGGAAAAAGCTCTTTGTATCAAGACTGACAGTTTTCTGGACCTTGTGTGCAGCAGTAGATGAGGAAGTCAGCAAACCATCAGCATCCTTACAAAGGGCACTGAGAATAAAAGACAAGTGATTGTTTCACAGCCCCATGAAAACCTGATAAGCCTTTCTATGAACTCCGAAATCACCAAGCTGGCAAATAACTCCAGCTCATGATTCAGCATTTGGTACCTGAAAGCAGAGAGAAAAGAAGTGCCTTCTTCAGAAGAAAGAACTAGTATGAATTAAGGCAATTATCATTGCTAGAAACTTAATTTTGCCTCAATGAGTGCGTGCACCTAATACCCAGTAATTAAACATTCTCTTCAAATTGAGCATCATGAAGCTTTCACTTTAATTCATCAAGATTCTTTAAGAACCTCCACAACACCTACTACTCTTTATCACAAAAAAACCACCCTGAGCACCAGACACTGTAAAAATGCTATACAAAAAAGGGCAACTGTTTTAAAATATTCTCTTCTCTAGAAGGCTGAAATTATCTCTAAAACAATTACTCAATTCTGTGGAATAAGCCACACAACAGGATCAGCGTAATATTGAGATCAGCATGGCAGAAATTCTTGACCAGATCTTCATACCATAATTTATTTCATATACACCTTTATCACATCTTTCATCTAATTCCTGAAGTACTTGCATGTTTCTCTTCAATACATTCTCCAAAACAGTCTCTGTATTTTATAGAACTCTGCAATGGAGAACTATGACAGATATTTATTTTTTTGGCAACTTGCTTAAAATAATGTCAGGTACAGGTCTCCAGCCCTAAGGCCAGAAAGCACAATCAAATGAAATTTTTTGGAGGCTAAGTTAAAACAAGGAGGCTACACTCCAACTACTCATGAATTTCTTGGACTGCATCTGGGCATCACTGTCTGTAACTTGGCCCACACCAAAACTGCTCAGGGAGCACCCTCACAGTTTAACAATAGGCTCTACTGCAAGTCAGTCCCTAGATCAATGCCATGGCCCTGTTCCAAGTTATTAGAATGCATATATAACCTTACAATAGTCTAATATCCTGAGACTATTTATTTTACTCTACAGGTTACAATTTCCAGCAAAAATTTTCATTATAGCAATATTGCTGTAAAAAACCACCAAGCAAACAAAAAAAAAAAAAAAAAAAGAAAGAAAAAACCAAAAAAAAAAACCAAACCAACAAACATGCAGGTGATTGATACCAAAACCTGATTATTCAACATTAAGACTTGCACAGCCAGCAGGTTCTATCCCTCACAAACTAGCAGGTAAGGTTTGTTTTCTTAAATTGTTTTCAGTGTTGATACAGCTCACACACACACTTTTCACATCAGCTTCCACTCTACATGACATCATTAGAGTAAATCATTCCAAACATCAGACTTTAATGCTGTTATTTTTATCACCTATACTGTGGCATACTAATTTTCAGGTTTTCAACTCATGTTTTCAACATAAAAGTACTCTTGTGGTTGTGAAAATATCCTTGCAACCCAATTCACAATTGCATAAACAATCAGCATAACCATTCTGTTTAGTTTGCTGGCACAGTTTAAAACAGCTGAAAGAGAAGCTGAAGCCTCTAGACCACTGTTCATCTAACAGCAACAAAACTAAAAGTTAGATCCAACAATATGGATCTAACTACTTGGCAAATTATTTCACCAATCCTTTCAGTAAATGCCACAGAAAGGAAGAAAAACAGGAAGATAGCAGAAGTTGCCACAGATAAAAAAGAAACAAAATGCAAAACAAGAGAAATGCTAATCAAAAACCAAAACATGCAGACATTTAACCACCACAATAGTTTTTTGTATGGACAGACAATCTCTGCTAACACCTAAGGGTGTTATCTCTAACACGTCTCAAGCCTTCCACTGACTGACTGCCCAAAAGCTATGTTACCATGTCACACTTCTTTGTGTTTTCACATATCCCTTGGTTGTTTTTGGGATCTCCCTCCTCAGGATCTCTTTATTTCTCCAAATCTAACATTGCCTTAATTTCCTCACTTTCTCTTTCAGCAAGCATTTCCCCTATTAGACCTGTGACAGCAACAGTACAATTGTCTACAATTATGCTGTGAGACACGGTCCTTCACTCTTGCCCCTCCAAGCACATCTTTCTCCTGCACCCAGGGTAGTTGCATACAATCAGATCCCAAAAATTCACCTTTGGAATAATGGAGACCACTACCAAGGGCCAACTGGAGATACAGCAGACAAACTATTTTCCACCTATACACAGTTTTCAGTCTGGATCATTTTTCTATTTCCTCTCCATTATCTCCCCATCATGTCATGCAAACCCACCAGCAGTTTGCCTTAACCCTTGACTTCTCAAACATTTTTACCATTGCTCAGTTTCTGTAGAACATGTAACAGAACACAGTAACTACCCAAGTAGCTGGCCATTACACAGTATCAAAATTCAAACAAACCACTAGTTTCTTTGCTGACAGGCTAAATAGATTCATCTGTATCTCAGAGCAATGCACAAACCTGAGGGTTAATTCTAGCTTACAGGATATAATGAAAGTTATATTCAGATTTTGCAAATAATGCTGTATAAGCTATAATTATATTTATAAAATATTATTTTAGAATGACAGTTTTCCCCCAAATTCATCACCATGATCATTCACTTCAACCTTTCTACTTAGTATTCTGGTCCATAGAGAGCAGATCCAAGACTCACTCGAAAAGAAGCCATCCATTGCTGGCAAACTGGCAAATGGCTGTAGAAGTCTTTAAACAGCTTACAGAAAAATCCCTCTGAATTCCCCATTCCTTTAATGTTTAATGATGCAGCTGACATTTACTTTATAAGTCCACAGGAAATAGTCTGCCTCCATTTTAACAGTATCCCAAAACAGCAGGTGAGAGACCGGGGTGGGGGGGGTTATAAACAAGGCAACAGATTAAAAACAAGTTCCGTATTAAACAAAGCAAATTCAAGGCATGACTCCCCCAGCCCCTGAACCCACATAACATCTGCACCCACCACTGCAAATCCACCTAACTTGGAAATTTTTCAAACACCTCATAACTCTGTATGATAAGCTGGAATGACAAATATACTTCCAAGTATTACCCAACATCATATTAATCATTGTATCAATGCAGGGATCCAAATTTTTTCGGGTATTTCTAGAGCTGAGGCTTCCATCACATACTTTGCATACAAAAATTATTAAACACACCCTAGCCCTTTGACAGTTGGTATTTCTTGTTGCCTCAGAACATTATTAAAAGTCTATGAAATGGCTTTCTGAATTCCCCTCCTATAGCCTGAAACTAGAGCAATATTGAGACTGTATACAGATAATTTTCCAGTGGAGTCTAGCACTTTGTCAGGTCTCCACTGTTCTAGTTTCCAAGATACTCCCCTTTACTGTAAATTACAGGGTTTTGTCATTTCACTTTTTCACAATGAAAAAATTATCCTAGAGTAGGTTAGGATGCTCTTCTGAATAATGAAGCAAGCTCCTTTCAAACTTGGAATAGGAAGAAACATGTGAAATTATTTTCCCCTTAGTTGAAGACAATGCTTGGTTAGTTACCAACTTCTTGAAGACTAATTTATCTTCATTTTTAAACTTACTATATTTAGTGTACCATCATTCTCCTAGGTTCATATCATTATTTGAAGGGTACATTCTTGACCCTCAAACCCACCCCATAATTCTTCTTTTCTGATATTTAAGTGTGGATTTCTACTAAGAAATCCTATGGTCTTTTTAATTACTTTGTCACCTTTCTTATTCACTTTTTAGAAGTGCCACTTCTGTCCAATTTTAATTTAATGAAAGTAATAAAAAAGAGAACAGTCAACTGACTACAACTAGCCAGAACAGTAAAAAAGAAGAAAGGTGTAAAGTTTCTAGAATTGTTCTGACAGAGATTTTCCACTAAATGCAGCATCCTCCATTTTAATTCTGGGCTATTGTAAAGCAAATTATGTGATTTCTGCTTTGCTGAACATAACTTTAGGATATTAATAAGTATCATAGGCAAATAAGTACGTGTAAATTTTCAGAGATTAGGCCCTAAACAAATTACAATGCCACTGTAGCACTCTATCTTATAGTCACTTTTATTATCATCATCCAAAACACATCCCTAAATTGCATTGTACTCTAAAGAACCCAAACTTTTAGTTTTTTTAAGACCTAATCTGTCTCATACGGAACGTCAACAATCTAATTTAACTTCTAAAGCTAGAAGACTACCAAACTAATTTCTCCCCTTGATTTTTACCTACTTTAAAGCTGTCAGTAACAATCTTTTCCTCTTCAAAAGGAAAAAAAAAAAACCACACCCGTTTAAATTCAGTTGATTTGCTGTAGTAGAAGAGAAAAATGATGCATCAACATGTCACAAAACTAAGTGTTTGAGTTCTTCTGGAAACCTCAGATATTAATTTTACAAAGCCTTCTTCCCCTGCCCCTGAGATATTCAGACTGTAATTCCTCTTTTCTCCTCTTATACTTGGCTTCTTTCATATATTTATGCACTTTCACTCTTCACCCAAGGAATCTGGGATAAAATATAACATTCCTAATTCTCACAACATCAATTAGTTGCCAAACACATTTGCAAAAAGAGGAGCTACTTCTCAGTGTCTCCTGAAGACACATCCTGTCTCTCAGCAATGTCAGTTTACACCAGGATGGTCTTAATACATTTCTAGCACAAAATATTGGTGAGTGAGTTAAAAATGTGTAGCACAGGCAACTGCTGTGCCACCAGCATAACAAATTCATGATCTTTTCTGGGGGTTGGACAAGATTATACACAACCAGTAAGCCTAACACTTGAGAATAAAATAATCTTCCTATAATATCAGTCATAACAGTATAAAATTTCCTAAGTGGCATATTCATGATCAGTGAGGGGGGGAACCACTACAATTGAGGCAGGAACTGAGTCTAATAAGTTCTCCCTTTGTAATTATGTGATTAGGTCAGTATTTTTGAAGTGTGTGCATGAGGAGGGGCATGAGGGGAGACACAGTTCCACAATTTTTTCTTTATATTAAGACAAAGTGTCCTAGAAAATGGAATTTCTGGTCAATATCAAAAGACACAGTTGTTCCAATGCTACTGGAACAATTATGTTAATGTCATAATTGAGTTAATGTCATAGTTAAGTTAATGTCATAATTGAGAATGCATCATTAATAAAGCCTTGTATGTTTTCAATGTCAAAATTAGACAAAGTTGTGAACACTGATACTAACAAAAAAAGGCTCTTTCCTTCATTTTGTCTTTAGAGTCAGGAAGGTATTTTGCTTTTTAAAACCTAGTTATACATTGATACTCTAGTAAAATATCTTGAACAAAGAATACAGAGCACCCTTTCATTTAACTTTACTGGCTGTTTAGAGAACATAGTTCCCAAATTACATATTCAGCAATGATTTAAATTTTCCTGTGACTTCTTGTGAACAAGAAGATGAGCCATCTTATTTTTACTTTTTAGGGGGACATTCTTTTCTGGAAATCATAGAATTTAAAGATATGGAGATCAATGTCAGTAAATATTCTGACGGACTTCATGTAAAAAGGCAGTAAAGCCAAAAATAGGAGTGGAGAGTCTCCATCCAGTCATGGAAATGTGCTATACTTGGCACTTTTGACATATTTTGCTGAGAGTTTCTAAAAGCAAAAGTTCATCTCAAACCAATGACTGAATTGTGTTTGCTGCAAGTTTAGTCATTCAGGGGCAAAAAATCTGATTTTATCAAAAGTAAGCACTTAAAGAAAATAATCTAGTGGACAACAAGCAAATTAATTTTTATTGACATAGAAGCATAGCTATTATGACTCATAAGTACATGATTTTGTTCTTCATTAGGTGTAATAAATAATAAATACATTTTAAGTTCTACCTCTTTATGCCTCTTTCACTTAAAAGTCAAGGACAAGTAAAAGTATTTCACATATCAATGAAGGCAGGATAAAAAAAAAATCATGCTCCCAGAGAGTGACAAGGCTAGATTGTTTTGACTTCTGAATGAGGTTTCCTACCCGCGTGTTTCAGGAGAAAACAATCCATACACATTTACATATCCACACACATGGGAAAAACAGTCAGATCTAAGCATGATGGTGTGGGATTCCATAGAAGTAGTTAAAATACTGTCTTTGAAACTAAAAAAAAAACAACAAAACCAAATCAAATGTAGGAACTTCCCCATATAAGAGGATTGTTTGAGTTTTGATTAAGACTTCAAGGCATCTCTCAACCATAGTAAAAACTTCTGAGCATCATTACACCAGCACTCTTCTCAAAGATAGAGATGGCTTAAATGTTATGTTTGAACCTTGACCCCAGAGAAAACCCATTGTTACCAGCTGAATGCACACACCCATTTCCCATGCAGAATTCTGAGCACTCAGAAGAAATTATCAAAAAGCTTTGCATATTACATTATTTTGCTAAGTTTTATTCCCTCATGAAAAAAGAGAAGCAAACCAGCACCTCATTTGTATTTCAAAACATAGAGCAAGATTGCTGGTGTCATCTGTAACTTTCAGGCAGTAGTATTAACTATCAAGCAGTCAAGTAAAAAATAAAAACCAGTCTCAATAATGTAACAGGGGATGGTAACAACTGGATGCCATGGAAAGATTTTCACTGCATTTGAGAAAAGAAATTTATATTCCCCAAACTTCCTATATAAATTCCTCTTAACAAAAATCAAAGATCAGGACAGCCCTTCTATTTGCACCTACAACAGCTTTTTTTAATACATCAGTTATGATAACTCTTTGCAAATATGCAAGAGTAAAAGAAAACTCAGTATCTTTCCCAATACAGAAGAGGAAATTTCACCCTATTCCATTAGCTTATCCAGTGAGTTAGGAAATGGAAAATGTACATAATTCCACTTCTCTTCAATGCCACATTTTATCACTTCTTTAAGCAACTTCAAAAAACAGCTATTAATAATGGACACATCTCACATTTCTTCAATCTCCCAGTTCCAACAACGTTCAAGTCTTGAACAGAAGTGCTGGGCCCAGACACAAGAGATGGGCACAATACTTACAGCTATTCCTGAAAGCATCATCTCATTTGACTTGTAGTTCAATGAGAAAATGAGTTGTCTTTTTAAAACAACAAAGAAATGCAGTACATTAAGAGTTGTAAAGGTTTCAATTGCTTAATTTGGTCGCATTACTACTTGAAATAAGTTGTCTGCTGAACTCAGTATTCCTTATTACAGAACCCCACACTGTGTGCTCTCAGTTCTATACCTTGCTATTTAGAGTCAGTAATCACCATTTGAGAATGAGAACTTGTTTTCTGCAGAAAGATAATGGCTGATAATTCTAAAGTAAGATGCATGAAGACTAAACAATAGAGCTTAATATTAAGAAATCAGATAAACTAAATCTAGAACACAAATAATCTGGAATAGAAAACATTCATGTGATTTATTAGGTCCAATAAAGGAAATTGGAAATCTCACAGAAAGGCTCTCAAAATGCCTAAAATAATTTCAATGGAAAAACCTACTTAACTTATCTACTGTAACTGGTTTTAAAAAGATCACCTAAGATTTGTGAAATAAATTCAAATTTTAGCAGTTTTCTTTCAGTCCAAAAGAATCAGGAGAACTAGGCAATCTTGGAATCCTCTCCCTAATATAATCAGAAGGCTGAACAGCAGAACACACATCATCACTACAGCTGTTCACCGATGTACAAAGCCTGAAACTAACTCTGTAACTGTTATACTCTTGGACTGCATTTCCATGAAAGAACAGATGAATATTGACTGGACGAAATAATATTTATTTCAACTGACACCTCAGATTTCTTGTCAGAGAGAAAAATCAGCCCTGAGTGATGCAAGTGGATTTCTCAAGTCTCATGACAGAAAATCTTCACATCTGCCTCACTCAGGGATTGCACAGAGACCCTTAATCTCAACAGTTGTTCACTTATGTTAAGGTTAGACAAGGAACATTCCTACAGAGGAAATATTTAGATAAGAAGCTGTATCCCTCTGTAGGCATACCTGCATTTCAAATATGAAAAACAACATTATATACAAACTTCATCTGCAGTTTTAAGTAAAGCTTGATACCAGCACATTTTGAAAGACATTTACCTGCACTTTCAAAAGCAAACATCAATAAAAATTAGGCTTAAAGTAACAGGAATATATTTCATTTGCCATGTTTTACATTCATCAAACATAAGGCTCATTTTGCTGCTTTTCTTAACATGAATGCAGAAGTGGACTTCTAACCAAGATAATCTAAGGATATGACACAAATGAGGTATAATTAAGTTTTGCAGATTTTCTTAGAAATGCTTGTGTTGATAATTCCAACTGAAAGTGTCTACACCTAGCTAGAGGCTTGACACATTCAAAAATACCAAAGCACTTGTACAACTTGGGCATATTTAAAAAGGACTTACTTTTATTGTAGCAGGTTGCAAGTACACCTTTGTCAGCAGGACTTGTACTAATGTGCCAAATTTCACCCACTTGATGAAGAAGAACATTTTTGTTTATAATGTTATTTTCATCATCAAAATCTATGATGTGAATCTGCAAATACAATAAAATAGAACATTAGGGTTTCAAATGTTTTCCTGTGGGTCTTAATTACATACAATGACTACACGGAACAATTTAATGAGATTTTTATAACCGATATCTACTTTAATTAATTGTTATACTAACAATTTACTATATCATTGATTTCATGCAGGATTAACTTTTCTAGGAAAACACAAGCAATTTCCCTGTGTGAGGAAATACCATGCTTATTCTCAATTTTCAACTTAAAACTTGAAGGTGATTTTTCATTTTATAGCTAACAGTAAATAAGCCATGTATTACAATTCAACACTTCCTATAGGAATAAACAAAAATAACAACATTACAATCCTTAGTCTAAATGTCTGCACCAATTCTGTATCCAAATCATCTAATTCAAATCATCTACAAAGAAAGAAGGAGAGAGAAGGAAAGGACTCTACTTGAAGCAAGTACTTTACACTCAGTAAAAACTTTGACAGTTCACTTTAGCAGTCACATATTACTACCAAGATACAAATCTACTTGTTTCATACTATATGGAAACAAAGTACTGAAAGATGAAGAAAACCAATAATATTTAAATATATCAATAATATTTTTTAAAGGCAGAAGTAAGTTTGCTTTTTATTACTTTCATTTTTGTTTGTAGCAGGTTTCTTTGCTATGTTTTTTCTTTTTTTTATAGGTCTGTCATTTTTCCCTCCCTTTCATTAGTCATCTGTTTTTCTATAGTTGCTGCAGAAATACAAGGAATTTAGGAAGATTTTAGCCTGGCATAATGTACAGAAGGAACTTTAGTTATGATAGTAATTGCCCTAAGCTCAACAGTGGACAAATAAATTTTAGAAGACTCACAAATTTTGAAGAACTGTATCCTCATTAAAAATTAATTTTCAAAGTTGGGTGAACAATGAAGAGGAAAAAAAAGCCAAGAGTTAGCCTATCATCATGACTGAATCAAGTTAACTAAATTAACTACTGAATCACTGCAAAAAGCTATACAGAAATACAGAAGATTTTCTTAAAATACAGAAGCTGCAATATAGGTCTCAACTTCATCTTAATACTATTATTTTTAAGGGGGTGAGTTTACACATTACCTTTTATGTTACTGCCCAAACAGTCATCAGAAACTCCTCCTTCAAATATAATCCTGCACGACACCACCTATATTATTCTTTCATTTTGTCATCCCAGCCATAGAACTACCTCTGCAGTTAAGACTTCATTTGCTGCCTTGAATCTAGAAATCTATTCAAGAATCTGAACACCTTCCATCTATGCAATCAACTGCATATCCATCTTAGAGTGACAAAAAAGATCAGTTTAACCTCAGACCTTGTTTTTATTTGGAGTCTCCTTTGGCAGCTTAGGTCAAGTTTCTCACCCAAGAAAGTCAACCATAAATGTGAACCCTATACGCTACAGCCACACACATCTCTCCCCACACTAACCAGGTTGAAAGTCACTCAGCATATATGGGAGTGCTCTTCACCCACCTGCAGCCCTTTGAAGGCACAGATCACCAATCTCTCTCTGCTATTCTGTTGCTGATTCAGCTGACAACAAGGCCAGCTCTAAACTAGTGGAACACACACGCGAGATTCACATTCTCTGAATTTGAGAGAAACGGTGAGAGAAGCAGAGAAGAGAATGACCAAAACAACCTTATCTTATTTGCTGCACTTGTCTTTGTGCACAAGTGGAATGCATTATAGAAGATTGTTTACCTAAAGGGAATTGGTATTTAGATTCTGGTGTGAGTATTTTGTTTTCTTGACCAATCTCTGCAAGCTGTGTCCTGATGGCCAGTCAGGAGACAGTCACAAAAGATTTTGTTCAGTTGAGTTCTTGTTCAGTTTTAGTTTAGATGTAGTGCCATGTATTGTAATATAGTATAGAATAATAGAGTATAGTAAAGTAATTAATTAGCCTTCTGATATCATGGAGTCCTGCTCATCATTCTTCCTGCCCGTCGGGTGAAATTTTACAACACAGACAGGTAGCTCATGAAAGGCCCAGACTGAGATTTCTGGGAAATGTGAAGTTTAATTCTTATGCAGCAGTATTGTTTACATTTTGTGAGTTGAAAATTTACATCTTTCACAGCTATGCCAGCCAATCAACACTACTACCAGCTTAAGTTTATCAGCAGAACAGAAAGAACTGCAAAAATTCCCCCAAAGTTTTTTTTGCTAAGAATCTTCCTATTGATTTGAATACATGATATTTGGAATAGTCACTTCACTAAATACTAAGGACCACAGAAATTTCATAGAAAGTATTTGAATATCTAATACTGTACACCATTAAACCATGTCCTCAAGTGCCATATTCACACTTTTTTGAGCTCTTCCAGGGATGATGACTCTACCACTTCCCTGAGCATTCTTTTCCAATGCTTTATAACCCTTTCCATGAAAACATTTTTCCTAATATCCAGCTTAAACTTCTCCTGGTGTAACTTAAGGCTATGTCCTCTCACCTGTGCCATCTCCTGCCTGGGAGAAGAGACTGACTCCCATCTGGCACAACCTCCTTCCAGGTAGCTGTAAACAGTGATAAGACACCCCCACCCCTCCCCATGCTCCTTTTCTGCAGATTGAACAACCCTGGCTCCCTCAGCTGCTCCTCAGAACAGGTGTAACTTCAGACCCATCACCATCTCCATCACCCTCCTCTGGCCACACTCCAGTGCCTCAAAGCCTTCACTGCAGCGAGGAGCCCAGAACTGAACACAAGGTTTGAGGTGCAGACTACAGCAGAAGCAATGTGCAATATAAATCATAAAAATAAGTATTTTAAGTTCTAAGACACAAGACTGAAAATAACTTGACGAGTTCTGAGAATGAGATGAGGAAAGAATAAATTACATACCTGGATATTTCCAATGCATACAATAAACACAAAGTTCAGCAACAATGAAAGTACTGAGGACTAAAGTTCCAAAAGTACACCATACAGAACACAGTGCTACTCCTTAAACCATTTGCAGCATGTTATGAGGTCCAAATGCCAAGTCCTATACACTACTAATATGTCAAATACTAACCTAATGTAAAATCTTATAAAAACTTTCCTTTCCTTTGAAATACTAGTATTATTAGGAAAATAATTTCACCTAAAATATATTCTATGAATATCTAAAATTGCTTTATACAGCAATATACCTCAATGAGGCAAAAGTTATCATGCCAGCTGTAAAATTATTGCTCTTTCATTTGCACTATACCTGCCCATGACCAGAAGGGAAGAAATAATCTGCACATGATAAAACCTCTTGCTGTGCAGGACTCAGTAAAGTATTAAGTGTTGCAAGAAAAGCTCATAAGTTTGGTCAGGTAACTAAAAAAGTTTTTAAGCAAATGTAGAGAACCTAGTGCTGAATTAAGTTATAATGAGCTGAGCCTAGGGCACTTCTTGGGGATTGAGGAACTAGCTGAGAAGAAATGATGGCCTGAGGCACAGCTAAAGGCCAATAACCTCCAAACATTTATGAATACACTAGAAATTCTCCTCCATTTCTATTGTTAATGTTATTCACTGGAGAAAGAAAAGCATATTCAAAGTTGAAACATATGCAAACATTTCCAAAATACATAGCATATACCAAATAAACTTATCAAAATCAGAAAACTTAAATTATTAAAGATCTGTTGGCTATCAACTGGTGAGAATCACTCTTCTACATCAATTTTGTATCAGGATTTAATTAGTTGAGCAAGTTGCAAAACCATCAGAGAAATAACAGTTAAAAAAACCCCACATTATACCAAATATTTGAAGAGCAAGAGACAGGACAATCAAAATAATAATTGTGTGCATTAAACTTTTAACTAAGTTTGTCTGTCACTTCTTTGTTACTCTTTGCCCAAGTATTACTTGAAATGGAAATAAACTGAACACTCCATCCTCCTCATCCTTGGAATAACTTTTCTTGAGTCACATCCAGTGTTATCATTGAGTGATGAACTCAAAAAAACTCACTGGGAATTGACAGCTTACATGTCCCAAAGCTGTGGTTCCAAGTGATTTTGTGCAGGCCATTACAGGCCATTTTCAAAGACTTGGTCATTCCATTCAATGCCAGGAACTTCGGTGGTGGGTGTCAGCCTTGGCTAACAAACTCCCACCCAGACATCTGCCCTCCCCAGGAAAGACAGGGGGAGAAACCAGGAAGAATAGGAATGAGATAGTTTATGTGCCAAGCTACAGACAGAGGTCACTAACTAACTAAGTTTCTGGGCAAAACAGACTTGACTTGGGTGAATGAATTCATTCATTGGCAGTTAAACAAGTACCCTCTCACCCCCATTTTCCAGGCTGAACTTCAACCCAGACTCCTCTGATCCTTTCAAGTGGGGCAGGGGGATGTGGGGCAGTGGTGGTTATGGGTGTTTTCTCTCTGATGCTCTTTGCATCTCACTCTGTTCCTCTGCTTCAGCACAGGGCCTTCATGGGAAACTGACTCACCTGTGTCCTGAAGTGGATTCACTGGAACCAGCCGTGTCTGGCACAGGCAACCCCAGGCCTCTTCTCAGAGCCACACCTGCAGCTCTCCTGCCACCCAAGCCTTGCCACCTGCACTCAGTACTGCCTTCTAACCCTTTCAGCCTCAAGAACTTGTTTTAGTATGATTTCTACTGAAATTCAGTCACAAAAATTAAATTTGCTGTATAATTGCAACTCGTACATTTAACCTCAGAAGAAACAGCCCAATAGAAACCGAGCCATGAAAGTCACTCAAATTTTAATTTGAACTGTTTGAGTGATCAGAAAGGACACAGCTGATTTCCAGTAATGAATATTGAAAAATCATGTTTATGAAGCATCATGTACACTGAACTGTGCATGTACTAAGAGTCCCATGAGAAGCAATTAAGGCCTAAAGAATTTTGTTTTACTTTGCATCTCTTCAGGGATATAAAGATAGTTCCAGAGCATCTATAGATTCAAATTAACAAAAATATGGCAGTTTCTTTACTAAACCAATCTGATTTAATCATACAATTTAGAAGAGGGATATGATATTCAGAAAATGCACACAGCTTTCATTCACCTCCATTTCCCACCAATATCTTTACATTCTACCTACAGAAGTCTTCAACTTGACTATCAATGCTCATACTCAACAGGGGGGAGAAAGGAAAAGGGATGATATCAGAACAATGTTACAAAAAGTGGTAAAAATTACAACTGATATTTGACAGAAAAATTACCTGATTATCATATCTAAGAGACTGCGTTCCAACCAAAAATCTTATTGCATCTGTTTCTGCTGTCTGAGGTGTTAAAGCTCGTGCCTAGAGAAGAAGAAAGCCATTAGAAAAGTACAATTAATAAAATCAATTAATTTCAGCAAAAATTTTGAAACATATATCAATTGTCATTACATTCTTTCAAATGGCAGACTTTCTTGCCCTTTATGCCCATTTTGCTTAATACATTTTTTGTGCAATTTCTCATACTTGTGAAGATTGAGGAACACAGGTGCTAAATACATTACCTGATCTTCACTATAACAGGGATAACATTAAATGCAGTGTCTCTCCCAAACTAATTTTCCTTTATAATCTGAAAAAATTCCATAGAACAGTGGACAATTTTTAACTATTGTTAAAAAACAATACGATATCCAAGGAAAAAGCTGTTTTTACAAGAGTTTTCACACCACTCAGGTTGAATATACCAATGTAAATTTTTTTTTTTCACCATTAACCACCATGTTTAGAAGCAAATTAAAAACCAAGCCACCTCTTTTCTGCTGAAGCCCATTAGAGATAAGAATTGTCTGAAAGATGGGGGAACTAATTTGTTATTTATCTTTAAAACTTTTGTCATAGTGTTATTTCTTTGTTGTATTATGTTAATGGCATTGCCAGAGTCTCTGCCTTGCTTCTTCAACTTATACCAATGACAGTCTTGAAAGAAGCAAAACAAAGCAGTTAAGGGCCATGGGAGATACTGATAGGCAAAGCACACCTTGAACTAAAACCACAATCACTAGTTTGCACTAGTCAGTAGCAGAGACTCTTAGACAATTTTGAGTAAATGGCAGGTAAACTAATACTCAAAGGCATTTTTATCAACTATATATTGTGAAGAATATCTGCTATTTCTCCATGCAAAAGATACCCTTAATAATATTGTTCAATATGATTTAGTTTTAATCTAAAAATAAATCTCCACAATTCACATCCTATTTGGCATAAAACAGCTCTGATCTCTCCAGACACTAAGGCAAATATTTCAAGCAAATACTGATGAAGGATTCAGGTAACTGCTGAATGGCCCCTCTTACTGCCATCCTGTTGTGCAGCTTGTTACGCTCAGACTCAGAAACACTTCAATATCATTCTATTTGAAACTTGTTTTCAAATTGATATTAAAAAGATGCCTAAAAGCTTGGAAAGAAATATCTGGAATATATTAGATCCCAATACCCAAATTTAGAGCAATTTAATTCTAGAAAAGCAACTTAAAGATATTTGACTTTTCTTAAATAAAGCAAAGCCATGCAAGGCATTGTCCAGCAGTGGCAATAGGGAAAAACTAATTTTTACGAATAATCTCTGTACTAGCATAGAGTAGATATTTCTTTCCTGGTATCTGAAATGTATAATCTAAACAGCGTAATATTTCATGTAAGAGCATAAAAAGTTTAAAAATGCAACAAGATTATAAGTAACAAGCTATTAGCCAATACCTATATTTATAATATCTATATAGTGGAAAAAAAAAAGAACTAGAGAATATAATGACTAGTTTGTGTTCAAAATACTCAAATGCAGATCAAAGATCAGTGTGAATCCATACCAATTTGCTTTACTTTCTTATTTATGTAGCACTCCTCTACAACAAGCCCAGACTGTTCCTGATTGATAGACACCGTTTAAGTCCACCAAGATGATTGCAGAAAAGCTTTTGTCTTTAACAGATTTCACATTTGAAGATCGTTGCAAGCGTTTCTTTTCATTTAAAATACCTGCTTTGAATTATTTTGAAGAAACACTAGAAATGAGCCAACAGCTATGTATCTCCTTCAGTCAAAGAAGATTCTGTTGTTTCTTTACATCAAAGAGAAGTAGAGACCTCCAGGACCTTTAATGAAATAAAGAAATAAAAGAGGTTTCCAGCCCTTTTAAAGCTTTTCAAGTAGGTCTGGTCAAGCTGCTTTCAAAAATGCATAAAGTTGGAGACAAACTTTATGCCCAAAATAAACTTATGTAAATACATAGTAACATTTATGTCATTAGCTTCTCTAGCTTTTCCTTAAAATAATTTTCCATTTTGCAGAAAGAAAAAAAAAGGGCATGAGAAAAAAAATATTTAGACACATTTTACAAGAAGAAACACTATTGTTTATTCCCTGACAAAAAAAACCCCAGCAACATCCATACATAGGATACAAAATTCAAACTCGCCAAGCCTTCACAAATTAGGAAGCCTGATTCATAATATCAATATCAGCACAACTGACTTCCAATTGTCTCCTGCACAAAGATATGTGTAATTTTGTCTACTCTGAGAGAAAAAGAAGTTTTTCCAACAGATGAAGACACCAAGTAATCCTTGTAACAAACAATACAGCTGAATCCAGAGCGCTGTCAAGATCAAGGAAAGTGCCTGAACTTTGTCATCTTGTCAGAGCAGGTTGCAAATAGAACCTTTCATAAAGCATCCTACCTTGACTGCAGCTCATAGATAGAAAAATAATAATTTCCACTGGTTTGGATTAATCAATATTCATTTTACTACATTTTTTTTGCTTATTTTCTAAGTCCTTGTGCACCCACAGAATATAGGCCCAAAAAGAGTTTACTACTGAGCTTATGTGGAAAGGGACTTTTCACAAGGGCACATACTGATAAGACAAGGGAGAATGGCCTTAAGCTGAAGGGAGGCAGGTTTAGATGAGATATTAAAAAAATTAATTCTTTACTGTGAGAGTGGTAAGGCACTGAACAGGTTGCCCAAAGAGGTTGTGGACTCCCCATTCCTGGAGTTCAAGACCCAGCTGGATGGAGCTCTGAATAACCTGGTCTAGTGGAAGGTGTCCCTTCTCATGGCAGGGAGGGATTGGAAATGGAGGATCTTTAAGGTCTGTTCCAACCCAAACCATTTGAGGATTCCACCCAAGGTATTAGACTATTACTTGCTAAAAAAACTAGCACAAAGCTTGAAACATAACCAGAATACACATCAGAGAGACACAAGTAGCAAGTTAACAAGTAATCCTTACACATGCTCTCAACCTCCCACTTAACTGACAGAGCAAGACAACGCAACAATCTGTGCAATTACATAATTTCTTTTTTAAAGAAGGCCTAACTGTAGGGAAAAAAATATTTGCAAGAAAAGTTTAAAACATAGCGAACCACTAAGAACTTTTTGGCTGCATGTCTAGATTTCATATTTATCAACAGCCCTATGAGGAAGTGTGCATAGTTCAAAACAAGCAGTTTTACAAAACAGGGGGAACTGAAAATCCACTACAGTAAATGCACATGCAAAGGACATTTAGAACACAAGCATGACAGAAAGTAGTATCAAGATAAAGCAAAAGAAAAAGAAATCATTGCAGAAGAATGCAGGTAAAACTAACTGGAGACTGGGCATCATGTCTATGCCTACACTATGCTCAGTGTGATGCTGGGCAAAGATCATCTTCTACCTTGCCCTTGATAATTTAGGCCACCTGCAGAAAAATAAAAACCTTGGATAAAAAGAAATAGAGTCTATTGTACTTGACAACAACAAGAGATTATCCCGAAGAACACAATGGCAAACCTCAAAAGGGTGATGAAGGTTGGTTTAAACCAAGAATATTATGAAACTGCAATGCATGGATTCTCTACACTTTGTTAATAATTTCTTCTGAAAAACTTTCACTCCTCAAATCTTTTGAAATACCAGCCAAATGCGCAAAGTTGTAGTGTGGTATGTTTGTTTGTTTTGTTAATTTGACTGTTACTATTTAGGGCTTTAATAGACAAACAAAAAAGTACTTGCTCAACACATGTTGTTGTGCTGATGCATTGCACTGGTTTGGTATTAACAAACAAGAAAACAAACAGACCCCAATATTTGAATATTTGTATTATATTTAATACAAATAAAAAATATTCTTCAAACCTGGCATCATTTGAAATTCATACAATCAATCTGTACTAACAAACCATGAACTTACAATGCAAAATGTAAGGATACAGTATTGGCTTGAAATCCCTAAATCTGAATTTAAAGTTATTTCACCATCTGCTTATGCTGAAAACCAGGACTAGTGTACTGCTACTTGGGGTGAGGAGCTGGATTTGCTGATGCCTCATTCTGGAGGCAGAATACAAGTTCCCTGCTCCCCTAGACAAGCTCCAGGCTGCTAATGTCATGAATGTTATTTTTGCCTTCTGGCACAATTTCAATTTACAGGAAGTAGACTTTGATTTTTACTTAGGTAAGACAGCTTTGTTTCTCTCACCACAGTAGGAGACTCTCTCAGTGACTCTAATAAGCTGTAGTGACTATCAGTGAAAAGGTTGGCAGCACACATGCCCAGGTGACCTTCAATGCTCTCAGACAGCTGTTTTCCCCAAGTCCTTCACAGCACAAGAATTCCCACCACCAATGTATTTAGTGCATTGACCCTATCACAAAGATTGACAGATTCTGTAAACCCTCACAGCAATGAACGCAATCTGCACACAGACCTGCATAGCACAATCATCCTCAGAAAACTCATTCATTTCTCATGAAGGTAACAATCATCCTGTAAAAGTTCCTTCAAGTTCACCTGCCTGTATCTTTATACTGTCATTATTCTGTACCACACCTAACACTAGGAAGAGCCTACTAATTGCTTAAGGGTCCTAAAAAATACTTTCCAACTGATTCACTTCATGCATTACGAAGATCTTTGGGGGATTAGTTAAGAGAGCTTTGCCATTTATCTACCTTTGTTCCTCTAGTAACACTTTAAACCACAAAGGCTTAAAATATACAGGATTGGCACTCATGAGGGAACTAATCTTAGAGAAGAAAGAGAATTGACACAAAAGCTAGGAATTTAGTAAGACATTATTAGGCAGTTTCTTAAACTGATTCAATTTTCAAAGTAAATCTTCCAAAGACATTGCTAAAGCTGGACCAAAATTATTAAGTACATTCTGCTTAGGCTGCTCTCTCTGAACCCACAGGAGACCACAAAGCTTCCCCCAGGGAAGAGAACACCACTGCCCATAGGAGCTACAGGCTCTGCACTCCCACACAGGAACAGAGCCAAGCCTGAAAGCCAGCACAGCTTTCCCTGGGCAGCTCACAAGCAACACACATTTTCCAGGAAAGACCCCTTTTACCACTAGTAAATCTACACCTGGCTTTTACTCCATCACAGGTAAGTCAGCTGAGCTATTCTCAAAACATACTGATGACAATAGGTGTACATACATTGGTCACAGGTCTTCCACAATCTGTTTCAGTTGGTATTTCGCTTTAAGTTTCTTACTCTAAGAAAACACATTTGGCTTTAGGGAAATTAAGTTTCACCTAATTCTTGCAAGCAGGCAAGTCCTAAAAAACCAAGTGTCTGTTCAGATTCATAAAACCTGTTAAGAACTAACAGACAACACAAAACAGACCAAGTATCACTCATTCAAGAAGCACAATGACCACAAGGCAGAACACTATCAAAGCATCAGCACACTTTTTTCAATCCTGCTTCAGCCACATTGGAGCTGCCCATGGGCAGTATGGCCTGCACTCAGCCAGGCAGTTTTCTGTGGTCCTTGCCTCTTGCTCATTGTCCTTTTTCCTCACATGTCTATGTACTTTTGACGTGCAACATACAGTAGGAGTATCCAGCATGCTGAAATTCAGCTCAGTGTTGTGGTATCCCCAAAACCCATTAAATGTGCCAAACACATGCTCCAAAATGATCACTTTCTGGCATAACTCATGCTCCTCTTCCCTCATCTCATGATGCTGGCTGGCTTCTGCATGGTTTTAAACAAGCAAGATGTAGGCTTGAGCCAAATGCCTATCCCAGAAAGCACCTCTCCCCACTGCTCATTTACAGGGCTATAAATGTTATCCAGTCAACCTTAGAGTAAGGCAAACATGATATTTTGAGATGTTCAGTGATGTTTTCATATCTGCTCAAAACATCACTGTTTAAAACCTCAAGAAAAACCTGGGGGGAAATAGTGACTCCCTGAAAATGAAAGCCAAATTAACATGGGGCATACATACCATGTATTTCAGGTTAGAGAATATAGCCCAAAAAGAGGTCAGGTTAGAGAATATAGCCCAAAAAGAGCCCATGTCAACTCTACACAGAACAAGAACAACATAATTTCACTGACAAAATACAGCACTCAGCAATATTCCTGGAACCTCATTCATCACCTTCTTATAATTGAGGATATTGATTCTTTCTACCAATATTCCTTTTAGAAGAACCACGTTGGTATTGAAATGTTCTGCAGCTGCTGCTGTTGCTTTGTATTCATCATCATGAGCCACAGTCCCATCACTCAGTACCTTAATTCAAGCAGTATCTCACATTTTCATTCACCACCCACTGTAATCTTCTCATTTTCACTGCAATTGGACAAGCAGAGCAACTACGATGAGATTGTCTTTTTGAAAGTCACCAAAAGTGCCACTCACACACAATTTTCATGTCTGTACAGCGTTCATATCACTTACAGACACACCCAAGAGATTAAAAAAGAGAAAAATGTATTTGTTCATTATTCTAAGTTACTTTATATATGCCAATACATCAGAACACATTCTGTACGTGGAAATGAACAAAAACCATGCAGACTTGATTTTAAGTTAGTTGGTGGATAGTGCCTAGGAGGAATCAGCTTTATGTTCCTATAAACATGGCTACATTAGATCACATGAAAAGCACATTTACACAACTACACTTTCTCCATCAGTGGCCAAAGAAGGACGTCTACTGACTGCTGGAGCCCAAACATGAGATGCAAAGCAAAAATTTTTAAAACTTGCCTGAAAAATAGTCTGAAGAGATGCTTGCAGACAAAAAGGAGTAATTGTGATGATACAGCTAACCATTATTACCTAGCAACACAGAAGAAAAGATGTTTGAAAAAAAAATCATCTTTCTTATTAGACCTTGAGATGGAAGTTGGAAAAACCAGATCAGTTTTAGGTTTAAGTTTTTATATTAGTGTCTCCATTTTCAAAAAGCACAAAAGATGCAATTTGTTTTAAAGACACACTGGGAGTTAATGGAGATCAGCAACACAGCGTTCATCTCTACACTCCCTGACTTAAGCATAAATATCTCTCCTTACCCTCTCCCTAAGTGATCTGTATTAACAGTAATTTCCTCTTATTACAGACACTTTATTCATTCTTTTGCTTTATCCTCCTTTCAGACAACTCCAACAAATTACATACTTCACAGGAGAGAAGCGTGTAGCAGATATATAGTATGGGAGGGGGCAGGATATACAGGTCCATGGAGGTCCCAGACAGCATACACTAGCTTGCCTAAATTCCTGGAAGATGGATTATATATGACTTACAAGAAATGAACTATGAGTGTTTGTAAGTACAGGATATATATTCTCATCTGCAAAAAAGTTTTCAGTATAAGTTTCATTAATTTTGAAGTACAAGTTACAGCCATCTCAAGCCAATCACAAAATACAGTCATACAAAAGAGCACACTATCAGACTTCATCAGATTTCAGCAGATTCAACATTTAGTGAACATTACGTAGGAGCTCCTATACAAGAGGAAAACCAAACGTATACAAAATTTGCTAATGAAATCTATTGGTATGGTCAGGACTACAGAACATATTACTCGGCATGCAGGACATTTGTTACAAAGAACCTTTGTACATTACTTTTCACGAACACTTTAGCAAAGGTGCCAAAAGCAAAAAGAACCTGCACATGAAGATATTTCTATTGCTACATCAACTGGAGAATTAATTGCTTTGTTAGGAGGTGCTGGTTTTCTTCCGAAGGCATTACTGCTTTAATGGCTAGTGATGATGAGCCAGCCGCAACACATCGTAGCTGAGTAAAGCCCTTAGGCGGAGGAGGAATGAATTAGGATCCCTCTCACTCTGCTTTCCCAGAACTTACAGAAACCTCATTAAACACAACACCTGTGCTCCTCTTAAGAAGAGGATCAATAAGTTTCTGAGTTAGACAGTTCCATTTCTTTACAACCATAAATACTGATGTGATGGACAGATTTGTCGCATGGGACAAATGCACATACACGGACGTCACAGGGAGATGCCACAAAGTTGACGCAGATTTATGGTAGGGCACAACCAACTAAAATTCCTAACTTACTGGAAACAGTTTCATCCTCTCTCCTCAGAAAAGCAATTTTTAATTTTTTTTTTTTTTTCTGACAAGGCAGAATAAATGATTTCTTTGGCAGTACTTTGGTACCACTGCAGCGCCAGACAAAGCCTTTTCCAGCGCGGAGCCGGGAGCGGTGCCCGGGCGGGAGTCCCCCGGGCACCACGGGCAGAAGGAGCCCGGCGAGCCCCGCACCCGCCCGGCAAACAGCGCGATTAGGGTGGAGAACGACTCCCGGCCCCTGGCCGGGCACCCACCCTTAAACGCCCCAGCGCGGCTGCCAAAAGCCACCAAAACCCGGCGGTGCCCGTGGTGCCCCGGTCCCGGCTGGGGGAGGACGCCGGTCTCCCCCGGGCGGGCTTTCCTCTGCCCCACTACCCATACCCGATCTCGCGGCCAGCACCTTTTCGAAGGCAGGACCGGCACCTGCCGACCTTCCCTTGGCCTTCGCTCTCGCTCACCTGGAACTCCAGCCCGTAAATCACAGGCGCGTCGTCCTCCATCGCGACCCCCCCCAGCCTTGCCAGGCAGCCACCGTCGCGTCCGATGCTTTCTGACCCTCGGCGCGGCCCGTCGCCGGCCGCTTCCGGGAGCTGCGCGCGCGCAGCCCCGCCCGGCCTAGCCCGAGCGCAGGCGCAGTGTGGGGGGAGCGGCGCCGGACGCAGCGCGGCGCGGAGGTGACGGGACGGGACGGGACGGGGGGGAACCGGACGAGACGAGAGGGGAGAGAACGGGACGAGACAAGAGGGGAGAGAACGGAGCGGGACCGAGCGGAGCGATCGCGCGGCCTGAGGGTCATTCGGATGGGCGGGTGCTCACTGGAGCTGTGCCTGGAGGGGGCCGTGGGGGAGGCGGGGCCCACCCCCACCGCGGAGTGTCCGGGCCGGGGCTGCGGGCACTGCCCCCGCCTGGCACTGCCCGTGCCGAGCGCTGCCCCCGCCGAGCGCTGCCCCTGCCCAGCGCTGCCCCTGCTGAGCCCGGCCGTGCTCGGCAGC
This sequence comes from Setophaga petechia, assembly GCA_024362935.1. Lineage (NCBI taxonomy): Eukaryota > Metazoa > Chordata > Aves > Passeriformes > Parulidae > Setophaga > Setophaga petechia. The sequence continues at coordinate 19,561,412 of JANCRA010000002.1, forward strand.
TGCACTGCTGACAGCCGGGAGCCAACGCTGCGCTTTGCTGAACCTAGCGGGACCTAGCGGGTCCTTGAGACCAGGAAAGCAAATGTTGAGTCGCTAGAACGGGTTGTCCGGGAATGTTGGGGGGGTCCCAAACCTGGAGGGGTTTAAGGGCAGGTTGGATGGGGCTCTGAGCAACCTGGTCCAGTGGAAGGTGTCCCTGCCCATGGTGGGGGGTTTGGAATCAGATGATCTTTTAAGGTCTGCTTCCAAACCAAACCATTCTCTGATACCGTTCTATGGTACTGTTTCATGTGTGTTTAGTGGGAAGCATTTGATTTTCAATCTCAATAGTTTTACGACTTGTAGAAAACATAAAGAGAAAATATTTTCAGAATTGATTCTGTGATTAGACATTAAATAGTCACATCACTTTTTTAAAGGAAGAATTTTACTATGGTATATCGACTAAAATACTGTGGCATTTTACTTTTGTATGGTACTTAGGAGTTTTGCTATGACACCTGAGCAATATACAAACAATAAAACTAATTCTTGTTTTGGTGGGGGCTTCTCCTTTTTCAGTTACTATGGAGAATAATGAAAACAATGCTAAGGATGCAAAGAGTGCCTCAGCTGAAGATGACAGCAGAGACATAGTTCAGCAGAAAACTCAGGAAGAAATTCTCTTTCATGAGGAAACCATTGACCTTGGTGGAGATGAATTTGAGTCTGAAGGGAATGAAACTGTATCAGAGGACTCAAATAATTTTGTAGATAAACTTAATGAGCAAATGATGGAGAGTGTCATTATTTCAGATTCTCCAAACAATAGTGAAGATGACACAGGTGAACTTGGTTGTCTTCAGGAGATAGTAGACCAAATGGAAGCTAAAGATAATCAAAAAACACAGGCAGAAGTGGATAAAGAAGAGTTTTTAAGTAATGAGAGTGAAACTGAACATGAAGAAACTCCTAAAGACATTTCTGAGATTGGAACAGATGATCAGGCATCTTTAAAGGAAGACTCAATTCAGGAAGCAGTGAAGGAGGAACCAAAGCTGGGAAACAATGTTCCTGTTGAAACAAAACCAAATAATGTTGATGAGAGCACACCTGAGGACCAGATGTTGTCACCCAGTACTACCAAACCATCGTCTGAGGCTGAGCCCATTCCTGTGTGCACCATCTTCAGCCAAGCAAACAATGCTAGCTCCCAGCCACAGTTGTTCCTACCTGATGGTTTTGAGCCTCAGATGGTGAAATCTCCCAGTTTTAGTAGTATAATGGAGACTCCCGTGAAGTATAATCCACAGGTGGTTCAGCCAAGTCCCAGTCTAAGCAAGTTCTTTGGTGACACTGTTAACACTAATACTTTAGCTTCTGATTTTTTTGATTCATTCACGACATCCAATTTTATTTCTGTTAGTAATCCCAATGCAAGCTCTTCAGTTCCAGAGCAAATGTCCTCTCTTTCTAATGGTGGAGATGGTTCTTCATCTAACCCTACTTTCCCTGTGCAGAATGGGAGACCTGAAGCAGGTGGTCCCCCATCATCTCTAGAAATAAGTCAATCCCCCAAACCATTTTCACAAATCCAAGCTGTGTTTGCTGGGAGTGATGACCCGTTTGCCACAGCCTTAAATATGAGTGAACTAGATAGAAGAAATGATGCTTGGATTCCCAGTGAGGAGACAAGAAATGTTCTCATTTCAGTTGCCACCCAACAATACAGCACCGTGTTCATAGACAAGGAGAATCTCACCATGCCTGGATTGAAATTTGATAATATCCAGGTAAGAGTCTGTTACTGTATCGTCCTCTGTGATTATATTTTAGAAATACTGTAGATCTGTCCAATAATCTGTGTATCATAGTACTTCATATTGTTGCTGATGGTCACCTTGTGTGTATTACTTCAACCCTAATTAGAAAATGCAGTGTCACTGCTGCCTTGTAGGAGGAGGGTAAGACCAGATCTCATTTATTCACAGTGACATTTGTTTGCTGCATTGAAAACCAGTGTTGACAGCTTCCATAGAAGCCAAAGCTGTTTATATATTTAAGTACTTTATTTCTGGTCCTCTGAGTTAGTAAGATAATAGTGGTATTTGGAATATATACTCACCCTCTAAGCTGTGCTACAGTGTCTAAGCAGATAGCTTTGTTTGTGGATTCCCTGTTGTGATTGAGTGGGAAATTATTTCACTCATGTTCACAGAGGTTTCAATAATGTTAACATGGGCTGAAATGGCATCATTTCTCTCTTCCCCAAGTGATGGAAAGGTATAACCTCTAAGAAAGATTGAGTACTGCAGCAAGCTGATGGCAAGGGATAACCCCAAAATTAAAAGACTAGAGGACATCACAAAGCAAACAACATAGTAGTGAAAAGTAATTTTTTTGTCATCTATCAATTTCTAACAGATGAGAAGGCATAAAGCATTTTTTTCAGAATTAGGGAAATTTTACTTACATGTATTCAGGATTTCTCATGAAGTAGTTTTATCCTGGCTGCTCAGCCAGACTTGCTATCATGATGTTTTGGTTTTTTTCTTGAAACAGGCTAATCCTACTTTTTGATATCTATGCCTCTAGATAATAGAATTGTTGTGTAGATAGATGGTGTTGAGAGTTTGGATGCTTTAGTCCTTAATTATGCATAACAAAGACCATCAGTCAATAGTCAAATACAAGTAGAGAGCAGTCTGCAGTAACTTCCCAATCTGCAGGAGCTATCAGAAGAGTTTCTGGAGTGAATCAGGTCCAGACTTCTAGATGAATTGTCTGAAAAATCTTGGGTTTCTGTCACAAGCAATAAATACCATACCACACTGCTGCTGCTTTTTGGGTTTGCTTTATCTTAAAACATTAGTTTGTTATCACAGAGCCAAATAATTAGTGTGAAAGAAAACACTATAACAGGAAGCTACTCCTCCTCCAGTTGTACCCAAAATATCCCTTAGACCTTGATGAGTTATTCCAGTGTGTACTCTTTCTCTCCTGACAGCTTATCAGTTAGACAGATGAAGTGATCCCTTCTGCAGTCTCCAAGGATGATGGTCTCCTTTTTGCAAGCTTCGTTTTTTACAATAGCTCTCTTTCACCTTCCTCAGTGCAATCTGGGATTAAAGGCTTGTTTCTGCTGATCAGTCCCTAAATCTGGGCATGTGCAAATATGCAGATCTGCCATTTAGTACATAGTTGAAGGGAAGATGTTTGACAATGTCCATGTAATGTATTTCTACAAAAGACCTGATGTAAAATCATCAGTGGAATTAAAGGAAATCCTAATGCTTTCTTCATTGTCTATAATTTATTAGAGTTTCATAGACATGTCCACAGGGGAAAATTCTGAAGTACTTTATGTTTAGAAAACTTTCCTCACTTTCAGTTACTGCTTTTCAGTGGCCTGAGTGCATGCCTTGACTAATTTGACATCCCCTGGTTTGGTATCATTGTTCCATAGTATTGCAAATTGTGTATTTAACTTTGTAATTGTAGAGTGCTTGAAACGTCAACTGAAACATTGTGGGAGGTATATTATCAATGTTAAAGTAGCTTCCAACAAGGGTCATTACAGCTTTGGTATGAATAGTTTGCTAATGCCGAATGTTAATGCAAGATGTTAAACCAAGCTGCATGCAGTGGACAGATAAGTTGGTTGAAAAATGCAATTGCAGTGAGTGAATTCTAAGTGTGCTTCAGGGAAGGACTGAAATTTCACATTATATGTGTTGACAAGCTTAGGACTTTATTTTTTACCCAGGAAGTATATTGTAAGACAAGTCTTATGTCAATAAATCACACCAAGAAAAATACTGAATGACTTTTATTTCAGCTGCATACTATTTTTTGACAATCATTTAAAAAACGTTGTGTTTTAAACTTATCTTGGGTTGTGGTAAAGATGGTAAAGGTTATCTGTAGCAGTGTTCTCCAAGCATCAGAATAAATCTGAGTGCTGCTTTTTATGCTCTTTCCATTATGCCTTTTTTTCATGAGTTACTTTCTTCTGTCATTGTCCTTTGTTTCATTACATTCATTTTTACCGTTTCCTACACCAAAGGACTGTTGGATCCAAAGTACTGTTGGGGTGATTTAAAAATTCTTCTGTATTTATGTAATTTTGCACACACTGTCTTTTCTTAATTCTTTGGACTCTTCTGTCTGGCAGATCTGTTGTTTATTCATAGGGTAAGTGACATCATTAGGGGTAAAAATTTTCCGTGCAGTGAAACAGTGGTTCTCATTCCTTAAGAAGCTAGACAGGAAACACAAATATATTTCCCATCACTGTCCATGGAGAAAGTTGAAACACTTAATTGTGTTTGTCATTGCTAAGCTCTGCTGTTATTATATGCAGTTCACTCTCTTTTTAGGCAGACAGCTGTTGAGCTCAGATAGCCCATTTTCTCTGACTGATGCCTCAGCTAGTTCTTTTGAAATTTATAACACTTTTTGAAGGGCTGCTGTTTACTTTGGCTTATGATCTCTCAAAGTTTATTTTCTGTGGATATTTAAGGCTAACTTACTGTGTGCATGTTTATTTTTGATCAATAGATTGCACCTTTCAATGTTAACATACATTACAAAAACCTGTTAAACTTCCTGGGTTTTAGAGGATCTTTGAGGAATATTTTCTAAGATTTGTGAATAACAATAGTATAAAAAGGAAATAAATCTGAATGTGTCAATGCTAACAGAAATCTATACATGGAAGAAAAAATACAGCAAATTATGTGGAGTACATGTAGAAGTTTTCATTCTGATGGTGTATATACACATGCAGGTATATTTATTACACATGTAACGCACTGGAAAATTTGTATTTCTCTAGAGGAAAGAACTCTTTTGCTCAGTTTTAATTCTACATTTTATTTTGCTGAAATAATGTTTTAAATAGTCTTGTTATCTGTTTTCTTTTTCTGTTCCATGAACACCAAGGGAGATGCAGTAAAAGACCTAATGGTTCGCTTCTTGGGGGAGCAGGCTGCAGTGAAGAGACAAGTTTTAAATGCCAACTCAGTAGAGCAGTCATTTGTAGGCTTAAAACAGCTAATTGTAAGTAACAGTCATCATATAATATATATTTAATATTTTGTTTCTCTCAAGGTAATTGGGAGCTACTGACTGAGGAGAAACTGGGGGAAAAATCTGTGTTGGTCTATTCCTGACCCTTCAATAGTACTAGCCAAACTACAATAGTCTTTAATGGGAATGACACTGGGGTTTAACTGTTTGGGTTTAAATCACATAGTAAACGTTTTTTTTATGTGCATAAGTTACAAAAAATTATTTTAAGTGACTGTGAGTTTTTATGTAATACAAATGGTTGCAAAACAGATTTTAATCATATTTTTGTTTACATGTGTATGTACTTATGTTTTCAGCTGTGTGTTTTATAAAAAGACATAAAAGTTGTAAATGGCAAGCCAAACTGGTATGATAATTTCAACTGCCTGAATTTTTACCTCAGTGCCAAAAACTAAAGCAAATTACTTCCAGAGGAAAGCTTAACCTAATCCTTTCATTAATGTAAATATTTCTGTTCTGAAAATAATTGTGTCTAGCAGCCTTGTAAACCTTGCCTTGTTCCTTTAACCATTGTGTTTCTGTGCAGAATTCATTACTATTACATACATGACTAAGCCTTCTTTAATCTGATGACGTAACAAGATGTTTTGGATTCACTTTATTTTTGAAAAAATGGATGAAAAATTACTGAGGAAAAGTAGTGAGGAATTATCGGGACAGGCTGTATTTAGTATTTAACATCCTTTAATTTAATCTTGTGACTTTACATGTAAAGCTCCAAAAGAGATTACTTCTTTGTCATGTTAAGAATAGTCTAGGAGGTCTCAACAAGCACTGTTAAAGGAATTCAGAGGAAATTTTAGAAACTAAGCATGAAAAGACAGATTGTGATCTCCACCCTAGACACATGTTTTTCTGTTTATCTCAATGTTTTGCTTGACTTGAGAGGGTGTGGCGGTGCTGAAGGCTGAGCCCGGCTGGCCCACAGCGATGCACAGCACACAGCCTGTTGAGGGGCACGGGCAGCTGCAGATCCAGGACCTCCGGCGGGAGCGAAACTGGATAATGAATGCCCTTTCCCAGAGCTCCCTCCACGTCCGTGGTGGAGGAGGCAGCTCCGGCAGGCTAGGCAACAGAATCAGCAGCACGAGTCCAGAGGACGAAGAAGCAGACGCGAGGCGACAATTCTCGGCAGCAGGGGAAAGGTTTATTGGAGAAGGAAAAGGATATGGGCAAGAAGGAGGCTGCAGGGAACTGCCCCGAGGGGCGGGGTGAACAGAACTTATATAGGGGGACCAGGGGGAGGTGGATCCCTTCCTCTGGCCAATGAACATAATACTTAACTTAATAGGCATAGGGTGGCAACAAATGAAAGCACTAGAGGGGTGGGACAGCCCTCTCCTGCCCAATCACCCTCTGCCCTGGAGGGAATGTTCTAGGGAAAAGGCAGGGGCAGAGAGTGACAGGCAGGCAGGCTGACAACTCAAAAATGACAGGGAGGGGACAACTGGATACAAAAAGGCGGGAGTTGCTAAGGAAACAGAATGACGGACAGCCCTACAGGGAGAAAAACAGGGGGAGGGGAAGCCCGGCAAGCGCCATCTTAAGTAAGTAAAAACCATAATCAAACTGAACTGAGAAAGGGGAGGGAGGCTGCAGGGGCGCACCGCAACAAGAGGGGAAAAAAAATCTTAATGCAAAAGTCTTGTACCCATCAGTGTCTTAAGTAGGAAAAAGCTTTTTTTTTCCTGCATCTTCCAGAAGAGAATTTTTGATGTGTGGGAAATACCTTTCTTATTTGGCCTGGTAGTGGTGTCTGTGCAAGACCTTCTTCTATGGTGCAGACCATCTTGTACCTTAAATTACAATGCTGGTGCTGCTGATAGTGTTTTTGCTTTGTGCCTGCTCTTAAGCATCAGAAGAGTTGAGTTAAAGCTTTTAGGCCCAAGGCAGTGAAACTAGGAGGCAGTCTGCAGCTGTAGGATATTTTGTTACTTATGGTATTTATGGTTAGTTACGTTACTTACAGATTTTTTTTAAAAAAAAAAAACCTAGCCTTATTTAGAATGGTGGGGTTTTTCATAAAATAGAAACCATTCGGGTGGAAGTTAGAATGTTCTTTGGTTTTCAAGGCTTTCAGTCATTAGCTGTTAGTTGGTTTTGAGTATGCAAAATGACTTTCTCAGTTTAATTTGTAGAACTAGTTTCTTTTTATGATGAGAATTAGTTGGTCTTTTTTTGTTCCCTTGCAAACACTGCATTTCTTGTTAAAGTCTAAATGTAGAAAATTTATTTCTGATTGACTAGAGTCTTTAAAGTTAAAGGGATTTCAGACTTTAAAACATTAAAATCCTATGCTAGATGATATTAACTAAAAAGATAATGCTTTTTACATACATAATAGGCCAGAATGACATATAATAGCTAGTCTGTTACTAGTCACTTTGTTTATGAGAGAATTTGTGACCAAATATGTTCAGCAAATAAATCTTTTAATGCAAAGGACAACTTACAGGCAATGTTTATCTTGAGATCTAGTTAAAAACTAGTGAATATTTGAAATATTGCTGTGCAGTTTCCATACAGTTAAGATTTTTCCTTAGCTGTTAATTTGGTATCCTTCTGTACCAGACATGAACATGAGATTTTTTGTCACTTAGTTAATCCCTTGCAGCAACTTAGAAGAGTGTATTTTGAATGCATTTGCAGTGCAGAAGAGAAATGCTTAGAATTAGGATAAATTTCACCTTCAGACTGGTATCTGTTATTTAGGTGTTTACTTGTGAGTTGTTGTCTGAACTCACAGTCAATAGAGACCTAATAGTACAGCCCCTGATCACAAGCTAAATTTAGATGGGTTTCCATCTAAAGTCCCAACAATTATCACACGCTCTAGGAAGACACCAGTGACAGCTGAATCCAGAAGTGAATGTTTAGTCCTGTTACGAAGAAATTTGTTAGGATAAAATTCTCAGATGATCTTGGGCAAACTCCAATGTGTTATGGGGACAAAAAAAAGGAAAAAAATGAAAACAGTATTCTAAGCCTGTCTACTTCAGAGGAAACTGCTTCATTAGTATCTAGTTATTATTTTAATGCTGTGTGGATGGAAAAATATGCTCACCAGTACACCAAATTTTCAAACCACAGGTTTTCAGCTGCAATTCTGAAGCTTTTCTATTCTACCATATGATTAATTCTGTTAGCTTATTTGGCTGGTTTAATAAATACAAATATACTGCTTCTACTTTCAAAGGCTATTTCAGAAGTTCATTCCTTTGGTTGTTAATCAAAGGCATTCCAATCAGTCCTCCTTCAAAATCTTTCTTCTAATCAAAGCTAAAGTTGTTTACAATCATTTAAGTGTTTTGGTCTTATGTTGCTTTTTAAGTAATTTTTTTTCCTTAATATTTGCTGCTTCTTCCCTGCTACTTTGTATGAGCAGACAGCCATGGCACTTCCACTTCTCAGATTTTCTTTTTAAAGGAAAAAATAACCCTTCTCTAATCATCTCTTCTTTAATCATCTTGTCCTGGATGCCTTCATAATCCTCTTTGGAGCTCTTCTCAGACTCTCTCCCAATTGAAGCTAACATCTTTTTGTTATCATTGCTCAGAACTCAGCACATTACATTGTAAATGACACCACTTGCCTTGTCTTTCACCTTTTCTATTGTTCTGATACTGTAAATCATCTGGTCCCTGTTTAGTGATGTGGTCCTTACATAATATTGACAGTACCACCTCCTAGGTTACATCTAGAAATGAAGATAGCACCTCTTTTAACCAGGGCTAGAGAGGAATACCTTATATTGGACTGTTTCCAGTGTGCATTCTTGAGTAGTACCTTCTCACATTCCTGTAAGAATTCCAGTAAAAAACATTTAAGTAAAAGCACTTCTGTGGGTAAGATGCAGTTAGTGCTTGCAGCAAATAAAGTTGGAGACTGATGTCCTTTGGGGAGGATCATAAAGCAGTCTGCAAAAACTTCCTCATGTACAACTAATTGTCCAAAACCAAAATTTATCAAGAAGTTGATAAGCTGAACTTCCAAAGGTGTGCCTTTTCTGATGAGATCACCAACAGTAGCATCATGTCTAAGATGAATAGTTTTTCACCAGGAACTGAACTCAAGTTGTTAAACTTGGTTAACAAAATTGTTCAGCATCAATTTGGTCAATTAGCTTATTTGAATGAGATTTTTGCCAATAAGCCAAAGATGGTTTATTGAACAACTGTTCTTTCACATTTTCAGTTTCTTCTCTGGGATGGGCAGCAGTGAATTGGAAATGCTCTACTGATAGCAAAACAATATGGAGGTGGTGGAGGTGAATTAGTTTTACAACTTTAGGGCTTTAAAGAGAAGGGGCTGCTGAAGCAGTTCTACACTGTAATTCTATAATAATTCGTGAATGGAGTTATATATCTGTACTGAATAAGTTTTTATATGTTTTTTATATGTTTTAACTGAAAACAAAATCTGGGTTTTCAATTTCTAAAAAGTTTTAGCAATCTGGCATAGGAATATGCATTTACTCTAGAGCAAATAAATGTAAGCAAGATCTTCTCATCACAGTGTTGCTTTGTTTTACAGCAGCAAATACAAGGTGTAAACTGCAATTATGTTAGTTCTTGTTATTCCATATTTTAGACTGGTTTTTACCCTCATTTGAACAAATAGTACAGTCTTGCTTACCAGAGGCCTTTCTGATGTTTTCAGTTGTAAGGTGTCTGCAGCCAGAGAAAAATGCAGTCTTTCAGAGTCGTAATACTTAGAAAAAGTATCTTGTGTATCTTGCAGTGGCTGTATCTTGCCACTGTTAATATGTAATGTTTCCTCTAAATATGGAATAATATCCTCAAGCTGCTAGACCAAAAAAGGGTTACTAACTACATTTTCTTAACTGATGTGTAAATGCTTTACCAATGTAATTTACAGGGGAGAAGCATGTCATAGCTAGTGGAGGAGGACATTTTAATCACTTTAATGGTGTTACAATGTCGAGTTAATGACTCCCTTTGAGTCTGTTTTATAAAAGTCATATATTGTTACTTTTGCACATGAGTAATGTTGTGCTTTTGCATATATTTTTAAATATAACAAACTTGGATACAGTGGTATAACATACATATTCACTTTTTCGTTATAAATTATCCTTAAAACAGGGGAGGGGATTGTTCTTTTGTTTCTAAATCAGTGAGCAACTTCCTACATTTTTATAGCTGATTTGAGAGGAGGTGGTAGTGGTACAAACTGTAAATGTGTGCATTTGGGAAGAGGTTGCATTTCTGTATTAAGAAGCAACTAATTATTGGATGGAATTTCAGTGGTTTTCCTGAGAGACTGAATGATGTTATAAATTGTCTTTGTGTATCAGAGGAGTTCCCTTTTCATCATTGAACACCTATTCTGTAGATTTCCAGTCTACGTGCCTGTCTTTGCTTCACAGAAAAGTTACATTTGAAATCTGTTTTACTGTGCAGTTTCCCTGTCTGTATGTAAACCTCCCCCAGGATTTCTGGGTTTTTCTGAAGAACAGAGAAGTTCTGTAAGGTCTGATGCAGTGTCTGTTGGGTGGCTGATCTGCTTGGCCTAGCTTTGATATATGTACAGCAGTTGGTACTGAAATGGTTTGGATTTTTAATTTTTGGTTAGATATATGGATTTTTTTTTAAATCCTTTCACTAGATAAACATCTAGTCTAATAGTGTTTAAAAAGTACAGAAATCATGCTGGCTGGTGGCTTTCATTAGAATAACAGCAGCTCCATACTTTTGGGGGGAGTGGAAAGATGATATTAAGATTGTGTGGAGAGTAGTTCTCTTCTTTCAGGCTGCTGCTATGTTAGTGAACTATTCAGCAATAATATTTGGCTGACGGTATTTTTTCTTAGAGAAATTAGTGTTTTCACACAATTACAGCTGGACAACCATATCCTGATCATCACAGAATAATTATTTTTATCTTTAAGAATGTTCTTCAGTATTTTTTATGCTGTATCTGAAGCTGTAGTGTCTATATTTGCTTTGGGTCTCTACTTACAACTTATAAACACAAGTTAGATATAAGGAACCTGGATTTTAAGAACTGTGTGATCGTAGACCAAAGGAAGCACAAAAGTGACCTGCAAAGTTTTGAGGGATGTTTGAAACAGATAAAGATTTCTGGTGGACTGGCAACTCTTAAGCCTGGTACAATTTGCCTAAGACAATAATTTGTCTAGTTAATGTCAAATTAGAGTTGTACTGCCATCAGTCTTCTATTAAGCTTCCAGAGAGAATTGTGCTTCATGACCAGCAGGCAGCTCACATTTTGAAATAATTTCAAATATTCATCTTCGAGCAAAGACTGTTTTCACAATAATTGTCAGACTTGCTTCTCTTGGCTGTCTTGGTCGATAAAGTACTTTTTGTCCATGCCTGAAATAGAATTTAAAAGATTGTAGCAACTGAGTTGATCGTAAGTGATATTTTTTGGTCCTAACTCTCATTTGGGAAGACAAGTTGAGCAGTTCTAGTTTAGCAGTTTTTTAGTTTTTGTGTTTGCTCCTATTCTAAGGATAATAAGAATGTAGTTTGTCTCTCCAGAAGAGGAATGAATTTCAGGTAACCTAAGTCAGTATCTTTCAGCTTTTCTAAATTGATACAGGTAGATGTTGGAGGATATAATAATACATTATCAATTCCTGCTCTTCCATAAGAAAGTAGATGGCTCAGAGTGTGCCATGCTGCTTCATGGTCTTACTGTCAGCCAACTTTTACATTTCCAGTGAAGCTCAACTTTGTCTGGCGTCTGACAATGCAGAGAGGAGAGATGAGGTGGTTAGTGTGTGGTGATCTCTGTAGGGGCCTGTTTGCAGCCTGTGTGGCTGCAAAATAGAGGCCAGAAAATAGGAAAACTCTTCAGTTGTTACTGCTGGTTTTTCAGTGTGACTGTTTGCTGTATTTCTAAAACAGTGGAGAGAAAATAATAAAATACTAGTTCAGGATTAGTATCTGGACTTTGCAAGCACCAATACAAATGTATTTTATTCCTTCACATTTCATCAGACAACATGATTATTTTATATTGCTGTTATATTTTTTTATGTATTAAGAAACTACCTGAAAAAAATATTATTTTCCGGAATAGCGTATATTTACTTTAAAATGACCTGCTGGATACATGTCTCTTTAAAAACTCCTCTGTATAATAGAAAAGTATAACAGTTAAAACCTGTGAAGCATTAATCTATGTTTTAAGGGTTTGGTTTGTTGCATCAGACTATACAAGGCAGAAACATTGGGATATTTCTGTTGAAAAATTGATTAACAGTGTGAGACTACAGTTTGATTTGTCTAACTAGGAATGTCTTTGTTCTATGAATAAAAAAAAAAAACTAAGAGTATTTTGAAATTAGTGATTCAGTGGAAATTCAAATGTTTGTGTTTTGTAGGTGTAACAGTTGTTATTGTTCTGAAATTATAATTTTTGCATGGTATTCTTCCTTGTTCTTTGTTTTTGATTAATAGGAATTTTGTATCCTGGACAATGGTAAAAGTTTATCTTCATTAGGTGAACTGTACTAGGGGTTATAATCTGAGATACTGAAGTCAGTGAGATGAGAATGGGCATTGAATACTTTATGACTGTAGAGTACCTTCGATATTATTGATAATGCCTGGCTGGCAATTTTTTCTCCTTCTTTTAGGAGAAAACAAAGTTGTGAATATTATATTGTATTCATTTATATAATCAAACATGATATAGCTTTAAGTTTAGAATTCCGTATGGTATTGTATATTCTTTTGTTTTAGTGACCTGGTGATGTTAATACTTGATTTCCCTTTTTGCCTAATTAGACATGCAGCTTTGACAAATGACATTCTGCTTCTCACCAGCCAGCTCTCCTGACCTTGTCATTATTACTGATGGGTACATGTCGCTGCTGCAGGCAAAATCAGCAGTTGTGCATTTTAGGGACATGATGATTTTGCTACTTATTCTTTCTTCTTCCCAGAGCAGTAAAAACTGGAGGGCAGCAGTTGACTTGTGTGGGCGGCTTCTAACTGCACATGGTCAAGGCTATAAAAAAAGTGGACTGCCTGCTAGCCATACAACAGATTCTTTACAGGTATGTTTAAATATGCTTTTGTCACTTTTTTATCAACAATATTCATAGTGACATTTTTTTTAACAGGATCAAACTCCTTTTCCTAATTGTAACATAGAAACTGAGGTTATTTAAGTATTTTAGCAAGACATTTTTTCTGTTTGCTTATGTAAAGTAGGCCTTCATTTAAAACAAACTTACTTTTTTAAGGAAAATCCAATCTTGATTCTATGTTTTTAAGTGTTTTTACTCTAGTAAAATGGAATTTGTTTTGCTGTTTTGGAAGACTCATTCTGCTAAAGTTCATGGAACTGTCTAGATTGTGAACTTAATAGTAAGATTCTCCATGTTAGAAATGTGTTCATGTGTTCATTTATTATTCTCAAATAATAAAATATTGCAAGTGATTCAGATATGACGAGATGAGAACTCATGTTTTTGACCCTAGTGATTTTAAAGCTCATGGTTTTTCACCAAAAAATTTTAAAGATACCGTGAAGTTGGAAAAGCAGTTAAAATACCAGATTCATAATTGGTACAGGCTAACTCATTTCAAAGAGAGGTGTTCCAATTTTGAGGCGGGCTAGTTTTTAAACTTCATCTTCGAAATCTTGAATAAATCTTGTTTATCTCTACAAACGAGTAAATATTGGTCCTCTGAGCTTTGTTTTAATGATTTGATGAAAAGTACTGTGTAAAAGAGCAGGTAAGTATAAATCCTGATTCTTTTCAGTAACAGAGAAACTCTTTACTCAGCTTTTATCAGAAAAAGTTGAAAAGTTGAAATTGTATTGGATGTGGCTTTTGATAGAAGCTAATAACAAACCTTGTCTTTCCCTTTTTTTATATGTGTCAATTTTTAGCTGTGGTTTGTGAGACTAGCACTGCTGGTAAAACTGGATCTGTTCCAAAATGCAGAAATGGAATTTGAACCATTTGGAAATTTGGACCAGCCTGATCTTTATTATGAATATTACCCTAATGTATATCCTGGACGTAAAGGTAAAAGACTTGATTTATGAAATGCTTTTCTTTTATTCCCTTTTTAACAGTCATTATAAAATCCTGGTTGGATTCAGAGGGTGTTTAAAGTTAAAGCATTGGAGAGCTGTGGATTATGTTGGTTTTGGTTTGTTTTTTTTTCCCAGAAGAACATGATTGATTAGTACATTAAAGTATTGCTCATATTGTTAGCATTCAGAAACACATAATCATGAAAATGATTATATGTAGGTGCTTTTATTGAAGAGCTCTGGGTGTCAGGGGCTACCAACCCAAATCTGACTCCGCCATGGGTTCGGGATGAGCATGTTTTTATATTCTATCATTATATAACTTTCATGTTAATTATTAAACTTATATTGTTCTATTGTCTACATAGATTTCAGCCAAGCATGGCTCCTCGTGGCCCCCCTTAAATTTCTAGCATAGTTTCTCATGATTCTTCTTATGATTATACAATAATTATATTTAATTACTAAACAATCATCACATCTAACAATTATATCATTTACCATAGTGCTTACGCAGGTGCAATGATCTGGCAAAACACAAAGCCTAACATTTTCAGAGTCTATCTTTAACATTTTCCAGGGCCCCACTATCAGTATTATGGAGGTAGTGATAAGAAGTAACAACAGGTAGGGCAATATAGGTGGGCAGTGTATTTCAGGATGCTGCTACAGAGGAAAGTTTTAACAAGTAAATATTATGTTTTAGTTCTACGATACTGAAATTAAATACTACCAAACTCAAATAGTTCATTTTACTGAAAACCAGGCTTGAAAGATGATGAGAGAGTTTATGGAAACAGGCTCTATAATCTTTTTTCTCTTCAGTTCATCCAGGTGGTATCACTATGCTATTTTTAATACTTATACACCCATATGCTACTGCAGGTGTTATTTCCTGGTTTCTAGGATTAAAGGAAAAAAACCTAAATTTAGAAGTAATTTAATAATTCTCCTTAAGTGAAATATGATTAAATGTAGTATTATTTGGTAAATAATTAAAAGTAAGTAAAAATCAGAGATTTGCTGTGTATCTCATTATTGAAGAGAACAAAAACAACACCAGCTTCAATTCTTTTTAAGCGGTTTGTCTCATGTTACAAATGCACTACTTCCCACTGCTCCAAAGAGCCCACAGGTTAGCTGCATAGTTCCACTACTCAGGACATTCTAGCTCTCCAGAAGTCTGGGTTTGAAAAGTTGCTATTTTTAAGAGCAACTTTACTCTTGTTCAGGATATTTTGAAATTTTATTTTTTATATATCTGTTATTTAGAAAATAATAACTCTTTGATGCAAGTACACTCTTGAGTGTTCTTAATGTTCTTTGGCTTTTGTATTTGAACCCCAGTGTGTAATAAGACATTTGTAAGAAGCAGTTGTTAGAGACAGTGCCACTCTGAAATCTTACAGTCCATTTTACATGGGAGAGCCTTGATGGGGTAACCTAGAAAGAAAGAAGATTTTGAGGTTTCTGAGGAAGGGAAGTTGGCGTCAGACAGTTCACAATTTTTTACAGATTATTTTGTATAGTGATGCAAAAGATCAGTTGCAGCCCAGCAAGGCCAGTGGGGACTGCCTAGAACAACTCCCTCTGACGTTACTCATGGTCCTTCAGGTAATGACAGACAATCCGTTGGAAAGGAATTGTGTCAGCTGGAAGAGTGAAAGAGGTCCTGGTCATCAGGTTGGATGGGTTTTTGGATCTGATGTTCTTAGGGCAGCTGCACACACAATAGCAATAGTTGTCTTCCACAGGCCGTATGCATGTCTCCACATCTTCTTCAATATTAAAAATAAGCTATTTTGTCTAAGAAAAATCCTTGCAGATCATGTCAGTATTTAAGGTACTTGAGTGCTCATGCCACAGATGATGCAGGGAGCAGCAGCTCTGGACAGTTTGGCCAGGTGTTGAAATCACCTGTCCTGTGATTGAGCTTTGGATCTTGGAGCAGTTGCTCAACCACTGTGGTTGTTTCATTCAAGTTATGAGGATATTGATGGTTAAAGGAGGTGAGCTTAAGGAAGATAGTCTATTTCATAATCATATGCCTCCATTAATTTTTAACAGTTGAACATATCAACGGGGACCATAATCTGATCATTTGTGAGGAAAGTAGGATCAGGGTTGGATGGAGCTGACATCTGCTAGTTGTAGATATCTCATATACATCCAACATGGGAACAGCTATTAAACATTCCTTACATAGTTTTGAGGAGAGAGAAATAGCATTTCCAGAGATGTAGGAGAACACAAGCAGTTGTTTTTTGTCTAGCCTTAAACTGTGCTATGCCGGATTATGGTTAAAGGAATTTAGTGTACATGCATTGTTAACCAGCTAATTTAAATAATAAAATACATATAAATCATTCCTGTATTTTGGTTAAAATATATTAGTATGAATACACCATCCACTGCTATTTGGCAATTTTGTGTATCATTTTTTGGTGTAATAAGCCTAAAAGAAAGGGCTTAATTTCAGCATTTTAATTTTGATTCATGGTATATAAATGGAGTAAGCACTTAAAAGTCAATTTCAGAAGTGAGAGTATAGATATAAATGATGTTCTCATTAATTGTAATACAGATAATATTTTTTGTATTCAAAATATTCATAGTAAAAAATAGTACATTAGGAAGTTTTCTGGGTTTTGTGCGTGAAGTAGGGGAAGTTTGAAACTTAAAGCAGTGAGAGTAGCCCTTCATCCATTAATCTCTGAGAAATCTATCTCAAAGAATTTAAGTTACAAGTAACTGTACAAAAAGTGAAAGATGCTTTTCCATTAATTTAACTTAACATGGCCAACATAGTCCTCTTAATTTCCCTCTGAAACTCACCTAAAGCTGTTTCCCTTTCAGTAGAGTTGCTAATCTCCATTTCTTCCTCCTAGTTTGTATGGCATTTACAACTGTGATGTGTATTGATCCCAATATTGTTGTCTTTATCATGGCTGTAAGATCTAGTCCTTCTGGAGTCTTCCTTTCCTGGTTTCTATGGGCATTTTGTTCAGTCATCTGCACTGCCTGTAGAAGTGCAGCCTCTCTGGGCATTGATTCTGCTGGGATCCTTGTGTTGGCCAGTAGGGTTGGTTAAGGCACTCATAGATCATTGCTGGTTAAGGCACTCATAGATCATTGCTGATTGATCAGGAGCAAAGAGCAGACTGTTCTCATTTTCTAGTAAAATCTTAAAAATCCTTAGTTGTAGATTTAGTTCTTTAAAATTCATCTGCATAAAGAAACTAAATAGTCATATTTTTACATATGTTTTTCTTTCATAATAGGAAGGTCTTTAGGTCAGGAACCCTGTTTCAGATGGCTTCCTGCACATCTTCATTCTTCTGTGTGGGATATGTAAGGCTGAATTTTTGTCATCATTCTTATGACAGATGGATTTCAGGACTTTTTTTAATGGTTTTAACTGTATATTTTCACAGTCTGACCCACTTCTATTCATACTATTTTTTGTCTGTGTTCCTTGTGATATATAATAAACTGTCATGTGATAGCTTGCCTAACCTGAGACAGCATTTCCATTGGTAATGCCTATGTGTTTCTGAACCTGTGAGAGCCAACAATTAAAATGGAACATTAAAATGCTATTTCAGTTTTTATGAGGTAATTTGGTCTTATTTCTGGTTAATAGAGCAGTAAGTTTCAGAAAAGTTAATGCTAACAAAATCAGTCTTCTAAAGCTACAAAACTTATGAATAATTTATTTTGTATTGCAAAGGGGGAAAAAATAAGCTATACATAAGTAAAAATTTAACTTCTGACCAGAAGCTTATGTAACATGGGGTGGGATTTCTTTCCCTTTACCCTTTTCATTTTCTTTCTGATGATGCAGCATCATCTGTATTCTTCTAAATGAAATCAGTCTTCTGTACTGTGGTGGGAAGGACCTAAATTAGGAACATGGCATTAAATATCTAGTTGTATGTGTTCTAGAAACTTACTTCATATTGTATTCCTTCCCTTGACCTGTGGTTTCAATACCAGCACAAGTTTTCAAAAGTGTGGCAGTGTTGTGACTGTGGATACACTAGTGTGTCCTGTGATAGGATCGCACTTCTGGGTGGATAGTGATTGTGTAACATAAATTTTATATATGTATATATAAAATATTTTTTTTCTATATATATAAAATAGTGTGAGTCTAGATATCACAACTGCTTTGGCATTTTTCACTATTGATACTTTTATGACATTACTAATATCCACTGTATTTAGAATTTTTATCAGAAATACATGAAAAAATTGATAGAAAAAATTTGTGTGTAATTTAATTTTTAATGTGTCCTTAGTTACTCAAGCAGTGATCTTAATTTGTTCCTTTTATTCAGTTTTGAAATTCCAGTCATTCTGAAGGAATCATGTCATACATGGTCTAGCACTGTCACACCAACCCATGTTGTTAACAAGTTTTCAGTGCTGATGCCTAAGGTGAACTGTAATAATTGTTACTACATTTTGTAAGCCCATAAAATAGCAAAAATTGTGGTGGGAAACTTGTTTTATGTCTACAGAGATACTGTGTTAGCTATGAAAACACTTATCCACTTAATATTAAACACTTTGTATTTCTCTAATGCCCACAAAAGACATTTTCCAGGAATCTGGACTGTATATAGTGCAGAGGACAGTTGCGAAGTCTGCCTGAAGCTTGGTCCTGTTTCTGAATGCCAGCCTATGCCATAAATAAGG
Source organism: Setophaga petechia (assembly GCA_024362935.1). Taxonomy (NCBI): domain Eukaryota; kingdom Metazoa; phylum Chordata; class Aves; order Passeriformes; family Parulidae; genus Setophaga; species Setophaga petechia. Next base: position 19,580,231 of record JANCRA010000002.1, read on the forward strand.
ACAGACTTGGATTGGGAAAATTATCTCCTTTATGGGATGTCTCTACAGTGGCATTTGGCCATTTTGAGTTTACTGTCTTCCTTTTTCTCTTCTACTTGTCCTCTCCAGTAGGAGGCAGGCTGGCTGAAGCTTCCTTTTTTTTAATTTATGGGGTCTGATGATGCTATAAATAATCCTTTTTTTCACCTTCCTCAGATTTGGTTAGTGGGATAACTGTGGCAGAATGTGAAGTGGTGTGAGGAAAAAAGATTAATAATAGTAAAAGGATTAATAATAAAAGATTGTGGTAGGTAGAGAAACAAAAGGAAATAACCAATTTAAAAATAAAGATAAGAGAAGAAATGCACAGGCTAATAAATTATGTCTTAGAGAGTGCTCCTCTTTGTTAATAAATTTTGCAGGAAAGCAGAAAAAGAATATTCCACCATATTGTTACATGTAGTACTGGTTTTGTCTCATTTTACCACAAATACTGCCTTAAGTTAGCACTCCCATGTCAGACTGATTGAGTCTTGGCAGTTGTTCAGGAGAGTTATTCATTCAAGCTCATGTTTGCAGTAAAAATATTAAAATCTCTAGTGGAACTGGTTACCCATTATTTTGTTTACATGATTGTGTACCTCTCCACTGCCTCTTAAAATTCACTGTTGTGTTGCTTCAGAGCTACTGTCTACCTGTAAAATAAGCTAAAATAGAGCTTGAATAAATACCACTCAAATGTTGTGGTTCCAGTTAGTTGTTCAGGCTACTCAGACATGGAAATAGAATTTTTTTCAAAATAATACAGATATTTTATTTAAGAAATGTATGTATAATCTAATGGGGTAGAATACTGCTAAAATACTTAATTACGCATTCTTCTTTCCCAAGGCTACATACCCATACATACGTAGTCTCATTGAAAAGAGTATCAGCTTTACACAGGATTTCTTAATACTATGAGAAAGTAACTAATTTCTAAATTCTGCCTTATTACAGTTATCAGTAGGTAAGATTTAGGGTGATCTCTTTGCTGCAGGGCAATTTTTGTAGTTTTCCTGCATTCTTTCTGTTATGTTTTCCTTTCTTCAATGCAAGTAACTCCAAATTACTGAGGAAGTATTTTTGAAACTTTTTAAAACCAGATCATGATTCAGAGTTTCTGTTCTTAGGTCATGTGCGGTTAAATTGTAAAGTACATGCAAGCATGTAATTTCAGATAAAATTTTCAAAACATTTTCTTTAAATGGTTACAAATATTTAGTCTCCTATCTCAACTTCAGTCTCTCTGGATTGATGGTAATAAAAAAACCTTTGGAAATTAGTCTGTTGAACTGGGATTTTTAAGTGTACTTATAATTTCTAGTCAGTGAAGCTAGGATTTAAAGTTCACTATATTATCCCTCTTAAAAATCCTATAAATTTTGGTAGAAGTATGTTTGTGCATATAAAGGCAAGCATATACATCTCTCTATGTATATATAAGTGTAAAGCAGAAGATTTTTCAGAGGCTCGATACAGTGAAGGAATGAATGTTTCTTTTGGTTTGGTTTGGGTTTGGTTTTTTTACTGTTATAAAATCCCACTTTATCCTTTCAGTAATTGATAATCTGCTCTTCTGTTGCTTTTGGGCATTTAAGATTTGTTGAACAAGCTGTAGAAGGCAGATCAGAAAGCATTTCTGGTTACTTGTTTGCAGCAAGAAAATTCAAGGATAGAATAGCTGGTCATTGGCATATTCTTCTCTGCTCCAAAAGGGCTGTAGATCAGGGCTGCAGTTCCAATTTGATTGACATGAGGTGATGTTTGTGTTTTGACAGTTATGAAAATGTGCAGCTGTTCATAAAGAAATAGAAATTGAAATCTGTGGTCTTAAAAAATTCTACCTGATCTTGTTCTTTATTCCATCTGTTCCCATGTTTTCAGTGTATCCATTTTCCTTTCAGCAGGTCTTTTTTTACTTTTGCCTTTTGTATGATGATAATACACATATATATACACACATATGAAGGAGATTAATTCATGTGAAAGGAACAATCAAACATCACATTCTTTGAAAGAAAAATCTCCAGTGTATTTAAAAGTAATTGCTAAGAAAATTGTCTTAAAATTAAACCATTTTCCATTATGTGTTTTTTATATATTATTATGAAGCCCCTAAAGAGGAGCAACAGAGGTCAACTGTAAAATATCAAGCTAGAATAAGACCTGCTTAAATTAAAAATAAAATTTCGATATATAGCAGTAATTGTAGGGTATTGCCTTCTGTGGAAATTATCTAAGCTTAGCTGGCATAGTTTTACTGTGTAAGGACATTACTGTAGAAATTGGAAGTGTGAAGTAGAGAGCAAAATCCATTCTCCTATGCTCTTAACTAAACATTTTAATTACAGGATATGCTCATTGTTTTAAATACTTCCTTGACATGTTGCCCTGCTAAATGCAGTACTGAATGAAATGTAATAGAGTATATGGGTTTGGTTCTGAGTAGTTTTGCAAAAGGCATTCTATGATAAATTCAGTGTTTATATAAAATTTTTTGGCCTTAATGGGATGCCACAGGAATAGATATGTATGCCTGCTCATAATAGAAACCTGTTATAAAGAAATATGTCGTTCCCTGAATGCTTTAAGTGGCCCAAAAGTGAGTAGGTGAAACTTTTCCAACAAGATAATGTAATCCGTAGTCTAACCAGCACCTGTATTATTTCTGTTACAGCTGAGTGTTAGTGCAGTCAATTGTACATTTTTTCCCCCCTATATAAGTGTGTTCACTGAGGGAAGTATAGTTTTTTTCCCCCTGCTAATCTCTTTTTTCATTAAATTTTCTGCTCCAAACTCTACAACCTGCCTTTCAGACCTTCCTAATACTATTATTATTGATCTATTCAAGTCATCAGCAGACATCATTTACTTCTTCCCAATTTTCTTGTTAAACCAGATAATGTAAAATTAAAATCACAGTGTTTTCGGAAAATCTCTTTTGCCTTTTTTAAGTCTCACCTCTTGTCAGCCCTAATATAGCTGTTAATCAGTTACAGAATTACATTGGTGAACGTTCTATTACAGCCATGTATTTCTTTTTGAGAAGTGTATGTAAATTGTATTAGCACCTTAAATAAGTAGCACTCATTGACAACTTTACCAAATCTACGTAAATTTATGGCCTTTTTTTAACTAGAAAATCAGTCTATTACTGAGTAGGAACTGAATTAGATACATTTTCCATACCTCATATAATTTAACTAAAAAGAAGTTTACTTGTAGACAGGAACATATTTGGGAAAATGCACTTAACCAAAAATCTCAAGACTTTATAAGCAGTATATTTAAAGTCTTTATTTGGATTGAGTGGCTTGAATAAGGGCTGCAGGTTTTTTATGAGCAATTTGCTCATCTGATTTGACCTGAAATTACACAATACTGTTTACATGGGCTGGTAAGAAAACCTTATCAGTGGTAAAAGGACGTTTCTTTTCTCCTTTCCCCAGCTGTCACATTTGTATGAGAACACGTGTACAGTTTTGTCCTTTCTCCAAAAAACCGAAAAATCCTGCTATTCAGAAGGATTACAAGGTCTCTGAGGAAGAGGGCGTAAGGAGCTAGTGTTTCTGATATTTTAAATAAAGTTAGTAGCTTACTTAATAAGCAATAAGTAACAGACGTTGGTTGGGTGGATTTGCTGGATGTTTACAGTAAAATTTCTTCTGTTTATGTCATGAGTTTCAAAAAGAAAGAGAAGAAACAGATGCTCAAGTTTTAGGTGCTCCTGTGAGAAATTGTAATACAAATTCTGGTTTGAAAATTCTCTACAGTAACTAGCCTTGCACCCCAAGCCAACTTTCTTCTGGTTTTGTTTGAGAGGTCTGTCACCACACTTGATGTACTACTGAGGTTCTCACTAGAATGTTTTTTGGTCACAAGCTATGAAGGAAATACTAAGCAGTTGAGAAATAATACATCCATCCATACAGTACATTTTGAAGTAATACAGTTCTGAATGTGTGTTACAACTGAGAATTTAGTTGTAATAGGAAATAAATCAGATACTTATGGAGTTTAAGTTGACCTGGAGTCGCATTCATCATTCTGACATCCTCTGACATCACTTCTGATGATGTACATTGGTCGTGGGTTGTTCTTTCCATTCACAGGGTTTGTGGTAGAGTGGTTTCATTCAGCAATACATAAGACCAATACTTTACAAAATACAGAATTCCAAAAAACTGTATCACAAAACATTATGTAAATGTTATTACAAATTGCTAATGTGAGATGTTTCATCTGTGCTCCTTTAAATACCTGTCTAATTGTGTGTTGACTAATTCAAAGAAAACTAATTCAAGTTTTCTGTATGTTTATTGAATTGACCTTTTGTTGCATTTTACAAGAGGAGGTAAACATACAAACTTGTTCAGAACTGACAGTGCTGCAACATAGTCCGTAACCAAATGTTGCTAAACCTTCCGTTTTTTTCAGTTCTTTACAAAATTTTCTCCCCCTTTTTTACCTTTGCCTCAGAAATCCCATTGAGTTCAGCAGAATTTGCATAATTGGTAAATTAATACCACCTTCTCCAAAAGAGCAGTACTAAACTAGCTGGTTTTAGGCACTGCTTTTTCTAACAGGATTACTGTTGGATTGTTGGGAGTTACTAGAACTTGGTCATTGGAGAGGTAGTAGAGATAGAACCAGCTGGAGTTCAGGTTTTTTTCCATAAGTTTGCAGTGCAGTTTGCAACATGTCCGCAAAGAAATTTTTCTCCGGTATCTTGGCACAGAATTTACTCTTAAATTATTTTCCACTTTCTTTTTGTTGTTCACTGCCTACCTACACTGACTGTATCTTCTGTCATGCTAAGCACTATTCAGAATACATACATAAATATTTCACATCTTTTGTGACCGGTTGAATCAACTTCTGCATGTCTGTTAATAGAACTTCAAAGGTGGTTTTATTTGCTTGATGTGTTTTCCACATATGATGATGCATGAAACTTGTGTGTGTCCGTTACAGGAACTCAGCAGTCAGGGAAGCCATCGGGAATAGTTAGCATCAGCAAAGAAAATTTATGTAGACATAAGTGGCTTACTGTGAAGGTCATAATTAGTGAGTCTTGTGATTAAAATTTTGTCAACCTTTAAAAAAGTCTAGAGGCAGTGACTCATTTTGTATAGCATTTACCTCTTTGACATACAAGCCTGTTAAGAACAGGTGCAAAAATCTATTTAGAAAGCTCCTGAGTCCTGTTTTTGAGAAAAGATGAGGCAAGAGGTAACTTGAGAGAGAAATCCCCTTAGAATATATGTATAGCAAATATACATATTAAAATATTAGAAATGTGGTGATGCCTTGGAGGGGTTACCTGAAACAGAGGCTAGACAAAATTAAGAGTATAAAAGGGGATGTTTTATTGAAGACCTTCAATAGGTACACCTTGGGCAGTCAGAAGCTCTGAGGGGCTACACCCCAGATGGATGATGATCATGAGTTTTTCACACAAAGTTTGGTCCATTTCCATTATCAGGGGTTAATCCTCCAATTACAGTTTCAGGTAATGAAGTCATTTACTCCAAGTTTGCCCCCCCCAGCAATTAACTGTTGTTTACATCTCCTGCGGCCTGAGACAATAAGGTGTCCTTCTTGAGTTTCAGGCCTAGAGAGGAATTGTTTTGTCTGAATAAAATGGGAGAACGGTAGCTGACAGGCTGTGGAGTTTTAGAGTTATACATTAAAGCAGTACAGGATCTGGAAAATATAAAACCTAAATCGTAAGGCAGTGGTGGCATGGTATTTTGCAAGGCCTATATCCCGTTATGCCAGCTCTGATTTGGTTTCACTAGTGGTGTTTAGTTTATGTTTGGTATTGTTGTCTGTGTATGAGGATTATGCAGTTACCTGAAAGCAAGATGTTGCACACATTTGGGTTCGGATAAACTCCTGAAACTGCCTGTGAAGTCAGCCTGATTGTCCATAAATGTAGACAATGAGGTCTTTGGTACTACTACTACTACTAATTATTATTATTATTATTATTATTATTATTATTATTATTATTATTATTTAATAACAACACAAATAATAACAATAACAATAACAGTAGTGGTAGGAAGAAACTAGTATGAATTTATATTTTTCCTCAAATATTTCTTAAAATTCCCTATTCTTTGATGTTTTAAATGAACCAGAAGTTACACAAAAATATGCCAAGAGGTTGTGCATGCCCTGGTTATGTCTCTTTCACAGGCATACTTTGAAGGCCAGTAATTTCATCTTATTTCTTCTACATTGGTTGTAAAATATACATAATTATGAAATGCTAGTAGTAATGTAGCTGCAACTTCATTTTTTAATCCTTCATTTTAATTAGTTTAAAGAAATTTTAAATGAAACATTATACTTCCCAGTACAACTTGGTTTTGAAAATTTGAGTTAGGTGCACCTTCTTCTTGCCTTCTTGATTATGGTTTACTTGTGTTCAAGATCTTTTAAACATGTCACATGATATAGCTGAAAAGAAGTTTCCTGTTTTCTCATCTTTCACAGTTTTCATCAATAGAAGAAAAAGATATGAAGGCAAAATGGACATAAGCACTAGTGAGACATGCCTTTTTTAACGTAGGCAAATCACAAAATGATCATTATAGCAAACACACTTAACAAAATTAATTGTGTTTCTAGGTTCCATGGTTCCTTTCTCCATGCGCATTTTGCATGCTGAACTTCCTCAGTACCTAGGAAATCCTCAGGAGTCACTCGACAGACTGCACAGTATGAAGATCATCTGCACCAAGGTAACAGCATCTCTAGGTACTAACATCTTGTAATGTTTAAGAAATAAATTTTACTGTCCTTTTAAAGAACATTGTTTCAATTATGACATTTTTTACTCCATCTCGATGAAAATAAGTTTGCTATTAAAAGTAATGAAGTGCCTCTTGCATTTTAAGAGAGATCCTTCTCTTCTCTGTGGTAGCTCTGGCTTGGTTGAGTAGAGCAGAGGACATTTGTGCTTTTGCCAGACAAGATGTGGAGTGCAGTAAGCAGATGTGTTTAAGGGCAAGTAGGAGAGATTTCTGTCCTTCACTCAGCTGTGTCCAGCTTGCTGAAAACAATTTTTAATGACCTTGATCCTTCAAAAATAGTCCAAATAACTGGTTTTAGAAACAACAGTCATTTAGGAATATAAATGCAACCTGCTGAGTTTGGTTGGGGTTTTTGTTTTGTTTTGTCAAATGCTATAACAAAAAATTATGGCCTAAATTATAACATGGGATTTGTCAGTGCTGAGATTGGAGTCATGATGTTGTGAGCACTAACTTTATCCACTAAACCCAGCAGCCCTGAACCATAAATATTTGCCCTTAAATGTTTTTCTTCACAGAAGTCTTTCCCAAGTAGTCTAATGCACCAGTGACCATGAATTTTACAATGTGGTAAACTGTAGAAGAAATGCAACATTATTGCTTTATCTATGACACTTGAAAGTTCAAAACTGTACATAAGATAAACACATGTGATTACTTTTAATTTTCAGCATTCCTTGCAAGTTTCCTATATTTGCTCCTTAAAATAACTTGGATAAGGGTAGTGGAAGGATTTGATAATTGCCAATTGTGTAGCTGTAATGGCATTAAGTGTATGAAATCAACTTTCTTCTAACAGAGTAATATGTAGGAGAACCAAATGTTTACTGTAAAAAGCCCAGTTCTTCTTATTATGAGGAAAAAAATTGAATGGTTTAGGTAATAAGAAGTGAAAGTGGCATTTTTTGTAAAGTTGGAAAGAATTGATTTTGAAACTGTTGAGAAATATATCTAATTTGGCCAAGAAGTGGTACTTCTTAGCATTTGAAGACTGCTGTTACCTCTCATCTAATATCACTGTTCAGCTATTCTCTCCAGCCCTCTTCTTCATAAACAGTCCTCAATTTGAAGTAATTCTGTTCTTCTAGGAAATGCCATACACCTCTATTGCAGGATTTCATTTCAATAACATTTGCCTGCCCTTGTCTGCAGCAGATCAGCTGTTTCACATCTTGGGTTTATGCAATCTGGTATCAAGTGCTACACTGTCTGCCCTCAGTCATGAAGGTGCCACTAGGTTCCAAAACTAAACTAGTTTCTAAGTTCCCGAATTTTGTAACAAAGAGTAAAAACTGAATGTGAACGAGGGAGTGACTGCTGAGCAGGGCATCCATCAGCTATCTGGCAGACTAGATTTGGCCATATCTCAGTTGCAGTGTGATCAGCCATGATTCTCTGCAGGTTAAAGATTGCTGGTCAGTAGAGGAATAAAATAAAAGGAAATTAACTCTGTCCCCACACACACTTGAAGTCATCTACAGCCTTGAGGTGGATCTGCCTCTGATGTTTCTGTACAAGTGCATATCCTTAGAGCATATCCAGTGTACCAAGGAAGCTTTTAAACTACAGTACAAGCATTTTGTTTGAACATGAACTAGGCTGATTATTTGTTTAAATAAGGGAAACGGAATATGGTGGAGAAGATGAAATAGAAATAGAGTTACAAATTAATATATACATATTTCCCTCCCCACTAAATTCTTGAAGAAGATGTCTCTTTACTCATGTTTTCAGTCTATCAATTGCTAGTGACCTGGGTCACTGCAAATTCTGTTATCCCTTGTACCCTTGGAGAAAGCTGCTTCAAAGCTGGCTCTGCATCTTCCACAAACTCTTCTGAGGAATCTCTCGTTCTCTGTACTTGGTGTTGGTTCAGAGATTGTCACCTCTTTGCCTCTGCCTTCCTGTGTCTGAGTTTGTAAGGTTTCCCCTGTGTTAGTGTGTTCAATTGCAGCAAGAAAGACAACAATATCCCTTTGTTCCTGACAGCTTCCTCTGAGGCAGAATATGGTAGCCAGGACAAGCTATTGTCTGTGCTGATGGATGCTTCTTTTTAAAGTACAGGAGACAGATAACTTCTAACAAATAAAACATCCTTCTTGGGAATATTTCTGATCACTTATTCTAGATGCCTCATTCCAGATTACTTCACTTGTTTGCATTCATTTAAATACCTTAGTTTTTGGAGCAATTCAAGGACAACTGTAGCAAGAGTGTGAAAGAGGACAGCTTATAAAGATAACTGTGTTTTTAAAGACAATTGTGAATTGGTGGCAGTTTAACCATTTGAAGTCAGGGCTGGCTGATAAAGAACATTGTTTATGTGTATTCTGATTTTTGTATACAAAAAATCAGAACGTTTTTGTTGTTTTGTTGTTTGTCTAATAATCTCAAATGGAATGTTCAAGAATATGGTTCTAATACTTACAAAAACCCATGGCATAACCAAGAAAATAACATAAAGGATGTACACTCATTAGTCTTAATATTTGTATGTGACACTTGGGAACCATTTGGGTTATAACAGAATTAATTGGGGAGCTTTCAACCAAAAGCCTCTATTGTTTTACCTCCCTATTTTAAAAAGTGGAAAAATAATCTTTGGTCATCCGTATTTACAGAAGGGCATAGGAATCATCATTATGTAAATGAGACGATCTTGGAGTCATAAAAGCTAGAAGAAAGAAAAGACCTATTAGCTCACCTAGTCTGTCTCTCTGCAATGCAAAGTTGTTTTGTAGTTTTTAATGAGCCAGCCTATGGTGCTGAGGCCACATCCCCTAGGAGGTTATTCCAGGCTAATGATAGTGCATTCTGATCATAAGAAAATTTGTATTTCTATTTCATTTCTCTTTCTTAATGAAAGGGTGAGGTTTTTTTCTTATCCAATACTTGATTTTAATCTGATAAATTCTTTATTACTTTTTGTTGTATATATTCTACCGACACCTGTCAACTTTAGATTAACCATTCAATTTAAAGATGGAATGATATTTATTTTGGTTACTTGGTCTTTACAGCCTTCATCAACTTACATATCTCTGGTACCTGAAGCAGGATTGGAGGTTGGGTGGAAAAATGTTATTTTAATTTTTCTTGAATATATGTTTCCATATATACTTTTCCTGCAATAATGTTTATGCTTTTCCAGTATTCCTACAAGTATCTAATCAAGATCTGCTTAGATATCTTGCATCTTCTTCTATATGAACAACATTTGGGAAAGAAGTTATCTGTAGTGCCAAATGGATGTTATGGGCTGGGAGAGGAGTCCAGTGAAATTATTGCAGTCTCTGTGTTATTGCTGATCTTCCCAATATGTACTGCCTCAATGAGTTGTTACACCTCCAAGTCTGCCTTGAAATAAATGGTCTTTGAACAGCTAGGCAATAACAGTAACAATAGTAACAAAATAGTAACAAAAGGATTTGTTCTTTTCAAGTATTCATTTAAAAACATAGGCATCACTTAACTGCTAATAATGCTGAAGACATGCTAAAAATGCATAGCTGGAGACCAAAATGTAGAAAGGACAACTGTCAAGCTAAATGTAAACTCCTCTTGTCTGTAAGTACCTATGCTTCCCTACTTGCTTGAGGGAGAGCTGGAAATTTCCACATTTCATAGTATATTTCACTTTTAAACCCTAATCCCTCAACTGCCAGAGCAGTTGGGCTCTTCTACCAGGTAAGTGGAGCAGTGGCAAGTGGGTTAACACTCTTGCTTCCTAAAAAGGCCTCTGCAAGTGTTACCTCAGCAAAACTTGTCAGAAATACTTTGTGCCATTCCCCATCAGCCACAACTTCTGTAGTTCCACCTCTCTCCTTCATGAGTAGTTATGTTCCTCCCTGGCCCTTTTATACACACTCTTCCATATCTCCTGGCCTTCTGTTTTACTCCCAAGCTGGTGAACTTCTCAGTCTCTTTGAACTTCTCAGTCTCTTAGGTTTGATTACTATAAGCTTCTAGTGGCTAAGGTGACATAAGTTTTCTGGTTTTCATATGTTACTTCAGTCTAGAGGGTATTTGTCTTGACACCTTGTTTTGAAGTTCGTAGAAACTATGATGACCCTGTACCAGTCTGAGTACCCAAAAAGCCACAGTTCCAGAAGCACCAAAAAAGGCTGAATGTTGGTATGCATCTATTAGCAATTCTGGCATACAGACAATAATAGATAGGGAGTGAAACAGAAGACTGGTGAAGTAATACTAACCAGTGAAACTAATTAGTGTGCATAACAATAAGGGTTCAAAACACAAAAAAGCACAGGTCATATGTAAAACTGATTAATTAAATGGTAGAAGTGTTCAATCATATTTTTCTTCATAGTAGGAACATGGGTGGTTAGAGCTATGTCATGTGATATTGCTAGAATAAACAGTTTGCCACCTAAATATTTCATATTGATTAAATGCAATAATTTACTCTGAGAAGCTGTCAGAATCATTAATGTTACTATTAAAAAATTGTTGGAAAATGGGGAAATACCCAAATACTGGAAAACTGCAGGTGATGTTTTTGGACTTAGGGGCAAAAGAGAGATAAACCTAGGGAATAAAACAATTAGCCTCAAATTATCACCAAGCTCCTTTTTAATGATATTGAGCTTGAGGTCACAGCTAGATATCCCCAAGTAATGTCACAGAATGGTTAATGTAATACTCTAATTGTATGCTAATAACTAATTCTTCCCCTTTTTTATTATGTTAGTGAGAATGTTTTCAGAGAAATTCTTTGTATTTTTAAACAAGACAGCATGTTGCCTTGATGAAGGCCCCTCATTGTATTTATATCATTTAAAGAGTAGGAACTTCGGGCCTTACTGAACCTGAGAGGAAATCACTAGATATTTTGTAGGGTAAGAGAAGGATCAGGGTTTTTAGACCACAGAAAGTGTATTATAAAGTGGTTTGGATTTGTGGGAGAGAAGAATGTGGGGTTTTTTCTGACAAGGTGTCTTATTACACACTAGGCATCTAAACACTGAAAGATGGCACTTTGGTTTCCAAGTGATTTCTAGGTGGCTGCACTGCTTTTGAAAGTGGGGCTGAGAGTCAGTCTTGCAGGCATGCCACTGCCAGCTCATAAATTGGCACCTGTCAGCTAAGCTGCAGTATCTAACTGGTGTATGCTCATGGCCTCTCAAAATCTGCGGTAAGGCAGCTCAGTCTAGCCCTCTGACCAGAGCTTGCAGTAAACCATATTACCTTGGATTTGTCATGGCCTAACAATTCTTACCAGGAAAATTAGCCTGCCTCAGTTGGCAGGTGGTAAATGTTCTACATTGATTGTATGTCTCTCTTTGCCCTTAAGTTCTTTGTAGCTGAATTTATGAACTTAACTTCAAAACTTCACTCTAGTCTGTGAAACGGGCTTGGTATCTCATAGGGCAATTTCTTCCAGCTTAATATTTCTAAAATTGGTGGTATGAGATGACTTTCTGGAGGTACAGATTATCTTGATTGGCTGTAGAAAACGCCAACACACTTTCCAAGGCCAGATTAATTCTACCAGTCTTCTTTTCTGAGGACTTCCTCTGTTGATTTGAAGTGTACTTTGTTGGTTTAGGAAAAGACAGTTGCTTCTTATACTGCCAAAAGCTGAAAGCTCTTTATTTGGAGGTGTGCTCAGTCCCCAGAAGAGGCAGTGCCTTCTATTTCCTTTGTTGGGTAACCACAGTGGCTGATGAAACAGCAAGTGGTGGTTTTTGAAGGAAATCTCAGGCATTACTCTACGACCAAAGTTATACATCTGTAACAAGAAAAATGGGGTCATCTGTGAGAATTGGAAAATTAATTTGGAGAATTGTAATGGAATTAGAAAAAGGAAAGTTGACTTGTGTTTCAAAAGGAGCCTTGCATGCATACTTTAAAAGCGCTTCAGACGCAAGCTTCATTAAGTATACATTTCCATTCTTCCAATAAAACAACAAATGTTTCATTCACTCAGCAATTTACAGTATTTAAAATCTACGATAAATTTAAAAAAGCAATAGTCCCCGAAATTTGAGAAGCAAATTGTAGTAAGACCTAAGAGGAATATTTCATTAAAGACAAAACCATGAAACTAAAGAAGCTAAAGCCCATACTTAGGGAAAAGTCATGAGGCTGTGGCCTTCTCTGAAAAAAATCAGTTTTGACTTTCACAGTGGTCATTTCATTTAATGTTCATTCTCTCGTGGAGCATATTTCCTGTTTTACTTAAGAAAATGTGTATGACCCCAGAGTGTGCTGACATTTAATGTTCTGTAAGTATTTGAACTCTAACATTCTTCTACAGTACAATGACTTTCTTACTTTGTGCAATTGATCTAGCTATGGTAATAACCAGTAATTTTGAGCTGCACCTAGGTGAAGCATTCCTGCATGAATTGGTTTACACAAAGAGTGTCCATTGTGGATAATTTTCATTAAATAATGCTGTTTAAACTCATGTTACTACTTTACAAAATTACTACAGATACTAGAAAATTTGGAACAAGGCTTAGCTGAAGATGGAAGTATGACTAACATTACACAGGAGAACAGACAAGGTAGGTATTAAACATTTTTTTCACAGACAGTGTGTTTTTATTGCTTGCCTAAGTGTGCTAGAAGTTTTCACAAGACTGCCCCAGACTGGTTAAAACTGTTGTTTTCTAATCTTATAGCCTACTCAGCCCCTGAAATTATACACTTTGTACTACTTTTTGCTGGAATTAATTTCACAGTTTTGCCCTTGATCAAACTTGTGCAATAAATCAATTCTTTTTCTTACTTAGGAGTAACAACATGGCTGTTATCCTTTAGTGACAAATATATAAGTGTATTGAATATATAAGTGTGCAGCTAGATAGGTGTTTCATCTTAAGCCTTGGCTGACTGACTCCTCTCAAACCTCATGTCTGCCATCCACTCAGTTTTTTCAGACTGAGCTACCACCATACAGTGGCTACTCTGGCTTAGGGTGCTGCTGCACAGATGGCTGAGTCTCCCTGTGGCTGCATGGTACTTAGACTCCTGAAATATCTAAGGCACTCTTTAGAATAATATTTAGATTATATAGAGCTTTGTCATCATTTTCATGATTGTATATCAAATTATGTTTTGTCCTGTTCTTAGTGATGTTGCTTCAATAGTATAGGGCAAATTACTGCACAAAGAAGGGTGTCCAGGACAAGCTTTTTTACAGAATTTATATTTATGAGGTCACTTGAGTATACTTGAAAATTAGACAAGAGGAGATATTTTAGGCATTGCTATGGATTGTATGGACCCCTTATGATGCCTAGCAAGTTCAAAACGCACAGACCAAGAAAACAAAAAACTTTCACCTTTAGCTAACAGTCTAAGAAATGTTACCAAGTTCTTTCTAAGAGACTATTCACACAGAACCCATGGAAGGCATAAGTCTAGCTCTGAGATAGAAGAGGCTGGATAGACTTAATAGCAGAAAAAAATTATAAATAATTCCTTAAACGGTCTGTATGGAAGGGTGCAGACCTGTTTGAACATTTTTTTACCTGCTCTTCAATTTGACTGGATGTGAAAGTTGCTTTAATATGTCGCCATACCTGACTTGATTCACCTTGTGAATGCATCCTAAAAACATGAACACGTGAGCAGCATATATCATAAAGGTATTTGCACATATAGTCAAAAGAATACATTTACAACTCTTCTCAAAAGGTTTAGGAAAAAGGGAAATAATCTTACATTGGAGTTAGGCACAACACTTCATGAAGTTTGTGTTCTTTCCTCTTGTATTCTTTTTGCCTCTGTTCTCCTCCTTACTTCTCCCTGTTAGTATTTTCTGCCAGAATTTTCATCCTTATCTCCACATCTTTTGTTTTTTACAACTTTAAAACCAAGGTGTTGATCCCCCTTTAAGGTACAAGGACTTTTTACAAGCTATATCATAATCCTGTGTCCTGCAGTCTGCTTCACTTATGGCTCCTTGCTTTTCCTCTCTGCTTCAGAGCTCAGATGGGCTCAGGAGGAGACATAGTTAGAAAAGCAGCAGCTCGTAGTTATCAAGGGACATGGCTGCAGAAAATTTGGAGCGATCTTTACTTGTCTACTGTGCAGCTGCCTCTAGGTTTAAGACTGCCAAAAAGCCCAGGGGACATTTGCAGAGGCTGTTGACTGCTGTTGTCTGTGGAGGTCAGCCAGGTCTGCTCCCTCTCTGCTTTGTCTCTGCATTTGGAGCTCCAGGAGGCTGATAATGGGTTTGCTTTTTTTCATTTGAGACTTGCTGAAGCAAACCTTATTAACTTTATGTGAAGACAGCCCTAATTCATTATGGGGATTATGCTTAGCATGTAATTTCCATGCTGCTGATGTAAGAAAGTGCAACACCAATCAACTTAAGATGTGCATCTCTAGCCTCGAACAGAGCACCTCATTTGCCAGATTTTCAGCAGGCAGAGAGATTTAGCATTGCACCACTTGCCTGGTAACACATTCTGTAAGATGCCAATTTTGTAACTTCACAGTGCCTATTGAAATGAATGGCAGTGTGGAGTACAGAGTCCTTGATGAAAAAAAGAAAAAGCAAATGCTTAGAGTAGAAGCATGGCTGCATGGACCTGCAAAGAGTGTTTCAGGCATCTCAGTAAAACACAGTGATCTGCTGTTGGGTTTTGATTTTGTTTACTGCTTTGCAGGGTTTTTTTTTAACCCCTTTTCTCAGTGCTTAGAAGCCTCATCACACAGAGCTACAGAATTTCCAGATCAGGTTGCTGTTCAGTTTATAGCACAGGCTGAAGACATCTGGTTTGCCTACTTTGCAGTCTTTTTTTGAGAACTGTAGCTGGTGCTGATTGTTAATGTAAAATCTGGATGTCTTATGGTGTAGGAATCAACATCTAGTTTGTTGTCACCTAAGTCCTACAAAACTGAATGTGGTGACCAAACTATGAGAACATGCAAAAAAAAGAGATATTTACTTAAGTGAGAAAATGAAGGGCAGTTATTTAATTATGTTAGGATTTTACAGATTCCCCTAAGAAAAGAAAAAAAGGAAATGTGTCATGAAGTATTTATTCATTGTTTGCAGTATCACCTCCATTAGTAGCACTCAGGATGTGTGGTCCCAGGGGAATTTCTAAAACAAAAGCTAGGAGAAATGAATGATTGTAAGGTACAGTGGATGAAATACTGGGTTCAGTCTTGGACCCTTATAACCCTTCTTTTGACAAAGATAATTTGCAAATATTCATGGGTTGGATTTTTTTTTATTGTTGAAGAGGATGGAAGAATTTTTCCTTTTTAGGAAAGGTGATAGGCATTTCACCAAGCTCTTCTTATTTGTAATGATTTCTTTGTGTGCTGTAAGAATTATCTGTGTAATCTGCCATGCATTCATCAGTGACTACATTAATGATACAAATGAGTGGTCTCAGTTATCACAATTTTATTGAAATAGCCTCTTCTCCCTTCCCCCCATTCTCTTTGAAATCATTACAGTGACCTTGACAGCTGATTGACTGAGATACATGTATCTTTCAAATTAATAGCCCTAATGTTTATTTTTGAGGATTAGAGAAATATTTCTAGCATTGATCTGTGGTACACAAGAGAAAATAAGGGTCTATGTGAACTGCTCTCTTACAACATCAGGAGTCTGTCTGCAAAGCAAAAGGAAGAAATCTGCTGCAGCTTTTAATGCCTGCAAGCTCCAGGAGAATAGGGAAAGCAGACAAGCTTGGCAGATTTTTTTCAGCATATCTCTCAGCCAGAGGCAAGCACAAACAGTCCCAGACTCAGACATTTCTCACTCTGCATGTTTTGGTCTTAAATGACATTGTAGCTATGTTTGATTTTTTAATTTATCACATTTAATGCTGTCGATTACATGTTTTTAAACTGTTGCTCATTATCGCTTGAATCCTTTTATGCACCTTTTGTTCTGATGTTGGAAAATGTGTGGCTTATTTTGGTGTTTAATATTTGGCCTGAGCTGAGAGCTAAGTGACTGTCTATTGCTCTGCATTGTTGCCTTGTATATGGTACCCAGAGCTGCTTGAGCAATTCCCTTGGAGAGATGCAGAATTCTCTGATGCTGCAGCAAGGCTGAGGATTAAAAATTCTAGGCTAAACCCCAGTGGTGTTAACGAGGGGGACCTTTCAAAATCGTAATTCATAGGACCAATAATTGATGGCAAGAAAGAACCTCTAATTTATTTGTGCAAATTCACAAGCTGCTCTTATTTTGCAGCCTCTGTTCAGCTGTGGAGGTCACGTCTGGGCCGGGTGATGTACTCCATGGCAAACTGTCTGCTAATGATGAAGGTACGTGGGTGGCAGAACTGCAGAGGTACCGTATATTCCAGAATAGAATGTCAGAGAAAATGCCAGTGAATTACTGGTGCAGAGATACGGGAAGACTACCTGACAGTACATTAAGGTTTTGCTTAGTGAAGAATTAATTAGGCTTAATAATGTCTTATTTAATAGATAGCTATTTGCAGTAATGTTCTTTGGGAACATATCTGTACTTATTTCTCCCCAAATCATCCTAGAGAACATGCAATAACAATACAGAATTTGCATTTTTAAATTGAATTTTTCAAACACTTAACTAAATGCTCTAATTAAAAGCAATTATGTGCTCTGCCTTTTTCAAACAGTGCACTAGGAATGTTGCTCTGTTTGTGAGGTTTAATATCACTGTAGCTTTTGTATCTGATAGAGATCCAAAACATCTAAATACATCCTCCCTTGTCAACTGATCTCAGTTGTAATATGTGTTCTTTCAAGTTTAAATCCTCACTAGTGGGTAGGGGTGGAAAAGAAAGCAATAAAAGCAAAAGTGACTAGCTGTCACTGCTGGGGTTTTCTGCCTTGATTCCTCCTTACATTTTTTAACCAATTGTATTCCATTTGGTGCAACACTCTTAGCTTCCCCTTGTATTCTGGAAGCAGAAATAAAACTATTTCTGCTGATCCTGTTGTGGTCAGGAAAACAGGGGTGTCACCATTCTTGCAGCAAACTGCTGTTACTCTCACTGTGCTCTACAAATCAATTAACAGCAGCAGCCTTGGAGCAGGGATGTCAGCAGTGGAATCCTCACAGGCCAAGATTTGCACTCTTGGCTCCCTGCTCTTCAATTACCCAAGGTCATGCCAGACCTGATCGTCTGATGTTTACTGAGCTACTTCCCAAACAAGGCTCCATTCTTAATATTACAATACTTCAAAAAAGTATGGTTTGTTCTTTTTTTTTTTTAATATAAGAGCCATCTATACAGCTTTACTTGAAATGGAATATTCTTGTTGTGGGAATTAGAGGAAACACACATCTATTTTCATGATTATGTTGTAATAAGAACATTTCTGTCTTGCATAGAAATAATTGTTCATTAAAACAATTTGTCTTTTGAAGTAGGTACATGACATAGGCTCATTTTTTAAATCATTCTCTTTTTCAGTAAACAAGTGAAGAACAGCATGAGCTGCTATCCCAAACAAAGTAGAATATATAAATAAAAAATACCGGTATATATATTTTCAAGAACTTCGCTTTACTTTTTGCTGTGAATTCTTTTTTAAGTCATGTGTTTTTCATGTGTGCGCACAAATCTGCATGCACACACAGTTCTCACTTTCCTCTGGTTTGATCTTGTTAGTGCTATTTTCTTTGAGTAACAAATACATTTGTGAATACACATTATCATCTTTTTGGAAATTGTATTTCAAAAACATGGCAGCTCAGATACTTCTTAAGACCGGTTGTATTTAGGGCCTATCTCACAGCTGTTTAATTAGAAATTTATGGTTCACAGTAACTTCCAAATTACCCACAACTGCATGTCAATGCATAATTACTTCCATATGAAATTTGCATTTCAGTGAATTGGCTATAGAGTACCTGTGAGTCTTTCAGTTTTCAGGAATATCCCCAGACCCTTCTAACATGCAGCAGTCCTGTAGTCATCTTCTCCACCTTCCAGAGTATTCAGCATGAATCTCTTCAGATTAGTTTTAAACACACTTTTGTAAGTTCTCCCATTAACAGTTATATTAATTTAAGACAGTTCCACCCTTTTTTGCTGTTGTATCATATACTTAAAAAACTGCATTTGTTTTTATTCGAGCGTTTCAAGTGTGTGTAATGTAAGAAAAAACAATTTCATTTTCCAAGTCAGCACCATCTATTGCCATCTAGTGACCATTTACAATATTGCAGCACTGTGGTTGATCCCCGGGTACTGTTAGGTGATGGAATACCTTGGGCAAGTAGTTGATGATTATGATTATAATAATAATTTATTAAAGTAAAACTGTGTGACTTAGGTATAAAAAAAAACCCCAGACATATTATCTTACTTTTACTGACATCTTTCTTTTGCCAAAAAAACTACAGTCGTATTTAACAGGGAATAATCTTGTCAGGATTGACACTTGAAAATTAAAAAAAAAAATCCGCTTTGATTAGATGTTGGCCCTATAACTATTTAAATCTAAATTCATTATCCTCAATTCTTAATTAGGTTTATTTCATGTCATATCTTTTCTGCATTACTTATGTGAATCAAATAATTCTGTTTATGTAGTATAATGATTTTTTCCTTTTTAAATATGTCTCATTTGTTTCATAGTTAAACATCTCCTTAAATTTTGAGATGGAGGGTTATCTTATTTTGGGTTAGAGAGTGAAGGCCAAGTGGTTCACTGAAACACAGGAAATGAGTCATGTCTCCTACACCCTGGGAATATCTTTCCTAGGTACTGAGCTCTGCCTGCTGTGTCCCTTTATCCATGTGACCAGTGACAGTTTGGTAGCAGTTCAAGGCCGTCTTTCTTTCCTGTTCATCTCCCTTTCTTTATATAACCTTTCTTAACTGCATTCTGCCTTCTTTCTGTGCACCATTGTTGGACTTAACCAAATGACAAAGAAATGGTGGATCCCAGTTGTATCAACTGATATCAAACAGTTCTCCTGTTTCCTGTGAATAAGGGGAAACTTCAGAAAAGATGTGGAAATACAGCAGGAGGGGAAGGGGAAGCCATATAGCCTCTCACTGTAGACTTCCATTTACAAGAACTGTGGGCTTATGTCACTGTGAAAGCATGTGCTGAATATAGCAGCATTAGGGGAATATTAATTTAACATAGAGCTGATGATGTGCATTGTTTCATTTCAGAAGTCTATCTGCAAAATGCTTGTCACTTTACTAAATCACCATGGAAGTGTCTTAAAAACTTTTTAAGTTCTTTTCATCTGAGGTAAAATCGCTTTTGACATTATCTTACCAGACTTTGCTCTCTCTAAGGAATAAACGCTTAAGTATTTTCCATATATATTATAAATGCACTCTAATTAAAGGCACATTTTGTGCTTTTTAGTTTTCTTCACTGTTGTGTTAGCTTTTGTAGAACTTGCCTTTCATAAAACAAAAGCATTAAAATTGATTTTAATCTGAGCATAATACAATTAAAATGGTACCAAGAAGGAGGTAACAGCTTGTGCTAGTGACACAAGGGAATGATGCCTGAGGACTTTGGTTCCTGTATGATTTAAAAGAGGATGACTGTCTTTTGCCTGAGTGCTGCAGTACAGCTCTCTGGATTCATAGCACTGTGAATCTCTGCTTTCATAACCCTTCCACAACTGCACTAGAGAGAGAGGAAGGATAAGTTATCCCTGTCCTCTCTCCACAAAACAAAGTATTTATGAACTCCTTGTAACTAAGATTTTTAGTCTAAGGTTTCTTGAACTTATTCTCAGCATTCTACACAAGGTCAAGCACAAGGTCATTTGTGCTTATTTCTAATTGAGTACTGAAAGGTCATGAGGGAGATATGAGAATGTGTAATGCAGTAGCCATGGAGGGAAGTACAGTTATACTGTGGTGCATTAGAAAAAACATACTCCAGCAATAGGTCCAGTGGCTTTCTAGAACTATTTTATACTATTTACTATTATTATATACTATTATCTTTTATAATAATGTAATAATATATTATTATATACTATTAACTATTATTATGCTATTTACTAGTATATGTAATGTTAGCCCCAAATTCCCATAATAAAAGAGGTATTGAGTTATAAAACAATAGGCCAATTCTCATTCATATCCTAAATAGTGTAACTTCAAACCTTCTTTTGGGATTTTTTTACAAAGATGTAGAAAACTGGAAGGTTCTTAATCTTCTTAAAATAACGATCATGGCAATATGTCAGCCCCATCTCTAAGTCTTAAGATCAAAAGCTGTAGTCATTGGGGTTTTTACTGGCAATATTTAATATGTTTTACTCCTCACAACCACACCTTGTATCAGTCAAGACTTCACTTCTCAAAGGAGGTGTGTATTTATCATTCCGTCAGACAATTAGCAAAACTGTGAATGGGAACAGTCTTTAGTAAGTGAGACCAAATATCATCTATTTTACAATGTGCTCTATCAGAAGGAACTGTCAGATAAGAAGCCTCTATAACTCACCACAGAATAGTATTATTCTGTATCACATGTAGGATATTCAGGAAATCTAATGCTTTTTGTCGTAGTGTGGGGAGAATAATAAATGCATAATTAACTCACTGAGGGATCCACAGGTGACCACAGAATGAGATTGTATTTAGAAGTGAGCCTCGATATGATGATGTTCCACAGTTTCATCCTGAAGCCATCCTTGTTTGTGCCTTTGGACATACATAATTTAGTCACTTGTCATCTCCTGGAAGAAATGGGTCCTATTCCTGTGACAGATACTGCAAGGCATGGGGTGGGTGAGCACAGATGTGACATGCTGTGCTGTGCTGTTGTATGGGAAGAGGGGGCAGTGACCACCAACAGAATGCACAGACTCTTAATGTTCACCTCTAGTCTCACATTTCAGGAGCTGCCAGTGTTTATGTACTTGTAATGCATATGATGTTGGAGATAAGGATGAGGAGTGCAGAAAAGGAGGGTTTCTTTGCCTGTCTAGGCCAAATCCATGAAGCCCCTGCACCATGGGCCTCTAAGACTTGGCTGCTTGTTTCTACCAAGGCTGGCTGCTGTGTACACAAGGGAGCCTGTGCTGCTGTGATGGTGCAAACACTGCCCACTCATGCAGCTTCTTGTGGCTGAGGCTTTTCTGCAGTCAGTTCATGCTGAGCTGTAAACTAAGCTGGCAGAAGCACTTTTCTGTCAGCTTGCTGCATGGTCTCTGGCTCATGGGACTTGTTTCTGCATCACTTGGGGATGTGATTGCAGAGCCCCAATCCCTTAGGGTTGTGCTGTGCATCTTTGTTGTGTAGCCAGACCCTTAGAGTATGCACAGGAGTGAGCACTGTGTAAGGGGCAGCTTTAGACCACAGAATTTGATACAAGAAAATTATTTCTCTAGTGACCACATTTTATGCTTGAAGGGATAAAAATCACAGTCACAGACAATCCTTCAGATTTAGTAGATTATACTCTTGGAAGAATTAATAGGTACTACAGTCATGACTGGGATTCCTCTAAAGAGCTAGATCAAAGGGTCCCTATTTCAAGATTTTTATGAGTGCCTAACACAGTTGTACTCCATGATCAAGTAAGTCCTTTACTGAGAGACATTGCAATGAAAATGGAAGTTTTCCTAAATCATAAATTTATGAAAAATTATGGTTGCTTTAATTTCATCACATTTGAGTTGTGATTGATAAATACATCAGCATTTAAATAAATATATTTGTGTATGTGGCATGTTGGTTTTCCTCTGAACTCTTTTTATTACCAGTAAATAAGTGTGAACTTGTCATAGTACACTAGAATTTTAATAAACTCTAAGTGTTAATAATTAATTGTTCAGAATTAATCATTATAACCACAGTGTGCAAGTTGTTTGCAAAAGAAAGGTCTTGCAGAGGGCTTTCCTGGACTATCTCATCTCCTGCTTACGGACATGTAATTTCTCTCATATACAGATCAGACTCAAAAGACTTTTCTTGACTTTTTGTTTGTATGAAACAATATGTTTCAAATAGAATGGTTTGGGTCAGAACAGACCTTTAAAGGTCATCTACTATAACCTGTCCCTGCCATGCGCTGGGACCTCTTGAACTAGATTGGGTTACTGAGAGCACCAACCAATCTGACCTGAAATGTTTCCAGGGTTGGAGCATGCTATATATCTCTGAGTAACCCCTTCTAGCGTTTCATTGCCCTCATTGTAAAAAATTCATTCCTATTATCTAGTCTAAATCAACCCTCTTTTAGTTTAAAATCATTACCCCTTGTCCTGTCACAACAGGCCCTGATATATAAGCTCATTTCAGGTACTGAAAGGGTGTAATGAGGTCTCCCCAGAGCCTTTTCTTCTCCAGGCTGAACAACCCCAACTCTCTCGGTGTTCCTTCCTGAGAAATGTTCCAGCCTACTGACCATTTTTGTTGCACTCCTCTGGACCTGCTCCAATACATTGATGTGTTTCCTGTACTGAGGACTTCAAAACTGGATACTGGATTTACTCCTTTTAAGTGCATCCTCAGGAAAAGAAATTCATTACATGTGGAGAACATTGCTTCCTCAAACCAAGCAGGAGATGAAGAAAAACAACCTTTCCCAGTAACTGTGATCACATTAGGAACAAGTTAAATGAGTACTATAATTTGACTAAGACTAATGGTAGGGCAGAGAGTATCCCAGGATGTCCGTGTAGTTTTTTAAGATTATTCTCTGTTGTCCTTTGCTTTCTAATGTCCACCACAATTCTTGTATCAAGTTGACGGGCAGGACTGTTGGGAAGCACTAAAGTGTTACAGCACAGAGAGTCCTCAGCCTTTGCTTGGCCTGGCCTTTGTAAGCAAAGGTGGGTACTCTCTGCCTCTGCTCACATTTCTCCAAGCTGGTACAGCCCCAGGCCAGTGGACATTCCTACAGCCACAGCCGGTGTCAGCACAGAGCATGGGCAGTGCCTCCCACCTCTGCCTGCCAAGCCTTGTGGCCAGGCTCTGAAAATCATGTCCTGTCGAGGTCCTTGAATTACTGCAGCTCAACCATGAAAAGGCTGAACTGCAGGAACCAGTCACATAGGAATTTCTTTCCATTGGGAAATGGGAGCCATTTGTTTAATTCTCTGTCAGTGGTCCTTAGCTGGAGGCTATACTGGCCTTCCATCTTGAGCAGGAATATCCCAAACCTGCCCCCTGCCAGCATGGCCTTTGTGCAGGTGTGATGTACCTTGCAGAGCTTTCTGGAGATCAGAACCAGTCCTCCCCTCACTTAGTTTTAGCCCAAATGCATTTTCTATTTAGATTACCTGCTTTTATGCAGTAAGAAACCCAGTTCAGGCGAAGGGAGGGAAAATATCTTGTTTTCAGTATGAAAACTGAAACAGTAAAAATGCAGTAAAAAACCCAACAATTTGGGTGGAGGAAGGGAAAATGTCTTGTTCTCCTGGGTAGTAGTGCTAGTTTGTCATCTGAAGATGTGCAGGAATTGCAGTTTCTGTCATGTGATGTTTTTCTCAATAGTGTGTGCACAGGCACTTCACACAGCTTTGGAATATAGTTTGTTAAACCATGTAAATTATACACATATTTGGAACATGAGAAACTTCTCAGGTATGTATACCCCCAGTCACACTGAAGGTGCTTGACTTTCATCCTAAATCATAATCTAAGATAAAGAGTAAATGTTCAGAGTTTTAGTTTGTGGCTATTAGCTTCAAAAAGAATATGATCCTCTTAAAAGAAAAAAAAAATCCCCGATGTATGCAGTTCCAGTATAACTGAGAAAAGACCAATGTAGTCAATCACTAGTGCCTACAGTGATTGATAGAAATTCTGTCCCAATGACAAGTTGCAAATACTTTAATTCTGCTGGAATGTGTCTTTACAAAGAAGGTGACTCAAAGGATGAAGTATTCTGAGGTTAAATACCTGATTTTATGCTTTCCATCCTTAGGACTATGTGCTGGCTGTAGAGGCTTACCACTCTGTCATCAAATATTACCCACAGCAAGAGCCTCAGTTGCTGAGTGGAATTGGAAGGATTTTCCTTCAGGTATGCATTTTATTCTAAATTTGCTAGGTAATACTGCTGTTGATAGCTACGAGAATAATCATTGCATTTAAAACTATAGCTGTTCTTGTAGGGCACATGTCAATTTGTAGAGGCAGTGCTCAAAACAAAAACCCTTCTACCATGTCATATTAGATACAATTAGGAAATATGAAGCACCTATAGTATTTAAAGTGCATTAGCAAACAAAGAACATGTTGTAGATAATTATGCTAGTATTTTATTCAAAAAGTGACATTCTGTTTTCCCTAAAACTAAGGGTAAAACTCCCATTGACATCAGTGAGACAGAATTTTACTAAAAATCTCATGTCTCACTGCCTCGGACTGCATGCAGCTCTCAGTCCCACTGTATAACTGCCCTCTTCATCTAGAAAAAATTCAAGTGTCCTTCTTTTGTCCAAATCATATCCCTGAGAAGACAGGGGAGGGCACCTTAAAAGGAAAAAACAGTATACAGAAAAATATAATAAAAGTCTGTGTACCTGTATTGAATGGCAAATAAAAATAGATGTCCTTTTATTTTTCATAAAATGATGCATCTAAATAGCTATCTGATTTTTTTAATTTTTAGCATCTCACAAGTTCTTTGCAGTTCTTTCATATTTCTGATACTGATAATTCAAACTTTTCCTCTTTTATCTACTTACTCTTATTATTAATGAGAACTCTAATTCTGGATTTTCAGGTATTTACAAATGATCTTATTTGTGACATTCCTGTAATAAAAATTATATTGAAATTGAGTAATTTACTCTTAATAGATAATTATTAACATTGCTTGCCTGAAATCATAGAATGTCATTCAAATTCAATTATGGATTTTCGAATCTCAGCAGGAGCATGGCTTCACCATGTGTTAGACATGTCTGTCTTTAAAAGTCTCTAGTTTAAAGTGGATCTCCCATCACTGTGGAGCAATTTTATGATATTGGCTGTGTGCATTAATTACTGCCTAAATAGGGAACATAATAACTATGTGCATTAAAGAATGGTACTGTAAATATGCAAAATACTAAAGGAAATACAAGTTGTTAATAGTTACAGTCTTTCTGTGAAAATGACTGGGTATGTTACTGGCACTTTCTTTCTGACAAGAGTGTCTACCCTGATGTCACACCCAAAGTCTGTTTGTCATTCCATTTGCTCTGGAGAAATTTTCACTCCCATGAGGAAAGCATCTCCTGACTTAGAGAATGATTTGAAATCCCTGACCTCCACAGTGCTGTGACCACAGGCCTCCCGTTCTGAGGGGTTTTACTGTCACATCTGGACATAGCAAAAGGGGTTATGAGGAGTCCTTGATATTTTCATGTGACCTAGATAGAAGTCAAAAAGAATGGTCTCTAAATGCAAATATTTTCATTTCTTCTAGCACCTTAAGGAGATAAGGTTTTATTGCTTGGCTTGGTGTCTTTTCCTGTCACAAAATTTTCAGCTCTCTTTGGGGGGTACTAGTGCAACAGATGCAAGATTTTGATATGTTAAGAGAAATAGGCAGTGTCCAGTTAATCAAAACCAAGCCATTTGAATTAAAGAAAGATAAATGTGTTGCAGTCCTGGGCATCATCATTTTGGTAAGATCACTCTGTGGTAAGTGTGCACTGTTGACAAGGCGCTCGCTGGAAAAAAAAATAAAATGTCTTGCAGGTAAAATAGAAAAGCAGTTTTCTCATGTTCAAATGTCACAACTTCTCAAAAACAAGTAGCAATTCCCAAATAACCTCAGACTCTGCTGCTGACTTTGAACATTTACCAAGAGAGGTGTAAGGCAGCCAGATTCCAGTTGCTTATGAGTCACATACACTGTTTGACAGTAGACATCACACACATAAGACAAAGCAATAAAGTGGAATAAAATGTAATTCAGGACTTTAGCAGAAAAAAGTTGCAACCTTTTTAAACATGTAAAACTTTATTTCTTTTACTTTATTTTTTTCTTAATTAAATTGATCTAACTACTCTGAGGCATCATGCCCTCTTTATCTTCACATGTAAGTGGAACATAAGGAGGTCTAGATCTGATGTACAAACTTTGACTGTTGCCTTAAAAAGTGGGAAATGAGAATTATAGAAATGAAGAATGGAGGAAAAGACAGAGTTTATCACAAAGAAATTTTCATAAAGACTGCAATTCTCTCAGCAGTCACCTGACCTGTAAAACAGAAACAATGAATGAATTAGAGAAACAGTGAATATATTTTAGTCTGTAGCATTATATTGTGTAGCTCTCACTGGCTGACCTATCCAAAATTTCCATTTGAATAAGTACATTAAGAAAAAAAAATTAAAGATGCCTGACCTTACCCTCTGCAATAAATTGCTGCAAAACTGAGTCAAAAGTAATAAAAAAGTTCTAGAAGAAAACTAATTTTGGTTTCCAGACAAACAGCAAAGTTAAGCACATAGTATATAGGAGGCTCTTTGTTAGGGAATATGACTATTTGAGGTTAACAGTAGAATCTTCATTTTTATTTGATGTGCTAATTATCATTAAATACTGAAGTCATACTTTCTGAGTTAAATAAGTGATAAAATTATAAATAAGTGAATAATTGATAAAGACCACTTTAATTGGTTAAATTACTTTAACGACTAATTAAAACTAGTTATTTCTTTTAAATTATCTTTCCCACCAAATATTTTTAAAAAGTAAACTGTTTCCCCTCTGTGGGAAAAATGAGATTTAAGAGTTCAGCATGTTTGCTGAGAAGATGCTGCTAAAAAATCAGAACTACTCATGATCATAAATAATGTGTAATTAGTATCAAAGCATACTAGATTTGGACTCATCAAGCCTCCCAGGAGAGCAAACTGGTAACTTGCTTTAGAATTTATTGTTCTCATGGTTAAGGGATTCCCAGGTTAAAAATACTTGAGGACAGATTCATTTACACTTTGCCAGCATTATCCTCTTTTTAAATGTAATTATTTTCTTGGTGATTTACATTTTAGTGAGATTTATAGAGAGAAGTTGTATCCTTTATCATTACAAGTGAACGTGTGGTATTTTCAGATGAATAATATTTGTTTTGAGTCCAGTTACATAACTTCTGGGATAAATGCATCTGTTTCATTAGAAAAGACTATTAATGGGTATTCCAGAAGTGTTTGGTAGATGGACAGCAATTGACACTACATCTTTGACTGCAGTGTTCAATTGGATCATCTAAACGTAAAGAAGAATAATTTCCTTATGTTGACATGGAATAAGTCTTGTAGTTAGAGGTGAAGCAGTATCTGTTGTATTAGTAGTGGGTACTGCCTCTGGGATATTCCCATAAGGAAACTGGGGAGAAATGTAGATGAAGCCTTCAGATGGATGGATGTTTCCTGTCTCTGAAAAGTGCAGTTGGAAAGTAATTTGCTGATGACTGGAAGGACTTGCTAGATGATCTTTTCCACAAGGATCTCTTTAGGGTTTGTAGTGTTTGTATTTTTTGGTTAGGCAGTGCTTGTACGATGAAATGCGAAGCATGCTTGTAAAATGTACAGATGATGCCAAGCTGGGAGTGGTACAGACACTATGAAGGGCACGATCAGAATGCAAAATAAGCTTGACAAGTTGAGAAGCTGAAATGTTAAATTGGCTGTGATTCAAACAGCAAAGGCAAAATGCTACCAAAGACTGGGAGTAATATACAAATACAAAATGAGAAGCAACAAGAAGCCTATTTCCTGTAGAAAGGAAATAGGCTGAGAGTAAGATGACTACACAAGGGTAAACAAATCGGACTTCCAGATACTTGGCATAAAAGCAAAATTTATATTCACATGTGAAACAAAGTGATTCCTGCTTCTCACTGCTGGTGAGAGATCAGTTGGATTATGGAGACTTCTTATGTGGGCACTCAGGGAGGATGCAAAGTAACAGGAGAGAGTTCAGAGAATCCAGAAAGCATTATCTATGAGAAAAGGGTAAACACTGCTTTGCCTGAAAATTGGTTTTCATTCTAGAAGGGAATAAAAAATTTTCAAGTATGCAAAAGACTGTAAAAAAAGAGGAGTCATACATTT
Source organism: Setophaga petechia (assembly GCA_024362935.1). Taxonomy (NCBI): domain Eukaryota; kingdom Metazoa; phylum Chordata; class Aves; order Passeriformes; family Parulidae; genus Setophaga; species Setophaga petechia. Next base: position 19,609,071 of record JANCRA010000002.1, read on the forward strand.
TTTTTCCCTACCACTATGGGCAGGACAAAGAGCTGAGGTCAAAAGTGCAATAAGATAGGAGGTGTTTTCTAATGCTAGGGCAATTTAAGAATTCTGGATTAATTTTCCTAGTAAGACTCAGGTTTGTAATATCCACCATCTGAGAGCATTAAGGAGACTTCAGCACATATGTCACAAACATTTTTCATAGTGTTCTTTAAAAAATGGGTGGTCTCTTGAGGGCCCCCTTGAATCTCCTCACCTGAGGACTGCCTGGTTTCCATGGCTTTATGCTTCTGAACTAGTTTAATTTTACTCTTTTTGATGATTTATTTTACCCAGTAGGAAGGTTTTGTCTTCTTCCATCTCTCTAGCCTGAAAAACATGCTGGTAACTTATTTTCCAAATAAGTGGCCTTCTTCAAGTATTTTTTTCATCTCAAAGAGCAATGTATGTGACACACCTTTAGGTGAAATACCCCTTCCTTTTTAGAAATCCCCTCCCCGATTCCACCCCCTATCAGATCTGTACTTCTTTATACCAGTTGTCAAATCTCGCATTCCTTCATCCTGCTCAACTCACTCTTTGGTGTTTTTTTTAATCTGCAAATGGTCCATCTTGCCAATATCCTCAGTGGTCCATTGTACTGAAGTTGTTTCTGACGTGGTGTGATTCACTGAATGTGGGAATCCATAAAATCAGAGGATTTTAGGAAAACTGCAGAAGGCAGGCCTCAGATGCAGCAGAATTGTTAGTAGAGCTAAAAGCAACAGTCATGAGATAAGTCAGCAGAAAAATTATTTAAGCTGTAGAAAAGACATAGGAATAGAACAATAAAGCTATGTATTAGTGCTTGTCTGAATGGCTTTCTAAGTTGCAGAAAGTTTATCTAGCAATATATAAGGAAGGTTAAGCTTATGAATAGTGCTCTGTGCGTTGTCTCTTATAAACGGGTATTGTATTCGAAATAAGCGAGCATTGTTTAGACCAAAACTACGTGTGCTTATGGTGATTGGATAGAACTACTGTCAGTATGCTTTTGCTTCATGTGATGGGTCTAGAAGGTTATAAAGTATGCTGTAACATTAAGTTTTCCGGCCTGCTGCCTGGACAGTGAGCTGTTAGCATCTTTCCATTATCATAATCATGTAATGAGACTGGTGCTGAAAAAATAAATAGCTCGAGATACTCTCCCAGCAGCCTCGTCCTGTTTGTGTCTGTAAATAAACTGCCGGCGTCACTGAAGATGTCCTGTGGCCCCTGGCTATGACCCTGAGGCTGTGGGTTCACCAGGTGTGGGTCCTGTGCTAACTACGAGGCCACTGGTGTCTGTCTTCCCTTCCTGTGGACTAACGTCCTGTTTCATTGGAAGTAACTCTGACCTTTTCCCATTTTCAGCTACTGTTTTGAGCTGTGGAGTTAGTTACAACTACAGAGCTAGATGAGGATATGGGGTCTCCCTACCCTACAGTCCTTAAGTGCTCCACAGCCCCAGCTGAGAAACTGCTGTGGGCAAACTGGACACGCTTTTTGGGTGCTTTTCATGACCTTAACGTGGCTCTTCAAATACATTGCTTGGTAACAGGTGTTACCAAGTCACCTTGGTGTAAAGAGCTTGATAACGGACTTTGATATGTTGCATATGTTTTTGTGTCCTTATAAGATATAATCAGGATGTAGCTCTTTTCTTCTTATTGTGGTAACTCACTTATGATTTTTTGTCTAGATTGGAGACATAAAAACCGCAGAAAAATATTTTCAAGATGTTGAGAAAGTGACTCACAAATTGGATGGACTACAGAGCCAAATTATGGTTTTAATGAACAGGTAAGTAATTTAGTAGCTAAATAAAATTTCTTGAAATGTAGTTCTAAAAGTATGCAAGGTGATAATTAAACTACCCTTGAGACAAGCCTGTTGTCTTTCTCTCTTTTATGGGACTTCATCTGTCATAGGTAAAACTGAATGGTGCACAGACTCAGGAGATCTCTATGACTTGGTACAGTCGTATCATCCTGCATTGAAACTGCGATCTTCCGGTTGATTTTACAAAGCTTTTTTTCATTCTTTCAGGCACTGCATATTTTCACCGTGTTTTCTCAATATACATTTGCATAAATACCTTTCAGGAGAGGAGAAGTTATTTTGGGCAGTTATCCTACAATCAAATCTGCCAGGAAAATGCCACCCGGTAGCTTCAAAGGATGCTTGAATACACTGTAGTAAATCGAGCTGTGTGATGGGGGCTCACTTTGCAATGGTTAGCGCATTGGCTTAATATATTTAGAAGATACTATTCAAAAGTGCCCTGAAAATTATATGGCTGATTTCATGAAGAGAAATAATTCTGGGAAGAGAGTATCTGCATTTAAATTAATAAAACACAATGAAGGCTGTTGTTCTTGTAGGCAAAAAATATAGCTGAACGATCCAAGTTGTCATTCCATTTGTCTGTAAATCAGTGTCTCCTTCACACTGTAAAGAACAAATGTCAGAAACTCTCACATCTGTAACAGGAAAAATAAAAAATGGTGTCCATTCTTTATAAAATGTATTATTACCTTGGGTTTATGAGTAGAACTCATTTATATGTCACTTACTTTCTAGAGCATTTCTCCATCTCGGTCAGAATAATTTTGCAGAAGCTCATCGATTTTTCACAGAAATTTTAAGGATCGACTCATCAAATGCTGTGGTAAATCTTCAAATTGCTACCTATATAATGAACACCTAAATTATTCTCATAATACTTCATGCATGGATTTAATTAGTGCCCAGAGTATGCTCAGGGCTTTACAGGAAAATGGGATATGGCATGTGTGCCAAAAGGTTTTCAGTATACATAAGGATAAGATGGAAAATGGGATGGGAAATTAAGAACCAGTCTGTATGAAGGGCGTGAATACTTAGGCATGCATGTAGAAATTCCAAGACACTCTTCTTTTACGGGATCTTTGCAAAAGCACTTTTTTTGGCACTCACTGTTTTTAGCATAGACTTGCATGTCAGGAAAAGAAACGGCAGCTGCCAACATGTATAAAATTAACTTGATTTCACACAACATTGAAAGGATATTGTAATTTTAAACATGACATTTTTCACATGTTGCATATCGGAGCCTTGGGTTCCTGTCACAAGCTGAGATCAAAGAGCTGCTTATTTATCTTTAGGTTTCCTACACCTGGCAGTTTTCAGTGCATGGTCATGTAAGTGTTCCTGAGAAGTCAGACAGCTTACCCCCAGTAATCTGTTCCAAGGCCATCTACAGACTGAAGGGACTGAGTTTAAGAAATACATGAATTGCATTATTTTGCAGGCTGTAAAATAGCGTGTATTTTAAATCACACAAGATCAGTAAGGTTTCCTGAATGGACAGAAATTTTTTTTTTCTAAAAGGCTATGTTCTTCCTTTATCTTCAGCTTTAGAAGAAATGAAAGTTTCTGCTACCAAACATGTTATAACGTGTTTTCACTTTGGACTGTTGGAATCTTTCAGTAACTCATATATTTAGACTGCCTCTATGCTGGATTTACGTGAAGTCAGCTGTAGATGCCTTTGTGATAAGAAAGTATCTTCCTGTTGCTTATGTGGACATGTAAGCCAGATAGAGAGAAAATATAATGAAGTAATTAAAACAAAAAAAATCTATGAAAATGCATGTAGAGGCTCGTGTGGTTTCTGAAATTTGTTTCTCTTGGCTTTTAGACTAATGTCGTATACTATTTATATTTCATTTTAAACTGTCTTTTAGAGTTTCAGTTCTTAGACATCAGCAGGTCCTACTGGCAGAGGGTAAATTTGAGAATTAAAAGAAAAGGATAGCATTGTATAATTGATCATGCACTTTAGTTTTGCACACACATGCAGAATAGTAATTCTTAGCATACAGTAAATATGTTGTAACTGCAGATGCTAGACTTCTTCTTTTCCTTATCTTTCATCACTTGTAAATACATATATATATCTATATATTAATATATATAGATATATTTATAAACACACAATTTGTTTACAATATGTTTTTCCCTAGGCTAACAACAATGCTGCTGTTTGTCTTCTGTACCTGGGGAAACTGAAGGATTCCCTCCGGCAGTTGGAAGGAATGGTTCAGCAGGACCCTCAGCACTACCTGCATGAGAGTGTCCTCTTCAACCTGACTACCATGTATGAACTGGAGTCCTCTCGCAGTATGCAGAAGAAACAGGCACTTTTAGAGGCTGTGGCTGTCAAAGAGGGTGATAGCTTTAATACTCAGTGTCTCAAGTTGGGATAGATCATTTCCAACTAAGTTTTTCCAGCAAGACTGATTTTTTAAATTGTATATACTCTCGCTAATGTGTAAATGTGAAATAAAATCTATTCAATTATGAATATTCAGTGACATTACTACAGAACCTGTCATCTCTAATAGGCCTGTCATTGTAAAGACTTTGTGCTTAGGGCCAGCTTAATCCCTTTTATCCCTACAGGTCTGTTTCTGTCCAGTTACTCCTCTTTACAGTGCACCACAATATACATGTGTGTATATATATAATTATATATATATATAAGCAACTACTCAGATTCTTTTATGAGAAAAACTGAATTGAATCTTATTTTGTCTTGATAATTTTTCAGTAGCCGATGAGTAGTCAATGAGCTTATTTTATCAGCTAGGAGTTATTGACAGAATATCAGTATGTGTGTTATGGAAAGGAAATTCTGAACACACCTCTCTTCATTTTGTCCCCATTGGACTCCTGAATATTACAGCTTTGTGTATCTACAGCTGTCAGAGGAGGCTGCTTGATAACCACCATTCAGAGTCACAGCATGGCTAAAGTTGGGAGGAACTGCTGGAGGCCGTCTGGTCCAAGTCCCAGTAGCACAGGGACATGTCCAAGAGCGTGTGAGGGAGTCCAACAGTCCTGCACAGAACCTGTTTCCCACAGAATGAGGGACTAGACTAAATGGTCTCCCTGTACTTCCTTGGTTTTGTGTAACTTAAATCTTTCAGATTAAAACACATGGATTCTGCACAGCTGCTCCACTCTGGCATTCTGCTGGGTAGAGAAAGGAGCACTGCCAGGTGGAGTGGAAACACAATGGGTTTCAGTTCAGTTCCTCTCCCCTCCCCTTATAAAGCGAAAACACTGAGCATGAAGTATTTCCCAGGGAAAATGATGCAGAGCCTGAGGCAGAGGTATCTAAAGGTTAGGCCACACAGAGTGGAAACAAATGGGGTTCACGACACAAGGCAGTTACTAGTGATTTTGGCATCCCTCAGAACACAGATTTTTTGAATCACAGTACCACTGTGATACTAGTGTATTTCACATCTCTGCCCACATTTCTCCCTTCAGCTGTATCATAAAGATTCAATGCAGATACTCCCACTCATACATGAACACAATATATGCATCTGTTCATAGGAGGGTTTTATTGTTCTGAGATTTAATGCTTAGCAATTGGACTCGTTTCTTGTCACAAATCACTGCCATGGGACAATTCCATAAGTGTGTTACGTTTTTTAATACCATATCCATCAATTAATTCTCACTCCCTTTAAATACCCCCACCTGTATTTTTAAGTAACCAATAACTCATTTTTATGCTTGTCCATCTGGAGATACTGTACAGGGGCCAAACAGTTGTCCTCAAAAGTCAGGTTGTTTGAAAACTTCTGCAGTCTAGGCAAGCAGACATAAGGATGCTGCAAAGTCGCTGGTCACCTGAAAAGATAAAAGCCTACAGCTTATGCAGAAACAGAAATTGCTCAATTTTTACAGTGTATTTCTGTTTGACAGGCCATACTTGTACCTGAAATAACGCTAGTTGTGTACTAGTCAACTGAAAAAAAAGCAATTGGTATTTCTGTTTCTGACTTGGCCTCTAGGTTGAACAGCTGGATCTGAATTAAACTTGTGCAGCATCTGGGTAGACTTGTCCTAAGGTACCACTACTAAACTCAAAAATTAAATATTTTCAGCACCACATGCTTTAGCTGGGCTTAAACACCATTTGCATAACTTTAGTGAGTATTAAAATAGTAAATTAAAAGTAGTTATATTGCATTATTCTTTATGAGGTTTTACATTTGTTTTAATTTCTGCTAGGATTTTAGACAAGGCTTAACTAATTGGACAGATTCTCAGTTTATACTGATAAGTGAGTTGAAATCACTGTTGTTTTCATTTTGTTACAGCTGTTAATCTGATCAGGTGTGTTACTCCCTGTACTCATTTTTTTATTCTAGTAGTATATTTTCCCCAGCATAGGTTCCTTTTCTTGGGCATGGGGTTTCTTTGGAGATAAAAAGAACTCCAAGTATGTGACAGCCTTGTTCTCAAAGATGCTGACAGCACTGAACAACTTACCAGGACATGTAGAGGTAGGACAATGCTAAGTGCATGATCCCTCACCATCCAGCATGCTGGAGCCACTTGCCTCCTTACAACTGAAGTAAAAAGCTTCTTTTTTGGTTCCATAGTGCCTGACACTGCACATGTAAATGACAGTCTGTATTCTGATTGGCAGAGAATAAAAAGTTACTATCCTAGTCAGAGTCCCAATAACCATTATAAAAGAAACACTCTGAAAACAAAACTCCGTTTTCCAAATTTCTCTACATTTTAATTCATGTGTATTACTACATAGGTCTCATTTCAGTATGTTTGCTGTGTTGTTATGAGTCAAAGCTTTTGCTCAGATAAAAATGCCATTAGAGGAGACTTGGACTGGGTGACCTCTAAGCTCAGCCAGCCATTAAACAAGTGACATCCTGGTAGACTTGCAGAATAATTAAAATTTAAATGCAGGGGCATATTATTACTGCTGGATGTATGCAAATTATTAACTGTTTATGAAATGCAGGTAAGACTCAATGTCACTTTATGATTTGGATATAACATACATACAAGTGTTTGACTTGCCTAAATTCTGCCTGTTACACATCTGAATGCCCTATATGATGTTAGAACATTAAAGCTAAGGACAAACTTTGTCCTCAAAACATTAATTACACCAGGCAATCCTGTTAAATTCAATGAATTCAGCTAAATTTAATGAGGGTTCCTGGTGTAAATGAGGGCAGAGCTCAGTTCTAAAACACAGCATGCATATGTCATCTGGCTAAGTGAGAAAAGCTGTGGAAAGCAGATCCTGAATGCCCTGATTGTTGTATTCAAATCTTAAAGCTTAATGTGCCTTAACAGAAGTTTTGCATTTAAATTCCCACTTTTATTAAAAGAGGTGTACTTCAGACATCCCGATAATTGCATTATGCACAGAGACTCTGATCCTCAAAAGAACTTGAGCATCTCTCTGGCATTTCTAATACCTAACTGCAGTTCAGGTGATAATGGCATCCCCTCACCAGCTGGTCACTGACGTTTTCCTGGTGCCTCAGTTTTCAGACTGGATACACTAGGTGTTCCCCAAAGGCAGACGTGCAGACATGCCTGAAACTCCACAATGGACTTCAGCCAGTGTACTGGAAAGGATGGTCATTCCTTCACCTACCCTATCCTTCATGTCAGCAGGAGTGCCCAGCACAATCTAGATGAGCTCACTGACCTGCTGAAAGAGCTCACCCAGCCAGCTAACACCCTCTCCAGATATATCTTCATCCTGAGGCTGTCAACACAAGGATGTGCTGTGAATTACCATGCTGCCTGGATAGGCTGTTGGGTTTTCTGCACTATAGGCCTAATAAGAGGTACACAGACTGCTCCTCTGTGAAGCCTTTGCTACAGGTGTTTCGCAAATCCAGTCAGAGTGGGGGATAAGCAGAGTATGATCTTTATGCACAGCTCAGTTTGTCTCTCACATTTGTATGTCAGCTGATGTGCTTAATCAACCACATGTGCTGGAGCTGTCTGAAAGAGGAGTGCAGGATGTGTGGTACTGCCATCAGCAGCTGTAGTGAGAACATTCCCTCACTGCTTCAACTTGAAACCAAGCAATATTGGCAAAATGGGACTAAAGCAGCAAATACAGATGTAAATGTATTTCAGACAAGCAGAACCACAGCAGGCAGGGTCAACTTCTCTGAGGTTGCTGAGGTATCAACCTATAATGCTTCTGTCATGAGCAGAGGCCACGGAAATTAAAGATGTAAAGTGAGTTTATCTCCCACCTATCAGAGTTCAAAGGAAGATGCCATCCACTTCTTCCATCTTGCTTTCTACCCACTTAATTAAAGAATGAGGAAGGAATTGTCTTACCAGTGCGGTACCTTACAATGCAGGAACCTGCAGAGAGTTTCTGACATTTAAACAGCAGTTCTGTAGTGCTGGATGCAAACAAGCCCCACCAGCACTAACCTTCAGGATATGGTAGCAGAAAGCTGCTTTCCCACTTAGTTCTCCCAGCCAGTCTGGGGATTACAAATTTAGAGATTCTGATCTTCAAGAGGTGTGAGAGATGGTCACAAACCTGCTCTTAGGAAGAGAAAGGTGTGGATGGGGAGGAGGACCTAGGTGCTGCCTTTCCAAGCTGTTCTGGATTGACACATAGATTTTCTGTCCTAGATTTGGGCAGTCATCTGCAGATGTTTATTATGTATGAGAGTCATTAAAATGAATCCACACAAAAGGCAGCAATAATGGCTTATCGTTTTCCCACAAAAAGGGGAAAAAATTGGATGTCATTTTTTTGAGGCAAGGATGGAAGGGGGGAGAAGGTTCCTCTTTGGCTTTGAAAAACTGTCAAGACTGTCAGTACTAAATTGAAAAAACTGAAGTTAAGAGATGCAGAACTAGAGCTGCTAATTATAAGAAAAAACCCACAACAATCCCCCCCCCCAACCACTATTTTCAATACAATGTGTGAGCGAGTACATCAAATTCTGGGACACACTCCAGTGGCAGGCAGCAGGACTGAGCCCCACCCAAGACTGGGGCAGCAGCCCGTGTAAAACCCAGCCACCACTTTGTTTTGTTACAGCATCACCAAGGACAGCTCACCTCCTTCCCATGAACAGCAGGTCAGCTTTAAGTTGCCTGAATCATTTGCGAAAAAAAAAAATAAGCCTGAGGGCAGACCCAAATCAAATTCTCCCAGCTCAAATGCCGGTGATCACAGGGGAAACCAGAGCCCAGAGCTCAGCTTGGCTGCTCTGGGCTGTGTCTGTGACCAAAGGCAATCACAGAGCATACCCAGCCCAATTTTCTACCAGCTAATATTGACAGGCACAACAGTTTTTAATTGGTACTCTGAGAAGCAGCATAGAGAATTAAACAAAATTAATGCAGGTATCCCAGAGAGAACTGCAGCAGGGGAGGCCAGAATTGAAAGAGATTCACAGTCCTTCAACTGTTGAATCTTTCCCCAAGCATTTTGGTTTTGTGAAATTTTTCTTCTGTGCCTTATCTGGGTATTTATACAGTTAATAAATAATGAGAGCTAGTGACTCAGTTGCACAAAAATAGGTTTTTCAAACTGCAGGCATAGCAGAGGATTACCTTTTTGCAACCACACAAAATGTTTTGGGAATCAAGCTGTAAAATCACAATGAGTGCAGTAAATCAGATGAAATCTGCCTCTTTGAGCCAGGAATATTTAAATTGTAACACAAATTCATACCCCCAATGAGTTGATATGTTCACTTGGCTTCAGGAAATAGAAGACAACTGTCAGTGACCCTATTCTCAGACTTCCTCCCCTATTTGGGGGGGAGGGAAGGAATCTGAGAAATTTCTGTCATTTTCCCAGGAAAGACTCTCCTAAAAATGATGTCATTTTCAAGCACAGAACAAGTCAGGTCTACAGCTTGGCCAAATATCTAAATCCACAATTTGGCTACAAAGAAATATTCTTCAAAGCAGCGCTCAGCTTGCATCTCAGCCTTATGTGTGCTGGTGTTTGCCAGCTGACATTAAATGACTGCCTTTGTCAGGAAACTGTCCCTTCTCCTAAGTTCCTAGTTCAAGTGAAGTCCTGGAACCAGAAACCTGGCAGGAGGTGCCTGTTCTGCCAGCAGGACCCGGTGCTCTGAGTACATGAAGATTTATACTTGTCAAGTTCAGCAGCCAGCACAGGCAGCTAGCAGCTCCCACAGCTGCAGGCAGCAGCACAGCCCCTGCCCTCAGGCAGCCCAGGGCGAGACACTCACCACCTGCAGCACTTCCCCTCACCTATTTTTAGACTCCCCCAAGTGAATGTTACTATTTAACTACCAACTGGCCGTGAAATCTCTTTTCATTAAAAAAATCCAGCCACAGACACTTGCTCCAGGACATATAACAAGGGAGCATAGACACCAGTTTGCCCACCTAAATTATTAAAAATCCTACTGTCCATCCACAGTTTGCACAGAGCCCCCTTCAGAAAAGCTCTCTCAAGATATTCATGAGAAAATGGGGTATATGCCACTTTGGGAAAGTTTGGATTAAACCAGAAAATAATACATAAGTACCAAAAAAGCTATTTTTAAACATCTCAATTCAGTACCATTGATCCTATTTTTTTAAACTCTAATCCTGGAGCAGCTGAAATATTTCCTGTGCCTGAGTTAATGCTGCCAATATGATGTTGCTGAAACTGCTTCCATGAATTTTCATACTACATCAATATACCAAGGTCTTCCACTGGCTGTGGTAAAACAGAATCATGTTTTTGGACCAAAAATCAATTTAACTTAGCAATTTTTGGGGAGGAGGGAGGGAGTGGTGGGTAGGGGTGGGCAGAGGTAAGAAAGAAAAAAAACCTAAAACCACAATGAAAATAAACTGCATTTTTCATCTGAAGGAATGGCATATCGTCCTTCCTAACTCTCTGCTTTCTGGAATGTTTTCTATTAACATTTTTTTCTGCCCAGCTGTTTCCTCCCACTGTAATTTCCCACATAACCGCTTTGCAGGTGTGGAATCTTTATTCCAGCCCCAAATTGCTTTTTTCCTGGCTGACAAAAACCACTTTTAGAGTGCAAAGCTTTCACCCTTTCAAAGACACCTATAGCAGTAAAGGGCATGGACTCCAAAGTGTTGACAGTCAGACCCCCACAGCCCCTGCCACCTCTCAGCAGCAGAATGCATTGTGCTATGAAAATGATGAACGATCTTCAGTGGGGCGATCGTGTGTTATTTTGACAGCCAGGAGATGGGAGCTCTACTGGGTGTATATATTCCTCCAGAGAGGCAACAAAACAAGGTGGTTCAGTCCTGCTCCCCAGGTCACGTCCTACATCAGCGAGCTGCTGAAAACAATTGCTGCGGGCAGCTGCTTTACTGTCCATCCCTCACCACTGCTCCCGACTGTAAATCTCTCATGAGGAGGATGCATGACCTGCTCTCTCTTCCTGGTCGCTCCCCCAGCCTGTTGGGGCTGCCTGCTCTGCAAGTGGGGGTTCCTGAGGGCCTGTGCTGCTGCCCCACCTCTCCTTTTGCAGAGAGAGATCAAAACAGAAAGGCCCATGGGAGGAATGAAGAGTCTCACCTTGGCTTCTGATTAAAAAAAAAAAGAAACAAAAGCTTAGAAGGGGGATGAATTTGATGGGATACCAGGGACTGCTACCAGCACCAGTAGAAAGCAGTCGTTTTACTTTACATTCAGAAACCCAATTTTCTGTGGCATATAAATCAAAGGAATAAAATCTGCTGCAGGCAATAACTGTCATTTATTCCTGTAGCTGTACCTTGAAAAATCCCCAAAGTTTGTTCTGGGAGCAGGAAGCCCCAGTGTGCTGTACAAGAGGACAGTCAAGACCTCCCTTCAGACAAGTGGCACACAAAACCCTCAGCCAATAAGGCACATGTCACAGCACAGCCTCCCCCAAATGTGTCTGACTATAGCTAAACTTCCTATTTGCTCCTAACACTGATTTTCAGACAGGCTTATGGACCACAGCACAAAAGCCAGTCCTGGCTGCATGGAGAGCTGAATGAGTTTCAGTTTTGCAAGTGTGGATTGTGCCTGCACCCCTCCCATAAACTGAGCCCACACTGGCAGACTGAAGCGTCACCTGTGTCCCCACAACTCATCTGGCTTGCAACCCAAATCCCAAGAAACACGACTTTTTACTTCATCCTTCCCAACCTTTAAGTTTAGTACAATTTGACTTCAAAATTGCAACTTCACTCTCTGTGGAGGGACAGGCGCTCGGAAGATAACGGGTTGTTACGGAAAGCTGCAAGAAGAAGCCTCTCTTCCCTCCTCCCAGAGATAAGGATCACCCTCGGAATGTAGCCAAGGAATGTAACCCCCCTAACATAGGAGGTACCAGTACCACCCTGTACTAACCCCCAGCCCCTTTTTACGTAGGAAACCCCCCAAACTATAAAACCCTTAGAGAAGAGACAATAAAGGCTATTTGACCGTCCACCACATTGGTGTAAGCGTCGTCTTCTAGCCCGAGTGGCCCAGGGTGGGGTCGCCGTGCTGTACTCTAGAACCAGGTCGCCTTGCCTTCGGAACCAGAAGGCAACAAGTGGTGCCGAAACCCGGGAACGAAAAGCCCCGGGATCGGGATTTCTCCTGGACAGAGGACAGCGGTTGCAGCGGCAGGACCGACTGCAGCACAGGGGGACGCCCCGGGACCGGCTAGATCTCCATGGAAGCTCTGGCAAAGGTCGTTGAATCAGTATGTATACAATGGGGAATTAGATGTGAGCCCAGGTACTTATCTCTCGCTTTGCAGAGACTCCTGGAGCTGGGGACGGTTGAACGTCCGGTAGAAATATTGCATTCAGATACGTGGGACAGATGCACTGCTGCTCTGGCGGAGGACACAAAAACCACGGGCAGTGGGAAATTTCTTAAGGCGTGGGGGAAGGTGGAGGCGGCTCTGCGCAAAGCTTTAGAGAATCAGGAGGTTTGGGCGGCCGCCCGGCCGCATCTGATGGTTACACCGAAGGTGGGAGTGGCGGCAGAAACCCAAACCCCCCCCGCGGGCAGTGCGGGCGGGAGCGCGGGCACGCAGGGACCGGGCACCCCCCAATTCCTCCCGGACCCTGAGCCAGACCCCCCAGAGCCTCCGGGAGATCCTCCCAAAACCCCGGAGCACAACCAGACCCCCCCGGGGGACCAGCTGGGTCCCAAAACCCCCCCGACATTCCCCGAAAAACCGGCGTCTCCTGTGTTCGCTTTTCCCCCGCCGCCTCCGGATTCGGCACACCCCGCAGAGACGCGTGCGCGGTGTTTCTGGGGCGAACTGACGGACGCAGCTCGCGGCGTGGAGGCTGCAGTCAGCGCTGAAACAGGGGCGGCAGAAAACCGGCCGCCATTCAAAAATGGCACCGCCGGACAGGGAGGGGGGCGGGGCCCGCGTGTCCGCGGCGGGAAATGCCTGGAGGGGGAGATTGCCGCAAGTACGCCTGCGCAGCAGACCGGCGCTGGTCAGTACCGGGAGTGGACACACACAGACACGCAGGCGCAGGGAGGAACAGGGGGGCAGGCACTCGCCCGGGGGCTGCGCCCACCGCCGCCACCGTATAAGGGAGAAATCCCTCCCGGTGAGGGGCAGGGCGAGCCCAGGGGGTGGGAACAACGCCACCTCCAAGAGGCGGGGCGACGCCGCCTCCGGGGGGAGGAGCGGCACAGCCTCCAAGGGGAGGGACGGCGCCGCCTCCGAGGGGAAGGGCGACACCGCCCCCGAGGGGAGGGGCGGGGCCGAAGCCGAACAAAACGGCAGGGGAGACAGGAAGTGCGCTTTCAGTCCACTTCCGACTTTGATAGGAGCAACACCTCTTCAGACTGCTCCACAGACCTTACCGAGTCGAGCAGCGATTCGGAAAGGGAGCACACAGATACACAGCAGTTTCGCATGAAACCAAACAAATCTTTAAACAAGGTTAAGAACCAATCATATGAACTCAAGAGCCAATCATACGAACTCACCAATTGGGGCCAAATAAAAATTGATTGTGCTGAATGGGCACCCGTGGCAGCTGTACATGCTTTTCCAGTGAGAATTACAGGAGCCCAGGGCAACCAACAAAGGACATACACGCCAGTAAACTCTAAAGATGTTCAAGCAATACTTAAAGCTATTGCAGAAAAAGGAATTAACTCCGGAGTAGTGTCCACGCTAGTGGATGCAGTTTTTAGTAATGATGATTTGCTGCCTTGTGATATAGTACAAATTACACGTATGCTTTTTGACGGGGCAGGTTTAATTGTTTTTAAACAGGACTGGACCGATAATTGTGCCTCTGTTCTGGCTCGGACAGGGGGTGAGGGGCAACCATTGCACGGCTCGAGTTTATCCCGGCTACTGGGAAAACATGATGATGTAGCTACACCCCAACAACAAGCTGCACTGCTCAGAGCTGAGGAGGTCAGGGCGAGCTGTCGAGCCGCCAGGGAGGCGATTCGTTCAACTTTTAGGGTTGTGGACAAGCCAGCACCCTGGTCCACCATAAAACAAGGGGAAAGTGAAGGATTTACACAATTCGTAGACAGGCTACAGGCGGCTGTGGACACCTCCACCCTGCCTCCTCAGGCAAAGGGCCCGGTGGTTGCTGACTGCCTTAGGCAACAATGTAATGCAGTCACCAAAGACATACTGCGCTCCCTGCCAGCCGGTGCTAGCCTGGCAGACATGATTAAACATGTAGTAAAAGAAGAGCAGCTGAGTCCCATACAAGCAGCTGTTCACACCCTAACCAGTGCGCTGGCTTGCTTTAAATGTGGAGAAGCGGGGCACGTCGCAGCGACGTGTACCCAGCCGACACAGCCCACCCGTTCAGCTCCCCCATCCCAGCAAAACACGAGAGGGACTTGCTGGAGTTGTGGGAAAAAGGGACACTTTGCCAGGGACTGCAGGTCCCGCCCACGGGGAAACGGGAGAGGGAGGGGGCGCTCGGGCCACACGCAGCCTCCTCCCGCTTTGAATGTGAGACGGCCCGTCCAGGTGAACCCACAGTGGGGGGGAGGATACATTCTGCTCCCGCAGGAGACAATCAATACAGCACCCCCAACACAGATACAGTTGCAGGGCTCTGCAACACCACAGGTAATGCCCCCACACACCACACCGATACAGTTGCAGGGCTCTGCAACACCACAGATAATACCCCCACACACCTCAGTGCCACAAGCCGCGCAAGCGCCACAGAGCCAGCAGGGGACGCCCCAGACCGGGATCCCTGGGTGGCCCTGGCCATGAAAATAGGGAAAGAACCCCTGAAAGTGTGGGGAACATGCCGCCTATACGGTAGCCATGACCACCACACCGTGGGGCTCCAGTTCTGGGCGGACACAGGGTCGGATTGTACGATAATCCCCCAACCATATTGGCCCAGACACTGGCAAGTCACAGAAGTCCCCCCGGTGAACGGAGTGGGGGGGCAAACCCGGGCGTGGAAAAGCACCCAGCTGGTGGCTGTAACACTCCACACGAACAAGGGACCAGAACAGACCGTAGCAATTTACCCCTACATTTTGCAAAACTCTCCACCCTTGATAGGGAGAGATGTCCTCGCTATGCTCGGAGTCAGGATTTCAAATTTATAGTGAGGGCCACTGCCGTGCACCCCACGCTGCCAATCAAACTAACCTGGAAACCATCAGAAGTGGTCTGGGTGGAGCAGTGGCCTTTGTCAGAGAACAGAGTGGCAGCTTTACTGGAACTGGTTGATCGGGAACTGAAAAAGGGTCATATCGAACCCTCGATTAGCCCATGGAACACTCCTGTTTTTGTAATTCCCAAAAGGTCTGGAGAGGGTTTTCGCCTCATCCACGACCTGAGAGAAGTGAACAAGACAGTTGGACCCATGGGTCCTGTACAAACACTGTTACCTGCAAACTCAGCCATCCCTGAAGGACAGCCATGCGCAGTGCTGGACATCAAGGACTGTTTTTTCTCAATACCCTTGCACCCTGAAGACAGGGAACGATTTGCCTTCTCCGTGGTGTTTCCTAACGGCGCACGGCCCAATCTCCGCTTTCAATGGAAGGTACTTCCACAAGGATTTGTCCACAGCCCTAGCATCTGCCAGATCACCGTGGACAAAGCGCTGATGCCAGTTCGGAACGCCTACCCCTCCGCAACCATCATTCAATACATGGATGACATCCTAGTTGCAGCCCTATCAGCAAGTGAAGTAGAACGCCTGATATCTGCGATCACAGCAACCCTCCAAGCAAACGGCTTCGAGATCGCCACTGCAAAGATCAAGAAAGGACCCTGCGTGACCTTCCTGGGTGTAGGAATCACAGATTCATACGTGACTCCTCCCAAGGTGAAGGTCCACCGAGACATTAAGACACTACATGATGCGCAGTGCCTGGTTGGATCGCTGCAATGGGTTCGCAACGTCATCCTGATCCCCCCTGAAGTCATGGAACCATTGTATGAGCTGCTGAAAGGAAAGCACTCCTGGGAACCAAAGAAACTGACACCACAGGCAGCGAACTCCCTGGATTTCATCGAACAGCAGATATCCACTGGCACGCTAGCCAGGTGGAACCCAGCGATGCCTTTGGACCTATACGTCCACTTTACCCCGAAGGGGGGAGTGGGGGCGCTGGCCCAAGGACCCCCCGAGAAGTCCCGACCGATCCAATGGGTGGTCCTCGGAAGGCCTGCCCGTGCATTCTCCCCGGGAATCGAATGCATCGCCAACCTCATCAGGAAAGGCAGGAGACTCGCACTGAGACACCTAGGAACAGAGCCAAAGAGAATTTATCTTCCCTTTCGCAAGCAGCCAACCACGGAGGCAACCACAATTTCAGAGTATTTAGCCCTTGCTCTCTCCGGCTTCGGAGGAGAGATCTCCTACTCCTCCAAACCACCTTGGACCCAGCTGCTGACCATCATCGACATAGACATACCACCAAAGGTCAAGGACCGACCTCAGCCAGGACCAACAGTTTTCACGGATGCTTCTTCCACAACTTCAACTGCAACAGCAGTGTGGCAGACAGGAGAACAGTGGCATTGTGTCAAAGCATGTGACCCCACACTGTCAGTGCAGCAGCTGGAAGCAGCAGCAGTAGTCCTGGCATGCGGACTTTTCCGAGATGAGCACCTCAACATCGTAACGGACTCTATATTCGTGGCAAGGCTCTGCCTAGCCATGACAGGACCAGGTGTGTCAACATCAACAGCAGCTCTGATGCTGGAAGAAGCACTGTCTTCACGGAAGGGCACCATATCCGTCATTCACATAAACAGTCACAACCCAGTCAAAGGTTACTTCCAAATAGGTAACGACAAAGCAGACGCCGCAGCAAAAGGCGTGTGGACATTGCAAGAAGCTCGTCAACTACACGAGTCACTCCACATCGGGGTCAAAGCACTGGCAAAGAGATGCGGGATCTCAAGAGCGGACGCAAAACACGTGGTAGCTACGTGTCCTCACTGCCAGAAGTCGCCTTTGTGGACCAGTGGGGTCAACCCGAGAGGCCTCAAGCCTTCAGAGATCTGGCAGTCGGACTTTACCGTGTGCCAGCTGCTGAAACCCCGAGAGTGGCTTGCAGTGACAGTGGACACTTTCAGCGGAATGATCATAGCCACGCAGCATCCCAAAACTGACTCCAAAGCCACAATTCAGCACTGGCTGACAGCCATGGCATGGCTCGGCATTCCCAAACAAATTAAAACTGACAACGGTTCCAATTTTACTTCCAAACTGGTGCAAGAATTCGCCTCGAAATGGGGCATCACTTTAGTACAAGGTATTCCTTACAACAGTACCGGACAAGCTATAGTTGAGAGAGCAAATCAGACCCTGAAAAATAGAATAGAGGTGTTGGCAAAAGCAGAAGGCTTTGCCAATTCCATTCCCTCAGGGGACCAGGCACGTATACTAGCAACTGCTTTGCTAGCACTGAATCAATTCCCCAGGGGGGAAGAGGCAAACAGTCCCATTCAGAAACACTGGGCCTCCAGAGTCTTAGAGGAGGGCCCACAGGTTGTAATCAGAAATGAGCTGGGGGAATGGGAACAGGGCTGGAAATTGATACTCACGGGGCGAGGGTACGCAGCTGTCAAAAAGGACGGCAAAATTAGGTGGTGTCCGCTCAAATCTGTAAAGCCTGACCTGTGCAGTGAGCAGGATGAGACTGATGTGAATTGTGAGTTTCTGTTTACAGGACATGATCATAGGACGCCCTCGGGATGCGTACTCTCCCCTTCCAGAGGAAAGTGACAGACCACCAAGCCGTCAGACAGCGCCTGAGAAACCCCCAAGAGTGAGACCCAAGCAGCAACAGTGCTTCTGTGTGATACTGCTGCTGGGGCTTGTCACCAGAGGGCAAGCCAGCTCAGAACACTATCCCCATCAGCCATTCAGGTGGGTCATGCAACATCTCACCGACAATAAGATACTCAAAGACATCACCACACCGAACACCCCATCTTTCGTGCTTCGCGTTACAGATCTGTTTCCAGGACAACCAAAGATAGACCCCCATTCTCCACACGCCACACACATGTACCTATCTTACTGGTGCCCAGCTTCAAACCCAGGAAAGAGCTACTGTAACCAACCGGGGTGGGGACATCGTGGGCACTGGGGGTGTGAAACAATAGTCACGGACGCCAGGCCGTCAGGGCCCGGATGGGACCCTCAAGAGCCCGACAAGTTCCTACAATTCACCTGGGCACCTGCAAGATGCAAGACACCCGTCTTCCTTCACGGAAATTACTATCGGAACCGCCATAAAATCCCCAGAATTCGAAAATGCACTCATTACAACATGACAGTTTTACAGCCAAATCACCCTAGCTGGGCAGTGGGCAAAGCGTGGACAGTGGTTCTTCAAGGGTCAAAGCAGTGGGTGAACGTACGAATTACCAGGCTTTTACCGTCGGCACCCCGAGCAGTTGGACCCAACAAAGTAATAAAAAGCACGCAGAAAGGGAGAAACATAACCTACCCTAAACCCTTACCCACAAGGGACACCAAGGTCCCAACCGGCGATGAGGAAGCCTTCCAGATAGGCCACTCAGCCGTGTCAGATTCAGACCCAATTCTTCGTATGTTAGATGCTACCTTTCTATCCCTGAACGAATCTAACCCTAACCTAACTGACTCCTGTTGGCTTTGTTATGATATTAAACCCCCTTTTTATGAAGGAGTCGCTTTAGATACCCCCTTTAGTTATTCCACAGCCGATGCCCCCCACCAATGTAGGTGGGACACACCCCGAAAGGGAATCACCCTGAGCCAAGTCACAGGTCGAGGCAAATGCTTTGGCAATGCAACCCTAGCTAAGCGGAGAGGAGACGTCTGTACCGAAATAGTCAAGCCTGACAGGAAAAATAATAAGTGGGTAGTCCCCTCCGCATCTGCTATGTGGGTTTGTCAGAAATCTGGGGTGAGTCCCTGTGTGTTCCTTGCCAAATTCAGTGATTCTAACGACTTCTGTGTCCAAGTTCTGATCGTTCCTAGGGTCCTGTATCACTCAGATGAAGAGGTGTATCACCTTTTCGAAGACCCCAGCCGGCTCCACAAAAGAGAAATATTAACAGGTATAACTATAGCGATGCTACTCGGCTTGGGAGCTGCTGGAACAGCAACAGGTGTCTCGGCCCTAGCGACTCAGCACCAAGGACTGTCCCAGCTGCAGATGACGATTGATGAGGACCTGCAGAGGATCGAGAAATCCATATCCTTTCTGGAGAAGTCAGTCTCCTCACTTTCAGAAGTGGTCCTGCAGAACAGGCGAGGTCTAGACCTCCTGTTCATGCAGCAGGGAGGCCTGTGTGCTGCCCTGAAAGAGGAGTGCTGCTTCTATGCAGACCACACAGGAGTTGTCAGAGACTCCATGGCAGAGCTCCGAAACAGACTAGCTCAGAGACAAAAAGACAGGGAAGCCCAGCAGGGCTGGTTCGAATCCTGGTTCAATCGATCACCATGGCTAACCACCCTGATTTCTACCCTAGCAGGTCCGCTGGCAATGTTGCTTTTAGCTGTTACCTTCGGACCGTGCCTGCTGAACAAGCTAGTCTCATTTGTCCGGAGTCGCCTGGAACGGACTGACATCTTTTTCGTAGGACGACAACAGATGCTGTGAACTCATCAGGGAACACTGCCGGTCACGAGAAAACTCGCCTGGCAGAAATTTACTCAGGATTCCCAAAACCCCTTTTTTCCTTGTTAGACCCCAACCTTCTACCTCATTTAGTGCCTATATATATATATATGCATGTAACTACCTCACTCATTTGTGGGAGAGAGGGGGGGAGATGTGGAGGGACAGGCGCTCGGAAGATAACGGGTTGTTACGGAAAGCTGCAAGAAGAAGCCTCTCTTCCCTCCTCCCAGAGATAAGGATCACCCTCGGAATGTAGCCAAGGAATGTAACCCCCCTAACATAGGAGGTACCAGTACCACCCTGTACTAACCCCCAGCCCCTTTTTACGTAGGAAACCCCCCAAACTATAAAACCCTTAGAGAAGAGACAATAAAGGCTATTTGACCGTCCACCACATTGGTGTAAGCGTCGTCTTCTAGCCCGAGTGGCCCAGGGTGGGGTCGCCGTGCTGTACTCTAGAACCAGGTCGCCTTGCCTTCGGAACCAGAAGGCAACACTCTCAGAAACATTTGAAGAAATAAAACACCCAGAAACGGTTAACAGTAATACTGCTACAAAGTGAGAAAAACACTGTTACCTACTAAAGAAGGGCTGTGTACACATGCATAGGAAAGAACTGTGGGAAAGTTCAATTATCCATCATCTGCTACATTAGGAAGACCGAGGTAAGGCCATTTCAAACTCCTTCTAGAGTTGTTTATTAAGGAGACTGCAAGGCAGGAGCATGTATTATATCTGGCTGAAATCAGCACACAGGCTGCAGTGAGCACATCATCCACTGAGAGCTGGAGCAAGCAGTACATCTACCCAGCTGACATAATTCATCACTGAGAAGAGTAAAACGCTCCAGTGGTCACTGCTGGGGAGCTCCCTGTCCTGTGGAAGCACAAGGCATTTACTGAAAACCAGTCTAGTGTGCCTAAGCCTACTTTTCTCCCTCTCACAAGTCAAGAAACTGAGGCACAGTGAGTGATTAGTCCCACGTTACAGAACAAATCAATGCCAGCACAAGGAATAAAAGCTGATTAATAATTACAGTAACACTGTTGTTCAGTGGGTCCTAAATGTCAGCACAAAGAATAAAAAAACAACAAACCAATAAAAAATCAACATATCTAGATCAAAATAATTTTATTAATAACTCACAAGAACAAATTTGCTACATTTTACTGAGAAAACAAGAGTTTTATGTACCAGGGCAGAACTTGGAAAGCTGCATACTAAAATGCCGATTATGCAAATTTATCTTATGAACATTTTTAGACAAGAATGAAGGAGAGTTTCTTTAATTAAAACCAGAATCCTACGTAGTTCATTAGCATGGATTCTGAGCAAAATGAATATTAATGTAGCCCACCTCTCACAATTCTACCTGTCAGAAATACCAAGGAAAAAAAAAAGGTTAGAAAATGGATTCCTGAGCAACTGTAAATGCGACTAATGTCAGTGCAAGGCTGCTGGCATCTTTGAAAGGTCATAGAGATCAGGAAAACCTTTTTTGAGCAGAAAATGGCAAATAATACTGCCACCTTCAAAAAGGCACGAAAGAACATTTGGGGAACTGCAGACTGCTCAGCCCTGCTTCAGTCCCCAGGAATGTTACAGAATATGCCATATACAGAACAGGCACAAGAAATACCAGGATGAGGAGGTGATGAGGAGCAACCAGTCAATGCCAATTCACCAAGGGCACATTCTGATTGATGCCAACTCCCAGGAGCAAAGGGGACACCACAGGTGCCATTCCCCTTGACTCCAGCAAGGCTTTCATTAGTGTGTCCCACAGCAGCCTTGCAGCCTGATGGAGGATACAAACTACTGGGTGGATAGAGACCCTGTGTCCACTGGGCCCAAAACAGTCTGTGGTTCTAACCAAACTACCAGGTGCTTACAAGTGACATCCCTCAGTCACCAGAACTGGGGCAAAACATGTTGAACATCTTACATGTTGAACATCAGAAGGGAGCCCAGCCAAGGGCACTGGTCTGTGCAGCCTGGAGAGGAGAAGGCTCAGAGGAGACCGAACTACAGTTTCCTACTAGAGCAGGGACTGTAAAGGCAGATCAAGACTCTCCTCAGATATGCAGTGAAAGGGCAATAGACAACAACTCCAAACTGCAACCAGGGAGTTGGCCATGAAGAACAAATTCTTGGCCATGGGAGCAGCTAAGTGCTGGAGCCAGCACCCAGACAGCCTGTGTGAACCTCCTTCACCAGAGGTTTCCAAACATCTTGAGCAACATGGTCTAGACTTACAACTAGTATAGTAATTTACAAGGTTGGACTAAATGACCTCCAAATGGCCTTTCAATCTAAATTTTTCTATGATTCTGTGATTCCAATTTCCTATGTAAATGCAAGTTTAATCAGTGAAAAGCAGCAAGGCACATTTATTCTGGTGGGCTTCAGGATGTTCCCCCTGTCAGGTCTCAGACACCATTATGTGCTTCTTCAGCCAAAAACTTCATGTACTGTTTGCGGGCAGGAAAATCGTCAGCCGGCCTGTTGTACGCAGTCCAGACGGGCTCTCCAACAAACAGCCTCATTGCCTTCACGTAATTCTGCCACAGAACAAGAAGTGACAAGTCATTTAAGAGCTCCTTTTCAAGAGATCTTCATTCCAAAGTTAAGGTTTCACTTGCACTTCTGCAGAAATTTTTGAAATTATTTCATGATGGACTGAAAGCTTCACACATTCCAGAAAATTATAGCATTATACTGCTGTTCCTGCTCCCAGCGCCTGCAGCGGAAGACTGCAGTGATACATTGTGTCATGATCAGTACCTCCAGCTCGGACAGAATCAATACTCTCCCAGTGTCAAAGAAACCAAAACCAGCCTGTCTTATGTAAACCTTTTGCACTGGATCCACAATACTCAGCAGTGCAGCATTTAAATCCTATTTGCTTAGTTAAACAGCAGAACCCAAGTACCCAAGATGTTTACACAATGCTTTTGAGGAATACCAGAAGCATCACAGTCACAGCCATAAAAACTGAATGGGAAGTGCATAAGCTACCCAAAAAATAAAGCTTACAGGAAGTGAAAAGTCTCCAGATTCCAAAAGGAAAAGCAACAGCCAGCTAACACCAGCCAATCAAAAATATGTCTGGTGCAAGGTACAACTGTGGCAGCAGAAAAAGGGATTTCACATCCTGCAGAAGTGCTCCAGCCATGGGGTGATGAGGAACTCTCCTCTTCTGCCTACTATGCAGAAGTACTATTTAGACCCTACCTACTCTGTAAAACACAAACAGATGATTATTTTGCACCCAGGTTCAGCAGTGGTAAGAATAAAGTTAGGTACCAAAAGAACTCAGCTGCAAAATGCCAGGGTCTAGAAGCACCTAAAGATTTTACTTTGAAGTCAGCACTTCTGGACTAAAGCTCCTGAAGTGAACAAACACTTAAGACTTTTTGGGGACTCAACCATAACCCCTGACAGTTTGTTTATGTAGAGAAAAAGCCTGAGAATAGTAAATGTAGTTTATTCGTTGTGGATCTCAAGAAGCAGATGGGGAAAGTTGGGTTTTTCACTAAAGCAGCATCTCTCTTTTTCACATGTATGAACACTGCTCTCTGGACAGCCGATTCAAAACAAAACCATTCCCTTCACCAGAAATGCAACTTCACCACACAGGAGACAACGTTTCCCCATTTTGCAGGGGTAATGCTGAGGTTACAAACACCTCTGTAAGAGCCCACAAGAAGAGAAACACAGACCAGGACTTTAAGTGCCAATCTCACACTCCCACTGGCAAAAATATCTTTCCAAAGGAGGCCACTACCTGTGAAGCCAGCACCCAGCTTAGCATACAGTAGTTGCAAGTAGTGGCTCTGGACCCTTAAATTCTTCTTTCCCCAAAGGTGAATTTCACACTTGTGAAAAATGTCACTGCTGGACACAGACATGTTCTTCTATCCCCACAAAAATACACAAGGCAATACAGAATGATCCATCCACACCTTCTCCACCTCAACAGACAGCTGGGACAACTGTGGGAGGGACAGCCCAAGGCTTGATACGCCACAGATATCACGTGGCAATGAGTTACAGTCACAGCTGAGGAGGAGAGGCTGAATTTGTGACCTAGAGATGAAAGGTTCAGATGCTGTGAATTATTTATTATTTTTCATCCTCCTCCTTCATATTTAATATGTTTTGCTAATGAAGTTCGAGTCTCAGGGCATGTAGTTACTAATGTGATATACATTCACATGGATTTGTCATCAAAATTTATGGTAATCTACAACAACATACGTTCTCATCCAGTGTAAATCGGTGATATATGCCAGCAGGGAGGGTTATCATGTCTCCTTTTTCCATGGAAATCCGAATCCATTTGTCATCCTTGTCTCGAACATCAAAATAGCCAGATCCCTCCAGGATGTAGCGAATTTCATCATCGAGGTGTAAATGTTCTTCATAAAATGTTTTTATCTAGGAATAGCAAATATTTTGGAAAACTACTGAACATAGGAAAGCTGCAAAGAAAACTGGCAGAAACAGAGAGAAGCTGAGAAAGGCTTTCAAAGGATAACTGTGTTTTAACTAACAGAGGAGACCAACATGGGTAAGATGGCCAAGCCAGCCAGCCTCTGTCTCCAGACACACCTAAGCAGACTTCTACATTCCCTTTGGAGGGCAAGAACTCCTCTGACAAGAAACAGCAGCTCTAGCTGTACATAACCATTCTCTGAGTAACAGTGATGCTTACACTTATTTGAAAGAGAGATGGGTAAAATGTTGCACTGCAGGATTTGGTCCTTGCACTTGCTCAGTTCGATCATTTTGTGCTTTTTTCCCCCCAACATGCAGCACCAAAGACACAGATTATCCCCTCTCTTTTACACTTATGTAGAGCTGAATTAGCTGCACAGGGTACTACTACTGTCTGTGAAAATGCAGTTACTGCCAAACATGGCCCCTCTACAGCAATCTGATGTAAACAGTGTGTCATGCCTGCCCACACACAGTGAGACCCAGCTCCAGGCTCTCTTGTCCAAGACAGTGGCAGCAACATTCTCTTTTTTTTGGAATGTTGATATATATTCTTTGTACATGCACAGAATACAAAGCACATTTTAAAAGTTCAATTAATGGAGGCCTGGGAGGTTTAGCGCACAGTGAGCAGAGCAATGCCAGGTACCATCACCACCTGCTCAGGTTTGGATGATATTTAGCCACTTCTGCAGATGTCCTTGAGCCAGAAGTGATCCAGCACAGCAGGATGAGCAGAAGTCCCTACGTCTTGTAAAGAAAGGCCCATCTTTCTGTCAGATAGAGCTTACCTAATGAGTTAATACCTAATTCACCTTCTCACCAAACAAAATCACTAGAACACAATGGGCTTAAAACAAACTGGTAAATGGAAATTTAATAAAAATATTAAAGTATTATTGGGTTGCTGTCCTCAAGTCAGAGCAGCAAGCCAGCAGCACCTGGAGGCTGGTGTGAGAAAGTTCCTTTTAGGAGGCTCACCTGAACAGTGGTGAGCTGCTATGAAATTGTCAAGGTATGAGATCCCCAAGGTAAAAAACGTTCTTGTACAAGGAACAATTCCATTGAGTTAATACTCACTTTAAAAAGATACATTATGCAAGCAGCCATTAGGATGTAAAAGCCTTCAAAGCCCAGGCCCAGCTGGCAGCCACTTGCCTTCATCCCAGAGAGGCTCTCTGAGGACAGGTCAGCATTGGCAGAACTCTCCTGGTAGGAATCTTAGTTTTGAAATGACAGTGATGGAAATGATCCTCAAAACCTTTGAAGGCAATGTACAGAAGCAAAAGACCTCTACTATCTTTAAAATTATATCAAAGGTTCTTTTTTAATGTTCAGGACTTCGGTACAGGATGTATTTTAGACGTGGAAGCCTCATCCCCGCGTCCCGCTGGGCTGTGCAGGTGTCACACGCCGGCCGGCGCGGAAACCCGCACTGAGAGCCAAGTTTCGCGTACCTTTTCCTCATAATTTGGAAGCTTGTCTTTATGTATGGTCACTATATCCATCCAAGAATAATTTTCTGCTCTCCGAATCTCTTTCAAGCATGGATCAGTCTCATAGTTATCAGCATCCAACTAAAAAAACGGGCACAGAAGAAAAAAAAAATTTAAAAAGGCGTTCGGACGCCATTGCTAAAGGCGGAAGTCAGGTACTCGTGGGAATCCCGAGGTGCCGGCAGTGCCGGGGCGGCTCGGCCGCTGCAGGGGGAGCAGCCACAAGGACACGGGGTGCCTGCACCCGGCCCGCGTCCGCCCCCGCTGCCTCCTCCCTGCGAGCGGCCCGGCCTGGCCAGGTTCTCCCCGCGCGGCTCAGCCCGACCCGCGGCTCCCCGCCATACCCCGCGGTATCAACCCTCGTCATACCCTGCGATATCACCGCCGCCATACCATCGGCACCCCCCGCCGTACCCTGCGGTATCACCCCTGCCGTACCCGGCGGTACCAACCCCCGCCCTACCCTGCGGAACACCACGCTGTGCCCTGCGGTACCACCAGCCGTACCCTGCGGTACACCACGCCAAGGCGGCGCAGCTGCTCCAGGCTGACGGCGCGGTTGGGCCGCTGCCTGTGCGGCGTCCGCTGGTCCTCCTGGGACTCGTCCATGTACCAGGCCTCCACCATCCTGCCGCCACAGCGTCCGCGGGGCCGGGCCGGGCTGCCAGCGCGTCCCGCCCCGGCGGGGCTCCAGGCCAGGCAGCGAGCGGGAGGGGCCCGCCCCGCGGCCTGGGGCAGAGCGGTACAGGGGCGCCGTGGGCCGCTCCAAACACACTGAACACGGGGCAGTGCGGAGCTTTCGTTTGAGGGAACAGCTCCAGGCTGAGAGCCGAGAGTCGCCGAGAGACAGGCCGGGGCTCGAGGCTCCTCACCCGCACCAGCCCCCGGGGTAACCCGGCTGAACGGTATGGTGTTTGCATCGTGTCGGTCCCGCTGTAAATGCTCTGATGGAACTTACTGCTACGGCTCAGGCTTAAAGGCCGGCATTGCAACCCCACAATATGGAAAAAAAGAAATTAGGCAAAAAATAAAGAAAGTGGTAAGACATGCTTGCAGAGATAACTTGTGTTGTCTCCATCCATGAAGATACATCCTCAGCATCCTCCCTGAGCTGGAGTGAACAAGACACCCTGGGGTGTGTCCCCTCCAGCCTCCACACTTCTGCATCTACCTGATCCTGTAGGGCAAATAAACCAAGAGCCAACTAAGCACAATATAAGAATGGCCAGACAACTGAAACAATCCCTCCTCAGAATTTTTCTTCATAGAGTTTCTTACCAAAGTGTCTCAACCACTACTATTCCAATTCTCATAAAAAGGTACCAGATCCCTTTAATGTATACTATTTATGTTTAAGCACTACTGGTTATCAGATACTCTATAGAAGCTGTGCTAAGGCACATGGAGGACAAGTAGGCATTTTGGGACAGCCAGCACAGTATCATGGCTGCTAAATGCCAATATTCTCCTAAAGTTGCAGTTCTCTGAAAAGATGACTTAGAGATCTGCCATCCTCTGCAGGCCCTCAAGCCCCTGTTAACTCCTTTTGAGAAGTACTATTTTTTTCCATCCTTTAATCGGCCTTGATCTTGTAACCTTCCTCTTGCCTTTCTTCTGTACTGAATTTCCAGAAGAATAACCATTCATACAAAATTGATATAAAACTCTGTCCTATTAGATTTTCTATTATAATCTACCTATTAAATTCAGGTAATCAAGTGGCCTAAATTCAGTATTACACAGTTATGATTTACCCACTACAATCTTACACATTTTCCAAAGCTCTTGCTTAAAAAAAAAAAAACAAACAACCCCACAAAAAAACCCCAACAAAACCCAAAACAAAACCGATTTTCATACAATAAACAGGATTTACTTGTTTAACATAATATGTAAGATTGGCAAGTTATTAGATGCCTGATCAGGGTGATGGGTCTTTTCTTTGCAGCCAAACTTCTAAAGTAAATAGATAATTGTGTGCGTACATACAAAGAAGCAGAGGGGGCCGAATCAGTGCCCTCTTTTACCACTAGATGAGCTTCAGTGTGCAGTTTTGAATGAGAGAAAAAAATAAAAATCCTCACTGACCTATTAACTACTGGATAGCCAGTTTCCTCGTCCTCCTACAACCATGTGACTAAATATGTAAAACCCTCACATTTTGCCTCAGGAAAGATATTATAAAGCATGAGAGCTATTAAGTAACAAACTTCTGCAGCTCTAACCATCTGTATAGAAATTAACAAATCCAAAAACATTTCAGTGACTCCTAGCTTAAACCCTACTATACAGTGGTGCAAAGGTACCATACAGAAAAGTTCACACAGACAACACAACAAACCTGTTTGTTTTTCCTGTACTCTTGCATAGAAAATAAACCCATTTTGATTACTGGTAATTACTCTTCAATTCAAGTGCACATTAGCCATTCCATTAATCTCATAATTGACTTGACAAAATTAACCCTTTAGAGCTGGACGGTATGGAGAAGCTTATCTTCTAGTCCCATTTCAGATGAAATGGGAATTTCTACTTTTAGGACAACACTGAAGAGGAACTAACAATGCTAACAAGAACCAGTATGAATAAAAATCTTAATGAAAACGGAAAGCCAGAGACGAAGAGCTTGGACATGAATCAGGTAGAGAGAACAGTAAAAATTCATTGTTCAAGTTTTCTTGTAACCTGGCTTTTTCTTACTTCATGCTAGCCTGCAAAACAACGCGATAAAAGAAAGCTACTGGTGCTGTAGCTGATACTGTGAGGCACACACAGGTCAGTGTTACAGGCCCATCTGTAGAGCAGTTATTGCCAGTACCAGAATGCCAGAGTGGACCAATGGACATCTCTGTTAGGTGACCTCCTACCAAATCAACCAACCCCAAAGCCTGCCCCAGCTATTTTGGGCTGCAATAAATACCGCTGCACAAAAAAAAAATATATTTATTTCATTAAGAAGAAAATACAGAACACTTTGGTTTAAAATTACTTCTTCAGAAGCCTGTGAGTTCATAAGTACACAAGACAGCTAAAAGCACTGACCACAGCCTTTCCAATCGATGGAGAAAAAACAAATACTCAGTATCATAAACTAAATATTGTCTCAATCGTAAAACAAATGCAACGGAAGAAAATGTGGGGTTTTCCTTCCCAGAAGTTGGTTTATATTTAGTGCTTCAGGCCAGAAAGAAGTACAGCTCAAAGTTCAACTCCAAAACAATTACAGCAGTTCAAGTTGTTGCTGTCATGTTAGGCCCTTTTCGCCCTGTACAAGTCTCTAGTCCCAGGCCATCAGCACTGTGGTTTACAAGCTCCTTCTCTTGCTAGTCTATCAGCTTCTTCATTCCCTTGGAAGCCAGCATGACCAGGAATATGCATCTGTCAGGATAAAATGGATCAGTTTAGACATGGAAGAAACCAGGAATAAAGTAGATACATGAAATTTCATAAAGCAATGCTCTGTCACTGATAGTACAGGAGCACCTCCTCAGAGGTCCTCACCTAATATTTAGCCCTTAGGTTTTCTTCCCAGAGATTTTCATTGTCTCTCATCCTCTAGGGAAACTCTTGTCAAACTGTGGATATCATCTTTATGGGAATTAATTACAAGTATAAGGACCAGCTAACCTATCCTTTAAGAAATACAGACAACCACTCCAATTCAAAATTTCCACCTTTCTGCAATCTGTGGTTAACTTTGTTGATCTTTCCCCAAATGCCAAAGTCCTCTATTCCACTAAAGGCCTTGGTACTTACAGCACTCATTTAGGATACATACATAGGATCAAAAGATCCTCTCAATTTTCAGATGTCTTAATTGTCTATCCATTAATCAGGAACTGAAAAAAACTTTATACCCTAAGACCATTCTTGTCAGAAGCAAGGGTGGAGTAGGAAGGTGAGGAAGAAAATCAAGCCTGCTATTTGACAAGACCAGAGAGGGAATAAGCATGAAGTGGGTGTGAAGTGACATTAGATTTACATGGCAAGGTTTTTGTACCACGTGGGGAGCTGTAGGTGTGGATTCTTTGAAAAGACATGAGCAGTGACCCTACATGAGAGACAGCCAGATCCAGACAGCTCCTAAACGGACCCAAAGTTTAGCACAGTTAAGCCCATCAGCAAAGCTGATGGCTCGTCTGTGAAAACATGTTTAAGAAAGGGGAAAAATGCAGCAGAACAGCCAGAGAAAAGAGTGAGAATATGTGAAAGGAACGGCTCTGCAGACACCAAGGTCAGTGCTGAAGGAGGAGGTGCTCCAGGCACCTGAGCAGAGATTCCCCTGCAGCCCGTGGTGCAGACCATGGGTCAGTCAGCCTGTCCCCCTTACAGCCCAGGAGGGCCACGGTGGAGCAGAGATGTGCCTGCAGCCCATGGAGGACTCTGCATGCATACACTCCTCTGAAACAAAATTTGTCCAACCTTTTCTAAAAGATTCAGTTTTAAGAAGTGTTCATAAAGGAATATCTTTTAATTATGTAAAATATTCCCAAGTACAGCTGAACTTACTTAGTCTTTAAAATTTTTACGCTTTCTCCTCAATAGAACATAGGAGTAGCTATAGAAAATCTAACCAGCCTGTAAGTTGCAGCCACCAACTCTGTAACACAGAGCAACATGAATACCTGCAATAAATTCCCATCAAAAAATTGCACATTAAATACCTACATGATCCTGTTTTCTACAGAGTAAAGACAGAAGCTGAGTAAACATGCCATTACAGGTGCAAAGTCAACTCTACACACATTTTCTCAAATCAGTGGTCTTATATCATAATTAGGCTAAAATTTAAGAGGCAAAGGAATATATTTCCCTGAAGTGTTAAGCACTGATATTAGAGGTTACAAAAAAATACATTCTACCAGAAATATCTGTATAGAAGTTGTTTTACTTCTTTATCGGAGAGCAAAACAATTTTAAAGACCTTCTAATACTAAATTTCCTTAGAAGAAATGCAGTTAAGGCACAGAAAACTAGAGTTGGTTTATTTGGGGCTACACACACTTAGTTTTCCCAGTTTAAAGACACTCATGTAATTCAGTTACTGCAACAAAGCAGCATCCTAAATAGTTCTGAAAAGCAAACACAGAAATTCAGCTATGACACAAAAACCAGTTATATTCTAAGGTTAGATTTCCAGGAACAGAAATTGCATCTACTAACATCACTAACAAACTAAAAATAATTATTGCAGGCATTTTCTAAGCAGAAATAAGAGACAGGAAACAAATACAAATATTCATTTAAATAAATGAAATACTGGTTCCAAAAATCTAGGTTATGTTGCTAATTTGCTTTAAATACAACAAGCATCTTCTCTGTATTTGCAGTTTTACTTAAGAAAGTACAATGCTCTACAAAAAGTCTTAGTTATGATCACACCTACCAGAAACATGTTTAAAATGTCATTAAGAATAAGAAACAAGGAACTTACCCACTGAATTTCTATGTCTTTTACTAGATTATCGAGTCTTTCAAAATCTTCTTTGTTTATTACACTTCCTCCCGAACTTGTTCTCCAGCCATTTGTTTTCCAGTTGTCAACCCAGCTCGTAATACCTGTGCAGAGGGGGTATCACCATAAGAATGCTGTTAAAGAAGCCAGCAAGGATCAAGATGGAACCAACAGCCTTTTAACAAGACATTACCTCTGTACAAAGTCTCAGGCAGAAACACTGGAGACAAAAGATAATTTTTGTTTGCTTCTCTGATGCTGTCTTTCAGGATTGTGATTTTTCATTATTACCTGAATTACCCAACCATTAAATTAAATACCTGTTTTTCCAAACAGGTATTTAATTGAAAGACTACAATCTTATATGTGCACTGTACACAAAGTATCTAATAAGCTTCAATTAACTGAAACCAAGGATTTGCTTGATGATACAGTAAGCAAAGCCTACTGCTCACCAGGGAATTTTCTATGTTACTCCTTAAGTAACGATTTACTTTTTTTTTTAATATCTGTGCTGGTGTGGACAATTTAAGACATCCTTACTGCTTTCATGACCTGAACCAAACAGGAAATCTCCAATCTTGAACGCAAAACCTCCTAAAAACCAAATTACATCCACTTGTACTTAACTACAAGCCTCCTTCTTTGGCATTTTAAAATAATAATTCCTAGGCACATTTACAAAATACCTTTGCTTAAACAAGAATGGCATCTGCACCTCAGTGACCCAAAATGCAAAATGAAACTGCCAGCAAAACCAAAGAGATTAAGACAAAAAGAACAACATTAAATTTTCAACCATAAGCTGTGCTAAGTTTTTGTTTAATGTTATTTCAAAAAAAGCCCACAAAATAAAATCTCCCGAGTGATCTGGAAAGAAACAAACATGTACTGCCTTTGTAAACAGAATAAAAAACAAACAAAAAAAACCCCCATAACCAACCAACCAAAAAAAAAAAACCTTAGGCAGTTACAGATTTTCACAGGAATAAAATCTGAAGATCTTGAGGAAAGAGGAAGAAGGTTTTTTCTGAAATTAAGTCTCATTGGCTGCTTCATATGGTATTTAAAGAGAATAAAATTAGGTTTTCCACGTCTTTTAATCTGAGCACATATCTCTGGCTAGTCTTCCAGAGTAGCCTAAAAGCTTGGAAGCAAGAGAACTTGAATGTACTTCACAGGTGTGTGTGTGTTAACAGCAGCCTCTCCAATACATGCAAAACGACAAAAACCCTACAGGTTACCACACCAACTTCCAAGTAATTAACTGAGTACACCCTTAACAGCCTATACATGAACAACATTTTTACTAGATTTTGTCACACTGAACACCTCAGAACACAAATGCTGGTGTGACTTCTGTCAGCATTTACTACAACAGACGCTTTAACTCTACTTCCATTTTGTGCAGTTAGCAGGCAATGTCTGATACTCTGAAGTTTTCTCCCAAGCAGTCATAAGTTATGCACTGTCTTCCTTACATTCCTCTCTCCAGGAATGTTCTGTGGGTCTTATGTAATGGAAAAGCATGCAGTGTCTTTAAGGATCAGGAAAATTAAAATCATTAACTTACCATTAATAGTAAACTTGCTATCAGTGTAGATGATTAACTTCTTGATGTTTTGACTCTTGGCTTGCTCTATTGCTTTGCAGGCTGCCTTAAGAACATTTCAAAACAACAACAGTTCAGAAAGGATTTTGGCCACATGGAACGAAGATACCAACAAAGTACCTGATGCTAACACAGAACAACATATATTACTGTAACCTCTCCACCAGTGGTTATCAACATGTTTTAGTGCAGAGGATCCCAAAATTGTGTATTGCAGATGACACCTTTATGATTCGGGCAAAGAGGCAGGCACTTAAGTTTCAAAAGCAAACAAAACCTCGTAATATTCTGATGTTCAACTCTGTGCTGAAGAAGTAGCTCTCTGACCCATTTTCTAGCTATCAAAACCTCTATCAACACCAAGACATTTTCTCCAAAACTTTGAGGAAGTACTCATATCAGTTACAACAGTCTGGATGACCTAACAAGTTGGGTTTCTTTTTTTTTAGTGCTCTGAAATATTACAGGCAGAAGTGGCTGGGTGTCAATGTAGAACTAAAAAGTAACAAATTAGTGACAAATCTCACCACTGGCACACCAACACCACCTCTAAAATGAACTTTGAAGTTTTTAAGCAGATCAATTGCCTATTTCAGTTCATCTCCAAACATGGAGTGTGGGATAGCAGAAATACCATAATTAAGGTAATGAGGAAATGAAAAGAGAAGACTAAATCTGGTGTCGTCAACAGAAGTTAGTCAGGAGCGTAGAATTGGTTTTTACATTTATCTAAGGATTATGATACTCTGATCCTGCCATCATAAGAAGCTGACTCTCAACCAATACTCAGCAGTCCTCACTCTAAGGCCTGAAACACACACATTAGAGAAATGCAAGAGAATCTATACAGAGCTGAGAGTGAGACTTTTCTAATGTAAGGCTATTTAAATAGCTGTGCTTGGTGGCACTTGCAAATTCTCGAGGTGAATTACCTAGTTCAAAGCCAATAAAGACCAATAAAACATGAAGATAACTATTTTTTGAAGTCATAACTCTGAATATTTTGCATACTTCTCTTAGAGCTCCATACTGGTTTCTGGAAACCAGAGCTAAAATAGGCCTGAAAGTGCAGCTGCAGGCTAACATGGAGAAGCACTTCAGGACATTTGCTACTTACATGGATTTCTGCTCTTTGATTAGTCTGACGTCCAGGAAGTCTTTCACTGGTATTTCTGTGTCCAAAGAACAAAAAGTAGATTAGTTATTCCAAATATTCAGAATGGTGTATAATTAAAGACATTAAAGACAAGACTATTATTTCCAGTTGATTTTTCCCAGAGAGGCTGCTTTCTCTGTTCCCCTCAATATCTCCTGACTCAGTCTCGTAACACTGTCATTATGAGTCTCAACAACAGAGCTTCATATTTAAAAGGAGGCTGGTATTTTAAATCATATAAAAACCAAACAGAATACATTAATTTAAAAAAAAATCCATTGAGCTACTTACAAAGGATGGCCTGGTCCCCAGTAGACACCTATTCCAGCACGTGCCCTGTTACGTCCATTACTAGAGCAACAACCATCTGTATAAACAACTGCAAAGTCACCTACAAAAAAATTACCAAAATCAGCACCTCCTCAACAACACTGACTATTTAAGGTCGAAGAAATGTTTGCCAGTATACTAAGCCCCAAAACTTCCCTCCCCAGAGACCCCTTCCAAAAGATAACTGCAGAAGCCATGTGAATTAGCAGTGCAGACACCACAGTCACACTGCAGCGTGACACCCTCACTGCCGTTAAACCCATCGGCCTTAAGAGGAACTTCTGCCCCAAGTCCCATACTTTTCACTACAGTTCAAGTCGTCTTCAAAACTTCAAAGCTACTCCAATCTGTAGCCCAGATACACATAAAATCACACCTATAACACTATGATTAAGCTATATATTCATACTAGTTAAAACCAATCAAAATTACACTGAAAGACAATGTGAACAAACAGATCATGGTTCATGTTTTCATTTCAAAAAGAAATAACAGGCCTAATGCTGCCATATACAAACCTCCCTATAAGTTTTCTAATAGTTACACTTGTTGCTTGTCACAGAGAATAAACAAATGAAAATAATTAAAGTAATGATCAAGACCTCACCCATATATGAAAATTTATCTTCACTG
This sequence comes from Setophaga petechia, assembly GCA_024362935.1. Classification (NCBI taxonomy): domain Eukaryota; kingdom Metazoa; phylum Chordata; class Aves; order Passeriformes; family Parulidae; genus Setophaga; species Setophaga petechia. Next base: position 19,644,195 of record JANCRA010000002.1, read on the forward strand.
ACTGTTGGTATTGAGCACACTGAGTGCACTTCATCATGTTTCACACGCTTTGCAATCTGCTCTTCGTTTGCAGACTGTTCATATGGTCTTTTACATGTACTGCAACACATGGTATTTAATTCTGGTTTCTCTCTCTGACTACCATTTTCTTGTGTTACAGCTGGATGAACAAATGCTTCTACCAAACAAAACAAAAAATAAAAAGAAAAGGAAGTTAGGAAGTTCAGCAGAAACAAATTTTATTTTATTTGAAATGATTGCTTCTAAAGACAACAGTTGTTCTTATTAGCAGTTAGCCCGCTGACACTCCACCCCCCCAAACTATTACCGAAAAGAAACAGAATACTCCAGTCATTCTTCATCCTAAATCAAACCGAAGAGGAAACAGACATGCAAGGGCCCTTACACCTTAACACGTACACAGAGCAAGCAGCGCTCTCCAAACACGCACGGAGACACTTTAACTGCACTGGCACATCCATCCCCGCGTCCGGAGGCCATGGCCACGGGGCTGAGCAGGGGCCGGTGCCCGCGTTCCGGCAGCAGCCGCAGCGCCGGCTCAGCCGCCGTGCCTGCCCTGAGCCCCCGGCGGGACCCCCGCCCTCCTCCCCCTCCTCCCTGCCGGCGGTGGGACGCGCTACCTGCCGGCTCGGGCTGCTGCTGCGGCTGCTGCGGCCCCGGCAGGCCGGCGCGCACGAAGGCCCAGGCGTCCTTCTCGGTGGCGAACTTCTTGAAGCTGGCGGAGGGGAACTTGTTCACCTGCTCCTGGCACTCCGCCCTGCAACAGAGCGGGCAGCCGTGAGGCCGGGCCGGGCGGGCTCCCCGCTCCACCCGCTCTCCGCGGCCCTCGCGTCTCGCTCACCAGGTGCGGTAGACGCCGGTCCGCCGGCCCTTGCGCACGGCGTAGAACATGGAGCCGGCCCTAGGCACCAAGCAGGAATGGCTGAGCACGGCCACAAGCCAGCGCAGCATCGCGCGACCCCGCCGCCATCCGCACTCCCCCGGCACTGCTGCGCTTGCGCAGCCGCCGCGCTCACGGCAGCGCCGGGGCCTCCTACGGGCCGCCAGAGAGGCCAAAGTGCCAGAAAAACCCACAGCGCAGGGTTTTGTACGGATTAGCGTTTTTGTTTGGTTGGTTTTGTTCCCTCCCCCCGCCAATAATGGCGTTTTTAAAACCTAAATCAGCTGCTGTTTGGGGCATGAGGTCGCAGCGGCTTTGCACAAGCCACCTCGTTCTGGAAGCCCCATTTCTAAAAGGCAAAGGAGACCTCTCCGGTGCGCTGACATGTTCAGCACGTCCGAGAGGCTGGAACTGAGCAAGGTTGTTAAATTGTTTCTCATCCTGCCGCCCAGGCTCCAGGTGCGTGTGATCCAGCTGAGCCCTGCGGCGAGGTGGCCTCTGGATTGATGAGAAACACCTTCACAGAATCGCAGGGTCCTTAGGGTTGGGAGGGACCCCTGGACATCATCTGCTATGGCAGGGTCAGCTGGTGCAGGTGGCACAGGAGCACGTCCTGGTTTTGAATGCCTCTAGAGAGAGAAACTCCACGACCTCCCCAGGCAGCGCCCTCTCTCATAAAAACTTAAAGTAAAAAACTTCATCATGTTGAGGTGAAACTTTCCATGTTTTAGTTTATGGCCACTACTCCTCATCCTGTCGCTGAACACCACCAAAAAGAGTCTGGCACCATCCTCTTAGCACCTGGACTGTCATGTACTGGGAGACCAAAGCTGGGAGCTGGGTGTGTGCCAAAATCAGTACCTCAGCTTCTGACAAGATCAGAGTAGCAAAGGTGGGGGCACTGCTGTGGCCACCTCCAGAACCAGCCCAAGGTATCCAAGCTGCTGTTGTACTTCTCTCACAGCTCTAGTCCAGACCCCTGTGACAAAATGGCACCACATGGTGCCAGAGCTGCAAAGTGTTGTGTCCAGATCTACAAATTTTGGCCCAGTAAAATGCCAAGAATATGAAACATTGGCATTCATTTTGTCTTGTTGCAAAACCAACAAATGGGCTCAACATTACACATAATTACTATGTGTATTGAAATGTCATCCAATTTCTCTTAGAAAACCCCAAACCCGAAGAGTTCAGGTATTTGACAGGCCTTGGTGGAACTGAGAAACAACTTGGTCAGGGTTGTATGAAAATATAATTACTGCATTTTCCGTACTTCTTCCAACACATTCATGAGACTTCATATACTCATAGCATCCTATTGCTGTTGGGATACTTTTGTTACATGTCTGACTAATTTATTCTTTCCACTTCTTCATCATGCCTATTCTGAGACAGAATGGAATAAGAACCTTCTTAATTGCATTACCGTGTTATGTTTGTAGTGACATAACTTCTTTTAAACACCACAGGTCCACAGTGGTTCTTAAAAACCTGTCAGATATTTTGAGTACCAGACATTATTGGGTACCAGGCACATTAATCACTCTACATTCTTCTCCTAACATAAATTCAGTGTCCAAGAGGAAAGATCTCTCTACACCTTTTTTTCTCGTTGCTGTTATGCAGCATCCTGGTCTGTTCAGCACTCACAATGTGGAGATGGGAAGCTGCAGATAGTCTCATCTTTATTCATTAACATTCTGAAGAGTCATGTTTTGATCCACCCACACATCACCTGCTCTTTCTCCCTCTCATGAGTGGCTTCTCAGTATAAACTGAGTGCATACTGTTGGACTGAGGAGACGATTCCATGTTATTTTTCTTTTTGGTACTCTTCAATCAGGTCCTGATCACCATTGTTTAGCCAAACCAAATCTCTATAAATACTAATTCTGGCCATCAGTATGAGCTGAACAGTTTTTCCCATTCATTGAATTAATGCTAGAAAAGAAGAGTGACTTGGGACAAAAATGAGCACTGAACAATCAGTTTTCTGGCTATCATAAATTAAGTGAAAAGTCCACAAATGTTAGAAAACACGATGAGCTGCATTTTGCAGATGCTAAGGTAGTTTAGTCGGGGATGCTGGTGTCTTTTTTGTTTACAAGGGTTTATTACTCCATTATTGCATTTTGTAAAGTAAGAGACTACACACAGCATTACATGGTAATAGCAATTCTGTTTGTACAAGCTTAAGCTGGCTGCTCGTGGAGTAATCCAGGGAATCCAAGGACATAACTAGTGCTCTGAACCCCATTCCTGGGCCTAACATCCCTGGACAGGTGAGTTGCACACCTGCCTCCAAGTGGGACTTACCCTTGAACAAGAAATTTAAATCAGCCAGCAGGGAATTATCACGATGGGGATTTTTTGTTCAGGCATGGTTTTATCTCCACTTCAGATAGATATACAGCAAGGCACTTGTACATGAATCAACATGCAAGTCACTTCTTTTGAAATTAAAAAGTACAGCTTGTTCTATTTATCAGTGTGCAAGTGTTATTTGTTAGATAATAACACAGTATATAATGTGCTTCCACTGATGACAGAGTATGTTGACCCCAGAACACTCATCTTGAGTTAGTAGTACCTGAACACAGCTGAAGATTCATGCATTATTTCTAGTCTAATAACAGTCTGGTAACTGTGATCACTGGGACTCTGTCTCAGCGGAAGCAACTGAGAGGTCACGCTTACAGAGGCAAACAAAAACCAAAGCCAGGCTGCCCTGTGCTGGCAGGCGATTGCCCACACTCCCGGGATGCCAGCACGCCCCCTGGCATGGGTTTGGCCGTGGCTCTCAGCACAGCGCCCCGCTGCAGGCCGGGGGTGACTGTGCCAGCACTGCTCCGTCACGTCTCTTCCGCCCGGAAAGGGTGAACTCCCACAGCACTAAATTAACGCGGAATGGTGTAACGGAGAAGGCAGGGAAAAACAACATCCACCCTCCCACTGCTGTTCGAGCGGTGGCTGCTGCCGTCCTGCACAGCCCTGGCGGGAGGGAGGGAGGGAGGGAGAGGGGGAGCTCCGCGGCGCGGGCAGAGCCGCGCTTCGTCCGCGGGCTGCGCAGACCGAGCGCACCGCGGTGCCAAGCCCTTCATTCTGGCGGCTCTTCACAGGAGCGGCATTTCGACACCACAGGCCGAAAGTTCTGCTGCGAGAGGTGTGGCGGGGGCGGCCCACGGCGAAGGCTCGGCGTAATAGCGAGGGACAGAGCCGAGCAGAGGAGGCCCTCCCTGCACTTTCCTCGCTCCCTGCCTCTCCCTCGCTCCCTACCGCAGGAAGCGCAAAAGGCTGAGGCGGGACGGGAGGGCACCGTGCTCCACGGCACTGCGCATGTGCCAGCCCGCACCCCCCGCGCCAGGACCCTAAATGTCCGCTCGGGCTTCGCCGCAGCGGATTCCAGGTGTGCTCGCAGCGCCCGCCCTGCCCTTCTTCCGGCTCTGGCTTCACTCGGGTGGGCGGGGCCAGCGCTTTCCCGGGCCGCGATCTGTGCTGCTCTCGCGAGAGCTCCCCCTTTTCCTGGCCGGCGCGGAGCGAGGTGGGTGCCCGGGCCAGGGCCGCCGTTCCCCCGCCGGGGCCGCCGCGATACGGGACCGGGAGTGGAGCGGAGCCCCCCGCGGCACCGCGGCGTCGGGATGCGCCCGATTACCGCCAACCCGGGGCTCGATGGCCGCCGGGGCGCCCGGGGCCGGGGGTGGCCAACCGGCGGGGTTTCCCTCCTCCCTCGGCCGTCGGCGCCCTGCGGCAGGAGGGGCCGGGGCCAGGAGCAGGCCCGGGAGTGCCGCTCCCCCGTGGAGCCGCTCGTGGGGCTCAGTGCGTGGTGGGGCCGCTTCCCCGGGCTGCCGGGGCCTTGCAGCGGGCCCCGAGGTGGGCAGGCCCCGCGCTCCCTGGGACGCTTTTCCTGTGGCCTGGTAGTCACCCCTGGTGCGGCGTGCTGGGGCTGGCCCGGCCCGTGGGGCGGCCTCTGGCTTAGTTCTGGAGCGTATGGCTGCGCAGGCGGACTGGGGAGTCCTGGCTGTATTTGGAACAGGTGACACGTGCTTGGTGACAGCCAAAGTGTTCTTTTGCGTTGCAGAAAGGCCATGTTCAGCTCTAGCGCCAAGATTGTGAAGCCTAATGGCGAAAAGCCAGATGAATTCGAGTCTGGTATATCCCAGGTACGTGGCTTTTCCTTGTTCTCTTCAAGTAACTCGCTTCAAGTTACGGACATAGTTGTCCAGACCCTAAACTTTGAGGTTAATCCTGCCAACGTGTTTTCTTTCCTAGTTTTACTTGGGAGCTGAGTCGTCTCTGTTTCCATTAGTTAAACTTGCTGGATGTTGGTGTGACTTACAGGAAGTTAAGTCTTTGATATTGACTGTGGTTAAAAGTCTATACCTGCTCTTTGGCACTGTGGACCCACTTTGGTCTCAGGTGTTCTCATGAACTGAAGTGTATGTAATGGATTATTCCACAACTTCACTTTCGTAGGCTCTGCTGGAGTTGGAAATGAACTCCGACTTAAAGGCTCAGCTGCGGGAGTTGAACATCACAGCAGCTAAGGTAGGCTGGACATTCTCCACTAAGAGCTGGGTGGTGACTTGTTCTGTGTATGTTTTAATTTTTGTGGATATTAATGTACTAGGTGAATGGTGACTTAAGCCCTTGTGGCCTGTGATAGTTTTGTTATGTGCTGTTGTATCTTATCTTCTGGTATTTGCTGCTGGTGTGTAGGATTCTGTAATAGTATTTTTCTTAGGAACTAAGTTTGAAAAGTTTGAAAATAGTTTGAAAAGTCACTGTAAAAGCCCAGATAGCAATTTAGTATGTTAAATAAATTGTTTGATAACGATGATTCTACTTTCTGTCTCTGCAGGCTGGGTTTGGGGTGTGAAACTGGGTTTTTGCATGTAGATACTGTCTGGAAATGTAGATGTTATAGAAACTTAGAAACATAAACTGAAATACTCTTCATAGAAAACAAAATTGTTTGAATCTCTTATGTGCAGTTAGTAGGTGGATTGAGACTTGGTAGTGTAGCTTAGCCTCCTTGTACCATTCCAGTTTTAGATCATGCAGACAGCTGAAACATCAAGAAAGAAAAAGAAGAAAGCAATTAGTGGAAAAGGAGAAAGAAAGTTAGTGTTAGAATTTGTCAGCCTGGGAGACTGGATGGCAGCAATGAAGCAGGTCGCTGCAATCAGAAACTTAATTGGGTTGCCTTTGGTTTTTGCCCAGGCTTACCTGTACAGACACAGGAGCCTGACTGCTTAGAGGTGAGTTAAAAAGAATCTGGGAATGCAGAAAGCAGCATGTATCATGTATGAGCTGAATGGCCTTCAGAAGAAACCACATCTCTGGAAGTACAGCAATGCCATCTGTCCTTAGTGAAATGCTTTTAAAGAAATCTTGGTTGTTTACTTAGCTGCTTGATTTTATTTGTGAGAAATCTCGCATGGGCATCTGAGTTGGCTCATATGAGAAGGTAGCTGGTGAAGAACAAGTCATTCTTCCATTCTGTTGGAGAATGAGGATGTGTCTGCAGCCAGTTTCATGGGAGAAGAGACTTGTAAGCCTGTGCAAACTTTGGTTTTCAACTACTGGAGAGACAAACCAGGGGAGAAGTAACCTGTCCTAGTGTGTTGTAATCCTGTTGGTATTTGGAGGGGTGACAAATGTTTTGATTGAGTAGGGATGCAGTCCTAGGCAAGTGGCCAACAGAAGTGATTTCCATGAAGCAGTAGATTAAGAAATTTGTTCCCCTAAACTTTGTCTGGAGTCTGCATTAGAGGCAACTAATTCTTGAAACTTTGTTTGCTATCTCTTCTGCATTTGTGTAATACATTCAGTATAGTTGCAGTTCTGGCACCTGGGTCTCATCTTTCAGAAGGAATGGGATTTGCCGTTCAGAGGATGTGATTCTGAAAGAGGTGGTGGGATTTATTGCCCAATCACTCCTCCACAGTGAAACAAGTATTCTGATAAAAGTTTTTCTGTCAGGGCTTTATCTGTAGAGCATTAAGGCAGGTACTGCTCTCTGATGCACTCCCTGCCCCACAGAGTCAGAAGCTAAGCTATCAATACCTGTGCTCAGGATTCATGGTCAAACCAAACATTACTTCTCAACCCCCAGCTAATGCTTACTTTGTACTTTTATTTCAGGAAATTGAAGTAGGTGGTGGCAGAAAAGCCATCATTATCTTTGTACCAGTTCCTCAGCTGAAGTCCTTCCAGAAGATTCAGGTGCGGCTAGTTCGGGAGCTGGAGAAGAAATTTAGTGGAAAACATGTGGTGTTCATTGCTCAGGTAAAAAACCCCTTAGAGTTACTAAAATGTTGGCTTGAAGGTATATCTGGAGGTGATCTAGGCTCCCACATGTTCCAGTGTTGAATTACCCATTCAAGGTAACAGTGATAGTAATTCATTGTACCAGCAGGAAATGTAATGAGTGTCTGGTGGATGTTAGCTAAAATGTTTTCAGCTGGCAGCAGTGGAAACTTGGTGAGATGTAAAGTTGTTTCATGGAGGATATAACTTTCTGGCCACTCTTACTTCTTCAGAAGTTTGAAACACAAAGCTTAAAATAAAAGGGAGCAAATATTAATAGGAACTTTGCTACACTTAGACAATCTAGGTACTTAAAATTTAAGTTACTATGAAAGGAGGGAAAAAAACTCGTGCAAGTTATAAATATATGGCAGGAGCTAAGGTGAAAAGGTGTTGGAGGGATCTCTGGGCAGTACTTAAGGGTTGGACAAACTAGGCATCTGTCTGCAGAGTGGAAAATTGGTTAAAATGAAGCTAGCTGAAAATTTTGAATGCAATTCTTAGAGCCAGAGCACCTTACCCTGAGTCTTTATATGACCAAGAGGATTTATTTTAATGAAGTACCTCTGGTTCACTTCACCTAAAGGTTCTTGACCCAGAAGGTGGTTGGGCACTAGAACAGGTTCCCCTAGGAAATGGTCACAGCACTAGCCTGACAGAGTGCTGTGAGGTGATTCTGCAGTACTTTCTGGCACATGGTGTGACTTGGGATGTTCTGTACAGGGCCAGGAGCTGAACTCGATGGTCCTTGTTGGTCTCTTCCAACTCAGCATATTCAGTGATTTTTTTAGATTCTGTAGTCCTGTAATCCCTTGAGAATTCCTTATCAATTCAGTAATCTGTTTTAGAAGGGAACATGTGATTTTGAGTATGACATGACCCAATTTGGATAATGGTAGCCCCATCATGAATACAGTCATGGAGAAGCTGTGCGGTGATGGTAGAAAATACTGCAGATGGCTAAAAACTGCATCTAGAATGTTTTAAAATGTCTACACTTGTAGCAGGAAAGGAGAAAATAAATTTTACTGACCTAACATTTAGATCCTAATTTTGGAACAGATAATATTTAAGCCAGGATTTGATCTGGATTGTGCAATAGATTTTACTGTTAAAACTAGCATTTCAATCTCAGATGTCACTAGCTGTATGTGGAACTCAGCTCACTACTTTGGTTTGCACCAGAGACTCAGTCTGACAGAAGTTTGAAATTCCCTGGGATTTCTGTTCCCAAAGAAGTGTGTTCACAGTACTCATGAGACACAGTAAAATACTGTGGTTGTATTCCTGGAGAGAGGAGATGGAGTACAAGGCTTCTATTTCAGTGCCCTGAATAAGGAGTAGTAATTGAGAAATACAGCAGTACAGCGCTTCACCTTCTGCAGGCAACTCTAGTTCTCTAATGGTGATATAAATTTCAGCATACTTAAGTCTACCTTTATGGCTTTTCATGCATTGGTTTCTAGTGTGGGAGAAAAAGGTGCATGTTTCTGAGTTCATTGTAACCACCAGATACTGAGAAATGCCTTTTTGTTCTTCTCTTGCCTTAACAGAGAAGGATTCTGCCCAAGCCAACAAGAAAAAGCCGCACAAAAAACAAGCAAAAGCGTCCGAGAAGGTTGGTAAATGATACTGATTCGGTATGACAGCCTTCTTTTGTGCTTGGTAGTTTAGTCAAGAAATGGTTAGTTGAGTATTTGGGAAGTCATTCAAGTGATTGGCTGGTCTTGTCCTTTCTCCTACTGCTTGAGATACTGCTTTGTATCTGTCATTTGACTGCTAAAGTGTTCAGTAGAAGGGTCACCTTTGGGCACTGTGTTGCATTTCTTAGCACTCAATTTGTATTTTCAGCTACAGCTGTAGCTAATTTTTAGCTGTCAGTGCTAGCTTAAGGAACCCAACCTGCTGTCTCTGTTACCACAGTGTGCTGACAAGAACTATTTTCTTTTAAGTTGTAGGAAGAGCCTCTTCCACATCACATGTTAGACTGTGTGCAGAAGTCAAGGCTGGCACACTGAAGGGGATGCAATGAGGGAGAGAGTGGCTGAGGAGGGGTGTAGGTACGAGTACTAGTCCCTCTGGATATGAATTCGATAGCAATAGTATAGTAATTTGTGTTAAATGGCCTCCCTGCTCTCATCTAGTCACTGGATTGCTAGACATGCAACACTGCTACGTCTCTGTGGATGTCAGTGCCTCATCTATATGTTGCTATGTCATTATGTAAGTCTGTGTCTTAAAAGTTTGTCCTCTTTATGACATGTGGCATGTCTTGTAGCTTCTCCCTGTCCCCCCAGTGTTATACCTGTGTCATGTGTTACTGTATTTTGCAGTCTTCAGGCATGGATTTTAAAAGTACAGTTTCACAATACTCATCTAGCTGCAGTCCTGCCTTTGGAAGACTCTGCCTGTGTTCTTTTAAAACTAGCACTGCACGGTGGTTAGAGAAGTTGGCATTTGTGTCTGAGTAGCACGCTGCCTCTTTTCTGCATGAGGAAAGGCCAGTGTGCAGGACTGCCCCTGTCTCAGCCTGAGATGAGATCAGGCTGCTGTGTTGTTGTGGATGTCTGTCTCCCTTTGCTGTGCCCGTGTGGGCAGGTGTGAAGTGCTGCTGTAGACACTGGGGTCAGTTACTAGTGATACTGCCCTGAAACTCCGGATCAGGATGCTGCAGACTTAGTAATCCATCTAGACTCACGTAAAATAACCCGGGCTACCTTTTCTGATGTTGGCTCACTTGTGGACAGTTCAGGAACACACATGTAGATTTCAAGCAGTCTTCTAAGTATGGACTCAGTTGGCCAGCTAGTCTTTTTCTGGATTACATTGGTCTTCCAAGCTGCTTGGGTTTAGGAAGATGAAGAAACCAGTGTTTCCAAAACTGAGTCTCCCATGAATGTACTCTGTGCAGCTGAGGATGCTTATCCACTTAAACTTTTTCAGTCAGTGTCTCTGGCAGAGTTGCAGATGGAGCAATTTGGTTTTGATTTAAATATTTATTAAATGTGTAGAAATAGAAGTCTGTTTTAGGGCTCTTGCTGCAAATCAATGTGTGATCGAGAAGGTCAGAAACCTGGCTACTTTTTCTTGTGCAGTCATTAAGTTTCTGCACTCTGTAGAATTTAGCTTTTCTTTTTGCATGCCCTCTGATAGTGCTGTATTGTCACACTCTGGCATTAAAGAGAGAAAATGCCTCTGAATTTTCAGCCAAAGCATGCTATGGAAGATTAAACCTTGTCAAACTGGAAGTTTTCCAAGAGGATATGTTTTAACGCTATAAATGTGGCATTTCAGCCGTACACTTACTGCAGTGCACGATGCCATTCTTGAGGACCTGGTCTTCCCCAGTGAAATCGTGGGCAAGAGAATCCGTGTGAAACTGGACGGCAGCAGGCTTATAAAGGTCCATCTGGACAAAGCACAACAGAACAATGTTGAACACAAGGTAAATAAAAAAACTCACTTTCTCATGCAGGTGGGGATGGCATTCTGACATCCCCAAGAGACTCCTTAGAGGTACAGGGAAAGTCTTGCCTTTTGGCTTGTGGAGATGCTTTGGTTTGTATTTGGAGTAAGGTGCTGAGATAGAGGCAAGACAGTTTGGAACTAAAGCTCTAGTTCAACTTGCCAAAGCCCCTGGGTTATAAAGTAGCTATATTGGTTCCCTCATGGGACCAGACAGTGTTTTATTGGGTTTTTTGTATGAATAGGGGTTGTTTGGGTTGGTTGGTTTATGTTTTTGTTGTTTTTCAAGTGAAGCATTTAGTTTTGACCTGAAACAGATGTGCTCAGTAATGCCTGCACTTCACTTGGTTTTTTTCTGAAATGGGAGACTTGTGCTCGGGCCTGCTCAGCTCTTAGGGTCTCACATTGTTGAAAATCAGAGAGAGCCCAAATACTCCAGAGGAAATCTATATTTTGTGTATATCTCAGCTACCTTAATCTAGAAGAAAATAATTTGCCTCAGAGTGAAGATAGACTGGCAAATAGTATAGTACCTTAAGTAGGTTAACTTAGAGTTACTTGTTTACACAGCATGTATAAGCAAGATTTATTTGTCTTTACAGGTGGAAACATTTTCTGGTGTGTACAAGAAGCTCACAGGCAAAGATGTGGTGTTTGAATTTCCAGAATTCCAGCTGTAAAATTCAAAAAATGGCTGAATAAACAACTATTCATATAACAGAGTAATTTCATTTAAATTTTGAGTTCCATAAACACAGATGAGCATTAACTGGTTCATGGGACTTCTCCGCTGTCTGGAGAGTGACACCTGTGAATCAAAGTATTAACTCCCCAGCTACCATTTTAATGGTAGCCCTCTTAGGTTTTTCTTGGCACTGTTGCAACATAACTGGACAAAATAGTCCAGAGTCTGGAAAAAGAATTCAGACTGAAGAACCTAAGCATTTCAGATTCCAACTGGGGAAAATATGGCGAATTACTGTAGAGCAGTGGAACTCTGAGTTTTGCACACAAGATATCAGTTGGAGACCTACCTGTTCCTGACACTGGAAGAAGTCAACTAGCAGGTGGTGTGTGACTTACGAAATGAGTAGAAATGACATCTGCACAAGGGGTTTGAATTCTTAGGAAATAGTTTGGGGGATGTATAGATTGATTTTTGAAGTAACTCAACTTGCTCTGAATGGCAACATTCCTTACCAGTTCTTACCTAAAAGCAGACTCTGTAGCTTCTCTCCTTTCAGACTGGGTGGAAGGAATGGGAAGGAATTTTTACTTCTCAGTGCTTGTCTGTATCACTGGACAAAAACTATAGGTTTTTTAGGTATTAATCTTGCTTTCAAAAATATTTTTTTAGATTGTTTTAACATGGGTCTGTACATGCTCAGTGATACAGGGAGAGATGGGGAAGAGCTTAGATGCATCAGCATCCAAAGGCTGGTAGTGTCTCAGAAACACTACGCTTTTGACTTCAGTATCTGTTGTAAAGAACCTTTTACACAAGTTCAGGGTGGTGTTGGTCATGAAAAGTTCTGAGCTATTAACATTAATTTAGTACCTGATTGTACTAAACATAGTATTAGGAGTAAGTGTTTAATTTATCACAGTAGAAGACAATTAATTTTGGAGTCAGTCTGATACGTGGAGAGCTAAGTTGGGAACAAGTTGTGTGACAGGAGCACTTAGTAACTTGCATTTTTCTACCTGAGAGTAGATGGAGGACAAGTACCACTCACTGAGGGTCTTTGTACCTTTACTTCCCTTTTCCATTTACAGTAGTTTTGGCTGCTTCCCATTTGACACCTCTTCTTTAGCTTTGGAGAGCTAAAATGTTAAAACAAGTTCTGTATTGTTTTTGCGTTGAGAAAATGAAGACTTTAAAATTTAAGCATGACTTAGTAGGGCAGGACAGATAGCCCTGTGCTGTTACTGTCGGTGCCAGGAATTGCAAAGAAGCAAAACATACCCTCTTGCAATTAGTAGTTAATTTCCTGTTACTTGCTGACAAGGCTTGAGTATTTGCACAAAAAGTAGTCTGTATCTTTGATGAAGTTTGTTTAAGGCCTTTTCCTATCTCCTTTTCAAACTTTTGTCTCTGGAGTATAACTTAATTCCTTATTTATTCCTTGACTACTTATTTTTCATCTGAATGATTCAGCAGAAGTGAATGCATCACTTTCCCTTAGAATTCAATAAGAGTAGTTGGCAGGTATATAATAATCCCAAATTCTCTCTGCTTGTGTGGAGAATAATTGTGAAAGATCTTACACTAGAGGACCCATAACTTTTGAATTCAACTCTTCATTGCAAAAATGGGTATTATTCAGATTGGAAATGCCACCTTGTCTAGTCCCCCAAAAATAGTCTTGAGTCAGAGGCATTACTACGTTTTTCTCTAAAACAGTCGCAGATGGCAGCCTTTGCAAGTAGACCTTGGCTGGTGTGGGCTGAAGAAGCAGCTTGGGGAGTATTTGGAGACTTACCAGATGTTAACTACCTTTAGTTAAAGGCTGGTGAGTCTGCTGGGGCTGTATAACCTCTGCAAAGAGAGGTGATCCTTAGCAGGCTTTGCTAGACAGCATTTTCTGCTTTATAGGGAAATGTAACTCAGGTTTCATCTCTTCATAGTAATAAAAATGTCAGTTGAGTTTCTTCTGAAGCACTGGGAGGGGGTGAGCGGGGGAGGAGAAATCCAGTAAACTGAACAGAAAGATTGCAAACGTTCCCAGGCATTGCCAGCTGGCTATAGATTTTTCTTGGCTCTTGTTGCAAGCCCTCTTGAACTATATGATATGCAAAGGCTCACAATGGCCCCATAAGCAAATTCTTTGAGGGAAAGGATAACACTGGCAAAGCTGCGTGGCTTTTACATCAATTAAACTACAAGGAGAGGTGAATTTTTGTGGCATAAAAATACAAGGCTGTGTGCTTGCAAAAGACTTTAGTCTTAGTTTACCTTTATTTACAGACTCCCTCGTGTGTTTGTGTCAGTGATACAGTCAGACAACTCCCTCTGTCCCTTGACAAGCATACTAAGTGTATGCCTGCAATCTGGAAAGTCAGTTTGATGCCATCTGGTCAAGTGCTAATGAGGCTGCTGGAATGCTGGTGTCAAATGTTACCTTAACCTAAGCAAACTCCATGTGAGATGATGCTAGACTTTTCCTATACCTTTCACATGCTGGCACAGTTGAACTCTGAACATGCGATTGATCACGAGTTCTATCAGCTGCTCTGGGTGAAAGAGTGGTGGGGCATTCTGTACCAAGACTCTGCAGCAGTAATATGTGGGTACTACCAATGTGCAAAGATAGCCATCTATTAAAGTTTATTCCTGTAGTAGCTCCAAATGAGAAGCAAGGGCTTTACATCTGTTAATTGCTCATGAGACTTTGACCTGATCTTAAAGCTTCAATTATTGATTTCATATGAATCCTTTCACAATGTCTTCAAATATTTTTGCTTATTAGGAAGACTGATCCCTGGTGATTTTTCTTCAGAAAGGTATACAGATGTGTCACAATTGTAGTGTAACAGAACTTGCTTGAAATTTTGGGTGGTAAGTGCTTGACCTATCTTTTATTAATAGGGCAACTTGTTATATGATCACATCGTGTCTGAGTAGCCCCTCTTGAGTGTAAATGGGAACAGCTGGTGAGTTTCAGTGTATGATCTCATGCCAAGCAGCATTCAAAGGAAGTCTTACCACTCCTGCATTGTGGACTGAAATAATCAATTTCCTATTCCTTTGTTTTTCCTGAATTTTCCAAGTGCAAGTGCTCGACCTGAGTTTGATTTGCAATTACGTCTGAAGGTCAGAGCAATGTTGAAAAGCTACACCTTCTCCAGTTTGTGGGATGTGCTCTCTAGGCCACTGGACATTTATCAGAATGACAGAAAAAAAGATGTCGATTACAGAAAGTTACGAAGCCTCGTAAAATGAAGGTTGGTGGAGAGGCTTAGAGAATGTGAGTTTGCTTGTCTCCAGTAGGGGCTGACTGCAGCACTGATCAGTGTGAATAATTCACTGCTGTTTAACAAAGTGCCTTTACCCTGCCCCTTGCTGCCTGCCTTGAGGTGCTCCTGTGAAAACCCTGCTGACATGAACATCTATGTACTAGTGCTCTGTTCCCTACAGAGATGCAAGTAGAGGATCTTATTTATGTATTACTATCAAGAGGAGAAAGTTGGATAACTTGTTAAATTTATGAGTTCATGTATCTCTTCTTCTACCTTCCAGTTACTCTTTCTTATTTTCAGGGGAACCAAGCTTAGTGTCATGCAGTTGCTACTTGGTGTTGTTAAATGATTAATAGATGACATTTCAAATTATTGTTTATTGAGTTAACATGGTGTGGCTCAGTTGTGAGCCACACATGTTAACTCAATAGACAATAGAAAAAGATCATATGATCTGCCCCTGGAGCAGCAAAAATAGAATTAAATCCAAGCACTAAGGAGATTACTCTAGTTTTAGAGATGACTAACAGAAAAAACACAATTGCTGCAGTGAATACTGCTTAAAAATTTTTATGAAAAAAAAAATAGTTCTCATTGCTAATAAAGTAGAAGGCCAGATTTTACACAGTTGTAAATAAAGTTAATACTGTATTGGTGTGGCCACACTGATCTTTCCCACCTTACATCTCATGTACTGCACAGAAGAGGTGGGAAGGAGAGCTTTGCTCTCTGCCCACAGAGATGCTGGGGCAATGCTAAGAAGATATTCAGATGGCAGATGGATATCTTCACAGGGACAGATTTACAGGCTGTGTTTTACCAGGACTGTCTTAACACTTAATAAAGTTGTTTCCTTTTTTCTTGGCTAAACAGATACTGTTCTGTGAAGCAAAGGGAATAGGACACATCATTGTGTTGCCCTGAGAGCAGAGGATGGGTTGCACTTGGCATGCTTGTTTGCATGTCTGTACCATGGAGGAGTCCTGTATCTGCTCTATCTCCTTGCCACTTTTTGGAGTTTCTTGGGGGTGTCCTGGGAGGCCTAATAAGGGCTGCTTACTGAGTCAGGTCTTACTTTCAATAACTAGGGCAGCGTTTGTGATGCCTGCAATAAACTGAGCTCCTGCAACTGATCTCAGATACTGATTTTTTAAAGAGTTTGGATATTGGAAATTTTAATCCTTTGGAAAAATCTGATTGGGAAATGCTGATACCATTGGATGCTTTGCTAAACCAAAGGGGAAATCAGAGCCTTGTCATCTTCCCTTAAGATTTTTTGATAACCATTGTGTTTTAAATAGGTGTTGTGTTTAATCCTCTTATAGATACAAAGATAATGCCAACTGACTATGCAAAGTGTAGAAAAATTTTCCTGGATGCTCCTAAAATGTATTAGTGTATTTTTTTCTGTTTTCTAAAAACTTTTTATTGTCCTTTTACAACCAGTTGGATTTTATCTGCATGGTTTTGGTTTGGTTTGAATCCAAGAATTCCATTTGTAGTTGTGTCAATGTGGTATTTACCCTGAATTTAGAGGTTGAAGAAAAATTGTGTAGTGGATCAAGCTGAAGTAGCTGGCCCAACTGGTGTCTTGCTGTATGGAAATATAGAATGGTTTGGGTTTCAAGGGACCTTAAGGATAATCTACTCTAGCCCTCCTTGCTATAGGCAGGGACACCTTCCTCAAGAATAAGATTGTTTAAAGCCCCATCCAACCTGGCCTTGAGCATCTCCAGGGATGGGGCATCCACAGCTTCTCTGGGAAACCTGTCCCAGTGTCTGACCAGTCTCACAGTAAAGAATTCATAGTATCTAATATAAACCTGCCCTCTATCAGTTTGAAGCTTTTCTACCTTGTCCTTGTAAAAAGTTCCTCTCTCAAGGACTACATGTCCTTGTAAAAAATCCTCTCCAACATTCTTAAAAGCCCTACACCCCTTTAGGTAATGGAAGGTGCTCTAAGGTCTCTCGGGAGCCTTCTCCAGGCTCCCTGAAGAAGAAGCCTGACCCTTTCAGCCTGTATTCATTAGAAAGGTTCTCCAGCCCAGCTCTGATCAGGTTCATTAGCGCTCCTCTGGACTCATTCCAAAAGGTCCACATTTTTCTTATGTTGGGGATCTCAGAGCTGGATGCATCACAGCAGGTAGGCGCTCATGAGAGAGGAGTAGAGGGACAGAGCCACTTCTCTCAACCTGCTGGCAATGCTACTTTTGATGCAGGCCAGGATGTGGTTGGATTTCTGGGCTGCAAGGGCACTTGGCTGGCTCACGTTGAGCTTCTCATCAGCCAACAAGTTCTTTTCAGGGCTGTTCTTGGTCTATTCTCTGCCCAGTCTGTATTTATGCTTGGGATTGCCTGCCTCAACCCAAGTGCACTTGGTGTTGTGGTACTTCATAAGGTTTGCACAAGCCCATCTCTTGAGCCTGTCGAAAGAGCCTCCTGTTTCCTTGCAGAGAGGACTCACATTTTCCTTAGTATTCCTTTTATCACTGATGTACCTAAAGAAGCTTTTCTTGTTGCCTTTGATGTCCCTGGCCAGATTTAATTCTCTCAGGGCAGGTTAGCTTTCCTAACACGTTCCCTCGTTGCTTAGACATCTCTTCCTCTCCAAGGCTACCCATTCTTGCTTCCACCCTCTTCAGGCTTCCTTTCTGTGTTTCAGTTTGTCCAGGAGCTCCTTGTTCTCTGTACTGGTATACTGTGGCCTCTGGAGGCTGTCCCTCTCTCTCCAGCAAGGGTGGCTCAAACACTTGGGTATCCCAGACAGACATGTTAACATAATAGAGAACTTAATAACCAGCAGCTATTGTGACCTGGTGATGACCTAAGTTGCTCCCACACGGTCCGTGCATCAGTACCCCAGTTTGCACATATTAGCCTGATTTAGATGATGCACTAATGTGGCTACACAGTTTCCAGTTGGATTTTGGGGTGGGAAAAGGTTACTCATGCCCTTCTGTACGGGGACTATGCCTTTCTCTCCCATGTGAAAGAAAACCATGTG
Source organism: Setophaga petechia (assembly GCA_024362935.1). Lineage (NCBI taxonomy): Eukaryota > Metazoa > Chordata > Aves > Passeriformes > Parulidae > Setophaga > Setophaga petechia. The sequence goes on from JANCRA010000002.1 coordinate 19,661,834, forward strand.
CTTGTTTATTCTCCCTTTTCTAGAGAAAGCTCTTTCACTGCATTTATAGTGTTTGCCCTTTCCTTTTGAACACTGGTCATTTATGTTTGTTTTCCTTTCTGCTTCCCCAGTGTTGAGTCCTACCTTTTCTACCAGCTTTCCCTGAATGGCTCTGTTTCTCCATTGAATTCTGTTTCTGGCCTCAAAGTTATTTTCCTGTGTTTACAGGGAGAGTAGATATGTATGTAAATGGAGTTGTCTTTGCCATGGTAATATGATCTTCAAAGGCTTGGACTACAGTCACTTTGCTGCATTCTTTACATAAAATGTTTGTCTTGGCAAGTTTCTGCCAACAGAGTGCTGCAAGGGCCCAGTCCTGCTAATTGCCTTCTGCTCCCACTGAACTGGTGGAGCCTGTGTGCATAGAAAATGAGCTTTAAGAGTTGCATGGTCCTTAGACAGTTATGTTCATGTTCTACCATTTTGCCCTTTCTTTACTGAGGTAATCTATCGAGGAAGAGATCATTGGCTCTTAACTTTTCATGACCATTTGGTTTGTGTGAAAATACAGGAGTTCATAGCAGTGGAGGAGGGTTCCGGTCCAACATGGAAACCTCTATGTAGGTAGTCCACAGAGAGTCCTGAGTTTGAGGCATCACTACCTCTTTTTGTACCTGTTTTTCTCTTTGCCGATAAAGCTGGTCAGTGTGTCCTGTGGGCTAACAAAACAGGAGCTGTCATGGGCAAGAAGGCTGCACACTCCAGGCTTGGGGAGAGGTTTGCTGGGAGAGAGGATATGTAATGTCAAGAGCAAAGCAGAAAGAAAGAGAGTACATCAGTACTGTGTCATCAGCTTGTACTGCAAGGCCCACCACAGCACAAAATTCTCAGTGGATTGGATCTATGCCTCAAAAGAGATCTGAAAAGTGATAAAGAAGTGAACACACAGGTGATTCTATTGCAGGTTTCTCTAGCCCCTCAGTCTGTGTTCTGATACTTTCCATGTGGAAAATGGAACGGAACCTCCTGCTACTGCCCTAAGCTCCTGCCCTGGTTTTCAAGGTCACATATTGGGGTTATCCAAGCTCCCAGCCCACTGGGTGCTTGGTTAGAGCATGACCCCTCAAATGTTACTACCTGGAAGAACTGGGAGGAGGGAACAGTGGCATGAGATGGATGGAGACAGATGATTCACAGGATTTTTTTTCTAGCTATCAGACCTACAGTCTTACAAATACAGCAGCTTTTCATCAGAGGGTATTAATTGATATAGTCACAAGTGGTACTCTCTATTTGCCCTGGAAATGGAGAGTGAAGCCATTTATATCTGTTGAAGTATAAACTGCTGTAGCTGAGGGGGGTGTTCTCAAAATCCCACTTTCCAGAATCAGCTGGCCTCAGTTTTTTGCTGCTTGAATGTATATGGAGTACTGTGATTTATCCAGGCCTCAAACTAGTCTAGCTGTTTAAGGTAAAAACCAGGTTTGTACAACTATTTAGAAGCTAGAGTGAAATACCACTAAAGTTGTATCAAAGGTGTTTAAAAAACCCCACAAAATATTGTGAAGACGCCTGCCATGTGGATAATTTAGCATTTACATTGTTGTGGGGTGTTCAGACATGGCTTTGAAACAGTTGTCTGTTTTACTAAAGTCAAGAATGGTACAGCCAATTGCAAGCACAGAGAGAATTTCAGCAAGGGGAGAGTGTGTTAATTATCCACACAAGATGATCACATTCAGTGCTGCATTTCATGTGTTTTCATATCCACTGAAGCAAAGCAAAAGAAGTGTTGTGCTGGGCAATGTACATGCATGGGTTAGAACTGAATAGATGTAAATGGTTAAAAAGGGGTTCTCTGCTAGAGAGGAGGAGGGGAAAGTAAATGTGCATTCCCAAAAAAGTACATTCCCAAAATAAAGCTTACATCATGGACCTCTTCAGTTTTCCCACACTTCTTCCCTAATTATTGTCCTGCAGGACAGCTGATCTTTTTCAAACAGGAAGCTGTTTACAGATAACACTTGCAACTGTTTTGTCTGATTTGTTGAACTGTCGAAAAGAAGAAGACAACCTCTTTTCAAATTAAAAACTGTCAGACTTCTGTAAACAGCAGCAATGAGGTTCATCTGTGCAGTGTCCCTGCAGGCACAGAGCATTGTGCAGTTCCTATTCTCTCAGCAGCTGTAAGGTAAGAGACTTTTATGCTTTTACTCCGTAAAAACATGTAGAAGAAAAAGTCTGGATATTTTTCAGGGAGCTGCTTTGTATATGGCAAAATATGATTGGCAATCCCCAAATAGAAGGGGAAGGTAAAGGAAAAAATAGCTTGCTTGAGTCTATTGGATAACAAACATTGGACTTTTCTACTGAGAAGCACCCATGTGGGTTAGATCACTGAATGCCAGTTTAGTTTAGCAGGGGGCTATATTTAAAATGTACAGATGTCATGGGAAGAGCTTGCTTTCCTTTTAGCAGGAAAGGACAAAACAGTACATGAATTTTAACATATCCTTCAATTGAAGCTTATTTTACTCCATTCTTGAGTTGTAATTCCCGGTAACAGACACAGGCAGTTGTCTTGTTTTCCACTTTGAAAAGTGATCTTTTAATACAACTGCAAAGCAGAGAACGAAGACTGGCATTGCAGAAGTTAAGGTCCAGTAAGGGCTTGCAAGTTTCCATTCTGACCTCTGTGCATACATATGTGTAAATTTTGGAGGGAGATCGTTTTCTAGCAAAATCAAATCACTGTGGAGAATACCTAACTTTACTTGTCATACAGTGAAACAGAGTGTCTGGACTGGAAATGTTATGCCTTTGTGGATTGGCGTAAAACAATTCACTTTGAATCTTGTGTATTGAAATATTTTTAAAATGTTACAAATGTAAAATCTGCTTCCCTGTGTTTTCCTCTCTGTAGCTGAGATCTTTGTATTTAATATGTGTGTGATTGTTTACATGGTCATGAACATTTAAGGCATTACAGTAATCAGAAAATATAAAACAAACACTTATTTAAAGTTGACACTTTTAAAATTATACTATCCCTAAAACTTTAGTAAGTTACTGATGCAGCATAGATAAGGTGTGCCAGAGTTGTAGACAAAGAAGTAAGACTTACAAGGTGAGTATTCATTTAAAAAATGTTTTTACTCTCTTTCATAAAATTCTTAGATGTATCTGTTAAAATGAAATTATTGTTTTAGTTAATACATGAAAGATAATGTGTAAATTAAATTTATAGTCAGAATAGCAGTTGAACATGACATCGTTCTACAAACAACAGAGAAGTGCAGCAGAAATCTGTGCAATTTCTAATTGTATGCTATGTTCAAGACTATTTTTTTCTGATTATTTTGAGTGATTTTACACTGTTTCTAAAGCTCTTTTTAGTCATCTCTAGGGCTGTCCAAAAATTCTTGAACGAGAATCCTTTTGAAGTAGGAAGACTTTTGGCAGAGTAGCTTTTTAAAGAGAAGTGTCAGTTTTCTGGGATAGTTCAGATCTTTTGTCAAATTATTTTGGCTGAAAACCAGGAGAGTTTAGCCAAAAATATTCTCATGGTGTCTCTTGGGAAGTGTAGTTTGTGCTTTGCACTGCATTTCACTACTGGCTGAACCTCACAGCTGAACCACACTTCCCGTAAGGCTGTGTGGTCAGGGTCTCGCTATTTTAATTTCCCTTGATGAAAGGAGTGTTAGGGTGTATTTTGGAAAAGTTAGTCTTGTGAAAGAGGCACAGGCTGGGCTCATAAGGCATCAACTGATTGATAACTAGTTGGCAGATTCTTAAAATCTGATTGTTTCCTTCTGGTTTGCACGAGCCACAGGCCATCCTGGTTTTCAGCCGTGAGTAGGACCCTTCAAGAGAGTGTCAGCAGAAGGTTTGAAGCCTTTTGTTGTTTTTGGCCGTGCAAACACCTGTGCAAGAGATAAAATATTTAATAACTTTTCTAAGGCTTTGTTAATGCTTCTGCCAACTTTTGTACTGAAAGTGTTCCATTTTATATATTTGGAACTGAAAAATGCAAGGGAGTATGGCTGAATGTTCAGATTTTTTAAGAACTTTTAAGAGGAAAACAACGTACTAGAAGCCTGAAGTTTTAGAAAGAGGTGGTTTGGAAAATCCAGCAAGGTGTCATCTCACCCATGTAAGTGGCTCTTCAGAAAAATCCAGTCCTGGGTCTTTTGCCTTGTATAAGATGTTTGTAGTCAAGAAGAGAACAGAGGTTGGTCTGCTTAAGCACTTCATCAGTGCACCAGTTTCTTAATTTTTCCATAGGATCCAAGGATCCTGAACTTCTGGGACTATTTGGATGCTGCCCCCTCAAAATTTTATCAGAAGATTGGTTAGGAGGTCCATAGGGCATCCTGGAGGCCAGGACAGAGCAGTATGACAAATGGTGAGGGGGTTTAGGGTTTACATTGGTTTTCTTCTGCACTGAATCATAGACTGGTGTGGGTTGGAAGGGACCTTTAAAGATCTAGTCCAACAGCACGTGAATGAAACCAAGCTGGGTGCCAGACTCCAAACCAAGAACTGGCTGTGCAATATGGAGCGAGTGGAAGAGAGCTAAGGACTGAAGAAAGTGACTCACCACAGTCAGACAAGTGTGTGATGGCCACAGCAGCCATCTGAAAATTGCTTCTGAGAGGTGTTCCATGATTCTCTCTGCTGGATGTGGATCAATTCACCATCTTTAGTGGCAAATGCTGCAGGAACTAGGGTTCTGGAAGGTGCAAGCTTACCTTGTATTTGTGTGCTGGGTTGTCCTCCAAGCATGGAGATTTTGAAAAATGACTCAGAGAAAAATGTTTCGTACAGTTCTTTTTGAGAACTAGACTGCTGCTACCCATATCACATAATACTATAATTATGTCACATAATAACCTGCTGTTTGGGACCCCTTACCCAGGAAGTAGGAGGTCTAAATGTAGCTCATTGCACTGCTCCAAACCTCCACCTCCCAAGGAAAGGTGTCCTTGTAACTAACTAACATAGTAATTTGGTGTACTTGGAGGAGACCAAATGATTTTGGATGTGTTTCCTTGATGGAAATGTGCTAGGTGGGAGAAGAGCATCTTGTTGTTCTTCTCAGGTAAGGTGTTGACCATCTCTGGTCTGTGCAGTAAGAAAAGCTTAGACACCCAAGTTTTCCAGTAAAACCACAGGAACCTCCTACATCTTAAGGTGGCTGGATTGTTAGGAGATGATTTTGGGTGCTTGCTTTGAACCTGGGATGAGGCCACAGAGAGAGATTTGGAGGTAGTGTTGCCAGTGTTGAACTTAAGCAGCTCTCACTTGGAGGTTTAGGAGTGAAAAATGTGGGGAAAGGATGAAGAGTGGAAAGAGAAACTGCTTCAGCTTTGGCTGTTTTTTTGAATAAGGACTTTGAAGAATGAAGCTGTATAGATGTGCTTAAGTTCCTGGTACCTGTCTTTGGTCTTAGGTATGGCTCTCTCTGTGATTATTTTCTTTTTGTCCTGTTTGCTAGTTGCAGAATAAACATAAATAACAACAACCTTCAGACAGTACTCTAAGATTTTCTGTTTTATTTGAGTGGTTTTCAGACTTACTTGTGGACCACCCCAAAATCTCCTGTGATGGTGCTGATGATTTTAGGAAATACTGAAACTTCCTGACAAGTATCCATTTATTTGTCTTTAGTGGGCTCTTGAGAAAGGGTCTATGGGCCTCCAAGAAACCACGGATGAGATGTTGAATTCCAGGGTCAGTCTGGTCTTTGGAGGACAAAATTATAAAAGTAATTTTATAATTTTAATTTTACTTATATAGAGAACTTTTTGTTATCATCAGAGAAAGTTTTGTAAGAGATCTAATTTTTGAGAATTAAAACAAAGAGCTTTAAAAAATTTGATATGAAAGAACCAGCATTGTTAGGTGGCACAGTAATAATAGCCAATGAATTAAAAACACAAGACAAGAATCTAATGAAGACCTAGCACAGGAAACAGAAAAAAAACAAATAGCCTTCTTAAATAGGAAAAGAAAAGTGTGTATCAATGAGGTTTGTCAGAATGGTGTTAATAAGAAAACAGGTCTCTAATGGGTCACTGGAGCGGAGCTATGTTCAAGAAATGTAAAGGAAACAGATGCTGAGAACATGTGGAAGAGCAAGAGAAGGACTCATGGTGCATGCTAAGGAGATTCCAGAGTGCTGGATCTGCCAGCAGCACCTACAGGTGCACTTGCAGTGTTTCTCTCTAGCTGTGCAACGAACTTGCAGTCTAAAGCTAACGTAGAAATTAAGTGAGATGATGTAGTGAGAGCCATGCTGTGCTGAAAAAACTCTTTATTGGAGATTATCTTCCTTTGTTGTTTAGTATCTTCGTGAATTTGGTTTGTTCAGCCAGAAGAGAAGGTTTTGGTTTGACCTAATTGCAGCCTTCCGGTAACTGAAGGGAACTTGGAAGAAGGATAGAGAGGGACTTTTTACAAAGGCCTGTAGTGACAGGGGGAAAGGGCTTCAAAAATTAGATAGAAAAATATTCTTTACTGTGAGGCACTGGAACTGGCTGCCCAGAGTAGTTGTGGATGCCCCATCCCTGGAAGTGTTCAAGGCCAGGTTGGAGCTCTGGGCAACCTGGTCTATGGGAGGGTGCCTGCCCATGGCAAAGAGGTTGGAACCAGATGACCTTTAAGCTCTCTTCCAACCCAGGCCATGATATGATATAGGATATGTCAGAATTGCCTTTTATGTAATTGTGGAGTGCCAAAAACTCTCAATTGTTGTTCTCTACTTTTATGACTGTAGTACAAAACCTATAGAGGGGCTTGGTGGGTAACTGGACTCCAGCCATGGCCAGCCCACTATGTCTGACAGACTGTCTCCTAAGCAACTCTGTATTTAAGCACACATTTGCCTAATTACACTTAATGTACAAGTGATTGCATCACACTGTTCCTTGATTCTAGGGAAGGTTACATTGAACACTGCAGCTACAGTGACTGAGTACATGGACTTTCTGTTATGTATAAAACTGGTGCCTCTGTATCTTTTTGGCAGCACTGAGTAACTGTGGCAAGTCTTGGTTTTGTTTTCATTGTTCCTTTTCTTAAGTCAACTGGTGGATGTTGGGATTTCAGGTCAATTTACTCTTTAATACCACTGAAGCCTTTTATTTTACTGATAACTGCACAATCAGAACAGTAGCATTAGTTTTTGCTCCTGTAAGTGCCCTATAAATTCTGAGCAGACAAACGTGGAGGTTTAAGTGCTCATTGCTTAGCTGTTCTGCAGCTTCTTAATTGGTGCACAGCTGCCCTCTGGTCATGTTCTAGCTGTGTGAAAGGTACATCTGTGGCTATTGTTAGAGAATTTGCTGAGTACCAAAGCAGTGGAAATGCCAGTAGTTATCACTTACTTAACACAGCTTGTTATATTATTCCCTGGAAATGTACTTTATTAAAATACAGAAATCTCTCAGGGCAGTTGGTTAGATGGAAGGACTTCAATGAAAAAATTTCTAAGAGGGTTGTCATCCTCAAAAATCTTTTGGTAGCGGAAGCATCACGATATACATTTAAGGGAAGTAACACCTTTATATGGATTCAGATAAACACCCTTGCTTTCAAATTCTGTCCTTCACATTCTATCTGTTTACATCTGAATTAATATTTCAGATTTACAAAATGAGGTGAGATTGTCAAAAGCATCTCAAACTGCATGCAATCCCTTGTACTCCTCAAATTTTAAAAATATTTGTCATCCAGTGCATTGTACATGATAAAGTATTTTGAGTGCATGTGTTGTGGCATGTCTAAGACCTGCTCTGGGAGGTTTTGCCACTGAAAGATATTTCTGCTAGGTTCCTTTCGGCAATAGCTTTTACACTGGATCATGGCTATTGCCAGTGATATAGGCTGATTAGTGAAAGTTTGCTGTGGCATACTAATGTAAGAATACTTTGACTTCTGAGAACTTTGTTAATATAGAATTGAGTGCCTTTTTGTGTGCTTCAACTAAGTCACATCCAACACATAGAAACCTGTTTATTTTCCCACTGCATTTTGCTTATACAACTATTTCTGTGTACCAACCATATTATTTTCTATTAATGTGGGCAGCTGTTTTGATAAGTTCCCTGTTCTTTTGCCTTCTTTCCCTAATCTGTATTTGGAAAGGTCTGTGAGAGCTCTAAGAATAAAAGGACATTGGGTAGTACTGTTGCTATCAAGATCACCTGTCACTTGTCCAATGAAGATATAGAATCATAGAATTGCCTGGATTGGAAGGGACCTTTACAATCATCTGGTTCCAACCCTCCTGCCATGGACAGGGACATCTTCCACTAGACCAGGTTGGTCAAAGCCTCATCCAGTCTGGCCTTGAACACTTCCAGGGATGGGAACTTCCTTGGGCAGCCTTGTGGGGGTCCCTTCCCACTCTCACAGTAAAGAATATCTTCCCAGTATCTAATCTAAAGTGACTTTAAATTTCACTGTAGTCCTGTCACTATATGCTCTTATAAAAAGTCTTTCCACATCTTTCTTTTAGACTCCCTTTAGGTACTGGAAGGCTGTAATTAGGTGACTCCAGGAATCCCAAATATCATAACCTTTCCTTGTAGGAGAGCTGCTCCATCCCTCTGATCATCTTGGTGGCCTCCTCTGGACTCACTCCAACAGGTCCATGTCCTTCCTGTGCTGGGGACCCCAGGGCTGGATGCAGCCCTGCAGGTGGGGTCTCAGCAGGGCAGAGGGGCAGAATCCCCTCCCCACGCTGCCTCTGATGCAGCCCAGGGCACGTTTGGCTCTCCAGGCTGTGAGGGCACATGGCTGGGTCATGTCCAGCCTCTCACCCCCCTCACACCCCCAAATCCTTCTCAGCAGGGCTGCTCTGGATCTGCTCATCCCCAGCCTGTGTTGATGCTGGGGCTTGCCCCGACCCAGGTGCAGCACCTTGCACTTGGTCTTGTTAAACCTCACGAGATTGCCATGGGCCATTTCTCCAGCTTATCCAGGTCCCTCTGAATGCATCCTGTCCTTCAGGAGTGTCACTGCACCACAGCTTGGTGTCATCTACAAATTTGCTGAGGGTGCACTCAATCCCTTCATCCATGTTACTAATGATGATATTAATTACATTGGTTCCAATACAGACCCATGAGGGACATGACTTATCACTGATGTCCATCAGGACACTGGGCTGTTGGCCACCACCCTCAAGATGTGATTGTCCAACCACTGTCTTGTCCATCTAAAACTCCACCCATCAAATCCATATCTCTCCAATTTAGAAAGAAGATGTTGTGGGGCACCATTTCAAAGGCTTTACAGAAGACAGAAAGAGAAGGCTTCCAAACACCTCAAAAAAGAAATTACATCTGTAGCCCTTCCCTTGTCCACTGATGTAGTCACATGTAGAATCACACAGGATCACATGTAGAATGTTAGTTGGTCTCTGAGCCTGAAAGTAAAAACAACCTTTTGTTGAAATAGCATTGACACTGCCTCAGTTCGAATGCAAGATTTTGATCATCTTGCTACAGTGTCTTGTTATATTGAGGATATCACTTCAAGAAATATGTCCTTGTCATTTGAGGATAACACTCTTGGATCCTTTCCATAACTCTTGGTGGTTTGCATGCTATTACAAAATGCCTGATGTTGTTGTGTTTCCTATGTTCTGTATCTTTTACTGGTTTTTATATTCCATTACAGTCTAGTATTTTACCATATCTTTCCTTCTTTTAAAATGTTCCCACTCTCATTATATGCTGGGGTTGTTTTTTGGTTTTTGGTGGGGGTTTTTTTGTGGGTTTTCTTGTAGGTTTTTTGTTTGTTTTGTTGTTGTTTGTGTGTTTGTTTGCTTTTGTTTGTTGCTTTGGTTTGGTGGTTTTGTAGTTTGTTTATTTGTTTGTTTTTCTTGGTAATTTAGTCCCTTGAATTCTTTCACTTATGTATCTTCCTGTTTTTTGTATGCTGCTGGCATGCAGCAGCACAGTTTTGTAACACACTGAAGGCCATCTCAGCTGCTGCCAAGGGCATTCCTTTCCTTGGCTGGCATAATTTTTCACAGGAATTATGGCCGTTTTATCCTTGCCAGGAACCAAGGAATTAAATCAACTAAAAAACACCATTACAAGCAGAGGAATATCTTACTGCTGGAATAGCAGCCTGTGCTGGCTGGCCCTTGGTGACAGCACAGAGAAGGGGAGGCTAATGTGTGACTGCAGCAGGAAGCCAGGCTGCTGTTAACCCTTCTGTAAACTGACTTAGCTAATTAGCAGTGATGGGACACCTCTCACCTAATTTTACATACCTGCAAGGCTGAACTAATGATACTCAGCAATGAACTGGTACCTCCAGAGTCAATTTTCTGTATTGGGAAGAAATGAATTCCTGTGCCAAGGTGCCTTTCTCTGACTTGGCTACACAGTGTTCAGGATGATTTTCTCAGACTGACCACCTAAGCCAGAACAGTTAAGTCCCCTCTAAGGGTCTGTTTAAAACTAACCTCTGCTTGCTTGAGGTCTGCACCTAAGCAGAATTGTCCTGATAAACGGGCATCTGCTCATGGCAGCTGTGCTCTGTCTTATGGTTCACTTTTTGAGGTGTCCTACTTGAAGCATTGGGAAGAACTGGGAAGCAGTTCAAGTGGCTTCCCTTTATTCTTAGAACCTGATTTAATTGCAGTAGTCACTTATCTAATGCATGAGAAAAGGGGGTCAGCTCTTGTTTTTTCTCCTCAGTGAGGAGTAGGTTATTGTGACAACCAAAAGGAAACCTTTTTCCTGTCCCCTCACCCTCTGGGATGGTGCCATTGCTCCTCTGTCCATTCTCTGGTCAGATGTCTAATTTTTCCCTTTTCCTGTATGTCTGCTATTAGTCTATATTTCATGATTTGTCTCTTGTTTTTATTCTTCCTTTAATATCAAAACCTGCTTTTCTTAGATTTTGTCTTCTCTCTGGATATTCCTGACCTGTCCTTGTGTTTATATGTGATTCAATTGTGGGACACAAAACAGAAATCAGAAAACTCATTTTACCCAGTTTAGTGTAGTGTCCTACCAATAGGCTTGAGCTGGCTTTGTCATCAGGCTTCTTCTCTGCTTCATCCTTTAATGTAGCATGCCTGAGTGTAGTCTAATTTCCCTTGTTGTGTCCATCCAATGTGAGCAATTATTCTCTTGGGGAACTGAAGCTGTATGTTTCAATCCTTTTAAGTTAAGGATCTTCCATAGTTGTTACTTCACACCCTTTGGATAAATACTTGAATGGCATTTCTGTTGTGCAAAAGGCAGGTGCCACTGCTGGCATGGCTGGGATGATTGGATGGGGCCTTGGTAGACTTTTCTGTCTCTTCTCTACACCTCCCAGAATGGAACTGCAGGACTGGGACAAGCCCCTCTCAGGGTGAGTTTGCCTTTTGAGCCTGTCCGGTGCCCTCAAGAAGACAATGGTCAGGCCCACCTAGGAAAACTTCCAAACACCTCAAGAGTGAGAACATGTTGCAAAGTGTAAGTGGGAATAATATTGCACAGATATCCCAACTTCTCCAGCTAGTCCTAAGCCTCTGTGGATGGGAAGGGCTGAAAAGCAATGCCTTAAAACTTGATAAATAAAATTAAAAATGCATATGTTCATATGATGTATTTATTCATGTACAGAAATGTTCCCTGCACCATTCTCCAGGTCATTCACTGATTCTTGGTGAATCCATGGGTTTTTATTTCCTACAGATAACTCTGTGGGGATAGTATGAAGTTCTCATGTAACTGCTTTATAGGAGTAGAAATGAACAGAGACATTTTAGACCCCTGTTTTAGAAGAACTGATAGTTAAATTAGAACCCTGTACCCTAGTTTGTTTGCTTGTTTGTGGTTGAGAATACAAAAAATTTGATCTGACATATAACAGTGATGGCACCCAAAATCACAAAGTATTTTTGTAAAATATAGCTGAAGGCAGAAGAGGTCTTGTAATCTAGTCGAGGCTTTGACTGAAACATTGCATGAGAAATTCTGTTTAGTACTTCTAGTTGTCTCTGACCACCAATTTACATAAAAGCAAAAATGTACTTGAGTGTTATTTTCTACAAAAAATCCATAGATTGTCTAAAAATCCATAGAGAATTATTGTGAGAAATTTGGCACTCAGGTCCCATCTCCCTCGAGTTAAAAGTTTTGAAAACTTGCTCCTTTCTGGCACTACTTAATCTCACTCTTGCTGAAGCCTTGTTTTTACACTTTCAGTACAGATGACAGTAAGTTAATTCTAACATCAACTTATTGACTTAAGCAGAACAACATCAGGATGAAATTTGTCCAAATTTTACAAAACATTCTTCTTGATGAAAAATGAGACTATTTACATCTGATAAGGGCATCTATGTGGACAAACTAATGATACCTTACACCTCACAAACATTGTGTGAGGAAATGTCTCTATTGTGCCAGTATTAAGTGTACTTTGGGGAGTAACCAAGGGCTTTCTATCAGTTTGATTTTTAGGTAATGCTTGCTTCCCATCAGCTTAGACTCACTCTTTTGTCCTCTACAGCAAATCTTGCTGTTCTTTAGTGTCATCAAGAGCTGAAATGTGTTATGTCTCTGCTTTATGCTACTCCATGCTCCATAGATTTCACAGAGGCTTGGTAACCATGGCAGTTATGATCCTCATTTTTGCAATTCTACACTATTAATATTTAGGGATTTTTTCCAGTTTTTCAAGTCCATTGCTTTAACCTTTAAATCAACACGTAGGATTTAACTTGAGAGCATTGCAACGTTTGGATAATGATCACCCAATGTTTAAGCAGCTTTGTAATTGATTCTGATTTTTATAGTCCAGCTAAATGGCAAACGTTTGATTACCCAAGGTAATGTGCAAGGGAACTGAGAGGACAAATGAGAAAATGCTTAGATAAAGTAAAAGCCTAGCTACACAAAACATCTGTAGGTTAGGAAGATTAATAAGACTGTAATGAGGAAAGATGAGGTCAGTGACACAAGTTTCATCTCCAATGTGAAAGGCTTCTTCCCCAGGGAATGATCCACATCCCTTGGGCCAAGGGGTGAAATGCAGCTTGTGTCAACAGTGCTGGAGGCTTGTCCCTTCTGCTCCTCCCCACTGCCCCCAGAAACCTGTCCCTGGTCTGAGGTGGGCGCTGGTGGTAGCCCTGGGACTTAATTTTTTTTGGTCTTTTATCTGTTCAAGATGTTTGAAATAGCATGGAGACTGTGTTACAGCCTGCTATTTTGTGGGCATGTGTTGCATCTCCTAGAATTCAGCTTAGGGCCTGCAGGTGGCTTGAAGATACATGAGCTGCCAGAGAGTTCTGCCAGGGAGGTGTTGAGATGTGGATGACAAGGACTTGAAAAGTCAGGGAGTGAAAACTGTTGAAAGTTATTGCTATGTCTGTAGTGCTGACTCAAACCAGCTTGGGAAAGTCACTCACTGAATGTGGCTGTGGCTCTGCGGATTTCTGTGTCTGTACCAGAAGTATACTCAATTCAGAATACAGATAATTCACCTCAGATACTTGAGAATGAAGTATAGTTTTTAAAATAACAGCAAAAAAAAAATCATAATGTGAAAACTACTCAGTGAAATAAAATCAGCTCAAAGATGAGTCCTATAGGATTATACAGAGGATTAGAGTTACTCTGTAGCTATTGACTGGCTGAGCATTAATGCCAGCAAGCATCACTTGTCTTCTGCATTTTTCATCCATTTAGTTTCATCTTGGCAGATCATCTGTGTTGTTTCTTCTAAGTCCAAAATAATGGCACAGAACTAGTCACTGGCACTTTTGGAGCCATTGGTAGAGATACAGGGACTTCATGCATGAGGCATTAGCTGGCTCAAGTGTTCTCCAAGCTTTCCATCCCCCCAGAGTTGGAGGGAAGTGTGGGAACTCAGTGAGTGCCAGCTGGCCTGGCTGGTCCTGCAGGGTTTTGAGCGAGCCTGTGGGGCCTTTGGGATTCTCCAATGACCTCTCAAGAACTTGTCATTTGAAGCTTGGCTTGAGAAACCTCTTCTCTTTTGGTGACTGAGGCAGATTTCCTAAAGCTGAGAGGTCTCAAAAGTTGTTTTGAAATTATTGTGCGGGTTCCATTGATATGTTTTCATTTCTGATGGAAAATTAGGCACTTTATTAATTTTTATTTTTTTAAGTAAGTACTGCCTTTTTCTTCTCCTATTTTTTTTCCAATACTTTCAGCTTTCACTGATTTAATGGCCTCTGTAAATGGTCATAAATTTGACTTTTGACCCCTGCATAGGCAGTGAGAAAATATTCATACTTTTACAAGTGCTCAACATGTCTAGGTTTCTCTCTGGCATTGATTTTACCAGTGCTGAAGGGCACTGGTAAAATATCAGGGCCAAAACAGTGTTTGAAAAAAGAAGGGTGGTCCTCCTTTATCTGAGGACCAGTTTCAGTGAGATTTAGTTGTCTTAAATGACTTTATGCATCTAGGTCTGAAAGGGCTTGAAAGTAGGTCAGAAAGAGAAATTGTCTAGGATTTTAAAGTGAAAGTGTCTGCTGTAACACATACCTGGAGATCAAACTGATTTTTCAATCATAGAAAGAAATTTTTGCTGCAGAAGGTCTCTTTTGAAAGAAGGGAGAGATGGAGAAAGTGATATACAAAGTGCTTTTGTCTTGATTTCTACTATTAATGTGTCTCTTTACTGCAACCACAGATTCTAGAGAGTTTTTAATATGCAACCTCCTCAGACATTCCTCCTGTTAGTGGCTCTTCTCAGACCAAGGTGATTTCCCTGAATATTCTTATGGATCTGGGTGTTGTTACCTGAATGACACTAAGGAAGCTTCTTTTTCTAGAACAAGTCCATTTCCTCTGTGAGTTAATATGTGGTAGGTGGGGTTGCATCCCCTCTGTCTTTGAGACATGTAAGCCCAGTAGCAGACAGCAGGGAATGCGCTGAAGCTTTGTTGGAGATTTTGTTTTCCTCAGAAAATCCTGCATATGTGACTGCTGAGCAGAGCCAAGAAGCAGCCTTGACAGTTCTCTGCTGCTCCATGTCTGTTTCATCTCTGAGCTGTGCAGGAGTTTGCAAAGGCAGATTAATATTTAACATACCTGGAGCCTTTGATCTTTCAGTTGGAGTCTGGATACATCTAAATCCTCATAAAATGCAGACAGAGGAGATGCTGTTGCCTTTTATTCACTAATGCAGAGACAGGAGCACCACTGTAATTTCAATTTCTTCTTCCATCTCAGGCCATTTCATTCCACTCTCCAATTTGTCTATCAAGAATCCTTATCACCAGTCTGCCAGGTGCTCATGCTGAAACTGCCTTATTTCCAGGCTTTCAGCTGGGTATCTGAACCACTTGGCTTGAAAGCCTTTTTGTCTTGATCTTCTGAATCCCAAAGTGCTCCCACTACATAAAAAAGGTGGGATGTCCTGCCTGGGATGTCCTGCAGCCTGGTGATAAGGTGTTCTCCTGGAAAAGGATTGTTTTGTCAAACTACCTTGTGAAGTGAACTTGCTAACACTTAATATGAAGTTCAGAGTTGCACACTAAGGCAGCACAGAATCTGAAAAATATGAAAGCTAAAACTTAAGGTACCATCCGGGCTGAACAGCCCCAACTCTCTCAGCCTGTTTTTGTAGGAGAGGTGGTCCAGCCCTCTGATCATCTTTGTGTCCCTCCTGTGGACACATTCTAGCAGATCCATGCATGGCTTTATGTTGTACCTTCTCCTCTAGGTCCTGTTCCTCATCCTTGAGTGGCAAAAGTCAATTTTGCCCTTTACTCTTGAGAAGCCTCAAGTGATATTTGCTGCAATTGTGACAAAACTTACCATGGCCTAAATATTTGAGCAGCAGTTCCACACTCTCCTAGGTATTCCTTCTGGTTGGCAAAGCTTGTCTATGAAGCAGCTTATGCCTGACCCATTATAGGACTGCATGTCAGGTTGTGGAAAATCTCAGATAGTCCCTGCTCCTCCCTTGCCCCATGGGAAAATTACCCAACATTACCCAGTATGGGTTTCCTAGGTTTCCCTAGGGTTTCCTGGCCTACTGTAGCCCATCAGACTATGACTGTATTGAGATCTCTTGACCCAACAGCTCTTCCCAGCTCAAAGCATAGATAATCATCTTTTAAGGTGTGGTCCTCCAGCTGCAGGTCTCTCTCCTTTGGAAAGAAACCTGGGAAAAAGATTTGGGTCAAAATGGATTCACAGCATATACAAGTCTTTGCACCAGGTCTGGATGACCAGTAAGAACTTAGGGGTGTATTGTGGCAATCTCCTGTCCCTCAATTGGATGTAGAACAGTTGGTGTAGCAAGGGGGTTGTGAGGCACAGAAACCTGGCCTGTAACTCATGCAGTGCCCTCAACACATGAAGAAGGAGACAAAGTCTGCTCCCATCAGGTTCCCTTGCTATGGTCTCCTAGGGGATAATAGAAGCACAAAGTGGACAGTAATTCAGAGGGACAATTTATTCCCCCAACTCCGAAATCATCTACTTGGCCTTGCTGCTATGACATCCTTTATGCCAGTTAATACCTTCAGGCCATCCCAAAAATAACAGTTCTGCTCTCCTAGATCCCCAGCATGCTGAGGCACACAGACACACATACTGGTCCCACACCTGTGCCTAATCCTATCTGGCTTAGTTTTGAAGGGATTCAGGGAGTGGAAATTAATATAGCCCAATCTTCTTGCTCCACATGTAAAATGCACAGGCTGTTATGGTGGCTATAAAAGATGATAAAAGACCTGTTATGACTTTCAGCCTATTTGTGTGTTACTGAGCTCTGGTTAAGGACGGAGATGAAAAATATATCAGAAATACATAAATAACTTTTTTGTCAAAGTATTTTCACAGGCCTCCTAAATACTGTTTTTTACAGTCCTTTCACACAAACTCCATTTCTCTTTGGTTGTTTTCTGGGACATCTCTTCACAGCCTAATTTCAGGCAAGCCATTTCACTTGTCAGCCTTGACTAGTATGTGTTTCAAAGGTGATTCTCTTCAGGAGTTATTGAAGACTCTGATTCAACTTTATTGAGTGATACAGTGAAATATTACCTGCCTTCCACCCTCAATGACTTATATGAGGGCTATTGGATCAGACAATTTGCCTGGGCACAATTCCAGTGCTCAGGTAGATGGGAAGTGAATTTTTAGGCCTTTGAGTTGGTTCATCTGTTACTGAATTGCCTCTTTAGAGCAGTATCTGGTCTAAGTGGCAACTTAGTACTGACAACTTTCAGGGCAAGTCCAGGTGGCCAAGAAGGCCTATGATGTCCTGCCCTTTATCAGCAATGGTGTGGCCAGCAGGACCAGGGCAGTGATTTCCCCCTGTACTCAGCACTGGTGAGTTTACACCTCAAATCCTGTGTTCAGATCTGGGTCCCTCACTGCAAGAAGGACATGGAGGTGCTGCAGTATGTCCAGAGATGGGGAACAGAGCTGGTGAAGCATCTGGAACACAAGTCTTGTGAGGAATGGGGTTTAGCCTGGAAAAAAGGAGATGCAGGGGAGACCTTATTACTCTTTACAATTACTTGAGAGGAGGTCGTAGCCAGGGTGGAGATGGTCTTTTTTCCTGGGTTACAAGAAATATGGAAGAGAGGAAATGGCCTCAAGTTGTGCAAGAGGGAGTTTAGATTGTATATTAGGAAAAAATTACTTCATGGAAAAGGTTGTCAAGCACTGGAATAGGCTGCCCAGGGAAGTGGTTGAGTCACCATCCCTGGACATATTTCAAAGATGTGTAGATGTGGCACTTGGGAACATAGCTTAGTGGCAGACTTGGCAGTCCTGGGTTAATGGTTGGCTGATGATCTTAGAGGTCTTTTCCATCCTAAACAATTCTGTGATTCTCTAAGCCTACATGCTGCATTATCTCCTTTCACCTTTCCACATAGCTGCCTCCAGTCATGCCCACAAATCCTCGAATCACCTCCAGAAGTCATGCACACAGAATTGCTTGTTAAATCTCCTTCTTGTTTCATTAAATTTCTCCTGGGCTTTATTCCATCCAGTCTAACAGCAAAAAAACCTGCTAAATATGCTGCTGCCTGTTTCATGTGTGTCTGAGGAACATATAACCTGCTTGGAGGAGCTGCACATGTGATTCTCATGCTGTGTGGGTTATGGCACACAAATATATATTGTGTTTGTAGTGGGATGTACTTATAGAAACTGTTGAAAACCTTTGGAATTCTTATAACTGTTTATTCATTCTTTTGTTTAGGAGTCAGTGACCTGTAAGTGCTCATTATGAAGAGAGATCTGGTTTTCTTGGTGACTCTAATTAGCCTTGCCTTCCTGTCATTGCTAAGATCTGGATATCCTCAACACATTGCAGACGAGTCCTGCTCTGTTCAGATTCTTGTTCCAGGCCTCAAAGGTAATGTGAAAGCCTACTCATTATTCAAATATTAATATTTTTGTTCTAACAGGCTCAGTTGCGTAACTGACAGTTTTAACAGAGACAGAGAAGGTACCTCTCAGTTGTCCTCCTATTTGGTCCTGTTTTTAGCCTCCTTAAAAATGGAGTTTTAAGGTCCATAAGGTAAAGTTAAATGGTTCAGAGAATGCATGCCAGTTTCACAGATTTGCTCGTGATCACTAGTGCTTGTTACTCTTATTCATTGCCTGGTTGCTCTGTGTTTTTATACTGAGCAGTGGTACACATACCCAAAAATTGTAACATCAAGCCCTACTTTATATCTGGAAAGGCTTGCATTTCCATTTTTCAATGTAATAGGAATTATTTTGTGTTTTCTTGTCTTATGTTTGTCTTCTTTGGATTTTTTAAAAGCTCAAATACCTCTTAGAAGAAAGCAAACATTAGTTAGGCTTTTGGCATTTCTATAGTTTTTTTAAAAAGGCATCATTTTTACAGAATATGCCCCCAAACTCTTGCCCAAAGAAGGTGGTGTAATAAATTATTGATCTTTTCATAGGAAAAAAATATATCTTGCATAAGAAATCAGCCACTGGGAAGAATTAGCATTTTAAAGCAGCAGCATCCATTATGGTTGTTGAAATCCCAGCCCTATTTAGTCAATAACAATAATTCCCCTTGAGAAGGCTATGACATTTCTGTTGAAATATAACACTTTTGAACATGGGGAAATACTTTTTAACTAAGGATAAAAAACCCCCATGAAAACCACCAGTTTATCATCAACAATAAAATAAAAAAAAACATTGTGTAAGAACCACATAAGAAACCTTTCAGTTTTTCTTGTAATTATGCCTTGTAGTGTCACAAAACCCACCCAACCAGAACTGCTGCCATTAATCCTATCTGTACCAATCTGGGCTTTCCTGGGTTGCCTGAAGGCCACAGCATGGACTACAGGCATTGCCCATTGTGGTTAACTGATTGGGAAGGGTGAGGCTCAGTTCGCTTCTGCAGCTAAATTGTTCACACAGCTCAATGGCGAGCCCAGCTTGGCCAGGGGTTTGGCTGGGGGGTAAACTGCCCTCTTCAGGCATTGCCCAAATTGTGTGCAGCTGCCCTCTGCTTGGGGCAAGAGACTTGGCCTACAGGGATGTGGGCTGTGCTTGGCCAATTTGCTTTAAGAATATGTTTATTTCTTAATATTTATTATTGTTTTGTCTATTATTATTATTGTTGTTGTTATTGTTATTATTGTTATTAATGCAGCTTTGGATGCCTGAACTCAGCCAAAAGCTGTACTTTACTATTTACTTCAATAAGTGACTTTTGATCATAATACTATGTAGACCTTCTGCAGATGTTCTTGTTAGAGAGAACAACACTATATCCAGGCCTTCTGAGGTTTAACTAAAGCTTGAGTAAAGCTGTTTAATTTGTTTGATATATTAACTGTGTAAAAGAGACAAAGAGGAGAACACCACCAAGTTAAATATATGTTGTCCAAATTTGCATGAAAGATCAAAGGGACAGATTTCACAGCCCTAAGCTTTGAGAATATTTTTCATATCAGAGAACTTGACAGGATGAGTTTTGTGGCTTCTTTGCATGGATTTTCTTATTTTTGTAATCTGTCAAAATTAGCATCTATGATTACCATTGTAATGCAAGAATTATTATTATTACTATTATTATTATGTTGTTGTTGTGGTGATGGTGGTGGTGGTGCAACAAATGTTTTTAAAGTGTGTAAACTGTGCGGGACTCTTTGGCAGATGACAGTTCTGAGCATGGAAACCAGAGAGAGGCCTGAAAGCCACTGTGTGTTAATGATTTCACTCAGTTTCATAAGATATAAGCCTTGCAAAATTGAGAGAGATTGATGTACAAATTCAGTGAAGTACAAAATGACCTGATACAGACCTAGTTAATGTGAAATCCCTAAAAAGCTTCCAATGTTCCAAATATGCTGTCAGGGGGACTGGCTCAGAGAGGTGGTGATGAGATACTGCTGTCCCCCACTGGCATAACTCCAACCTGTTTCACTGGCCAAGGCTTCCTTTAAACTGAGCACACGTGTGGCCACGTGCCCAAATTCAGCTGCCATGGATCAGGATTTGCTCACTGCAGCTTTTAGATCTGCACCATCTCCACCTCCTTCCCTGGGCTGCCAGCAACATCTCCAGTGGTGGAGAAATAGTTCCACACTGCTCCTGGGCATGGCTCTGTCAGAACTTGGGAAAAACAGGTGCAAAAAATTGCAAGAAATTAGGGAGATCATGGGATATGTGAATGGCAGAGGAGAGACATTTAAGGGGTGGTGCAGAAAGTGGAGCCCAAATGGGGTGATGAAGGAGAAAGTCATCAGGGAAAAGTACACAGAAGTAAGGGAGCATAAAGGAGGAATTTTAGAAGAACAGAAAGAGATAATGGGAAAAAACAAAGGAAGAAGAACTCAAGAATCAGACTGAGTGGAGAGACTGGAAACTAAATAAATGTAAAATGACACAAAATCAATTAAGATCCCATAGAGTAAAAGAGAAAATCAGAAGGGGCATGAGATGAGAATGGAGGTGGAAATAGATGAGGAAGAAAGCTGCTAAAGACACCAAGAATAGTAAAAGCACAAATGAGATTAAAATTGACAGTTTATGTCTTAGGGACAGGTTTTGGTGGTTTGTGGTTTTTCTGTTTGGTTGTTTTTTGGGGGTTTGTTTGTTTGTTTTTGAGGTTTTGTATGTATGAGGTATTTTTGTTTTGGTTTGATTTATTGGTGGATTTTTTTACTTTGTTTTTTGTAGTCATTTTGGTGGGCTTTTTTAGGGGGACAAGTTTTGGTAGGTTGGTTGTTTTTTTAATTCAAGAGTATAAAGGAGTAAGATAAAAAGTGTAAGGGGAAAAACCATGGCTCTGAGAATGTAGACAGCAGACTGAAGCATGTTTTAGAAAGCCAGCAATATTAATAACATGAAAAGTGTATTGTGTGTGAAAAAGCAATGGATGATGAAGCCTCACTACACAGCTCCCTCATATTCTTCCTAAAGTCCAGTTTCTTTTGATAGGCACATGAAATTGAAGTTACTACTATTGTGAAGAAAAAAAAAACCAAAACCACAGAACAGTCCTTCAAAGCTTAAATTCTCAGCTTGCCATCTTGTTTTGTCTCCCTTCTAGAGTCCAAATCAGGAGTTGTCTTAATAGTCTCAATGATGTTCAATACATAAAAAAGTTAATGCTATGTTAAAAAACCAATTTTTTTACACCCTTACTTGATGCATCTACTCATGAGGGGAATATGAGTAATGGAAAGAAGTTATCACCAAACAGCAATGCTTAATAGCTCACATGGTTTGGCAGGGCTAAGTTTCTTTCAGGAGTACGGGGCGTCTCAGCACTGTGAAGCACAACTGACTACATCTCACCCTGTCTCAGCTGTATAGACAATGCTGCATTGTGCTGACAAGGAAAGTTTCCTGCAGTGGGGCTGGAGCAAATATCCAGGGAGGGATGCAAGAAGTGCAAGTGCTAAGGGACTGTGGCTGGTGGAAGAGGCCACAACAGACCAGTCAGGTAGGGACCGTAATGCACAGATCCCAACCTCCTCTTCTGGAGGGACTTGGTTGTAGATCAAGGGACTGGAGACCACTAAGGAGGCACAGGGGTGTCTTTCTTTATTTCACAAACCAAGAATTTAAACATTATTGGGTTTTGGTGAAAAATTAAATTGATTGAAATGTCTTGACAGAAAACTGTTTTGTTGCCGATGACACCTGCACAGGCTTTACTTCCTCAATGTGCACAATGCTCAGGGTACAACCAGCAAGAATAGGGACTTACACAAGGCAAAACTGTGCTGTACCACTGGTCAGTCCCTCTTGGCCAAGGTCCTGCTCCTTAAAACAGCTGATAAGAAAAAAATGTCAACTGGTCTGTAGCTGGGCCTGTAATGGAGCAATCTCCTCCTGGAGAAAGTTTTTAAAACACCCACACTAAGGAATGCAGTGTCATCATATTATAAGAATAAATGCAGGCAAGTGTAATGGCCTGAAGCAAGAGTGATCTATTTTATTGATCCCTAATGCACAGCTCTCACTCTGAAGAACGTGTAAAGCAATAGGCTGTAATAGCCTGCTCTCAGCCTCCAGAGAGCAAGGGAAAGTCATTGTCAGGATTTATCTTTGGGAAGCAAAGAACTCATAACCAGCCCTGAGGGGTGAAAGGCAATCATACAAAGCCTATTGGTTACTTGATAATAAAAATGTGACGTTCCCAAATGTGCCAAATTATAGCCTGTTTCAAACTAACAATATTATTCACTGGGGGTTATGTGAAGTTTGTCCTCATTAAGGTCAGAGAATGGCCTATTTTTGCATGTCTGAAGGCAGGGAAGATGGTCTGGAGCAGCCTGAAGAAGGAAAAGATAACAGATGGAGGGCTGAGTTCAGCTCATAGCCACCTAGGTCTACAATAAAGAGAGAGATTTGGAAAGAGAGCTGGAGGCTGCATATATGAAATGTGCCATGGTGTGACATGTTTTTACATGCCATCTCTGCGACTCTTCTCTGAACCACAGCTGCCAGCTATGCCAGAGAGCTGGGCTTGTGGGCTGCAGGATAACCACTGACTTTCCTGCTCTGGTTCTCCCATCAGCTTCCTGGACAGCAGCTAATGCCCACTCTCTTCCATAGAAAAACAGTGTTGGGATATCACATGTGCTGTGCTAACTCTGGGTTTTACATACCAGCACTTTATTTTCTATGGAAGCCATAGAACTTTCTTCTCCTTTCTTATACAAATCTTGTTTTGTCAAGGTGGCTGTATAGATAATTCTTTAGCCTTCTGTTTGTCAGAGATTTCAATTTCGTGTCAATGGCAGACTACAGTGGTAGTGTAGCTGTAATGGGCAAAACAAGCTAAGCATCCCCAAATTTTTAATGAAAGGCACCAGGGAGGCAAACGCTTTTTACAGAAAGTGATATTTAAATATGCTGAATATAATGATATACCACAAGCTATGTGCATGTAAATACACTACATAGTGGTTCATACTTCAGAGATTAAAAAGCACAGTATATAACTGGGGATACGAAGTAGGGAGTTAATGCTTTTCATGCTTAAAAATGGCCCTCTAATGATGGATGTAGCAGTGCCTTCTTATAGGCCTCAAAAATGGCATTTTTTTCTTTTAATTTGAGGTCATAGTTAAGCCATTTTCACTTGAGACTTAAGGATGTCCTCAGCAGAGGCTAGGAAAGAGTTCGGTGAACGCAGAGTTTATGTGCTAAGCTGGGGACTGATTCTGAAGCTTCTACTTTAGTAAATTGTCCTGTTGCCTTTTTGAAGGTCAGTGATATAAGTAACATCCACAAAACTAAACCTGTTGTATGAGACTTCAGTAATGTATTGGCAGGGTTTTCCAGTGTCTGCATCAATTGAAGAAAAATCTGTTTTCTGTCAGTCAAGTAAAGCTGTTAAATCAGATCACATCTGCTTCTATTTTTTTGCACTGGAGAGAATGGCATTCTTGTCACGGCTGCTAACAGAATATAGTCCTGGTTTAATATGATTCTTCTTTTTATTTACTTTTGTATCAACAGGGGAGGCTGGAGAAAAGGGGGAGAAAGGTGCTCCAGGTCGTCCAGGCAGAGTTGGACCTCCAGGAGAAAAAGGTAACTTTGATAAAGAAGATATTTTGGAAGTCATTCCTGAGAAAATGCTGCTTTTTATTGTGAGATGATGAGGATGAGGGTCCTTGCTTCCCTAACTGGGTGACCTTGGCCATTCATCCTTGGCCGTTTCTGTTTTATGCTGTTGTGGTTTAACCCCAGCCAACAGTTCAGCCCCACATGACCACTCAGTCACATCCCCTGGTTTGGATGGGGGAGAGATTCAGAAGGGTAAAAGTGAGAAAACCCATGGGTTGGGATAAAGACACTTTAACAGGGAAAGCAAAGGCCACATGCACAAAGCATAACAAGGAATGAATTCAGTGCTTCCCAAGGGCAGGCAAGTGTTCAGCCGTCCCCAGGAGAGCAGGGCCCCATCACACATAACGTGACTTGGGAAGACAAACACCATCATTCCAAATGTCCCCCTGTTCCCTCCTCTTTCTCCAACTTTACATACTTAGCACAGTTGCATACATTGGGGAATTTCCCTTGGATCAGCTGGGGTCAGCTGTTCTGGCTGTGTCCCCTCCCAGCTTCTTGTGTGCTCCCAGCTCTTCACTGGTGGGGTGGGGTGATGAGCAGAAAATGCCTTAACCCTGTGCAAGCACTGTTCAGCAATAATCAATGTATGTTTCTGTGTTATCAACATTGCTTTGGTCATACATCCCAAATATAGCACCCTTCGAGCTACAATGATAAAAATTAATTTAATTTAGCCAAAACCAGTACAATTATATGCACTTCTTTGTAGACTAAGTATTATCTTCTGGTTAAAAAGATATATTTTGGAAATAAAAAAAATCTCATTTTTTTAAAAAGGTCACTGTGAAGAAAGGCATCATAATGTCTCCTTCATAATTTGCCTTCTGCAAATGAAAACCTTATATTGGATCAGAGGGGAAAAATTCACAAGGCTCAATTTTTTTGTTTCTCTTTTTTTTGGTGAATTTTAACACTCATAACATCTTAATTAAAACCATTGAGGGAATTGAGGGAAGGCAGTAAACCATAATAGGCAAAGATGAACATGAGTGTTCCCACATTTTTTGGATATGGGGAAATGGTGATAAATTTGTTTGCATTGTAGTTCGAAAATATTTTGAGCTCTTCAGAAGAATGGTGCTCAACAGTATTCAGTTATGCAGCTGAGAGAAGCATAGCACTCTGTCTCGCAGAAAATTCTAGTTTTTAACATTTGTTTTCCTCCTGAAGCAAGGAGGAAATTTGACCTTCATAAATTTTCCAGGAGGTTTGTGTTCTGAAAGGTTTAAATTAGCAGGAGTCAAATCCTTTGATTTCAATATTGAAATTAAAGATTGACATTCCTATCATTAGAAGGTTGGAGTTAGTTTTACTGAAGTGAGTTTACAATCTTTCTTTCAAAGCAACTGTAAAGATAATTTATACTTCCTTGTGATGATGCATTATCCATTATGTTGTTCCTTTAGGCATTTACAGAAGTCTGATACTGATTACCCTGGGACCAAACCCTATAGCTAGAGCTCTTCCTCCTACAATACATTGAAAAAATTACAAGTTCCATGAGGGGTGTGTGTGTTCAGCCAATGTATTTCTTCCCTTATGTAGATTTACTTTCAAGGATGACTCTTAGAAAAAAAATATTGGAAACTAAAATTTTGGCTCTTGTGAGGCAATACAGACTGAAGTGGAGACGACAGAATATTTTAGGTTAAACGGTTGTCAAGAGCTCATCTAGTCCAATCTCCTGCTTTAAACAGGGCAGACTTCAATATCAGAGCTGATTTCTCAGGGCCTTGTCCAGTAGACTTTTGAAAATCTCTGAGGATAGAGATTCCACATAAATTTTAATCAGACTGTTTCACAGGTGTCGTTGTGAAAGACCTGTTGTAGTTTGTAATCAAGGGCATCTTTCCCTTTCTCTGTGTGTCTCTGAGAAGAAAAGGCTGCATCTTCTCTAGAAACTGCTTGTAAGTAGTGGAAGACTGCAATTAATTCCCCCCCTTACCTTTCTGTATTCCAAGCTAAATAAAACCATCTTCCTCAGCTGGACTTTGGTTTACTTCTCATATATGAGGGCCCAAAAGTCTCTGGGCCCTCTAAGGCAAAGGAGTTTTTTATCCAGCCATGGGCCAGACTTCATCAAATTGTCTCAGGTGAGGAACTTAGGGTCTTGCTGAACCCATGATATTCCTGCCAATGCATTTCTGTAGCTTGTCCAGCTCCTCCTGACTGGCAGGGGCACCCTCCAATGCACCAACCATTCCTGCCAGCATGGAGCATCTTCTACTTCTTCCTCCCTTTCAGCAGTGAAGGACTCCCTAGCAGCTGCTGGTTAGGCTTTGGTAGCTTTGCAGCAGCACCAGCTAGCCCCCTCATCACCCCTGAATGCCTTGTGGGCAGGACCATGGGCCCATGTACATCCAGGGGAAGCAGCCCCTCACTCAATTGTCAGCTGCCACGAGTAGCTTGTCCTCCCCAGATCTTTGCTACCAGACATGCAGAACTGGGAGGCCAGAGAGCAGCCCTTGCCAGCAGAGACAAAGGCAAAAAAGCCCTAAGTGCCTCAGCCTTCTCTGTGTCCTTTGGCGTGAGGTTGTCTTGACAACTTCTTCAGAACCCCTCTCATCACACTGTCCTGCATGTTTCTATATCTTGGCATATTGTCATGTCACTTCAAAATGCTTTGTCCCTCTGAGATGTGGAAGTACTCTTTTTCAGTCAGGGAAATCCATGATGTGGCATTTCATTTATTTATTTTCTACTGTAAAATTGCTTTTGTTTCAAAAATAGTTCTCATAGGTATGCTTGATTAATGCTAATAACAGTGGTAATTTTCTAGTTTTTCTTACCTGCAAAAGTCCAAAATTCTGATGAGACTGAAAGAAGAAACACTGAAGTGGAAACACACTACGAGAAAACATAAATGAAACAGAAAAGAGATTAAAGAAAATTGAATACTAATGCATGCTGTATCAGTATTTTTCCAGGTAGTACTTTCAACTAAACAGGTAAAAATTCTTACTGCTTCTGTAGCAGCATATTTTTCTGCTTTCCTTTTTGCATACAGAAATTTCTACAAACAACCTTTTGTTTAAAGTAAGTCCTAATTAACTAGTCATTTCATTAATGCTGTACATTTTGTAGAAATTTGTCCTAATCAACTCCTTCCCACAAATGCTTTGTCAAAGAAAATAACACAGATACCTTAAAAACAATTTGGATTATATGGCACCACTTTTCATCATGATACTACATCCAGTACACTTTGAATGTCACAGTGTTGACTGGATAAGCAAACAGACTTCACAGATGTAACTTCTGGTCTATGGAAAGGACACAGAAGAATATCCAACTTTGACCTGGAAAAACCTTTGTCTCCTGACCTTTCAGTTTCTGGTTAACCTCCACAGATTGTGTGTAATGTGCAGACCTGTGGCTGAGTTCATGCATAAATACTTTTCTAGACTCTCAAGCTGCATGAGACTGAGTACATTCTCTTCCAACAGACCAAGGATTTTCCTATTTCTAATCCAGAAGATGGAACATTCAGACAAAAATAAAATATAACAATAGGTTTGGCAAAAATAATTGTTCCTTCATTTTGCATTTGTCCCTAAAAACACCCACAGACAGCAGCCCTGCTTCTATGCAGTAGTCTTGAATTTCAGTTAATATGTAAACATGTGTTCAACCCCTAGTATTTATCTTGGAGCCTGATAATTTTGTCTTGGTCTAATATTTGGCTCCTTCTGTTGATGCAAGCTGGTAAATTCCATTTTCTTTTTGTCCTCTTTGAGTAGGTGATGGTTTACATGAGGGAGAAACTGTAATCCTTCTGCCACATTTGTAGAGTTTTCTACTCTTGGTCTTTACATCATCAAAATCATACGAATCTTTTTTCTTTTATTTTTTTTTCTTTCCCCTTTCTTTGTTCATTTTTCTAGCAAGTTCATCTAGGAAAATGTACTTAGTTTCTTTGAACTTCATGGATGTATAATAACCATAAAATAGCTTACAAAAGAAACTATCTTCTTATGGAATATTTGACCTGAACAGCTCAAGATCAGAAAGTGCTGCAGATGTTTTCATCGTATCTTTCCTCACGATATTTTCAGATTTTGGTAACTCAGAAAAATTAAAAATTAGAACTTTCTGGTGCTTACCTGAAATTAATTTTGTTCTGACTGTACTGATGCTTCAGGGTGACATCGGAGATACTGATGTCTTTGGGTGCTGATTAAGGTTAAATTCCACTTACTTTCCTCATTGCTTTTAATTAATTGTATAGGTCAATTATGATGCATGGCATGTCAACAGAATATAAAACTGTGTTGGCCTTATGTAAAGCATGGGGCGCTGGGTCGAGTACAATGGCTGTTTCAGATTAAAGCCGTGTAAGTTTTGGGCTGTGAAGTTCACAGAATTAACTTTTCCACTTGCATTGATGGCTGTACTGTGCTCTCCCATGTTAGGAGTAAACTCAGTTATTTAACTGAGTCCTGGTACAGTCTGTAAGGCCATACCTTCCCTGTTTTCAAATTCCACACAGGCAGTTCTGTAACAGTACCATTCTGTGAATATTCCCAGAGTGCCTTACAGCAATCAAAGTAAGGAGGGCAAAGTGGATTTACACTTGGAATGTAACATTAAAGGAACAGAACATTAAAATTATGTTCTTGAAGATATTTCAATTGTCTTAGAGCCATAACCATTTAAAATGTATATTATTTTAGTATTTTAATTTCAGCCTTTTTACATTGTACTTAATTTATATTCAACTTATATATATTCAATTTATATATACCAATAATGGTATGTGATACAGTCTCACATACTGTTCTTGGGCTTGGAACTCAATTGTCTCTACCTTTGCAGTGTTAACACAGTGATTTTGACTTTTCCCAGCTAACATTTTCCCAGGTATATTTTGGGAGCTAACACAATGAGCAGCTTGCAAGATTATCTTGGCTTGAAGAGTAAGACAATTTAGTATCATGAGGTGTCCCATTCTTGACTACCTGGTTCCCACTGCCAGGGAATAATCCCAGGCATTTAGTTTACTAATACAGCCACAGCCTCTTAAGTAGAAGAGAAGACTCATTAATTTAACTGGATTGGAGCCAGAGTGCTCAGTCATTTGTATAATCAAATTCTAAAAAGAGGTAATAATATCTTAATTTATATTTTATTATTACTGATTGCTCATTAATATGTAATCAATCAATCCTTTGCATTTCTGAGTCAATTTCTACATGAATTTATTGCTCGCTAAGGAGTGCTGCAGGCAGTATTCCATATAAAAGTCCTGACATTGACAGCTGTGAATTCACAAAGTGGGTATCTGGTTCAAAACTGTCTTTCAGTTCCACCTGAACTCAATAGGATTTTGAGAAAATACTGCTAAACTGAGTGGGCAAAAAGGTGGCAGATGGGCTTCAATGTAAATAAATATATTGCCTGGGGAAATTAGGGATGCATGATTTAATCCATACTTAAATTATGCCAAAACCCCTAACTGTCACTTAAAACTCAAGGACTGCTCTGAAGTCATTAGCAAGAGTCCCAAGGCCAACAGAACACTGCCCATCATCACAGAAGGATGACAAAAGGACAGAGGACAAAACAGGAAGCTTCTTTTGCAGCTGATCTTGTTCTGTACAAAAGCCTGACATGCACTGCCTCAAGAATGTTCTTCTGGCCTTTGTCTCTCAAAAAGGACTTGAGAGGTAAGAGATGGGCACAAAAAATGTGAAAAAGAGGAGCTGCCTCATAAGGAGAAACTGGACAGACTGAGACTCTTGTACCTGTACAGAGTAGTCTGAGGAAGTTATAATCGAGATTACAGAATCACCAGACCCCATTGTACCTGAACTAGGAGGCCCTCTCTGAAGCTGCTGGGGACAGATCCAGCAATTTCACCTGCAGATAGTGGCTGTGGTTGTGGGATCTTCCTGCACTGCACCTTCTGCTGCCATCACAGGAAAAAAAGTTTTGGGCTAGAGGGACCAGTGGTTTGAAGAAGCTTGGTAATATGCTGTTAACATAATTCTAGTGAGATAAAGTTTCATGAGGGCGCTTATTTGTCTTTGCCTGACTCCAAATAGAAACTCCTCCATTCAGGAGGAACTGCACTATTTTCACTTTGTACTGTACTATTTTCACTTTGGCTTTGAATGTACTTTTAAATCCTTTAAACATTTCTGCTCCCTCTCTAGATTGGATTTTTTCTCACTAGCTTTAGTTTCCTTTGCAAATTTTCTAACTATTCTGATTATGATACCTGTCTATCATGAGTGGGACAGATCCTACTCAGAGGTGTTTATTTTTCCATTGGCTACTGTGGGAGTTTAGATAAATATCTTAGACTAAAACCCTGAACTTTAGGGTGGCTAATGCTGGATGAAATTTATCTGCCCAGCTATATAAAATGCCTCCTGTGCTTATGCACTGTTCATTCATGTAAGAATATCTGTTTAACATTGTTGGTGACACAGATGGTGGGATCGAGTGCACCCTCAGCAGGTTTGCCAATGCCACCAAGCTGTGTGGCACAGTCAACATGCTGGAGGGAAGGAATGCCACCCAGAGGGACCTGGACAGGCTTGAGGTGGGCCCGTGAAATTCAACAAGACCAAGTGCAAGTTCCTGCATCTGGGTTGGGGCAATCTCAAGCACAGACTGGGCAGAGAATGGATTGAGAGGAGTCTGGAGGTGAAGAATTTGGGGGTGTTGGTTTAAGAGAAGCTCAACATGAGCTGGCCATGTGCCCTTGCAGCACAGAAATCCCACGACATCCTGGGCTGCATCAACAGCAGCATGGGCAGCAGGTTAAGGGAAGTAATTCTCCCATTCTACCCTACTCTCATGAGAGCCCTGGCTCTGGGACCCTCAACATAAAATGGACATGGACCTGCTGGAGCAAGTCCAGAGGACAGCCACAAATATGATCAGAGGTGG
The DNA here is from genome assembly GCA_024362935.1 of Setophaga petechia. Classification (NCBI taxonomy): domain Eukaryota; kingdom Metazoa; phylum Chordata; class Aves; order Passeriformes; family Parulidae; genus Setophaga; species Setophaga petechia. The sequence continues at coordinate 19,692,790 of JANCRA010000002.1, forward strand.
ATGGGACACCTCTGCCTTGAAGACATGCTGAGAGAGTTTGTCTTATTCAACATGCAGAAGAGAAGGCTCCAGGGAGCCCTTAGAGCCTCTTCCAGTAAAGGGGATCTACAAGAAAGCTGGAAAGGGCATGTAACAATAGGACAAAGAATGGCTTTACATTGAAAGTGGGCAAGTTTAGGTTAGATATAAGGAAGAAATTATTTACTGTGAGGATGGTGAGACCTTGGAGCAAGTTTCCCAGAGAAGCTATGGATTCTCCATCCTTCAAAGAGTGTTCAGGAACATGTTGGATGGGGCCCTGAGTAACCTGGTCTTGTGGAAGGTGTCCCTGCCCATGGAACGGGGTTGGTACTAGATGATCTTAAAGGTTGCTTCCAACTCAGCTCATTTCATGATTCTATGATAAGATGTAACTTCTTGTAACCACCAACCGAGAGTAAGTTCCTCAGTAATTGGTGGTTCCCTCACCAATTGCTGACCTTCGTTAGTGTGGATAATTTATATTTTTCAGTGTAAAGCAGTGCTGCAGCCTGTTGACATGTTTGGAATTTTCTGATTTCCAGTTGCCGATAGTTCTTCAAAAATGAAGTGTCCTGAATGCAGATTACTACTATAGCATCAATTATATCCTTTAAAAATATCATTCTCATTCAAGTCAGGCAATCTATTTGCATTGGGAATGCTGACTGCTGCAAGACTATTGAGGTGTACTGGGGGAAAGACTTTTTAATCTTCATCTATATATTATGTTCTCTTCCAAAGTATCCTCTGCAGATTGCTGTTAAAGATGGCACTAGATTCAAGAGGCCTTTGGTGTGGTTTGGTACACTTCTACTTTCCTTGTTAGGTAGGTGTCTGTGATGTCCTCTATGTCAAATCATGGATTTGATTTGTCTTAAAATCCTTAAGTTTGGAAAGAAAACTACTGCTCTCTTCTTTTTAACATTGATTGATTAAATTTAATTGATTGATTCAATTAAATTAGTCTGTGACATGGTGAATTTGCATTTCTGCTAGATTTGTCTTTTTGATACCTTTTTCTTAGTAGTTTTATACCTTCTTGTCTCTTTCAAATAATCCTGATGAAATTGCCCATATTCTGTGACCCCCATTTATAGTATGGCACAGAGTGCAACCCCTCATTTTTTCACTTGTTTTGCAGCCCACCATTCATCTCTGGAATTTTATTTCTTCACTTGTTTGTGGGCCTGAAAAAGCCACCAAGAAGATTATTTAGAATTTCCTTCTCTTCAGTTTCCTCCCAAATCCTTTAAATCTTCTATAATTGGTTCCAATGTAGGCCACCTTCATCTGAGACATGTCAGACGACTTTCTTCAATTCTTTATTCACTCTTTGTGTTTGATTTCCTATTTTTGGTCTATGGAGACTTAATTTCTTTTATTGTCCCCATTTCTTTCCAGCTATCACTTCCCAATTTCGTTAAGACTCCTCAGACTGCATTTTTGACAACCATAGGGCCACCAGAAAGGGCTTTACAAAAGGTATTAAAACTTCTGAAACCCTCAAGGCAGATGGGGTTCTCTTGAAACTTTGTGATTTATTCTGCAGAAGAAGCAGGATAAGCAAGCCCCTGGAGTGGAAGCAAGGGTTAGTCACTGTAAGAGAAACCCAAATGTGAACAATTCTTTTAATGAGGAAAGGAGATTTAATGTGTGTCTTCATTGCTCGAGATAACACACCTTCCTTTTACTTCTGAGCAGAGCACATGGGTTTCACTGGCTGTGACTGAGAAGCAGTTCATTTTCTAGGCAATTTCTACAAGAAAGAAAGTGAAATAATTTTATATATTTTATTTTATTTACAGATTAGATCAATGAGTTTATTTAATTTCAGATGTAGCAGCCTGAAAAGAGAAAGAATTCAAACATCTGATAATCTTTAATGTGGTAATCCCAATTCAATAATATGCAAAGCAAGAGACATCATTTTCAGAGCAACTTGATAAACTGATTACAAGCTGGTACTTCCAGTCGGAATAGATAAGAGAAATATATTTTTGTTTTCTGGTGAAAGCCTGTGTCCAGTAGTGTCTGAATTTGATACTTGTTAGAAACAAAGGGAAATTATTGATTGCAGGACTTGCCAATAATTAATCAGACCAACAAACCACACACATTTAGCTTCTATCAGTTCAGAGGAAATGTTTTTTTTTCTGGCTCATGCCATCGAGGAACAAGGGTTGCTTGAGACTTCATGGAGTAATAGATATAACATCTCTTAGCCCAGCAGTGATCAGTTTATATTCTGAAACTTGTTATTAATTTCACCTTAAGTTAATGGTAATGGCAAAATGGGTAATAAAATTATCCAGCTTTCAAAAATACGTATGTCTGTCCAGATGCAGTAGCAACAGGGGGCAGCAGATCTTCAGTTGTCATGGATCCACAGCTGAGGCTGAGCTGTGACAGTTTGCACGAGCCCAGTTGCTGGATCCCTCTGGTGGATTTTCCTCCTAGCTTGTCTCATTGTTTTCTTGCACCTGTGTAGTAGACCAGAGCACAGCAGACGTTGCTTTCAGCAAAGAAGCAGTCTTTTCAACAGGCTTTGAAAACAATTTCATAAATATTTCCTAAAACAGTTTTGGGCTTAGATTTCTGCAGGATGGGAGCCTCAGCAGGCATTCATCCCTGCAGTCCCTCCATACCTGCTCTCCTCTAACAGAGTGGTACAGAGGGAAACTTACCTCATATGACAGTATTTATATTGTATGAATAAGTCATTAAGCACAAAGCCAGCCCTCAGTTACAGCAGAATCACTGTCTGAGGTGAAATGTCAGTTGTGCTTGGATCCTCTAGGTCTTCTCAACTCCATGATAGTTTTAATCTGCTAATCCATGTTTGAATGCAACGATCCTCTGTATTTTCAACATAATTCTGTCATGATCCGCTGAAAGAAGTTGGAAAAGCTTTCCCAGTGGTTTTCAAACAAGAACTGTTGACAATTACACCTTCATGCCTTGTTAATGTCAATTGTTTAGCAAAGATAAAATCACTGTCTAGGTTGCTGTATGTAAGTTCTTCACAAGGATTGAGCTAGACCTCTAGAGTTCAATGAATATTTGGGGTATAGAATTTGTTCATTTTAAAAACTGATATTGCAAACATAGTAGAATCTGAATGAATCAGACTACATTGCTACCTTGTGCCTTTCATCCTTCTGTTATGTATAGGAGAAATGGGGGACAAAGGACAGAAAGGCAGCATAGGACGTCATGGAAAAATTGGTCCTATTGGTTCAAAAGGTAGGTTAATTCTATTTCTCCATTTGTGTTTCAGGTGAAAAATGTGTGATCATTTATGTTTGAGAAAAGTTTAGCCATTGAAAAATGGCTAACAAGTCTCACAGTTTACCTTAGTAGGAATTTTCTTACACTGTACTCAGCCAGGTCACTGAGATTTCTCAACCAGTTATCTTTGCTGTGACATCAGCATATTTAGTCTTAAAGTACTGTGAGTATCCTGGTTTGAGGGTAAATAAAGAACTTTGCACTGTCACACAAGTGTGGACAGTTAAAGAAGATGGGAAGATGTGCTGTACTTTGGAAGACTTTTAAGAGTTAGAAGATGTCTTTTCTTATGTTAACTACTCCATAGGCTTCCTCTGTGATATTGGTTAAGTCATTTGGACCAGCATTTACCTAATAATCTAGATCATGATTCGCAATTTAGGGAAATCCAGCCTTTTTCCCTCTACAGCATCTGAATTTACTGGTTCTGTGAAGTTTATGAATGTCAAGAAGTGAATATTGGTGCATATTATTTGGGTTCAAGTTTCATAGCTATGGCTGGCCTTTACTGTGGAATGACTGGGACAGAAAAATCTTTATTTTTGCTTGGGCATATTTCTACTTTCCACATTTGAATTTTACTAGTGAAAAAATAGATAAATGCTAAATGAACTATTGACAGAAAAGGCAGCATTAACATTATGTTATTTTTCATGTCTTCAGGTGAAAAAGGAGATAATGGTGACATAGGACCACCAGGTCCTAATGGTGACCCAGGTAATCCATAACACACCTTGTTTATGTGAAAGACATCACTAAAAATACATCTGTTTACATACTGGGGGAAATAATGAATTTTTTTTTTCATTGGAACTGTAATATTTCACTGTGATATTTTCAAATGGCTTAAAATCATTGAAGTTGCAGCTGGACTTGTAGAGTATATGCTAAAGCAGTATCTCCTACTTCCTCTGAGGAGTAGTCTCTCCAGAAGCCTGGTGGAAACTGAAGTCACACTGTCTGTATCATTCATCGCCAGGGCAATGGGATGTCTCTGCATATCTCTCTTTGTCTTCCAGTCAACACAAAGGAACAGGTTGGATGCCCCTGCTCATCCATGGATTATAGTTATAGGAGCAGGAGATTGTCAAGAATACAGATCACAGAATGGGTCAGGTTGGAATGGACCTCATTGGGTCAGCTGGTCCAACCTCTGCTCAAGCAGGGTAATCTCAGAGGACATGGCTCGGGATTGTGCCCAGACAGTTCTCGAATATCCCCAGGGATGGAGACTCCACAACCCCTCTGGGCAATCTGTTCCAGTGCTCAGTTACCCACACAGTAAAGGAGTTCTTCCTCATGTTCAGGAGGAACTTCCAGCGCAATGTACAGTTTCTGCCCATTGCCTCCTGTCCTATTGCTTGGCACCACCAAACAGAGCCTGGCTCAGTCTTCCTGTCACCCTCTCTTCAGATTCTTATATGAAGGTGCATGGATCTTCCAGAGGTGTAAAATGTTCTAGGGAAACAGCCTAGCATAAGTGCAAGCCTTGCAAGAGTGGCAGGTTTGGATTGGACTGAATTCATCCCTTCCTGGCAGAGTGCATTGGGGATGCACAGATTAGATTTCTCATGAGTACATAATTTGTCACTGTAATTCTTGAGCCAGCGTGCTGTGCACCTGGCCAGCATGCACAGTTTTGCAGGGCAGGTACCCTGTGCTTAAACTGACTTACACAACTGAGCAGAGTAATTGGGTAGTCCAATGCAGATCTTTATAATTACATACAGAACTGCAAACTGTAATAAATGCAAACGGTAATTGATCCTCATTTTGAGATCTGTGGCCAGAGATGTAACAATTATTCTTTTAGTATTCCCATTCAGATTATCTTTGTCAAACCTATACCCTAATTTGGGTTAATAGATGATTTTCTAGTGTCTAATTTTATGGTCAGAAGTATTGTAAATTCTGTACTTTCAAAAACAGAGACCTTAATTTTGCAGGTAATTATATGCAATATGTGCTGGAATTTTGTATCTGTTGGGATATATTCCTTGTGAAGAACTTGCAAACAATGTTTTTGCTGTTAAAAAAATAATTGAGAAAACTAAGGAAAATAATTTTACTGAAAATCGGAATTTTTGGAAAATGTTTTTAGTTAAAAAATATTGTGGGTGTTTTGCAGGGAATATCTATCTCTGTTTAGGTTACTGATAATTATTCAGGATGGAAGATTCAGAGGAAGTGAACTGATCTGTTCTGCACAGGCCCAGACACTCCTGAGGATCATATAATGGTGCAGGGTAGTGAAGGCTCTAATTTTCTGTCTGTTACTTGCAAGACAGCTTTCTCCAGAACTGCCATGCTGGGCCTTTTCATAAAGATGTTGAGATAATTGTTGAAATAAGGTAGCTTTTTGATTTGGGTGTATCTATATCATTTCACAGGCATCCCTTGTGAGTGCAGTCAGCTAAGGAAGGCTATTGGTGAAATGGATATTCAAGTAGCCCAGCTGACGACAGAACTAAAATTCATAAAAAATGGTAGGTTAATTTTATATAACTACTTTCATTTCTTTTTGCCCCATTTTATCGGTGTAATCGCTCATAAAGAGTGCCACCGTTCCACCTCTGATTTGTGAAGCTGTTTTGGGGTGTGCAGTGACTTGGTTTATAGAAATGCGAGTGCTCACTTTTCAGCACTGCCCTCCCCCGCAGCTGTCGCCGGCGTGCGCGAGACCGACAATAAGATCTACCTGCTGGTCAAGGAGGAGAAGAGGTACAAGGAAGCCCAGCTGTACTGCCACGGACGAGGAGGGACGCTGAGCATGCCCAAGGATGAGACTGCCAACAACCTGATTGCCTCGTACATCAACCAAGCTGGGCTCACCAGGGTCTTCATTGGGATTAACGACCTGGAGAAGGAGGGGAATTTCGTCTACTCCGACCGGTCGCCCATGCAGACCTTCAACAAATGGCGCAGCGGGGAGCCCAACAACGCCTACGACGAGGAGGACTGTGTGGAGATGGTGGCCTCTGGGGGCTGGAATGATGTTGCTTGTCACATTACCATGTATTTCGTGTGTGAATTTGACAAAGAAAATGTCTAAGCTGCTCTGCTCTTCTCTTTCTCTGTTTTAAGAAAAACGTTTAAGACGATGGTACAAGTTACTCCATGTTTATAGAGTACAAGTGAAGCTTTGCAAGTATGCGGCATCGGAATTGTACAGCTGTAAATACAGTTTAGGTATTTCAAATATCAGAATTTACCCTTTAGAAGGGAAGAGCAGTAATAAGGAATAGCTTGGTTGGTTTTTTTATATATAGGAAAATATATGTGTTTAGATAAAAATGTACTTTGGGGCTAAATATTGCCCCTACAACAGTTAACAACTGTGATTGCATGACTGTAAGGGAAGGCAGATTTTGGCCTCTAGTTAGAATGGTAAGAATTAGATTCCTGATAATCATTTATCTTAGTAAAATTTGTAGTTATAAAAACTAATAACTTGTAGTGCTACAGGGATGTTTTGGCAACAAGACATATTTTGCATACTCCAGTTAATAAGGACAAATATTACTGTTGGTTTTTTGAATGTTACAAAGTTTGTTGTTTTTTTTTTAACTGGCCAAAGCAACCCAAAAGTCAAGATTCCTACCAATTTTGTAACGTTTCTTCATTAAACTGTTCAGAGATGTATGACCAAAAAGCATTTAAGTAAACTGAATTTTAGTGCTGTGGGAGGAAAAAGTCTAGTGAAAGGTGTCCCTGCCCATGGCAGGAGGCTGGAACTAAATGACCTTTAAGATCTCTTCCAACCCAAGCTATTCTATGATTCCATGATTCTATGTTATGAAAATTCTTATAATTTAGTACTAAGAGGGTTTCCATTCAGATGGTGTTTTGGGGTCAGCTAAATGTAAAAGTAACAATTTGATTTTCTTCATTCCTCAATTGAAAATGATTCAGTGCATGAAGTATTTCAGGCCCTAAATAATTTCCTAAAGTAAATGTTTCACATTTCTTTACGATAATCTTGGTGCATCTTGTTATAAAACAAGCAAAAATACCAGCCCTCCACAATTTAAGGCAGACTTCATATATATGCAATAAGCTCATGAAAACACATTAGGGATCAGTTCCTTTTAGTAAGAAAACAGCTAACATGTTTACCCAGATTGTTAAAACAATCCCCTGAAAAGCAGAAAAGTTTTCAAAATTTTCCTGTGTATATAGCAGTAATAAATAACTTTGCACAAGTAATTTATGTACCAAATTTACAATTGCATGTGATGGAAAAAGGGATATAAAAAAAAAAAAAAAAAAACCCAGCATAATTTCATTAAAAAAAAGATGAGTTACTTTAATTCTTCCCAGGAGCAAGTTGCATGCCACCTCATCTCAGTGTTAGGCATAGGAAAAACAAAAAAAAAATGCAAAATCTCTAACAGTGCTTCTTTAGGAATACCTTGCCCAGTGTTTTAAGATAATTCTCAAGGATAAATGATCCTTGCATAACACTCTGGTCAAAATGCATATCTGATCATTATGGCAGATTGGTGTATAGGGTATCCACAGTGGATATGGCATGTGGTCCCTGGGATTCATTACAGCAAGGAAACCAACTTATGAACTCTGCTGTGCTGCAGCATGTAAACAATCAATGGCCATACAATGCTGTTCATATCCACAGACACTGACATTATTTGATTTATATACCTAAGAGAACAAACTATTTTGTTTGATATATTTACTCTGTAAATCTCACTCCTTTTTATATATATATATATGTTTGCTATTAATTTTGAAGATCACTAGCAGTACTATAGTATCCTATAGTATTTGATTATCAGCCCAGCTCCAGAGAAATCACTCAAAATGAATGGGTCCTTTGATTGCTTTATTTTCTTTTAATAAAGATAGGTATGATACCTGTGTGTTAGTCATTCTTCCAACTGCATATTGAAATCTATTAAATAATGTGAATCTCTTTCTACAGTAATATTCAAAGACTCTATAGAATTTGCAGGGAGCTAACAATTCCAGTAGAGCAATTTGTTTAGAGTAGTGCTTTGAATATCATGATTGTTTCCTGCCTGCTGTAGAAATCCTCAGAAACCATTTAAATCTCCAACATACTTGTGTCAAATAATTTTTGCTATATTAAAACAGTCCAAGCCTGAAATACAGATATTTGAAGCTCCCTCATTATGTGTGCTGTTTTTCACCTAGGTTTTGAAAGTTTCTGTTGTATTGTTCAGTTTCCTCAGAAAGATGAAAAGAGGCCTTTTATGGAGATAGGAAGCTTTTTGAGATGCCAAATGCTCCTATTTTAGCTGAAGTCACATCAGGTTTTAAAGATCTCCTAGATATGTGTAGCATTTAAACAGTCTCAATTTCTACTAAAATTTAGGATAAAAAGTAAAAGCAATGGAAAACCATTTATTTTTCCTAGTTTTCATGTTCTTCAGGATATTTTTTTTTTGCAGTGCTTGATATGTGAGGTAGAAACTACATTATTTTCATTGTCAGATACCTGTATGCTGGGTGCAGCAGCTTTTATTTCATCATTTGGGCAAAGGGCTAGTGTGTAAGGTCTGTAGCTGTCCTGCAAGGGGCAACAACAGCACATCTGATATTTACCCCTTTGAGGAACTGGGTGGGAAATGATGGAGGCATTGGAAATGAATGAGCCCTTCATAATTTCTTTCACCCTCTAGTTGCTGATGCCTCTAGGTAGACCCTTGCTGGAGGCAGAAATCAATGTTGCATGTAGTGCTCAGCCCACATGAAGCCTGCTGACATGCTTGGTAAGGTTTCCATTATTCTCCCTGGAATTTGGTACTATTGTTTTTTTTAAAAAATAAAATGAGTGATAAGCTAATTTTACTTGGGGTGTTTTCCATGTGCATTAAAACTTGCAATTGTAATATAATTACTCATTTTGTGTAGCTCTGCAGAAGCCTTTGGAACATGTTTGTCTGGCAAGCACAAGTGTTTATCAGACTATTCTTATATGCTCTATTTTTGATAGATAATATTTCCTCATAAATATATCCCCATAGTCCTTTTTTATTTTATTCTTGAATAAAGGGCATTCCATGGCATTTTAAAAAGGCAATATTAGCAGTATTTTTTTTTTTTTAATATAGTCACCCATTCAGGTTTTTGAATGACTTCTTCACATAGAATGTGGACTTCATTGAGCTGTACTCTGCTCCTTTAGCTGCTGGGGCTGCGTGTTGCAGTATTGATGGCAGGGCAGACATGCATCACCCTTCTGGGAGGGGGTTGGTGAAGATAAAGCATTTAACTGGCTGAGTCCAAGGGGACATCCTGGGAGAGCTCTGGATCATGTCTGATCCTGATCACCATCCATATCTGCCACTCCACAACCTCACTGCTTGGTGGGAAGTGTTGCTCCCACTTGCCTTGTTATTCTGCACAGCTCCTGGCTCGCCATCCCTCGTGAGCCAGCTGCTCCTCACTGTGCTCTGACAGCTGACATGATTATCCCTGCAAATATGGGTTTGTTACAGGTTTGTTAGCAGCAGAACTTCTCCCTGACTGTGAGTTTTAAACATTCTTTTATCACAGAGAAGAACTGTAAAAAAATTAATATTCATATGTGGGATATAGAGCATCCTTATTCATGTAAGTAAAATGGTGTGCTTAATTTTTCATAAACTCAGGAAATGCCAGTTCAAATATTATGCCAATTCATTGGACCTTTTTTTGTTACAGTTCTTGATGAAAAGTGAAAGAAGATGATATTAAAATAATTTTAATTGTAAAATATGATGAAGGCTCACAACGGAGGAAGACTTTTGAAGTAGACATTTTTCAAGATGTTTACTTTTAGAATTTTTCAGAATTGAATTTCCAAGTGCTAAAGCTTTATTTTGACCCATAAAGGGATTTGATTTTTATTATATTGTTAATATATTTTACAGCATGTCAGTAACAGTGATCTCTATAATGTTTGATATATTTTCCTTTATTCTTTAGGTCTTGATTTCCAATGGGAACAAGTTATTTTTTTAAGACTTATGTTTGACATGCTGAAACACTGTGACATTGGAATTGTTTTTTCCTCCTGGGTCTGCAATGACACTATAAATGCCTTGAGTACAAAACAATAGATAGTTCAACCTCTATTACATAGAAGACATTCTTACTGATTATGAAAAGTATTCTTTTAAGTATTATGCCATATATTAGTAGTTTATGCACTATTCCAGAATTCCAAACCAATAAGTAAATAAGATAAATACAAGACTTTTGAAACCTGCATGTCTTACAAATATACTTTAATCCTGAAATAAAACAAAAATTTGTCAAAATAACCAAAGTAATGCAGAAATTCAGGGTTTCCCATATATCCAGATCTAGTTTCTGTGGGAAGCTCAGTGACTTTTGATGATCATGACTGAATCAAATCCTTGAGCAGAGAATTAGCCAACAATGTACTGATGTGTGACTTTACCCTTTGCACTTTCTGAGCTGCATCCCCTTAGCCTTTGTTGGTCCAAGGGCCAATATCTTTTCACTGGGCATTCTGGTTTTCAATTTTTGGCTTGACTGTGGTGCCAGCAGGTTCATCGCTCTACATGTCTGCCACAGATTACAGACCCAAAATCCCAGAAGAGATGGGATTTTCTCCACTGTGGGGACCTGGAAGTGCTTGTAAAACTGACTGTGATGGGGAAGGTTTTGTGCAAAATTGGAGCTGGCCACTCACCCCTCCTTTGGGATGTGTATTCCTGGCCAGGGAGAGTCAGTCCAGCCTACCAAGAGCAAAAATGACCTTGTTATTGAGGGTAAAAGAAGAAAACCAGAGTTTTAAGATTTACCTAGGGAAAAAAATGTGCAGTGAAGGGTTTTGACTATTTACTTACAGAGTAGCTGTGAGAAAGAGCAGTTTGGTTTTATTTTACTGTAATAGGAGAGTACAAACTATGCGAGATGGGAGAGAAAAGGTTTGTGAAGAGGACACAGTTGTGTGCTCAAGGTGTTTTTCTGGATGAGAGTCTCCTCCTAGCCCAGAGCTTTTCTATTGGATGAGGAGGGAATCCTCTCAAGAGGGAGAGCACAAAATGGAAAAGGTGGAAGAAGCAGTGAGTGGATGTGCATAACTGGCAGTGAATGGGATGCCCGTGAGGCGGAATGTAAATGTTACCTGCAGCCATTCCCCTGCTTCCTGCTAGGGAAATGTAATTATCTTGCCCTTTCCATCAAAATGTCTCACTATAGCTCTGGGTGGGTAACTCACAAAAAGAGCAAGGTGATCAATTTAGCATTATCTCTGTGCCTAAATAAAGCCCAGTTTGGGTCTAAGGACAAATAATAGCATCCACCACACTCTGAGTATATTAATGCACGAAATCACAGGGGATGTAATTAAGCACTGCTATTCAAAGGCTAGCTATGTAGTATTGATGAGCTTCTGGATATTCTTTACATATAAAAGTGTGAGTGCTGCCAGGAATTCAGCAACAGAAGGTCTGGTGTGCAGCTGAACAATAGAGGTGTTACCATACTATCATCTAGTGGCAGTAAGAGTAAAAATGAAGGAGCTGAGTGGTGTTTTGCTTCTGCTTGCATCAGTTGGCATGTTGCAATCACTGATGTATTGACTTTTGAGCTCTGAAGTCTTTAAGACTTTAGTAAGCTTGCTTTCTTTTTCTTTTTTTTTCCCCATTTGTGAAAGATTATTTTGAATTATTGCAAAGAGACGTGCACTGATTTTAAGTCCAATTCTCAGGTGGGAGTTTTGACTAAGAAGTGAGAAGCGTGCCCAAATGAGCTCAATTATCATGCCTTGGAGTGAAGAAAAAGAAAACAAGTCAAGCTGTGCTCTGCAGGACAGCATCTAAATTGCAGGTGTAGATTGTCACCTGGCATCAATCAACTCCAGTGAAGCCAAATTGATTTATACCTGCTGAGGATTTGAGACAGTATTGTCATCAATTCTAGATCTATGCTTATTTTGGAAAGAAAGAGATAGAGGTATTTTTTATATTTATAATTTGTTCTGAGCTCTTTAAATGTTATTCAGAGTCTGGGTAACACTGTAACGTGTGCATCTTCCATGAAGATTTCTGGGCAATAATCAGTTTTGAGACAAATATTGAATGTAAAATAATTGAGGTAGGTCTATGATGCAGAACTTTATCCTTGCAAGTACACAAGGAGTATGATGTAGAACACAAAAGAAGCAGTAAAATCATTCAACACAAAGAATAAGTCCTATAATTTTATATTCTTCTGTGAAAATGAAACCCGTTGCTTTTTGTCACGTTCTACATTTATCCATAGGAGAAGACAGGGTGCCATCTAGTGAAGAAAAGATTTGTTGCATATCTGAAGAGCCACAAATCCAGCTTTGTTCCTGCTTTATTCTTTAGTATGAAATGAATGATGTGGTCATCCTGCAAGAGGGAACGTGTGCAATATGTTAAGTCCACCGTGTTTGTAAAACACAGAAATAAAAGGAGGTACAAAAATGCAAAATACTAATTTCCCTATTACAAAATGCCCTGTACATATACATGTTAGCTTTTTTTACTTAGTCCAGCTCCCTGCTTCTTCCCCAGCATTATAAGCCTTCTGTTCTACATAAATAGATTTAATATGTGACATATTAGGTAAAGTTCACTGCCTTTTCCAAATATCCCCAGCTGAATTAGCAGAAAACCTACAGCTGGTCTTGATTCATGGAATTCCTTTTCTGTCCTGATTTTTGTCTACAGCTTCTGAAAGTGAAAGATAGAATGCTGTATCCCTTAAACTTGCATTGCAAAAGTATAAATGCATTACAGCTGGTGTGATGACCTCTCTCTTAAAAAAACATTCTTTGAGATTACTGTTCTGGTTTACATAGTACCCCGAGTTTCCTTCTTAAAGCTTACCTTCCTTTTGCATCTGGTCAGACCCAAAGTGAAGCTAATTGTGTGTGTTGATGATATGTTCCATACTGTAGTTTCTTGGGAATTGATTTGCCTGTTCAGCTGTTTCGAATCATAAGCCACTTAAAAAGGATTATTTGAAAGTATGTTTTAAATTGTTAACAAAGGCAAATTTCCTTTCAGTCTTGACATTTTTTTGCTTTAGAATAAATAGAATATCCACTAATCTAACCCATGAGACAAATCTGCTTTATGATTTTAAGTTAAACCCAAGTGGGCTGGTTTCTAGCAGATGAGAAGTTAGTGGCCGCTGACCTTTAAGCTCAGGTGAAGCAGGGCCTGAATTTGCTGACCCCAAGCTGCACTGTGGCATGTCCCCTGCCAGCTGACTCCTGAGACACCTGGTCTGAGGCTTTGTGAGCCAGTTTTGCACAGGCCCAAATCTCTGGGTTTAGTGCCACTTGCAGATCATTATCAAGAAGTGCCTGCCTCAGGTGCTGGCTGCTCCTTTGATCAGCTATGTTAACCTGCTGTTTGAAGAACACAGCTAACATGATTGTATGGTATGTTTCCTTAAAATAACTTTTGAACCTTTTAACCATTGTCAACCAGGTGTAACATAAAGTCTCTGGGATTTGCAGTTTTTAAACACTTTATGTAAAAATATGAATGGGTAGTAAACAAAGATTTTCCTTCTCCAGGAGATGGCTGCAGTGGGAACTCACCTGTTGTTAAACATCAGAGAGCCATCTTGGAAACAGAATATACAAAATCCTAACCACAGGAAAGATTTGATGAGAAATTTTTCTTTCCAGGCGCTGAAAGACTTGAATTAATATTGATGGATACTGTAGGAAACCAGCCTTTCTGCTGGATGCCCACCAGACAACTCACCTGCTCTGTGATGTCCGTTGATGTTATGCTGGCTGCAAGGAAAAGGGACCATTCTCACCCTAGAAGAGAACATTTTCCATCCATGCCATTTTGAGTCAGCTTTGCTGTGACTTGAGTAAATGATATTTGATCATGTTTTTATTTACTCCCACACTGATCCTATGCTTTTCCCTCCATTGTTGAGATCACTAACCAGGGATAAAGAAGGAATTTTCAAAACCACCCAGCATTGTCCTGGCTCTCCTGGGAGCAAGAAAGGGAAAGACAGAGCTGGGCAGTAGAGTCCTGTGCATCCCACTTCTTCTGCTGGATGGGTTCTGCATACTTTATTTTTGCATGTATTCAATGTATAATGCCTTTTCCCAATGGCTGTATTTTGCTTCCCTTACTCTTTACTTGTTCATGTGGAGATGGGATATAGGAAATAAAAAAAGCCTTTTCTGCTGTTTGGATAAGTAATGTATGACTGGAGACTACATATAAGTGCATTCACAGATATCCAATTTTAGTAGTGAGCAGACAGGGAAGAATCATTTGTCATAAGATTACAGAGGGGAATATTTAAACCTGTGATGAAATTTTTAAAGGTCTTAAGAAGTATGATAATGATTATGCAGACTAGGTTTATTGCTAGGTATGTAGTTAAAATGAGAAGAAATCAAAAAATCCCACAGTGGAAATCAATATTAACGAAGGTATTATGTGTGAAATTAGTCTTGAAAATAAGAAAGTAGTATTACATGTTAAAAAGGATTAAAGGGAAACAATCATGGAGCATAATTAACTGGGCTGCTCCTTACTGTTAAGGGTTTTAGTGAGCCTGTTTTACCTCTAGTTGCCCCGAAGCGTTGTTTTATTTTAAAAGTGTCTTCAAACTAGGTACTGTTTTTTGGCTTGTTCTTACAGGTTGGTCTGCATGATCTCTATCCCTGCTTCATTACCAATCTTGTGATGGAGGATGCTCACCTGCTGTGACAGTGTGGAGGGTTTACTGTACTGGGAGCAGCACTGCAGGGGACAGCCTGACCTGGTAGTCTGCTTAACCAAGGTCAAATTTTGCATCCCTTGGGGAGAGGCCAGTGGATAAATTTGCTGAATGTCTTGGATGTCCTAGGGTGCCCAGGGCACTAGACACCTCTGCATGAGGCAGCTGAACTGAGTCCCTCATGATGATCAGTTCAACCTTCTGGGTTTGCCAGAACCCTTGGCTGAGGACTAGTGGTTGGGAGTTGTCTCCTGCAGTTTAAAACATCAGCACTGTCGATATTCATCTGAGCTAGTCACACTGTCTCTCTAGTGGGGAGAAATAAGTGCATTCAGGATATGATTCATCTGTCTTATTTTAGATGTCTAAATCGGGATAGGAATGTTCCTTGTTCTGACTCCTCATTTCTTTCATTTGCCCCGAGGTGAGGTCAAGGTGACAAGCTAAAATGCAGACTTTTCTGACTGACCAGATGAATCCCACCCATCAAATCTCAGCAGCCTCCATCACAAAATCCCCATTATGTAGAGCTGCCACTCAAATGTTTCTTTTGCTGACCGGTGGTGCTTGTCATGTAAGGTTATGAGGAGAGGTTATAAAAGGTTTTGAAGGAGGTGTGACATCCACAAGAAGAGCGTGACCTGCGACAGGTGACTTTTTGTCACACGGTGGATCCAGATGCCTCTTTTATCAATGCAGCCCAGTGTGGTGCCGACTCATGAGTCACACTCAGGAAAAAAATCAATGCTCTGCCTGCAGAAAATAACTCTCCTTTCTTTCTCTCTCAAACTGGCAGTTATGATCACTGTGTGAGAGGCAAGCTGAATTTGTTCTTACTTCTCTTTCTTGCATGAGAGAGAGAGACAATAACAATTATCTGGCCTTGTTTCTTTCTTCCCTGCAAACTGTGATGTTTGCCTTTCCTTGTCTGTGCTGCAAAGCAATTAACAGCAACTCCAGGAGAGACAATGGACACCAGAAAGAAGAAACCACAGGCACAGACATGGCAGAGACCATTTCAGTGACCTCCATGCACAGATGTTTTCACTTGTTTCAGTAGCAAAAACACAACATAGAAGAATGGTGTGTGTGCTCCATAGCCCAGATGGGAACTTGCCATATTGAATGTTTTTAAAAGGTTACTGGTTTCCTGCTTGTGAATGTAAAGTCAACCGATTGTTTGTGATCTGGGGAACAGTATTTGAATCTCCTGCACCATACACTGTGTGTGGTATCTCTGCCCTGTTAAGCGTGTGTTGGGGTAAAATGCCATTGTGGAGGAGTGTGAGACATCCTGTGGTCCTGTCAGTGCTGGTCAGCAGAGAGGAGGTCAAGCCTGCAAATGCAGCAGCATCACTGGGGTGCACAACTGTACTGCAACTACTGAGAGGACAAATGTCTGGTGGCTTTGCATAATGAAAATGCTTTGCTGAGGTGCTGGTATTATATGGACAATATATTTCTTTTTAATTTGACAGAATAAGCTTTTGTATGCTGTGATGACATAGGAAAGGCTGAAAGATTCACTCTCCCAAGGTTAATTGCAATCAGATCTTTGATGCAATTAATTTTAACAGGGGAAGAGAATCACAGGCCAGAAGAGAGAAAGGGCAGGTTAAAAAATATTTGGATGAATTAGAAATGTTCCAGTCAGCAAGGTCAGGTGAAATCTGGTTGAAGGTTGCCAAAGCAGTTGCTCAACTATCAGTGACTGTCTTCAGATGCTTGTGGAGGACCAAGAGGTCTCACAGCCTTAGAGAAACCTTCTCCTCCTTTATTAGAAGAAAAAGAAATACAAAGTAACTCATCAGCAAATAAACTGGATTACCAGAACAAATGTCTAAAAAATAAGTGAAAGCACCAAGTGGATTATAAAGTGGTGGAAATAATAATTGCGGATTTTTCAAGAACAAATCACACTGAATCCTCCTTTATATATATTTGGCTTCTTTGCAGATCTGGTAGATGTAGAAAAACAGTGAGATGTTGTATTTGTGATGCTCGCATGTCAAATGGGGTATAGCTTTGATTCATTGCTACAAAGTGAGTGCACAGCTTAAAAAAAACTGCTAAGAAACACTATCAGTGCTTTGGGGTAAAAATGAGAGGACGTTTGAAGTTAGAGTTCTCTGAGGTTTATCCCGAACACAATTCTACTCAGTATTCATGTTGCTGTTTTCAATGACATAATGAAAGAGTAAGGAAGACTTCAAGAACTGTGGAAGACAGTATCATGTTTAAAATTGATTTTTACTGTATGGAAAATTGCCAGGTATCAACGAATGAAATGCAATAACAGAAAGGGAAAAGTACTATACATAAGAAAAAGTGACAAGACACCCCAGAATATGTGAAAGACGAAAGAGACTTGGAGGTTTAGGGTTAAGGTCAGTGCTAACTTGCAAAAGATTAAAAGATTCTTTTGTTTATCAAGATATTTCAGTCTGGGATATACTCACAAAGGACATGGAAGGGAGTTAATTTCTTTTTTATTGTATACTTGGGATCTCAGCTGGAATAATGGACTCACTTCTGAGCAGTGGATACAGACAAAGTGTAGGGAATCCAAAGGTGAAACAATAAAATTGATAAACAGCTGACAAATATGACCTGTGAAATAAGCTCCATTTGATCTAGAGAAGACTTAAGGAAGTGTATGATGCAAGTGTGTCATGATGAAGAGTCTTTATAATGATGATAACTGATTATTTACAATGTCTGCTCATGATGTGACGTGAAAAGATAAGTTAATTGTGAAGCCAACAGGATTTGATTAAGATACCAGAAAAAATCTAACAAAAGGACACAAGCTCTAAAACAGATTTTACAGTGAATCAGTGCTATGTATTATTGTTATTATTACTATCATACTTCTGTGTTCTTCATGAAAATATTGCCCCATTATTTGCAAAAAATTATTCTTGCCTTATTTTAAAGACAAGATAAGCTGAATCTGGTCCCCTCCAGGCCCATGTGTCCAGTACCATGATGCTATGGCTTCTTTTACTGGAAGAGTTTACTGTGACAATACTTGATAATGAGTGCAAAGCAGAACTGTGCAAAAAAGGATTTTGTGCCTTCCCAGTCAAGTGTATCCTGATCTGGCTGCCTTCCTGTGCCTGCCTAGCATCAAGGATGCACAACTGTGTTGACTTCCAGTAGCTGTGAGGAACTTGCTGATTTTCCTATCCCAACCCCTTGCAGTCCTCATTTGTAGCTCAGGCTCCTTTGGGCCAGCTTAGCACCAAGGGCAAATCAAGCAATAAGAGGCTGAGCTCCTGTGGCTGATGTTGTGTTCTGCTCCTGGTGTGGTGCAGCACAGGCCAAAGGCAGCCAGGAGCATGTGGCCCACATGAAATCTTGCTGTAAGTATGTTAGGCTAGCTTCTGCAATGCTGAGATGTAAGCAGCCATATGTCTTTACACTGCTAAAAGAATTACACCCACACACATACAATATCATTGCAAAGTAAGGAAATATAAACAGTTAAGTTTTGGCATTTTGGAGTCAAGTATAAGTCCAGGGATTGTTTGCTTCTCAGAGGTGTAGCTTTGCTTTGGGATCTCCATAGTATTTTCTAGATTTTGATCTTCCAACAGACAGTCTCCGGCAGATACTAGAGTGGAAACAGGCATAAAGTAATTATTATTGTAAGGTTTCTAAATAATATTTTTGAGAGGCTAAATTGCATTTCATAGAAATATAAGGGTAGTTCTATTGGAATTAGTTGTTCAACTTAAATATTTGTTTTCTAAAATAATGCCAAAGAATTCTTGTAAATGTTTCAGGTAGAGCTTCACATTTGCTTTTGCTGAGGATGATTCCAACTATCTTTATCTGATAGTTTTTGGTACTTGTATGGGAAGAGCTCATGAAAAGAGTGTCCTTTCCATACTTTGGGTGCTTCCCACAAATCCTGAGACCTCTACTGTAACTTGTTCCTTTTCCTGCTATATTCAGATGTTGCTTCCCTGTTCCGAGACTGTATGACCCTATCACTTCTTCTCCCTCTGCCATTGTTCTGCTCCTTCTCCCACACTGCCTTGCTGCTGGGAGGTAAGTGATGGATGGCATCAACTGTTGGACTCAGCCAAAGGAAGAGTCAGAGTAAATACAGAGTATGTTTCTCTTAGAAGGTTTCCGTGGGCTTGCCAATCTCCACATGGATTGCCCTGTGCTCATCACTTTAGTTCATGTTCTCCAAAATGCTGTTCTGGCAACTGATGATAAAAACATTGAAAGTAAATTACTAAGTCTCTGATTGAAAAAATATCAAAGCATTTCCCTAAATCTATTGTTTGCATGTCTGATGCAGACAATGTCCAGCACCAGCACAAAAACCTTTCCTGGAATAAACCTGGGCTGTCCTAAAGTCTAAGCTATGCAGGCCATGGATTGAAATCCCCTTTCGCCCTGTGGTTCTGAAACAGTCCTTCCTGCCTGGTCAAGTGGGAATCTGGGAATTGCCCTTACTAGCAAAAATTATGATTGTGGTAAGTATGTATTTTTATAATATGGCTCTGCAATAAAAAAATAATTATTTTTCAGCCTTACATACTTGAAGGAAATATGATTTTTAAAAACTTAAATTCTGCAATTCTTTGTCACCTCATGCATTCCTCTCATGTTTTTCAGTAGCATGCATTGTAAAACATGTAAAGCAGTATCTTGAGTAGATGTGTAAGTGCTTTTTGAGACTAACAACTAATTCCACTCATATCAGTTTTCTTGGCCACTGAAAGGGCAGAGAAAAAGTTGCACACATGCAAACAAGTGACCTTTTATAGTCTGATCTTCACAAAGCAGAAAAACTCAGTATTTATCTGACTTCCTATATGTAAAAGAAGACACAGACAAAAAGTAAACTTTTGTTTCTAGGTGAAGATCAAAAAGTGTTTTATAGACTGTAAAAATTAAGGTTCTCAACATCCCTGTAAATTAGGTAATGGTCTAATTTTCCATGTGGGAGAAACTAAGGCACAAAGAAATAATCAGATTTATCAACCATATCATTGCAATTGTGTGGTAAAAATCAGAATAAAGTCTGAAAACTTTCAGCAACGTCTTTTTCTTTAATTAAAGCTGTTTCCTAAAATAAGAGGTTCTCAGCAATTTTAGTAGATATGCAGGTTGAAATTTTGCTAATATAACTCATTGAATTTTATATTTAATATTTTAAAGCTTGGAAATTATGTTTTCGTCTTCTGAGGATGGGCACGGATAGCCTTCAGCAGAGCTCATAAAAAGAAAGTTAATTTTTGTTTGGCAAAACACTCTCCTCCCTGTACTTTACTATATAGTAGCATAATCCCCCTCTTTTTATGTGCCTTTGAAGTAAATGGAATTATGTACTATAAGAGAGAGATTTTTAATGAAAAGATGAAAAAATATCTGGCTGAATTGCTTTGTATATGAAATCCCATGCTTATACCCATAAAAGAGGAGAGACTTTATTCTTTAAAATTATTTGTAATTAAAAGATTGGTTTTATGGTGCATTACTGAATCATTAAAAATCCAGAGGGGGAGAAATCAAACTAGCTGGTAGAGAAGTGGCAGGTGGCTGCTATTATTGGCAGATGTGTATCTTGGAGCTGAACTCTTTGCAAATGTCATGTGAAATAAGTGAATTTATTAGAAGTAGGAATTGCACACACAGAAGTTGATGACCCTGAAAAATATGCAGACAGCTGTGAGACTGCAGGCTAGAAACTACCCTTTCTGTCTGTATTCAAAACCTGTGATATGCTGTAATAGATTTAGCTACACCAATTTCAAAAGCTGCTTCTCCTGCCTGCCCTGTTTTCACAGCAGAGCTTGCCTATACTGAGCAGAAGAGGCAATATGGGACAGGTTGTGGCCACTCCTGGCCACACCTCACATATGGACACAGTTCCCTCTTCACAGTGGATGAGGTTAAAACGCTGAAAGAGGGTGACTGAGGCAAAATATGAATCCAGTTCTTACTGCTGGGATAATGACAGCAGTTTCTGTCAGAAAGTGAGGAGGAGCTTGGCTGGTGATGTCCTCACCAGCAGGGGATGAGCAGAGCCCTGCTCCTGCAGTGGCCCCATTTCATCAGGCTGCTTTGGCAGTGATGGTGTGCCTGTGCTGCTCTGCCCTGGACTGCAGGGGAGGTCTGAGTGACTTCTGGAGGTCACCTGGCCCAAGCTCCTCCTCAAAGCATGGCCAGCTTCACACGTGGCATGAGTGCTGGCACATATTAGTATTTAATCTGTAAACTAATTTAATGGAGCTTTTCTTTTTCATGTGATCTTCAGAAGTAGTTCACTTATAAAGAGTAGGAACACAGGGCACAAAAAGGTGATTTTTTTAAAGTGAGAAGCGAGCGGTCATAAATGAAAGCTGCTGTGCAGGTGCTTTTGTTTGTTTGTTTTACTTACAAGTTTTCACAAACTATTATATTTCCCTTTTTTTTTTCCTTGATAAACATTTTTTTATTTCAGGTGAGATTTTTGCTCCATCAGAAGAGCTATTAAATGTATAGCAGACTGATGCTCAGTTTGTCCAAGAGTAGAGAGTTTGCATATTATTACAAAAAAGAAAGTAGGGTGGAGGAGATAAGAAGTAATCATGATGTGCATAAAGATGTAGTTGACATGTCTAGTGTCATGTTGGTATTACACAGAAATTGTCAACTCTACAGTTAATGTTAGGATTTTTTACCCATGTTCTTTTACCTCTCGTATTTGTTATTCTCAGCTTTCCAGGTGAGGTGGGTTGAACTTTGCATACTCTCTATAAGCAGAGGTAAAATAAGATGCCAACCCCCTCTGAAGATTATGGGTGGTCCTGGAGATCCGCTGCAAGCTTGAAACCTCTGGCTGTCATTCAATATGGCAAGAAACAAAAGCTCCCCAAAGAAAATCCAACTATTAAGGATGAATGATTCCAGAGGGTGAGTCAATAAGATACAAAAATGATGACCAATGTGACATTAAAGATTTTGAAATTGTAGATGGAGTGAAAATTTATGAGCTTTAAACTTGCATTCCTCAACTGCTCACTTCACCTGTGAAATGAAGCAGAATGTGGTGAGCAAGCTTCAGTAGAGGATGTGCTAATTATTTGAACCATATTTGTGTTCTTGCTCCAAAATCCCCTTTTATTTTTGATAATGACAATGTTTCAGTGGCATTCTTATTCTTTGGACAAGCAAAACAGTTAAGTATATTTTGGAATGTTGCCAAATCTTTGAGAATTGCAAGGTGATAAATGAGAGAAACAATGAAATTTCACAATTACCAAGACCAAAACTAACCTCCAGCTGGCCAGAGGACTGGCAGGCCCTTGCAAAACCCATTTTTTTTCCAATATAAAACCAAATCTAACACAAGGACAAAATTTCAGGAGCACAACAACTAGTATGAGAAATAATTTATAGAAGACAAAAAAGGTAAAATTAAAATGAATTTTTGTCCATCTTGTGAAAGAGCCTCTGTGAAGCAGTATTGCCAGTAAGGTGAAGGACTGAGAAAGGAACATACTGGGAATGTCTGCACAGCTGTGTTATGGAGGAACTCGCTACCCACGTAGGTCAGAGAGCTTGGGAAGCTGCTGAGGTAGGATGTTTGGTGTTGTCTGTGGCATGTGGAGCCAGTTGGCTGCAGAGGAGGGCAGTAGCTCCAGAGAGTTCTTTTTGTTGTATTATCTTGATTTCTGGCTGTCCAGGGAATTGCTAAACCTTATGAGCTCCTTTGTGAGGCTGGATGGTGGCTGAGAACTCTGCCAACCAGACTGCTTAGAAAAACCCCACAGAGCTCAAGAGATTTAGCAGCCAGGAGCTGGCTGGAAAAAGGACTTTAGCAGCCAGGCAACCAGGAGATGGGCAGTGGGCAGAGAGACCACAAACGAATAGATTTTCCTCAAGGGTTGCAACTGAATTGGCATATCCCTTCAGAATGCTTTGATCCTGTCAAATCCATTATTTTCTGGTGTCTGTGGGGAAATTTCTGAAAAGTTCCAAATCTAAAAGAAATACCAAGTAAAAATCTTCACATATGTGTTATTTTTAACATAATGCAATGATAAAGAAATATAGGCAGAAATTTTTTTTTGTCCACTGAAAATGCAGACCTTCAGCTTTTATACACTCTCCTGTTCAACCAGTGGGTAAAATTAATTTGCGTTGAGCTGTGAAGAGTTTTATGTATATCTGATACCAGTTGTGGTGGTACAAGTCTATTCTAAAATCGTCCTTAGAGCCAGGAAATACTATTTTTTTTCCTGCTTTGCACTGGAATATATTAACTTTGAAAATTTTCCTGAGGTTGACAGTGGCCATAGTGGTTATCTCAAAATGCAGGTGCATTCAGACTGAAGGTCTGCAACTGAACAATTTAATTACTCAAATTTACATTTTGGAGTGGATGTTCAAAACAATCATTTTAATAAAATAAACTAGTCCAAAAGTCCAGATAAAAGCAACCAAATCTTCAGCTTCTTTCCTAAACACAAATCAGGATCACCATGAAGACATTTCCCCCTTTTTTTTTTTAATGCTTACTATGAATGCTTAATCTGTTTTAAACCACACATATCTACATTTTAAGACAGTCACATACTTTTTTCAAGAATTTTTCAATTACACTTTTTTTTCAAGAATTTTTCAATTACACAAGAATTTTTCAATTACACTTTTCCTTTCACATCTCAAGGTGAAGAAAGTTTGCCTATTCCCCTTTTCCCTAGTCTAGTGGTTTTCTGGAATGCTATCCCTAAAAATAAAAAAATAAATATAATAGAAATATTTGCAGAAAATTTTGATTACATACAAATTCTTTAAAAGAAAATTGGGCTATATTGTGGGGTTTTTGAATACTTTGCAGACATAATTTGATTTTTACTTCACAACCTGCATTTCTCAATGTTGCCGCACTTTCATGTGCTAAAAATATGACTTGCCTTTAAGTTTAGAGACTGTGCATATCTCTTTATCTTAGTTACAAACAAAAGAAAACACATATTCTCTATCTTTTTCCATTAACAGATATGATTAATCCATTACCCAGCTGGGAGCACCTGGCATTATCTGTCCTTGTGAGTTAAACATTTCTCTGCTGGAAAGTGTGTTCCTCTTTTACCAATTCAGCAGCGTGTTTGAAGCAACAAAAAAAATTACTTTTGAAAGAAGGTAAAAGAGCAGTTTCTGAAAAGTTGCTAGACTTCATAGAGAAAGAGCTATTGGATCATTACATTGTATAGTTAAGGCCACAGATATGTTATTTTGGAGGAATTGGATTTTAGAGTTCATAGTTGGTGTAAGTAATTGCTTAAAATCTGATGTTTGGATAAAAGTAGTGTTGCAATAGCTATGTCTTATCAAGGACAAAATGGCAGTGGGAATTAAGAGGGAAGAATGAGCAGCTGATTTCATTGCCTTTTAACAGATATGTTTTATGCAGCATTTGCCATTAATAAGTGTTGTGAAGATCACATCTTTTGGTTAAAAGAAGCAAAATCCTTCATATAGGATACAAGGCCAGCAATCAGCAGCCATACAGAGAACCATTTTCCTTACAGGATTCCTGAGCTACATCCATAAGAACAAATGTAGCACCCTCAGAATAAAACTGTGGAATTAGTGCAGGGCAAATCTGCCTCTGTGCCGCTTTGTCTTCTGATGGTTGAGATGTAACAGCTTGAACACAGCCTGGCCCACGCAGGTGTTGGGTGCCACTGTGGTTTTCCTTCAACACTTTTTTCCACAGCTCCCTCTGAGATCTTCGTCTTGCCTGGCAGATCTACTCCAGCTTCACTGCCAGGGGATGTTTTGTACCTGGGTATCAGTGATAGAGGTAGGGGATGACTGAGCTGGAGCAGAAGCCGTTTTATTGAGAACACAAAGGGTTTATATAGGGTTTACTTTTATGACACTGATACATAGGATTCTATTTTTGGTAAAGCTTCCCATTGGCTACACATTATGCCATCAGTTACTTGGTAATCATTAAAAGGTTTCACAACAGGTGTCTTGGTCGCTCCCACACCAGGGATCAGTTATCTGTCTGTCTCTCCTGTGGTATCTGGTCAGTCAGGCCCAAGATATCAGGCTGCTTTATCACTTCCATTGTACTCCCTGTCTTATCTCCCATACCTGGCAAAAGGACCTTAATTGTTGAGAAAATATAAAACCAAAGAACTCAGGTTCTTTGAAAGAATTAGCTAAGATTTTTTTCCATTGGAGCAAATACCTCAGACAGACCTTCATACACAATGTTACCATGTACCTTACTGTTTGACCATTCAGATGAAATGCAGTATCCCTCGTTAGTTGTGTGATAACTATGGAATGCAAGTTCCTTATTCTGTTTACACTATTTTGAATCAACATCCCCTTAAAAAATGGTGCTCACTAATTTTGCTGTAAAATGCAATGCAACATATGACATTGTGTTTTCCAAACTTGCATTTTAAATAGCACCAAGCTATTTAAATACCACTAAGGTATATTGTTAATTGTTTATTATATGGAGATAAAAAAAAATCACTGAGGAGTTAGCCATTTTATGCATCAAAAAAATTAATCCTGAATAATGCTGGTTTGTTATCTAGTTTGATTTGTTTTATGCACATATATGGTAGTGTGCATTCTGACACTAAGTATGATTCCTGTAGTTTGCTTTTTTACATACATAAGAATATTTATATAAAAATAATAAATTCAGATTATGTAACCATGTAACAAAAACAATATAATATTAAAGTAGTAAAATGGTCCTCATGTATAACATATTTCTGCTCAGAATACTTTGTGTGACAGGTAAATGCTGGAGTATCTATTTTGTCCTGAGAAATAAGACAGAAACAACATGATATAAAGACAGTAAACAGGAAGTCTGTAGAAAATACAATATTTAATTCCACATCTTCAGAGCCAGATTAGCATTAGGACTTTTATTCCTTCTCGATAACCACTGATATTTAGTCTCTCTTGCCATAAATGACCTGGTTTTCATAGCTGTTCTTCTACTCCTTCCTGCTTCATGCTACTGTTTGTGTCTGTGATGTGGTGAGTAATACTATCATTAAAAGTATTTCTTTTGGTTTATTGCATTTCTGTTTTCTGTGTTTCTATTTAATTAAATTCTTCATCACTGATTATAAAATAAGAATAACATTTTTGTTTTTGTAAGGACAAACTTTGTAAGTCACTGTTTGTTTTATTAGTCCAAATGGCACCTTTTAGATATTGTCTTTCATGTAAAGACTTTTGGTCCTTAGAACCCTTTTCTGTTCTGGCTATCCTATTGGAAAGGAGTAAAATTGTTGAGGAAATCTAGAAGAAATAAGAAGCTCATCACGAGTGACATTCTAAACTTGTGATGAAAGGGAAGGGAAAGGCATCTCCACACAATCCCCAGCTGAACTCCTCGGATCTTCACTGTCTCTGCTGCTCCAGGAAGCTGGCTGCCCTCCTCAGCACTCCATAGGCACTTCAGCATCTGCTAGAGAAAAAACTGTGAAACAGAAACACAGAATAGCAGAAAGGAATGACTCATGCAGAGAAACAAAAGCCTCATGTTTCAGGGAGGTCTTATCAACTTTAAAAGCTTATTTTCTGATCACTGCCAAGTGCTCTGTAACATCCACCCCAGAACCTGCTGCTATTCAGGACATTTGACATGTTCAACAATTAACCCCAGGAGGTTTTAGGATTCCCTGTGTGCAGAGCACACATGCAAACCACCCAACATGTCCATCTCCGTGGTGCAGAGCAGGAGGGATGGGCAGCAGGAGGCAGGAGGGCACTGCCTGGCTCCTGACTGCCTAGCTGAACCTCGAGGGTTCTGGGGCTGTCTGGTCCCCAGCCTGGGCTTGCTGGGGTCATAAAGGGCCATCAGGGTTTAGGATGAGGGATGGGGGAAAACCTTCATGAAGCCTGCCAGGGACTGCTTTTCCAAGGCCTTTGTCCTGGACCGGTGTAGCTGTCTCTGTGGATGGACAGCCCTGGTCTGGGAGTTTATGAACTGCCTTGGTATTGCCAGGCAATATTGCTCATTTCTCATTATGAATTAGTGTGGACCAAATGAAATCTGCTTGAAAATGCAAAAAGGAAAGGCAAGAGGAGGAGGAGGAGGAGGAGGAGGGAGAGGAGGAGGAATGGAAATACTCTTCCCTACCATGTGTTACACTGGAAAGGCAAATTGCCTGCTAGAGAAGACACCAAAGTTTCATTCAGCCAAGTTTCTCCTCTGGAAAATAGTTACAATCAAAGGAGTTTTTTCTTTCTTTAATACAGTAATTAATTTGTCAGCCTGCAAAGGTTTTCAGAGCTGATCTTAGAACTGTCTGCTCTCATGTGGGGTGCTGTAACAGAGTTCAGCTGTTCCTGCTCTGAGAAGGCAACAACAGGGCTGTCAGTAGCAGCAAGATAAAACTGGTTTTTTTCATCAGTGAGAGTAATGGTGCTCACAGCAGGCAGTGATTTCTAGCAAGAGCTTTTAGGATTTTTATCCTGAAATTCTGTGCAAATAATGAATATTCTTCCCAAATCTACAGATGACTCTGTTGGTCTCTGTTTTGTCACACAAGTCAAAACAGTAAGATTTATTCAGTTTTACTGTTGCTCTGAAGAACCTCAGAGTACAGCAGAAATAGTCAAGAGCCTCATAATCTTCAGGCATGCTTTGCTGCTACTGCTACTGCCTTAGGGAAACTGGAGCAGGAGCAACAAAAACATCCCGTGGCCTTTTTCCCTTTTTTTTTTTTTTTTTGAGCAGTGATAGACCTAATGGACTGCTGCAAAACAGAACTCCATAATTTGAATTCAAATTCCGAATAACCAATAAGCCACACTTGTATGCAATCAATCACTTTCCTGTGAAATTAAGGAATTCTTTTTGTTCATGAGCAAGATTACTAGCTGGCAGATCTCAACTTGAGTAAAATTAGTTTAACTAATTTAGATATCCAGCATGAGCTGCTGCTTAGCTCAATGGAAGATTGCAGAGAAATTTTGGTCAGATTTCATTGAAAAAGAAGTCTGGCATATATATAATGGTGGTTGTCTTCTGTTATACACATAATATGTCCTTGAATCACCCTCTTCAGACAGCAAAACCTTTTTCAAAAACCATATTTTAACTGACCATTTACAGAAATCTCTTCTGGAACTGAATAAATCTGGCCATGAAACTCCCACTCTGTATACTTACATATAATCATAAATGCAATGTATCAGAGTAGACATCAAGAAAATGACTATAGACTAGAACTTAAACCACCCAGATGGAGTGCAAGTGTGTTGGTCGTTGTGCTGCTGTGTTGGAGTTGGTGGTGCTGTCAGTAGCTGCAGCCATGAGGAGATGCACAGCAGGCTGCAGGGAGAGTTCAGGCTCGGGGCTGGCAGGGGGCATTCTCCCTCCTGTCTCAGTAAATTAGTGTGTGCAGCTGTGTTTTGTACTGTCACACGTGGCTTGTATCTCTTGTTGGCTATCTGCAGGCAATTCATGGCGGAGTGGGATTTCTGAGCAGCCCTCTGGAAGTGGCTTAAAGCCTCAAATCTGTGGAGGCCTGTGCCTGATGGGATTTAGACTCTGTGGTGGTCACAATGTGTTACATTTAGTTTACAGTTCTGGTAAATTGTAGTGATGCTACCCATGTCCTTTTTTCTTTTTTTCCCCCCTCAATCCTTAGATAAGGATTTCAAAGTGAGGCCAAAGTATTTTTAGATTGTCTATTTAATTTGAATACAAATGAACATACTTTATCTACTGTGTCTTTTTTTTTTCCCTCTACAGTTACATTGAAATAGGAATTAAAAAGCCTGAGGGGAAAAGGAAAGAAATTATAGTAAGTGTTTAATTATGAATACTGCCTGTTTAAATTACTATGAAAAAATACCCATTCATTATTTTATGCTTGTATAATTTATGTTTAACTGTTAATGTATGCTATTTCAGGGAAGACTATGATATGATAATAATATCAACTTACCTGAGATTTGTTATGTAAAATTTTGGATACAAAGATAATGTTACTCTGTCTTGACTTTCCTTTGTCCTTACTGTGCAACTATTTAAACATCAGTTGACTGGCAATAAATATTTTCAGGAATTAAGAGTAATTATTACTCTCTTACATTCTTTGCTGTAGAGTGTAAAAGTAGAAGTTCAGGCAGTGTAAACTGTAGATAACATTTAGTGATTAATCACAGCATCATGACATTGTTGAGATTGGAGGTGACCTCTGGGGCTCATCCAGTCCCAACCCCTACTGACTGAGGGGACAACTGAAGCAGGTTGCTCAGTGCCCTGTCCATTTAGATTCTAAATGTATCCAATGGATGGAGACTGCAATCTGTCTGGGCAACCAGCCAATGTTTGACCACCCACACTGAAAAAAAAGAGTTGTTCTTTCTTATCTGATCTTGTATGGTTTTCGTTCCAGCTGAAACTGATGCCAGATAAGTAAGATTTGCTCATTTTTTGGCTTATGTGGAGTCAGAGCCTGACCAAATCACATAGGGGTTAAGTTAGCATATTTGAACTGCTACAGAGGATAAGAAACATTCAAAATTAGAATGTAAGTACTCTAAGTCATAAGCCTAAATCTCTATGACTCCATCACACAGAATAATAGCCCATTTTTCTAACTGTTTGTTTTTCAAACAGTTAAGTGTTATGTGTAATTCATCTAGTATGGATTACAGGGAGATTTATGACAGTATTGATACAGATAATGCAATGTTAAACTATATATCCTTTTGTAGTCATGTTTGGCAGTTTGACCTAGCACATGTACACTTGCATTATGACACCTCTGCTGTATTGGTCATTATAATAGCTTGTTACAGACAGGGACGTAACAGACAATATGGAACACTGGTACTACTGAAGTCCCATTTATATCCTACAAATACAACCAAAGTAGTTCAAGTGGGAATTTATGCAAATCAAATGATGGATTATTTTAAGACTCTGGGAAGCCCTGAGTCCTGTGTGCATATGCAGAGTAAATCTGTTTCATACATAATGGAATTAACTAGGTTGGAAAAGACCTTTGAGATCATCAAGGCCAACTTATGTACAATGACTCTAATCTGTTGTTTCTTCTGTTTTCTCCCTCTAAATAGAAAGCAGAGTCCAAATGACTGTATATGGATATTCCCATCTCACTGAATATATGATTTTGAGTCCAGTGTTGCCTCACTCAATGTGATATAGATTGCACCACATACAGAGCTCCTTTGGGCAGGCTTAGCCAGTCAGAGGTTGCCATTGTCACTCTGAACAGGATCTTCTCATTCCCCCATATGGCACTGAAGGCAAACAGGATTGAGTTAATAACTGTTAAAAGGGAAAGGCCTTTGATAAATTTCTACATTTTGAATTATAACTGGATTTTGACTCAAAATAGAGACTTAAAGTAGTTATTTTCTTCCTCTGTCATTGCTTTGATAAAAAAGATATAGTGAAAATGATCTGGGCTAAACTGCTGACTTTACTGAAACTGTGCCACTCTTATTGAGAATAAACAAACAAACAATCAAATTAATAAAGTTAACCTTAAAGTTAATAAATGAAGTCAATCCCACCCAATTTCTTGTATAAATGAGAAATATAAATCTTGGAACTTATGTTATTGCTTTGATACCTACTTGGTAGAAAGTACCAAACTACACATTTATAAAATGCCATAATATCTCCTATTTAAATTAACATTTTTAATTACTGTGAATAAAAACAACAGTAAGCTTATATTCTCACACCTGAATTATCAAAGCTATTTTGATGAAACAAACACTTGGGTCTGATTTCAACAGTAGCATGTCTCTTTGTAGAGCTGCTTGTGATGTACCTTATAAGAGTGCTTGGTGAATAGGGAGGATTTACAAAATATCACTTTGGAAGTATATCACAATACATTTTATTATTTTCTCTCTATTGAGTTGTATTTAGAGCCAAATTCTGTTTGTTCATGGAAACAGTCTGAAAGACAGGAAGACCAGATCTAAGTGTTTTCTGAAGTACCTGAGAACACCTCAGTTCTCGGGCTGAGGTGGTCACTCTTGTCTGTACATCATGCTGCAGCCTTGGAGTTTATTGTCTCCCCTCCTTGTATTTTCTCTTCTATTGAAATGGTACACGGGCATGGTCAGAAAGAGACTTCTAGGCAATAGCCATTATCCACAGTGTCACAGTCTGTTTGTCTCTGACTGCATATTTATCAGTACATTAAACTGTCTCCTAGAATGTGTTGGGATACCAGAACTCAATTATCTGTAGTGGGACATGCTTTTGGCTTGTACCAGCTCATACCTCAGTTCCTAGCCTAGACATTAGGATGGACCAAACACCATTCTCAATAGGCACGAGCTTCATTTTGAGGATGCACTGAGCTAAACATGATGGATTAGAAGATGATGCTATGTGATTTTGGGAC
This sequence comes from Setophaga petechia, assembly GCA_024362935.1. Taxonomy (NCBI): domain Eukaryota; kingdom Metazoa; phylum Chordata; class Aves; order Passeriformes; family Parulidae; genus Setophaga; species Setophaga petechia. Next base: position 19,724,235 of record JANCRA010000002.1, read on the forward strand.
TGAGGAATAGGTATTGTCACTGTTTCATTCAGTAGTGTAAATGTAGCAAGTTGTGTGTCGATATTTTGAGGGACCAGGATTTTGTCAGAAATTGTCTTGTAGTATTTTTCCACTTTAAGAACTTTGTTGTATCCTGCAAATATCCTTTAAAACTAGAAAAAGGGTAGCTATAATGGAATTAAAGGACTAAAATGTAAACCTAAATTACGCCATTGCCAACCACTTAACATATACTCCACCTAGAAGCGTAACAGCATCAGTGTACACCTTCATACTGCATGGAACAGGGCCAAGGCATGGTCCTAAGGACTGGCAAGAGGTAGGATGAAATCTCCAGTCGTTAGTGCAGCCTCTGGCACACTCTGGGTGAATGCCCTTTGGCACCCTTTCAAACAAAGTCCTTGTTTTGAGATTCACAGGTCCAGCGAGGACAATTGAGTATCCCCTGATGAGTGTTTAGGCATGGATATGAACTCGGAGTACTGTGCTTTGTGGCATCCTGTCCCTGGTTGTTTGTATAGATACTCTAGTGAGGTTGACTCCAGGCTAAAGACAATGTGAGTGTTGGAGGAGAGAACATAGATTTTCATGTCTAACAAATTCCTTTCCATATTAATTTACTTATAGAATCCCACCAGCATAGAACTCTGTCTCACTGATTATTCACATTTTTTCCTATGTAACACTCGCAGCTTTTGCATCTAAGGACAGATTTTTTGCTGGAGAGGATTTATGCTTTCCTACCCTTGCCATCACGCTAGCAGCTTATCTTTGTTTCTATTCAACCCTCCTCAATAAACACAAATTTATTTGAATGAACAGATTGAAGTTGCATAGAGGTTTACAATCACTGCAGTATCATTAATTATACCAGGGTTTTATATAGCATAAATTAAAGCAAAATGGTGCCTGCAATGTCTTTGTAGTAGGTGAGGAAAGCAGGTTTTAGAGTTACTTGACTATCACTATAAATATTTAAAAGCTTTTTTTTTCCCCGGTTTGAACTCCTGTGTGGGAAATCCTCTTTAATTCCAAACCTCAATTTTTCACTTCTTGGCTTAGCAGATAGTGGAAAAGCTGTGGTGGCAGCTTATTTTCTCAGGGGAGAGAGTGAATCAGGCCACTTGACAGTGAGTTCTCTGGTTGATTAAATTGTGTCAGCCACTTCCAAACAGAAAAGTCTTTCGGACAAACGGTGAAAGAATATGACACAGGTTTCTGAGGATAGAAGACATGTAACAGTGAAAGCCTTGGAATTCCTCAAGTATGACAGATTTTCCAAAATACTGACAAGTAACATATTGCATTGAACAAAGATAGTATTTGACAGTGGGTCTAGTGTTTATATTTTTAAGGAATGCTTCTGAGAAGAAAATATTTTAAACATCTTGCATCAGCTAATGATGTATGATTTATTTTTCTGCAGATTAATTCAATAATTCACAGTACTTTCTGTGGGCCTTCCAGATGGCAATTTATCTGTAATAAGTCACATAATATCAAGTAAATATGTTATAAATCAGATTATTTTCTTGGTTTTAAGTTTTCTACTCTAACATATACAAACTTCCAAATGTCTAGGTCCAGTGCAGACTGAATGTTTGTTGTGAAACTCTGATAAACCAGGTGGGATTTGGAATGGTCAATTTCTTGATTCAGATACCATGAATTGAAGTTAAATTATTATGGTATGACAGTAGGTTTAATTTTTACAAAGTAGTCTTAAGGAAGGAAATAAGTTGAAAAAGATGATATACCACAATGCATAGTTATGTTAGAGAAATTTAAATAAAAAACATTATATAATATTTAGGAAACTTCTAGAATACAATGTTTAAGCATCATAGATAACATGAAAGGACCCTTAATCCAAGGGTTATTTAGAAAAAAATCCCATAACCACAAAGCACCACAGAGTTTTCTAAAACAGCAGTGTTACAAATACACAATTTGAGAAATTAATTCTGTGAACTGCTAATGAAACCTAATTTCCTATAAATTTCTGATATTACATAAGGTTTTTATATATTACAATATTATTCTAATAATAAAACAGAAAAATTATTAATATCTATATTCCACATGTCTTTTGTCACCCTGCCTGTGTGGACAAAGGGGCTTATTATGACTGTGGCCCTTAAAAGCAGGCCTCTTACTCAAGTAATGTGTATAAAATTCAAGCAAAGCCACATTCTTTGCAGTTCTGATGGTTCTCATGCAGAAAGACAGTAACCAGTTCAACTGTGCAAGAATGGGAGAGTTTGGAAGAAGAAAAGATAATATATGGTTTTCCAGTCTTTCACGTTAAGACTTATTTAATGGAGAAACTAATATTTAAAGTGATGAGCATTCAAAATTTTATAACCAGGGAAAGGACTATTAGTAGAAGTTTATAAAAAGACTATTAGTAGAAGTTTATAAAAGTTGCTTATCTAATATTTAATTTGCTTTCAAATTAGCTCCTAATAATTCAAGTCATTTTTGTCACAATTGTGTACATTTAAGTAGCCCTAGCAAGTTACAAATACAGAGACATCAAAAATCTCTGCATATTTTGCAGTGTCATTCTATAACTAATGTGGTTTTTATTACATCTATTATCTCCACCTAAAATCTTGTCTATTATTTGAAGGAGGACCAACTATGTTCTCATCATTAACTGAAAAACAATGGACTTGGACTCTGAAAACTGTAGCATTTATTCTATCCTTGAGGACAACACTGATGATGGAGTGTATTCTCTCTGCATATGGGTACATTGATAACTCCCAAAATTTGTATGGTTTTATCTCAAACTCTATTGATGAGATAGCTGAAATAATCATGATAAGTTCTATGGAAAGGTTTGTGCACTAAAGTAAGTAATGTTTAAATTATATGCAGAAATAAATAGAAACTCGAGGTAAATCTCTGAGTGCAGATGTGATGTAGGAAATTTTGCCATAAGGCTAACGTAGAAAGGTTTAACATTTCTGCAATCAAGCCATCACACATGATTCCAATGTTAAAATCAAAAGCCAATTAAAAAAGTATAAGCTGAAGAATATGTCTGACATGTGATGTGAATTGCTTCTTCAAGGAAAGGAAGAGTACAATTATTAAATTGAATTATTCTTGACCATTGTATATCTACCACTGACAAATTAAACAACAGAATTTGAACATAAATGAAATAATTTAGGTCTTTTAGTTAATTCCTGCAGCTGCCATGCCTTACACTATGCAGTACACTTTCCTGGTTACTCTGGATTTATATATTTCTGGGGATGTTGTTTCTATATCAACTCTCAGACCATCCCGCAGGTTTGAACTTTTGCGTTACTTTTAAGTTCTTTTTAAAGCCTTTTTTATTCTTAAACTTGAATAACAACAGTTGTGTTAAGTTTCATGATGTATTTGAGGAAAAAACTGCTAAAAATGAAGTCTCTTTCTTTTCTGCCAAACTGACTGTCAGTTCCACTAGATGGCCCCAAACCCCTTCTGAACGCAGCTTTATTGCTTCAAGATGTTTTAATGTGGCATGCAGACATAAATATTTGCTCTTGGCTGGAACTTGACACACTGTGGTAGGAGTGCTAGGACTTGCCCCAGGCAGCTTTATTTATTTATTGAAAAAAAGAAAAAAAAGAAAAAAAAAAAAAGAACACATGTTCCTGGAAAGCGTTTTTCTTGACATAGTATTTACCTACACAGAAAGTTATATTTTGCAATTTGCAAGATAAACAGATCATTAAAATACATCTTCTTGGTCTTAGAACAACAAAGTACATTATAATATTCCATATTAAAAAAAAGAAAAGGAGGGAAGAGACCTTCTCAGTATAAAGCATTTAGATCCCAATAATACATATAGAAAATTGATCAATTATGAATTACTTTTTATGACATGTAAATAGAATTAGATTCCTTATGTTGCACAGAAGATACTTCAGCTTTCTTTTTGATATACATAGACAATTTTTAGAAGGTACTCTGTCATGGAAGATGACAGAAGGTACTTTCTAAAGCAATTTAGAGCAGGTTTGCAGCACTGTCAGAGTGAAATGGTTGACTTAAGCCTAGATTAAAAAAGTCCTTTTAAAAACAGGTATTTTTTGGCTGTTAATTTATTAATGCTGTTTTCTGTTCAATCCCTTCTTCATATTACACATTAGTCCAGCTTTCAAAATGCTGGACTTCTAGTACAAGACCAGTTACTCTTTATATATGTTCTTCTCAGTTGACCTTCAATATCAAAACAGAGAAAAGATTTAATGAATGAAAATTAATGAAAAATGTCTGAAAATCAGGCATTAAAATTAGTGTCATTAGTGATGTAGGAGAGGGAAGGAAATATTTTAATGTTTGAATGGGTTGTGAGTTGTGGATAATCTTCAGAAGGTTCAAAAGAAACTTACACTTGTGGGAAGAAGAGGAGTTTCAAGGAAGTAATAGGAAGTAATAAGCAGAAGGAAGTAATGGGAAGAGGAGTTTCAAGGAAAATGGATATTTTATGGAAGTGAGGAAGGTGACTTATCAAAATTATTTATTTTGGATATGGATATGAGAAAGGTGATTTATCATAATTATTTATTTTTAAATTAGAAAACACAGCCTTTGGAAAGGATATTGCAGAATCTAACACAGAGTATGAAAAATCTCCAAGTATTTTTCTATTGATTTAGTTTAATTTGTATTTGGGAGAACAGTGTATGTTGAACGGGAAAGAAAGAAGAGAAGAAATTAGTTCTGAGAATTTGTCATTGATACAAAGTCTCATCAAATCAGTACTGTTAAGAATGGAGGACACTTATGAGGGTAATCCAAACCCCTGTTCACAGACAGGTCAACAAGAGCAGGTTGCCCAGCACCATACCCAGTCAGGTTCTGAATATCTCCAACCTCTCTGGGCAACCAGTACCAGAGTTTGACCAACTTCATTGTAAAAAAGGCTTTTTCTTATGCTTAAGTGAATTTTTCAGTTTGTACCCATTGTCCTGTAGCCAGCCACTACTGCAAAGAGTCTGTTTATTTAGTCACTGTGTCAGGAATCCATACACATTGGTAAGATCCCCCTGAGCCTTCCCATGTCCACACACAGTATCCTGGCTTCTCCTCATAATCCAATAGATGCTCCAAGGGCTTCCTTGTCTTTGTGGCCTTGCTCCAGCAAGCCCACACCTCTGCTGGACTGAGGAGCCCAGAGCTGTACACAACATCTAATATGGACTGCAATGCACAAAACTATTGTTTTGCTAACTGTTTTATGAACTTACCTTGCTTCTGTTAGGAATCATGATAACTTTGTTGAATAACACAAAAAGAATGTAGATGAAGTCTGGAGGACAATGTATTTCACTGCTGACTCATCTGTTATGTCAAACAGGCATTCAGGATATGACCCCACATTTTTTTAATACTTCTTAGAATTTGATGAAACAAAACAGGATTTTAAATGAACTATTGAAATTTAAAATTATGTTTGAATAGATAGATGATTTAGGTTCAGCCAGCTTTCTCCTTGAATCAATTAATCATTGTTATTTTTTGTTTTTGATCTTGTTCAATTTGTAAATAAAAAGTAGAGTAAGCCACTTGGTGAGCTTATTTATTACCAGAGAAATAAAGTAAAATGAAATAGAAGGGTTCTACCAATTAGATAAAGCTCTTAATTTCCCAGGATGTTAATGAAAATTTATTTCTTTTGTGAAATGCTCAATTTAAGTCAGACATAATAAAATATATTTTCCTTTATATTTAGCATCCTCTAATTTTTAAATTATCAGAATCTTTACACTTTAGAGAGTCTTTGGGAAAGCCTTTATAATACAAAAATCTTGAAGGGAGGACAAAAAACGTTATTCTCCCTTTTTTTAACTTCAGCATGACTTAATGATTCAATCTTTCTAAGCAACTGTTTTCATCAGATCTATCCCTATGTTGAAAGTGCTTGTGTGGCAGCAGCAATGTTCCTAAAAGCTACAAACAAAAAATAACATTGTACTGAAATTCGTTACGTTATTTTTCCATATGTCTCTCAGGGCCTATGTTTCATGAGAAGTTATTAGGTTTTTTGCTTTCATATTGATAACAGTATTTCAAGAGTTCAGATTTGCAGACTATAAACCAGTACACTATCACAGAAAATTTCACTTTCCCATTTGCAGAGACTCTTACAATTTTGGCATATTTTATTCTTTAAATATGGTGCCCCCCCTCTCTTGCTTTCCACACAACCTGCAGTTGAAGGCCTTATAGCCTGAGTAGGCTTGCCTGTTAAATTAATTCTTTAGTTAGGAACCTGATTTTTACAACCCTGTTAGCATATTCCTTCCATTTTTTTTTTTGAATCACAGTTTTGTGAAACATTGAAAAAACCACCAATGCTTGTGCTACACTAACTTCTGTATGTCTCAGACAGTTAGTTTATTTCTCTTTTGAGAGAAAGTACATAAGAGAGATTTTTGGAGCTTTTAGCTGTGGAGACATATTTCCTCTTCATCTCTTCCATATGTTACACATGTAGTGTAAAAAAGAAGAATCTCAGCTCCCATAATTTATTTTTAACATCACAGCTGGGTCACAGTGATAGTTTCTGTGGCTCATGTTGAGTTTGTGGTCAAGCTAAGACATTTCTTCAAGGTGCCTTTGTCAGCCATCCACCATTCCCTCTTAGATGGAAGCAGTTTCAGTACCTCCACTTTTCTTGTCATAATTTCCTTGTACACAGGCATTGGAGAATGATGCTCAAACATTCCCAGAGCATTTTTCCAGTTCTTGGGGCTAATGCTACTATAAAAGAGGCATAGTATATACTTCCCTTTCAGTTCCCCTCAGTCAGCTGGCTGAACCAAGCTGTTTACTGTGTGTAAAACTTTTGTATTTATTTCTTCGCTACTGAGACATCTTTCCACATCTTGAATACTTTATCAGAACAGTTTGGTATTACTGACAGTATAGATATCTGAGATGAGATTTGTATAGACATCCCCTGCTGGTTGAAATCCTCTGGTTTGTTCTACCTGACTTCAGCTGCTGCTCCAGAAGTCATGCAGTAATGACTGAGCCCACCAGTTCTGTGGCTCACATTCCACAGGTACCTGAAAGTGCACTGGGCACAGTGGTTAGGCAGCTGAAGCCTGTGCTTGTGATTGTAGGCAACTTCTGGAATTTCTTCACGGATCTTCTGGGCCAGAACAACCTGTTACAAGCATTGTACACTTTCAAAATCCTCTTTGCCTCTTATTGTGGTATTTTTGTCTGCCACAGATGGACTCCAGACTACTGCAAGTCCACCAGATGAGCAGATCAAAAAGACCTTGTTCTGGAGGAAGTTTCTAGAACTGATTTTACAGGAAGCATGTTGTACAACAGTTACTTGCTGGATATGGAAAGATCAAACATCAATATTAGTGTATCAATAGTAAATATAATATCAAAAATAAGTGCTTTTGAAAAACAACTTGATAGGCCAGCTTGAAACCTTCTGTGTAATGACCTACCAAGACCACAACTAAGTGCAGTCCTGTCTGATCCAAGAAATCTGACATCTTTATTAGAGTCATTCCTGTTTGACTGGTATCACATATTTTCCTTCATTTGGACTCCCAAACTGGATCTATCACCATTGGCAGTCTGATGCACAACTTGTGAAAGTGGATCATTCAGTCTGACAGAATGGAGTCCCATTCTGTATTTTAGAAATCTGCATGATTTTCAAAACAATGTCTTCTTAAGAGAAATTAGCTTACATGTGTGGGATTTCAAGAGGCTTATTCTTATAATGTTTCTGTCAGATGTTTCCCTTCAACTCTCTACACTGAAGGAGAACTTGGGAGTTAAAGCAAGCACTGGGAATCCTTACAAAGTATACTATAGCCCTTTAATCCCACATTGCAGCCATTACAATCAACAGAAACTTGTCCTACATTTGAAGACAGTGATTTTATAGAAGTTTTATTATATGAACTGGTTTCAACACTCAGTGAGCTGAAATCTCAGTTCTATTCGTATCGTGACTTGGATGTTTGATGGTTCTGAGAGCTGAAAGAAGATGGATCTTCTGTGATTAGACACATCCTTACAAATGACAGCATTCTGTCTAAGTAGTCAAGGTTCATAGCATTTCTTATGACACAGTGATTAACTTGTCTGCCTGTCATGCTACATTATTTATTGAATCTGGACTTTTTTATTAGTCAGAATTAATCTGATGGTTATTTTACTCAGCTTCCTCATTTTAGAAGTTTTCCTGTGGTCTCTATCCTTGCTGTCATATTGCATACCCATATTGGATATCTACACATCCACTTGTGATGGGAGCTAAAACAGATTTGGAGACAGACTGAATGATCCACTTTCACAAGTTGTGCATCAGACTGCCAACGGTGATAGATCCAGTTTGGGAGTCCAAATGAAGGAAAATATGTGATACCAGTCAAACAGGAATGAATCAAATAAAGATGTCAGATTTCTTGGATCAGACAGGGCTGCACTTAGTTGTGGTCTTGGTAGGTCATTACACAGGAGGTTTCAAGCTGGCCTATCAAGTTGTTTTTCAAAAGCACTTATTTTGGATATTATATTTACTATTGATATAGTCTATTACAATAGTTTCTGAAAAGATTAAGACTTACAATTATGATGTATTGATGAACTCACATTTTGTCTTACCAATACCTTTCTGTTTGAAAGCTTTTTCCAGGCAGTATTTTTATTTTATGAAGAGCAACCTGCTTTTACCTTTTGCAATATTATTTTTATTATGTGCATGAGGTGTCATTGCTTCTATAGTGTGTATTGGCACAACATTGTAACTGCTTTCACAGTTTCTGAAAGCAGATACCTTTGTGGGTTGGCATGTGTTTTACCTTTATAGTTTGATTGCATTTTTAATTTGTTGTGTTTGGCATTTTTGCTTAGCCTACTAAACTTCCATTTGTGAGTAATAACTCTTCTTAGCTCTCCTAATATTTTTTCTTTGGAAAGTCAAGATTTTTTTTTTACAGCACTCTTTTATCTATATTGCAATTGGCCATATATTGCAAATAGTGATTCATCTAACAAATAAATTTCTAAATTTGTGAACTGTTTGAATTCATTGAAAAATTACAAACTAGGTGTTCATTTTTCTATGAATCTTCCCAGTCTTTCTTAATGTACCTCCATCAGCAATCCATGATCCTAACATAATATCCTATGTTCTTCCAAGAACATATTCCCAAAAAATTAATTTCACAGAAAATATGAGAACTAAAAAAATTAAACAGAGATATCTGTGGTACTAAAAATGGGCCGCACAAATATAATTATCTATTTGCTAGTACTTACTTGAATAAATAAAAACCATAATGATTTACATTGCTTAGAGTTAGATTTAAAACTATTAATAAGATAATTTTATTCCTCTGGGCTTAGAACAAATGCATAAATAACTTGATTTTTATTAGAACAGTATTCTATTTGACTGTGTTAAGTATCATTTCAGTGTAGTCTAAAACTGATGTCTAGTTGATGAGTTTATGAAATGAATTCACATAGTTACTGAACATTGGTAATTCAAAGCAGTTTGCTCTGTAGCACTTCAGCCTCTTACTTGTACATGAGGAATGTGAACTTGGACAAGACTTATGCTAGGCAGAAATTACTACCACCTGGAAGTCTTTCAGGGTTCTAAATCAAGGGACTTGATGGTTTCACACCATTTGCCAGTGTCTAAATACTTTAAGAAAATGTTTCACAGCAGTGCCTATGTACTTCAGAAGACACCCTGCTGATTTAATTGAAATTTTTATGATTACTTCAAAATTTGACTGTAACAGGCAATAGTTTCTTCATGATGACATGTATTATATTGCCACTACTTGGGTAAAATTATGCTGGTTTTTTTGTGGGAAAACCTTTACTTAAAAAAATTTTGGTATATGGAAAAAAATGAGACAAAATGTGTACAGCTGCCTATAGTAACTTCATCAACTTTACAATACTCAAGAATAATTCAGATTTAAATGAGAAGGATTTAGGGTTCTAACTGAAGGTCTATTTTTTAACTTTATAAACCAATCACTTAGAAGTTACTTGGTAAATGCCATTTGCAGGGGGCAATAGCTCATACAGAAGGGAAACCATTAAAGTGCGCCTAAAATTTAAGTTCTATGTTAATATAATATCTTGTGATGTTATAAGTGCTTTCACCTCATTGAATCTCTTCAGTAGGTTGAAGTGATATCTTAAGTTTTAGCTTTCATATTTTCCAGATTCTGTACTGCATTGGTATATAACTCTGAACTTCACATAAAGTTATCAAGTTCTCCTCACAGTTTAGTAAGACAAAACAATCATTTTCCAGCCTAAGAACCAAGGACACTGTTGCAGCTTCAGGCCCAAAAAGTGTAAAAAGAATCGAATTGAGGACAGCAAACTGGGTGGATGGGACTTCATAACCTGAAGCTGTAATTTGACCATTAACCCAGTATGTAAATGGACCAAAACTTATAAAAGTGTGAAAACAAGTGACCAGTCATCCATCTTGGGTGTAGCCTTGGCCACATTCTTGTACTGCCCAAGGTGTATCCTTTGAAGGCCTTTTTAATAAATACCTACTTTATTCCTTTAACACTGTCTAGCCTCACTTCTAGGTAGCCTCTTTAGGCATCAGAAAGAAGACTTTATTAGCATTATTACTTTCATTTAAAATTAGTGAAAAAGAGAATGGACCTTCATTGTAACACCTGGCATTAAAAATTATCAAATTAGAATAATAGAATCATAGAACGATTTTGGTTAGAAGGGACCCTAAAGGTCCTCTGGTTCCAAGGCCCTGATGTAGGCAGGGACATCTTCCACTAGACCAGGTTGCACAGAGTCCTCTCCAGTCTGACATTGCTCACTTTCAAGGATGGAGAATCTATGGCCTCTCTTGGTAACCTTTTCGTCACTACCCTCACAGTAAAGAATTTCTTCCTCATATCCAATCTAAATCTACCCTCTTTCACTTAAAGGCCATTCCCCCTTGTTCTATCACTACAGACCCTGTGAAAAGTCTGTCTCCATCTCTCTTGTAGTCTCTTTAGGTGTTGGAAGGTGATCTAAAGCTTCCCCCAAGCCCTCTCCTCTCTAGGCTGTGCAGCCCCAATTCTCTCAGCCCATCTTCTTACGAGAGCTGCTCCAGGCCTGTGATCAGCTCTCTCTCCTCTGGGCTCACTCCAACCAGTCCATGTCCTTCCTGTGCTGGGGACCCCAGAGCTGGATGCAGCCCTGCAGGTGGGGTCTCACCAGAGCAGAGGGGCAGAATCCCCTCCCTCATCTTGCTGCCCACATTGCTCTGGATGCAGCCCAGGATACAACTGGCCCTCTGGGTTGCAAGGGCACACTGCCAGGTCATGCTGAGTTTTTGCCCACAAACACTCCCAAGTCTTTCTCCCCTGGGCCAGCCTTGATCCATTCTACAATTACTTATAATTACTGAAAGAGGAGAGTGTTCCAAAAATTACTTATGATTTTAATTATTTATAGCTTCCCTTTTAGGATTATTATATGCAATTTCCAGAGGACCTAAGTTAAAAAAGGTGTGAGGTAGTTAAAAAATGAATTTTAAATATACATTTTAAAGATGTGGCTAGGGTATGTTTCAGGTATTTTATTAAAAAAATACATTATCAAAGCTATGGAATATTGCAAAAATAGCTGGCAACAAAATGAATCTGTTGCAATTTATGCTTGAATTCAGATTACGTGGATTTAATTATTTGCATTTTAAGTAAATAAAACCTAGACAGAAAACATATCTACATGCTTTAAATCTGAAAATAACTGAGTGTATTTTTCATATGATTTTTGCATTTATCCTCATCACCAAATTCTCATAGTGCTTAGTTTTCTCATGGTTAATTTATTACTTCTCTGACCTCTGCTAAAAAAGTAAGTGATTTAATATTCATATTTAGAAGATAAAAAAATGTATTTCATTCATTGGGGATATTTAAGGCTAAAGGAAAAACTATTCCACTTTTAAATTTCTTGTTAAGCTTTTAAGGAAGTCATGGGTAAAATACACTGATTACAAAGGTGTTAGATTCCTGGTCTCCTGATTTCCTACAGATATCATGAGATTTATAGAAAAGACCTCTGGCATAAACTCAGAGATTTAGACACTAGGAAGAAAATAAAGAAATCCAATCTATTTGAGAGCCCACATATTGGAATTAAATTAAAATTTATTTATTGTAGTTTCTTTCCTTATTTTCAAGAGTTGCATTTGAGATGCTGCATCTAAATAGTGGACACATTGCATGCGTTGATCATCTGGGTGTCCTCTAAACCAAGCCTGTTCAGTCCCCTTTCATAAGGCAACCAGGGCAAGGTGCACAAGTATTCTTCAGATTACATGTGTCTGGTGACATGGAGCTGGGACATGGCCAGTGAACTCATCTGGACCTGGCTTAGAAGCTGTAACTCATGCCTAGGCCAGAGCATTAGTCATTCTCTGTAGCAATGGCACTGAAGAGGCTGCTGCCTCCAGCATGCTCCTCTTGCTGGTTTGTGCTCTTGAGCTAGTTTCCTTCTTGGCTCTACTGGCTGAGTCTTCTTTCCATTCAGAGTAGGTTTGATTAAATGGATTAAGGCAGTTTTCATCACAGTTTTACTAGAACTGTCCTCTTTTAGTCCAGGACTACCTGCTGCAATCAGTGCAACTATTGCTGGAGAAGAACATGTGAGGAAATTTGTGGGCTTTGCATGATGGGACTTACAACAGCTGACATAGAATGTGGCGGCATAAACCAGCTATAGAATATACTAATAAAAGGAATATATTGAAAATATTGCCAATTTCTTAGAGTAAGGTGCTGGCAAGAAACCTTGAAAGCGTCACCATGGAGAAATGGAGATTCATGGTATAATACTTTCTTCCTAGTCTATGTCCCATTACCATTTGAGCACAGCTGGACCCCTCTCCTCTTTCAGAAAACACAAGGAAAAGGCTCAAAGAGAAGAGAGAAATATTTCCATAAACTATTTAGCTGTCTAAGGCCTGAACTGGAAAATGGGAGTCCTGAGTTCCTAATCTTTTTGAGCTTAACTGGTTTCAAACCCACAGCATGCACTTCAGTGAAGAGTGATGAGGCCACAGAGTACCTGAACCTGAGACCCACCTTTCTCTCACCTGGGGAGAGCTGGGTGATCATGGAAGGAGCTCAGTACTACCAATAAAGGAATTTTTCCTTTAATGTTGTCAGTCAAAGTTTGATTTCTATGCTGGATTTATCTCATAAATTTTTTACTTAATAAGTTAATGTAGTGTGCATAAACATAATTGTTTTCTAAATGTTACTGAGATATTAGTTTTTTAAACAGTAAGAACTACATGGAAACTATCTGTCTTTTAATAAAAGTCACATTTATTTCCATCTGTGTTGTAATTTTATTAGTTATTCTGCTGCTCCTGAATTTGGGATGACAGAATAAGGAAGAACTGTGAATTTTCTTAAGGATAACATTAACTGCAGTTTAATGAACCTGTACAAGAAATACTGTTTAAATACGTGGATAATCTCTTCTAATGCTAAGCTTTTAATACAGATTTTCTTTTTTCTGTATGTGCTGCACACACCTGGATCTCTACAGATCTCAGAAACAAACAATGCAGCTCTGTTCTGCAGATATAAAGTAATGAAAAGAATATACCTAGTACCATGTGAATGCCACTGTACAGCACAACTTGACTTCAAATACCAGAAGTATCTGATGCTATTAGAAGGTAAAGAAACTTTGTTTCATAAATACACTTAAAAATATTTTTGTCATTCTTAATTTTTCTAAATTTCTAATTATCTTGAAGTTTTTATTTTCCCTCTCCCAAGATTTAAAGTGTTTTTAGAACATAAAGAAAAAACATATTTACAATATCCTCTTTGCTATTATCTATAAAGATTCAAAGGTATGATGGACTGCTAAAATCTGCTGAAGCTGCTCCATGCTGGAATGTAAATTTAACAGAAGTAATTTGGCTGATTAACACCAGAGGATCCCCTAACTACACACAGGTGGAAATAAGGTTCTCATAATCTACATTAGAAAGTTGTTGTGATTTTGCTCCTCCCTAGGGAAAAGTCAGACCAATTTCTTGGATTTTTTTGCTCAAGCAGCCAGGCAGGCTGGTTGGATAATGTGGGGTAATATGGTGAGTCTCTGCCAGAGGGTTTTATGTTTCTACTACTCCTTGAAATTCTTAATAAAATAGTGGAATCAAACCAGGGCCACTCACCCATGAACTCATACAACTTTTTGTTTGATTGATTTTCAAATGTTAATGTTATGGTAGAGAATAAGTAGAATTGGATATACCAGACTGCAACTCAAAAGTGAGCCTGAGAAAATATTCAGGTTTTCTTTTGCTTCCTTTCTGACAGAGTTGGAATGTGTTGTGTTGAATTTTTTATGTCATGCTGAATGGATGTATGTACATTTTTAATAGAACCTTGAGCCCTGTCAGTTAAAAAAGCTGAGCTGATTCTATCTATCCTGGCAAATCAAATTATATTAATGACCATTAAGAGCAAATAATTTCTCTCAGTAAAAACTTTAATAAACAGGAACACATATAGTTTAAAAAACCAATAGAGAAAACCACATACAAAAAATGGTTGCATCTACTGCTAGTTCATGATTATGATGTTGTCATTAAATCAATAATTCATCAAATTGGTTTATTGCATTAATTTTCCCTTATATTTAATTTAATTAATAGGGATTTTATATGCATGGATATTCTAACATCTTAGGCACTTGAACAATAGTTACAATAAAGAAACAGTTATTTTATGTTACCATCTTATTGCAAAGCTCCAGTACCTTCTCGGTGATTTCTCATGGGCATCTCCTTGCAGCACCGACTCCTCCTTCACAGCACAACCAACAAACTGCACCTCTCCCCTTACCCAGCTAACCCACTCTTTTGTAGCACTTTTCTTACTGGACACAGCTGTGACCTATTAAGGGCAGACCTGTTCCTAATCTTTGGTGATTAGTACAGCTACAACTCCTCAGGTGTGAGACTACCTTCTGCACTATTTTCTTACATTCTATCCCACCACAATTCCCTCTTTTTTTTAAATACAAAGTTGCAGCATCTCTGGAAAGATACACGTTTGAGTAAATTGATATTATAACATTCACATATCTCACTTAGGACTAACAGAATACAAATGTTTAGGCAACAGGACACAGCAAGAACATTTCTAAGTTCTGATTTAGTTTTGCTTTTCACAGTCTAGAACATCAACCTAAGGCTTTTCATAAACTAATGTTGTGTTTACTATCTTTAGCAGGGCCCTTTGCAAAAGATAGTAAAACCCAGTACAAACGTCTTCTGTGTAATTTCTATTTAACTTTGGAATGTGTTTGTATGCTGACCTTAATTCCTTACTCAAACTTACATTACCTATTATCAGAAATTCTTACACTTCTAGAATATTGACAATATCAAGAGCTGTACAACTTCACAAGGCAACTCACAAGAAGAAGTTAAAGGCTATGTATCAGGATAGTAACAAATCAACAGTTACATAATTTTATCAATAGCTATACAACTTGAACAACATCAATCCAGTATCTGTCGAGTGTACTTATGCTTATGGGATATAAGCTTTTACACTTATGCCTAATCAAAGATTAATAGCTGCAATTCACAAACAAAATGCACGTGTTTCATCAGCAAACAAATACACCGTACTGAATGATACAGCTACTCTGTCCCCAGCTCCCACTGCTGGTTTAATAACTCTCTTCTTCCTTTTACAGTTCTTCGCTGTATTAGGTGGCCACTGCAAGGCTCTCTTGTCCTGCTGCTTTCCATGTAGATGAAACAATCTATGCTTCACTTGATATGTTATTTCCCATTGTGTCCCCAGTGGCTCACCTGTGCGCCAGGTGTCAAAATCTGTCAGGTCCAGACCAGGCAGCATCCCCTGCTGCTCTCAGTGCTACGCTGGGCTCCATCTATGGCTGCACCTTGCTCTACAGCCCAGTCCTGAATCACATCGGGTTACTGTGGAGATGGCCACTATACAGTTTTAGAAGGCTTCTCTTGCATATTGTCTGTGCAGCTCTGACTCTGCCTCTCAGAGCTCCATGTTGCTTTTGGTCCAGTGCTCGTGCAGCAGCAACTTTGCAAGTTTCCCCCTGTACTCCTCAGGTGCCATGCTATTGCTGAGGCACTGGCTGCAGCACTGGCCATGCCATTTGCCATTTCTGTCATGCCACTCCTGTGTCCTGCTGCACAGACCACCATTCTGGGGGAACCCAGCACTGTCCTGGGTCCCCTCTGGACTGCAGCTATACCTTGGCAGGGGCACAGGGCTCACTCCAATGCACCAAATAAGCAAAGTGTGTAGTGTCCACTCATATGCAGCACTCTTCCTCTTGGGGGTGGTATCTCATACATCATCCAGACTTCTAGGCTCTCAGGTCCACCTGCATTTCTTTTAGGCTCAGGTCTGCCTGGCTATAGCTCATCTGTATTTTTAGGGTCTCAGGCTCTTGGTCTGCCTGACTCCACTGTCTTATTCCTCTTAGGTCTGCAGTCTTCTTCCTGAATCACTTTGGGATCACATCACTTAATATTTAAGTCCTTTTTCCCAAGCCGCTACAGGATCACCTCCTTACTGCTCTCTCTACAGTTCTCTACCCAAATCACCACAGGATCATGCCAATTTAATACTTAAGTCCTTTTTCCCAAACCACTGTGGGATGATGCCAGAATCACATCCTTACTGCTCTCTCTACAGTTCTCTACCCAAATCACCATGGGATTCATATTAGGCTCCCTAATTGTTCTCATCTTATTGCAAAGCTCCATATCTTCTCAGTGATTTCTCATAGGCATCACCTTACAGCACAACCAACAAACTCTAACTCTCTCCTCACCCAGCTAATCCACACTTTTGTAGCACTCCTCTTCTTATTGGACACAGCTGTGGCCTATTAAGGGCAGGCAGTTCCTAATCTTTGGTGATTGGTACAGCTGCAACTCCTCAGGTGTGAGACTACCTTCTGCACTACTTTTTTCTACCTTTCTATCCCTCAACAATTTTATAATTTTATAGCATTATGTCTGTGTTGTTTAAAACATCCAAAAAACCCCTATTTTATTTTATATTAAAGATGTCCATAGTGTTACTGTATTAGATTAGCTGCCCAAACATGTAAATCAGAGTAGTAGATACTTTAAAAATAGTGGGGGAGAATGAAAAATGTACAAATCAGGATAGAGTAGTATTTTATTTTATCTTTATTTATATTTGGAAGGGACTGAGACAAAACATGACTTTTATGTTTCTTTATTTTTTACAAAAGCATCTAACTAAATATGCCACTGTCTTTCAGTTTCAGCCCAGATGAGAGAGATTGCTGAAGGGCAATGAACTGTCTTCATCTCTGAAATCTCTCGCTCAATTAATCTGTCAGGTCAAACCTGTTTTGACAGTGAAGTCTTTATTTTTGTTTTTTAAAGGGGACTCAAAGCTTGCAAAAGGCGCCAGACTGACAGTACAGAAAGGTGAAGCCCTCTGCTTGTTCACAGAAGAGATGCTGCTCATCAAGCAACATCAAAGTTAAGATTTTACTAGAAAGTTCACACAAGCTTTAGCAATACAGTTGCTTCACAATTGATTTTGCAGGTCATAATTTTAAAAACCACAACAAAGTCTAAAAGATAGTTGCCCACTACAGCTAAAAGCAGCACCAGGTTTATCAGCCTTTATAACTTAGTTTTCTATTTTATTCTTTTGTGTGTATGAAGCTGTTTTCAACTTGTTTACATTTGACTACCCATTGTGTAAGGTCAATTGAGATTATGTGCTGCCATTTTATATCTGTACTGGTTCTTTTTGAGATGATCTTTACCACAGTAACTCATTACCAGATAGCTGCAAACTGGACAGCAGTATATTCTTATTACACTGGATGGTAAAGCAGGAAAAGATGGAACATGAAAGGGGAGGAAGAATAAGAAAGAAGTATAGCAAGCTTATAATTCAGTAAAGCATGGGATAGGCAGATACAGAATGTAGAAAATGGAAATAGAGGTGGAGAATTCAGAAATGGAAACAAATACATTAGACAAAAAAATAGAAACACTTAAAATAAATAGTAAAGAATGTTAAGTATGCATATGAGGGCACAATAAATATTTATGTAAGAATGTGCTCATTTTTGGAGTATACTTGTTATACACAATCATGATGTTCATTTTTCTTTATTACAGCCATGGGACTACATCAATATTTTTCTTTTCTTGGAGAACCAATATGCATAAGATCAATCTTTCAGAAAACTATTTTCTTTATTTTTGTCTATTTTTATTCTGCTATATGATTTTTTAATGTATAAATGTATTGAGTAGTTTCCAAATATATATTTTATTAATTTAATTAATAAGATCCTTGTACTTTTCTCTAAGTATTACAGCATTCTTCTCAAACAAAGCCTCCTAGTTAATTTTTATTTCTTTGCCTCTTATCCTTTTTTAGTCAATGTGTTTGATGAATATTTGTGTGTAAACCCTTTTTATCCAATCCAACACATTTGCATTTGACTTTGAAAAGTAAAACTTCTGTGTTTTCATAGATAAGGGTTTATTACTCTATTCAAATCATTTGGACAGTGGATCAAAGACTACTACTTATTGTCCTCTGTTAGTCAAAATGCAGTTGCAGAGTCTGCCTGCTGAAGGATATGAACTGAATGTGGCCCAGCATATTTAGCCTATGTGGCAGGAGCAGAGCAAGGAAGAACTACTGATTTTGTTAAAAGCCTAAAAAATGCACAAAATGTGTTGTCTGTGTTTCCATTGGTGAAGATGTTTGTTTAAATTCACTTAAATTTTAAAAAAGATTAAAAATTATGTTACAATACTTTGCTTTGTTAAAACGAACATTGTCTTAAAAATCTTGTAAGATAAATGTTATTCTTTAGTGGGATAAGGTTATAATGGTTTTAGTATTGTAATTGTGATACTTTTGTTCCCTACGCTTGTTCTAATTCACTTTCATACACCAACAGTAATTTTGATTTGGCTAAATTATTTATAAGAGCTGAATGTCTTTGTGAATATGAAATTAGCATAATTCATTATTGTACAACTTTAAGCCAGACCCTCCAGCTCTTACTTAAGTAAAAACCTTGCTGAAGTGTATACTGATGCCTGAAGCAGAGTTTGGACTTGTATAAGGCCTTTAGATCAGATATTTTGTTTAATAATACATATGCAAATAATATTTTGTAGGTATTTTGATTCATAAATTAAAGAATTAGTATTTGATTCTTTGTATATTAACACTGAATATAATTTTAAAATAAGGAAAATAACTAAGATTAGTTTAATAGTAAAAGTTAGAATGAAACAAGAATGAGGAAAGTGTTAATGATTAGTATACAAAGTCTGCAAGGAAGAGCTAAATTGGTTTTTGTGTATGTAGGTTCCACCTGAGAATGTGCAAGTAGAAATTACAGCACATACCAGCAGTACTGTGACTGATGTTAGATTTCCTTGTTTTTTAAATGTGCTTGCCTATTTTAAATGCAAGCTGGATTTTTCATGCAGAATGTGAAGCATTTTGCATTTGATTCTGAACATGAAACCATTTAATGTAGTTTTTGATTAAGGGGTGGAATGGTGAGGTTTTTTGCTTCGTTCTGATGTGGCTGAAATTTCAATGAACCGTTTGCTTAGGATATTGGTATGATTAAATGATGATGGGAGTTCTGTAGAATTCAGTAATCAAATTTTTGTCATTATTACAGGAGTAACTCATGAAATGCCAACATCATTAAATCAGTTTCAACTGAAAATTTAAATCCATTTCACTTAACTAGTGTATACAACCAACACTCCTTTTTTCCTTTTGCAACCAAGAAAGAAAATGGAATACAACCACACGGATTTTCTTGTGAACACTTATGGAAATAATTGAAATAAGTCTGTTTTTGTATGTATTTTTATCAGAATATATTTATTTTCATTCTACCTTAAATAGTAATTTGTCTTTTACTAACATGACTTAGAATTGACTCATTGTTTAACAGTGTTGGAAGAGAAAAGGCACCTCTTAGGGGTCATGCAATGAATTCCCTGGCAGAAAATTTGGCTTCATCAAAAATAGTGCTTTATAACTGACTTTAGCAAGTTGAATAAAATGATACCACATGTTTTATGAGATAAAGATGGATCTGAAAAGCACAGCTGCTATATCAGAATTTCTCTGTCATTAATCATTTGTCTGTGTGTTACTTATGCTTGAAAGAATGCCTACACTGATTCTATGCACACTTAAGTCAATGAATTGAGAAAGAGATTTTTAAAGATAGTGCTGTCACTGTTTTGACTATGTGAAAATGAATATACCCACAGAAAATTAATGTTGAGACTGAGACCTGGGAAGGGCTATGCTACTTGCTGCTGAGGCAATTTATTAGTTTACTCAACGATTTGAAAAAATTAGTCAGGATTCACAAAGGAGATTTATGATCATAAATATAGCATGTACTTTTTAAGCATGGTTTTTTCAGTCACGGTTATAATCTCAGCATGGTCACTTAAGCCTTCTGTAGAATGCATATGGAAAATAGGGAATCTCAGACTGTGATCCACAAAAACCTGAATTCCAGGTGTGCATCATCTGAACTGATAAGGGCAAGATGGGTGTTACAAGTCCTAGCCCTTGGATGGACTTAAACTCAGACTTTATTACATTAAGACGCTGAATTGTGGGAGTTGGTCATGAATCTTTTCCACTTGCTTTTAACTGAAATTATGTTCTCATTGTATGATTAAGTAAATGCCTACTATAGCAGGAAATACAACATAATGGTCCCTCAGGGTGGGAGCTAAGTATTGGACTTCAAGACAGTCTTCTATTTCATGTCTCTTTTGCTGTAGCCCACCTTGCCTACCAGTATTGCTACAAGCTGAACTCACTGGGATTGCATTTTCTGTCATGAGGAAAGGCAAAGCCATTTATGTTATCTCCTTGTTCATAGGAGATAGATTCCAGCAAAACTCGAGTCTTGATCTCAAACTTGAATCCAAAGATAGAATTTGGCATTCTGTATTTGTGTGGTATAAGTGTGCATATTCATGCACAAATGCACATATAACCATACATATTTATAGCAAAAATTTCAGATATGATTCAGCATATCCAGACACACAGTACTGGCACTTCAGTTGGTATATTTCTGTAACTCTTAGAAAAAGTGGTAGGAATGGCAATGAAATAATTAAAACCCTTTAAAAAATGTATGAGTTACTTGAAAGAATTTGTGATTGCAGCAGTTGCATATGTGAAAATAAATATTATTTATTCATGCATTTTCAATGGGTAAAATTCCAAGTGAAACCAATGTTGAAAATGCTGATAATGGGATTTCAATTAAATATTCAGTGGATTAACTGCTATATGCTTTTTGGCATAGGTTGAAGGGGATACTCTGTCTCTGAGGATATTCAGGAAAAGTTTTAATTAAAAACACAGTTACTTTCTGAACAGAAGAATTCTGGGTAGCAGGCTAGAAGAAATACTGCAAATTTGAGGTAAGTAAATGCATATTTTAAATGTAAGAACAAGTTCATCTAGAATAAAGTAGAACAGGAAGTGCTATTACATATCCAGCATAAACAAATCTGGACTATTGCTACACGCATATATTTAGTAAGTAACATCTTTGGAATGAAGTTCTTTCTTACTGTGTAGATTATGTGTTGGGGTACTGACATATTTGGAATTTTAAATATCCCAACTTGTGCATCTGTAAGAAAGCCTGCAAGCAATGCCTCTATAAAGGTTTTGAAAATTGCATATGGTGATAAATACAACGTCATACTAATGAACAGTAATATGCAGAGCAATAAGTAGGTTTAGTGGTAATATTTTATGTGAAAAATGGAGAAAATGTATGAGAAAATGTAATGTGACTAAAAATCACAATTTTCTAGTGGAGAGTGTAAGTTGCAATTGACCATTTTTCTTTTTCAATCAGGAATTGGGTAATTTTGGATTCAAACCTTTTTATACCCCTATGAATTTTTATAATTTGATTTTCCTTTCTCAATCAGAACATAAATTAAAAATACTGAAATTAGTATTGAGACAAAAATTCTTTTCCTAGTTATATCTAGAAATCAGAAGCTAAAATAATGAAATGTTAAGGGAACTGCTGTATTTTTTAGAATGACTTTGAAAATATGGTGTCGTTTAATTCTGTTTTTACCATCACTGTCTGAACTCAGGGATGGATTTTCTCATTTTACCTTGTATGAAGAAGATAATGTGTGGGGGAGGAGGTCCTTATGAAAGCTTCTGTTGTTGATTTGTGAAAAATAATCAAATGTGGACCATTTTTATAGTTGTACTGTCTCTGCATTACCACTTAACATGATGACATAGTTTATTCTCACTTCTATCAGGTAATAAGCAAACATGACCTGGTAAAATAGGGAACTCCAATGATGGAAACTATGGTAGGTCAGCTTTGCTGTATCTGTCAGACACATCTCCAGCAAGGACCTCCCTGTTTTTTAGTGTAAGGTTGAGGAGCACACCATTCCTTGTGGGAGCCTCCACTATCTGTGTCATGGATTTGCCATAAATGCATTCCAGGTTCCTCCTATCCTGCTTGTGCTTCATGGTGCTGCTTCTCCAGCCATGTCAGGGTTGTTCAAGTCCCCCAAAGAATGAGAGCCTGTGACTGTGGGGCTGCTCCAAGCTGCCTGTACAAGGAAGGCCTCGTTCACTCCCTCCCCCAGACCAGGAGCCTGTAGCAAACACCCTCAACAGTGTCACTTCTTGCTACTGCTTTTACCCTAACTCATAAGCTCTCAATTTGCTCATCACTCACCCCAAAACAGAGCCTGATGCATTCCAGGTGTTGTCTCACACAGAGGGGAACTCCACCACTGTGCTTTCCCAGTCTGTCTTTCCCAAAGGGTTTGCAGCTGTTCATGACAGCATTCCAGTCACGGGAGCTGTCCCAGCACATCTCTGTAACTGCAGTCAGATCAAAGCCCTGTGACTGCACACAGATCTCTAGTTCTCCCTGTTTGCTCTCCATACTGTGTGCAGTTGTGTACACGGGCTTTATAGAAGTATTTCTGTCAATATACCAGTAAGGGTACCAAGTGATGCCCCACAGTCCATTTTTCTTGTTATGCCTCTGGGTGCTTGTGCTTGCTGGAGATGTCCCTTCTTTAAGCTTCATTTTGCTACTTCAGTGGTTGCAATAGTTCTCCCCTTCCCCATACCTCATGCCTGTCAAGCCTGGCAATGTCCCTCTCCCCCTTCATATCTTAATGAGACCTGCTACATCCAGGTTAAGATCTTATTTCCCTTTGAGACACATGGACCCCATGTGTTGCCATCAGGCTCAGTGTCATATATACCAACCCATAATCAAACCCCCAAAATTCTACTAATAACACCAGTCTCAAAGTCAGGTATTGTTCTGCATGATTTTCCTATTTCTTGCCCCATCATTCCCTGCAACTGGCAGGACAGAAGAGAACACAGTTTGTGCTCCAGATCCCAAGGTCCCGAAGTCCCTCTTCATCGCCTGCAGCCTGCTTAGGACTTCATCAGTATTCAGTGGGAAAACCAGTAGCAGGTGATAATGACAGGCTGGGATATTTCTGCCATATCCAGGGCATGTAGGTTCCACAGAAAGGAAGCTAATTGCAGTCTGTGATCTTTTAGGAACTGGGTAAATGTTACCAAAGGACCACACACTGCCCACCAGACACCAAGTCTGATTTTTCAGAATATTGAAACCCAAGTTGTTTTTATTGTGATCTTTAACTGCAAAGTGAATGCTCAGCATCTGCTTATCATCCAGGGGCCAAAAGTTAACCTAAGCAGTTGGCATATAACACTTGCTCCATCCGCTCAAGTGATTTTAACTCTTTGTCTTCCAGGTCATACACTCAGGTTCTCAGCATCCTGCTGCATTAATGTTGGACATTGTCCTCATTTATCTATCAAAATGTTATTAATTGTTAATGAGAACAACAGAGATCTGAATATATGGGCCATTATCACATGTATGCATTGATGGGGTTCCACTTGCTGGACTTAAATCTTGCCTGGCTTTTGCCCGTAATGCTCTTGCACATCAGCCACCTGAATCAGATCAAATAGGATCATTTTTTATTTATGATTCCCTGCTCCACCTCAAGGTTTTATAGTGGATCTGGCATCACATGCCAGGGAATTTGAAAGAAATAAGGAATAGCTTTCCCGTACTTCATTATCACAGGGCTCACCTCCTGTATTTCTATCCAATTCTTCAAGGAATATGATTAGTTTTCTAATCTGTACAATGCTCTGTAAGCATTGAAGCTCTCTTAAGGGTCTTTTCTACCTTTTTTCCTCATTAAAAGAATAGTGAAAGATACAGTTTGGTATAGAGTAAACATGTGAAAACCTGTACAAAATAAGACACGGTTAGTAAGAAAAAACACACAAATGTTCTGAAGAAACACATTAAGCTCTATCAAGTAAAAAAATCTAAAATATTTTGGATAAAATACTTCAGACTTGTACTATTAAGAAGTTGGACTGTGTTTTTCTCTTACCGTCAGTGAGGTAATTTGCTTCCTGTTAATAACTTGTGTCCATGCAAGCAGATTTTCATCTTCATTCATTGCATGTACAAAATCACTTGGGCAGAAGTTGTCCCATGACCATGTTGTCCAACTATCAGAATACATTTTCAGACAAACCAAGCAAATGAAGTGCACCTGCTTGGTGTTCTGACACTAATGAACAGACTGTAAACTGTATCTGAGAAAGTCATGTTAACAAACCACCACCTGCTAAAACATCACTGTAAGATAAACTACCTTGGATAATTCAGTTCAATTATAAATCTGATTAATTTGATCCACACAGGTGCACTCAGTCTAAATCAGTACACAAAGAACACAGTTTACATTTTGGTGAACACTGGTCCTTTCGATAACTAAATTGTTCTACTTTCTGGTATGGCATCTTAAGTTTAGTCAACTTTAAGTAAGCTGAAGAGTTGAGAAACATATTTTATGTATACTTCTTCAGCCACAAAATTTTTAAATAAAATATGTTCATAACTAAAAATTTAATTCAATATAGCAAAAAAAGTCAAAGTGTATCTGCATATATAGATGAATTTCTAGATAACTTTAATACACAGACAAAACTTAAGTAAAATCTTTAATACATTCTTTTCACTTTTTTATTAATATTATGGGTTATGGGACTTTAAAGGAGGTCAAAAATCATTCCAGTGTAAACAGTACATGTCTTTCATGTCTGTTGAAATACATTCTTTGGGATTTTGCTGCTTAACCATCCCAGGGGCTTAGGGTGAACAGCCTGTAGTTCCTTGAGTCCTCCTTAATGTTCTTTTTGAAGTATAGATGTAGCTCAAGACACTGGTTGAGTCTGTTACATATTAATGCAATTAGTGAAAGTTGTAGCACTGTAATTTTAATTATTTTCATGTAAGGAAGTAACACAATGGGTGGTAAAACTTGCAGACTGATTAAATGATAGAGAGAAAGATAAATTGTTTAGGTTCTACTTCTTCAGTTTATAGCTCCTTTCATAGAGAAATGTGTGGCACCATATGTTCAATTTAAGTTCTGGTATGAAAGTAGTAGATTTTATTCAAATCCATTCAAAACGTAAATCAGGGAATACATTGGGAATTTCGTACATAAGTGCTCCTAATTTTTTTTTTAAATACAATAATAAGTGCAGACAGGTCAAGAGGGCCTTTTATTTCTCTTTCATTTGCAGATGAGTGTTTTTGAAAACTTATCCAATATTTAGTTCTAAGAAAGCAGGTAGCAGTTGTATTGAGGAATTCAAATTACTGAGGGTTTTAAAATTACCAGCTTGAAACAAGATTGTGTTGTCTGTTCTAGGAAGGGCTGAATATTTTATTTCTTGGCCACAATTTTGGATTAGACACACCCTTAACTGTAGGAAGGCTTATACAAGCAGAAGTCTATGGTGCTTTTTTTTCAGATGCAGTTCATACTGATTTCACAAATTAAGTAAGTTAATAGCAATGAAGGGTATTTTGCTGATTTAAATTAGTTACACTAAAACTCTTTTTAGTTTTAAAAATAACTAAAAGTCACAGTTTCAGATGATTTTTCAGACTGAAGTAAATATCTTATTTAGACCCCAGCAAAAAATGTGATTTGTTTTGAATGCCCTTTCAGGTTTAATATAGCTTATCTTCCTAATTGTTGATAATTATTTAAGTAAAGTCAGACAGGTATTTAGATGTAACAGATATTGAAAAAACAGCTAAGTGATCAGTGAAGCTCATGAAAACTGTGATTACACTGACATTTCCGTTGACTTTTTTGTATTTTGAAAGTTTGAGTTAGCTCTGATGTTATTTAAAAACTGTCTAATTTTACAGCCACTTCTGTGGTGCAGAAAAAAACCCAACTGAAGTCAAATAAATGTTATTATTAATTTTTTTCTTCTTTTGTCTTACCTGAAGAAATGTACTTCATTTCTACTTTCATTGCCACTTATTTCTGGATAGTTTAAGTCAGTTGAATAACAAGAACATACATTTGCTATGGTGCAATGCAGCTATGAAATGTGCTGGGTGCAAAATAAATGGTTCTAGTCTTTCCTAAGAGGTCTTGTTGGGCAGAGATATCAACAGAAGCCTGGGATACCAAGACTGATTAATAATTCCAAATCTATATTAAGGAATTTGGAATCTTTTTATAAGACACAATTAATGAAGAATTGATCTTACTATGAATATGGATTTTATCTAAAGGAGCTGTTAATGAGATCTGAATCAGACACAGTGTTGTTTTTCCCAATGTCAAAGTCCTTTATATGTATTCCATTTTCTTTTTCAAACACAAAAGTCACTAGTGAAAGGTTTAATATTGTCCAGAAAATTTACTTTTTGCATGGTGTATCCATTATTTTCATAGCAGAAGCTGTATTTCTGTTGTGAACACCTTAGTAAAAGACATAAGGAGATAAATCTCTCTTGGAATTGATTTTATCTGGCAAACTTCCATGTGTCTCCTTTGTGTATAGAAGGAGCTGGGCCAAGTAGCTTAGTCCAACTTTCATAAGGCCCAGTTTAGGCAGCACTGTTACTTCCCTTCTAAATGAGAAATGAATTTGAGTATGGAGCAATAGTTCTTTCATAACTGTGAATTACACATATTTGTCATATAATGTAGAACAGCTCCATGTTTTTATTTTAAGGTGTGGATTGGGATAGCTACGAACAAAATCATTTTTTGTTTTGGATAGCTGCAGCAGATGATATGAATTATCTTTCATAGTACTAAATGTGGTAGAATTTCATGTTTTTATTTAATAATTTGTGAGATCTGCATGCCTTTTAATTGTTGAAACATTTTGGATGACTTTTTTTACAGTGCTTAAAAAGCATTTTGAATCTATAGATTCTGAAGCCATTGTGTTTTTATCCACAGGATATGACTTAATCTTCTCCACATTTCCATTAGGTCTGATCCAGTTCTATCACTCTAACCAGTACTAGTGATATTTAAGACCCTGGTTTAACAGCACAAATCTTGTGCTTGACTCTGTGGTGCCAGATGTGAAATAAATATATTTGAAGTAAATTTCTGAATCATAGCCTGATTTATATAGCCTACAGCCACACCACATTACATTTATATTAGTCTTTTAATATTTTGCATATATTTGTAATTCATACTGTTTCAGTGGATGTTGCTAGTTCTTTTCTTACCTGTGCAAATTTATAATAAATTATGACCTTTTATTGGTAAAAATGGTAATTAAGCAGTGAAATGAAGTACAAAAATAAGGATTGATATAGAAAATGTTACTACTTATATTGCATTCTTGTAAATATAATGCAAATATATTTTTTCCAGTGAAAATATCTCTTGTTATTTGAAATGCTTAATTCAATCTCAAATGTATTTACCATGTGTAAATACACAGATTCTGTACGCAGGTTTTTTGTGCAGGTAGACCAATAAAAAGAAACCATTTTTTGGTTTTGTTTTAAAACTGTTCTGTAACTTTTAATGATAGACAAATCTAGACTGTCATGTATTTTTACATTTTTTATGTAATGTATTTTTATAACATTTATATATTTATTTATAAAGTCAAAAGCTTAGAATTTCCTTTTAAATAAAATATATTTTATTTCTTTTGAAAGATAACTTGATGATTTTTTTATTTATCCAATCCCTTCCGTGTGATTTTTCCAACATTGGGTTTAACTTTATTATCTAATCAGTGTGATGCTCTTATAATGCTTTTCTCCTTTACTCATTCTTTGGAATTACTATTTTTGTTACTTTCAGGGCTTTTAAGAACTTCGCCAAGGAACTTAAGCTAATATCTATTTATGAGGAAAAGGAGACATAAGATACATATGTTAACATGTATTTATTACGCAGGGATTAATGGATAGATCTCATGGAAATAGGTTATTTATATGAGTAAAATATATATAAGATACACGTTTGCTGCTGTTGATAAAAATCTTACCCTTTCTCTAGCATGTGTTTTCAGACTCATTCCACATTATTCCTCATGGAGTTCTGCTTTATTTAGTCTCCAGAGTTCAATGAAAATATTGTGTATCTTTGCAAAAAAGCCATTACTACTTCTGAGCTGGTACTTCTATCATTTTTCTGTTCTTCTCAATAGTATTTTTAGCTACTTGACATAGCTCCTTTGTACATCTCATTTATTTTTAAGTGTTGGTAACCTGTGATGGGGAGTTCTGTTGTCACTGCACTGTACTGTCCCTTTGCCATCATCTCCTTCAGAGTCTGAACAGGCCCTCAGTTCAACAGCACATATATATTCTTGATTTCCATCATTGCTAGTGACCACTTGAAAGACTTTAGAGGGACCTTGTGTTATGAATTGTTTCTGAGTACATTTTTGCCCTGACTCCTGTGCTGTATCTGCCAGTTATGTGACTTTACCTGGAACAACTGAATCAAGGCTGTGATGAACCTCAAAATGCCTGAAGACATCTCAGTTTACATTTGTTGAAATTAAAATTGTTCTGAAAGACAAACTTCTAGAAATCTGACATTTTAGCTTGTAATCTAAATGAACTCTTTAGCGTCTTGTAGGTGGCTTTTTGTTTGCTCTCTCTTACAGGGACTTCAAATGTACTGATGGGCCTTTCTAATTTATAAACTGTTTGCCATGAGTGAAAAAATTTCTGCCTCTAAGTGACATAATGACTGGAGACACTGAACTTGAGGCCTGACTCCTGCAAAGGTTTTTGAGCCTGTTTTTGAGTAGCCTCACAGGAACTAATAGATGTGTACATATGTGCATGTATTTACATGATCAGGCTACAATTGTCTAAAGAATTGCTTGGGACTGAGTTTTTCTATGAGACTGTCACATGGGATGTAAGAATAGTAATTCTTATTTTATTACTGCCTTTTAATTTTTCCATTTCAGGATTTTAGTGTTGCAGATTGAGGCACAATTTGCAATAAAATACATATTTATACTACAAGGGGCTGTCTTCTACATAATCTATTAAAATAGTGCTTTGTAAAGAAACAAGCAATAAATTATCCATCTGTCTTGCACAATTCAAAATGGAAACCCCTAATGGGTGGTTATATGATCTTTATTCTTTACTGGCATACGTATAGATGCCTGCTATTAAGCTTTGGTGGATTTGGAAAGAAGGGATTTAATTATTTATTGGCTGCTGAATATCGTATTTTTACTTTACATGTTGGTGATGATTAATTCTTTTTGTAATTTTCTGATGAATTATTTCTGTTTCTGCCTAATCAGCAGGCATACTGTGAAATATAATTGCACTTGAAAGAAAATTACAGTCTCATGAGATGAATAAGTTTGATGATTAAATTACGTAGAATAAAGCAATAACATTCACATACCCAACCAAGATAACATACTCATCCTTTGTTGTGCTTTGATGACCTTCATAAAAGCAGAGAGTATTTTTAGAAAAAATTTAATATATTTCAAGTCAGACTATATGAAATGAAATTTGAAAAATCCTAAAAAAGATATAATCTTAGAGTAAATACAAAATTTTCACCTTTTAAAATAAAAAAATATTGGTCCTGGTCTAGGTTCAACATAATGTAAATTGCTGAGGTTGGAAAAGCTCTTAAAATTGATCAAATCCCATATTTACTACTAAATGTAATTACTGAACTTGATCACAAATAGGTTTACAGGCTGCTGTTCATATCAGTAGGAGGCAGACTTGGTTGGAAGGAATCTTAAAGAGTTCCAACTGCCCCCTTACCACAGGCAGGCATGCTGTAATATTTACAAAATTCCCACATTTTTAAGACAAGTAAGACTTTGCTTTATACCTAATAGGTTTTTGAGTATAAGTAAAGCAAACAGCTGTCTAGGTACATATTATGAAATATCATTATTAAAAGATGTAAAGTTAAGTTTTGCTGGATTTTGTGGAGCTCATTTTAGAAGGTAAACTTCAGCTTCCATGAGAATGAAACCTTAAATTGATTTTTCAGGTTTTCCAATGAATCTGAGCTCTTCAGAGTGCTAATTCTGAGTTACAGCTTCTATTTGGCAACTTGCACTACAGAGTGAGAGCAAAATCATGCAAATTGAGCCACAAATCACAAAAAAAAAAAAAGAGGAAAATTAGCCTTTGGCATACACACCTGATATTTCATGAGACATTTCTCAAAAAGTGCTTATAGTATAGATTGTCACCAAGATTGAAGTACATGGTAGCAAATGCCTCTGGTCCAAGCAGTAATTTTTACCTAAGTGCAGTGATTGCTAGAATCTTGGTAGAAGAATTTCAGAGGAAAAACTTGTCTTTCTAAAATAAATAATCTATTAGAACAACCCCCTGTAATTTCAAAATGGAACTTGGTTTTGGAACTTTCTATGACTGGTGATCTTTGATGCTGAGTCTCAGAAGAGGTTTTGTATGCTATTTCTGAGGAATGCAGGGGGATGTGAAGGATAAAAAAGCCCTCAATAAACGAACAGAATTAATATGCTGAGTACAGTGCTTCTTTTCTTTAAAGAATGATTCAGTAGTCATATTTTAATACAGAATCAAATGAGGATAGCCAGAGGTTAAGCCAATGTAGGTCACTGAAGGCAGAAGGATGTTGTCATGTTGTTCCACATGGTACATGGAATATAGATGCCTTGTTGTGAATTTGCACACTGCTTGGGTTACTTCTGCAGAAAGAAATAATTAGAACTTCTGCTACAAGGTGCCAAAGAACTATAAATTGATTTTTCTAAAAGATTGGAATACTTCAGAAATTATTTAATTCCAAACACTTTACTCTTATTTTTCTTTTTTGGTTTGGTTTGTTTTATATTTGTTTGTTTTTCTTCCTGGACCTCCTCTTGCTAATGCAAGAGGATTGTCCTGCTAACTATTTCATGTTTATTGAATGAAAGAAGATTCTGGGAAAAAACCACAGCTGGAGAGTGGTGCTGAGGGAAATGGCATGTAGGATTTGAAAAATATATTTTATACTATAATGAGCATGCAAAAAGACCTTTGAAAGGACCTTGGCCATAGTAAAAACCATGAACTATTGAAAGCAGTATAAGTCTTAAAAGGAAAGGGAGCAGAAAGGCATAAGGAGCTTTCTCTGTGTGTGCAGAACGTGAAACCAGCTGAAGCCATCTCTCATAAATAACTTTCTTAATAGAAGAAGAGCCATAATTTTGCAGGAGTTGTATCTGTTTCTATTCATACTTATGAATATCCAGAAAAATTAAATCCATGTCTAGTGTCTGCTTGGGGTTATCAGTGTTTGAAAGTTCTCTTTTGGTGTCCATGGGGATGAAACGGAATCTCCCTCAAGCAGAGATTGCTAAATGGGCTTGTTTTGCTAGTGAGAGGGCAGAAATATTTGCAATAGGACTCTGATTTTGGTAGGCTGCTGGAGAGTGAAAACTCGGATGACTGCTTAGTTGGAATTCCTCTCATCTAGTACTAAACCTATTCATGTAAGGCAGTAGAAATAAAGTCATGGTCCATAAAGCTAAAACATTTGATTTGTGAGCACCTATCTCTTCATGTAACTATGAAGACTGCATGGAGCCAGAACAGCAAAAAGTGATAATATTATTTGTTGATTAATCAACTACCATCTTATTGGAAGTTGATTAAATCATCTAGCAAGGTATTGTGATTAAGACACTGTTGCTTGGGAAGGCAGTAAGATAAACTCATGCCAGTAAGATCAACAACTGCTAAAGATATTGTAAGGCAAGGTATTATGTTCTTTCTTGAAGCAAATACTTCCATGATTAAAAAAAATATCAAAAATTGGTGCTCTTTTAATGGCTAAATTTTTTTCTTATTTTCATAAATTTTAGCAGTTTCTATGGACAGGATTATTCATCATCTTGGAGGTGGCATTTATTTTCCTCAGTTTTTTAAGTTTGCTGATTTTTCCCATAGATTTTTTTATTAAGAATGGCTCTTGACTGGCCCTTGTTGCTATGATTGAGCAGCTGGTAAGAAGATGAAAGAAGAGTATTTCTAAGAATAGAGTTAGACTGGCTTGTCCATGTCATGTCCTGAATCTTGTTGCTGTTGTTAATTATAAGGCATTTAGATTTTGTCTTGTTAGACTTCACAAGTTTGTATTTTTACTTACAGTGTGTCTAAGTCTAACTTTAGCATTAACTTTAAAGTGAGTAGGTGTCAAACTCATTGCTTTCTCTGGATTCTTCTTGTAAGATAAATTTAGTTCAAGACCAGAAATCTCAGCCCTATCATCACTACTTAATTCAAAGATCAAATCAATAGGTAATTACTTTGCATTTTGCATTCAGTATGAGAGGAAATTATTCCTTGAGCATGTATTCAATTAGAGAAAGATAGTGACCTTGACTGTAGTGGGCATTCTTCATTCCCAGAACTACCAGTTTTCTCTATTTCAGTGTTGCAGTTACAAGGGGTTTTTTCAGAGGTAAATATTAGCAAAAATCCTGGGTTTGTATTTCAGGA
The DNA here is from genome assembly GCA_024362935.1 of Setophaga petechia. NCBI lineage: Eukaryota > Metazoa > Chordata > Aves > Passeriformes > Parulidae > Setophaga > Setophaga petechia. The sequence goes on from JANCRA010000002.1 coordinate 19,757,277, forward strand.
ATATGAGGCTTCTGAGCGTCCTTACTGCTATGCTTCCCAAACGTTTCCAGTTTCAAATCTGAATATTAGGACTGTAATTAAGGCAGTGGGTTTTAATGTAGCCTCATCTTCCCTCATTATATTCATTCTATATGAAATGCTGTCATGTGTTGATTATTGAAGCTAAAAATGGGTTAAAACTGAACCAGAAGTTTAACTCTGAAGGTCCAGTGCATTGCAGAGACTAGGAATGAAAGAGATGTGTCTGGTTGACTGAAAACATCAATAGGAAACTCAGATGACAGCTTGGTTGGAAGGAGGAGATATTTTGAAGCAGAAACTTGACAGAAAAGATTTGAGGTAATTGGTTTCTTTATTCTCACAAAATTCAGTGAGAAAGTTTCTCATTTAACAGCTTGCCAATGACACAAAACATATTGGACAGCAATTTCATCTGAACTTGGAGACCTATTAACAAAAGGTAGGGATAGAAAGCTGGAACATTTTTAATATTACAAGTGATAAATGGATGTACTCCTCAGAGCCTCAAGAAGGTCACATTTTAATAAGATAAAATTAGTGAAGGGAGACAATAAGCATATAAGTAACCAATTGCCTAGTTAAAGGGAAGCTATTGGTATACAGAAAAAATAGGGAAACCAGAGATATTTTCATTTATTACACTGAATTCAATAAATGATCAAATAATCTCAAGAATGGTAAAACCAGCAAAGTGGAACATAAAAGAAGTCTTGCTCAGTGATGTGTATTTTGTTTTAACTCAGTTCAAATATGGCCTACTTTGTGACTGATAACCCTGTCAGTTTGAGATTAGGGACAGATATATCATTGCACAGTTATAACAAGATGTCTTGCTCAGTCATAGGCAAAACAAACAGTACAGATTAGGGCTGACCAAAATGCTGCTGAAAAAAAATAGACAAAACCACAACAATTGCCAAACCTGTCAGAGTCTTGAACAATTTTTTTTTTATTCTGCAAAATCATAAAATGTGAGAGTAACTAATTTACTGCCAATTTTTACTTGAACCTCTGAGAAAGGGCTTTTAGCCTGACCTGTACTCCACTGAATGTATGCATTAGTATCAATCCTTCTGTCTCACTCATATCTCTAAGGGCAAATTCAGACTTCAGGGTCATCACTCCCAAGTATTTTTCAAAGAACATGAAATAATAGCTCGGAAATTTGATAGAGAAAATCAGTGCTGAAATATCACAAATATACAGCTTTCTGCCATGGAAAAGGCAGTAATAAGAAACCATTGCTGAGTATAAGAATATTTGGATAAATTACTTTAATTACACCTGGCCTACCATTCCTCACTACTTTGTACAAGGAAAAAACCCCTTTGCTTAAAGCTCTTTCGCATCATTCTCTTAGCAAGAGCGCAGAAGAGAATTTTCTGTGTTTGATTCTGTTGCTTGCTACTGTGGTTAGATGTAGATACATCTTCATTGAACTTTTAGGGCACCATTATTACTATGAGTAGTTATATGTTCAAATTTAGGTTTCCCCATTTGCATTTGAATGATGTGTATGATTTCAGGAAAAGAGAACTCTTTATCCTTTATATTAATAGTGTTGATATTTATAATTTATGTTAATCTACTCTCAAAAGTAATGACCTTTTAGGTAATCTACATGACTTTTCTCTTTCTCTTTAATGATGGGAACTTTTGGAAATCAAGCAGTTCTTCCAGCTTGAAAGAAGCATAAGTTTTTTATTAGACTGCTCTTCTCATTTTTAGTCTTATTTTGTGTCATGAAATGAATAGAGACTTTTAACCTGGCTGCCAGGACAGATGCCACGTGGGGAACTGAAAAGTAATCTCAATTTATACCTGTCTTGTAATTTTTTAATGTTCTTGCCCTGTAAAGTTTACTGTTCCATTAGATTTGTGGGTTAGTCTTTGTTAGGAGGCTTTCGTAAGATTTCCTAAATGGATGGTTGGTGGAAAAATTCATCATATAAAACAATGCAACTCAGAAATTCATGGTTATAATTTAGTTTACAAGGGCAGGGAATCATGAGACATATTTCTTGTTTCTAAATTCAAATTAATAGACTTGCCTTCCTAAATTATGTTTTTCAATTTCAAAAGCAAAATCAATATACTTAAAATTATATGAAATATATTTTATCCATTGCATAGTGGCTCAGGCTTTTATTCTTCCCTTTTAAACATCCTGTCACTAAATCATGTTGGGCAGATTGAGAGTGATTTACATTAAACAATAATGATGGAAATATATACACCAGGAAAATGCAATTATCTACACAAAACAACCCAAACCGATTTCATAACAATTATGATTGTTAGCCTCATTTTCTATGGAAACAAAGTGTATGGGATTGCATTGTCTCTACATCTGTCCCTTTGCCTCTGCTTCCTTACTCAATGGCTAATTTCTAGCAAATGGGATGTATGTTTCAGAGACAATAAATTCCTACAAATTTTGGTGGTCAAAGAGCAAACCTCTCTGTGAGACCCTAATACTGACTGAAAGAATGCAGCAGGGTCATGGATTTATTTGACATAACAGAGAAATATTGCAAATCCCATACTGGGAAACCTTCAGTTGGACTTTATTCTCTCACTATATGTCAACACATTAATGCCCCTATTAAATTTTATGTTTGACATAGATTCTTTGTTATATAATAAGTTCATGCCTTGGATTTTGTGTACTTCCACTGAACAGCTAGTTGATTATGAGGGAGAGCTTATTGCAGACCAGGGCTTGGGAGGTTTAGTGCTTGCAGGAGATTATTTCCTCTCATGAAAAGCTATGGTATAACACAGTACAGCCTCACTTTGGTAGTTACTTATGGGTAGACCTTCAACCTGCAGTGAAGATCCAGCCTTTGTAGGTTCTTGTTGACAATCATAGTGATTGTCCTCTTTTTGTACTCCCATGAGGGTGAGCACAGAGCTGGAACAGCCCTGGTGTGAGGAAAAGCTGAGAGTAGGGGTTATTCTGGAGTCTGGACAAGAGGAGGCTCTGGGGAGACTTTATAGCACCCTTCTAGTCCCTAAAGGAGACCTGTAAGAAACAAGGGGACAGAGCGTTTTGTAGGGTCTGTTGTGACAGGAAAAGGGGTAATAGTTTAAATTGGAGGATGGCAGATTTGGATTAGGATTTTTACTTGAAGGCTTACATGAAATCTTTTTACATAATGAGACACTGCCACAGGGGGCCCAGAGAGGTGGTAGGTGCCCCATATCTGGAAGCATTCCAGAAGAGGTTGGACAGGACTCTTAAGCCAACAGATTTGGTTGAAGATGTCCCTGCTGATTGCAGGTGCCTTGGACTGGATGGCCTTTAAAGGCTCCTTCCAATCCAAGCTAATTCTAGGATTCTATGGTTTGTGCTTTTCCCCTCGCTAGTGGGTTCCATTCCAAGATACAGGGGATTCTACCTCTAATCCTGGGCTTGTTATGCACTGCAGTAGTCTGGCAGGAACATGAATTGAACCAGAGCTTTTGAACTGTGCTGAACAGCCTTGGTGGCTTCAGTAAAATAGTCACCCCAGCCGAGAGCAGAGTCACAAGGCTTTCAGCTGAATCCTCGATCTCCGCAGAACACTTGGGCATTAACTACCTTCTATATGCCCTGATTTGTTTACTAATTCAAGGGGCCATCTGTTGTGGTGTGATGTAATAGCCTGTCCATCCTGGTTCTTTCCCCAGGTGTGCCAGTCGCCTCTCCTTTCCCCTTCCCTTGCCTCCTGCTGACTGCCGTCCGTCAATCTTGGCATTCCAGCAAGGGCGCCATGTGATTGGCAAAGTTCAAAAGATGCCTCTCAGCCCTGGGGACATTGGGCCATCCAGGTGTCATTTGTCTCCTGAGACTTCCCCCCCTTACCTGGTTGGTGGGATCCTTACCCCTTCCCTCCCCCTTTCCCTGGGATTAAAAGACACAACAACCACAGGGTTCTTTGATCTGTTGGAGCTGTTGCTGGCTTCAGAGGCCTGTGTGCCAGGAATAAAGCTCTGGATCGAAACCCTCCAGCAGAACCCAACTCCTTTCTTTCACCTTGCCTTGAAGCTTCTCCACCAGAGGTAAACCTCAGCTCCTACATGCCTGGACTTGTCTCAAGTGCCCAGCTGCAGCACCCAGCCAGCCAAAGGTGTCTCTCACCACAGCTGCTGCCCTTGGTCAAGCAGCAAGGGCCAGACGAGCCCAGGCACGTTCCATCCAGCAATATTGGTTTTTAATTCCAGCAGCCATCTTAACCTCCTTCCTCTTGTGATATATGCTTATGCTGCATTTATGTATTTGATATCGTTCAAACAATAAAGACATTATTTCTACCACCAGAAATATCAGGGACAATGATCATATCAAATGTTGCATCAAACAAACTGTTGTTATCCTTTTTTAGGTAAAGAATAGAGCTTATTTCAGCTGTATACTCAAAATAACTAAAGACATTGCCATAATAATTTAATTGTGATGTTATTTACATTTTGTGACTACCTGGAAACCTCCATCAGTGTCAGTGTGCCATTATGCTGTGTGAAGAACAAAGCAAAGGCGCAGTCCTTATTCCAGAGAGCTAATGATTTGCAAAACTGCAGAATACCAGGACGTTTTTATGTGTGCTTATGTTGAATTAATATTATCTAACCCCTAATGTTTCTTTTTCCACTTTATGGGTTGTATCATCCATTGCTGTTTTAGCAGGGTGTAGAACATTGACATGATATATTTGCCATTATTGAGACAAAGAATGAAATTATTGGAAACGCTTTTGAAATCAATAATTTTATTTTGTCAAAACTTGACAGGCAATGTTCCTTTTCTTCTTTTTCTCTCTGATAACTGGATGTGATGACTAAAGCTATTATAATCCATAGGTAAATAGAGGGGAGGAAATGATAAAAATAGTGTATTTTGTGACTAGAGAGCTTAAAAGCAGTAGCCATAAACAAAGTCATTAATTCACTTTACAAGAAAAACATGCATGTGACATTCTGTTAGGAAAGACACTTTTATTGCTCTCACTGAAGTAGTAAATCATGGTAAAAAATTGTTATGAAAATACAGCCCTGCATAGGCTAAAAAGAAAAAAATTGCTATGTCTGATGACTAAAGAGAGAAAAATATATTGGCATCATCCAGAATTCTTCTTGGGTGCTGAGGAAGAACTGGAAGAAGTGGGAGCTCAGCCCACGTGTAAGATATGTTCCTGGGGTTCCTTCCTGGCTTACTTTGCTCAGGTTGTACCCTTTTTTCATCTCCAGCTCAGCTGGCAGTTTGCTCTTGAGCAGCTCCTGTTGAAGATGGTTTTGTTCTGGCAGAGTGTCTCAGCTTCTGCCTCTAGTCAGTTCATTGTCTATTGACAGGAGGTGGAGAGTTAAAAAAGGGATGTAGAAAGGCAGGATATAAAGACCAGAGAACTTTGAAAATTCTCATTGTAGGTGAGAGCTATGGTGTCTCAGTGATTGGCCTTGCACATTACAGAAGTTTGCATGGAATAAGTCAATACTAGTAGGGCAGAAAGCTGAAGAAAAAATTATTTCAGCTAGGCCCAGTGGAAAATTGAATCACTGTGACCACTGACCAAGTGATACCTGTGCACCTCTCTGGCCGTGTCAGCACCAGGAGCTTCAACAGTGTAAGGGAATGTACTTGAGCAGTTGAGTTAGATCAGCTGGCAAGGAGCTGCTGACCATGCTTTCAGATGATGCCAACCAGGACCTATTCCTTCATGTAGTGTGGGATTTACATAGATGCAGAACTGTTCCCATTTGACTGTTTGCATTGAAGGAGAAATTCAAATTGTAACTGCTCAGCAATGGTAATTTGTGACCAAGAAATTATCTGGCCTTAGAAGTTGTAAATTTAGTGATGATAACTGGGTCAGGCCATGATTGTCCGATGCCAAGGCATGATCCCAGATGGGCTTAATTTTCAAGTGTAAATATAATTTGTGTGTCCAGCTTTGTAACTCTAGTTCTTATCTGTTAACCTCAAAAAGGAGCAGTTTTATACTTACAGCTCTGGAGGCTCATGACTTCCAGAGACCTCTAAGTGTGATCTAAATTATTCATCAAACGAAAAGTCTTTGAAAATATAAAGTAGGAAATCCTCGTATCTGTGTGATTCAGACTCTTGGGCTGGCAAAGACTTTCTGCCCCATAAGCTCACATTTTTTCTACTGAACTTTTAACCAGAAAATGTTTCTATTAATGCCTCCACTCCAAATTCCCAAGCCATCCCGCTGCTGTCATCATGCTAATGAACAAAGATCATGTCTCTCTTTTTCTCTTCCTCTCTGACCAGAGGTGGCCACAGTGTCTCTGTACATAAACAAATGCATGCTAAGACTTAATTTTCTATGTTTTATCTCTGGTATTCACATACAAATATTTTTAAAGCCAGTATATTTTCCTTAAGAAATTCTTTAATTCTATAGAGCTAAGCAAAGTAAGACTAGCAAAAAGAGAAGAAATATGTGTGAATAAAGAGTTAACTAAAGAATTAGTATTATCTAATAAATCTATGTTGTGTAGTCTCTTTAAGTGAAAAGACCTAGCTCCAGCTCTTGTTTCTGCTCCCTTTCTGTTGTGCCATTTGAATTCCCACAGTAATACCTACCAAGCAGCTTGTGTAGCTACATGAGAGCTAACCCAATGTCCATCTGACACTGAGAATGCCAAAGTTACAGCTGTTTAGGAGAATCCTGCCCTTAGGCTTTCTGCCTCCCTGTAAGACATAATGATGCTAAAGTGGTCACTTCCACATGTGTCTTTCAGGTGTGAATTGCTGACAGTTCAAAGTTCAAGGCTGGTAATTTCTGACTGATCCATCAAGAGCTTGCTTGAACCTGCTGAGGTTGTCTCTCTGACAACAGCAAAAAGAAAACTAACCTTTTCCTGCTGGCAAATGGACCTTGAAGAGGGAGTTTTTATATTTCTGTTCTTTGCTATCTGACCAATGGGGTTAGCTGGAGGCATGATGGAATAAATTCTCAAAAAAGGAGGAAGATGAGAATGTATTCTTTGTGCAGGTGATTATAGTCTGTACTTGGATGGTTCCTGGTGATGCTGTTCACCCTTGGCAGTTAGTAGATGACTCTCCCAAATGGTTTTCCCCACTTTTTAATATAAGTTGCTGTTTTTGTTGTGCTTGAGGACTAAGCAACATGTGCCTCCCAGCACTGCAGTTCCCAGATGCCATCCTTTCATTTGCGCTCTGAACAGGCAGCTACAAGCTTTTGGTAACAATCAGTTTCATTTAGCTGTAAGCTGGATAGTAAGTGAAAGAGTGAATTTTGACTTCCAACTGAAGGCAAACGTGCCAGCCACCATAGGTTGGCATCCTCAGTTTGGTCCCTGGCCTCTGCTTGGAGTGAAGCAGTATTCTATTTCCTGTCCATCTGGAAAGAACTCCAAACTGCATTTAGTTCCTACCATCACAGAAATTCATAGGAAGTCTGCATCAGAAAGTGTTAACTTAGAGAGAAGGACACAAAGTAAAAACTTCACAAAATTTTTACTTTAAACTGACACTTAAATATTAAATGTCAATTTGTATCCTGTCTAGATAAAACTTAATCTTTTTCAGATCTTTTGTTCAATGAACCTGGGTGATATTAATTGTAAAACTGTTGACTTTTGTGTTAATTTAAATAAAACCCTGCTGTTGGAACCCAGGGCACAGGGAATATTTCTCTGCCTGTCATGAGAAGTCCTGATCCCCAGGAAAACACTGCTTTTAACCTTCATCTGTGGAGAAAGCTGAAAGCTTCCCAGACTTTGTGATGAATTGGAATCTTCTAGTGTGTGAAACAGATAGTAGTATAGCTTATTGCAGGGTGAAAAACTTGGAGTTTTGGGTTTTTAGTATGGAGGTAGATAGGAAACAAGATGGAGGATTTTGGGTGTTGTCTGGTCTCCTTGTTCTTCATCTACTCCATTTCCTCTAGTGTTGGGAGCGCAGGGTGATTGGTTAGAAAGAGCTGCAATGCAGATGTTGGGTGGACAGAAAAATAAGTTATTGGTAGAAAGGTAGAAATAAAGTACATTCTAAGAGTTAATTGGACAAAATAGCTTTAAAAGACCTTCAATCTGTGTGTCTTGTGACTTTTTGCTGCCTTTTGTACACTAAGTCTGAGGTGTAGATGGCGTGCAGAACTGCAGATAAGAGAAAAATAATAACCCGAAGACCGAAAAACCAAAAGTCTCATCCATCTCTAATTCCTGGTACAGAACTTTTTAGGGATCTCCCCATGAGGGGGACCCACAAGGGAGGTTTTAACACCCTACAAATTCTTTAGATTTTGAAAAAATTGCTTCTAAGTACTTAAAAGAATGCTTATCAAATTATGGCTTGGAGTAGAATTTTTCTCATGGCAGAAAGCTCTATTTCTTCACCAACAGTAATTATACCCAAATCATTTTGTGGTGATCTGAATGACCACTGATGAATTTATGTGGTAAATTTATGTGTAAATGGAGCATTTTTCACAACATCAGTACCAGATACTATCACAGTCTGATTTCAAGGCATTATTTTTAGACATTTTTAGCAGTAGCACACAGTCAAATTATGAAGTTAATTAGGTACCCCTTGTGCTTCATCACAATAATTTTGTACAAATATCATATCTCAAATTCCCATAACTATGTCTTTTTACATGTTTTTCAATTAGTAGTTTTCCTTTTTTATCTCAAATCTCTAAAGTTGTGTACTGAGAGGATTGATACTATGTGAAAAGAAACAATCTATTTTTTGCACATCAATATATACAATATTTACGTTATACAGTGATAATCTCCCTCCCACTGTGTGTGAAATAACATTTCTCAGGCATGGTGCTAAGACTGTAAATCAAAACAGAGTCAGTCTAAAAAGTGTGCTTTTCATCCTCAAGTACATAAAATATGCATATTAAATTAAAAAGCTTTGGAATTCATGAATTACTATAGCCTGGGGTTAGTAATAATTTATATCTTATGAAATTACTTTGGTAGTTATTCATGGAAGTAACTCAACAGTAAAGCACACATACCACAGTACCATTGCAATACATCCCAGATTACTTAAAAAGGAAAAACCTTTTTTCACCTGATGTAAATCAGTCTTGATGTCTTGATTCCCCCCCAGTAAAGATCAAACCAAGGTTTTCAGTCAGTGTCTAAGACACATTTGGAATATAATATCTAATAACAAAAGCTAAATATGTAGAGGAAGCTTGGTATCCACGATGGGCTCTTTGATTCCTTACAAATATAAGGAATCAAATCAGTCATTTATTTGCATTATTTTCTCCTTTCAGCTTCTGAAGACATACTGCCTTTTTTTACCCAGGAAGGAAAATTTAAGCAGGAGAGTGAAAGTGAGGGTGCTATGGAAGATTTTATTTATTTTCACTCCAATAATTTAACTACATAAATCATTAAGAAAATTCACTGTTGACTGCAGTTGAAACAGATTTACAAGGGAAGCTTGTCTGGGGCTATAGAGGAGAGGGTAAATATGATTCTGCACTCACAGTATGGGATGGTTTGCAGTTGAAGTAATGACAATCAGGCTCATAGGGTTACTGTCATGGCACAGGGATAATCTTGGAGGATGCTGTAGAAGTACTGCACTGAGTGCTGTTCACTAACAGAAGGATACACTGAATCCTGGTGAATGTGAAATGTTTGGAAAATGAGAAAACATTTGTGGAACAGTGAAGGAAGTATGTATTTTTCTAGAGGACATTTTAAATTAATAGTAATTTTCTTATCCCTTTTGGGGAAATCTTTATGCCTGTGAAATTGTCAGCATTAAGACTTTACTTGTCATGTAAAAGTAACAACTTAGTGTAGCCTTCCACTATCTAAAAGGAGGCTATAAGAAGTCTGGAGAGGGACTTTTCACAAGGGTATAGAGGGATAGGACAAGGTGGAATGGCTTTCAAAGGAGGGTAGATTTAGATTAGATATTAGGTAGAAATTCTTTACTGTGACAGTGGTGAGGCACTGGGTGTCCAGAGAAGCTGTGAATGCCCCATACCTGAGTTGTTCAAGACCAGGCTGGATAGAGCTCTGAGCAACCTGGAATAGTGGCAGGTATCCTGGACAATGGCAGGGGAGGATGGAACTAGGTGGTTCCTTCCAACTCAAGCCATTCTATGATTCTATGAATTTGGAGCCAAAAGACAAAAATTGAGGGAAGGACACACAGTCCTTATCAGATGAAATCACATAATGCTGCAATCTTAGGTAACTCAGTAAAATAAGGGGCAGAAATGGCATGACTGTGGAGAGACAAAGAACAAGTTAGATCTTAGGTAATTTAAACAATTCTCTGAAAGTCTCAATTTTAATTTTAAAGACACTAAATAGACCTTCAGTAGCTGGCCTATCATGTTATGCCTCTCATTTGTCTGCCTGATATTAGGAGAGAATGTCCACACCAAAGAGTCTGACTTTTGTTCATTCTTCAGAAACTACAGTGAAGCAGTTTTACATCATAACCTGTCATCTTATATTTTAGACTGGAATTATTATATTAGCTTCTGGGTTTTAGATATATGTCAGGACTGTAGTAAGAATACAGAATCATTATAGTACAAGAGTAAAGATAGTATTGTAGTATTTAAACATAACTTTTCAAAATAATTTTATAAGTTTCAAGTATTTGATGCAATTTATTTTTCATTTGACTGTATGGAAGGAAGTATATTGAATATGATATTTTGAGGTTAGTTTGTAGAAATGTGTCTTTCAGCCTGCCTACTTTGCCAGCTGATGGGCCAATTCTTCTGGATGAGTTTCAAGGTGCAGAAAGTCCCATTGAAGGGAGTGTGTCCCTTTGGCTAGACTGGCTTGATTCCACCACTCCTGTTCTGTCAATGCACTCTCAAGATGTAGAATTATAGAATTTTTAAGGTTCCTTCCCTATTCTTCAGCAGCTAGCATATAATACAGTGGGTTGATTCATTTTACCAAGCTTTGCCTTTTTGAGAGACAGGAGTCAAATTATTTTTTTCAGCAAGGGTTGGACCAGAGGGCCTTCTGAACTTCCTTATAACCATAAATAATTGCATAACTTTCTGCTTTGTGAAATGGATTTCAATAAATAGTGTGTTTTTAATCTGTGAGTATGGTCATTTCTCATGGTCATGTCAGCATGCTAACTTAATCTGTGCTGTCAATCAATGCACATGGCTGATACAGTCCCCTCATAGACTGTGCAACATTGTAGGCTAGAATAATTTACACCAGCACTGAAATATGGAATTGCTAATGTTAATAAGTAGTTATGAGCTGCCACAGTCAGAGCATATGCACAAGAAGACATGACAGGGTCATTACTGTACTCCAAATGTTCAGCAACCATTTAAAATTTTGATATAGGATGATTCAGTGGTCTAGAAAATGAACTAAAATACAAATAATCTCACAAGTTAGAGTATTTTTAAATGGCTTGAAAACTGGTTTGAGAAGTTGTTTACATGACATATGGATAATATGTATTATGGCCTTTATGCAATTTTTATAAACTTACCACACTTTTTTGGAGCGCCTTATCTAAGAGGTGATGTCTTGATCTGAATATGGCATTAGGAATTGTGCCTAGCTGTCAATCTTTGGTTTTTAAAAAGAGTGCCACAGAGAAAAAATGGGTTTGGTTTCTGGGACATTCTAAGAGTTTTTACATAAAAGGATCAAACTTCAAAACTATTCTTAAAAATAGAATACAGTATTAATTTTGAATTGGTATTTTATAATTAACAAATAAAATCTTTCTTACTTTTAAAATGATTTTCTTTGATTTCTTAAAACTCAGGTTGTTTAAGAATGAAAACGATTGTTACAGAGTTTGTAATGAAAATTATTTTTCAAGGATTGATACAATTTATCCTTTTTTTTTTTGTGAAAATATCTTGTTTTTAAAACTTCACAAACAATAGAATTATGTAGCTTAATGAAGGTTAAGGGAGTCTAATTTTTATTTCATTATTACTGATATCAGTTAGAGATGTCTTTCATCCATCTGCATCCATTACTCTGATTTAGTAAAATGCCCCCAAATTTTCTAGACATGTATTTGAGCCTAACCTGATATCTGTGGCACAGGACTGATGTATGAAAAACACCCAAATACAACCAAAATATCTTTGATGCAGTTCCAAATCTTTTTAGACCCTGGATAAAGACCTGAGAGCCCTTTTCCCCTTGTGGATGTCATAGCATCTTGCAACACTGAAAATTTAGTCAGGATTTCTGAAGTGTTTGACTAAATATTCCATGCTAGGATATTCTACTAGTTTTTTAAGTTGAACCTCAAATTAAATAAATAACAAGGGAAGAATAAATCCGTGAAGAAATACTCAGAAGAGGATAAGGATCAATTAATCCATTAGCAAATGAAAGTTGCAGAAGAATTGTTTAAAAACTACAGAGGAAATATGTAGGATAAATATTATGTTAGACATTGATAGAAATTAAAGCTAACAAGCAATTTCATGAGGATGGAGGAGATGGGCAAGGTTAAGAATCTTCTTTTTGGAATGGTTAGTTTTAATTATCACTGACTATAAGGAGGAAATTAACATATTAATGATCAACCAAAGGTTTATTGTATTCCAAATTATTCTAGAAATTTTCTTGTGGTTATACCAAGGGTGTATAAACCTCTGTGTCTTGAGATCAAAATAAAGTCAGTGATGAGTAATCTTTTCATTTCTCAAGAAGCTTTTAGGGGCAGGAAAGTTATGAGCCAGAATTTGTGTGGTTTTTTTCACCAAGACTTAACCTGGATGAACAGCCTGAGTCTCCAAAGAGCAGCAGTCTGCCTGCTAGTCCTCAAAACTAATATAAATAATGTATGAATGGCATGCCATTTGACCTTTTCCATGCTCTGTGACTATACATTACCCTTAGAAATTTCACATACTGTCATAGATCCAGACCTGCATTTTGTGTGGCTTTTGATAGATAGCCACTCATATTTTCTTCCACAGAGTGTGCTGAATGTGCTTCCTACACAACTTCCATCACAGACTTCTTTGCTGCACATGCAACTGCCCCTGTTTAACCAGGGGACTGACTAATGGTGTCTAAAAATAACTGTTTAATACTTCCAATAATTTATAATACATACCTTAGAAAGCATCCTGTCTGTTAGAAAGCAGAAGACAAACAAAAGTCTAAGTTGAACTTATCCTTATGCATACTTGTTTAATGAGAAGATAGCAGTCCTTGCTGGAGCTAAAGCTTAGATTATGCAATGGAAAGACAGATTGGGCCATTCTGCATTTTTTTTGCATAGCCACACAGTTTGAAGGGTATGAATAAAAATGCATGGGACAACATCTGTCTGAATCAGAGTCTCAAAACTGCATTTTTCATGCAGTTTATGTTCAGGATTCTACTGTGTCTCACTGTGTGAATTTATTCATATCTCACTGCCATTTATTACACTAGAGTTTGCAAATGCATAATCTGCTACCTTTTCTTTTGCTGAGCAAGGAAACAAGGAAAGGATTAGCTGAAGGAATGTAGGCAAAATATCCCAATGATTCCTATCCAAAGCCTCAGTTCCCACTCTTGGCAAAGCTGGTTCCTAACTTCCATAATTATGAAGGAAGTTGACGAGATCGACGGGAGAAATGCTCATCTGATGATGACCGACAAGTCTCAGATTTATTGATTAACAGGCTCACTTTTATAATCACAGTAATAAGGCTCATACATATTGCAAAAGTAGAGCTCACTATTGGTCAGCTATAAAAAGTCAGTCCCACCTTTCTCAGGATGTTTGTGGCTTCTTTTTACCTCCTGTTATCACATATTTTCTTGAACAGCTTCTTGCTCAAAGAAACTGTGTCCTTGAATTAGGCAGCTGTTGTTTTCTCAGATGTATTTTCTCATGTCTCTTTTCCCATCAACTATGTCTCAATAAAAAACTGTCCACAGGAAGTCTTCAAAGTGATAGCTGAGCATGATTATGAAATCACACATTTGGCTTTGTGTATGCATCTAAGGACATGGTAAGTACTTTTTTGCATAATGAAGGTGGTTCTAAATCAGCCCATACTGTGTGCAAAAACTTCAGGTGGGTCATTTAGCCTTTGAGGAGAGGGGTATTGTCTGAATTGTGGCAAATCTGTTTTCTGTCAATACGAAGAAAAATCTGGATTCTGTGCTAAACTTGTGAGATCTGAGCACATATTGTGCTTGATGTTACAAGGAATATTTTGGGAATAAGCTCCTAATTTAGTTATTAAATATAAGTGACTAATCAAAGTGAGTTCTGCAGCTTATTTTCCATGAATATTTACAAATTATGTTTGCCCACATATGAATATATATGGCTAGAGCAGATAAAAGGCAGAAAACCCTATGATAACACTGTCTTGTAAATTACTTAGCAAATATCTTTTTCTTTACTGATTCCATATCCAAACCCAGCTATATTACCAGTGCTGATCCATTATGGCACCTTATTATCCACCTCTGTATGCATCTAAACAGATTTAGATGTATATAGAGGTAGATAATTTTATTTGGATGATCTCTTAGAAATAGGTCATCTAATGCATTTTTCAGTGGGAGATCGTGTAAACTGTCTCTTAGTCACTTGCTAATTTTCTTACAATGTTATAATAATAAAAATAATAATTATTTAGTACACAGCGCATTTCATTTCCAAAGTGCTTTTGCAGTACTAATTAATCCTCACTGTGAGGTTTAATGGTGCATACCAGAGAATTATATCCTGGCTTAATGCCAATTGCCAATCAACTGACAAGATTCTAATTTCAGAAGATCTCCTAAGAGGAAAAAGGCATAATTTAAATTAGCCTGGACAGCAGTGGCAGTTTTTATGGAGAGAATTCATAGGTCTTTAGAGTGCTGTGAATGTCGAGATGCTTGGTTTGAGGGTGAAATTACAAAATTCCAAAGAGATAACAACTTCAATTTTAAAAACAATTATATTAAGAACAGCTAACGCTACTTTAAAAAATATCTTAAAAATATGTGTTTAGAATGGTTTCTTGATTATTTAGGGACCATTAAACCCAGATCCATCATTAGCTGAAAATTGTAGAATACTAGGTTGGAAGGCACCTCAAGTATCTTGTGGTCCAACCTTTCCTGGTAAAAGCACAGTCTAGATTAGATGGCCCAGACCATGTCCAGGTAAATCTTGAGAGCGTCCTGGGTTGGGGAATCCACCACTTTTCTGGGAAGAGTATTCCAACAGATGATTTTTCTCATTGTGAGAAATTTTCTTCTTGTGTTCAAATGGAATCTCACCAGGATTAACTTATACCCATTACCCCTTATCTTTTTTCCATGTGATCCCTTGTGAAAAAGGAGGTCTCTGACTTCTTTGTAGCTACTCTTTTAATACTGGGTTACTTACTGTATGTCACTTGTAGGAGAAGGACTAAAGGTACAAGGACTAAATTATGCAGTCTAAACTAGTCTTGTAGTATGGAAATTTGTTCCACATAATATTTTCTTTTCTGGCATAACTAGCAGAAATATTTTCTACCCCCTGCTAGTGCTTGCATAGAAGACTGAATCATTATAATAACCTGGATCTGTAAAAACACCACCACAAATTATCTTTCCTTCCCCCCCCCCCAAATTTTTAAAACTGTGAAAGAAATTTAAAATGTTAAGTTTTGTCTGCTGTCCTACTAAACTACAAGCAGCTGAGAGTGAATAATGAGGATAGTCAGGATGTTGTGAATAACTTTCCTGCTTGAGAAAAGAACATGAATGCATATTCAAAATATAAGTTTATAGACGGAAGATATGAGAATTTCTGACTTCTGGGCCTGTGTTGTATGCTGTTATTTTCAAGAGATAGAGTTATTTGGCTTGCTTAGATATTCCTTGTTAGTGCAGATTGCTGGTATGCTGTCAGTGAAAAACGGAGACTGACTCAAACCCTTAGTGTTTGATTTGTCTGTCTGTGCCCCAGGAAAGCTGAGACCCTTGTGCCTGACCTGTCTCTTGGTGTCCCTTTGGGGCACTCTGTACCTTCAGTAAGCAGTCCTGCTGGATCAGAGGGTAGTTTCACTGACTTATTTGGAGTCACGTGCCAAAAAAGAAACCTCCTCCTGGGTCTCACACCTTTACCCACTGCCAGGGAATGACAGTCCCTTTGAAGGACTCCCATTAACAGTTTACAGAAAAATACTCTCCATTAATAAAGTAGTGACAGGTTAAGGTTTGAAGACTGCCAGTGATAGTATCTGACTGCAAAAATATATTCAAAGCAGTATCCTAATTTAAAGCACTATACAGACAAGCTCCATTCCCCACTGAAAACTAGCTTGGGATAATCATCCATCACGCAGAGAACACAATTCTTACCAAATGATGTTCCTCTCAGGTTCATCTCCTCCCAGAAGCTATGATGGAGCCTTCTGCCAACTTCTCCCCGTTCTTAACTAACTTCTGATAACATTTCATTGTTTTAGGAGACACTTGAGTGGCTTTGCTCCTACATCTAATTCAATGAGGGCTCTCGTACCCTGGGGGCAGATATCTCAATGTAGTACCTGAGATAACCTTGGGATGGGGACGTGTGCCAGTCCAAGGAGAGCGATTTTGTCATGGTTGCTGGTCGAAGAGCAGGACATCTTCCTTTATCTCCCATGGATTTAAGATGCTGTGTGGCTTATCAGCTGGGAAGTGCCAAGTTTCCTCTTCTGAAGGGTTTTGACAGACCCTGGATGGGATTTCTCCACTCTGCTTCACCCTCCATTTCTTTAGCATTTTAGATTGTATTTGTGGGAGAGGTTGGATACCAACAGTGTTCTATCCAGGGAGTAGCAACTGTATTTTTCCCTCTAAGTTCTGTACTATTATCTTTTTACTCCCAATCACGTTCTGATGCATGTTAAAGCCTTTCATTTTGTGTCACGTTCTGACAAAGGAGGATTTTTGGTGTATGTGTTTGGCTCTTGTAGGAAGTGTTAGAGTGTTGTAGAGAGAGAGCTGAGCAGATACCTACCACCTAAGTGGTTTTTTTCCTACTCTATTTCATTTTATTCTGTTCATTTTGAAATAAAACTCAACTGGGCAGGAGTTTTATTTCTCCTTTTAATGCCTTTATTAAAGTGATCAGCTCAGGATTAGGAAGTTCGACGAGGCGGCCGTCTCCGTCGTCTTCCCAGCGTGGCTCAGAGGAGGAGGAGGTGCAGCTTTGTCCACTAAGGGGCAGAGCTGGGGGTCCACTCCTCACAGGGACGTCTAGGGCGGGACCCCGGTATTTCTTCGCTTTTCCCTGCGTCCAAGCTCCAGGTCCCAGTCCCAGGCAGCTTCTTTGTAGTCAGGGCGAGGGGGCACTGAGGTCTCCTAACATCTCTGCAGGTTCAGCACTCCACTCCTCACATCCACGAATCATTCCAATTCTTCAATTTTATATTTGGCTCGTTGGTTTTGGGGTTTTTATAAGTTCAATAAGTCCCATGGTACCTTGGGTTTCTCAGAATCTACATATGGTAATTCTTTTCTCCTCCCCAGTAACACAAAATAGGGCTTTTACCTGCCCTGGCTAGGTCGTTAAGTGATACAAAGAGAACTATCAACTCTAACGACTTATAGTTAACATAACAAGTAACCCTGGCTAGCAGCTCTGCCTCAGCAACTCTGGTTTTAACAAAATTCAGTTTTTTTCACTAAACAAAACTCCGTTCATAACAGACCCCCCTCTTTTACTTTGATCGAGTTAAAGCTCGCATCAACTTGCAATTTGTACTGATCAAGAATCTCCCGAGCACTCTGGTAATCATGGTTATTTAACTTTGTTACTTTCCTTGGCCTTTTCTGGTTGGTTTGTACAGCTAATACTACTATTTTAATAAAACACAAAAATAAACATAGTAAACAGAGCAATATTACAAGTATACTCACATGGAAAAGGTCTACTTTTTCCCATACCTCTTTTTTGAAAATCCCTAGGTTATCCCACCAACTGGAATCAGGTGTAGGAGTTTGTTTTTGAGTGTTTACACATGTTAATCTTCTCACCTCTTTTGAAATGTTTCTAATAATTGCATTCTTAATCTCCAATACTGCTTGGAGCCTGATAATTCTGTTTAACATAGGTACTGGGGTTTGAACCCGGCCCCTACAATTCTGGATCTTTTCAATTTCTATTGAACTTTGCTCTTTAACATTGTTGTATATAGGAACTCCTAAACTTGATCCAGTTTCTTTAGCGGCATAGCTGCTAGACCAGTCTATTGACAATTCAGTGTATGCTGTAAGGTCAGAGGTCAAAACCAGGTATTTAGAGTTATCCTGAAATGTGTATTTACACAGTTCTTTCATTTTCTTAACGGGGTTTACCTTTTTTTTCAGTACACTTATGAGCTTCATGTGCTTCATGGTAGGTACACTTGTCTCTTTTCTCCACAGAGTCTAATTTATTTAGACTTCCTGGAATCCACCGAGTACCCAAATTTTTTACTGCTAAATACCTGTTACAAACTATTTTTCTTACCAGATCTACTGAGCTTGCTTCAGCAGCATCATATTCAAAGCACAACCAAGCTTCTCTTACAGGGCCCTCTCCCAGGAGTGACTGCCTAAAAGTGGCAGTATTCTGTGTTATCCAATTTATTCTATTTTTCTGATAAAAGACCAATTGAGAGAGGTCACCACCTGGCTAGGACTGATGTGGACTCTATGCAAGCAGCTCACTTCTTTCTCTTCATGAAGGGGTTGGTAGCACTCACTGCACGGCTCTTCTGGGCTCCCCAGAGCACCACCAGCAATCAGAGCCATTATTACTACCCTTCCCAAGAGTCCGGTATGGGTCATCTTGCACAGCCTGCCCACCCGGCCTTGCCTCTTGGGGAATCTCACTGAGAAGAAGCTTCCGAGCTCTTTAGAGTCCCTTTTACCTGCTTCTCTGGCAAAGTCCCTCTTGGTCTGTTCCCTGCTAATTTTGATTTCTCCTAGGGGGGTGCTCTGCAGAGGATTAACTAGGAGTTTTTAAATCGGGTAAACTAGAATTGCTTATTTACCATTTCAAACCTTCCACAAACTTATTTTACATACATAACTGTCTTGAAACATTTTTAACATCTTAAGCTATGTTATAACTCCAATACCATTTATTTTCCCATACCATTCAGTCTTTATGACTCTTCCTCCTGAGAGTCAACTTTAAATCTTTTGGTCCTTTTATTACAGTATACTGAGACAAATTCACTTGTGATGTGGTTGACTCTTGTCCAGTGCCCGGAGGTGAGAGTGGTGTGGTGTCTGGCCCAATGCCAGAGGGAGAAGCTGATGTCGTATCTGGTCCCGTACCTGGGGGTGAAACTGGCCCTTTTATTCTCGTAATGTGAGTCCAACTTTTTTCCCTGGTCCGCACAGCCGAATTAGTGATGAGGAGTACCTGAAAGGGGCCTTCAAATTTCGGCATTAATGATCCTGCATTCCATGATTTTATCAAAACCCAATCTCCTGGGCTAATGTTATGAACCTTTGTGTCCAGAGGGGAAGTTTGGGGGAGGTATCCCTTTTTTCTAAGTCCTTCCAGAGTTCTTCAAATTACCTCCAAATACTTTCTTGTAGCTTCTTCCCCTTCTAGATAGTCTCCCGTGCTATATGGTGTTAACAGAAATGGCATAAGGTGAAATTCTTATGTCAGACCGAGGTCTTGTTCTGATGCGCAAAAGCGCTAGGGGTAAGCATTTTAGCCAATTTGGTTAATAGTTTTGTTCATCCGCTCTACTCTCCCAGAACTCTGGGGGTGCCACGGAGTATGTAATTTCCATTTTATTCCTAATGCTTCAATTATATTTTGCAATGTTCAGGACATAAAATGTGGGCCTCGGTCTGAGTCTATAGTGGTCACCATTCCATATCTGGGGATACTACCATCCTCCCCTCTTTTGGAACAATCCCGACCCCAAATGAACTTGCAGATCCCTTCCTAACAAACTTTTTCGAGTTTAGGCAGATAAATGAAATTAGCTTCCCACTCTCTTGCGTTTCCAATTATTTTTACATCTTCAATCACTGATGCTCTAAATGGTTTTCCTCCAGCACCTAAAACTTCACAGAATTTTCTCCCAATTTCCATACCTTTCGGTATTTTGTTGAGACAGGACTTATCTGCTCCTGTATCAACCAAAAATTCAAATTCTTCATTTAGGGGTCCCACTTTAAAGTTTACCAAGGGCTCTTCTAGATGTTGAAAGCCCCTGACACCCCTAATCATCACCTCTAAGAACTCTTTCTAAGTTATCTTGTTCCCTGGCTATTGCCACATCGAGACTGAGCTTCTTACAAAACCTCCTGATGTGTCCTGCTTCTTCACAATAATAGCAGCGCTTTTCACTCTCAGAGGTTTGAGGTCTCTCCATTTCTCTTGTACCTGACTGCCTGAGAGGCCTATCTTTGCCCCCTCCTGGCGGTGGACCTACCCACCCCACACTATCTTTTACCACCTTGGATCGTGGTATAGAATTGCTTGCTCCCCCGCTTTCTCTAGCCACAGCAACCATGATTCTAGCTTTGGCCTTTGCCTTTTCTTCGTCCCTCCTTAAATACACCTTCAATGCCTCCCTTAATAACTCATTAATGTCCCTGTTTTGCCATTCTTCAATCTTTTCCAGTTTCCTCCGTATATCTGGCCAAGATTTGGTAACATATTGGACTTTCAGTAGCATTTGACCTTCTGTGGTGTCTGGGTCTATTCTAGAGTACAACTGGAAGTTCCGCTTTAGGCGATTAAGCCAAGCAGCAGGAGTTTCATCCTTTTCTTGTGTACCCTCAAATGCCAATTTGGTATTAGTTCCTTTGGGAACTGACTCTTTGATCCCCCGAATCATTAAAGATCTATATTCCATCATGGCCTTCCTCCCCTCCTCCTGATTAGGGTTCCAGTTGGGATCTGTTAGGGGCAATTTTTGTTCACCGGATTGCACCTGGGGTCCTGGACGGTTATCTCTCTCCCAAAGTCTTATGCCAGCCGCCCTAATCATCTGTACTTCTTCTGAGGAGAATAATATATTTAAAATAGAATTCATCTCCCCCCAAGTGTAGATATTTGGACCTAAGAATTGATCCACTTGGTTGGCTATGCCCACTGGGTCCTCAACTAAATGCCCCAACTCTTTCTTAAATCCCCTCACTTCAGAAGCTGTTAGAGGAGCATTCACAAAGCCAACACCTCCCACTGCTCCTCCCATAGGAACTTCTCTGAGGGGAAAAAGTCTCTCTGCCTTAGAGGTCTTGGATCTGGTACCACAGTAAGGCCCATCTTCAGATGCCAAGGGATCTGAAGTTTGAGGGATATCCGGGTTACCCTGAACTTTCTGCAGATCAGCAGGTGTACCGGACAAGGAGGCATTTGTATCCCAACTAGGAGGAGGTAAAGGGACAGCGATAGCAGGGGGAAAAGAGTTATTAGGCGGAGTTAGAGAAGGGGTAGAGAATGCAGCAGGTGGAGTAGTCACTTGTGGTGGTGCAGAAGGAGTAGAAGGAGGAATTTGAGGGGGCGGTAATGGGATGGCAGCCGGGGGAAGAACCGGGCCTGCCATTGGAGGTGCCTGAGCAAGAGGATTGTAAGGTGGAGGCGCAGCAGGAGGCAAATAATCTAGGGGGTCCCATCTTTTACCAATTTCAGCCTCCCCTCCTTCATTCCCATCTTTTTTGTTCTGCACTTTACAAATTCGTATTTCTTTGTCTTCAATAGCATTCTTTAACCAGCAATCTACATACAGTAATTGCTCAGGATCAGTATCTCCTCGAGCTGTCAGATAATTACTCAGTTGCTGACATATCCACTTGTCTCTTGTCCCACACCAAGGCCATCCTCCTTGCATTTCTAATTCTGGCCAGACTTCTACACAGTAGTGGATTATCTTTATCTTATCTAATCCCTTTGTGTCTTCTGTCAAATCCCATTTTTTTAACAGTTCCCCTAAGGGGCTACCGAGAGGTATATTCCTTAGTCTCTTGCCTGTTTTTTTACTATTACACCCTCCCATCTCTTCAGATCTCGAAGGTGTCTCTACCGACAGGTAATCTCAAAAAATTTAGCTGCCTGAAGCTCAGGACTTTATACTGTAAACACTGCCTGATGTAGTGTGCCTAACCTTCCAACCCCGTATCAGGACTTAAAAACAAATTCCCAGCCTACCGAGCTTCCGCTGGGATTTGTGCCTGGCCTCCTGCACCAGGACTTAATATGCCTGCAGGGCTTGTGAGGTTGCCCGAATCCTTCGTGGGACTTTCGGGACTTATTTGTGCCTGGCCTCCTGCGCCAGGACTTAATATGCCTGCAGGGCTTGTGAGGTTGCCCGAATCCTTCGTGGGACTTTCGGGACTTATTTGTGCCTGGCCTCCTGCGCCAGGACTTAATATGCCTGCAGGGCTTGTGAGGTTGCCCGAATCCTTCGTGGGACTTTCGGGACTTATTTGTGCCTGGCCTCCTGCGCCAGGACTTAATATGCCTGCAGGGCTTGTGAGGTTGCCCGAATCCTTCGCGGGACTTTCGGGACTTATTTGTGCCTGGCCTCCTGCGCCAGGACTTAATATGCCTGCAGGGCTTGTGAGGTTGCCCGAATCCTTCGTGGGACTTTCGGGACTTATTTGTGCCTGGCCTCCTTCGTCAGAACCTTTGGGGTGCCGTGCCACTCATACCACTATTTCCTCCGCACGCCCGGAGGGGGGGGTGCCCTACTTCCCCCTTAGGAGACGACTCACTCACGCCAATTCCACACGCTTCCCCCTGTTCCCGGCTGGCCCCTTCGCAGGAGTCCAGAAACGCGGTACTGAGGGGTCCACAATCGCTTCGGAAGTCCAGCTGCCGGCCTCCGTCTCATTCACACACACACTCACTCGTCTCCCTCGCCCGTCACCAGATCTCACCAATCCGGTGCTCCTCTGCGTCACTGGTCCTGAGCCGATCTTCTTCTCTGGTCCTGATTGCCAGCTATCCTCGAGGTTCCAAGATGGCCGGTCCTGGTGTCCTCTGCAGGCGTGGCGGATCCCGGACGAGCCCCCAACTGAAATAAAACTCAACTGGGCAGGAGTTTTATTTCTCCTTTTAATGCCTTTATTAAAGTGATCAGCTCAGGATTAGGAAGTTCGACGAGGCGGCCATCTCCGTCGTCTTCCCAGCGTGGCTCAGAGGAGGAGGAGGTGCAGCTTTGTCCACTAAGGGGCAGAGCTGGGGGTCCACTCCTCACAGGGACGTCTAGGGCGGGACCCCGGTATTTCTTCGCTTTTCCCTGCGTCCAAGCTCCAGGTCCCAGTCCCAGGCAGCTTCTTTGTAGTCAGGGCGAGGGGGCACTGAGGTCTCCTAACATCTCTGCAGGTTCAGCACTCCACTCCTCACATCCACGAATCATTCCAATTCTTCAATTTTATATTTGGCTCGTTGGTTTTGGGGTTTTTATAAGTTCAATAAGTCCCATGGTACCTTGGGTTTCTCAGAATCTACATATGGTAATTCTTTTCTCCTCCCCAGTAACACAAAATAGGGCTTTTACCTGCCCTGGCTAGGTCGTTAAGTGATACAAAGAGAACTATCAACTCTAACGACTTATAGTTAACATAACAAGTAACCCTGGCTAGCAGCTCTGCCTCAGCAACTCTGGTTTTAACAAAATTCAGTTTTTTTCACTAAACAAAACTCCGTTCATAACACATTTCAGTGCCAAAAGAAATCAGAGTTTGCAAGTTATGACAGTGGAGGCTCTCTAGGCAGCCCTAGTACTTTATATTGAGAAATACCTGCAGAAATCTTCCTCAAGAGGCTGAAAAAACTTGTTTAATTTCCACTGACATTTTTACAAGTGTTTACATAATGTACAGTAGTTTCATTTGTTTAATGCAGCCAAGAAGCTGGAGAGGCAATTTTTCTAGCATGATGTAATCAGGACTGCCACTGTTTTTTTCCTTAGGGAAAAAGAAATCCTACCAAATGTATGTACCATATTAGAGACTTCAGAAACATGAATTACTTGACAGATTGTTAGTCTCTAGCCTGTAAACACATTTAGAGTATTTTTAAAGACATATTAGCTACCTGATAGAATGTAATAACTCCAAAGGGTTTTACTTCAGTGTATCGTATGGATACAACCAGGGTCCTTAAAATACAACAGAAAATAATATATCCTTTATCCAAAGGGAAAGCAGCAGTTGCCTCAGAGGCAACTGCAGTCTGTTTTATTCATCCTTGTAAATCAAAGTTGGTCTTCTTTAGAGCTGCAGCCAGGAATGTGTCAACTGCAAAATTTTCACTGTAACAGTTTAAAACATCTCTTTGGTAGCAGAGGCAGGATTTATTTGAGTAAATGGTGTAATGGTATTCTTCCCTGTGAGGGTGGTGAGGCTTTGGAACAGGTTTCCTGAAGAAGTGGATGCCTCATTCCTGGGAGTGTTCAAGGCCAGGTTGAATGGAGTCTTGGGAAACTGGGTCCAGTGGAAGGTGTCCCTACCCATGGCAGATGTGCTGGTACTAGATGGTTTTTAACTCCCTTCCAACACAAACCATCCTATGATTCTATAATCTGTAACTCAGTTGTCCTCATTAGAGACAGATATTGCCTTTATAGTCTACTGTGGAAAAGATGAGGATCTTCCAAACTTATATCTGTGACAGATTAAGATGTGTCATGTCCTAGAACATCTGTTTCTTGCTGCTGATGGTAACCAGGACTACTATTACAAATAGCTCCAAAACTATAAATAAATGTTGAGTTATGGTGAAGTGCACACCAGATAACTTCATGTCTCATGCATCCTTTCCAGTGTCTGCAGAATGTAACTAGAGTAGAAAGTGTGTAAAGCTACATTAATGAGAGACAGAATGGCTAATTTCATGGAGACAAAAGCTTGCCTTGAAAGAATTAGTGTAACATTAATGTTTCTTAAATCACACTTTAATTTGAATTGGATTTTTACCTTCACAGAATGTGCTGAGTTGTAAGGGACCCAAAAAGATCGTTGAAGTCCAAATCATGGCCCTTCACATCACCATCCCCAAGAGTCATACTGTGGGCCTGAGAGCATTGAAACAATTTCTGAGCTCTGTCAGGCTGGTGCTGTGACCACTTCGCTGGGGAGCCTGTTCCAGTGCCCAACCACCCTCTGGATGAAAAACATTTTTCTAATATCCAACCATCCTCATTCTCATGGAGGATTATCTTGAGCATGAGAGCGAAGAGGTGCAGTTGCTTACTGCTTAAATCTGGAAATTTGCTGATGAGAGTCTTCAATTATAGGTTTAAAAATCATCAGAGGTAGTTTAACTGAAAATTTTCGACTAATTGGGGATGAAATGGAACTCACACATTTATCAGGAAACAATTTTAGACTTCTAATTAGACTTTCAAACTTCATGCAGTATCATCTTTAATTATAACCCTCTTTATAATGGCTTGTTATTCATTTATGGATATAGAATTGCTTCCTTATTGCCTGATTGAGAAACTTCAGTTGGTAATTATTCTCAATTATTTGATGTGTGACTCAAGTTGGAATCAATTGACCAAATATAGATAAATAGTGACATTTAAGATGCATGGTCTCAAGCTTCCAAAATGCTGTCCTATCTGTCCTCCAACTGCTGCCCCAGGAAGATATGTGGCATATCTGACATGTGGATATCTCAAAAATAATAAGCTGTTTCAAATGGCACTAGATGCCTATTTTTGGCACCCAAATGGAGTCCT
Organism: Setophaga petechia; assembly: GCA_024362935.1. NCBI lineage: Eukaryota > Metazoa > Chordata > Aves > Passeriformes > Parulidae > Setophaga > Setophaga petechia. The sequence continues at coordinate 19,782,956 of JANCRA010000002.1, forward strand.
TACAATACACAGGGATACGTTCAGATAAATGCAATTACAACTACAAATATTTTAATTAGGCGTTATTTTTCTGCCAAGGCTTGCATATTGGACTTTGTCATAAAAGAGCCACACAAAATAAAAAGCTACATGATGTTGTAATAGATATTCTTTACTGAATATGATCTTCTTAATACTATTTCCTTTTATATTCAAAGTAAACTTCCAGCATATTTCTTCTCCATATCTACTTCACATTTACTCTGTGTTTTCTACACTGTAATAGCCTGATTTTTTTATTAACACCAAATTATGACAAGTTAATACTGTTTATTTTAAAAATGTTACTCTTTGATGCCTCCTTTAATAATATCTTTTCAACTGATTATATTCAATTCCATTTGAAGAGAGGAAAGTAAGATTGAATTCAGAAATAGTGGAGTGGAATGATGCTCACTACATTGCAGTTACTAAGTGCTGGTTTTAAATACTTTGAGAATTCAGACCATGCTTCATGAAGTCAGAGCCTGCTTCAGTCAGAATCCTCAATTCCTCAGCCCTCTGAGTTGCTAAGGTCACTGCACAAAGCACTTGGAAGGACTGCAACTTGCTGATAGTAGGAATGTGATTCTCTGCTAAATTCTCTGAGAGCAAACACCTGAATGCTTTTGATTAAATATGGAAAAGCTACATCTAAGCTTGGAATTGAAATTTAAAAGGATTTTAGAAGACATTTTCATACTATTTTCTTTTCCTTCCTGCGCTTTAATGTCTTGGGGTTTAAAATTGGTCTTTTAACTAGGAAAAAAAAAGACTGTTGTCCAGGGAACTTGGAAAAAATTACCTGCAAAAGTTGATTAAAAACACTAGAAAAATGGAAATGTGGCATTGTTCTGTTCTCCTGGTTATGAGAACACGCAGAATAATCTGTTTTGGAAAATCACATGGCACCTGTAATGGAGCTGTTGTGCATACATAGTTATAATAAAATTTTGACATATTTGTGGAGGCTTTGGAGAAATTATTTCAGAATTTAGTTAGAGTATTTATTTTAAGCTTTAACTTCCAGGCTTAAATTTCTATAAGTAGATTTTAAGATATCTGAGAAGCAGTTCCAAAGTCTCTTTTCCCAGCCCGGCGCTTAAAGAAGGAGTCAGAGCTCTTCATCTCTCGGCCTTAACGTTGTTTATTAACTCTTATCTAAAAAATTTTCTTTCTGCCCAGCAGAGATCTACTCAGCAGGGCAGCCACAGGCACTCTGCCTGCCCCCGGGGTGGTGTTATGTCTTTATAGTACAAACTACGTGTGCAATGTTTACAATTACTCCCCAATACCCATCACCTGTGTTAGACAGTGAGCTTCTACTCTAAACCAATCTCTAAGTGCCAACATCACTACAGAAGATGGAGGCCAAGAAGAAGAAGGAGAAAGGCTGGACACACCCATTTCCCTCCATCTTGTCTCCATAACCCCCCTGTACCAAAATCCCAAAATGCATAATTCACCCTGTGATAATATCACTAATATTCTACTTAAACTCTGGTGGCTTGCTGATCTTCATAGAAGGTTGGTAATTTGCTCCATGGGCCATAATCAAACTCAAAGAGGCATTTTGGGCTCTGTGCCAGGGTCTCTGAGACCCCTGGCAAGGGTCTTGGCTGCTCAGGACAGCCAGAGGGATGTCCTGAGTCCCGACACATATCCATCCATTATTTCTCTCTCTGTGTTTTTCATCTGCTTTTTTAGTGGAAAATCTTGTACCTTCACATAAAATCTGCATTTAAAAAGTGAAGAAAACAATGAATGCTTAATTTTACCCTACATTGATGTTTGCTTAATCTTATCAAAATTCTGCAGAAAGAATAACATGAGTCAAAGACAGGTTTGCCAGTTTTGATAAAGTTTTCCCACTTTAGAGGTAAGAAAACTGAACTGATAAAAATGTGAAAAATAAGTGTCTCAGAAAGTTCAAAACTGTGTTGCAGACTTCTGTTTTATATTTATTAAACATATAAAAATATTTATTGCTTTGATAGTTACAAAACAAATAGTTTTAATTTTTGTTTCTTATTTTTTATATATAACCTAAAGATGCTTTGAAGAAGCATCTTTACATAATGAAGTTAACCCTAATGATGTTTTTATTTTTCATTTCAGTCTTCAACAGTAAACACTTTGGATCAGAAATTGTCTTGCAATTCTTCAACTGTACAATACCTGGTATAATGGTCGATAGTAAGATTTTTAAGTACATCAGAGTACAAATAAATAGGAAGGTTCTCTTAAAGCAATATTGAAATAAATATTAACACAGAGAGAATTTCCTGCCCACATTCTCTTTATATTCATAGTAAGAAATACTGTTATATGAGCCAACTTTTCTACAAGGAGGGAATGCAGAATAGATCCATTGCCTTACTTTGCCAGCTGAATAACTAACAACCCCCAAAAAAGTGTATGGATGTAGTACTAGCCTGGATGACTCTTTCCCTGAGTCATGGTGGGGATTGTAACACAGCCAGTCTCATTCTATCTAGTTCAGATACAGTCTGTAGATTATAAGATTTCATTCACATTTGAAATCATTTAAGTTTAACAAAAAAAAAAAAAAAAAAAAAAGGAAAGAGTTTTGTACTCTATATAAGTTTTTGGGGTTTGTCTTTCAAGTTTTTCCTCTTTGAGAACACAGGTATTGACATGACAGATGGCCTCAATCTTCTTTGTATAATCTATTTTCATCTATTTATTCATGGTTTTAATTTCTAGTGGCTTTAATTGATAGGCTAGATTGTAAAGCCAGCTTTTAAATTCTGTATGCATCATGAAATATATAGGTAGTACAAATAGTTTCTGAAATTAATTTCAAACCCTACATGGAATTTTATAGAGTAAATGGTATGAGGTTTTGTTTTTTTTTTTTAATTTGGGGCTGCATAGATAAATGATTTCACACAATTCTGTGCTTGTGCCTATGCTGGCCATTGGAGCTGCATGTGTTCTTCCAAGACAGTAGAAGCACCACTATCTTGTAGAATTTTACTTTGAGCTTACACATAGCTCAGCTTAAATACAGCTGCCAAACTCCACTGCCTAATTTAGACTTTATCCTTGTTTTTGTAAGCCCAGCAGGAGCATTTGGTTAGATCAAATTTGCACAGACTAAACAGGAATTTTAGGAATGCAGGATCTGCTATACTGTGCCAAACCTGAGATTTGGTGTCCTGTTTCAGCAGTGTCTGGTGCCAGAGAGCCAGCTGAAAGTGCCAGAATTCTCTGAAGACTGGGTCGTGGGGAAATGCCTTCCCCCAGTCTCAGTAAGGTACATATGCACTGTTTGAGGCTGTAGCCCTTGGAATAATATTATTTCAGTTGAAACAATCCCTTTACCCTTGTTTTGCATTTTGATGTCACCAATTGCCCTTTAATGTTGTGTGATGAGAAATGAGCCCCACAGAAGTGGTCATTATTAGGTGCTCCTCTACATTCCTTAACCTATATCAGATCCTCTCTAGTAACTTATGTTTGTAGCTTGTGTTGTACAAGTTTCAACTGTGCCAAGCAGGTTTTACAGTACTGTTACCTGTTGTGATGGAATTTAACCTTTAGCTTTACTGTGGATCTGTGGAATAATTTACTGTTTTATAAGACTGATTTCTTGGAATATTGCAACTTCTGCAAAGACTTCTGTTATATTCTGCTGTATCCAATGGAATTGGATGACCAGAAGTGAGAGCATTTTCCCAGATGATGAAGGATAATCACTTCATATAACAGCATTAAAATATTTAATTTCCTTCTCTGTTTATGAGGGATTGTAAAAATCTCCTTCAGTGAATTCTGCTGTGTGTTAGTGTGATTGCTAAGCATGCAAAATATTGTAAAATGCTTTTTCTATGTTATATAAAGCTCTGTTTTATAGGAATTCAGGCATTTTCTGTGTGACTTTCCATATTACGATGCAGAATACATCACAAGATAAAACTGGATTGTGATCAAATTGGTGTAGTTTCCAGTCTGGAGTAGGCTAAAAATTGTGAAGACTGTTCTCAGGCAAGAATGCTTGCACTGTTGTAATTTAATGAGAATTTATATATTATAATGCTATGCCTCAATATGATGGTATTTCATGACATAATTTGTCTGTCATTCCTGAACGTTTTGAAAAAATCCCTCATTCCAGCTGTCTCAGTCTGACAGTCTGGCAAACTTGGTTCTGTCAAAAAATGCAATTTATCAAAGAGGACTTCAGTTTCCATGAGCAAGTTCTGAGACCTCACTGAGCAGAGCAGCTGGGTAGCAGAAGAACTGAACTAATAAAGCAGTATTTTTTATAAGAAAAACTAGCAAGAGATGAAGAATATTTACCCTTAGCCCTGGGAGTAGTGCACTGCACTAGGCTGTGTAACCAAGCCCTATGAAAACAGAGATATTAAAATCACTGGATAAGCAGTGCTATTTTCAGGTCTTTTGTATGTGTGCACATAATTAATTTCCTTTGCCTTCTTCTGCTGGATTCAGGTTTAAATATCCAGGCTTCCACATGTTTTCCCAAAATAGACACCAAATTCACACCACACTTTTGAGCCTAATGTGGAGCTTTCTCAGAGGTCTGAAAGGAGATTTAAAACGATGTGTTTCTACAAGTGGTGGTTTAAAGGTAAATATTTTTGTTTTGTTTTGTTTTTGGTTTTGGCGGCCGGCCGGGAGCGGTTGAATGATGCCAGCAGGTGTTTTTGGGATGCTCGCAGGACGCGGGGGTTCCGTGCGGCCGCTCGGGGCCGCTGCTCCTCCGCACAGGCTCCGGCAAAGCGGGCAGAGCGCCCGGCCCCGTCAGCGAAGGGCTGCAAGCTCCTGGAGAAAAGCCTCAACGTGCTGACTGATCACCTTCAGAAATGGCAACACTGATTCCTCTTTTGTTTTTTTTTTTTTAAATTTTTCTTTTTCTTTTTTTTTTTCTTTTTTCTTTTTTCTCTTTCCCTCCTGTGTTTTAAATGTAGTTAAAGCTAGGTTTTGGTGTCTGGCTGAACAGCCCCATCATAATTTAAGTATGAAACAGGAGCACTATAGCACTTTATTTCCTTGACCTGTAAAGCATCTCAGAATGAATGGGCATTGCTGCTGTTTTGCTTACTATAATGCAAAGTCAACTTTGGTATCCTCTTTGCAAAGGTCGTTTCCTTTAAACATTTTTAATCTGAAAAAGAAAGCGAGCTGCTCTTTATAGCAAAAAGTGTGAAAGATCTTAATTTTAAAAATTGTATCAAATTTGAGGTGCCAGTCAAAGGTAAACTTAGACTGCTTATAATAATCCAGTACAGAACTAGTTATAAACTCACTGAAGAAATTTATTCTGACAAGACAAACATCTTAAAAACTTCTCCCAGTTGGTTCTGAACATTCTGTGGTAAATGAGAAAAACATTATTACAGTGGAAGTTCAAGATGAGAAAAAGCACTCCTTCTTGCATGATTTCCCAGAAGATTGTTTGCTTCTTCTTAAAGTTCAGTTAATACCACAAATGTGCATCACCTGGCAAAACAAACACATCAACCCTAAGAGAGCCACTCCATAGCTCTCAGTATGTATTTATGTTGGCACCATAGGACTGTGCAGCTGCCTGCAAAGTCACACCTGTGCTGCAGAACAGGAGGGTGAGGGCAGAGGGCAGAGGTAGGGGAGCTTTACCAGAAGAGAGCAGAGTCCATCTGCATCAGCCCCACAACCTGCATGTTCTGAATAGAGGAGACAGGATGGCTGGGTTCAAGGCAAGTACTGTAGAAATATAAGGACTAGGGAAGCCAAGGTTAAACTGTTTTTCACATGATTTGTGTGCATTCCTATTAGCAGCCACCATGTACAGTAGGGTCCCTGTCAGTAACAATGATATCCCTTGCCCTGTTCAGCCCAGTCCAAATGAGCACTGGAAAATACTGTTCAAAAATCAGCATAATGGGGCCTAGAAATACCAATAAGTCATCAGGAGCAGCCTAAGGAAACATGGGCAAGGTTACCAAATCTGAGAATACCAATGTGAAGGTGGACAGAATACAGGTAACAGCTACCCGAGGACAATAAAATGCAGTTGGAAGCAGGTCATTGAAGTATCAAATCTTACATTAGAGTCTAGGTTTTGTATTAATTATGTGACACATAGAGATACAGGTCATATAAATGTAACATATCTATTATATATTATATGTATATATATGAGGGTTCTGCATGCAATCATAAACTTGTTGAAAGGCATTGATGTGTGTGGATATGGGATGACTTTGCTAGCTAGGTGATTAGAGGACTTACAAGATTCCTGCTTCCAGGATAACTGGCTTTTTAAGAGATTTGCATGGGATTTTTGTTGGTATGTTTTGTATTAGTGAAAAATACTGTGAATCAAATTTATTCTCAAGTCACTTGGCCAGAGGAGGAAATCACTAAATCTGGGGTTATTGTGTGGTTTACATGAAGAAATGCATCTCCTGGTCTTTTAGTCTAAGAGTTGTTTTCTGCTCCAAGGTCATAGACATAGAGTGCCAAAATCAGAAGTGAAATAGATGATGGTGTGGGAGATATACAGATGATTCAAAAGGTGTGTGGATGTGGCACTTGAGAGTACACTTTAGTGGTGAACACAGTGCTGCAGGGTTAATGGCTGGACTCAATCATATATGTCTTTTCCAATCTTAGTGATTCTATGATTCTTTGTGAGACAGAAAAGTTGGATGTCTTGCTTTGCTGCTCTGCTTTTCACTCATTGGTTTAACCTCTATGGTATAACCTCTGTTTTAGCCAGGAAACTATGCCATCCTGTACTTCCCCTTAAGGCTGCAAGCATTTTTCCCTGGTGCCTGTAGGTTTTGCTCAAAGCATCATTTGTCTCATCCTTGTACACTGACTGGCCATCCATTGTTTCTCTCTGTGCTTTTCCAGTGGTGTAAACACATACAAAAATTCCAAGTGGCTGCATTTCTGCAGTCAGAAGGCTCACTGTTCCAATGAGCACCAGAGATACACACCTGCTCCTTTAATTTTGTAGTATATTCATAACTCACACTCTCCATGTGCTCTGTTGAGTGTTTACCCTGGAGTATTTGCACGCCTATTTGGTAAACCAGTATTTGCAAAGGAAATCTTATTTGCCTTCAAGTTATCAAAATAAGTATTAAATTTATGTCCCATGCCTCAGGTCCTAGCTGCAGTTTTCTTTTAGAAAAGAGGCCTCCAATCCTTCAGTACTCCCTTCCTGATACTATATTGAATTACTTATTCACATCTCAACAACGTCTTTGGAAAGACGGATTAATAAAGAAATCAAGTTGTTTCTTTTTGGTGGAAAAAACCTATGTCTATATGCCTATAAATCAATCTGTGCTTAAAAGCTATGCTTGAAATCTAAGCTGTACTGTAAAGCTAATGATATGTCAAAATAGTTCAGAAGTAGCTGTGCATTTTGCTGGATGTTGCACCAAGAGTTAGAGAGGGATGATGGCTGCATAAGGGATGCCCTGATATATGGACCTTGGGAATCCAGCATGTTCTGTGCCTTCAGGGCCTCTCTTTTTAAGTCAGGCAACCACTGGAAGGGAAGGATGGGGAATAATTTGAGCAAAGCAACTGCTGCCTCATTAGTTCTCATATTACCAGTGCTGCATAGCAGCCTGCATGATTATGAGTGCAAATCAGCCAAACGTGTCGCCAGTGGAATTAGTGACGGAGGCTGGTCAGTAGTTTGTAACTTATCAGTGTGTGACCTTCCTGGGGTTAGGGGCACTGGCCTGACTGCTGCTGAAGGAACAGAAAAGCTTGTGATGCCTTTCAAGTGCCCCTTAACTTGTCAGATGCAAGGCACTGCCTATTCCTTGCTGCTTCTGCCCAGTTCTGAGACACGTAACACCCGCAGCAGCTGCCAGCCCTTGTGTGCAGTGCTGCTACCTGAGCCAGGCTGGACCTTAAGGTCTGTGTCTCATATCATCTTAGTAGAAATAAAAATGAAAATGTGTGCTTTGAGATAGAGCTTATTAATTTCATAGTTTTTAATAGGCCAAATCCTGGGAAAACAGTGGATTGTGTTGTGAAAGGACTTTGAGTATCCCAGTGAGAATTGCTGAATCATATTTAAAGTGATACTGAGCGGAATTCACACCACAAATTTTCACTGACATCAATTCAAATGACACAGTGAGTTATGGGGTTCTCTGTAAAACTTAGCTTTTCTCTGGATTAGTCCCAGGAATAGTTTTTCCCAATCAAATCTTGAGCAAAAGCTGAATTATAAATTTGGAATCAAAACCTCATGGGTATATCTGCTTCTCTTTCCTATAGTGATTCAAGTTTAGAGATTCAAGCAATTTCAGAGAACGGTCTTACAAAGACTAACTCAGGGCAGTCAGTACTTTCTAGCACTCATCCCTTCTTGTGGTGTTTTGTTTTGTTTGTTTTTTTTTTAATAACAAATGACATTCAAAAGTACCTTATGGTATGATCACCATATTCAGAAGGAATTTTTCCATGAAACATGATCTTAATTACTGAAATACCACATGCAGGATCTTGATAGTTCATAAAAAGCAAAGTAACAGAAATGTTAGAGCTAATATGATGATGTGTGACCAATGTGCACATTTTCTGTTCCTGTCCACAGAGATTTAGTATTTCACTGCTGTAACACAAGTCTGAGCTAGTATTAAAAGTAAGCTATAAGTACCAATACTTGTCCATTAATTCATCAGATTGTCAGCATACACTGTTTTCTGTTATTCAGTCTGTCAAAACTATTCTTGTTAGAAAATTGCTGATAAAGAGCAGGAAATATAAATCTGGAAGGCTGCCAAGAAAAACAAAATTATCAAGGATAAACGGAATAAAGGGATTTTGACTTTTAAAAAATTGCTTTTAATTCTTTTTAATATTAATTTGCATTACTGATTGATTTAGTATAAGTGCAAGATGTTGAAAAAATCAATATTTGGTCCTCAGGAGAAAGGATACTTCTGTCTTAGAAGCAGCATGATGGTCCTGATTTTTCTGACCTGTGTTTACTCAAGTTCATGAGGGAATTATTATGTACTAATCAAAAGCATCAAAGGCAGGACTCAATGTTAAATTCATTAAAATGTGATTCTACAGAGGATTCCAAACTCTTGTATCCTGGCTTTTCTATTTTAAGGTAATTTTTCAGTTTCTTTTTTTAGTTGCACTTTTCTTTCAAGCATTGGAGCTGATACTCTAGGAAACAATGATGTTTCTCTTTAGTGTTGATTGAATCACCATGACAAATATCTGAAGCTACAAATATGAGAACCCAGTGTTTATACAGCAGATGCCTAGAGGGCAAGGTGCTCAGGTGCAAACTTCACTGCAATGGTACTGTGCACTGTCATGGTTGGGTATTCTGAAATGTGGGCTGTTGAATACAGGACCTGTTCTTCATTACTTTGTGTGTCTTGTTGAAGCACAGCCTGAGGAAGTCTTTACTGCAATACACTGTTGGTGAAGGCTACTCTCAAAGAAAAGAAAGTTGGAAAAGCATCTGAAGAAATAGCTCCCTGTCAGGTAGTGTACCAGGCTAGCTGGAGTCAGCTGAAAAAGGCAACCAGTTGCAGCCCCTTGTATCAGCTGAGGAGTGGCACAGCAAAGCAGAGGAGTGCAATAAAGAGAGATTTCCTGAAATAAATGTAGAGAAAGTGAGTGATGTCATCTTCTATATAAGAACTGTATAGTTTAAGTGAAGCTGAATCACTGATGTTTTCTGCTGGAGAAGAAAAGAATAACCTGGACACAGATAAGACCTTTGACTGCAATCACAGTAAGTACTTGTGGTTTCTGGCCCTGGGGCCATAACAACTGCATCTGGTGTCTGGCAATGATGCTGTGAGAGCACTTATGCAGTTGCCCCCCATGCAATGCTCAATCTAATGGCCACTCACACAGGAGAACATTACAAGTGCCTGCACGCCTCCACATTCAAAAAATGGGCAGGAAGCATTCATTTTATGTTTGCTGTTAAGTTTAATGATTTGTGAAATCAACAGACACAAAAATCACCCCCTTTTGCCAGGTATCAAGTTGAAATTATTTCTTTTTATATCCATTGCTTGCCCTTTTATCTGCTCCATTTGAGACTTTTCAGAAATGCACTTGGGTGTAATACCCTAAAACTCTTAAAGGAAATTGCTTTATCCACTGCTTAAGGCAGGGCTGGAGAGCTGTTTTTGATCTACAAATACTATAAAGTGACAAAATGAAGACTTAGTAGGGAATGCAATGAAGCTTTACAGAGATCATGTTGGCAGCTGTTCAGCTTTAGGTTAACACATATTAGAGGAGGGGCTGCAATTGTTCAGCTGAGTCCTTTTTTAAATGTAAATACAGACCAGCAAAGTTCAGAACTGGTCAAACTGTTGCATAGTTTTCATCAAGATTTTGGAGTATTGAGATCTTTGGTGTTGATTTTTTGTAAAGTAAGCATAATAACAGAAACTCATTGCAAGAGTATTTTGACCTAGCCTTAACTTAATATGCAAAAGGGGTTTTCCTTTGCATGGTTTATAATAGTAATATTTACTATATAATGACACATATTTGCTATATACTTGCACACATTTTCATACATAGATTTCAGGTAGTTAAGGACTGAAATCCTCTTTCAACAATGGATCAGTGAAACAAGATTAAATATTTTGTCAAGGTTAGTCAGCCAGAACTAGACAGAACTGCCATTCCTACTGTTAAGCTGGGATATCCAGAGGGTCCTGTGGACCACTTTGTGAGCTGTGTTAATATGTGACTGGCTCAAGGTTCTGTTTTGTCAGGTTGCTCAGGTAGTCTTATGTGTAAATCCAGAGGCAAATTTTGTGTCCAGGTAGTCTTAAAATGACTCATTAGAATTTGTATTTACAGTACCTATAAATCGACCAGTCTTCCTTGCCTGCATCTCTGCTGAAGCTCCTGGTATTATGGAAGGGGATTTTAACTATTATATTCAGTTAATTTTGTATTTCCTATACAAAATTAACTGAATATAATAGTTAAAATCCCCTTCCTCCACTAAATTAGCTTCCTCACTAAAGCACATGCTGAATAAAATCCTGTCTTCTCAGAAAGCATTACACAGAATTAAACATCAGCATAAGGGAATGAAGTGTCAGCTAAGTGATTCCTGAGGGATGTGCCACACATTCTTAGTAAATTTTAAGCATTCTATTAAAAAAAATAAGAAGCAGTGCTGTTTTTTCTTTGCTTTTGAGTATTTTTTCATTTATTATTCCTTAGAAAACAGAAAAGTCTCATGGATTTCAAACCATTTGCAATGGATTTAAACAGAAGGCCATGGATTTACTTTTATACACTACTGCTCTGAAACTCCATGACTATATGCACCCTGGTAAATAAAATAAACAACATTTTGACTCTCAGGGTAACTAGCTGGCACAACTTGTATCCTGCTACCTTACCTTTCTTCCCACACAAAGCAGGATACCTGAAGATCTCGTTGGCCTATTTTGTGTTCAAATCCATGTCTAGGTGTTATCTGGGAGCATGAAAGCTCATTAAGTGCTACTATAAGGGAACCAGCTGCAGCTGAGCTTGTGCTCTGGCCCTATTTAGTGGGCTGTTACAGCTCTAGCATATGTGTACTTAAACACAACAGATGTTATGTTCACAGTTTTCCAACCTGTCAGAAGATTTGTTGAACTATGTTCAGTTGGAGGAGTTAGGAATGTCATACTGGCCTTTCACTTGAGGAGAATTATTATCTCAGGAGATGCTAAGAATTTTCAGAACGTTGATTCTTCTGTAATTAGCTTAGGACTATTGTGCAAAGTAAAGTAGCAAACATTTTGATTATTCCTGTTTCAGCTGAATCTTGGGATAGAAATTTCCTAATTCTTTTTGTCATCTGTTTTGACTCGATATTTTATACTTGATTTGACTCCAGATACATATTTTTCTTTTCTCTTACTGTTTTCCTTTAGTTCTTATAATATTTTCTTTGTGCTGTTGTAGTGGGTTGATCTTGGATGAATTCCAGGCACTCACCAAAGCCACTCTATAACTCCCCTCCTCAGCTGGGCAAGGGAGAGAAAATGTAATGAAAGGGTTGAAACAGGAGCAGGGAGAGATCATTCCACAATTGCAATCATGGGCAAAACAGTCTCCGCTTGGGGAAATTGACTTCATTTATTGCCAATCAAATCAGAGTAGGATAATGAGAAATAAAACTTAATCTTAAAAAACCTTCCCCTTACCCTTCCCTCCTTTCCCATCTCAGCTTTATTCTTGCTTTTACCTACCTCTTGCCTCTCAGCACCTCAGGGGAATGGGGACTGCCCTCAGTTCATCACATGTTGTCTGTGCCCCACAGGGTCACAAATTCTGCCAACAAACTGCTCCAGCATGGGCTTCTGTCTCCACAGGGACACAGGTTCTGCCAGGAGTGGGCTTCCCATGGGGTGTAACCTCTTTTGGGCACCCACCTGCTCTGACATGGTTTCCTACTTGGGCTGCAGGTGGATCTCTGCTCCACCACAGACCTCCATGGGCTGCAGGGGCACAGCTGCCTCACCAAGGGCTTCACTGTACACTGCAGGGCAGTCTCTGCTCTGTTGCCTGAAGCACCTCCTGCTTCTTCTTCTTCTTCCCTGACCTTGGTGTTGGCAGAATTGATCCCTTCACACGCTGTCACTTTTCTCTCTGGATGCTGCTGCACATTTTTTTTTCTTCTTCCTAACTGTATTACCTCAGAGGTGCTACCTGCTGCTGGTGGGCTCAGCTTTGGCCTGTGGTGGGTCCACCTTGGAGCTGGTTGGCATTGGCTCTGTTGGACATGGGGAAAGTTTCTGGGAGGTTCTCATAGAGGCCACCCTTGTAGCCATCCTGTTACCAAAGCCTGGACACCAATACACCTGTCTTAAAATTTACAATTTTCTACTGTTTATTCTTCAAATGCTTGAATGCAATTAACTTTCATGTCAAAATGAATCTAATATTTCACTGTGGTATTATCTGTTAAAATAAAGGCTTCATGAAAATTAATTATCAGAGGTTTTGGCTTCTAGAAACCAGAGCTTAAGGTATAGTAGCTTATTTTTCTTTATTCTTTTGCCTAACCATATAATTTCCATTCATTATTACTATCATAAATGTAATGTCAACACTACTTAGATCACGTTCATGCTTTATACAAAGTTTTCTGTTAATTTAAAAACACTATTAGTAAATGACTCTTAAAAGAAGTTCATGTGCAGAACATCATTCAGGCATATTTGTTTCAGTAAGAATACTGACATTTCACCTCACAGAATGTAATTTGACCTTGTCCAAATTAATTTTTGATAGATTTAAAGTAAACAGAAATCTCTTTCAAATTTTTTGCTATATTTTTGCTAGGCATATAATTAGTGCAGGGAAATGAAAAAATGTCTTTTAAATGGTGAAAAATGCTTTTTTTCAGTGATGAAAAAGACAGAACCCTCTTTCACACAGGAAAAGGAATCTTGTATTTTGCATTAGGATTACAATCCAGGATTAAAGAAAAATATTACAAATATCTACACTAATCAAGAGCTAGAACTGGGACATTCAATGTTTGAGATCTATCTTTTCAAGAGTTCACAGTCTTTTCTTACCGTAACCACGGTAACAGAGATGGAAATTGTACTGGTCCTGCAGTGTCAGCCTCAAAAATTCCCCAGACAAAGCCAGGCAGTATATTTATTTGGGCTTAATAACCAAACCACTAATGTGATTTCAGTAGATACTTTAGTAGGATGAGCTGTCTAGTTGTCATTTCTTACATGTCTTTTTGATGTAATAAATACTTTAGTATGCAACACATAAATTCAGGGCTGATTACGGTAGTGAATTCTTTCATAGAATCATAGTATCATTAAGGTTGGAAAAGATCTCTGAGGTCATTGGGTACAATCATTAACCTAACACTGCCAGGTCCAGCACTAAGCCATGCCCCTAAACACCACATCTACTTCAATGATAAAAGGAAGTTAGATTCTCTTACAGCAGATCCTGTTCACCATCGCTAGAAGCTCAGAATTTAATTTCAAACCATATTAGCAAATCCCAAAATTTTGTTGGGCATCTCCAGTCCTCCATGATTCTGGGTCTTCATTTTTGTGGGGTTAGCAACCACAAAATTCCTGAAAAAAACATACTACCTTTTTCTTCAAATGTTGGAGATAGGTAAATCCCTGTTTGAGAGTGCAAAGCAGAGCACTTCGTCATGTTGACTTCCATGGGACTTCCAGTGCCACTGAACATTCTTGGAATGTGAAATAATTAGAAAAAATAACAAGTGGAACTGTTTAATCTCACAGCACTGTTCATGGAGCAGCAGCAGCAGGGTTTGATAGCATAATGCCCTGTTGGGAGGGGAAAAAAAAGTGAATAGACCTACCAGGAGAAAAGGGAGACAAAGTGGGAGAGCGGTGTGGAAGGGAACAGTGCTGGGGTCACAGATGAAGACCCTCACACTGGGGCAGGAACCCCCCTGAAGGGATGGAGAGTCCCTCCCAGGGCAGAAGTGGAGTAAGAGCCAAGGAGCAGTGGAAGAAAAACAGCAAGAAGCAAAGGGGAGACGAAATTGGCACTGACCTGGAGCTCCTGAGCCACCCAGCATCTCACTGAAGGGTTTGGCAAAACAAAGGAAAATGAGACTGGGAAAGTGGCAAGAGAGATATTGGGCTTGAGTCTGAAGAAGGGAGAGGCAAAGTGTTGACTTAATTGTTTGCTTTCTAATATTTTCAATACCATCATCAGTAATTAGAACTTAATGTTAAAAACTGTCAGTTACTTAGGTGAAATTCCCTGAATCAGGAGTCTTCTGCTCGCAACACACAGTTATATGTGCTATATCACAATATGCAGTAGCTGATTACGCTTTCTAATGGAATATATGTATTTATTTGTATGGAGGAAGAAGAATGAACTGGGGAAGCTTTATTCTACATGAGAGAGTGCCATATTATGAATGAATGCGCACTGCTTAGAAACAGTGGGAAAACATGGCTGGAAGTGGTGCCTCCAAGAGCTGGTAACAATGTTTTAAGTCCAGAGGGCTGGTGCCAGTTGCTTATTTGGTTTTGCTTATATTATGTTCTACTACTAGCCAATATCAACACTTCTTATTTTATGTCTTCTGCTGTTGTATTTTATTCTAGGTCTCTCTTGAACATTAGATCACCATCCTGTGGAAGAACTAACTGTATTGTTGGGCTGCAGCATTGACTACTGTTCCATATGGAATATTAGCTGCAAGTACTGCTGCTGCAGTAAGGTGGCTGCAGGAGGTTTGAATCCCTTCCGGATGTTACATTGTCCAGCTGACCTCCTTGTGTTTGACTTCTTGCTCAAGAAAATGTTCTTGGCTGTACAACAGTCACAGTCAGAGTCCTGTCCTTATTCTGCAACCTCACCTTATCCTGGATACATCTGGACAGTGGGTCACATTGCCCTGCTAAATCCACTGCCTGGGAGAGAGGGCTGTGGAGCAGAAAAAAGATTTTTTTCACATTTTTATGGGAGAGAGACACTGGAATCATATCCATATGGAAGCCACTACCAGCAAAACTGGATTATAGGAGACATTATTTGTTTTATTATCATGTTCACTGCATGAGACTTGGTAGTGTGAATCCAGATAACTGTGAGACAAATGAGAGAATAAAGCATGTGAGAACTAGTGAGTTTACAGGAATGTGACCACACAGGTCTGTCTTCTTGAAATATAGCATTTTAATGATGAATGTGATGATATTTGGAAAAACAAATCCCAGTAAACTGCAAATAAATTTTTTCTATATTTTATTTCTTTCTTCCACCCTTCTTGTCTTCCTTTTCCCACTAATTTAAAGAGAAATGGTTTGTAAAGGAGGGTAAGTACTGTTACATAAGATATTATTAATAAATATCTCTTTTATGGAACCATTTTTACTCAGAGTTACTATATGTTAATTTATCACAGAATGGTTGGAGCTTTATGTGTTTGTGTACAGTTACTAAGGTTTTAGAAAATAAGGGAAAATCCCCAAGAAGTCTCCGTCCTGACTAAAGAAACTTTAGTTGACTATGGGGGCTGTTTCTTGTGAAAACTGCACCTGTACCATATTCTCAGGAATATATTCTCAGTTTTCTCACAGAAGGAGGAAGGGGAACCCTGGATGCTGGCAGGTTTCCCAGTGTACTTGCAGAGGTAGTCTGGGAGGGAGAATGGCAATCTGCTCAGCAGGGGTGTAGGAGGTGTTTATAATCAAAAGCAACACTTTCAGACTCCAGTGGCAAAGGAACATATTTAGGGAAGAGAAATTCAAAAGGCAGCTGTTCCATGGATTGCAAAAGCCTCAGTTTTGTGGCTGTGCAGTGCATGACTGAGGGTTTTACTGCCTAGGGGAGAATGGGGAGAGGCAGCCTGTGCAAATAGCTTTACATATTACAGCTCTGCAGGGTTGATGCCTGTGTTTGGGTGTCCAGCTGACTTGAGATGGGGATAGTTCACTGACCTCTTAGTTTACCTAGGTCTTGTAAGGCAGGCTTTGAAATCTCCTGCTACTTTTCATCCAGTGACTTCCCTAGTAATTTATGTTCAGCCTTTAAAGGAAATAGATATATTAGATAGATAGATAGATAGATAGATAGATAGATAGATAGATAGATAGATACATATATATAATTCCCCAAGAATCTGTCCATTAACCTCTGGGGACAGACACAATGTCTGTGGGAGCTAGAATCTGATTCTCTCCTTTACCTTTTTCAGAGCCTAAGCAGCTGCAGGATGATTGTGTCTTAATTCAATTATTTAAGAGAGCAACCACAAATCAATTTTTCTGTGAGCACTCATGTCCTTTAGACAGGTGGCACCAGGAGCCCTATAAAAATTATCTGTCGATGACACAGAATTGCTGCTAAGGCAGATGTCAGTGGCAGGGCCCTGCAGCACATTTCCAAGTGGATCATATCAGAATGAGACCAAAGACTAGAAAAACTGGCTTGAGAGCTCTACTCTGTGTACACTATAGATCTATTTCGTTTCCCATCTGTACAGTGGAAATGGTGGTCCTTCCCTGGGGCACAGGGAGATGAGGAGAAATGCATTAAATTCAAAGCTGCTCAGATAGAACAGTAATAGAGGGAGAAATGGCATTTTGGAACTACACATTTTTATTGCATTATGATGTTCAGGGCAAGGGCTGCCTCCATGTCTCCAAAAATGCCTAGCATATTTTGATCAGCATAGATAGTAAGTAATAAAAAGAATTAAAACTTAAGGATATATAAGAGGAGTGTAGAGTAGAGCAAGGAGATGGTGGAAAATGAAGAGAGACTGCTTACTGTCAGCTTTGATATATTCCAATTTAAATATGGTACATTTCCCTGGGCTTTCCTTTGGCTTTAAAATATAGGTTAGTCTCCAGCTGCTCTGTACAGAAATTGAAACCCACTCAGCAAATGAATGCCTCTCCCTACTCTCCCAAGCCAAGAAGAAAAGCTTCAAACATCTACATGGGTACCGACAAAAATGGAAATGGGAATGTTTAACTCACAAGGGTATTGTGGACATTAATTAATTCATTTATTTAAGTGAGAAAGTATCACAGAAGAACACAAATAAATGTACCAAGTGTGAGGTTTTCTTCTTGTTACCATTTCTTATACAGTGTAGAAAGTTGTATCTCAAACCTTTAAGAACTCTGAATATAAAAATTGAACATTTCTGTGAAAAATTTTCCCAAAGAACATGGGTATACTATTTCTGAAGGACAAATTGACATTTACTACCTTAATCGGGTTAGCACACAAGTGGTAAAGCAAACAGCAGCATAAAATTGTAATACGGATCTTTCTGGTCTCCAGTCTCCTATAAAAGCACAGGAAATATGTTGCTGTGTTAATGGTTTTGAAGTGCCAGCAGATATTCACATGGAGACAGACAGGGAAAACTCTACTAACTGTCATTTTTATTGCAGGTGAAAACAATATCTCCATACAGGAAAAAAATCAGGATCCAAATATGTAATTAAAGTTACAGATATAACAGAGAGATAACCTGGTTTTAGTAGCCTCAGCAGGATATGCTGTTCACTACCCGTATGAAATTAAATCCAGCTTGCAAGAAAATGTTCACACAGAAACACTTAGATTTTTCTCTTGTTTTTGCTAGTTAGAACTTATGTGTGTAATACCTGTGTAGCATATGCAGAAGGCATATATTTTGGTTTATACTGTTATTACTAGAGCTTTAGCTTGGTTCAGCACCAGGAAGGGTGAGTTTCAGCGTTCAAGTAAGGACTAAGTGCTTGTGTTAAGTATTCCTGAGATGTGTTAAAATGTATCCTCTCATATTACTGACAGCGTGGATCAGGAAATGCTCTAAGTACTGAGTTAAAGCTGTACAGGGGACACTTGGGGCAATAAATAAAAGTGCCACCCATTTAATGTGGTAGTCATATAATGGATGCAATGGTTAACTCACAATGTGTGCTCAGGGTACCTTTCTATTTGAACTCTGCCTATGCTCTGTTTCCTGCATCTAGAAAAATGCTTAGGTCCCAGCTGACAAAATACAAAGTTATGTAAACTTATCTCTGGTGTAAATTAGATATTTTGATTTACTCAGATGTTTTGAGACGGAAATGTCTTTTTGTGACAGAGATTAAAGTGTGCTCTTCGCAGAACATCATTCCAAAACAAATACTCTTGCTTGGGGATATTTTCTGATCAAATAGCTTAGAAATGACTTAATATTTTTTATGTTGAATACTTTTTTGCTGTTAAGATTGAAAAAAAAGCATCAGATCATGGAAATGGCAATATTTTAATGAAAAATGTTTTAGTCTGAAAGTTGCAGAAGAGTTTGTCATCATTACTGTCAATGAAGCAGAAACATTAATGTGCTTTCTTTTGGAAATAAGTGTCACACACAACATTATTGTTTAGAATATACACTTCTCAAAAGTCCATATTTTTCAATTTCTCTAGAAATTTTGCATTTTTCCAAAAAGCACTGTGGGTATTTAAAAAATCCCTACTGATACCACATTAACTTCTATCTGGATGCTGCATATTTTTGCAAAAGCCCGAGTTTACAAAATTTCTTCCTTCTGATGATGCAGCTTCAGAAATAAGTTGTTATCCAGAACACTCATCCCATTTTATAACACATGGGTCTCACTGGTTACTGATTGAGTGCTCATCTGATGGGTGCTAATAGACACATTTGGTTGTTTCAGTTGTGAATGCCAGCAAAGGGAGCAGTTGGATGATGAAACTGAGGGTGGTGTGTAGCTATATATCACAGGTCTGCCTCAGCAGTGCCTAAGAACTGCTGTCACTGCCCTTTCATATATTTTAAGAGGTGACCAAGGGGTTAGAACAATAAACTCTTACCACCAGAGACAAGATGAAGTAGTTACTCAAAGCACAAGTTCTTCGTGTCTCTGTCTCCCTCACCCCCTCCCCTCCCATTTCTCCATTTCTTGTGGCCATGTCGTATTACATACAAACACAGCAATTAGCAAGCTATCTTCAGAGTGAGAAGAAACAACAAAAGTGAGAGGGGAATGGACAGGTGGTGTGTGAAAGCATGTGTGCTCAAGCCATTCATTATCTTGAATGCAGTATTAATTTGTAAATGTTAAATAACAGCCCAATCCTGCAGTATTTCCACAGACTGCTGGTACTGTCAAATGCTGATCAGCATTTAAAAGAACTCCCTGCCATCAGAGGCTCCAAATGTTGCACGTCTCTCTTAAGCCCTTAGAGTCTCTTTACCTTACTCTTCTGTCTCACAAGTGTCCTAAAATGAAAGTGGTGGTTCTGTATTCCCAGCCTGGCTGTGTTGGCTCTACCACTACCTGACTAAAGGGGATGGAAAGAACTTTCTTATAGTGGGCTTCACTTTGACTGGATCAGCTCCTCCAAGTAGCTGACTTGATTAATTTTAATAAGAGGAAGAGTTTGATAAAGTGTGCTTGTGATCAAGGGAGAAAGCAGTGCTGCAGTATTTTTGATCTGGGGGGATTTAAGCTGGACTGTATCTGTGAATGTACAACACCAGAGCTGAAGGTTTTACCCCAGCTGGCAGCTCATCCCCATGTGGCCACTTGCTCACTTGTCTGCTCCTAGTGGGATGGGGAAGAGAGTCAGAAGGATAAAAGTGAGACAATTTCTGGGTTGAGATTAAAAAACAAAAAATTAATAGGGAAAGCAAAAACTGCTCACACAAACAGTGCAAAAACAAGGAATTAATTCACCACTTCCCATGGGCAGGTAAGTTCAGCCATTCCCAGTAAATTAGGGTTCCATTATATGTACTGGTGACTGAGAAAGAAAGAACACCACAACTTGGAACATATCCACCCTTCCTTCTTCTCCACTTTGCCTTTATATCCTGGACATGACAACATATAGAATGGGATATCTCTTTGATCACTTGGGGTCAGTTGTCCTGGCTGTGTCCACACTTCATGAGGCAGATATTCAAGATGCAAATTTTGTTTGTATGTTGTTATGCCTCTTTAAAAACAAGCAAGAAAATTAATTTTCATCTTTCACCTTGTTTTGTAAACAGTGAATTCTACTTATGAGGGTTTCAGGTCTTGCTTAAAAGTTCAGGTGGGATATTTGTGTAGTAACTCTAACTCACTGAATCATCTCTAGGAACAGATTTTTAATTCAATTTTCAGACTTTCTTTCAAAGGTGCTCAACAGGAAGCATGTAAAACAGAATGACCTGCTAGGTCATTTGACAGTTGGCTCAGCTCAGGGATGAAAACCAGGCCAGAGCAGCCCCAAGAACTCGGGCTATATGAGCTCTCTATAAACATAGGACCAGCTACATCCTCCAGAATTATCTTATCTCTTTGGAAGCAGTGTGATTTCTTTCCAGGGCACAGTCCATGTAGTTCCAGGCATCCATATAATGCCTAATTGGATGAAAGATGTATTCTTTTCCATCACAGTATTCAGAGCACTATTGGCTTTGTTGTAAACCAACTACAGGGTAAAATACACAGTTAACTTTTATGTTAACTTTAACATACCCCACCAGGCTTCATGAGCAGTGCAAACAATTCTTTCACCTGATATGTTTCTTTCATCTGTACAATAGAAAAGTTGTAATAAAGGCCAGTGATAGATTTTAGAGCATTACAATGCAGGATTTATGAGAAGGTGATTTATACGGCTTTATCACATTTGAGGTAGTAATTATGTTTGCCAATGCATTTCTCAGCCTAAAACTATTTTTTTATTTTAAATTTCATTTTATAAAAAATGTTATCATAAGTGGCAAAAAAATAAAAAGAGAAAGATTTATCATGATAATCTAATCTAACATAAAATGCAAACCTACCCTATGAGAATATTGCTGATGATCTGACATACAAAGTCACTTTATCATTTGACAAGGTTGACAAATATAGAAAGTTAGTCTTTCTTTAGATGTCAGGAGCAAAAATGTCTTTGTTATTGTGTTTCTAGGATTTTTAAGGAAACTATTAATGCAAGATAAATATTTTTTCCTCATGTCTTTTTTATAAGGAATTATCTGTAAGGAAATGGAAAAAATTGAAGAGAAAATTTGGCAACCATACCTCTCCTGTCTGGATCCCATTTTTATAGCTATTTTGCCAGCATAATCTCAATCATGAAAAGTGTTTAAATTTATATTTAAAGGTTTGAGGATGTGTTACATTTATATGTGTCTGATATTAAGATGTGCAGCCACACAAAGGATGAAGAAGCATCAGACAAGCCAAGTTAGAACTAGCACAAGGCAGATAAGCTTTTAAACCTGATGTACACACTTGTTACAGGGGGATCTTTGGGTTTTAGACAGGCCTTCAGGTCTGACAGTGGAGAGTTGCTGAGGTTGAAATATTCAGAAAGGAAGAAGAACATTTTTAGATGCCTAAGTATAGTGTGCTATTACCTGAGAACTCTTCAATAAGGGAAAATTATGTTAGTTTATAACTTGTTTTGAAATAAAATTACTTTTAAAAAGGAAGGTGCATAATGGAAGATTTGTAAAAGCTGCATCCAAAGTTGTTTTGCTCAGAACAAAATTTCAAAGCCCAGAAATCTCAAGCTCCAAGGCATATGGCCAATTGGGATTTCACTACCATGTACGTGTTGGATTTGCTGCTATGTCACGAGAAGCTTTATTGCCTCAGGAAAGACTGGAACTGACAGATGCTGTGAGGTCCAAATTACCAACCTAATTACCTGTGCAACATGTCCTCACAGAGACCACTCAGCTGGGAGGGACCGCTGTAACTCTGGCAGCTCCTCTCTCAGTATGTCATGGGTTTCCCATGTCTTGGGGTTGGAGATCTAGAAATTAGGACTGCAAGTAAAGGCTCCCCCAGCCTCCTCCTTCCATTGATCCTTTTATCCCTTAATGGCCACCCACTTCAAGGTGTTTGAGATTCTTCTTTGTATTTCTTATGGAGAAATAATGTCTACCTTTCTATCACTTCAAACACTCTTCAGATATTATACTTCAGAAGATACTGATGGTAGAAATCAACATACAGCATTCAGTCAGTTCTCACATCAGTATTTTGGCCATGAAAACTTTACTAAACTTTTATAATTATGCTTCTCTTTTCCCTTCCCTTCCTTCTTTTAGTGAAATTAAAAGATAACAGAAAGATACCTGAAAAAAAAGCTTCCCAGAGAAGAAAGTAAAAAGACATTAGAACTGATATATTATAATGAAAGACTTTTATAAATAAACATGAAGTAACATTCTGAATTGACAGGTGAAAATTACTTTCTGGTTTGAATTTTCAGAGTGGGAATATTATCAAAGTGTGTGTTTGGGAAGTTCAAATTTATCTAATGAAAACTTTTTGTGAAGATTATTTTTCTAAAGAAAATTCTAATCACTAGTGCTCATTTTGCGTGTAGAATTCTCGCTGCTCTACTTGCCAGCTCCATTAGGAGCTCAGGGTCGGTCTGAGATGCTTGTATGTTACCAACTGCAATGAATTTGCCCCAGGTACAGTGGAATCCATCTCACCCTTCTGTATCTTTGGGGGTTTAAAATGCTTACAGGAATTGAATCTAATTTTAACAAGTAAACAGCTGTGTGAAGTCTCACTTTTTGTGATACACCATTGAGAATGCAGTAGAAGGTGTTCCTGGGGATCTACAGCACATCTTGGGGGGCAGCTGTGGGAATTCTCAGGGACAGGGTAGAAGGAGGTGGTGGGAAGGTTCCAAACCTAGGGAAGACCAAAAAGATATTTTAGGAGGTTCCTGAGGGTAGGATACTTTTCTGTTTGTGTATTTTTGAGAGAAGCTGATACCAGGCTTCACAGCAGGGCTGGAATTAGTTATTTCATTTATGATTGTGTTAGCTCATTGGCTCCGTGTTGTACAGCCACACCAAATTCTAAAGTTGATATGTAGTTCATATATAAGAGCTAAATTTAGTTTTTCTCCAGATTATTAAAAAAGACATGGAAATTGGAGACTGATGTTCAAAAATATGGCAAAAATGATAACCTCAGTTATTCCAGTATATATAATTTTATCCATACAGTTCTCTACCTTTTTTCCTTGTATTAAACATAAATTTTCCTGATAAAAATGGGCAGTGGCTTAAGTGGGGTCTTAAGAAGAAAATTCCTAAGCTTTGAGGAATGATTTCACAGTTTTGTCTGCATTTTTTAAAACTGATGTAGTACCTAAAAAATTTCTTCTGTTTCAACAGTATATTTTCTCCATTACGTTTTAGGATATTTATACCTAATGTCATTACACATTGTAATTATGTAATTGCACAACTTAATTGCACGTTCTCATTATTTCATCATGTACTCTACAACAATTAAGTAATTAGGTCTAATAGTATAAATTAGATCTAATTGTATAAATACATGACAATGGCATAAAAATGGCCTTAAAGAATGGAGAAGACTTTAATCAAAATACAAGGAATGCCTTTTGTGTGCAATCAGGGGAATGTGGAACACTGGACTAATTCTATGCAATGATTACTGGGGACTCCTACACTCCATGGTTCCCATTCCCCATCCCCTTGTTCTGCTGGGAAGGAGAAGATAGAGAAAATAATAGGCAAATTTAAGCCCAAGAAGAAGGAAGGGGGTAAAGAGATTTAAGATTTGGATTTATTTCTCTTTAGTTTTCCAAACTTGAGTCTGTTTTTCCCTTGACAATGAGTGCTGAGTAATCTTGCCCCATCCTTACCTTGACTAATTTTTTCATTGTATTTCCTTTACCCTGCCCAGCTGAGGAGGGCAGTGATGGAGCAGAGATGTTGGGCATCTGTCTCACCACATTATACAACCCACCACATTATTTTTTACCATTGTTGTAGCCACGGAATCCTTCTCACGAGCTTGTCCCAGTCTTTTAGCTAAGGACATGTTTTAAGATCCAGTACTCTTGAGTCACATTCTGTACTGTGACGAGAGTGCTCATGGCCATCACACTGTACTTCTGTTAATGCAGCCTGGTAGTGAGGCCTCAATAATCTGTCCAGACTGTTGGTTTTTGCCACACAGGGCCTGGCAAATTCAAACATGTTTTGAAATTTAGAACCTGTCAGATATTTGCCTTTCTTTTATTAACCCTTCTTGACAGGGAGTAAAGGTTTTTCTGCTAAGTCTACGTCTGAATTGACAGAGAAAGTCTCAGCTCACAAAGCTTCTGGTTGTTCCATGCAGCAGAGGCTATATCCTGATTGTGGGCTGGGTCAAGAGAGGGAAGGACATATGGGCAAGCAACAGGTGTGCAAACAAGAAGACATCATAGTAACACCGAGTCACTGCAAATTTTTTGCCAATATCTCCATGTTTTCATAAGACTCAACTGGACTAAACTGATTCTCTCCTAAAATAGGAAGGAACTTTTGCGACAAAAATTATCTCGTTGAAAAACCCCCCACAGTTTGAACTTCAAATATTTGTCCTTTCCTACTTGAATCACTTTATTTCATAAAAGTAGATTAAAAAAATATTAATTGATGTATTGTGATGTATTGAATTCCCTTATAAAGGGAATATATTCCCTTCTCAATCTTCAAAATCTTTCATATGCCAACAAACTAAAGGAGTTGTTGCAATGGCTTTAAAAAAACCTCAATCTCTATCAGAGGGTCACCAAAATGATCTCTTTAATTTCTCAAGGGAGTGTATATGTGTTTTTTGTAGCACAACAGAGAAGGTATCCTATCTGATGCAGCTTAAATTTATTTTGGGTTCTTTGTTTTCAACAGAAACATTGCACTGGATAGGAAATTAAGAGATCTGGATTTTTTCCTATAATAAATGCTTTCATCTTTCCTTCTAGGGATTCCTAGAAAATCACAAATAACCTAGTATTTAGACTTCTTCTTTTACTTAAACATGTATATCATATTAAAAGTATAAGAAAAGTGGAGAAATACATTATTTTCCTGTGTTATAATCATACCTGTTGTAACATTTGTTCCAATTCTTCCTTTTGTGCACTTGCATGAATGAAAATGATTAGTTCTTTACCCCTCATTCCTCTGTCTGGAATAGAATGCATGTCAAATATATCTCTGTTCTAAGTCCATTGGAGACAATGGGGTTGCAAAGAGTTTGAATGTTACTCATTGTGTTCAACCCATAACCTCATTTTCAGCAGGATAGGGGTAGAGGTTCTCTGTGCTTTTATTTAGAGCTACAGCTTTCATTAAATTTAATTACCTCTCCCTGTGGCTGTAAATAGAAGGTTTACCTTAGGAAATTTAATTCCTTTTTCTGGAAGCTTGTGTGATAAAGGTGTGGTTTCTAAATGCAGGTTTATCCTGCATGGAAGGAGATGGAATCAGGGATATACAGGAGAGGACTATGTTGAAACTGATCAACACTACTGAAAGAAAAATTAAAATGATTATATATTCCAGCAGAATTCCTTCATTAAAAAAGGAATTATCTTCTAGAACTAGAAGAAAGTCAAGCGTACAAAAATAAACTAGAGGGGCACAATGCATAAAATGAATTATTGTGATTAAGAATGTTAAATTAGGTCTGGTTTGGGTCCCTGGTTTTCTGATAGGTACAAAAGTAAGGAAGTTATTTTTTCTTCTATAAACTTGACTGATTAAATAACCTCAGGATAAATCTGTAAATGGCTGTTGTTTTGCTCTTTTGAGCTATTATCATTGCATTGTGCACTGTGAAGAATTGAGTAAGTTTTCTGTATTGACAGTGGTCTTTCTTTTGTTCTTTACCACCCTTATTTTCTGTCTTCCATTATTGTATTTCTCATAACTCCTGTGTGAAACTGACCCCTTCCCTCACTGCCATCACTCTTACTTCAGAGGTGTGAAGGTTTCAGAAAAATTTTCATTAGTCTCTTATAGAAAATCCAAAACTGTAATATCCTTAAAGTGTGTTATACTCACCTTTGTCATTCATTCTTTTCTTCCACTCTACTTTTTATAATTTTCTGCTCAGCTACAAATATCCATATTTATGAAGTACTCATCACCATGGTATCCAAGCACACTTCAGTTTATTAAAAGGATTACGTGATGTGGCTGCTTGTAATAGCAGGGGATTAGACATGATGACGCAGGTTCCTTCTAGTCTCCTGTTTCTATAAATTAATACAATAATGCATTTCCTTAAAATTAGGCACCATTTGGAAGGTCATGACACAACATTTAAAACAGCACCAGTTTTTTCGCAAAGCATATAATGAGGTGTCCAAGGACTCTGCCTTTCCTCTTCTAGGTGGGTTATTGTTAGCAGCAGGTAGGAAAACTCTGCAGGCTTGTGTTACACTTGAATGCCAGCTGTGATGTCCTGGCTCAGGTAGTCCCAGAGGCGGGGAAAATGTGTCAGGACAAGGTACAATGGGTTTAAAAAGAAAGAGGGTAAATTTACATTATGTATTAGGGAGTAATGCTTTATTTAGAGGATGCTGAGGGACTAGAGCATGTTGCCCAGAGAAGTTGTGGACGGGCTATCCCTAGAAGTGTTCAAGGTCGGGTTGGATAGGGCTTTGAGCAACATGGTGTAGTGAAAGGTGTCCACATCCATGACCTCTGAGGTCCAACCCAAGTAATTCTACAATTCTGAGGTATAGATGTCGCTGGTATGACCAGCTTTATCTCTAGTATGTACTGTAGTATACACCTGGCTTGGCTGAAGGTCTCTGAAAGGACTCTCACAAAGGAGGGTTGATAGGCTGTAAATATCTGTGAATTAGCCTTTCTGAATTCGTTATATTTTTCAGTGTTGTTTCAAAAGTCTGGAAAATCCAATACTGTATTGGTATTATAGAGTGAACTTTTTGTTTTCCAGAATGGTCATTCACATTCTTAGGCCAGGCAACAAAGACATTTTAATTTGTATGGGATTGTGTTTACCAACCAGCCAATGACAGTCTAATTGTAGTTCTGCTGATCCAAACAAATTGTTATTGCACTGAACTTGAACTAGTAAAGCATTATAACCATTCCAAGAGGAAGACTCTGTGTGTTGTAATATGAGGCTTATACTAATATATGTTTCATGCATTTTTAAAAGACATTGATAAATTGAGAGTCAAACAAAAATATACCAAGAAAGTAATTTTAATAAATATTGCTCCTTGCACTCTACTGAATGTAGAGGGATAGAACATAAGTAAATAAAGGTAGTATAGAAAGTAATCTTACCCTTACCCCTTACCCCTTACCCCTTACCCCTTACCCCCCCCACCCCCCCCCCCCCCCCCCCCCCCCCCAAAAGAGTTGCAGCTGAGCCAATTATTAAGGATTAGGAGCAGGCCTGATGTTAACAGGCCACAGCTGTAGGCAATCAGAAGAGTGTTATAAACGAGTGGATTGGTTGATTGAGGGGGACTGGAGTCAGTTGGCTACTGCAAGGATAAGAAAGAGTCAGTGCCTGGAGGAGCTGCCTACAAGAAACATCAAGGAGGTATGGAACCCTTGCAATGTAATGACAATAGAACTCTTGAAATAATGACAACAACTGAAGGTTGTTGCTTCAATTCTAGCCTTGTGAAATTCAGGTTCATAATATGAAGGAGCAGGGGCAGGTTCTTATGGTGACATTTCAGCTGAACAGCTCTACATGTGTTCCGTTCATCTCCTTGCACAGTGGACCAGTGTGAGGCTTGTGATGTATGAAGTACAGCAAATGTCAACACCCCTACATCTGAAACTTCAGCTTTGTTTTTTTGTAAACAGAGCTCTGGTCAAACCAACAGGAGATGCTGAAACCTCAGAAAATTGAAGTACCATCAGATTCTGGTACCATTTCTTTAATGGTGTAAAATTTTTTTAAAATGACATGAGATAAAGCTTTGAAGAGCTTCTATATATTAGGAACACGATTTCAGCTTGGATGCTATATCCAAGTTAGCTTTAGATCTAGCTGGCTTAGATGTGGTAAGTAATGAAAAGACCTTGGCATGTCTTTGCTAACCGGGGAATCTTCGATCTCCTGAAATTGGTAGTGCAGATATTCAACTTGTCTTCCAATAAGTCAGCCAAGCACATCATTTCTAGCCAAGTACACTTTTGTGGAAGACTGTTACCTCCACAACCTCTTGCACTGAATGTTAAATACTATTATCAAGTTTCAGATCCAGATTCTCTTACCAAGGCAAAAGAACTTGTTTGCTGTGTGCTCAGGATCTGAAAGGACAGGGAACACTTTTCAGTAAGATGTTTTTGTAAGATTTAGACAGTTTAAAGACAGTTTAAAAAGGCAAAAGTTTTCATCACTTAAAATGGTGTTGCTGTTGACAAAAAAAAACCAAACAAAAAACCCCAAAAAACCCCAGCCCAAAATATTTATTGAGCTGTGGGTGTGGACAATAAATTTTTTGGCTGTTAGTTTGCTAGACCATTGTGGGTATGGTATGATCACTAGTTTGCTAACAGATGGACATCCTTTTAAAGCCAAGCTGTTATATATTTTTTACCATTTTAGTCTGGATGGAAACCAGCTTTTTTACCTTATGTTGTGCTTTTTATTTCTTGTGTCAGAGGACACAATCTCTTCCAAAATGTGCTTCTGAAAATGAAAAACACTTCTGTGGTCCATATGCACTTCTTCACCAGACCAATACTTGCCCTGGGTGTTCCCCTGCTAGAGTAGTGTCTCTGCCTTGACCTCAGGGCCTCGTTTCTTGTCCCATCCTTTCCCCGTATCAGTGGAATGCTGTTCAGTTGATTGAAGGCCAGGTACGACAGACGTAGGAGATGTCATGGCAGATGCCAGGCCTAGGGATATTTCATCAGTCTTTTCTGTTTGTTCAAGTATTCTACCATTCGTTGGTTTTGCCATCTGTCATGCTTTGCCTGGTGACTCTTTGTTCTTACTGACTGTGTGGTAGGATCTGCTGCCTGTATTTGAATAACAGATCCTGGACCAAAATCAGAGATAACGTCCAATGCCATCGTTATTCACTCCCGTAAATTTAAAATTTATGTAATACACAGTGTACTCTAGACATAAATGACAGTGTATATATAAATAGATGTTTTCACTGGTTTCTTAGTAAAGAACTCCACCTCTGAATATGATATAATATACTACCCAGAATATTCTAAAATTAAGTATATTTTGGGTCTATATGCCACTTTTTTATTGATTCCAAAGGCTAATGTCGAAGGCTCCTTGTTGCATAACCTTTCTTGAATTATTTCAAACACAAGAGTATCAGTGGAGACATAATAACTGATACGCAATGAGTTAACATCCCCTTCATTTTCTTTAGCCCAAAAATCAAAATCTACAGTTTTTACTCAAAAAGAAGTGATTGATTGAAGGAGGAAAGCAGTGTGGCTAAAGAAAGGTATGCTTAATTTTGGAATCCTTACAAATGTAAAAATAAATTAACTATAACCAGTATGAAGTAATTAAATGGAACAAATTGGGTGAGATCTTAGCGGCTAATCTTACATAAAAAAGAGGAAAAGCCTTTAATTTTCAGAAGTACAGTACTAGTTACAGGAAAAAGAAGTAAGAAGAGTAAATAGGGACTGACTTGGCAAAATCACAAACTCATTACTGAC
The DNA here is from genome assembly GCA_024362935.1 of Setophaga petechia. Taxonomy (NCBI): domain Eukaryota; kingdom Metazoa; phylum Chordata; class Aves; order Passeriformes; family Parulidae; genus Setophaga; species Setophaga petechia. Next base: position 19,812,981 of record JANCRA010000002.1, read on the forward strand.
ATCAAAGGATAAAAAGTAGGTGAAAAATATAAACCAAATAAAAATGTTAAGGATGTGGATAAGGAAATTATAAAAGAATATATATATAGGCCAACTAGTAGTATAAAGGAATTAGTTATTTAACTCTATCAGGGAAAGAGATTTTGAGGATGATCTGTGTCTTTTTTACTGATGATTGATGATGCTGAATTATAGCAGTGTTTAATATCTGCTTTTTCTACTGGTTTTCACAAAAAGAAATTTAAATAGTGAAAAGTTTTTAGTTCAATGATTACCACAAATTGTTGAAAGAGCTCAGGCAAAAACATGGTACTGTGTGGATAAAGCAGATATTTTCTTATCAATTCCTTGACAAGGTTCAACATAGGCTAGTTACAAAAAGAATAATGACTCTTACTGGTTATTTTGTGAAGGATACCTAACAAAAATGTGAAGAAGTAAGCTATGCTATCTTTTGAAAACTAAAAAAGGAGAGTCAAGGAATCATAGGTCAAGCAGGTTTTTCCTAGATGAAACCTTTTGAACAAATAACAAAACAAGCCTTTGTAAGTATTAGGAACGTAATAAAATGAATAGCAATATACAATTTTCAAAAATGAATTGAACCAACCTAGCTTAATTTCCTTTTGTAGCAGAATAATAGACCTTGTGAACTGCTACTCCTAAGAGTGTCACCTGGGATTGAATAAGGATTTTGTACAACAAGACAATTAGAATTGTTAGGCAAGTCACAGTAAGTCATGGCTGTCACCCTGCCTGACTTCCCAGTCATTAGAAATTCCTGTTGTCATTACAGTGATTCTTTTCATAGTATCTCACTGCTGTGGATTTCTTTCCAAGGTTACAGAAAATGGCAAGCCCAAATTTATGTTTTAGCAGGCATTCTAGCCAACTATGAGAAGGGCAAACTGAATAAATGAAATCACTTTTGAAAAGTGTTTAAAGAAAATTACAGGAGAATATAAAATAACTTTGAATCCTTTCCTCCACTCTAAAGGTCAACAGAGACATTCTGACAGGTCTTTAAAAGTGCTTGCTATGATACAGAATCTAAACGTGGAATAATGGGTACAAAGAGATGTAGATTATTTCTGTTTTACTCACTTGAGTGTGATTTGATTGAATCCCTGGAGGGGAGCAGCAAAGGCCAGATGAGACACAGGAGATTTCTCAGGGGTCAGCAGGGACCCAGGTGCAAGGAGCAAGGGAGCAGAGCCAGAGACCAGGGCCACGTTGGGCCAGGAGGGCAGAGCAGCAGGCAGGTTCCTGGGGCTGGAGGCCAGACCACAGCTCTGGATCAGGCCTGGTGAGGATAACCAGGGTCAGACACAAACTGTTAAGGCTTATTAGTGCCTTCAAGGCACTTCAGCTAGACCTTGCTGTTCCTGTATGATTTATGTAAGCAAAGATGTGCAAAGGCTGTTGGCAGAAATGCCTGTTGTCTATGTGTGCTTCCATGTAAAACCTCAAGCCATTTTCTAAACAGTTTTATAATCTTTATCTTTTTCACCTTACCTGTCACATTATTAAAACTTTTCTGTGCTATGATTAGAGTTATAGTCAACAGTGCTTGGGAAATTTGAAATATTCAAGAATTGAGAATTAATTTTCATTATTTCCCAAGGCTCAGCAGTTTGTCAGAAGCTGTTACTGATGGTTTACTACTGCTCTCCAGCCACTGTAGTTGGCTCATCAGTATTTGGTATCCTTTAAATTGACTTTGCACTGGCATAAGCCGAAGTGGTTGCAGCTTCAGCACTGATGGAGCAGGAAGGATGAAGCTCCTCTACTAAATATATGCCTACTGTAACATGCATCTGACATTTGGGATAAGAGCAAGTAATATCTTTTGAGCCTGAAAATCTTACCAAACAGCTGGGACACCTGTTCCCAGGCACTAAGATTCCTTGTTTATTTAACACAATTTTTCTGTGCCCAAAATTTCTTCGATCAAAAACTCAGAAGATGCGTACACCAAGTTCAAAACAGTATAAACCATGGTAATGCCTTATTAGATTAAAACTAAAAATCCAGGCCAAAGTTTCTGATCTAAGTTTTCAAATGGACTGTGGAGCATATTGGTAAAATGAGAAAGTTCAGTTTATGTTAGAACATATAAGTTATTTTTGTAAACAAACTCCTCTGTAGAGGTCTGAGGGCCACTAAAGGGAACAAAGGACTTTAAAATGGAGGGAATAAAATAATGAGAGAAGTCTTTTTTTATTATAAACTGTATTTGTTTTGCCACTTGTAACAGGTGCTCCTATTACTGTGGGAATCTCTATTGCTGGATGATAGAAAAGTACCTTCAAGGCACGTTCTTGGTGAACAAAATAAATGGTGAGTTTTTCCTATAAATCCTTAAAAATATTTCCTTTGTTGTTGCCAGCTAATTGCTTTTCTTTCACACAGAAATTTGTTCTTTACTACACAGAAAATAACCCTTGGTACCCCTCTTGCAGACAAATAGAATCAAACAGGTTAGTTTGCAAGTCACTAATTTTCTAGACTAAAACTTGTCTCGCAGGAGAGAACATATGACTTAGAAACATTTTTAAAAACTGTTCCTTTTTTTTTTCTTTTTTAGTTGGCAAAAATGTTTCACAAGTCAGTTTTCTGGCACCTGCATTTCACACTTGGTTCAGTAGCTCTGTCTTACATCAGTATTTAATATTTAAACTATTAGATTTATCATGTTTCACTGCTAAAAGAACTTAAAAGTTGTCACTGCCCATCATAGGCTGTGTAGCTTCTTAAGCAGATTGAGCTCTACTGCTATTACAGTATATTGGAAAATGCATTCTTTTTAATTATTTCTTTGAGCTGTAGCTGACTATGCTTCATTATGTACATCATTTGGTTTGAAACTAGATAAACACTAAGATCCCTACCCAAACAATTCTATGATTCTATACTTATATATATTTTATACAAGATGTATGTATAATGTAAATAATCCGTAGGAATTGATGTATAAATTTTACAGTAAAACATTTTTCAGCATTTTGGAATCTAGAATTGACATTCATAATTACCTTGACCTAACTGAACTCTATGAATTTGAAGGAAAATTGCTGCTTAATCAGAATGAATGCCAAGTACTATTTATAGGAAAGGTTTATCAAATAGAAAATGCAGACCAGGAAAAGTGGAAAGGATTCTAGGGAAGGTTAATGATTCATGAGATTGAATCTAAGCTGATAGCTCTTGCAAACATTGTCCCCACAATACTGCTAGGTATAAAGAGAGGCATAGTTGTACATTCCTTCCAAATAAAATTCAGTGGGCTTGTAATATTCCTGTTGTCTTACCTTATAATTGACAGGGCTTCTTTAAGTACTCTTTTTTCACAGGTTCTAGAGATATTGGAGATATTTTTGTGGTGTTTTATTGATGTATTTTTGAGCATGGGATATGAAAAACACATGAAAAACTGAATGGGGTGTTCAGTGGTTTTTTTATTCGATTTTGACTTTCTTGAAGAAAAATTACAGGAGTTGGTACTGCTTTAGGAAAAATAAAAGAAACAATGAACTTCCTTGTTCTAATAAATCCTTTCATTGGAACTTGTGGGAGGACTGTCTGTTAGAATATCAGTGTTTCCTTCACTTCACCAGGTTCTCAGGGCAGACAACTCACTCTCCTATGGTTTTAGTGACCTAAAACCAAGTGAAGGACAATAGCTGGCTTTGTTGAAAGTCCAAAACCTTTCAAACCCTTAATCAGGTGTTGCCTGGATCATTTTCCCTAGGGCCATAACAAACACGTACAAGTAACATTGTGTGCATGACCACCTTTCAGAAACCCAGTTTTGGTAGTAACTGACTTGCTGTCTATGCTAAACATGTTTCAATGCTAGAATACTTAAGAAAATAATCTTCTTCAGCTAGAACTTATCTGCTACTCTTGAATAGTATGCAACACAGGAAGCAAAAAATATGCAGGCAAAGGAAACTCATTGAATAAAACAGTTTATATTCTGGCATAGGCATATTCAAAGATCATAAGCTTACAGAGAATTCATGAGTTGTACAGACAGGTTCTCTAAATAACCAGCAAGCTGTTAATAAGGAAGAATTAAGGTCTTTGAACTGTGGACAGATGCATGTAATTAGAAACAAGATCACATTATTTTTAATAATGGAATGCAAATCATAGCAAGGAAACAGGTGCATAAATGTCATGGACCATTAAAACTTATCACAGGTGCATTATATGAAGTGTGCGGAGAAGCAAGTCAATTCGTTCCTCAAAGACTTCAATAGGTTTGTTGTTTTATAATATGCAATATGGCAATATTTTTGGAAATTAGCTTTTCCCCTAGTAAGACTTTTGCTGCTGGATGTGTGTGATTTTTTTCCTTCATAGTGCTGATATATCAGACTGTGTTCTATATTAACATATGCTATCTCTGTATCTTGAGAATATGAGATATCAATTAATATCTAACCTTTAATATCTCTGAAACCAGCCTTAACTCCCTATATGGTTACTCACAAACATAATTCTTCCAGCTCTTTTGGATGCTTGTGGACGGTTTCTCAGTAGCTTATTTGGTTCATGGGGTAGGATGTGAAATGTCAGCCCCTTGTTTGGCAGTGACTGAGAAGACAGAAGAAAGGACACATCTCCTGTATGCCCTAACCAAGAACAAATAGGTACGGTTGAAGTTTTGTCAGCTGTGATGGCAAACGTGCTCTTGCTGCTCTTTGAGCATCCATACAGAAATAAAATGTAATAGTAAAACCACTTAGTAAAGTGCAATTTGAAGGGTTTATTTAAATATGAAATTAGGAGTCCTAGCCATTTGCATTTTGAGTGCTTCTTCTGAAGAATAGCTTGGCCTGATTCCATAGGCAAAAAAGAGCTGGATTAACATTAGCAGCAATGCAGATCCATTGCAGACTTGCAGTAGTACAATGCATAGTAAATCTGCAGGGGAAATATCCTGCAGGTAATCTGCATTTTTTTCAATCTAGAGCTGGCTCACTAAAAGTTTACTTGTGTATTAACAGTTACTTCACAGTAGCTATCATTGCTGTATTTTTTGCCACAAGATTGATATTGGTGATTGATATAAGCAGTCAATGAGTAGGAAACTGCTCTGAAATATCTGCATCTCCTCCAGAAGCTTATTTTTTAGACATACACTTGCAGAAAAAGGTAATAGTTGCTTTCAAGAAAAAAAAGAGCAAACGATGAAGAAAGTCAAGCTGAAGGATTAAAAGTTTTTTTGATTTCTAAAAACTCAATTTTGAAATGCAGTTCTGCCTAAAGAACTTTTAACTAGATTTAAAAGTGATACAGGAGTATAGCAGAATAGACAGACACAAGCTATGCAATGGGGACAACTGAAGGTACCACCCAAGCAGCAAAAGGAGGCTTAAGAGAGGATACCTCCAACAAGCACAAGCACCCTAAGGTGTAACTGTGAGACAGGACTATTGGGGTCTCCTGCAACCTGACTGGGATATTTACACACTCGAACACTTCTGTGAAGTCCATGTACACAAATGCACAGAGTATGGGGAGAAAGCAGGAGGAACTAGAGATCTGTGTGCAGTCACAGGGCTTTGATCTGATTGCAGTTACAGAGATGTGCTGGGACAGCTCCCGTGACTGGAATGCTGTTATGAAGGGCTGCATGATGTTTAGGAGAGGAGGACTAGGAAGGCATGGTTGTTGAGTCACTCTCTGCATGATTCAACTCTTGGAGTGTATTGAACTCTGTCCTGGGGTGGTTATATTTTTGTGAGCTTTGTGCTCTGAAACATCCACAAGCACATTCATTGCCTATCTGAGTTTAGGTAGATTGTGCCTTCTGTGTAGCATTACAAAAAATTATTCAGTAGGTGTTGGCCCAGACTTAGGTAGAAATTTAAGTAAGTACCAGGGAGGTGGAGGAACTGGACATTTTATGAAACATCACAATCAGACTATTGGAAATTATTGAACCCTGGTGGAAACTGATTTGATTTTTTGATGTTACTTTATATAATATATCAATTTTTTGGGGTTTTTTGATGGAAACAGATGATGTTTTCTGGAAAAAAGAAATGTCCTTGGTTATAAGTGTTTATAAGCTATAAGTGTTCAATTGATAATTCAAAAAAATGTCATTTTCTGAGGAAAATTTCATGTTAACAGCGATTATGGTTTCATGAACATATTCCTTATTCTTAAGAGCTTTTTTTTCTGACACATTTTTAAATTTGCTGTTCTGTTGTTCCAACTAAATTTAACTGTTAAAAGTCATGATCATTGAGTGTGGTGCCCATTAATTACATTAACAAAGCAGCCCAGACCACTCAAAATCACAGTCATATTGATTGTTTTAGAGGAGTTTGCAAACTTTAAAACTCTTAATCTAGACCCTACATAACATGAGCAGAATAGAGCCCAAAAACTGCAATGATGAATTCTCTTGCCTCTGTTGAGAAGAGAAATTGCTGTTCTGGACTGCTGGTGGTGTTTTAATATATATGCTATTTATTTATTTAAAGTGCAGCAGCTTCATTCTTTAAATGCTGAGAGTTGCAGATCCAAAGCCCTGCTCATTAATGTCAGCATGTCAGTGATACTTATTTCCAAAAAAAGGGAATAGTAAAGATTTATTTTTCATGATCAAGGTTAACTGGTTGTTTAGAAACGTGGGGCTGTGAGCTGTGGACACAAAGGCTGCAGTCTGTCTGTCTGACTGCAGAATGGACACCCTCACTATCGTGATGTGCCATTCCTCCAAGTGCTGCTCTCTGCTCAGCTGCATCACTTCAGACATTGCAGGAGAAGTCTGCCTCAGCCAGCTACTCCTCATCCATATTCAGGCACTGAGAGCACTGTATTGTCCTGTGCTGAAAAATCAATACTGTGAATACTGTGTGTGCTGAGCCTATTTGATCTCTTTGGTTGTCATGGCTACACTTCAAGGTATTGATTCATCCACAGGGATCTCAGGGTTGGATGGTCCCTGTATTGAGGCAGAAATCTTTTGTCCTGTGAAATCTAAGCACATTCTACAATGAACACTCTTTCATATATGCTTAGACCACCAAACTGGTTTGCCTTTTTTTTTTTTTTCCTTCTTCTTTCTCTTGTAGGGGAATTGGTGGAAGGAACAATTTCTCAAATATTTCCTGCAAATTCCAGCAGATTCTATGAGTGATGCAGTTGCAGACATGATAAAATGCACAGTGAAAATCATATGGGCAAAATGAAAGAGACTCAAAATACTGCTGTTTTTGCTTCATTGAACAAAGTGAATCATGCACACTGGGTGTATTCTCAGTGGCTGTTCCTTGATCATTTTGTTCATGTATTGGATCTATCCCTCTGGTCAACTTAAAGTAAATCAATTGAAAAGATTCTGATTGAAAAGGACTGTAATTTGCATTAGAACTCTGTATTAGAAACTGCATTTCATAAAGTTTCATACCATTTATTCAATATTTCATACTGTTTACTTAGTTTAATTTTTTAATATATGTATATATATGTACATAAGTGTATTTATAAACATAATGTCCAAAATTGCCTATGGGATACATTTACCCTAATTTTATCCAGTAACCATGGCACTCTATTTAGATACCTTTTTGTTTGTATTCACCAAAGTAACTGATCCATCTGTGCTTGCTATTGGCTTTGATTCCCTGGAACAAGTGCAGCAATTTAGGTAATCATGTCTTAACCACTTTTAGTGGCAGGGAACTGATTAAAGTAATTGGTGAGGTAACACAATAAAATTGTGTCTTGTAAGACCAAATCACAAGTATTTGAGGTCCAAACCTCTACCAAGTAATGTAATCTCCCATAGTTTTAGATAAATTATATTTTATATATTAGCATTTCTGAAATCTAATTATTATTGAATAAAAAGGTGAATCTAGTAGAAATTACCAAAAAATATGGAAGTAAGATAGTCAAACTGTATTTTACATCTATAATCAAGTGTTATATTCTATGAATATGGAGTGTTGCCTTATGTTACAGTGTAGATCTTCCTGTAAAAAACCACATCAATAATGTAAAATGGTGTTGGTCAGCCTATTAATAGAAGAGATGTGTTCCTAGTGTCTTGTACATTGAGAACACTGGGTTTCTCCCTTCTGACAAGGATGCATGCAGACACAAGCATTGAAAATGTTCCCTTGGTTTTGGGTAAGAGGGTGTCCTGGTAAAGGGAGACATGCTGCTTGCATTCGCATCATAAAATTTACCAAATGTGAAGGCTCTGGCTTGTGCAGAAATGGCTTTCTCAGTAAAGTTTGTCTATTCATTCTACTCACTGACGGAGTAGAAGCCAATAAAAAATCCTGAGGAATAAAGGGAGAGGAAGGGCACCTCAGACTTCTGCTTCCTCTGGAATGACAGCTGAGATTCTTTGAGGTACTGTTTTGTTTGACTCTGGCATCCAGCTGAATCCCTCTCCAAGGTGTGTCTTTCCTTCACTAAGGCTTATGATGCTGAAATTTATGGAATTTTTTTCTTCAGAGTCAGGTACTAAGGCTCCCTTGTAATTTCCATCTCTATTTCTGATGTTAATATCAGTAAATATCACCAGTTTGTGTCATCTCTGCTAAGAAGCAAGGAAAATGTCTTCATGGGAAACCTACCAGGTTCCCTAAACTTTAACCAGTTCCAAAGAATTTTGTATTGCATTTATATGAGCCTATGTTCCCTCCTGTTCTCTATTACATGTGTTAGTTTGTGTTTTCTGTGTTTTCATTCTTTGAAATCAATGATGGTGTATAAATACTGGAGATGGTTCTATACATGGAGGAAGTACTCCTAAAGATTTCCTTTTATTTGGTTATCTTCGGATATACCTTTTTGATTAATAAGAATGAGTGCTGAAATTATTTCTTTCTTAGATCTTAAGGTGTTTCTGGAGAAAAACCACGTCTGTTTCTGATAACAAGAACAAGTTAACTTCTCTTTCTATATTCAACTGACTTTCTCCTTCCCTCCCTAGAGTTTTCTGTACTTTTTAGCATTATTTGTGTAATAGGGTGAATACTATTTAATATCTTCATTTGTGAGCACCCTTCTTATCTGGTTTTTTCAAATTTCAGACATTTTCCATGAGAGATTTACAGTTAGAAGATGAAAACAATAATTTTTATTGCCAAAGCTATGTTGTTGGAAGAAGACAGATTCCTGAAAGAAGACAATTTCCTGCAGTTATTCTCATACTGAGTTGTGCTGTACTGTTGTATAAATTCCATTAAATCCAGGGCATAAATTGTTAGGTTATGAAGCCAAGGTGGGTCTTATCAGCAGAGCATTGGCCTGAGACCTCTATCCCCAGGAGGATAGAGTACTGGAGGCCAGCTCGCTCCGACCCGGGCCACGGGGTAAACTGCTAGCTAGCAGGGTGATAACAGCTCTTATAGTGATTGTCAGCTTTTCAGGATTTCAGCTGCTGCTAGGCTTGGCTTTACCGGGCATAGGGCTTCAGGCAGACGGAGAGAGAGGAGAAGAGAAGGCACCGGCTGTTCCACGAGGATGGTTTATTCAGGGGATCTTGAAGGGACTCAGCTCTTCTTCTTCCAAAATTAGTAGGGTACAGTAAGCTACTTTTATACCCTTGGCCAGGCTCCAGATCTGACCAATGGAGAAAGGTTAGGGGCACTACAAGTGACCAATAGTAGAGTTAACAAGACTTTTTCCTTATAAGGGTACAAAGATAAGTTGTGAGTCTGGGGTCAGGAACACCTCTCTGCTGCTGTGTCAGCATTCCAATTAAGTCCTCCACGGTGCCTTGGCCAGGCTTGTGGCGTTTACTACAATTAGGCTTTGTATTAATGCACTCAGAGGGAGTCCTAAGATGTTTCTTTTCAAAGTGTGCAGTTGGAATGGGGTGTTGTGGTTATAAACATGGAGAATAAGACACAGATGATGCTGAATGACAAAAGAAGCAGAAGACCTGGGACTGAGGGGAAATGAGGTAGCAGAGGTTGCTGTGCTTCTGATAACTTCACCCCAAGTTGTGTATTCATACCTCTACTGCAAAATGGAATGGTGATAGTTAAGATCTACTTAAAATCATGGTGGAGTTACTGTGTCTACTTTTCAAGAACAAATTTGGAAAGGAAAAGCCTACTCCATCTTGGGTTTTTTGTGGTGGTGGTGGTTGGTTTTCTTTACTTTTTTTTTTTTTTAGTTTGAAGTGTATACTATCAAGAGGAAAGTAAAAATAGTTCTATAGACTCATAATGCTCCATCTCTGGTTAATGCAGATAAACTAGAAAGCTTTCTTAGGTGTTCAGAAAAACCTGTAGTTCTCTTTGTAGGAGCCTGGGATAATGCATTCATTTATGAACTGTTTGGGGTCTGAATTTCAGCAGTAATCTGCTTAGTAGATTTTCCTGTAGCTGATGCATTCTTAAACCCTGGGAAAACAAGCTGTTGCAACCAGCTAGTGGCCATTTCTACATAACTGCTACAGACTGCAATCTGTCTGGAGAATAGTTTAGCTGCATGTTCTTGCTTGATTTATGCTCACTTCAGAGGAATTAGTAACTCTAAACATGTGTGTGTGCACACATATGCCACTCTCCACAGTCTATAGTGTTTTTTAAAAGTCAGGACAGGTATACCAGAGATGTGAGGTTATTCAGTCTTTGTGAGCTTAGGAGAATAATCTACTCCACAGAGAGGAAAATCTAGCCTAAATCTTGCTATTGAAGGAGTAGATACATCGTTTTTAGCCTCTTGCTTCTCAGGGATAATTCATTATACTCTGAAAATTCACAGTGCCTGAGCCTATTTAGAAGTCAAACCAAATGTTCAATGTCACTGGCAAATATCATACCTAAGTGTATGTCAGTAGGGAGAGAAGACTTCCCATCACCTCTTACCTATTGGATAAAAAGTGTAATTATTTATTTAATACCTCCATGCTATATTAGCAAGTGGATTATAAAGGAGTTGTGTTTGAACCAATTTAAAGCAGAACAACAATTTAGTCTGAATTGTGTGATCAAACCTACCAAAACTTGCATTTTGTGATAATCTAGAGTTAAAATTCTTTCTAACAACAGCAAGGTCTAAATGAGGAGAGAAATGGCTGTGAGGAACTTCTGCAGCTTAGTTCTTCAGTTTTCTTACTAGCAAAGAGAGATATTGAAGTACAGTTCAAATAATTTACTACTCAAATATTGCTTTTGCAATAAGCATTTGATTACAAGGAACTGTTAGAGAGCATCTGTTAAATTGTTTTAAATAACTATGTCACTTAATAGCTTCTAGAGCTGTTAAGGTTTCCTTTTGGAAGATTTTAGCATTTGCATCTGCTGAATGATTTATATCCCTGACATTAGCTTAATATTATGGGGGAAAACACAGTTCAACCTCCGGCAGGCTGGCATGAGATGTGAAACTGTTCCAGGTTGAATTTTCCTTTTTAAATCTTTCATGAAATTCTCTCAGCAGGCCACTGTGCAGCTCTGAAAGGATTTTCAACCTAATAACCATAACTGCTTCAGTCCAGCCATCAGGAAAAAAAAACAAAGGGGAAAAACCCACTCCACTGGAAAACAAGCATTTCATCAAAACTCTCTTCCTGCTTTTACTGCACCATAATAACACTGAATAGGTTTGGGACCATCAATTGTAAAATTATCATTTTTCACCAAAGCAACATTATATTAAATGCTTAATTATTCATTACTAATGCCTGTCATGGTGAAAGATTGGTCCCAGCAATTTTTAAAGCAGTGGGCCTGGGTTTTCTTCCTTGAAGGTTAATGGCTGAGCCCTTGCTTTCATTACCTTCACTGAACGTATCACACCTCATATGTCACAGCTTAGCTTCTTGCTTGCTCTCCTCTCTCTGCCTAGCGACTAAAAAGTGGCAACACTAAAGGTTTGGTAAGGTCTGTTGCATGACTTTGTTTTGGTGTCTGCATTGGGATAAATTGTTCACCCTGGCAGTAAGGATGGGTAACAGCAGAAGTGAGGTTGGGGACCTTGTAAGATATAATAATTCTTGGCTAGGCTGAATCATTCCTGCGGGGGCATTTTGAAAATGGGAGCACTTAGCTTTAAATGGAACAAGATGCACTGAGATTATGAGCAAATTATGCAACTTGCAGAAAGCTATTTACTCATTTGAAATTACATGCATGAAATATTGATGGTGCATTAGTTACATGATGGCAATAAAAGTGGACTGCATTCAGTCTTACTGGGTACAAGGCCACAGGATTACAGCCTCAAGCTTTTTCACCGCAAGCATCTGAATGTTTAAAGTTTGTATTTATCAGACCAATTTCAATATAACCTGGAAATATTGGGTGAAGGTTGTTTGGGGTTTTTCAAAACCTTAACAGCATCTAAAATACCATATAACAGAGAGGTCATTCATTTCACGGACATGGAGAATGGTTGTATTTTTGCTAAGGCTAGAAGAAATTGCTCCTCTTTTTTTTCATACTACTATCCTTATGTACTCTACAAGTAAGTAGTTTTAAAAACAGGGCTGGGCTCACTGCATTTTGAGCTTATCTCCACATCTTTCAAAGCAGCAAGGGAAGCCCAGGTAACAAAATTGATTAGAAGACTTAAAGAGTAAGGAACTAAAACAGTCACTTAAAATTCAGGAGTGACAAAGCAAACCTAACAGCACTATTTCCATTAATATTACCATCACTATTGGAGATTTTGTGCTTGATGCTAATTATTGAATTTGATTTCTATAAATAAAGCCATCACTGTATAAATAATGAATTTTGAACCTATCCATACATGTTCTAGTGTTCTATAAATATAAACGTGGTAATTTTCAGCAAAGCTATTCAGTGCACTTTAAGGGAGATAAATAATTAATATGAATTCCATTTAGTTATTAAAGAGGCACTGTCAAGATAAAAATCATTGGAATTCTAAAAAAAATTCCCTGATTGCCAGTAGTAAGATTTATAAATAAAACCAGAATTATTTGAAATATCTAATTCAGGCCTCACCTTTGCTACCTCTAATAATATCCACCCTTTATATACAATGATGGAAAAAAGTATTTTTGGCCACAGAACAGATGAAGGCCTAGAATTGCCATTTTTTTTCTGTGTGTTTTTCATTCAATCTAGAAATGAAAGTAACTGTTTTCCTAGTTTCTAAGTTTCATTTGTGATTAGGGGTCAGGACTATATTTCCCTTTCCTCCCTCATTTTTATTATAAAAAGAATATGTTAGAAATTTAAAGTGCTGTAAAGGATTGAAATGATACCTTCAATTAAGGATATATATATATGTTACAGTTATGATATTAGGCACCAGAGTATTGTGGTATCCTCCTTTTCAGGAGAGCCTATTTTGGTGGCCTAGCAAAAATGTAGAACTGTCCAGAAGTTCTCATATTTTGTAGCCCATAGGCAGTTTCATGGAACTGCAGAGGAAGTGTATGCAACAGAAATGCAAATTTTGGTTTTAAACAAGTGACACTGTGAGCAGAGAAACCATTCAAGAGTACATTTCAGGTTTGCCACTGAGTGCCAAGTTTTGAAATCAATCTCCCAGTGGCTTTCAGGCAGTGAAGATCACAGTGATATAACAGACTGCAGTTAGGAGGAGTCACCTTCAACAGGACAGTGCAGACTTTGAAGCCAGGCATTTGGATTAGGAGTTCAATGATAGTTCTTGACTCTGTGCTGGGACCATGTTTGTCTGGGAACAGGGCCAAACCTAATCTTTCCTTCCTATGTGCAATACCACTGGATCAGATTCTTTGTCCTGCGCAATCCTGGCCCAAAGTGTGGCTACCCCTTAAAAGAATATGGAAAACCAAATAGGAGATGCCTGTTGGAGGCTGCAGCTGGACGTGGCTGCTTTACAACAGATACCACTGAAAGGCTGCCTTTTTTTCAAGCCATTTCTTACTTAATTCTTCACAAAACCTATATTTTTTTTTAATGAAGACAACCAGGATATGCTTAACTCAGACATGTTTTGGGCTTGCTAACATATTTTTTTTAATTGCCCCATCCTCATATTAGTGCTTTTTCTACTGCAGCAGAGCATCAACGCAGATCACATAATGAAGGCTTTTTGCGGTAATAACATTTAGGATTCTAAGTACTTTTGTTTTATTTCAATTTTAACTTACTACAAAGTATCTGTTTCAGCCAGGCTATGAAAGTAAGTGTTACAAAATATCCTTCTGAGAAGTTTACATAAAAACGCATTTAAAAATCCACGTGAAAAATCCACAATAAATAAAAATTATTTGGAACTTAAATTAAGAAGAAGCAGGAGGAGAAAATAATTATTACTGTGTATCACAGAGATAGCTATTGATTTACCAACTGTTGATGACATAATTAATATTTACTATTTGATCTTAACTCCTTTGTGTTTATTTTACAAAGGAGCAGAGGAGAAAAATTGATGATTAACAGCATCCTTCTGATGCAGCAAAATCCAGTGTATTGTTGGCCCAGCCATTGTTTGCCTATGAAGGTTGCCCAGATGGTTTCCTTTTGTTTATCTGTTTTTGGGAAAATTTATACTTGTACATTTTTTATTCACATTGTGACAGCTAAGCAGAATCAAAATAGACAGAAAACCTTAGTCCCTTGTACATATGTGGATAAAATTCCAAATCTCCTTCCTCACAATATGAAAACAGATCTACTTCTAAACATGTGGAAATAAGAAATAGGGACAAAACACTTAGGGTATTTTTTAGAGCTTTGAAATTAAACACAAAGTATGCTCTTTCAGTATGGCATCTCTTCTCTGTCTGTAAAGGTTAGGTCCCATCACAAGAAAGTCAATAATCTGCCAGCAGCTTTGCCTGCTGGCCTTTTTACTTGTTTAGTCAGACATACATGAGGTACCAGTGGTACCAAGGTTATTCTGCACCTCTGAGAGCCCTGTGAAGGGTTTAGGAGTACCTAAGAATAACTTCAAGATTGCTGGAAAGAGGAGGCAGGGACAACATACAAAGAGCACTGTTCAGCTTACATTCAGAAATGCTTCTGACACTCCTAATAACAAATGTTGGCTGCTGTACTCTCTGGGGAAATTTGAGCACAGTCTGAAAGAGCAAGCTCCAGTGCCAGAAGAGATTGGCTGTACCAGCAGAGAAGCTCAGCTGCAGTAATGCCATGGTGCAACAATGCTGCTGTCCCTGTGCACTGCAGCTGCCTGGGGTGTTCTGTGCTGCTCTGCTTTATGCAGTGTCAGTGTGCCCTAAAGGAGCTAAGGGAGGATCTTTTCAGCCCAGCATGATTTCTTTTCATTCAGGATAGGTGGGCTAGGGTCAAACAGTGCAATATGACTGCGAAGATTAGGAATTCAGAATATGAAATAAGTATTCATCTGCTACATTACCATCCATTCTTGCTGAATATCATGTAGTATACATGGTGAAATATAACTGTGAGTACCATGATTTTCTGGTGCTATTCCAGGAATAATATTTTTATTAGTAAATTCCTTCCCCTTCAGCTCTTTATCTGCTTTCTTTCTCTTTCTTGCTTTCCTTCATTGGGTCTAATCTATCCTTTTAAATAAAGTTGCATAACATATTTGATATAATATACATACTTGCTCTGAATATCATATAACTATCATGCTCTGAATGTTTAATTATTTTACATTTAGAACATATTTAGTAATTTATTTCCTAAGTTTTTTTGATTAGAGGTTCCATATTAATAAGTAAATGGCATCAACACCACCCTGCCAATTATTCTCTCACAGGAACCTTGTATCATCTAAACTAGTTTAACGTTGGCACTGAAAAAAACACCTCATGCTATGGTGCTGAACTCCCATTTCTTTTTCAAGAGTGTATCCTTAGATAGTCAGCACACTGCCCTGAGTGCTTGGACACTAAGGGATAGACTACACAGATTCTGCTCCTAATGAGCACATCCATCTGTCTGTTTGCTTTCATTTTGACTGAATGAACAGGCCAAGATTACAAGAAGAATTGGAGCAATGAAAATAAGTCAGTGTTTTCATAGAGTTTTCTTGCAGGCATGATAAAGAAATTAGTAAGTGGGAAGTGTCTGTCAGTCTGGGGACTTGTCAACAAAGACCATCCTTCCCAGCGCAGTTCTTTTCTTAAAACCCTACATTAAGACCTCAGAAATGCTCTGTTGCCTTCACAAAAGGAAAGCATAAGGAAGATTGAGTTTTCAACAAACTTTTGGAGGAATTTTGGAGAGAATGTTACTTCCAATATGTAAAATAATATTTTTTTCACAGAGGTCCTGATTTTGAGGACATAGCATTATTTGAGAATTGGCTTTGAGATCATGTTTGCAATTTCCTATCAGAGCAGAATGGATCAAATACATTTAATAGTCAAGTTGTGAAAACTATGTACCTGAAAGAAAAAGCTGTGTTCAGGCTCCTAATTGTGCACAATCTTTCGCCTTCTAAAAAGATGGGTAGTGGGGTAGCACATGAAAATATTTGTGCTCGAGATACTCATGCATATTATCCCATCAACTCAATGACATTTGGAAAGAGGGGAAGGTTCCAAATGTTCAGGAAATTAATATAAATCCTGGGTAAAGTTCTGTTTCTTTTCTGCACTCAGAGAGAAAAGAAAACTGAGTAAATCAAAATCTCCATTTCTGAAAGTCTGTTGACTCGGGGAATTTTTTGCTATAGTGTGAAATGGTTCTTCTGGAGAAGACTTACAGTGATCTCAAGTTTATTTAAAAATCCTCCAAGGAAATGGAGACTAAGTGGCCCCTGATTTCTGAGCCTTTGAATTTGAAACCTTAGGGACAGAAATATTTGAAGAGAGGTTACAAAATGATGCTATAATATACAAGGCACTTCAGGCTGGAGAGCTTTCATACTAAAGTTTTCTCTGGTCTCAGAAGGGAGCTCGCTTCTGATATTTTTCTGTTCCTTATGAAATAACCAAGGTGAAATTCTATGAACTACCTAAAAATACATGTTGGTTGCCTTCTTTTTTAAACTGTCTCTTTCAAAGATTGTTCCATCACTGTGGTTGGAAAATAAGACTCTTTGCAAATTGGCAACAATATCTTTCTTATTCCCACTGTTTTCCAGAAAGTCTGATGATGTAGCTGGTAATTAATGATGTAACTTTTTCTATTGAAATGTAGTGATTTCAGAGAATCACAGGCTTTCTAATACCAAACTGTTTTCTGGTGTAAGTTGAAAAGGCAACTGTAAAACTAAAGGTGGTTGACTGATCTATACCACACAAGTGACTAACCAATGTATTCTTATTTCATTCCACATTTTAATATTGAAAATCTTGAGGTAAAAAAAAGCCTGCCGTGTTTATTTCTTCTGGAAGTTCACAGTGTTATCTCTTATGCTTCCTAACAGGAGTTTCAGAAAAAATATGTGACACAGAGCTGTCAAACGTGAATGAAAACTTGAGGTATTTGTCATTTTGCCTGTATTGATCCACCCTTAGTCTGTCTGATACAATCTTCTTCACTACAGGCAAATCAGGGCAGTACAGAAGAGTCAAAAGGAGCTGAAAATGAAGTTTCACTTCTTGTATTTTTAATTTTCCATGGATGTGCAGGATAAATTGAAGCAATTCAAAATAATTAAGGCAAGCTAAATTATCACACAGTGTAAGTTGCCATATCAGTTGATGTAAATCAGTTTAACTTTGTGGCACTTATTTCCTTCAGGACTTAACCCAGAATGTATGAAAAAATAAGATGCCTAGATGTATGTTTACATGAAAGCTGTGCTGTTACCCAAGATCTGTATTTTGTACAAACAACAAGGAGCAAAAGCCAACTCACTATGGATGCAAATTGCATTTGAGAAAATCCTTCATAAATTTTTAAAATTCAAATTAAATGTTTCCTTAGAATTATTTTCCAAATCACAATGAATTAATCATCCTTGGAGGTTTTATTCCTTTTGAAACTAACAATTTTTAGTGCCAAATGAAGCAAATAACTTATTTATAATACATATGATAATATAAGAAAATGTTGGTATAATAGAAATGAAAAACATTTAAATGACTTGCCACAAAGAAAGATTTTAATACTTGTGGCACCTGTACCTGAACACTGAGAATTTAAAGAAACTTTCTGTTATGCTACTTGTACTAAGCACTATCACTGAGGAATTCTGTTTAAGTCAGGTAGGAGAGACATTGACATGCAGGCACGTGCTCTGTAGTTTAAGTACCAGACAGAACAGGACACTTTTGTCTTTTAATACAGTCCAAATTGTCTGTGTCTGCAGCTGTGGCTCTACCTTGTTCAGTTCTGTGAACTTTCACATGGAGTCTGCACTCTGGGCAGGGGATGTGGCTGGAGGCCTGATTCATTCACTGCTGCTGCTTTCTGTGAAGCACTGTGAGGCTTTTTTTAGTCCTCATGGTGTGAACCTCAGGTATGGAAACACCCTGTGCTCCAGGGTACCCTCTTATCTGCCATGGGCATTTTTAAACAACACCAATAGTCTCCATTTATCTCCTTTGTCCCCACAATATGATCACAGAGCATCCTTAGAGATCTAGACATGGTTTTTGCTAACCACAGGAGAAGATAGGGTTTGTAGTGATTCTAGACTCAGGACAGGTGTCAATTGCCTGAAAGAGAAAAGTGGTCATGAGTCACTTCAGTGTTCATGTTGCTTATGAGATCTCATTCCCAGCTGCACAGTAAAAGTAGCCTTCAGCTCAAGCATGGGAAAAATTCAAAGGCAGCAACCCTTACAAAGGAAATTGTTGTGCACCTCAACTATTTCTTGTCTAGGTCAGGTAATGCTGATCTTTTGTTTCTACTAGGAGAGAACACCAGAAACATAATTTTCTTTCTGTTCAGATCAGTCACAATAGAGAAGTGAGTGGTAGATATTTTTGTCAAGGCTGTGATAGGAGGAGAGTTCATATGACAGCTTGAATCACTTAAATCATGCAGGCTTATGTAATAAAGAAGAAGCAGAGTTAGCCTGAGGCCCTACAATGCTGAATAAAGGACAGGCGTACACTATGGTCAGAAAGAACATGTATTTTGTTAATTCCTTGAAATTTTAACAAAAATCCAACAAATTTTATTGTTTCCATTAGAAGCTCAATTATTGCTCAATAAAGCACTCCAGAGATCTTTAGTTTTTGTAAAAGTGAGTTTAATGCCTTTGCTCAGTTTTGCAGGAAAGCTCAAAAAATCAAGAGGATGCTGTCAGATTCACAAAAACACAGATATGCAGTAGCTTTTATTGCTTTTAAATGTCAGAAAATTTGTTTTTCAAGTCCATGTCATTGTCTTGTATTCATGATCTGTGAAAGTTCAGGATAACAAATCTGGGCTGATCAGGTGGTGATTATGTTATTGGGCTGAAGTTCTGGCTGAATACTGTTAACCCTAAAAGTCCTGGCTGTTGGTTTTACCTTTTCATGTCCCACACACTGCTGACCTCATGTCAATCATGCATGCTCTCCTGTTGTTTTCCTTATCCTGTATTCAGTAGTCGCTCACCTGTGCTTTCTTTCCTTTATTTTCCTGCTAGCCTTGTACTTAGTAAACAAACATTCAATAATGTTTTTAAAAGGCCAAATCCCTCGGGTAACCTCTTTTCTACAAAGATAAAAATCTCAGGTTGTATTGCAAGGTGCTGATCCAAGCCATGGTTTTGTTCATGCTATTAAATTGCAATTCTTTGTCTTCTCAGTTTAAACTTTAAGGCTTAAATTGATCTCACCAAATGCTGATGTCTCTAGAGTAAATATTGAGCTCTGAGCTAGTTATCACAGTTTTCCTTTAGAGAGAATGCAGAAGCAGGCAGCTGTAGATTGTGATTCAAATAATTCTTACACAGAGACCAAAATAGACTAGAAATCAAAGTTTAAATAATCCTGTTATTTTCAAATGACCATAAAGAGAGACAAAGTTGTCTCTTGTCTTGAAATGAGTCTCAGAAATTTGATGAAAGTAGTCTACCTTTATTGGGCACTCTTACAGGTACCCAACAGTATGCCAGGAAGAGTGAGGCTCTCCACAACAGCCCAGGTATTTTTGTTTATTTGATAATAATCATATGTGAGTTCTATGTGCATCATAACTCCTCTTTGATGTAATGATGCTTTGGTCACACTGCTCACCCTTTCCAGGTTTGTCAGGATCCCATTGTTACTGCAATCTTTATTCTGGAATTAATTTCTTTCTTTCCCTACTTGGCTCCAGGTTTTCTGTATACTTGTCTTGACTTACAGCCTTGATACTTCTGCTCTCTTTTTATGTGGTGTCAAAATGCTCATCATGAAGTGATAAATTCAAATTCACTTGGAGTAAAAACGTTTGAAGAAGTAAGGCTGTGGTGTCCTAAGCTTTCCCTGAACGCTCTGTTCAGATAACAATCGAGGAGTTGCACTGCTGCCTCTGGAGGCAGTGATGTGTCCCTGCCAGGAAAGCTCACTTCTCCATGGCACTTCTTTATGGCAGTAAAATCCATAGGGAATTTCAGGGGACAGAGCAGAGTTTAACTGAGGAGAATTTACTGAAGTTGGAGCTCAGAGGTGTCTGATGACTGGGCAGGCAACTCTGAGCCCATCCATCTCCTGTGAGTCACCTGTTTCTTCTCAGATGTATTCTTTCACCAAGAAACAGTTCTCATGGTGGGGTACAAGGGCCAAATATGTAAACTGCAGACACAGAAGAAGAACATTTGATAAATATTAAAATATTTTAGACTGATAAAATCTAGAAAAGGATCACATATTATCTACTTGACATACCTATTCGATATGAAGCCTTCCTGTGGGTGAATACAGCTCTGAGAGACATGCATGTCTTAGCAGAATTTGTGTCTGTACCTTTAACATTTCAATATGTAATTATTAAAAGGGTATTCTGACAATTTATAGCATTAAAAAGTAAGTTTCAAGGCAGAGGCTAATGATTATGAAAGATAATAGACTCTGCATGCTAAACAGCTGGCCTGATTAGAATGTATGAACAAATTTTAATGCTAGAAGAGTTAAGCTCCTATTTTACAGCTTTCAAAATTTATTCTCCACAAAAAAATCACGATTGTTTGTAATTGTTTTTTGTATGTGTGATTTATTTGACTTTACTACCAACATATTTTGCCTTAGGATAGCCTTGGAAATGAACTGAGTCATCTTGGTGAGTTTTTCCTGATGAAATACCTCAAAATAAATAATCTTTCTAACAGTTTTATGGTTTGCCATCTGTACTAAATACAAGTCTATGAAAAAACACTTCAGGCTAAATGTAAAGGAGGCTTGGGAAGTAGAATCCTTAGCAATCTAAGAGCCTAAGAGCCAGCCTGAGAGCTGGGTAGAATTCATGGTGCTGTTAGGGATATAAATACCTTGTACTGGATGTAGGGAGGAGCAGGAAGCTTCAGACAATTCTCTTCAGGCAGAGAATTCAGGAGAGAGGGTTCATCTGATGCTAAGGTTGCAGTTCAGGACTGCTGGGCATGTCCACCATATGGGATTCAGAATTTGTAAATTACTCACTGAAGTAATGTATTTAGATGTATAAAGATAAATCAGCCTTTGTTTAAAAAACAGTTGTAGAAATTAGACATTCGTGAGATGGGGACCAACTTTTTTTCTAGGTGTCACTCAGACCAAGGTGTTCATGGACCTTTTGTGCAATGTGACATCACATGTTCATGCATAACTCATAACATGTGAAAATAATGCAACAAAGCCAAATGTTTGAAAAGATACATTCAAAAACCAGAAAATGCAAAGTTCACACTAAAAAAGAAAATTGATTTCAGGGTATGACTAAAATGTAGTGTTATGAAGGAATTATTAGTTATTAAAATAAAAAATGGCTGGAAGGTTTAACAGTGGGGGATATAGTTAATGGCAGGAGATTTTAAAATTAAGATTATTAATTTCCCTATGAGAAGATATTTTAACCCTGATAACACTAATCTGAAACATGTGAACGTAGAACACTGTGTATTAGAGAAGTGATGGTGCTTGGAATCCCAGAGAAGAAGATAATTCTAGAAAACCTAGGAGAGAGAAACAAGGATGAAGGCTCAGAGTAAGAAAGAAAAATTTGAAAAGGGACACCTGTATGCAGTAAAAAAAGAAAGGGAAGTGGGAACTTGGAAATGAGAACAAAACCAGCACAGGAAAGAGCACAGTGAGAGTAAATGTCACTGCCTGCCAGCAAGGTGGAGCTTAAGGGGTTTTCCTGTTTGATCTGTTTTCTGAAGGGTCTCTAGGTCTCAGTGGCTACAGGGGGAGGACAGTGGCCCCCAGGGCTCCAGTAAACCTTTCCATTTTAAGTCCCTATGTTGTGTTGGAAACCCTGAACATGAAAGGCTACACTGTGCTTGATATTACACAGACAACAAGAAGCAGCTCTTGTCCAAAGGACATTACTGTCCTGTATGTACACTCCATGTGAATTCATTTGGGACTACAAATTACACTAATCCATAGAGGGGATGTTGGCTGTAAAGCCTAATGTTGTGATTCCCATCAGTGATTGTCTTAGTTGTGTGTGCAGTATTAACACTCAGGCCTACAAATGCAAAATTTTAAAACAAAGTTTCATCTCCACAGAATGCAATATAAGTACAGTGAAATGGTAAAGCAAAAAAACCAGAAAAGATTAAACTCTATATCTTACAAGCTGATTTATATACAGTGTGCTAAATATCTGACATAAGAACAAAACAACTAGCATGCATTTTTCATGTGCTAAAGCTATCTCCTTAATAGCCTCCTGGAATATCCAGGACTTCTAGCCAAGCAGAAATGAAATGCTGTATTCATTTTTTCATTGATCCTTGGGAGAGGAATGAGGAATTTTAAACAATTTCCTGAATATTTTTCTCAGTGATGTCTGGGAAATGGCGTCTTTCCAAGACTTTGAATTTTATTGCATCTATCATGGTTACTTCTGTTATATTTAGAACTCAAAAGAAAAATGGAGAGACTATTTTTTAAATAAAATTTCAAATAATTTTGAGTGATAAAGGAACTTTGACTATCTGCTAATTTTAGGCCAAGACAATGTGGTCTTAATGCTTTCTTTTAAAGACTCTTTTTTTTTGGCACACATCAATCTTAAGTGCTTATAAAGCATAAATGTTTACACAATTAAAGGAAAAAGAAATTACAAGTGTCTCATACCTTTAAGATCACATTCTGTTCTTTTTAATCATCATAACACTTAGTAAATTTTTATTAGAACATTTTATGGCAGAAAAATCATAAATTATTCTGCATATTAGAAACTTTCAGAAATACCTGCTCCCCTGCTCTCTTCTCCACCTTCCTGCAGGACCTATCAGTCTGTCTAATAATTATTTCCTCCTAGCCCCAATGAAGATGTCTTTGCCAGGGTATTTTGCCATCCCATTTAAAAAATATCACAATATTAATAGCAGATGTAAATTTATACAGGTTTAAATACTTACAAATGAAAGGAATTTAGATTCTTCTAAGAAACCTGTAAAGAAACTTCAGTGATAGAATATTGACAAAATATTTTCAGAAGCAGAAAGTGCCTGGTGGCTCAGTGCTTCTTGGTTTGTAATCAAAGGAAAGGTTCTGTTGTGTACTCCAGATTATTTTTAGTCTAGCAGTCTCCCAAGCCTAACTTGCTTTTTGCTCTTCAAGAACTGTTATAAAGTTGACTGAATAAGTTGCATACTTTTGAATCACTGGACCTAAAGGACTTCTTCCTAGGGCATTTGAGACTAACTGAGGGACTCTCATAAAAAAAAGAAGTTGCACTAGATTTGTATAAGACAGCTAATGCACTAGAAAGCCAGGAATTGGCAGATGTGTCCCCTATCATCAAACGGAAAGAAGGAAGGGAGGAGTGGGAAGATTAACAGAACAATTACTGTAACTTCAACGGTTATACACAAGCAAAGTTTACAAAACCTTCAGAAAGAAATGAAGATAATTAGGAGCAGTAAAAAGATTTGTAAAGCAACTGAATCCTTAATTTGTGTATTAAGACCTTTCCTTTCACATCAGAGTAGCACTTATTGTGTTAAAAGAGCAGGGAACACATTTAATAAATCAACATCCGTAAGGCCTCTGATACCAATCAACTGAGCTGTTGTATGAATTTTAAAACCTAAATAATTGAATTAAAATATTTTTACATATATTCCTAATTTGGGAATAGATGTGGATGTGTGTATATTTGCTCAAGATTCCTCATGGCAGAAGAGCACAAATTTACAAATGTACTGTTGGAAAAGACACACTTCACCCTCTAAACACATTTAACACATTTACACACAAGATTCTTTTATATTTAACAGGATTGACAGAACAAAGGTCATCTCTGAGATAAACCATTCCTGCCTCCACTTCCTGTTACTGGTCTGGTTCTAAACCAGCATCTTCTCCTGGGCCCAGGTCTCACTAAACTGTGTGACCAGTGCTGTCAGTCAAGAGCTGCCCATCAGCTAAAGAGAGGTGGAGGAGATGAGGAGCAGAGGGCTTAAACTGAAGCAAGAAAGATTTAAGTCAGAAATCAGGAATAGCACTTTAAGAGCAGGGTTAGGTAAGTGCTGCAAAATATTGGTTGCAAGAAACTATGAAGTCTTCATGCTTGGAGGCCTTTAAAAGAGGGCTACACAAATGTCTAAGATATGACAGATATAGCTGATTTGGCCTTGGGACGTGTCATTAAAATATCTGTTAGGGTCTTTTTAGATGTTGCTTCAGATATCTTGATTTCTGAGTGCTTTGCTTCTTTTTCTGATAGTTTTTCCAGGTTACAGTATTTGAATGCAGTCCAACATATATACATCAATCAGAGCTAACTGTGACAGCCTCTAAGAATATTATGTAAACTGGAATCTGCATTTTTAGGAAAACTTCCTGTAATCACCAAGACAATGAGCTGTCTGCAGCTACATTAAATAACAAAATTCTGCCAATCATAAAAGTGCAATTCCATCCAAAGGCAGTATGATGCATGGCCATAAATGATGGCTGATACTTGCTTATGTGTCCTTAGAATCTAGTTTCTGCTGGTGGATGGCACAGAGGGTTAAAATTTAGTATTAATACTATGCCATATGGGCATAGTATTAATACTAAATTTTGTCCCATATGACAAAATTAATTTATTGAAAACTAAGTGTTCAATGTCTTGTGCTTATGGAAAAACAGTATTTTCCTGTCCTGAGTTTGAAACTGGAACATATTATTTGAAATATTCAGGTTATTTAGAGGCTATTTATGTTAAAATTTCAGAGAAAACAATTGTATGTATTTGCAACCTGGCTAGATGTCCTCAGCTTTGCACAGAAAAATAAAGTTTTCAACACCAGCCTACTAGAACTGTGGGTCTTAAACCTTTCTAAGACAAATTTGTTTGAAACAGAAATGTTTCTTTTGTCATATAATCACATATTTTGATTAGAAGAATCAAAGAAACATTTAGCTCCAGGGAAATAGTGGTGATTTTGGATAATGCCATATCCTAAGTTTGGACAGGAATACTTCAGAATCCAAAGCAGGCACAGGGAAGATGAAAACCATTGGTGAAAGGGTAATGTGGCTGTAAAAGGTCAAATTAAAATGCATATTGAAATCCACAACCCTGTAACAGTCAGCAGAGTAAAGTAGCTTAGGACATTGCTGTCTAAAGTCACTTTGAATTTCTCACCACCATTGATCATATATTTGATACCATTGGCATGAAAGCTGCTGCTGGTGTCAATTTATAACCCAGGATATATATAAAAAGAAGCCTTTATGCTGATGAATTTGTTTAGCTGTATATTAAAATATTAATCTCTGATCAACTGCTTATCAGCTGAAAGTTCAGATAACATACTATCTACTTTATGTAATGCTGATAATATAGATATTTGTAATGGCTATACAATATTGAAATGCTGACAAAAATAGCTTTCAATTTACCTGACTCTCCTTGTCAGACTGTGAAGGTGAATGCTTTTTTAACCAAACTAGTTCTGATCAAAACCAGACTGAGGTCAGCTGTGGGACAGGAGATTGAATGGGTTATCACTAATGTCGATTGAGGGTGATTTGGTTCAGCTGCTACTGCATTTCAAAGGAGCAGTTGGTAATTGTACAACATCAAAGAGCAGGAATAAGTTTTAGATGCAGCTATAGCTCTTATAAACTTGCTAATGTGATCATACCCCACGTTTTAGGAACAGAAGGTGCGTTTGCGTTAAAACACCATATATTAATGGTATTTTTGTTAAAAGGTCATTTCAGTATGACATGACTTGATGTCACTAGTGTTTGCCCAAATAGCCATTGCATATGAGAAACATTTTAATATTTGACCCCTGATATTGCTGGTGGCATGCTTATAATTTAAATGATCCATAATGTAGAAACCTGCAGTTACCATTTTACTGTGTAGTAGGTGGATCAACGTGCACTCTGAAGTGATATTTTCCATATTGTGTATAGAAATAAGATACTTTAGTTTGTATTTAGGCATAAAAACCATATATTGAAAATAATGGGCTCAGAATAATATGACATTATGAGAAATATATTTTCACATCATTATATTCAATTTCTTATTTTATGATATAGTAGTTGGTGATTTATAGGCTTGAAATTGTATTCAGTGGAAGTTTTGGTATCTCTTATTTTATAATGCAGGAAATATACGCTGAGAGAAAAATTATCTGGAATTGAGCCTCATTTATAATAAAACTATAAGTGAAAACCTAGTTTATTATTTATAGTAGTCATATTTTAATTGGACAGAATAGAATTTTCCAAGTATATATAGAAAAATTTGAATTTAATGCCTTGAGTTTCAATTATAATGCTCATATTTTCCATTTTGCTTGAATTTCTTTTTCACAAATATGATGTTGAAGTGAAGATACATACAGGTCTTAATAATAAATGTTGTGGCTTTGAACTTATGGGCAATGATTTTGAACTCAAACTTCTTTTTCTCCCAGTCACCAGCCATTCTTCTACTACCAGTTTATGCTATGCTTTGCATTAATATCTGAAATAAATTAGGTCTTAAATTTTGATCCCTACTTATTGTTATCTAATTTGTTAAAACATCAGTCAGAAAAATCAGCCTTTGCTGCATCACATGTGAAAAGCTGTTTAGGCTGTGGTCCTCTCCTTTTGTTTTGAGGACAGCATTTCTGATCCTTCCTTCTTACTGCTTCTCCCAGTGCAGTTTTCCTGAAACTGATGAAATCTTCTAAATGAAATAAATCTCATTTCACCTAGTTAAGATTCTCCTCAACTAAGCTAAGCTGTAATGAGTTACTTTACTCTCCAAATGAAGCACATGGAAGTCCAAGTACACTGCTATCCAAACAAGACTCTGGTGCTCAACTTACTGCTTCCTTCTTTCTGCAGATTTGACAATTGGTAGCAGTACATTTAGTCTGCCAGATTCTGCCAGTTCTGAAGCCATCTATTAAAATGGAAGAATAAAGAAGTCTTTTCTCTATGGCTTTCTAGCTGGTGAGACAGAGCCCTTCCCACAGAACAGTGAGACTCATTTCCATGAGCCTGAGTGGAGTCAAGAAGGGAGACAATCTTCATGCATCCTTGTTTAGCTTTTCACTTGATCGGAAGAGAAGGATTTGCAGTCTCAATCTCTTTCTATGAACCACATAATTTGTCTCCAGAATTAGAACTATCCTGCTGTTTTACTTTTTTTTCTTTTCAGAAGTGAACCCTCTAATTATGGACAGCTGAATTCCTAGACTTCCTGTAGTTTCTCTTTAATATGTTGAGGTTAGGTTGCCCCAGAGTGACATAAACCACATAACTCTCATCTCACTATCCTTGATTACTAACCCTCTGTGTATTGTAAAAAAAAAGCCAAACAAAACCCCAATAAAGCTACAGCTTCCAAACTCATGAGTTAATAATGAATACCCATTTCTCTATTCCCTCAACACATTTTCTTATCCTTTTTGATACGGCTTATTCTCCAAGATATTTCTTAAGATTATTTCTCTCAATAACAGTTCTTATTTTAAAACACCTTGTTTAATTTCTTATGTTGTTCTTACAGGTTTTAAAATCAACAGAATTGGGTTCCTCTTTAATCTCCTTTAAAACTATTTAACTTTTATAGATATAATTCAAAGGTTCACCAGTTTCCTAGAAAACATCTGATAATGTTTATTGTTGCATGTTATGTGGTCCTTCATCTTTGTGTACTTTAAGTATACCTAATGTTTATACAGCCAGTTATTTTCTATGTATACTTCTGTTCCAATGACCCAAAGGACACTGATTCCTGATTTTTTCACAACCAACTCATTCTTCTGTAAAGACATGGACAAAACAGTTGTGCAAAAATACTATGAAACTAAGCACTGATAAAAACTCTATGCCGCTTCTAAGCTTCTTAGTGTAGTACAAAACTTTTGTTGTTAGTCCTTTGAATAGATATTACTTTAAATTAGTTAAAATCAAAATTATATCATGGAATCTTCCACTCCTCAAACTCCATTTTTGTATCTGTTTATCTATTTGGTTGTCCTGAAAGTTGCCAGTCCTGTCCTGAAGGTTGTAGGGAATGCAAGGCAAATTTGCAAAGACATCTGGCTGTGTCTGAACTGCAGATCATGAGCAGCTATCTTTGTCTGACCTTCCTCTTTTCCTTAATGTTTCCCTCCATCTTGGGAAAATCTTTGCATATTATTTTTTCAAGCTTTGAGCATGCCAACCACATTCCATCTAGGGAGCAGCAACTGTATTTTACCCCATAATTTCCATATAACAGATGTTATAACATCTGCTATGATGTGAATGTAACTTGTCTGTTTCCTCAAACTTTACCCAGACATCTTTTCTCCATTGGGTTTCATACTAAGGCACTTTGGTTTGAGTTTAGGAATATATATAAAGATATACCTTGCTGAAGCATGAACTGAAATCTCTTTTACAGAATGGAATATTCTCAAATAATGTTCTTGACCTACTAGTGACTTTGGGCAACTGTATGAGGCTTGACCAGGCCTAAGGCAGCTGTGCTGTTTCCAGAAACTGTAACTTAGAAATCTTCCAACAGGGCTAAACTAAAGGTAATTAAATCTATACAGGTATCTGCATTTTAGGAGCGCAGTGGCTTATACTGTTAGTACATTAGTAAAAACAGTAATGGAAAAGGTTAAATATGTTTTATTAAAATATCCAGAAAACCAAACTCAGTAATGGAAGACACTTCTAACAATGTATTTTCCTGTTAAAATCATACAACTTACAGCATGGAAAGTAACAATTACATTTCTGTTGCCAGAAAAGCACATACATTAGTTTGTTGTAAAATTAAATTTTCACACCACAGAAGAATAATTTTTATCTGCTCGAAAGTGATGGGACAGATAACCACTGTTATTTGTTTCATTCAATATAAGTCTTTAGAAATGCTAAATTAGCTGATAAAGTATGCTGTAACTTAGCAATCTTCATTTTTAAAACTGTGTTTTAGGTTCTTTGTATTAATATATCATAGGAGAGAGACACTAAACTATTTAGCCTAAATGCCTGTGAATTATTTCTTAAGGGAGTTCAGTTTATACTAACAGATATGATCAGCATTGCCTTTTGTTGTCTCCTTATGGTCCCACTTTTCTTTTTGTTCCGTGCAGTGATATGATCCTACTTTGCAGCATGTTGCTTCTATATTCTGATAGCTCAAGGTGCTCTCCATCTTATACTAGGGCTTTTGATATGTAAGTCTTCCTGATCAACTTCCCTGATGAGTTTCATAGTAGTCTTGATTCTAAATTCTATTTATTTCCCCTTGTTTTAAAGAACCTCATGCATTTTAAGTTCTGTTTTAACTGGAGCTTTTAATTTATAGACTTTGTAAGTGACCTCCTCTTTCTCATTCAGTACTGTCAAGGATCAGACCTTGCTGCTGTCTAGGAGACAAGAATTTAAATCCACAGCTCACTTTTCTCAAAGATGATTTGGCCGCAGTGAAGCCATTGACAAAGCTCCTCCTAATGATCTTTTTTTGCATTTTTTAAAAAAGGTCATGTTCAGAGGCCTCTGATTCTGTAACTCACCTTGGCCACAATGACAAAAATAATATCTGCTGCAATTATAAAAGAAAAATACTAAAGCAACTTAGAAGTAAAAGCTGTTTAAATATTCTCTTCCAATATATTAATAACTAATGAGAGTTGCATAAACATCAGTCTAGCTTGCATAATGCAAAAAGAAATAGGGAATACTCTCTACCTTGATATGTTCAAGATATAATTTTGTTTAATTCAAACCATGCTACCCACAAAAAAGCTATATTGAAATGTCTGTGTATTTTTGATCCAATTTCTTAATCATGGTGTAATGCTGTTATCTTTCTTCACAGTGACAAAATCGTTAGCATGATTGTGAAAAGCACATGCAATGGGTCTGCTGTAACTCACACAGCACTAACACCTGTAGATATTCTGGCTGTCAAGCTGGGGAGAGCCCACAGAGAGGCAAGCTGAAGTTCCCTTGGTCAACATGAAGGTTTTTACTGATTTATAAATTTCCTGATTAATTACAGATTTCAATGTTTGAATGGTTATTATGCTTTGGAAAAATTTATGTTTGGTGCTAAACACTCAAGTTAGTGTTATGTTCTCATGATTCTTATGATCTTTTAAAAACAAAGTCTTCAGTGTGCAGCTGATTGCTGCACCAATGTGGATTCTTTAAGTTGCTTCTGGGGAAAAATGGATTGGCAGATTCTTGCTCCTCGGAGGCTACAAGTTAAATATCAGAAAAAGATTTAACTACTATTATAGTAAGTTAACATGTATCACCTTTTAAAATATTTAATTGATGGCCACTCTAACAACATATTCAATCTAAAAGCTATTCCTTTTAGAGGTGTATCACATGTGTGTTGAAGAAGAGTCTGGTCTGTGATAGCCCTTTGTCCGAGGACAACCTTCCTACCATTCCACAACTTCTGAGAAAGCAGCTGCACTGCGGCTTCCCCTCACAGCATTACAAAAATCAGACACCTCATCTTCTCATACCTGTGGCATTCAGCATTTGATTTCCTTGTCAAAGGGTCAAATATATGTAAAAGTACTAAGTAATCTTCGAAGAGATTTTTCTGTCACTATAAAGGGATATTGAGAAAATTATGTTTTTAAAAAACCTGTTTATCTTAGATTATGGGTTTTCCAACTTCTGCGGTATCTGTAGGGTGCTTATTCTTCTTGTACATTGTTGTTAAATTTTAGAGACATAAACAGTTCAGCATCAGGGAAATTCATTGTTTATACAATACTTATAGTAAATAAGTAACTTCCCGAAAGAAGTAAATTTAAACAGACATGTTAAGTTAGAGATTCTCTTGCCTTTGTTCATGATTTTAGAAGAAAATATTATCTTTATAAGGTTACTAAATCTACAAAATACTGATGAGCATATCCAGAACACTAAAACAAAATTTGGAAAACAATACTATTTAGAATGAAAATCATATGTAATAAGAAATCCATAAAGATGACTTTTGGTTCCTGGGTGAGTCATTAATGGAGAAAGTGCCAAATCCAACCAGCAAGTTATTGGCAGTAAATAGATTAATTAACTCTAATGAAAATCTACATAATATATTGAAAAGATAGTGCTTAAGCAGGGACACCTGGGAAAAGGTAATCTGTATGGGCTTCAAATGACCTGATTCCGTCTCATAAGAAATTGTGGGGAATATAGAAGAGAAGCTTATAAGAAAAGAACAGATTTTTGTAGCTAATCAGTCATTATACCAGTTTGTTTATGCTTCCACAGGACTTGTTTTTCATTTATGTCAATGTGAAGACAGCTGAATGGAGTTAGTGATATTCAGGGTTGAAGACAGCTTCTTGTGTTAACCCCAGTGTGATAGAAGGGAAGTTCTTCAATAGAAGGCTGCACAGGAGTATGAGATTATCCCATGGTCTGTGGTACAGAATTGTTGATATCACCTATGTCTTTAATATAAGAAATCAGTAAGAAATCACACAGTAAGTGTGTTTTACGTGGATATAGGTTGGTGAATAAACCATACAGTAAATTGCAACTTGACACTTTCTGCAGATACATGCTTTTCTATCTAGGTATGCTAAACAGCAATGAAAAAGACAGGTATATATGAAACAAATCAACAAAATTGTCTCAAATTCCATGCAGTATGTTCCTTTGCACTGTGACTGTGGCTTTCCTTTAAATTTTTTGCTTACATAGATTGCATATTGAAGTACATACAAGTATTTGATGTTTTCCCACAAGTTAAAGGAAATATTTGTCTTCAGAGAACCTTCTAGACAGTACACTGATACAAGAAAGCACGATGCATTTTTTTACATTTGCTTTATTTAGCAGTGTGTGTTTTTATTTAAAAAAATCACAAAAAGCAAAAACCTACTACGTTTCTAAGTGTCTTGTGATGGTTGGATTGTTAATGTAATCAACCTCTTCTGAAGTGAACTGTAGACTAATGACTAGGGATGTGTTCAGTAACCCACAAATAATTCCTGTATCCAGCCATTACTTAAAAAGAAGAGGGCAGCTTTTTCTGTGGGTGAACCAGCAGTAATTAAAAGATGACAAATTCATGTAAATAACAGTGTAAAGGTTAATGCAGTCCTTGAACAGATCTAAGCTCAATACCAGACTTTTTGGAAAAATGGAGTATGCTGTATCCAGGTTATTTGTACATACAACAAGGAAAATGCCTGTAAAATAGTCCCTTTGGGACACAGGATGCATTATCTTCCTTCTCTCGTTGGAAAAATTCTTATACACTGTTTAACAGGTAGTTTGAATGGTAGCTACATTGCAGATTGGTGGGCACACTCAGGTTGTTAGCTTCCCAAGAAAGTGCTAACATAGAAAGGATATGACTGGGGAAGTGCAGCACTGAGATCTGCTGAAGTGCAGGATATGATCAGAGCCCCCAGTGCTATGAGAAAGTGACTGTCCTGCCTTAGAGTCTCACCTGGTTTACCTTCCTCAGGTCAGGGGGTTGGCCAGCTGATAACACTTTGCTGCCTTGTGTAGCCTTCCCCAGTCCCTGCAGAGAAGAGGGCTGATGGGGTCTTCTGGGCTTCTCGTTAGTACACACAGGAGGTGCTTTGCCAGCCAACCTAAAATCTCCCTAAGCATATCTATTTATTCATCCATATTCAGATGATTCCTGGGCAGGTGAGTGAGGCACCCTTCTGTAGTTCAAGCCATCTCTTTTTCTGAGTGTCCCCAGGAGTTTGATCCAGTAACTGTCAGGAGAACTTATCTGTCAGTGTTAGCTGTCCAACCAGTGCTGATAGATCTGAATCAATTCAACTGTGTGGTGGTCATCATTGCCAAGTAATCATAACACTCATGGTGGTAAAGGGAAACCTTCTCTCTCTTATCTCTGAAGAGATTTGAATCCTTTAATCCTGTTTCCATTTAGAAAACCCTAATCATCACTTCTGGGAAGAATGCTCCAATTCTCCTAGCAGGTAAAAGCTTAGTATTAATTTTCTGAGATACTTTAGGAGTGTGAACTGGCTTAGTATTAATTTTCTGAAATACTTTAGGAGCCAGAACTCATGTTTTCTCTACCCCATGCTATGCAGACATCACCCACTCATGTTCTCTCTTGTGCCCTCCTTTATTCCTGGTGGCAATTTGACATCATTTCAATATGAGATATGAGGAACATTCTTATCAAGGACAGAACCTGAAGTTCAAGGATATTTTCCTTGACTGTGTGGTTATGGGAGTGGGAGGATAAGCTCTAAACAATCTGAAGCTGAGGAAGACTTTTATTTGTCACCTTAGGGAAATGCTTTTACCTTTAAGTGCTCACACAAGGTGTAAGTTTTCACCTCCATAAGGAAGCTTGACCATGGCACAATGAAGTACTGATCCCCAGTTTTCAGGAGAGCTGGGTTAGGAGACCTCAAGAGACAGACAGGTGCATGGTTTTTCTGGTATTTTTTTTTGCACTGAGGCTAAGGGTACCAGTTTAGATGGTTTAGATCTGGAAGACATCCAGTAAGTCTGTAAAACCAGAGTGTTCAGTCATTCCAGTGCTATGATTTTAGGATTATTGCTGATAAAATGTTCATGCATTGCTTTGACAACTATTTGGTTTGACAGCTAAGAACTGTCCAGATTTCTGCCAGGGGTTCTATATTCAGTGGGGTCAGCTGAATATCCAGCCACAGTAAGCAGGAACTAGGTAGCACTGGTGAGTGGGCCAGGGCTGGAGGACTGGGACAATATTTAACTGGTGAGAGAACAAACAGGAGCAGCAGAATGGAGAGGAAAAGGAAGAAGAAATTTATGACTTGATTCCCAAAGCACTAGTTTAAGCTTAGCATGCTGATAGGATGTGCTAGATAGCATGGCAAGCCTGACATATTGAAGCAGGATCACAGTTTGGGGAATTTAAACATCCTGTTTTGTGCTAGCAAGAAAAAAAATATCTTTGGTTAGAAAAAGATTGCTGTTAGTAGTTGGAAGGGAGGAGTACTAGGATGGGGCTTATCTGCACATAATACTAAAATAGATGATACCCTCTCATGGGCTCATTAAACAGCCATCTATAAAATATTCCTCCATTTTAAACGTTAATATAATTTTCTGACGAAAGGAGAATAGCTTAAATTACTTGACTTAGTATCCTCACAGATCTTTGTCTGAAAGCATCCCCTTTAGCAGCAGGAACTGTTTATACCTGGCCAGTTCAGCACAGAGGTGCTCCAAAGAGAACAGCAGGGAGCAGCTCACAGCTGGCTTTAATTTCACCACTTCAGTCGTGGTGTAGATGCATCTGGGCAGGTCTTAAGCTCCATCTCATCTCTGCAGAGTGATGCAAGACATATTGGTGTATTCATGGTGAAAGTGCTGGTACTTAGTTGCAGGGACAGGGTTTCCTTTTTGAATTTTAACTGTATCAGCATTTCTTGCTATTATGAATATGTCTGCATGGGAAATGAAAATCATTCAAAATCAGAGGGCATTAGTTCTAGCCATCAGTATTATTCAATGTTAATTTTCAACAAAAAAAAAAACCTTTTTCTGTTAGGGTGATTTTTTTTGTGCTTTCTGTTTTTTTTTTTTTATTTAAATTCATAAATTTGGCAAAAAGCTACATGCTGAACTAAATTTACAGGATGTGCACATCTAACAGTTCTTACAGTGTACCTAATGATAACTGGTCTATTTATGCTGTTATTTATTTCTGGTGTGGGCAGGTGTCCAGCCTAATAGTGGTGGGAGTTTGAATGTGAATGAGTAGAATTCAAGGTAAACAGGCAACTGATGTCACTAGAGAAGAAGCAGATTCTCAGTTATAACTTTGTGGACTTTTTAAAAAATATTAACTCATTTAGGATGACCTTTAGTGATCATTTATTCTGAATGTTTCACTCTGACACTCAAAAGATAGCAAATACAGACAGCAAACTACAGGAATAAATATTGTTTCCCTAATCAGCCCATCTGGTCAGGACCTGGCATTTCAGTTGGGAAAGAAATTCTGACATCCTAAAAATTAATTGCGTTATGAATCAAAGGGAAGCAGGAATCTCAACTCCCCTCTCAGCTTGGTGACCTTACAGCATGTTCTTGGACAATGTTATTTCTTGAATTGGTTAAAAGATATTTCAAATGCATAATTTTGATTCTTTGATTCTTTCATACACTTACAGTAATGACTATAAAGTATATATTAAGCTTAATATAAAGATTGAAATGAACCACATAGCCTCAGAAAGGAAGGACAGCAATATTTTATTTCAAAGTTTTTCTTTGAAAATTTTGTCTAGTCAGTAGATTCTCCCAAAAAGTAAAATCTAAATAAAGCTTCAAGAGCTGATGCTTTTGGAGGAAATTGTACTATTGAGGGATTTTCAGTCAGTAGCAATTACCCATCTGGATACCCTTTGTTTATTTAGATTTTTTTTAAGATAAAAAAAAAAGGTCTATAAAGTATATAAAGATTGAACACAATCTCATCTAACAAAGAAGAATCCACAACTGGAACACAAACACATTATTATTAAACAGGCTGTTTGTACCAGGGGACTGAAATGGACAGAAATTTGCTGCAAATTTGCATAGAGTGTATGATTTAACACCCTTGAAGTGAAAAAAAATATCCTCTGTCTATGGGTCATGCAGAAGTGGATGTTAACAGCTCTGAACTGCAATATTATTATTTCCTCCACACTCCAGGTGCAGGGGTTAACAGCAAAGACAAGGGATGGGAAGAAGCATATGAACCCTCTCCCCACTGTGCTGTACAGCAGAGTGAGTTGTCTTCACAGGAGAGATGCTCCTCCTGTGGCCTCCTCTGGGCTTGCTCTGATGGGTCCATGTCCTTCTTATGTTGAGGGCCCTAGACGTGGATGGAATACTTCAGGTGGCTTCTCATGAGGGCAGAGTAGAGGAGGAAAATCACCTCCCTTGATCTGCTGACCACAGTTTTTTTGATGAAGTTAAAAATGAATTGGCTTTCTGTTTTGCAGGTGGACACTGCTGAAGTTCTCTGCCACAGAACTTGAGGGCATGTAGCCCCAAACACAAGGCTGTAGTTGGCCTGATTTAAAACTAGTATGAGTCCCATTTCCAGCAAAAATATAATTTTGGTGATAGTGAAATTTTCTTGGAGTAGATGTTGTATAATTAATGTGGGAAAAGTCATAAATATCTCATTCACCTCCCTTAACCTTCTTCCAGTTGAGGTAATCCCTTCCACATCAGCAAAATTATGGGTAATCTTCAATTTTCATTTGATCAGGCCTTGAAATTTCAGTGATTTTTTTGTTCACTAAATAAAAATTGGTTTCTGCATCCTTGAACCTTTGGCTGTGGGCCATATGAGTGATGAGAACTTCTTAGGGGCCTAGCTTAAGCAGATGGGAAAAGAGAAGAATTAAGGAAGTCTCACAGAAGAGACGCTTGTAACTGGTGATGTTTTGCTGGATTCCCCTTTCCAGGATCAGGGACAGAAAGAAAGCAGCTTTCTCTGACTAAATATGCAAATATGCATCTAGGAATCAGTGGTGGTGTTAACAGCTAGGTTTATGGAGCTGGTTCAGACTGCCTCATCCAAGGTCATGGGCCTTGAGCAGCTCATACTGGAGCAGAAGTCATGCACCATTCAGTCCACTGCTTTAACTTTAAGCTAAAAATTTTAAATAACTGCTTTATAATTGTTGGGGAAGCCTGATAGCACATGACCCAATGCACAGTGAGACTGGTGAGTTTTCTCTCCAACTCCTATGGAGAGAAAACTCTCACCATGGGATTTGGTACATCATGTATATAGAGAGTCACTTGATTTCACTCTTGGTGAAGCATATTTTTACTCAAGAGTTTTGAAGTCTTTTTTTTCAGTATGTGTTAATAAAATGTGGATGCTTGATTTCACCGATCTGTTTTTGTAATGGGTTGAGTTCAAATTATGATCAGAGTTCGAAGATTTCTCTGGTCATTTTGAAATACTGCTGGGAAATCTGTCAAATTATCCTATTGCATTCTTGATGATTATTGGAGTTTAGACAAATTACTATTTCAGTTTATGACTGAATTACATGACTTGAAATAGCTCTTTCATGTTTTAATCAGAATCACCATGCGTAGTCTCTATCACAAAAACATGGAGCATTTTCTTGACCAACTGGGATTTTTGCTTTTCTTTAGAGAAGACTACATTAAGTACAAAATTGTTTGCTTTACTTTATATTCTGTTCCAGATATAATTAGAATTCTGCATTATCTTCATTATTACTGGTATCTACTAGACAAAGTAATGGACAATAAATTTGATGTATGAGTATGTTTCTGTTAAGAAGAAACACACATAAAATTATTTTGTCATTAATTTGCATTTAGTGGTATCTTAAATACTTCATGTCTTTGTCTGCAGTATTTGAAAAATTTATTGAGCAGCCCCATAGTAAAAGTTTACCTTTTGCAGCATTGATTTTCAAATTCATTTTGTAATTAAGTTAATTGTGTGTGGCATCTGAATGCTAAATCTAATTACATAATTAGATATCTGCATTATTAACTGATCTGCAGTGACATAATAAATACATCCTTTGAATTCCCTTGTCTTTGTACATTTGATCTGCAAGTTACTTTCTGTACAGTTGTTAAAAGAACATATATTTCAACTGCTTTATTATTCCAAATTTATGAATTTGAGATAAAAATGAATGATTTGACATTGGTTATTTAAGCAAATATAAGCTAGCTACAGATGATTTGTAGCACATTTCTTAAATATCACTGAAATGCAATGAATTGTTTTTGTATGAATAAATTACATGTGAAAATTTCTTCCAAAATGAAATCACTTAGACTAGGAAAAGGAAAATTCATAGGGAAGCTGAAACATTCAGGTAAGGCTGAAAATGCATTTAATTAACGTTTAATAATCAGTAGAGAGTTGATGAACTTCAAAGAGATATTATTCAGCTGTTTCTTAGATCAAAGCAACAATGATAACACATGATGACAGAGAAAGATTGAAAATTTTGGACTCAATGTGAAGAATCAAGTAATTAGATTCATGGGGTGAATTACAGCAGAGGATTTTTTAGTAGCTTTGCAATAATACCTTATAAAATTGGAGATGTCTGAGTGGTGAGCAATAATTGTCACCCCTCCCTCTCTTTTTCACAAACATCCTGTCTATTTAGGTGTGCAAATCAGAGTAAGCTGAAACAAAAATCAGAGATGAAGTTTGGTTTCTAGGCCCACATAAATTTCTAATTGTTACAGTACTTAGCACACTAATAAGGAATGTGTTTCTCCTTATGCATTGAAGTATATTTATTTGTTCATAAATTAGTGCTTAAAATTATATTAGATGATGTAGAACCTTCAAAAATCTGGAATTAGGACACCATATAACTCTATTGGACATTATCTACTCAGAAGGGGAGTACAAAATGCTCAAATTGAAGATCACAGAATCGTAGAATCAACTAGATTGAAAAAGACCTTTGAGATCACCAAATCCAACCTATGACCTTGTCAATTAGACCACGGCACTGAGTGCCACATCCAGTCTTTTCTTAAATACCTCCAGGGACAGTGGCTCCACCACCTCCCTGGGCAGCCCATTCTAATGCCCAATCACCCCTTCTGTGAAGAAATTCCTGATGTCCAACCTAAACCTCCCCTGGTGCAGCTTAAGACTATGTCCTCTTTTCCTGTCACTGTTTGCCTGGGAGAAGAGACTGAACCCAC
Source organism: Setophaga petechia (assembly GCA_024362935.1). Classification (NCBI taxonomy): domain Eukaryota; kingdom Metazoa; phylum Chordata; class Aves; order Passeriformes; family Parulidae; genus Setophaga; species Setophaga petechia. The sequence goes on from JANCRA010000002.1 coordinate 19,852,141, forward strand.
CTGGCTACAACCTTTATGTGGTTTTAGAGTGTGATAAACTCATCCCTGGGTTTCCTTTTCCTCCAGGCTAAACAACCTGAGGTCTCTCAGCCACTCCTCACAGGACTTGGATTCCAGACCCTTCAGCAGCCTTGTTACCTTTTGTGGATATGCTCTGGCAGTTCAACATCCTTACTAAATTAGGAGGCCAGAACTGGACACAGCACTCAAGGTGCAGTTTCACCAGTGCCAAGTAGAGGGGAAGAATGACCTCCCTGCTCCTGCTGGCCACACTATTCCTGATACAGGCCACTCAGGCACACTGTTTTTGGGTCCTTTCTTCACTAGCAAGGCAGTTCTGCCTATGGAAACATTTTGACCATCATGTTTCTCCTATATAGGCAATGGCATTGGAACATCAATGTCCCTTACGTGGGAATTGTGTGATACAGAGAATATCCCAAGTCCTTGACTAAAGTTGAACTTAACGTTCTTTACAAAATTTCTATGCCTCCTTTTGTCTCTTGTTTTTAGATAGATTAATTTAATATCACAATATCCCTATAATTGAATTAGATTGTTCTATAGTTTATTAGTGGATAAGACACAGTCACTCAGCTGGGCTTCAAGTGGTTCATCTAGATTAATTTTCCTAGGTTTTTAGGTTAACTTGAATAAATTACACAAGTTTCTGCACCTTGGGAATTTTTTTCTTTTTCCCCCACAATTTTTAGTACTCTAGCTGTTAATATTATGATAGTTTTAGAACAGAGGTTGTCTATTTCTGCATTTCTGTCCTTTATGTGGAAGAATCTTATTTGACCCTCCATGCACTAAAAATGAAATGAAAATTGCAGAAAATTTACAGAAGAATAAGGCGAGCACAGAAAGACTATTTTATACATATTTAATGTGTCAGAGAATTCATGGCAGTAACAAAGCAGAAATTAAGATTTTCTAGTACTTTTGCACATCTTTTTAATGTTTGTGCTACATGTCCTCTGAGGGAAAGCTGAACACACAGCAACTATGTGCTGAGACACTGGCTGAGGGATTGTGAGTGTAAAGGTGCATAAAATTAAATTAAATAGAACAAAAGGAGAGTATTTCAGAAAGAAAAATCCTTTCCTCTAATAAAATGTTTCACATTTGACCTATACAAGTTCAATAAAAGTCAGACAGTAAAACCATTTTCCATGTTTATTTTTACCTTCACTAACTTGGATATTTTTCCTCTAAATTTCATATCTCCTGTTCCAGGTAGTTTCTGATTCCACCACAGAAAAGCATGATTTTGAAATAGTAGCCATTTTCATGCATCTCCCTCTCTGCCATTCAGTCAGAGCAGATGTGTCATTGCATACCAACCACATGCTGGAAATCTGGCAAAGCTACAGCATAGATCTTAAGTCAGCCTACACAGAGACAAGAATCTCTGCCTATGCCCATGAATACTCTGGGTCTTTTGCTTCTTGGGCCCAATGGTGCCTTCTGAATGCAGATCAGCTGTGCAAAAAAGCTTCAAGCTACAAAATAAGCCTCAAAGTTGGCTCACCTCCAATACCATCTGTGCTTTTAGATCTTAAACATCCATTCAGATGTATTAACGTGTGAAGATCCATTGTTTTTTTCCTAGTAGTTAAAGATAATGAAAAATAAAAGGGGAGAAAAACCACCTGCAGCACAGAAACCCCTATTATTTTTTCATTGAAGAGGGTATGGGGACAGAATACCACTTCTGCTGTTGGCTGTACATGTTGTATTTCCTGGGTGAATGATGTGTAGATTGATACTGTGTGATGTATAGTGACTCAAAGGAGAGTTTTGAATGTAAAAGATGTTATTCTGAAGTAATAAAATAGTTACATGGCATAAAGGCAGGCAGTTGATTTTAGGCCAAGTGTATGCATTTTGTCTTGTCATCATCATGAAAAATTAATTTTTATGATCCTTCGCTTGGTAGATTCTGAGGTCTTTCTTATGTTCACAGACAAAATCCTAGATGGTGCAGAGTACTACTGCAGCTACTAGAATAGTACTTATATTTCTAAAAGTACTTATCTTTCTAAAAGAAAATAGTTAATCTGTAAGAGAATACAGATAGAAGATCCATACTTATGTCTAATACTGTATATACATAAGGGATAAAAACCCCTCTGGAATGCACAAAAGGGTCCAATCTCCTTTAGAGAGTTTCAAATTAGTCACTATATTTTATATAAAGACTCAGTCACATGTATTGTGAGTAGTTGAACACTGTGCCTTTTTGCATTGTTTTTATAATATTCATTAAAGTCACACATAAGAATTCAGCAGCTGAACTCCCCATGTTTGGTGGAAGTCTTGGCACTGTGGCTACTATAGGCTCTGCTGGTGACTGTATCTTCACTTTCTGTTCATTTAATTGCATGTTGCTTTACAAACACCTACAGCACGTCAAGTCAAGTGTGAAAGAAGATATAATAGCTACATATGTTTTAATTCTACAAGTTGTCATTAGGTGGAATGCTACAGCTTGTGCTGTGCAGGCAAGCAGAGAAGATGATGATAACAGTCCATTGAGACTGACTTTAAGAGGACTTAAAATCATGGAGTGTAGGATCTGTAAGTGTTACCCATTTTGGAAACTGCTTAAAATGACTGACCTTGCTGCAGATTCTGGGATGAAGTTTTTCAATATTGGAGCCATCCTTTTTTTTAAAGTAGCATTCTGTAGTAAATCCTTCCTTGATGCCTGTTGTTCTACTCTTCCACAATTATTTCAGAGATATTCCTGCCAGGCACTTGTCAATCTTATGTCTATTTCTCTGAGAGTATGAGATTGCTAAACTGTCCATATATCACTGTCAGAAAAATTGACAGTGATTTGTCTCTTCTTGTTTTCAGTTGCTGGTTCCCACTTGGGCACTCTATAATGAGGAAAAGACAAATTCTCAACATTTACCCTAGTTTTCTCTTCCCATAATTTTTTGGGGTTTTTTTATTTCTTGTTGATTATATAACTACTTCCCACTCCTTCAGGCTGCTAGATTGGTGGCCATCATGAGTGCATGTGGTACATTTGGAACCACCAAACTCTTTGATGCTGCTGAATCCTTCCTATGTCGGATTGAGACAGCAGAGACAGTTTTAAATTAGCAGTTTCTTTGTCTGGTAGTGCAAATAATCTGAGATCACAGAAATGCTGCTGGCATTTATATGCTGCTTCTCTGATGGGACTGTCAGCTTTCTTGGCTCTTCGAAACAGATCTTTCCTTTTGGCTGTCCAAATTTGGCTTGAAATGGCATCACGTTAAATGGCTTTTACCAGGTTGAGAACTGCTTCCTCCTCTGCCTCACAACTGTTCCATGGGCATTTGCAATATGATATTTTGCCATGTTGAGGTGGAAGCTGGAGTTAAAAGGTTTCTCAGAGTGTACATACTTGTACAAGGAAATCTTCATTATACAGGTTACCATCATTAACCTACTGGTTTTTAGAGATTGGATGTGTAGTTAGTGACAGATAATTATCACAATTATCCATTTTACATTCCATTTCTCTCTCTTTGCAAAAACTTCGTTTTGAAAGAACAAGCAATTTGTATTACTTCAGCTTCATGAGTTCTACATAGTCTGGGAAGTAAAATATTATTTTCTTTATATTGACAGATGATAAGACTGAAATAGTAAACTTTGATGGAGATTTAATCAGTCAGGCCTTAACCTAGAAGTATTGCCCTGGGACCACAAAAACTCTCCATATTTTAACATTTAGATCTATGATTTCTACTTGCAAGCTCTATTTATTTTTGAAAGGGATTAATTTATTCATTTGGACTTAGTATCCATTAGACAGGGATGATACCCTTCAACCAGTGAAGATTTGTCAAATGCTTTTCTTGAGCGAGAAGTCTTTTTTAGCAAATAGGATAGCCCACGAAAGAAACCAAGAACACCTGGAAGGCTGGCAATGTGTCTTTCATTTATGATACATGTGTATTAAGTTGTTTAAATAGAAAAAGAAAAATGTTATGGAATCTACATTTCTGCACCATGCATCTAGGGTCCTTTACATTTCTTTGATTGGTTTTTCCATAATAGAATGCATTAGATGCATTTTGGAGTAAAGCAAGGATTTCATCGAAACAATATACAAGTACTGAAGCAACATTTACCAATGTTTGCTGTTATAATTTTCTAACTTCTGCTTTCTTCTAGCTAATTACACGTTTAGTCTTTGTGGTCCTCCACTGATTTCAATAGGAGTTAGTTACACTGGACTCTCAATGCCTTGAGGAAACTTCTGCCACAGCATAGGATTTATGTACTGATATCACATGTGCACCTTCCCTAGGGCAGTTGTCTCTTATAGGCACAAAACACAAATCCCATCCGTCTAAAGCAATTAGATATCTGTGCTGAATGATTTGATGGATGTTCTTGCCTCTCCCCCTTGACTGAATGCAGGACCTAGGAAACCTGAACAGAACAATTTCTTAGTAGGGTCTCTGCTTCTAGATGAGATGAATCCCACTCCTAGTGTGTAATCCCTGTTTTGCTGAGGACCCCAGACATGGGTGCATCCATGTGGGGTCTCACCAAGGTAGAGCAGAGGGACAGAATCCTCTCCCTCACTCTGCTGGCCCATGCTACTTTTGATGTAGCCCAGGGCATTTTTAGCTTTCTGGGCTGCAAGGGCTCATGACTGGGTCATGTCCAGCCTCTCACCTGCCAACACCCCCAAATCCCTCTTTGCAGGGCTGCTTTCAATCTGTTCATCCCCCACCCTCAGACTGATAGTAAGGATTTTCCCAATCCAGGTGCAGCACATTGGTCTTGTTAAACGTCATGAGATTCTCATGGGCCACTTCTCAAGCTTGTCCTGATCCCTCTGGATGGCATCCTGTCCTTCAGGAGTGTCAATCACACCACTCAGCTTGTCTTGCAAATTTGATGAGGGCACATTTGATCCCTTTGTTAATTTCATTAATGAGGATATTAGACAACACCAGTTCCAGCAGAGATTCCTGAGGGACACCACTTTTCACTGATGTCTGTCAGGACACTGTGCCATTGACCACTATCCTTTTGGTGTCCAATCAATTCTTCATCCACCAAACAGTCCACACATCAGATCCAGCTCTCTCCAGCTGGGAGAGAAGGATATTGTGAGGACCTGCCAAAGGCCTTATAGAAGTCCAGGTATTTGACATCTGTAGCCCTTTCTTTGTCCACTGATGCAGCTGATCCATCATATTTATCACACATAGTGTTGGTCAACAGTCCATACTGAAAAAGGTAGGTGGGTCAGGCTAGAGGAAATGTGTTGTTGAAATTTAATAAGATGTGTGAATACCTAGCAAATAATAAAGACAAATAAGGCCTGGTCACTGTACTGGGTGACTTGGTGTAGATGCTGCAATGTCTGAGGATATGTTGGCAATGTGTGGCATTTGCAGGATGCAGAATGCACCTGTGGAATGGGGACAAGGGAGTTAAATTGTTAGAGTGGAAAACATGGGAAGATTTATTCCTGATCACTGGCTTATTGTCATACATGTATTATTGATTTGAATAAACAATTTTTAGTCATCAGAATGACATTGAAAAAAAAAACAACACATTGCCCTAAGCAGAAAAACGGTACAGGCATGGGGATGCATGGCATTTAGCTGATAGTTCAGTCTGCTGATATTTATGAAAGAAAGAATGTTATATATTCTAATATGTTTGTTATTGAATTGGATACTAGTTTTCCTTGTGTCCTCTGCAACTTGTCAGTAGCGAGTATGATTGCAGATATATTGCAACAGGTAAGTGCTCTCAATTTTAGAAATGGAGGTTGATGGAGGTTTGTTAATCTGAGGAGGCATGCACCCAAGTGCAGAGACTTTTCAGTTTCTTTCAGTTCCTTTCTTTCCCTATTGTTTTAGTCAGTAGCACATCAGAATTCTAAAATAATTTATGTATTAATAAATTAGGTTTGAATTTTCAAGCTGATAGATACTTAGATTCTTGTTCACAGAAGAACTGTAGAGGGGAAATGCAATTGTATCCTTACAGCTCCTTATATGTAATAATACAAATTGTTTCTAGAACACCTATGAGATGGGAAACTGTGATAAGGATCTGCAGTACAAAGCACAAAACTCCCAGGTTATGAAATGACACTGTATTCACTTACAGGTACAAAACCCCACTTGTAAGGATTGGAGGCAAATGTTATAAATGCATTTTTTATATCAATCACTTAAAAACTGTAAATTTTCAGCATTTAAAATAACCATTTGCTTGAGATTTTTCATATTTGTTTTTTCCTTCTAGTTCTTGCTACTTTTACTCAAAAACATGCATGGCTTTGAAAATTGTGGTATAAAATTGAAACCAGCAATGCATTTTGCAACTTCTTGGAATTTTTAGGCTTTACAGTAAAGGCTAAATTGAAAGAACACAGTGCTCACCAGCTCCTACAATAAAAGCATCCCTGTGTCTCACACCAGTGCAACATGAGATGGATGAGATGACATTCATCCTGGGGGAATACATCAGCTGGCAGAGACCTTCACCCACATACAGGTCAGTTCTCTTTTGAGCAGATGTGAGATAATTGCAAGAGGTGTGAGATCTTACATTGCTGGGTCAGAGGGTGAATTTGCTCTCCTACCAATGCAACACTCACCCAGACTCATATTTACATATGCGGGAAAGCAATTTAACCTGATGGCTTCACAGATGAACAAAAGGGATGGATTTGGCCTGGTGTCTTTGCTCCTCAACTGCCTTTGAGCCTAATTGAATTTTAGCATAATTAAACTCACCGTGTACTGACAGATTGCATTTCACTCTGCCTCCCATATAGTGGCAGGGGAAAGGAGTTTGCTTCAGGTGCTATTGCCTTTTCCCAAGGGCCTGAATAAATGGAAACGGGAGGGGGAGCTGTGGGAACATGAAAAAGAAAGGGAATTATTCCTTTGCTTTCAATAAAGGAGGAAGAGGGAAAATTTCCATTTGTTTTAACCATACTTTTGCTCACCTGAAAGACAACATTATTTGACCTAACAGAACAGGGACTAAGAAGGCATAGGGTGGCCAAATATAAATATGTTGGGCAGTGAATGAGACACTATTAACACATAAAAAACTGAGTGTAAATAGCAGACAGGAAAAAAACACAGACTGGAAATATGAAAGTTTCTAGCTCATTAGAGCAACAATTTCTGCTTCCTAGTAGAAGAAGTAAAATTTTAAGCTATGCTAAGGTAGGAATTGGCAGATTACTAAAAAGTTTGGTGACTGAACAGCAGGGAATTAGATTCAGAATTCCAAATTTCTCCTGGGCTTTGGTGGGTTTGAGGAAGGAAAAGTAAATCTAGCTTGCTGCTGTAAACAGTCCTCTAGGATACCTCAGTTTCCTTAAGAAAGACGAGATTCACAAGAAGAACCTGGAAAAACCCCAAGGTATTAACACAGCACTTATGGGTGGATAAGTCCTGCTTTAAATCTGTATTCTGGCAAGGGAGAAGGGGGAGGCCTGTGCCTTGCACGTGGGCTGTAGTTGCTCTCTGTACGCTGGCCTCTGAGAAGGGAAGAGGGCGGCAGCGCTGTAGCAAAAGCCTGCAATACCCTTGATAGCTTGTAAAGGAGGATGGAGAGCTGTGAATCCTCAGAGGTGTTAGGTGCTTCTTCCTGGCACAGTTAGCTACCTAATTGTGCTAAGAACTTGCCCAAGTGTTCCTAGTTGTCCCTACTGCCCAGCTTGGATGGCTCCCTTGGTTTTGCTGTGCATGCAATGAGCCCATGTTTAAAGCTTTAACTGTGATTTCCAAAGGTCTCCATGGAAACGACTTCAGCTACCTAAGCTAGCACACCTGTCTTGAGTGTGATCATCATCAACACCTGTCATTCCCTGGAGAAGGGAATTACCAACCTCACTGGCTGCTACCCAGAACACATAGACTGTGCTGAATTCCAGCATTGAATTCATTTCCGCACTTCATCAGAGCAGCAAAAACTTCAATACTGCAAAGAAAATCTTCTCCAATCATACGGTAGATGAAAAAAAAACCAAGTAATTTCTCACCTGGTGAAGGACAGAAAGAAATATGAGTTTCTTCTAAAATTACCAAGGTATTCATATCCTACTGTGCCAGCAGTGATATTAAACCTTCCCCCAAATAGAATAGATGGAAAGTCAGTATAGTGCTCCTTACATTCACTTAACAGTATGAAAGGGTAAAATTCAATAAATAAAAAATGCACTACAGACTTATTAATTGTTCTGGTTTTGTGATATGTATCTTTCCTTATGGTTCTTCATCAGATCTTCAGTCAGAGTTATTTTCCTACCATTTAGCAAATATTTCCCCTTTCAATAACTGGTCACATACCTTGTCAATCAAATTCAGTGAGGGTTATGGTGAAATGACACAATAAATGTATTAAGCAATATAAAATTGCACATACAGTTAAAACTATAGTTCTGATATTAAAAATAGTCCAGTAATAATAGTTAAAAACATTTTTAATGATCTTAGCATTGTTACAATGATAAGAAACTATCTTAATGTCAAACTGAAATTCCTTTTTCTTTTTTATTTAGACCTGTCACGCAATACTTTATCCTATACAATTTAGACACAAAGAGTGTACCCATGAAAGATGGGATTTTACAGAATAATAGTAGAACAGTAATTGAAAACGTTATTTCTACTGCATCATACAATTTGATTTTCTGTTGTTTAATTCACACCATAGCTAAATAATTTCCTCCTTCTAAGAAAACCATTTAAAAATATTCTTATTCAAGTTGCCCTATGTCATTTGTCAGTAATTGTGTGGCTTCCTGAAGTGAGATTTTTCAGCTAAAATCCCTGTTGTCTCTAATTAATGGGGTAATTTTATTCATTATTTGTGGTTGGAATTAATAGTTTTACTGCTTAAATGGGACCTTTTAAACGGCCACACAGTTAACCTGGTTTTTACCTGTAGTCAAAAGAGTAATAGCTGAAAACCATAACAGAACTTACCTCTTCCACTTTCTCAACTGAGGCTGTAAGTCTGTGTTTTTAGCTTGACAATGGGATTCAAAACCTGTTACCTCTTGCACACCAGCTCAAAACTGTCTTTTCCTCCGTGATCAGTGATTGTGTTGACAAAGCCAAATTCATGCTGTCCTACACTTACCTACTTTGCTATGGACTGTGAGTGAATACCAGAGCAAGAAAAGCTACATAAAACCTGCACATACATGGAGTGGATGCAATGAAATGGAAGCGGCAGGTGCATGTGCTGTTGCGCTGTACTTTCACAGCAGGGGAAATCCAGGCTTGAGGCTGAAGACATGCTCATAATTAAGTTTTTTGTAACTTTCTGTGCTCTTCTCAACAGTTACTGTTGCCAGTGTACCCGGATGACTGAGGCTGGGAACGGCGTTAATTGACCAAGCGCAGCTTTTCTTATACATTTAAGTAAAAGAGACACAGACTCTTGAATTATAATACCTGTAATAATAAATGTTCACTCTTTCAGGTGTTTTTCAGATGATTTTCCTACAACATGACCTTCTTAAGAAAAGCAACTTTAATTTTTTTTTAATTTTAACTCATAGGACAGAAGTAGTGGCAGTTTTGCCAGGCAGTAAGGGTTCTCTGTTTGCAGGAAGTTTGTGAAAAGACTGGAACCTGCCTTCCTTCTGTGCCGAGTGGGATATTAAGCACTACTAAAACTGAGTTTTGAAGAGAGAGAATGAGGTGGCTATCCCACAGCTACTGCACCACTTCTGTGAGAGGCTGGAGGATGGTGCAGATGGAGAGGCCCTCATGTGATTACACATTTGTATAGTTTAAACAGAATCTTCTAAAATAGACTCCAGAAAATTCCTCTACAAGAGAATTAAGTATTTAGGAATTGTGCAGGATAGCTGTTGAGAGGTGGATCATGCTGTTTAATTGTCTTTATCTAATGATGGAGGAATTCTTATAGAAGAAAACCATCAAGTATTAGAAGATGCTGAACTACTAAGATGCTAACTGCTATTTCTAAGGACAAATATAGGTATCTAAATAAGAAATAATGAAAAAGATATTCTCACAGAAAAGAGGAAACCTATCCTGGATTAAAGAACTATTGTGAACTTTCGTTACAGACGATTTTTCTAATTTAATTCCTAGGCCTTATGAATTTATTTTAATGTGTGGCATACTGAATCCTAATGCTAAACTCTGGCTATAAAAGGTAATTGGACAATGAATCAGCTTGTATCTACTATAATTTTTAAATTAACAGTGACAGGACACATCTGAAGATGAGATGAACACATTGCGAAGAAAATAGGTATAATGAAAGTCTTCAAAAGAGTTCAAAGTCTTTTTTTAGTAGTACTTTAGAAAATGCCCACTTGCAAAAGTGCCTGCATTATTCCTTGTACTGAGTGCTCTGATAATGCCTCAGATTCCATGGAAGTGATTTCTGACTGTAATTCTTCAAGAATTGTTTATCAAGTTTCTTGTCACATGCATTTCCCTGTGACCAAAGTTTCCACGAGATAAACTTATAAATGAACCCATCCAGCAAGCAAAAAAGATTGTTCAAGACTCTAATAGGCCACAAATTGGATTGCTGAACAATCCTCTAATCTGTTGTCTCTGTTCTTCTTTCTTTATAACTAAGACTAGGGAAAAAAAGCTATGAGCTGCTGTCAGTTGTAATTATTCCCAACTCAGATAAAATGTCCTGACCTGTGAGAGGTAGGTCAAATGTCAGAGAAGGCTTATGGGAAACACTAGAAGGGTGAAGGATTCTAAATAAACTGGCAAGTATTTACCCCTTTTGTAGAAAATAGCTGTGAATTTCTAAACCAGAAAAAAAATAGAAAATGTCATGACACGTCTACAGTGACCCTGTCCATACTAATCTCTTGTCAGGCATATTGATGAGTTAAGTAGCTTAATAATTATTTTGCCATCAGAGATGGCACACATTGATGTCTCTTCAGCAGATACCTTTTTTATATATTTTGTGTCTGGATTAGAACAGATTAAGTCATGATGTTTAATGTTGTCTGTGTATATGCATTCATGATAAAACTTGGACCAACATGTTTTAATTTGGTTGAATTTGTTAATCAGTCACGTGTACTAAGTAATCCATTGTCCAGGCAACAAATTAATGGAATCCCAAATTAAAAAAAACCAAACCCACTATAATTTTAAAGTACAAAACATTATTACCTCTCAGAACTACATTGTTGCTATGCTTATAGGTTGTGATGGTGTGATGGTAACTATAATATTTCTTTTTTGTTAGTTGGAGGAATCTGTAATTTATTTTTTGTTTAAAGTTCAAGCCACTCACTTGAAGTGAGAGACTAGAAGCGACTTGAACTAGCTACTCGCTTATGAAAGGAGATGTTTGGATAAAATGGTTCCTACCGACTGAGAACAGAAGCATCAGACCCACAGGTTTGTGAATATAGCCTGAAATTTTTTGTTCATGCTATACTAGTCACTCTTATGCATGATACAACCATTCTTCACTATTAACCCCTCCCTGCATTTAGCACACAAATACAGCTGAAGCAGTGTGCCTAGCTTGAAGTAAAGCAGGTTAAATGTGGAGAATAGGGAGCATGATCAGCACTTACAAATGCTTCAGACTGAGGTAATTATCTTTTATGTATCATTAAATAGGATGCAAAGTCAGGGATATGTGTGAAGTAGTGAGAATCAGGATATTCAGTCCAATCTGTAGTACCCTTATCTTGTACATTAATATGATTTCTCTGCTTATTTATAAAGCATTAAATGCATACTGAATGTCTTTAAAGGTGAATAGGTTGCTGGTTTGCAAGCAAAGAAGAATCTTGTTGACTTACAGAATGAAGTGCTATTCTCCCAGTTCTTATACTGCTTCTGTAGCCAATATAAAATACCCTTTCCTTGGGCATTCTAATGGAGAGGACACTTTGGCTGAATCCCTTTCTCTTTCCTCTGAAGTGAATGGTTGTCCCTATGGTGCGCATCCAGTCTGAGAGAAGTGGCTGTTAATTCCCATCTGGAATCATTAAAGGATATTGAATTGTTACGTGATTAGTTCACCTTAGTCTGATTCCACTGAGGTTTCAAGCAAAATGTATGATATATTGAGATTCTGAGGAGAGCAAAATATATTGCAAATACACAATTACTGATTACTTCTCCTGGAATATTAAAATATAAACCAGTTATCTGTTGAGCCACACCAAGACTGTTTTAATTTTGCTGCAGCTTCAAATCAATTTTAAGTGACCTTACCATTCTTCCTGTAATGCATAATAAATGGAATCACTAATTATTTTAGAAAAGTATGTAAAAAAGAATCTTCAATTTTAAATGAACATAATCTGTATAGATATTAGCTTAAGTAAATGGTAATGCATCCCACAGTGTTTTTCTCCTAGCACTAACCACCAGGATACCCGTGTGTCAGGTCCTTCCTCATTATTGTTTCTTCAATGGCCTTTTATCTTTATTGTTTTAGCTGTCATGTCCTAGATTAAAACAGCATATTAATGCTTAAAATGCAAAAGCCAGATTTATGTAGAAATTTAATAGACTTTTATACTCTGTAAAGACATTCTTTGGAAACCCATAATTTGCAGACTATGGTTAGATGTCTGTTCAGACAAGAAAAACATGATAATGAGCTTCAGCAGAGTTAGAGGGATTGTTGTATTTCAGTTTTTCTTTATTGTTAAGATTGTATTTATTCTAGGGGATTAATAGGCCAGCTCTGGCTCCACCTCAGTTATATGGGACATTTCCAGATATGAGAGGTTGCATCAGGAATATTGGTCAGGTCAGTGGGACAGATTTACCAAGTGATTTAATGAGAGTTGAACAATGTTGTTTTTAAAAACAAACTTCAATATAGGAAGGTTTCAATATAGAAATATTGTTTTGGTAGCTATTCACCCCACAAACAGTCTTGAATATTAACATTAGTCCAAATGGTTGATTGTTTGCTGAGTTCATTCTAATACTTTCCTGCTATAGCTATTACAGCCACAGAAAGAAGCTTATGATCAATAAACAGAAGCTTTCATTTTAGACATCAATCCTTTATTCATACATATCCAGATTTTCAGTCTTCTAGTACTTTTGCTCACAGCTCTTTTTTTCTTCAATGCATGGTAGAAATAGACAGAAATCACTTCACTAGACCTTGACACACCACAAAACTAGGAAGCAGATAATACTGCACATGACAAGAAAGCATAATGTTTAATGTCTTTTCAGCGATTCTCTAAGTACTAAACAGGCAGCAAGAAGGGCAAGGTCTGCCTTCTGCTGCTGTGTGGAATCACTAATTCTCAATTCTCTGCCCTTGATCAAAGCACCAGTGTACAAACTATGTGGATTCTTTGCTTCTTTTTTTGCCAAGGTCAGGATTAAATGCACAAGATAGTATTTCTTGTTTGGACTCAGATGTTTATTAGTTCCTATCTATATTACAGTCTCACGAACCGTGAGTTCTACAGTCCTTCACTCTAACAAACTAAAAATGGAGCCCTATCTCTCTCTCTCTACAAGGCCTTTTAAGGATAAACTGTCCAATTAAGAAATGACACCTAAATTATTTTTATTTTTAACCCAATGACTAATCACTCATGTCCCACAATGTAGACTTTTTTATCCAATTGCAGAATACCACCCAAATGCATGAAGAAGAAGGTGAACCATCTTGCTTTATATATATTACTATATTCTAAAACATTAAACTCTTAAGTTTTCCACCATGTGATATTGCACACTTCTATTCAAGCTACACACCCATAATCCCAGTTCTATCATTCAGTTTCGGAAGCCTTCTCCACAGCCTCAGGTCAAATGCAGAAATGTTTTTTCTGGGGTCAGTGCCTGTCAGAAAGTCTAAAATTCTCACAAGCTGAGGTTCCAACAGCTATAGCCATAGTTTCAATATGACTAGAGGTCATGTTGAAATAGGATATGGCTTGCCATATTAGAGTGGATAATAAATAATGTATTTTTTTTGCATACTGTCAACTGGCACACATTTATGCAGGAGATTTAAGCTACAATATAATAAAATAAACTACTGTCCTTGGATGCCTTTCAATTTTCCAGTCTGGGCTCTTCACACTTGAAGTGACCAGTTGGGAAAAGAAATTCATACATTTTTAAGACTGCTGCTTCTGATATATAAGAGAAAGAAGTGCAATTGAAACTTGATGACAAAAATAGTGGCTTTTTAATGCAGAGCTTTGATTTGTTCTTTTCTTTGCTTAATTTACAGAAGTCAGAGTACAGGAAATGAAATTTCTCTTATGTCTTCTGCATCTTCACCAGCAGTTAAGTAGGTTTCTATGAATATATGTATTATATTAATTTCAAATAATAATATGAAAATGTTTAATTTCTGGTTTGTACTTACCCTTACTATTATTTATATGATATGACTCAGAAAACATAAAGTTTCTTGGAGTCTGTACAGAGATGTTATCTCTTCTACCACAGTCCATATCTCAGTGCTTGCTTCTAACTCTAAAAGATAATCTGTATATCCCTGAAGTCAAAGTTTGATGTTATATGAAGGACACATCTATAAAGAGAAACAGAACTACTTTGTCATTGTATAATTATCAAATAGTAAAATAACCTCAGCAAAATTTATTCACAAGGAAGAAAAGTAATTGAAGTTATATTTTTAATAGCTATCTTGCAAAGAGATTGATGATTGTAAATTTGTGAAACATTTAAATGATCAGTGTAACAACTTTCGTTTATGTTGTGTTAGTATCAATTTTTGAAATATTTTTCCTGCTGGTTTGAGTCCAAACCCCCATTAAAAATAGAGGACCTTGAGATTAAAGTTGTATGGTAGTGTCAGTTATTTTTTCCACCACAAAAGTTTTTTACCATATAGAAATGTCTTTCCAAAGAGGAAAAAAAACCCACCTCAAAAGACACTGCAGAATGTCTAGAAGTTTAAATATCTACAATGGATTTTAGGAGTTATTTAAAAAAAAGAAGGAATTATTACTGCCTTATAATTTGTGAAGTCACTTTTAGTCTTGATTGCTGTACTTAGCTATTTCTGATCTGTCATTTTTCTTGGTGACGAAAATTCTAATGACCTGAAAGATCTCCAGAGGCACAACATAAGCCTGTTACTGATATGTAGTATTTTCATTCACTACTAAATAAGACCCCAGACCTTTCTGCTGGAGTTCAACCTTTCCTGTTCTATTTAATGAATAGCACTTTTTCTGAATTAAAATAAATATTCCAAACTATAAGCAAAAAAATATAATTTAAAAAATATATAATATCTATCTGACATAGTCTGTATTAAATACATTAAATAAGATATGATTTTGTAAAAAAAGATTCTAACATCTCCTGTGATCAATTTAAAATTCTGTATATGGTTAGGAGATTTGACAGGAGAAATATGTGCTAGGCCAGAGCAAAATATGTGGTCATGGTCTAGCTAGTCAGTGATAGCATTCTGTTTCAGTCTAAGTTCTGAAAAACTCTGGTGAGATAACAATTTAGCTGTAATATCAAATTAAAAAAGAAATGGTATAGTGAGACTTTCTTCAAACCAATAGGCCAAAATTGGTTCTCACTTTTTAAAGAGGACTTGCTCCTAGGATGACCTTATGATTGCAATTCTTTTCTTCATCCTATTCTCCCTCTGCATGGTAAAAATTTCCCACAGGTGCAGAAACTGAATAACACCTTACTGATGATTATCTGTTGGCTATCAGGACGGTTAGAGATGAACTGCTCAGAGCACACAGTAATAGCTGGCACCAGCAAGGGCCACTCTGTGCAGTTAAAGTGTAGAACATGTGCTTTTACCAATCAGGCTGGCCAGGCTGTTAAGAAACAGAGGGGGTCAAAACCCTCTCAAACCCTCCCCTCTCCTTCCAAAAAATCAGAATAAAATTTCACTAATCAGCTCCTATCTACCCTTCAAAAATGCATCAGAGAGCATTCCATAGTTTGTCACAGGGTCATTACTTGTATGAGAATATAATCTCTTTGTTTTTAGAACCTGTCATCCCCTGGCTGAAGGTTTTGACTGTGAGGGTGAGTACTGATAAGGATGTGGAAGCTGCTGGGACATTCCATGCAGAATGAGGGGCTCTGTTTTAAGCTTGAAGCAGCTGCATAGTCTCATTTACACCTGTCTGCCAAGAGAGGGATTTGGTGAGGCACCTCACCACAAAGGCTTCCTTACTCTTGTGTTCTCATCTAGATGGATAATTCTGATGGGAGATTAAGTTCTCAAGTACTCCATACCACAAACTGACCAGGGAACGGCCTGACCTTAGCATACTGTATCCTGTATACCTCATTAGTATGCAGAATGATTTGATTAAATTAAGGGAAATAATACTTAATGAAAAAAGCATGATAAACCTCCCAAAACCACCCTGCCCAATTTTGTGTCTGATTTCCCAGCAACCTTTGATTTATTTTCCTATTATTAAGAAAAAAAAGCAGATCAGAACTCTGATGAGAACCATCACTTATTGAATGGTTATTAAGTATTTCATTGATTATTTTCTGACTTATAATGGCTGTAATTAAAATTCTTGTACCTATGATTATATTACTGAATTTCACAAAGGTCCCCTTATTTTAAATCTTTTTTTTTTTTAAGCTTTATGCTTAGATTTGCTGTTTAGTTTAATCCAGAAGGATGAAACCAAAGGAAGGGGGAGGGAATTGATTCCTTTGCAGGCTTTAAGAAATATTTAAAAACATCTTTAATAAATGAATTTTCTTTTCCCCAAATTTTATATTTTAGCTGTAATACTAACATTGCTCATCACTGTAAGCTAATATTGGAATGGGGAAAAGTCCACTGTGGGATATGCTTCTGTGTTCCCCCACTGAGGTTTTGTGATTTGACATATGCATATACATAAATCAAAAATTTTATACTTTATATTACTTTGCTAAACTGTAAACATTTGTGTGCTTTAATTAAGTCAGCTACAAACTGAATTACTTAGTATCCTGACTTATTTTGATATTGCACAAGTCAATTAAAATTTCTTGCTATTTATTTCAAGAAAATACAAAGAATAGTGAAGGGATTTTCTCTTTTGGGTAATACTCTTTTACAGAGATTGGCAATTCTTAAGGGACCAGGGGCCAAGGTTTCCCTTTTTATTGCATATTCTAATATCACTTTATACTTTAAAATCTAAATTGATAGAAGTTCATAGCTTGAGCCTAAAAATGAAGGTAAAATACATCCATTAAAGTGAGAGGAGCTAAATACCATTTCTCAGAACGAGACCATGATAGAGACTAGTTCTTTTGGATTTCATGGAACTATTATGGTTAATTATATTAATAAAGGTCACGAGGAGAAATTTCTGAGAATAAGACCCTTGTGTATTAGTTTGCATAAGCACAGAGTGCTCAGCAGGGCCTATAATTAGGCAGGACAAATTTCTGGTGAAAGAAATTGTCAGAAGCCCCATGCAGGACTAAGCATTCTGAGAGAAGTAAATATTTTTGCAATTTTTGTTTTCTTTTTTTTTTTTCCTTCTTCCTATTTTTTCTTAGAACAATGAGTTAAAATTGTGGCATGAAGTCTGGTGTATACTATTCTATAAAATCCAGATTAAGGTATCCAGCTTAAGATCATATAATAACAAGATTCTTCTTCTTGTTACCATATACTCTCAGCTATAGCAGAGATTGCTTCCTCTGATTAACTGCTACAGAGTTTTAAACCTATACTTTCCTCGTCCCAGCAGGTCTGGGAAAATACTTTTCAGCAAGTTATTTATTTATAAGAAATTCAGGTTGAGATTGACCAAAAATACACTTTCAGGCCTAATTTACCACACAGTATATTTTAGCCTTCCTGAAATCACTCACATACACAAAGACACACACATATACACATACATACATATACATATATATGTATATCCACCCACATGTATTCAAAAAGTACATAAGAAAAGGTTGATTTATTTTAGAACATGAAGAAAATAATCCTTCCATGAATTTTTTTCCACCAAAACCCCAATGGATAAAATGCTTAGAGTGGCTAGAGTCTGGATAGAAAGTCTTTTGAAATAGCTTTTCTATCTCAAACAGATGAGAGTGTATTTAAGTCAGTGTATTTCAATCTGTCCTACTGATGCTCTTCTGCTTTCTATAAAGAACTTAAAATAATAGTAGGGTTAGGAATCAAATTCTTAATTTCCCTTTTGGTTGTCCTTAACCTCCAACCTCCAGGGTTATGCCCAGCTGCTGTTCAGTGAATAAATTTGGTTATTATATAATACTCTATATGTAGGGTAATATTAAATGTACTGCTGTAGTCTGGAGTGGATTCTGGGAAAAAACAGAGTGAGTGGTCAAGTGAATGAAAGTTTTGATATAAAGGGCTCAAAAAACTCAAAATGAAACTGTTAGTAAAGCTTGGTCCTCATTTTTAGTATCTTTTGGAATGTTTCACTCTGCAGTATTAACAAAGTTGTTCTAATTCACATATTTTGATGTAATCAATACTTAAATAATTGCTTTTATTGGATAAAATTCCCATCTTCATTGCAAGAAAAGTTTGGGGCATGGTAAAACTCTGTGTGACATAAACACCCATGATGTTTCAGTATTAAAAATATGACATGAATGAAACTAATATTCTGCAAAGATATTTTTCATAGGCTTCATTTTTGTTTGAGTTTTACTTATAGCCTGCTATTCCCAAATCCTCCTATTGGCCACACAGTCACTTTTGTCAGTCTTGTATCTGGATGCAACAACTAGCATTAGGTTAGGGAAATTTCAGAGGAAAAAAAAAATTAAAAAACTGTGGAAGATCAGCCAGAGCTGATCTGTGTAAGCTGAAAAAGAATGCAATAACAGGAATGACACAGGTTGTAATTGGCATGAGTCTGTTCTCATCACAAAGGTCCATTGGATAGGTCCTGCCCCCTTATTCATCCTGGACTAGTGATGGGCAGTGTGATGTTTGTACAACAATTAAGTAATTTAATCTGACCTGTGCTATGCAGAACAAAAATTCCAAATGCAGGAGGTTTTGCGTGTTTTGATTGGTATTTGAAGGGAGAGAGACAGGAAGGGGAATAAAAACAAGGAAAGAGAAGAAACGGAGAGGAAGTTGAGTATTGATTGGCCAACCTTTTTCCTTTGTACAGATGCAAAATTTGGTGATAAAATGGATTTTATTCTGGTAAATATTCCTGCAAAAAGGGTGATAATATGTTCTCATAGATATGCTTTTCTATTTGCAAAAAACTATCTTTCCAAGGGGAAACAGAGAAGGAACAGCAGAGGAGAGAGCAAGCAGTCCACTAAAAAGAGAGAAGTAAATGAGTCAGAAAGAGAAGAATGAAAGGGAAGTGAGTTTGACAACAGTTGGTAAGAGTTGGGAACCTCTGTTCTGTGTTTTGTCATTAAAAATTTGGGAGTAGAGATTATGTAGAGGAGGAAGGAAAAACAAAGACCTGTTATAAGCAGGTCAGACAAGTGTGCCTTAAACTTTAGCGACAGTGATGGCACAAAGACATATTCATACCTCCTCCCTCCCACTTCCAGGAAGGGCACACTTTAGGTAAGAACATTTTGAAACCTATAATTTCTCCTGCCATTGAGCATTGGGAATCCTGGTAACAGCTAGTGCTGGTATTGCAAAGACGATAAGGTATGGAGATCTGCATCTTTTAAGCAGACAGTCTTGGGGAAAAATGTTTCTGGTTCCTTGTAGAAACCCCTCTTTTTTAAAAAAAGAGGCAGGAAGAACTTTTCTAGGACAAGGCAGATCTTTGCTTCTCTCCCTTGTCCTAGAAAAACACCCCTCACCTCCTATTCTTTTAAACCTGTTCTGCAATTACCTTCCCATTTTCTGTTCTGATGCTAAATTTCAGAATAGTCCCACTCCCTGGTTGGTCAGCCCTTTCTACAATCGTTTCCTACAAGTGCCTTTATTCAGCATTCATCTTATTTGTACTATCATGGTTACTCCTCTTGTTGGCTCTGATCCCTCCTCAGCCTATAAATAAATCAGTGTTACTTGGGCATTCACTTTCCACTACTTTGCTTTCTTCCACTGTAGCAAATCCTGGTTATGTCTCCCATACTCTGGCCCCGTTTTGAAACTTACTGGTTGTTGTTTTTGGATTTGTTGCATTCCCTTTACCTCTCTGGTTTTCAGGCTCTCTCTTCCTTAGCCAGTTTTATTTTTCTAATTCTCTCAATGAAACTTCATGGCTCACTGGTTCCTTTCCATATTTCTATTCAGAAAAAGTCCTGCTCACACTTATGAATAAGGAGCTCATTTTTGTATGACTTAAAGGGAAGGAACTGTCTGTTTGTAACATCAAAGACTACAATGGGCTCCCATTTGTTTGTACCCTTTAAGTATTATTGAACCATAAATGAAACTTTTATTTTGGTTATAACAACAGTAGTTACAGGCTAGCTAATGGCATAAAATAACAATCACCTTCTTCTGGGCATTAAATTAATCACTAAGGGAACAAGTCCCAGAGTGCAAAGGGCTTTCCTGGAAATTGTTGTACCATTGTAAGATCTCATCCAGTTAATACTTTCTGGGCAGTGCAGAATGCCTATGAAATGCATGAAAATAGCAATGTATTTTTCACTTCATTTGAATTTGGGGTCTCTTGGACTTAAATTCTCCTTACAAGGAGATGATATGCATTAATATATATGTAATTACTTTGAATAAAGTATCTTCTAGGCTTTATACTTGTAATAGAATAGAAATCTTTATAGTAGAAAAATAACATTCTTAATGATGTTAGTGGTTTCTTGATAATACTAATTACATTCAATCACAGATAACTCTCAATTACTTTTTTATTAACATGCAATATAATCTAACAGTCAATTTATGAATATATTTTATAAATTTCTTGATAACAAACTATAACATACAGTTACTGAATATACTATTACATGTGTAATTCATTTCATTTGTAAGTCAGATGACCTTAATGGAACAACCAAACTCTTTATAAATAGTGACTGAATTCTTTGCAGAATCATGATGTAGTTAATTCATTAATTATAACTGCAGATACTGTATTTATAATATTTGAAGACAAAAATTGTTATTATCCTTTCATTTTCCCATAGAGGTTACCCCACCCCTGGAAGTGTTCAAGGCCAAGCTGGATGGGGTCCTGAGCAACCTGGTCTAATGATTACTAGTGAGTGGCAGCCCTACCTATGGAATGGGATTGGAACTAGATGGTCTTTAGGGTCCCTTCAAAGAAAAACTTTCTATGATTATATAATTCCATGATAAGGGCTATACAATGTTTAAAATACATCTGTTCTTAAATAGTGGTTTATTGCTAAGAAAAAATGCATTCCTTTTTTTTTTTTCTTTTTTGGGTTTATCTCATGCTTTATTGTCAGTAAGACAAGAAGTTAAATAGATATTACTGCCTCATGAGATCTCTATCTTCTAGTCAGTAGTCTATTTAAAGATTATAAAAGCAGTCCTCAATTACAGTTTTTCTGTGTTTTTGCTTTTGATAAAGTCAAAACTAGAAAACTGGTTAGTTATTGAAAATTGAAGACAAATACACCAGAGAACTGGCATCTCTTGAAACACAAAATACTCAGTGCAAATGGAAGAAAAGATTCAAGTAATTTTCTTGTGATTCAGACCATTCTGTTTGTTGTTGGTTTGGATATTTATAATGAAAAGTACTAATACCTTGGCATCTGTTAGTTTTACAGCTGTTCCTGGCTTTTCACAGCAGAGGTATGATGCTGAATGCTGTCAAGATACTGCAGATAAGATATGCCAAGGGGCAGATGCAGCTATGGAGGTCATGGAGAACCTTCTAGAAGCTTTCACACTGCATTATTGTCTTTTGCCACATTTGGGGTTAAGTAAATAAGGTAACACGTTGGAACTTTGGATAGAAAGAAAAGGTTTCCTGCATGATTTTCTAAGTACCACTTGCTAAGGGTAAGCTCAGCAGCTATACAGTAACCTAAAGATCCTAAGGCAAATGACTTTTTTCTTAGGAACTAAGTTTGAAAACCAAAGAGAATTGCTTTCTCTAAGTGAGAATTATAGCTCCCTCCTTCAGATGTTTATTTTGGGTTTTATAGGTTTTTAT
Source organism: Setophaga petechia (assembly GCA_024362935.1). NCBI lineage: Eukaryota > Metazoa > Chordata > Aves > Passeriformes > Parulidae > Setophaga > Setophaga petechia. The sequence goes on from JANCRA010000002.1 coordinate 19,874,264, forward strand.
TGCCGATTTGTACAGAGTAGGTGAGATGTATTATCAAGTCTGGATAATTCTAATAACTCCTGAATTCCAGCAGTACTTTTGCATGTACTCATATACATGTACTCAAATCCATGTCAGGAAGTGTCATGTTTCTTTCCAGTATTTTAAAATTTTGATACTTAAATAATTTTGATTTTTCTAATTCCATAAGGTAAAGAAAGGTGGCTACCATATGAAATATGAATTGAAACTATATAATAATGTACATAATTAAAGCTTTAAATTTGTCCACCTCAAGTTGATAATTATTATCTTGGGGGAGCCCAATTTAATTTTATTAAGGCAATGCAAGGATTCTACTGACTTTCTTCACTGGTTTACTTTTAAGCAATATTAATTGTAGTTTATGATTAAAATCTCTGGCAGAGGAAGAACTGAATTGTCCAAAAAAAGAAACACTGTTTGGCTCTTTTTGAAAGGTAAAACTTGTTTCCCCAACAGAGGAACTATAAGAAAATATACATTAGTGTTACTTGGGCAATTCAAGTCCGAGCTCCCCAGTGATGAAAGGATCGCAGATGTGAAGTTTTGCTCTTCCCTCATGTGCAAAAACAAGAGGCTTTTAGAGATGCTCTCTGATCCTTTCCTTCATAAAGTCTTGTAAATGATCACATATTTTTTAAGAAAAGTTGAAGCAGCTTTTTAAAACCTGATGTCAAAAACAAATCATGCTTTTAGAGATTGTCCCCAGTGGAATGACTTGTAACTGAATAATGTTTTGTTTTTTTATTGACAGGTCTTAGCTTCTTTATGTCTTTCTCTTTGCTCAAATCAACCTTGTTATTTTTTACTTTACAAGAAAGCAAACAGCCTGCCAATCTTTTCTGCAGACAAGTCAATACATTTTTATACTTTCTGGTGTTTTATTTTCAGGGAAGTTCACATGGAGAGGTTGGACATGAAGCCAGATGTCCTGAAGATAATTCCTAGAGCTTCAGCACACTGTACACTTACTATCAACCGCTTTGAACAAATACCTCCAAATGGCAAGCTCATTGGTGCTTGTCTGCTGACCTGAGTTCAAGAGAGAGAAGCCTCATGATCTGTTGTTGCCTTTGACCATTGATCCATCCTCTGATTGGAGAATGGAAGAAAGTCTGAGGAAGGTGAGAGTGGGGTAAGATCTCAGTATTTTGAAACGTATATTATATTTCTATCTGAATGTATATTATATTTAGTAGGGATGAGCAATTCGAATGATACAGTGATATGCTGTAATAAAAATTATTAAAGGCACCAGTGATTAATTTTAAATGCCAAAATAATTTGGCTTCCTATTTCAAAAATTTCTCTATCAGTATGAATCATCTTAGAATCCCACTGCATTGGTGAGGTGAACAAAATCCTTATTATGAAAATATTCCAGCATAAATCTCTGCAGCTATACTATGGAACGAGCCAGAGATTTCAGCCAGCAGGGGGAACTGTAGAAACAGCCAAGGCAAGAACTACTGTACTGGAAAGACTAGAAACAAAATTGCCCCTCTATGTTTGTTTGAAGCCATCTTCATCCATATCTCTGCACAAAATCACCCTCATAAGGGTACTCATAAGATATTTCCTTCTACCAACATCACCTGACAGAAAAAGGACATTGAGAACATATTGGAAGCAGCTACATTTAAGACTGTGAACTGTTGCAAGAATGTTCTAGTTTTCATGCTTTCATGGATGATTAAAGCTAGATTTTATCTCTTTAGCTCACTTGTGGTGATGTAATAAAATGGAGTGTCAGAAACTCTACAAAGTTAAGATATTTCACAACCATTCATTTCCTATCCTTCACCAACAAAGTTACACCATCACAAAAAAAAAAAAAAAAAAAAAGCTGTGCTCTGTTCACAATAGTTGAGTCTTTTCATTAATTATCTTATTTCTCAAATGTTTACAAACTGGTTTAATTCAGAAACTTTTAAGCCACAGTACTCTATGATGAATTTTCTCATACTCTGTGAATTTGAACCTTACTTGAAAACTTGTTCTTTCTTCTTTCCTCTTTTTATTGGCTTCTACATTACTAGTTTCTTTAAAATAATTTTGCTAAGTATGTAATTGCAACCATCTTATTGGGTGTTTTTTTAATCTCTGTGGTGTTTTAACCAAAGCATTTAAATACAAGCTATTTTTTAGGTCAAGGTCAATTCCTTAGAAATCACAGCAGCAGATGAGTTTGATACAAATACTCAGTGCTACCAGGGGAAGTTCCTATGGATTGAGAGAACTAAGTGCTATTTTGGGCTTGAAAAAGGTTTGGAGAGCTTCATGTTTCTTAGACTTACCTTGGTCCTTGGGAAGGTGATGGAACTAATAATGTTGAAAACTTTCCAAACCATGAAGAGCAAGATAATGGCTGGAAATAGTCAACAGTGGTTAAGAAAGGAGAAGTCAGGACTGATGGCCTGATAACCTTCCATGAAAAAATCATCAATTTACTGTAAACAGGAGAAACATGAGATATCATTTAACTCAACTTCAACAAGACTTTGTACACTGTCCTCCATAACACCTTCATAGACAAACTGATGAAGCATAGACTCTGTTAGAGGAGGGGGCAAGGCAGGCTGAAAACTATCTGAACTGCTGGCTTAAAGGATTATGAGTGTTGATAAAAAGACCAGCTGGGTGCTGGTCACTAGAGGTAGAGCCCAGGGTTTGGTAGTGGGCCATTGTTGTTTGAAATCAGGAAGCGCACAGTTCAGAGTGTTTCAGTGGGAACACTAAATTGGGGAATACAGCTCCTAAACCATGGCAGTATTCAAAATAAAATTTTATTTATAAGACATCCTTTAAAATGAAGGATGAAATTACAGAGATTTCAGTGTGATAATTCCTGACAAAACCTTACTATTTTTCAAATAATAGAAATCTAACTTTTGATTTATTAATCTCTCTCTTTTTTGTGTGTATATGAACATTGAGATATGCCAAATCTTTGGAACTTCTGATTTTTTCCTCACTCTCTGCCAATGTGATGATAAATTGGTTATGTCAAAACAGGAGTTATTTCATTCTAACATGATTAAAGGGAAGTGCAGAACACTACGTTATTAGTACTCAAAAATGTCATGATACATGAATAGCACAGGCGGTAGCATGACTTCAGAAATGGTGCCAGCAATTGGATTCTGTTATTCAGTTTCTTCAAAGAAGTTCAGTGCCAGGGAAATAATCCTTGCTGTGATCCTTGCTGGCCCCTGTGTAGTGGGATACCACATGCTGCAGCCCTTGCAGCGCTGGACCTGAACGTGAAGGGCTCTTAAGATACTTATTGGTGTTGCCACAAGCCTTTCTTTCACAGATGGGCACCAGAAACTGACATATCTCCCTGACTGCATGGGCAGCTACTGCTTGGGTTGCTGCTAGGATCATGTAAATGTCCAGAATCATGTTTAAATGACTGAGGAACATATTTGCCACCTGAACAGTGCTTTTGCTTTTGTCCTCAATTAAGCAATGTTTTTTGCTAGTTGAAGAGACCAATGTACACACCTGAAAACCTCTTCTTATTGGCAGAAATAAAATTCCACCACAACTTTGAAAGAAATATAGGCTATAGTTATGGAGTATGTTTATGGTACATATAATGCTGAAATAATTATACATCCATTTGCTTTTACCGCATGTAATGATACACTATGGACTATGGATTTATAAAGCTACACAACTTGGATCCATCTGTGCTCCTTAGAGGACTATGAGTGGTTTGGTTTTACCTTGCAATCCTGATGGACAATGAAATTATGCAACAGGGCAACACTGAGGCAATAGTAAAAGGGCTCCCAATCTTGGTACTCCTGTCTTCATAGACACTTTTCAGCCTACAGGGTACCACATGAACATCCATGATTTCTCCAGAAGATCTTTGGAGATCTACTTTTGTAGATATTTCCTGTTTTCAAAGTTTATTTATATGATACATCCTTGTCCAATTATAGGTTTACCTGTAAGGAAGAAAATCTGTAAGGAGGATTCTGTGCCCAACTTATAACACAGACATGATAACACCAGAAGTTCTGGAGACAATAATCTCCAACTGAAGATTATAAAAGACATGTCAGATGTAAGGGTCATTATTCACAGGAAGTATACTAAAATATCTGAGATATTGTATGTGCTCTTCTCAAACAAATCTATTAGGCAAGATATTACTGCTCAACTTAATTTGTCCACTGTGATGTGTAAAAACCTCAAGGTGCCTCTGTTTATAACACAAACCTAAAATATTCTGAAAATAGTCAGTCATTGTAGGACATGGCCTAGTGTAGCTACTTCAAAGCCAAACATTTTATGTATTCTTTTGCTATTACTCAGTCAGTGGGTTTTAAAATAGGGCCAGATTTTAAATGTGATTTTGAAGCCATAATTTGGACTTGAAACAAGAAAGAATCCCTCAGAAGATATTACCTATTCTGTCCATCAGGGTAGCTCAGGTCTGCTCTTTCCTCAGAACTCATTTGACTGTAACACCTTAATTTGCTACATAGAAAGCAGCCTAGAAAGTTTATGTCCAAAACATCACCTCAGAACTGCTGTGCAGCTCCTTGCATCCCTGATTACTGCTTTCTACAGCAGGTATTTCCACTTACTGTGGCCCTTTTTTGCAGATGGAATTTCAGAAAAGACAAAGTGAAGTTTGCTTTTCTTGAGACAAGACAAAGACTTGCCAATCACTGTCAGGTTTTCTAAGTTCCAGTGTCTCAGGTGTAGAAGACAATATCTTTGGTATATTTTCTGCCAGATAAAGACTTTACTAACCACTGTATGTTAGAATTATTCTTTCTCCAGAGGCCTGAAATAAGCTTGGAACGGCAGATATTTCTATAGTTTGGTGGGACAAACATTGGTATGTTGCAAGGACACAGCATAAAGGATAATGTAATTGGAATCAGGAACATCACTCCCAGGGAGGATGTGTCTGCTGCTGTCAGCAGAGGAAGAGGGAAAAGCTGCTGTCTAAGATGCGAGTGAAGAAAAGGCAGGACTAGGAAACCTTAAATGAAGGCAGCTAGTGTTTCATAACCCAAGTTTCAGTTGTCACCTGGGCAGTCAGTCTAAATCTTGGTAATTCCCAGGTTCCCTCACCTGAACCTCAGTCTTGCTAACAATAAACTAAGCAATCTCGGACACATCCTGTGAAGAGGTGTGTACCTCTGGGCAATTCCAGTGGTCTCAGGGCTTGTTATGCTGTGGTGGCTGCCAGAGCACAATGTCCCCTCCCTGGAGTAGTTGGAAAATGCTGCAATTGCTAAATTGGCATCCCAGGAGGGCTGAAACTCTTCCAGCAGGACCTTGCTGCTAAGAAGCAGTGAGGAAGCTACTGAAATGGCACGTGGGTATAAACCTATACCTTGGCATGTAGCATGGGTTATATAGCATGGGTTATATAGCAAGGAAGCAGACCTCTTCATGTGAAACCTGTCCTGAGCCTCTTCCCAAACTGCTTTGGCCAAGTACTCAGGAGACTGTTCTGTCCTGACCCCATGAGGTTCACTCTCTTGCATAGCAAATATTTTGATGTCCCTATGTTATTAATTCATTGGGAATGAACTTTGTATTGATTGTGGCAAACAGCCAAAGCTCTCTGAGGTGACAGGCACTGGATGAGAATGAAGAATAGTGCTGAGAATTGTATGGATACTAGTGGGGGGAAATACAGAGGAGGAAATGGACGGGGAGCTAGCACTTTTTACTTAGATGAAACCACTCCTGTAGCTGTTCAGCCTCTACAAGTAGGTGACTGCTTTCACATGTATTAGAGAGCAGAGCAGTGACACTGATGGGTGTGATCTTTACAGCTGATGGGAGATGGCAAAGAGGACTGAGCAGGTAGGGGATCCATTGGGGTATGGAGGCAGGTTTCAGTCAAGGTGATGGGAAAGTAGGCTTGTGGCAGTAGGCAGAGTCCCTGGTGTAACAGGTTGGTGTCACCCTGGGCTCATATGTGATATGTAGAATTTATTGTTGCATCCCATTTTTGGGATACCTATTAATGGTCATGGAGACCCCTTCTGGGAGTGCAAACTGTCCCTGTAAACCAAAGGGCGTGTTGGAGGTAGATGCTGTGTATGTGGATAATGGGCCTGAGTGGCTATTGCAGCAGCACCAGTTCATCACTGTGTCTGCCAGTGAAAGCCTGGCTCTTCCAAAGAAGGAGTCCCTTGGAGATTTCAGAAAAGGCAAAGTGAAGATTCAGAGATTCCGGAGATTCCTCTGTGTTGTGAACACACAGGGAGTGAGGCCTTGTGTTATTGCTAAGGCTGCTCAGAAGGAAGAGCTCTGACCTTTTTGTTGCTTTGGTTGCAGTTTCATCCAAAACTATTGCAACTGTTTAGGAGTTTGGTAGTGTGTCGATCTAAATAGAAATTGGGTGTTTGAATTAGGGATGGAATCAGGTCTAAAATGGAAATTTGGTATAAAACTTGCTACCTACTCTTTTTGGTATCTTAACAGTAAAATTCTTTGGATGCAAATTTCAACTCGTCAGACTGAAGCCAAAAAACAGTGACTTAACTACTTTTGGATCTGATAAGAAGATGTCATAGTTCTAGGTTGTTGTGACCCATGTCTGTCCTGTGACAAAGGCACATCTGGAAAGGACCTCCACAGATACAGACTAATGAAAAAAATCATTACTGTGCCACTACCATCACAGAATGCTTCTTCCCATCTTCAGATGTTGTCATACTTGGACAATGCCACTGGTAAAGCAGTGTGAATTTGATAAATTTTAATAGAAAAAGTTAAATTAGGTAGATGACACCATAGTAAATTGTGGCACTGACTACTACTACTACTGTATTTGATTTTTATCTTATATAATTTATGATTAAATGTGCAAGAAAAAAGAAGTTTTACAAACACTTTAAATCCCACTGTGAGTTCATTAGTGAAATGAGAAAGCAGTTGTAATTTTTAATAGGAATTTTTATATACTATCATAGGCCTGGAGCTGTAAACTTTAAATCCTTAATTTAAGTACCTTAATGGCTGCTTTAACCATTAGGCTAGCATATAATCTCAGATAAATATTAAGGTAATTTGTTTGCCTTCCAGCATTTCTGAAGTAAAGAGTGTACAGGATCTCAGAAAAAGTGAGTGGTATGTAGCAAAAGAAACAGTTTTTACTGCTTTACAATGATTTTTTCAGTTTATTTTCTTACTAGGATTAAATGTTTTATCTGAAAACCAGAAAGTTAAATTATCACATGTATGAAAGTCTTTTCATATGCAGATAAAACAAGGAAAAAGATATGTGAAAGTCATTATTTTCTTATACGTGCTGTATGTATGATGAATACACTGAGGTTATGCAGCCTGTATTTTTTTAAAGTAAGAGCAGGTAATCAGAACAATTCCTTCTGGTCTTAGGATGAGTAAGGGTGTTTGTGCATGTGTGTTTAGTGGATAGAAATTAAGATAGACTAGATAGTATTTATTTAATTATTTATTCATTCATATTTAGAACAGCTATAAAATGAACACTTTTTCAAGCTCAGAATACATTTGCAGTTAGTTAACACATTTCCACTGCTATGTTGCTACATTGTGACTGGATGAATTTTTTTCTCACACAGATTTGGTATCACACTATCTTCCTGATTATCTATTTTTCAAAGTTATATTTCTTTACACCTTGACATTTTAATGTTAGTTGTTAAAGCCTTACAATGACACAAATTTCACTTGTTTTACTTTCTGTGTATATTTTCCTTTTAGTAATATTTTCTACCATAATTTTATAAAATCTCATATATTTGTGACAGTTAAGATGAACACATTTTCCTTGCAAAATGTCAGTGATGCTGTAGGGATGGAAATGATCAGTTGAACTTAAAACAAAGGTGAACATTTGTGATTTTTTAGTTGTTCTCTGAGAGAATAGGTGCATGCATTTAAGCAATTAAATATCTTGCATTTCACTTGGATAACGCTAGATGGCCTTCCAAATATTTTTTAAGGCATCTGTTCTGCATCACAATATATGGAATAGCATGGCATATATAAACTTCAGACCCAGAGTATTGCCTGCTGACCTGCATTTTGCTCCTTGCTTATTGTGCTTGGGTACATAACTCTTCTAAACTAGTTTTTAGAATACCACAGAACTGCACTGAACTTTGGGTTGTCTTCTGTAGTAGTCATTTATTGGTGTAGATGGGTTTCTTCCATTCAATTTTGAGAGAGGGAAATTAAAAAATATTAGTGATTAAACTGTGGTGGATAGAGAGGGAAATTTTTTAATAAAATGAATCCATTTAAAACCACATAATTTTGATATTGTGAATTATGTTAATCAAAATGTGAATAAAGCGAGGTTTGGTCAACAATTTTCTAAACATGACCTATTTATCGCCAATATAACATTTGAGGATTAAAGGCACATGAAAATTAATCTTCCACTTCCAGCCACAATTTTTGTTCCTGTTAACTGTTTCAGTGATGAAAACTCCCAGTTGTTCTAATTTAGCTCAATCCAAAGTACACCCCTGGTCCTTTCTAGTTGGACAACCTCAATTTCAGCATTAAAACTGTTATGTCAATAAAAATCACACTGAAACTACCTGACCATAAGGTACTATCAAACTGGAACAGGCAAGATTCATCTAACCTAAAGGAATAAATTTGCCAACAGTGTTATCAAGTTTTCAGTGCAACAAGTAAAATGTTTTACTTTGTAAATTTGAATCCCCATGTCTACAATTCACCAAATGAGGCTTGCAGTTTATTGAGACTCATTTCTCACTGTGACTGTCTTGTCAGCATACTTGTAGGATATCTAATGCCCATTTTCCTCTTGTAGATAGGCTCTAATCCTTAAATGACTTTTCTGATGGAGAATTTCTGCTCTGTGCAGTATGCTTCTCAATGAGGTTGTGGGCCAACTGCCACTGAAGAAAGTGGAAGGATTCCCACTGACTTGAGTTGAAATTGGATCAAGCCCATGGGAAGCTAATCAGCACAGGAAATGTGCACATACTTCTCCCATTAATGTGTATTTGTGTCTAAGTAAACTGAATACCACTGAACTTGCAAATTTAGCTGCCTCTAAAAGTTTTCCTACTTCTTATATTTTGTCAGTATAGATTGACAGCACATAAAAGTAAATCAGTGGTGACATCAGACATGTGCAGTCAGTGTATGAAGCTGCACACTTAATTTGGCCCCATGCTGTTTGCCCTTTCATGTGAACTTACAAGACCAATGACCTCATGGGTAGCAATTTGTACCAGGCTACCATGTCTGGGTTCTATCTGAAATAAGGAGTTTAAACATTAAAATTGTACAAGAATAGCAAGATATTGACTTTGACAGGGAAGCAACTACAATTATTCATGTGTAACTTCTGATTTTATGATTAATTTTCTTTCTTTCTTTTTACAAAATTAATGAAATATAAAGTGATAGTGGATTAAATTTTAATCATAGATAGTGGTTAGATAGCAGAGGAAGAGGGTGAAAATTTTTGTCAGTCTTCTGACTCCTGGAAGTTTTCAGTGGCAGCTACCAAATTCAGAGTGGAGGTCTGGCAAATTTCCAACTGATCGTGATGCTGAAGAGACAAGGTCATGTGAGGAGCCAGCTGTATTGTTTTTATTACCAATTCATAGCTCTATAGTTTGCTAAAGACTGGATTGTACTGACTGAGTGAGGCATAAGGCTGTAGGAAGACCAGATACTCATTTAAAAAGGTGCCTTGAAATCAAATTTTTTTTGTAATGTGTTTTGGGGTTTTTTCCACTGAAAAAGGTAATATGAGCTACAGCTGGAGTGGAAAAGTAAATAAGACCAGGCATGGATTTGATAACTAGCACAGGATTGACTCTATGATTTATCTATTAGGGCGCTGTTCTGGCTCAAGATGGGCCACCCTCTCTGTGGCTGAGAAGAAGAATAACATCAGAGCTCAAGCCACACTGTGCTCTTTGCCTTCAGGCCAAACAGCGGGCCCTAGATGATTGTATTTAGTAACAGACTGCTTGAAGGGCTCAGAAAAGATCAGGGTTCTCTCACTCATTTAATTAACACCTAGCATGAATTCTTAGTTGATACTTTCAGAAACTGTAACTTAAGTTGGCCATTTCTGTCAACATATTTTCAACGGTTTGCACTTGCCAAATAAGTAAAAGCTATCTGAAGACACATGGTTATTGTCTCCAGTCTTGAAGAAAGTTGAATATGGTATAAGACAGTCTAAATCAAGATGATCCCAGAAGTACCCTTCATCTCACAACAGAGCAGTGAAGTACTGCAAAGAGTTTGCCAATATATACAGTACAATAAAATTATTTTTTTAAAAAATTATATTATAGTGAGTGCTAAAGAGCTTTCTTGATGTTATAAATACATATAATATGGCATATAGTGGCAGCTATCTCCCAAGAATGAGCCCTGGTCAGAGCTTAAGACTAATCAAGTTAATTTTAAAGCCCCTCTTTTTTTCCCAGCCTTAATTGATAGATAAATTGTGGCAGCACTGTCTGCAAATAATGTCATATTGTATTGGTTTTGCACAGCCTGGTTTTTGGTAGCAGGGGGGCCACCTCTGTGGCCCCCATGAGGAGCTGCTGGAAGCTTCCACCACGTCCCGCAGAGACAATCGTTAATGGCCCTGAAGATGGACATGATGTTGGGCAAAGACTGGGCCAATGAGAGAGGTTGGTAATGCCTCTGTGATGACATATTGAAGAAAACCAAAGTTGCACAATTTGCGCAACCTCTCTAGTTTCTTCTACTCAGAGAAGAGGAGGAGGTGAGACCTTGTGAGGGAAAACAACATGGAGACACCAAGGTCAGTGCAGAAGGAGGGGCAGGAGGTGCTCCAGGCTCCAGAGCCGAGATTCCTCTGCAGGCTGTGGTGAGACCATGGTGAGGCAGCTGTGCCCCTACAGCCCATGGGGATCCACGGGGAATGCAGAGATCCACCCTCAGCCTGTGGGGATCCACAGGGAATGCAGAGATCCACCCACAGCCCATGGGGGAGGTGCTCATGCTGGAGCGGGTGGATGCCCCCTGGAAGAGGCTGTGACCCAGTGGGACACCCGGTGGAGAGAGAAGGCCCTTGGTTCCAGCCTGGAGCAGCCTGTCCTTGGACAAATGCACCCTGTGGAAGAGTGACCCACATCACAGTGGTTTTGGGAGGCCTGTCTACCCATGGGAGGGAATTCATGTTGCAGCAGGTGTGGTTTGGCTGCTGCTTGTGAGAGTGGACCATGCTGGAGAGGTTCATAGCAGAACTGTGTCTCTCATGGGAGGGACCCCACAGTCTCACAGGGGAAGGACTCCTCTCCCTGAGCAGTGGAAGAAAATCTCAGTGATGAACTGACCAAACCCCCATTCCCCGTCTCCCTGTGCAATCGGTGGTAAGGAGGGAAGAGCTGGGAGGAAAAAGGTTTTTTAAGGGCTTATTTTACTCCTCATTATCCTTCTCTGATTCTATTAGCATTAAATTCACTTTGCAACTTTATATTTTGAACCTGTTTTGCCTTTGAAATGTTTTCTTCTGGTCCTTAACTCATGAACCCTTCATTAATTTGCTTTCCCTTTCCACTGCCTACTTGTGGCAGGGGAGGGTCAGCAAGTGACTCTCATGGGTGCCTGCTGTTGGGCCAGTGTCAAACCATAACACATATAAACTTTGCTACACCATATTTCAGTTCCAGGAGAAAAAGGCTAAGGCCCTCTTCATCACACTACTGCTTTCAGAACTAGCTCTTAGTTTAATGATGGGTCCTTTTTTTGAAGAGCTTTGATTTTGAGGCATGACACTATATGGAGTATGACATGTTTTAAACAAAGATTGAGTAAAATATCAAACATTATATTTGATGCTCAAAATTGCACCCAGATAAATAAAGGTCACGTTTCAATTTCTGCACATAAGAGAACAGGGATTGTGTGGAGATTGTATTGGGACCAAATGACTTCTCAGCTGCCATCTCTGACTCTTTTTCTGAATCACTGTCACTGCTACCTATTATGGTTTATTTTATTTAAACCACATTATTTGACCTGTCATTTGGGGCAGCAGTTTGTTTGTATTTTCATAGTGTCTGATGTAAATGGTTTGTGGTCTATGACTAGGAAATTAACTAAGCAGCTATCAAAATAATAATGCATCATATACATCATAAATCTCATCAAAGTTGTTGCCTTGCTCAAATACAGAGCCCATGGTGATTTCTTATAATCGTTATTCAGTATTTGTGTCATATTTCTGATTGTCATAGATATGAGCTGTAATATTTTATAAATTCAATATTTCTCAGCGGCATAACCAGAAGATTGTGCAATCCTGGTCAAAGTCTCTGTCTTATGCATAAAAGCTTTTCTTGCTTCACAACTAGCCTTTATCACTAAGTACGACCTCATCTTTGAACAAACCATCCTTCTCAGTCCAAAGCTGGCAGAAGTATAGATGGAACACATTAAAGATGGAGTTTTATTTGAACAATGAAAAGTGGGTCTTAAGCAAAACACTCTGTCTATGCCCTACAATACCTTATGGGCATATCTTTAGCTCTCAAAGACACATTAGTCTTTTTTGGGTAAAAACACTCTTGTCCTTTTCATTCCTCCTTCCCCACTCCTTTTTCAAAGGAACATAATTTTTCCATGGAGTGAATGAATTTACTGAAACACATTCCTTCTCATTTCCCTTAGGCTCCTTGATTGAACTGGGAAGTCCAGATTAGGCTCCCAAGTGCTGGCCCTGACTCAGAATTTTATTTTCTTTGTCTTCCCAAAAATGTCATTTTAGCCTTGTGCTAGACCTTGAAGTCATCAGCACAGTGTTTGAAATAAACATCAGTGGAGAGAGAATTGATTTCCTTGTGGACTCTGAAAATTCTGCAGCATGAACCATGTTCCTACACTCAAAAATCAGAATAAAAAATATATAATAGGAAAAGGAAGGACAGGGACAACACAGACATTCTTGTGAGTGTTGCCAGTCAGTACATCATCAGTAGAACAATAAAGTTTGACTACCATAGGACATCTGTAAGCAGAATTTACCACAGAAAGTGTTCTGATGAAGAAACTGCATTTCAGGGTAGTTGTAGACTGTTTGCAAAAACAGAACAACCTCCTTCCAGTGACTAATGATCAGTAATAATCTCCATATGGATTATCAAGCTAAAGTCAGGTTCCTTACTGATTTCCATTGCTCTAAACATAGAACATATACAAATTAATCAAGGCTGCTGCACTCTGTCGATTTGAGATAGAGTTGCACTTCATGAACTTCCATGTCTTTTTAATATTAGTTTAATACTGCGACAAAATTTTTTAAATCAAAACTTTAAACCTTGAATTCAAAAATTTTATTTTAAAATCATTTTTTAAAGAATTCCACTGAGATATTTACAGTGTAATTCCATGCTTTACAGTGACTAAAATTTTCATGTCATAGCAAAAACAGCAGTGACACTTTAAACTTTGCTTGGTTGCTTCTAAACACATCTCTTTCAGTGCAGGTTTTGCTGTGTTGTCTCCCCTTTGAGCCAAAGCAAGTGTCCCACTCCCTCCTGAGGCATTGTCAGTGTGCTATTCTGCAGGCAGATACCAGCTTGTTCTGCCCACAGTTCACACTACCAGCAGAAAAACTGTTTTTGTGCAGTGACCCAGCTGATGTTAAGCCTGAGAATAAACTGGGCCTCAGGCCTGCAGGAGAGCAGCTACACAGCTCTAGGCATGGACAGTGGGAGCCTGTATCTGCTCCATGTATGCACACAGTGATGTCTTGTTTGCCTCCAAAGTGTGTGTAGCTTTGCCTGAGCTGCCTGCCCATCTGCTATCCCTCTAGGCCTGGGTGCCTAGTGCACTTGCAATTCCTTTTCTTCTAGAAGACCACAACAGTGCCTGATTAAAGTAATTCCAAGCTAAAATGTTAAAAGAAATATTAATTATTCATCCAAGATGTTCTGTAACAAGGAGCAAAAGGATAAAAATTCATGATGGGTTTACCTTTATGAAAGGCTCTTTTTTCTTTCTCTTCTTTTTCTTTTCCCTTTTCTTTTTTTTTTTTTTTAACTGCCCTTAAAATTGCTGTTAATTTGAATCAGTGCCATTAACTGCATTCTTGGCTGGGGAAATCCTTGTGCAGTTCATAGAGGTCTGCAGCCCACGGGAAGGACTCATGGAGGAGTTCATGGAGGACTGTCTCCCTTGGGCAGGACTCCTCATCTGGAACAGGGAAAGGACTCCTCCCCCTGAGAAGGAAGCAGAGGCAGAAACAATATGTGATGAACTGCCTGTAACCTCAATTTGCCATCTCCCTCCACCGCTCAGGGAGGAGATAGGGAATTGGGAATAAAGTTAAGGAGAGGAAGGAAGGAGAACTGGGGGCCAGGTGGTTTGTTTTACTTCTCAGTATCCTACTCTTATTTGAATGGTAATAAATTTAACTAATTTCTTCAAGCTGGGTCTGATTTACTGTGACTGTAAGTACTTTTACTGTTAAGTGACCACTCCCTGTCCTTACCTCAATTAATGAACCTTTGTTATATTTTCTCTTCCCTGCACCTGCTGGGGAGGGAAGTGATAGAATGGCTTTGGTGGGTACCTGGCCTACTACCAGGGTCAACCCATCAAAGGAAGACAGCCTTCCTTTTATAGTTTACATGTCTTTGTCAAAGAATCATTTCAAGTTACTGGTGAAGCTATATGTAAACTGCTTTTTTCTCAAGAACCTCTTTATAGGTTTTAGGTTTTGTTGCTATTATTTGTTCATGATACTTTTGTTACTGGCCTCAGAGATGAGAATTTACTCAAAAAAAAGCAGCAGCATCCACTTGTCCGGCACTGTCAACAACCTCCTTCCTTTGAATTTTTGCAGTTCAAAAGTGAGCAGTGGTGGAAATTATTAAATTCCCGAGCTGAAGAACAGCTGCAGAGAACAGAGGTTGACCCTGTAATGCTTGAATAAATACTGCCTAGATCTTGGTATTGAAAGTCCTGTTTACTCCACCACTCATATCAGAGCTTATGCCTGGCCTGGTTCTGTCTTCTGCAGAGGGAGGGACAGGAACCAAAAGGTCAGTTCTCTCTTTCCCTTTGTCTTTCTTTTAGCAGAGATTTTTATAGCAAAGATGGCTTGGCTTGTGTGACTGTTTACCTGCTCTCCTCAGCAGCCTTGAGTGGTTAAGTGCTTTCACACAGAAGAATACCAGCAGCAATGGAATTCTTTTGGATACACTTGAAGCAAGATAATGATTTTCATAATGCTGCATCCAACTGGACCGTGCAGAGTAGTACTATCCTAAAACAGTGGTCTGAAGCAATGGAAACACCTGTTCTCTCTCATCATACTGCAGCTTTCATGGGTTGCCAGCATGTCCTTATGAACAATGGTTATGCTTAGATTGGCAACCAGAGACCTTGGCACCAGGAAGGACAGCTGAAATTTGGTGATTGGAGCTGCATTTTATCAGCCATAGCCATAAGATTTGGGAAACCTTTCCTTTTGCAGTGAGGCTACTTGTTCTCTCTCATTGGACTGCTAAAAGCAGTAAGACTGTGTCTCAGCTAGTGAAGAATCAAACTTTAACTTCAGTGTATTTTTTAAATAACTAAAAGAGCAGTCACAAAGGGGAGAAAATCGACAGATGGAACCTAAGCCATAACATCAAACTTATCACTAAATTTGTTGCTATTTTCACTACATCCATTTGAGTTTCAAGATGTTGATTCAGGTATTAAACACACTGGGTACTTAACATACTCTTAGCATAAGTGCAATTAATAGTTTGAAAATCCTATATTTCTCTGTCATTTCACATAAATGCACACACACACACACACACAGAGACACACATATCTTTGGTCTTAAATCTGCATCAGTGTTTCTTCCAAATATGTCACTTATATTTGATTAATTTATATTAAAATGTAGCAATTTCTAATTGAGTCTGTTTCTGAGTTCTCCATTACTTGTATCTATATATTTATTTTTCTTTTAGCTTTAGAGAACAGCTGTTTCTGTGCAATTCAGATGTTACCCTGAACAGTTCCCTCTGTGTCTCAAAGATATTATATCTGATACTCACTCAATCTTATTTATTATCTTTTAGCAAAAATATAATTAGAAACAATGAAACAAAGTTTTTTATTGTCAACACCCTCGTGGTATGGCAGAGCACAGCGGTCCTGGCTGTAGCACCATGCTAAAATTATTTAGAGTCTCGAATCATGTTAGCACAAGTGTCCCTTTACCACTATGGAAAAGATGCTAGTAAAAAATGTTATAGAAAAGTCTGTGCCCGCAATGTTAAAATCTCTGTAACTCCAAAGAAGGTTTCTTGCATCCAGACTATCTTCTGAGAGCAGTCCATGGCTGGGGCTATTCCTGGCCCTCACTATCAAACTATGTCCAAGAACTGTTTGGCTATGCACATATAAACATGGGCCAAAACTCTGGTGGCAACAGTTTAACAGCAAAGAAAATCAGTGGCTAGGATAGCTCTCAATACTTTTTAATTTCTCAGTGCAGATGCAACCAGAAGATACCATTCCCTTCTACATGGTCATGCAACAGCAGCAAACAGGGTGTCAACAGTTTTATAATTTTAAAACAGTGTAAAAATTCTGTCAGGCAATCTTTTGTCTCCTTATGCAACAGCAAAGATATGGCATTGCACATGCACACAGGGAGTCCTATGGGCTGAAATGAATCCATCACTGGGGCTCTTTTACCACCACGTTTCTGTGCTCTGAAGAACACCATGCTCTAATTGTCATTCTTCTTGATAGACATTACCAATACATTCTGTAATTTTTAATGCCTTCTTAAAAACGGTATGTATTTCCTGTTATGTGAAGGACCTGTGTTTTATAAAGGTCTGATTCCTCATTTCCTGCATGCTGATACTTTATTTCAAGAATATTTAATTTTTTATAATGTTCTTTCTGAAATACCTGTACTTTACTGGATTCTTTTGCTTCTGAAACACTCAGCTGAGATTGTATTTGTTTTATTTTTGTAGTTGATGCTGGCAATTTTTGATCTTTCAGCCTTCTGTAGATTTAACAAGTGTGTCATTGTATATTTAATTAAAGTGCCACTTCACCATCAGTATATTTGGAAGGGTTCAGGGAGAAGTGCTCCTATGCTACCTAGACTGAAATTCCTTCTATCTTGAGTTTCTTGAAAAATGTTCTTTAATATAAACTGCAAAAATTTTAGGTAGGTTTTCTTGGAGAGTGCTGATCACTGTAGTTCTCCTTGCTGGCTCTCCAAAAGTGTGACAGAACTCACCAGCTCTGCCACTAACAGTGTGCTAGCATGATTAGAGACTATATATAATTTTAGCATCCAGGACTGCTGTCCTCTGCCATACCAAGAAGATTCTATTGATAACATTAGGAGACAGAAAATTCATGGCATCTCTTGAGGTTTTGCTCCATTCCTTAACTACCTTCATTGCTAAAGGTGCATCTTGTTTCTAATTTGAATTAATCTGCTTTGACTTTCAGTCACTACCATTTCTTACTCTGCTCAAGTATTTAAATATCTGAAATTCTTCCCATAATTCAATGCTGTAATCATATCTTCTTCCAGTGTCTTTCTTTTTTGTTTGTTTGCCTGCTTTTTCTAATTATGCACGGTAACAATTAATGTTAACAATGCACAATAATAAAAATGAATTTCATAATTCCATTTTTATCAGGTATATTCTTAAACTAATTTTGAAGTCATTTGAGAAACATTTCTAAAATATTTTACACATGAGAAGTGGAAAGATTCAGAGATGTAGTTGGACAAAAATGACTTATTATCTATTTTCTTGTTTATAGATAGATTGAATCTGTTTTAGAGGAAACACTTACTTTGGAGATGAGTACAGTACTCATCATCAATAGTTAAGGCCAGATTATCAGAAGAAAAATCCCTTCTGTTTTACATACCTGATTGAGAGCCATACTTCTATGTCTAGGACTAGATGGCCTTTGGACTAGAGCATTGAAGATGTTTGCAGGTAAAATTGCTTATTTATGTCAAGAATATAAATTATAGTATCTGTAGAATTTGAAATGGTCTCTATGAGTGGTAAAAAATGTAATGTGTCTATGTGTTTACATTTAAGAAACAAAAAAAGAATACTGACTTCCTAGCTACAGACTTGGCAATATAACCTTAATAACACAGAAAATTTTAGAACAGTTGCAGAAGTGAAAAGCTTGAGATGAGGAAGTAAATAAAAGATGAGATAAGGCACAACATAGTTTTAACAAATAGAGAGGGAGTGAGGCTAATGTGATACTTTCCTAAGAGAAGATAATATTTTATCCGTTTTTTTCAGACAAGTGAACTGCAGCAGATCTCATTTATCTAGAATACAATACAGCCTATGAACATAGTGCCTCATAAGATGTTATTAGTACAACAGCAGTTCAATGTATGTACATATCTGGGTAAAAAAAGACTATGTTGGATGAAGTTGAATGGGAAACTGTTGGGTTGGAAGGAAGTCATCATGCTGAAATTTCTCAGAGATTCATCTTCAGACAATTTTCTTTAATATTGTCATAAATAAAGTGGACAGAAGTAGACACATGCTAGAAAAATTACTAAGGTCACAAAAAAACCTCAAGAAAAAGTAGGAAGAGAATATAATTTGGTAGGAAAACGGAATGACCCCAAGAACTGAGCACAATGGCTTTATAAGGAATGAGTATTAATAGACAGGGAATGCAATCATGAGTTAGGGACTGAAATTTGTTAAGGTAATTGTCCTTTTTCTATACAAGATAGAATAAAAAAATATGGGCATAAGTGGACATGAAAAGAGCAAATGCTACCTGAGCAGATTTTGAGCAAAATGTTTCTAGTGGTAGTAAACAGGTACTTGTCTCATAAAGCCTCAGAGTTTTGGTGTTCAGGACTGTGAAAGACACATTTACAAAATTAGGAGCTGGTGGAAAGAAAGGTTGTCAAATGCCAGGAAGCTTTTCCTTGAGGAGAGGCTGGAAAGGAGACTTGCTTGCTAAGTTTTGCAAAATGGAGACTGAAAAAGGTGTGATTAATCCCCAGTGGGCAGAAGAGAGAAGATGAATTTGAGTTAAATTAGAGTTGGCACAGGGATATAAATTAATTTAAAAATTAAGAGAAACTTGGGGTTTTTGTGAGTACTGTGAAAATTTGGAACGATCTTCTAGAGGAAAGGAGGCAAATTCTTGATTTGTTTCCATGGAACTGTAACAATGTATAAAAAAGATTGTGTTGTGGGTTGTATTCATTAAGAGATGACTAGAGTTGATAATCCACAGGGTATCTTGAATGTGGCATCATGCTCATCACCTTCATTTTGGAGATTATGTTTTGACCTCATTTGTAGAAGAACACAACATTCATCAGATGTTGCAGCCTATTCTGCGGTGAAATAACTCTGCAACTCTCATAATGACTAATAAAAGTAAGCTCAAGTTGGTAACTCAGGCTCACACAGAAGGCATGCTGCAGAGCTTGGTTTTAAATGTAAACTTTCAAAGTCTTAGATGCAGGTCTTAAGCATACAAATATTCTTTTGCTTACATCTTTGCACTTATGTTTCAGGCTTAATTTATCTGTCATAGATCTTCTTTTCTGGCAATAATCTAAGTGGAAGATCAAGAGAATCTGTGTTTTGTCATCACTTGGGCTGTATAAAATCCACAGTACAAATACTACACAAAATTCATACCTGATTAAGACAAGCAAGGAATTAATTCACCACTTAACTGCGTGCAGATGGATGTTCAACCATCTCGAGGAAAGCAGGGTTCCATCACATGTGAGGGTGACTTGGGAGGACAAACACCATCACTCTGAATATCTTCCCTTCCTCCATCTTTGCCCAGTTTTATATGCTAAACATGAGGCCATATGGAATGGAATGTCCTTTGGGTCAGCTGGAGTCAGCTGCGTCCTCTCCCAGTTTGTGCATCCCCAGTCTCCTCGCTGTTCAGGCGGTAGGAGAAGCAGAAAAGGCCTTGATGCTGTGCAAGCGCTGCTCAGAAATAACAAAATCATCTTTGAATTATCAACACTGTTTGTCAGCACTAATCCAAAACACAGCCTCATACCAGCCACAATGAAGAAAATTAACTCTACTCGTAAAACTAGCACAGCTCATGAATATCTGTTACTGTTTTAAAACATATTAACTTCAAAATACATTTAAGAAGGGTAGGTTCATTATTTTCAAGCTCCTTATCTCCTTGGGACTTGGAAAATTCAGAAAAATACCTTGCATATTATAGTTATTAGTTGTAACACTCTACAGGATTTCTATGACATATACACAAACTGTCTTTTTCTTTGGTTGAAAAGTAGAGGATATTTCTAGTAAGGGCAGCGTTGCTTGAGCAAGCAGGTTTGAAGGAAAACTGCTTTTTTGTGGAAATCTCTTCTGGAGAAATGTTTTTCAATTTTATGCTGTGCAAGTTTGTTCTGGTGTAAAGCAGGGAAATGAAAAATCAAGATATTTCTGAAAGTATTTTACAGTAGTGTACTGAGTACCTAGCAAGCTTACAGAGTGATATCTGCATATAGATAAGGTGATAAATGATGACAGAATAAATGTACTAATAAAGAGCGCTAGAAGCATCAATTCTATCCTTTTAAATATTTTACAAATTTTGTGTGCAAGTAGGCAGTCCAAAATATTAGCTTGCAAGAATTTTCATTAATTTAGGAGATCTTACCATAAACTGAGATGTTTTAAAATAAATATTGGGGTTTTATAGCCAAGTGATGAAAGAAGCTGGCTCTCAAAAAGTACTGCTGTAAAATTAAATTATTTTGCTTACAGGGTGGAAGGCAACAAGATCCAATTTGCTTGAAAGATGAAAGCAAAAAAAAGGCTTCAGATTATTAATTTGAATCAAGAAAGAAATTAAATGCCTACTCCTTATTTGGAGTTTGATTTGGAAATTTTAAACTATTCTGAAATGCTATTAAAGTATTTTAGTTTATTTTTGAGGTAATTTTGAATGCTTTTCAGTGAAAGAGATAGCTTTTCAGAGCTGCCGTTTTCTTGTTTGGGCACATAACACGTGGCACATAAATATTAATCATTTGTTTTGGCTAAAAAAAATTACCACAAAACCAAGCTCTCATTCAATATTTAAATTTTTTAAAATTACTTTCGTGTGTTTGACTTTTCTAGGCTGCAAAGGTGCAGAATTATCTCAAAAACCCCCTCTAAGTTGCATCTCATTACCAATTCCATATGGTTATAGATATGTAAGATAGGGTAAGTGTCTAATGCCATTTAGACTTTTTAGACTTCTGCACAAGGTTGAGAGGCCTATGGCCCGTTTTTAGTATAGCAGCTGAAGTTCGGGAAGAGGTTAAAATTGTTTGTGAACATAACTGATGCCAAAGATTTGCACGTGAAAAGACCATGTTTCTAAAGTTTAGGTTTCAATCTAAATTTATAAATAATTAATAATAACATTTACAAAAGAATATATTTTTGGGGCTGCTCAGGTATATTAATTTCAAATAAACACAGATTTAATTTTTGCTTAACAACCCCTTTAAGTTTTATTAGGCATTGCTGCCTATAGAAAACTGAATGTCTTTGAGTTCTGAAGGAACTGAACAAAATAATGGACAAAATATGTTTTTTCCACAACTATTTTTACTCTAAGAGATAGTAAAAAAATTTCATTGATAGCTTTAAAACAGAAAAAAAAATCGCTCTATGATTTACAATAATTCATACCCCAATAATTCATACCAATTGCATGCATTTAACACTCACATTCTGAGCTCTATAAAATGCTGGCTTCTTACAAAGCACATTGATATTGAAGAGAAGCACAAGTCTATTAATGCACTGTCTACTAAAATTTTACTAATTTATGCTTGCAAAAGACTATAGTAATTTTTAATTTTATACATATTGCCCACAGAGAAATGATTAATATCTCATAACAGTGTACTGCAAGTTGAAGTGCCATTTTCTTGCAAATCTGGCAGAATTTTTTTCTCAGAGACATATAGAAGAATCCTCAAATGTTTAAATTACAGTGAAATTTCAGTTTGACAGCCTCTGTGTCTCTCTGTAAGGTTCAAAGGACGAAACTTCAAGTCCTCATATAATGGAATAAGAGCCTAATGGCTAACTTAGATTATTAAGTCTCTGAGTCCCACAAAATCCATTTACTCCTCATGAAGAACAAGGCAGAAGTTGGGCTGCTGTATACAGGCGAGTCAGATATTTAATGCTTTCAGGCCTAAATTCCTGGGACTGCATCCATTAGGTCTTATTGTAAACTCTCCCTTAAGAAACTGAGACAAGAAATTGTAAGATTTATGCCCTCATTGCTAACAAAAGATATCACAAAGAAACCTCAACAGACCCAAACCTTTTCCCAAAAGTCTGCGGTCCGAACCCTCATGTTGTATGTCACTTCGTGGCATTAAAAAAGTAAAAAACAGTAAAAAAAGAGATTTTTGGCTATGCTGGAACGGAAAACAAGGCTAGGTTTTGTTTTCTGGCCAAGTGTCTGATGGGCACAGCTTAGTTAGTTCCTATGCAACTAAATACTACTCCCAATCTTCTTTTCCAAACCAGTAGAATCCCTAAATCACCAGCTGTGGGAATGGTCACTAGCCTATAAGGCCCTAAACTTGCCCCTAAACTCTGTGTGTCCACTTTCTGGGGCACGCCAGTGCTGTTTGGCCTGAACCAAAATCAGCCCTGGGTACAGCTCTAGTGATTTATCAGCAGGGACAGCTGTGAGCCCTGGTCTCACCTGAGCCCTGACTATGCTTATTTTTCTTTTAAGGACAACTGGGGCAGGGGCAGAGAACGGTAGCTTGTTCTGGAAGTACCTACGGTTTCCTCTTTGAACTTTGAGCTGTGTGTGGGGCTTATATTCTCCAGATCTGCCTTGTGAGCAGCTCTGACCCTCATCCTTTGTCCTCACCTATGCTTCCATGCCCACAGCCCTTGCTGCGGCAGCTGCCTGTGCCTGGACTTGGACCTCCCTGATCCTGACCAAGGCATTAACTGCACTTGGACTTTCCTCATCACCATAAACCTATTTGGAGATCACTGGGCTCCTGTTTTGCTGGGGTGACAATCACTGACCTGCTGTGCTCACTTTATTGGGTGTCAACATTTGCAAGGTAGTCATATGCACTCGACAGACCGTCCCAATTTTTGTGCTAAAGGTGTAACACTGCAGTGTGCCAGAGGTGCATTTCAAGTAACAGCTTGGGTGATTTATGTGCAAGCGTGCACAAATGGTCCAAAAAATATAGCATTTTCTAAAGCCTTAATCCTCGAATTTCATCTGCTAAGTGAATCTTTGTATTGTTACAAGGTAGTGCTCAGGTCCACATGACCTAAACCCATTAATTGAAACACTGATCTCATATATACCCATTTGCCAGCCTCCCACTGCCTATACACTTGAAATTTCAACAATATTTAGAGCATGTACATACTCTGCAATATAACCTCCTCTAACTTTTACTCTGTCCCCTTTTTATATATTTCAGGTAAAATAAGGCTGTGGATCTCCATCCCTACAAACTAAGAATATAGGTTCTCTTTCCTCACAAAATGAAGAAATGACCATCCTGCCATTGCAATGGTATTCTCAGGAAATTCCCTATTTATCTTCTCCAGATTTGAAACACTGTTCAAACACTCCCATAATTTGTGTAAAAAAGTAACAATGGCTGTAATGCATCATCTTTGTCATTATTGGGTAAGATGAGGATCTTTCAGATGAGCAGTGGTCAAATTACAGTGTGTCTTGAAGATGAAGTCCATAATTATAAACTTCTCTTGAATATGCACAGACAGTCATTGCAGAGAACAGCTCGCAGGTGTCATGCTGCAGTGTTATAACTTTGAATATATTTGTAACAGGCATGTAAGCATCGAGGGGACTATCAGGATGATGTTTTGTGGTTGGTTCAGCCCAGCCTGTTCTCCTAATAACATTTAGGCAGCATCTAAATACTTACCGTACTAATACCTCTTTTAAATTAATGTTTTAAGTTTAGGGATAAACCATGAGATCCTGCTTGAATATAATTAATATTTGTACATATATACTTGCACAGGAAAAATTATATTTGTCATATGCCTTACTATGCCTAAATTTAATTCTGTAGCACGAAGCCTCACAAAATAAAAAACAAAACCAAATCCACCTAAACACACATTATTTGTAGTCTTAAGGCAGTTTATTTCTAAGCGTATTACTTGAAAATCAGGACGGGTACACATTTCATACAACTGTGTTTTCAGGAAAAATATAAAGGGAGAGGACAGAAAGAAAGCTTTAGTGTGACTCCATCCAGTAACTGTTTCAGCAATCAATGGCAAAAGTCAAAGGTTGTTTTATTTGCCTTTAAAGTCAATTGAGGAACAAAACTTCTATAAAAGTATCTTGAGTTGAGAAGTCAAATATTTATTAACACTGAAGGAAAGGCTGAGCTGATTACAGGACTTACAATAGGATTTAAGGGCTCCTCTTTCAAATAAAATTTGATCAATATAAACCCATCTGAGCGGTCCTCAGTTTATTAGATTCTTCAACTTAGGAGGTCTTTGCAGAGTTTAATTTGTCTTATTGGTTTCTGTTGCAATACTAAGGGCAGAATCTTCTAGAAGTATATTATTTAAAGATTGATTCCTGTTCTTTTTTCCCTTCAAATATCAATCCTTAGTTGAATAAATAGGTGGTTTTAAGGGTTTTTTAAAACAGACTTCCATAGTTAGTTCTGGACTTCTAAAAAAGATCATTAGTTTTGGACAATCTCTATTTTTGATAATGAAATTAACATGCACTTGCTAATATAACACTGAGAGGGAGGACTAAGGTAGCAAATTTTAAACTGTGTTTATAGTTTTTTTCTTATGTCTTTTTCCCATAGATGACATTAAACATAATTCCATTAACACTGTAACTACACTTTCTAATAAGGTATTGCAATTATGTTAATATATGTGCTCTAATTATGTGATTAGACCAACAGTAATTATGTATATGCATTGCCAATTATTAGTTGAATTTACATTAAAAAATATTGTTCAATGCAAAGAACAAAAAATAAAATTAGAGATGTGGAAATGTAAAATATGGAAATGAATGTCAAAGGTTATAGCAAGGCATTCACTCATATAAATGAAAATTGCTCTACCTTAACCTTATCCACTTTGTCTTCTGTTTTCCAACCATTCCCATACCTAGGACTACTTCTGTTGTAATCTTTTTTACACCTGTTCAAAAATATTGACATTGAAGTGATGCAAGGTGAGGCAATATAGCCATGTGTCTCCCAAGAACTCTGTTGAAATTTCTGCCTTAAAGAAAACCAAACCCCCTTATTGTCTGTTTTGCAATGTGATTCAAAAATGCAGTGCTGGTAATGAATAGGCTAGAAGAGCTCTCAAGGCTAAAGCTTCCTTAGTTCCTGGGGGTTGTGAGAGTCAGATCCTGCTGAACTGAGCGTAACAAATTACAGTGATTGACTTATTGCCATCAACATTGAGCATGGATTAAACACATTTTTTCACCACTTCACAAATTTGATTTGCTTCTTATTGACAAATTTCTATGATGCCAAACATTTTCCAAGCAGAATACATAGGAGTTTGACTATTTTCCATGACATGCCTGTTTTAAGTGCCATGAACTTACGAACTCTGATTGTAAAGGACTATATATGCCTTGCCAGCTTGTCTCCTGAAAGCTGAGAGGACTCTTGATTTATATAGATACTCACTTTATTTAACTAAATGAGATAGTGTTATTTATTTTTGATCTATAACCACACAAAAATCTTTGAAGCAATATATCTTGCTTTTCAAGGAGTCATGACATGTAGACAGAGGTAGCTTAAGAGGTTCATTCAGATTTAGAAGCTGTAATTTATCAAGTGCAATGTACATAGAGAAATTTGCTTGGTGCAGCTAATGCAGTGAACTGAATGTTATCCTCTCCCATTCAGGATCCTTTTAACTAAGGGCATATACAGCTGCACATTCATAATATTTGAGAGCATCAGCAATTTTTGCATCTATAATTTGTCATCTTTAGGTAAAAAGAGAAACTAGCACATCCCCAGAGTATTTTCCTGTTTAAGACAATGCAGTAGGCACAGCAAAGGGAAGAAGTTAATTTTCTTCATAAGCATGATCTTAATATGCAGAGCTGTAAGGTCAGGTTGTGGGTGAAGAAATACTAGCCACATGTAAAAGTCTTTTTCACAGTTTACTAAGCCTGATAATAAAGCATTATTTTTATTTTCTGTGAGCAATCAGTTGGACCAAATGCAATTCATTATGTTTTGCTCTGCATAACCTTTGTGTAACAAATCTGATGGTAGGAGATTATTTAAATGTGGAAATCATGTATATATAACTCAATTTATTGTTTATGTCTTCGTTCATGCTGGATGTGATAACAATTCAGAAGCCTGCAGAGGAGGTAAGTATAATTTTGACAGACAATGACTCTTTGGCAATGGAGAAATTCTACAGATTTAAGATAAGAATATGCCCTGGTGATTGTCTGTGGTGCAGAAAGAAACAATAACGTGGGGTGGAAAGAAGTTGGTGTTGGCTAAGGTTTACATAACCACGTTTTTCAGTGAATTAAATCCTGTTTAAAACTATTAGGCTGAATGTGATGGTGTGAAGAAGCCCATTTTGGTCACACAAGGAAACACTGAGCTCAAAGGTATGTGAAAGACAGAAAGTAAATGAACATGGTCCAGATAGACACTGAAATGTAAGTCTGAAAGACTAAAATAGGTCTTTCAGAGAAAAGATGTTTTAAAATGTAGTAATAAACAGAGTGAAGTAAAGTTAAATAAAGTCTTTAGAGATCTCTTGAAAAGTTTGTAAGGATTTCACAAATAATGGCATATTTACATATTTTATTAATTATTAGGGGAAAAACCCTTGTAGAATAACCAAGAATAGTCTGCCATATAAAATGAAACTATTGATTCTAAGGATATTCACACAGACTTTATAAAAAAATTCTAGCTAATTTATATAATTTTATATTTATCACTGTGAAAGAATGTTATGTCTGTTTGTATATAAGTGGTGTCTAAATATATTTTATGGATTGATATGAAGTAGAATTTTGATCTATGAAATCTACAGCTTCTATTAGAAGAAAGCATCATATTTGGATGGTGCTTGAGGGGTCAGAAACATGAGGCTACATTTCATGTGTTTTTTAACTAGGCTGCTTACTAGTCGACGTTATTGTTTGATGAATTACCTATATCCATCATTATCAAGCTCTGCCTTAAATTTGGAGGTCAGTGGCCCTTTGCATCATGATTCACAAGACCTGACATCCCCTCATTGCTTGCGGAAATTTCCCTTCTGTTGTGTTGCTGACCCAATCCGTGCTTCCAGTTCTGCTTGCAGTTCTGCCTTACACTATTGTTTTTGCTGATCGATCTCCATCTCTCCTTGGAATGTCCCTGAAATATTTCAGCTTGCTCTCCTTGATGTTCTGGGAGCAGTAATGGTTCATTCTGCACCGCTGCAATGTATGGTCATTTGTCTTCTCTGCTGCTCTGATGTCTTCAATGTATATTAGCCACACAGAATCTCAAAGGACTCTGATAACTTCACATTTGCTGCCTTGAGGATCCAGCTTTCACAGCTATACCTAGCAATACATCAAATTGTCAGTGATTACACAAGCTTGACCTTTATGAACAGGTCTCCAACCTGATCTTTTCTCTCAGAGTACTTTTTAATTTAATATCTGCTGAATATGGCACAGCCAATCTTACCCTGATGACACCATGTTCACATGTGGATATATTTATACATAATGAAGATAGGTAGTTCCTATACTTTTCCTCTTCCCTCATATTTTGTTTTAGTCTAAATCATCCAATGTCTTTTTTTCTTATTCTTTATTTCTCTCTCTGTGCTCCAGTGAAAGAGTCACACCCACATTTTTAATCAATTTATTTCTGTGGGTATATCCTAGAATTTTTACAAATTCAACTTTAGTTTAAAATAGATGAAAATTTTGAACCTAAATTGAAAACTCTTCACTGATTTTTCCCCCAGTATATTTCTGAAGTCTCTGGTTTGAGAGATCAGAAAATTAAACTCATGATGTGATTGTTTCTCATTTGGGAGTTCCCAAGGTTTTAGTAAATTGCTTACATTTGCTTTCAGAAACAGATTTTGTTTCTAGAAAAATTAATGAAATAAATCTAAAAAATTATTTCAGTACAGTCTATTGGCTAATGGATCATACTTTTTCAGGAGACTGACAAAAAAGTGCACTCCACAGTGATGAGTGCAGGAACTTTTCTTTATGCAATATGTCTATCCAAAACTTGGATGAGCAGATGGACTGCTTGCTCTTCCAGTTTAGAAATGACATCAAATAACAGGGGGGCAGCTGATGTAGTGCCTACCTTTCAGAGAGTTGTAGAGAGGCTGGAGGAATGGGCTGACGAGAACTTCACACACTCAAGGACAAAGTGCATGTCAGAAGGAAGACCTGACAATGGTACAGGTGGGGGAGTCTGTCTGTACAGGGTGTGGATGTGTTGAAGAAGCCCTGGGGGTCCTGGTGGGCTGTGAACTGACCCTGAGACAGCAGTAAGACCTGGTAACAGGCAAGCCAAAATTTTACTGGATTCTGTTATCAGGAGCATAGCCAGGAGATCAGGACCAGGGGATTAGCTCCCTCTAGTCAGCACTTGTTGAACCATACCTAGGGAACTACATGCAATATTGAGCTCCTACTTCAACAAACTCCTTGATAAACTGCAGTGGGTTCAGTGAAGATGGTCAAAGGGAACTGAAACACTTGCCCTCTGAGAGGAGACTGAGGGAGTTGGGCTCATGCAGCTGGGGGCAGAGGGCTCTGGGGAAGCCCAGCACAGCCTCAGTGCCTGCGGGGAGGGGACAGAACAGACAGAGGCTGTCACACTGCCCTACGTGGCAGAATACAGGAGGCATCAGGCCTAAGATGAAACAAGAGGGGTTCAGGCTGAAGGTAAGGGGAAACTCTTTCATTTATGAGAACTGCCAAACAGTGGGCAGGTTGCCCAAAGTGGTTGTGCATTTTCCATCCTTGGAGATTTTCCATGACTTACTTGGATAAAGCTCTGAGCAACCAAGTCTGATTGCAAAGCTGACTTTGCTTTCAGCATGAGGCTTTTCAGCTAGAGACATTCTTAGATGCCTTCCAAAGAGAACTATTCTGCAATTCAGTGATGTGTATAATTGCAATCCACTATCATAGATTCACTTTCTGGTACTGCAGAAGAGTAGGAAAAAGAAATAATTGAAAAGACTCACTGAAAACTATGTGAGGAGAGCTCTGATGCACCCATGAGCTGCCTGGCAATGTTAACACTGGGCATGAGCACATCCAGCTGCAATCTGTAGATCACTTCTCAAGGTATTGCTTGTTGTGATCTCTCTCTCTCTTCATTTCTGCCGTCTGTCCCCTAAGAGATACTGTTCCTCTGAGACTGCTTTTAATATTAACAGACAATTTTGATAACCCTTTTCTTTATCTGAAATTAAAGATTTAAAGATCAAAGTCACACATTCATAGAACACAATTTAGAATTATTTGAAGAGAATCAGCTTTTAGGTTTTTTGGACTGTTTTTGTGCATTCTGAGGAATACTTGCAGATTTTTATTAATTATTGTGCAAATTTATTTATTAACTATTATATAAGTATAATTTATAAGTATATAATATTTTTCTAGTGCTTGTATAAGCTTGTATTCCTTATTCTTGAAACTTACTGTCTCATGTAATATTTTCTTCCACTCTTTTCCTGTGCTTGCACTGCACATCCTGACTGCTTGAGGAAGATACTCACAGCCACTTCATCTGCTTAAGCTCAAGAAGCCAAGCTCTTTTTGTCCGTCTTGTATGAGAGACATATTCTGTGCTTTTCTCAGCAGTCCCTTTTTATATCACTTTCATTTGTATAAAGGTTTCTTCAATATTTCTGATGAAATGTGTACAACAACCCTTGCTAGAGTACTTTTTATTCATTCATTGTAGAATAATACTATTACTTTCTTGGTATGACAAAAATTAAATCAGTTGATGCAACAAGGCAAAAAGTGTCATTTTTCATGGGTGCTTTCAGTGATTAATTCATGCAGTAATGTCTGCTATTCCTTCTGCCTTTGCACCTGACTGAATTCCCCACTGAACACAAAAGTTTTATCTATTTCCCTAATGCACAACAGTGCATTTCTCATATTTTCATTAGGTTAGTTCTCAACATCAGTTTTATCTCTGAATGATGCTTAACTGTCTTTTCTAATTACATTGTAAGTTATCAATTCATTTCATAAGTACATTTTCCTGCAAAGACAAATAATGATAGAATTAAGTATGCTAAGTCCTAAAAATAGTTTCTTATTACTTTAACTGACAACTGTTTCATTTCAGTTTTTATAAATAGTTTTTCACTCACTTTACATTTCTTTTGCAGAATTTCTTTTAATGTCTTCACTTGATTTCTGGTTTTTGCACTTTTATATTTAATTGATGCTTTTCAGGTCCCATATGCTGTTTTATGAAAATCTAAACATGCGAGAGCTACCTTTTTGAAACCTAAATTTGTACAATGATCAATCATATTCTCAGAGAAGGATATACACCTGCTCAACATTATCTCCTGGCAATGAATATAGACTCACATGCAAAAAAATATCCTGTTCAAGATAGCTTTCAGTGCAGGAAAGCTTTTTCCAGACATCACAAGGTAAATTAATTTATTAAAGTGTTTGCAAATTCTCATTAAAATGAGTAGTAAAGGACCTGCAGGATAAAAAAGATCTGCAGAAAACCAGATCTATCACAGCAGAAATTAAGGAGTTAAGAGATGCCACATTCCTTCTGAGAGCAACTGTGTAATACTTACTGTTTGCACTGTCTGTTTAACACTTAACTCATCATTCATCTCCCTGACTCACTTTTTTTCAGCTATTTACTTTGATATGGCAATAATGGAGCCCTTTGTGGTTCTGACTGCACTCACCCATACATACCAAATTAACAGAGGATCTTTCTTCATGCCAGTTAAGCTCAAGTAGCCCACTTAGAGTCCTGGAATGAGAGTCCTTCCTGACCTTCAAGCCAGGTTATTTCTAGAAAATGATTTAACCAGACTGGACACTAGACTAAGATGGCAGAATCTTGTTTACTGTCCAGCTGATAGACTAAGCCTATGTTAATTAGGAAAAGAAAAGCAGTACTAATTGGTGACTCGTAGCCAATTGAACCGGTAATACTATTCTACATGTTGAAGCCTTTTCTTCTTTTCTCAAAGGGCAATTTAGCCCAATTTTTCTCTAATACTATCAAAATAAAGTGCTTCAAACAATATAAATAAATTTATGAATAGAATGTTTTAATACAAAAATTCAGCTGTTTCTGTATGGTTTATTTTTTCATTCATTTTGAGGATAAAGAAAGAAAATAAACAGAAAGGAAAATTTTAATAGAGATATTCTGACTGTTCAAATTAAGAGTAAATAAACCAAATAAATCTCAATATTTTAAACTCTAAGTAATTTTTCTCAAGCATGTGTTTTGACAACTGTTTTAAGTACTATTTATGAAACCCAACAATACTTAACATGTTATTTTAACCCACTAATCTACTTTTTTTTTTTTCAAAAGTAGCTTAGAAGTAAAAACAACAGGATATCCTTTGCTGAACTGGAGTTATTCTACACAGAATCAATGAATTAACTGAAGGATTTAATGTGTGGTTCCATATGTAAATGTTAGTATATTTTGAAAGTTAACCAAAGAAATCAGATTCTCTTTATCCCGAGTATTTTTAGAAAGATTAATTAAACCCAGTCAGTTGAAAAGTTTTGTGTACTATATAACACTACAGAACAGATAATGGTGATGATGTCAATGTTTGTAGATTGTACTTTTCTGAATCAACATCAGTTCATATTGGGAACTACTGCATTTGTCTTACAATCTGTAATATGATAAGTATAAAAAAGACTGAATTAGCAAACACAAACAAGAAGATATAACTCAGATCTGTGTCTCTATAATTTCATCCACAGTCAGCAATTGTTATACCACAGGTTGCCAATCAATGTCAAAGCAAAAAATATCTGAAGTTTTGTGTTTAGCAGTCTGTAGTGAATCAAAGAGGACATTTTCATCAAACTCACTGCCAATTTTTTAATTTTTGATTGTGCATTTGATCTATACACTTCAACAATGTCAGTGAAAAATTATCTCCCAAAATCTACAGTTTCCTACTCCATTTGCAGAAAGCAGTGGTAGTAATCATCCTAATATTTTAGACATTCAGTATGGATCCCTGCCCATATGGGACCTGTCTCTCTTCACTGATGACAGATGAAGTCAAATGGATTTCTTAGTCTAATATTCTCAAGTTAGATAAGGTGAAATTCACATTTCAATTCTGAGTCTGCCATTTCACTATTCTCTGAACTGAACTATGGTCCTCCAAGGTGACATAAATGATTTTAGACTTCAAAAAATGAAAATGAGATTTTAGTTTGTGTTTGAGCATGGAGGTGGATGTCTAACACAGTATAGAAATCAGGCTGCATAAGGAAAATTTAAAGTTAATAATATGAAGATATCTGAAATTAAAAAAAATGCATAAATAAAGTGGATTAATTAATTAAAGAATAAACCTAACAGCACTGAGTAGTTTCTTAATAATCATGTACCTAAACACTATCAAGATCCACAACCTTGTCTTTCCTATATATACATTACCTATATGTATAAGATATTAGTTTAAGGATTACCTGAGCTGGGAACTGGACTCTGCTCAAAACTGCACATAAAGCTGTTCCTGCCCTTCAGAGACAAATGTAGGAAGGTACCTGATCGAATTGTTCCTTTTGCCCACAGACTTTCTGCCTAGTTAATACAATCAGTCCCAATAACAGGAGATGTAGCGCCATCTGCGTTTATCCATGCTTTTGCAGCATCTGTGAGGTGAAAAGTGAAAGCCATCAAAAGGCATAGGATGCCATCAAGTGCAGGGACATGGACCAAAGCTTGTCCAGTTGATCCCCATTGAAATCCCAAGATTTTGTTTCCCTTCCCGCTTTTTGGGAAGGGAAGCTAAATCTTGAGAAACAGAAAAGAAAGACTTACAAACACTCTGGAAAGGAAATATGATCAAATGAAATGCAATTGAAAAAAAAACCCCAAAAACCCAGAAAACTGAGACATTTTGTGAGTACAAGAAAATGGTCTGGGAGGAAATGATGTGCAGTGCAAAGGGCCAAAACATGCCAAAACTAACCTCACAGATGCTGCAAAAGCAAGGGAAAAAATCAAGGAGGAAGACACAACTTTGAGGGGAAGTTATGAGTGGCATGGCATGGATACTAAAAAAAAAAATTCTCCGCCTAAGTGAAAGCCATCAAAAGGCATGGGATGCCATGAAGTGCAGGGACACGGACCAAAGCTTGCCAAAATTGATCCCCGTTGAAATCCTGGAAACAGAAAAGAAGGACACTGGAATGGAGATATGATCAAAGGAAATGCAATTGAAAAAAAAAAAAAGAAAATTGAGACATTTTGTGACTACAAGAAAATGGACTGGGATTACATGAGGTGCAGTGTCAAGGACCAAAACATGCCAAGACTAACCTCACAGATGTTTCAAAATCAGGGGCAAAAATGAAGGAGAAAGACAGAACTTTGAGGGGAAGATATGAGTGACATGGCGTGGATACTTAAAATAAAAAAAATCTTTGCCAAAGCGAAAGCCATCAAAAGGCATGGGGTGCCATGAAGTGCAGGGACATGGAGCAAAGCTTGCCCAATTGATCCCCATTGAAATAATGAGATTTCATTTCCCTTCCCAAGAGGAAATTTCAGGACTACAAGACATGCACATTGAGAAAAATCTGGTTTCTGCCATGTGCTGTGTGGCTCCCCAGAGACAAAGAAGTGAACAGAGCTTGTTGTAGGCAGTGTTTAACAGTAGTACAGAAGCCATAATATCAAGTTTTATTGAACTGGGCTATTCTGCTTACAGAATAGCTTTGCCCCAAAGAAAGGTCAGCTCTGTATAAACCACACTCTGCTGTTACTGCTCAAGACAGTATACACAGACAATCTATTCCAGAACTTAACCATTCTCACTTGTAGAATTTTGCTTACACTAGGGTCCATCTTGCAATTCAGATGCTCATTTAAGTATATACAAAAGAGACATCTGCATTTGAGCAACTGTTATACTCAGTGAAAATCTAGTCAATAGAGTCAGTGGAGTGCAGGGACTTAGCTGAGCACGAGTAAATGTCAAGATTTGGCTAAGATGAAGAGCTCTCTAAGTTCCACTGAATGTAATGGTAGCAAAGCTCCCAGGTGAGGTGTGGATGGCTGTTTTTCATCACTGAAATGTAAGTCTGTGAAGCAGAAGTTGATTCTTACCCCTTCATATCTTAGAAAAGTCAGCATTTCTGAAAATTTCTGAACCGCATGTTCTATCCAAAGTAACCACAGGGAATAGTTTCTTTCCAATATTTCTCACATTATTTTTAGAGAATTGCAATTTTTAGATTTTTGGGGTTTTTTTCCCCTAACCTAAATAACCTGAGATTGCTTAGCATCTCCATATATATTCTAGAGTTCTAATTCTTCTTATTACTCTCTTCTGGAGTGTGTCCAACATCTTTCCACCTTTCTTGAAGTGCATTTACTAAACCAGATAAGTACTTCATCTGAGGCTTCACTGTGGAAAGAGTTTTAAGTGGATGTCAGTCCTCTTTATTCAACCTAGTATGACAAATGAAATGCTTTGAAATTAGTTCCATGAATACTTTATTCCCCATGAAGCAAAATTATTTCACTTGAAGTATCTTTCTTGCTGACATGCATTTCAATATAGTGCATAATCTCATTTTATTACTTCACTTTGAGAGTGGTGATTCAAATTGTAAGTCCTTGAGTGTGGCCAGAAATTTGAGCTTGATCTCCAAAGGTGTTGAACAATTGGACAGGAGAAGAACAAGCTTATTTCTGGCCATGTTGAAATAGGAAGCTTAGGCTTTTGCTCCTACAATTTGAGCTGAATACCTTGACCAGAGGGAGAATTCACCATTCAGCTAAATAAGACACTTAATCTGAAGAGACATGTGAAAGTGAACACATACTCCCAACATGTCCTATCATCTGTACTAACATACTTTCTAACATTTCCTATTATCTTAGGCACCTCCCTGTACAATCTGGGTGATTTGAAGTTCACTGTTGCTTGAAAAAAAAAGAACTAAAGTGAGAAATATCAACACGCCTGAATCTAAATTGCATGTCTGGGTCTTGTGTCTCTTACTGAATCAAATATTTGCCTCTAATATTATGTACTTTTTAAGTATTTTAGTAGTCAAGGGAAAATTCAATTAAGAAAAGGTTTGCCTGCTGTCATGCTGACAGTCTTCTGTCTTATAACTAAGACTGCTACCAAATTTGTTTTCAGCAGCTGATATGCCATGTCTTATATGTAAAGACCATGCTCTTCTTGGGGTATTTCTAATCAAATCCTTCAAGCTGTACCACTGACTTCTATCTAACTAGAAATAACCATTTGGCATCTGTTTTGGTTCTATTTGGTGCCCCATGATGCCTTTGCATATATAGAAATATGAAAGGAATAAAGAGGTAAACCAGAAGCTAAATGCAGAATCAACATTAGAATGAGAAACACACAGTAAACAAAATTGAAACTGAATGCATTTCTCTGTCTATACATCAGTTTTCTTATGTCAAATATAGTAAGTGGTTTTCTCTTGGATATATTGTATCTCCTGCTAAATACATAGACATAAGGTTTACTTTGAAAGGTGAATACCTTTATCAGAAATGAAGTTCCACAAAACCTTTGAAAGTCTTTCATGGTTATAATGGAATTGAGCATATGTTTAGTGTAACCAATGACAAGCAATTTAGCAATTAAAATATAGCTTCAACAAATGAAATGATACATTGCTAACAAGATTAAAAAGCCTGAGCCATTTTTCATATGCAGAAACGTGAAAAATAATTTCTAATCTACAAAACGCATGAAGGCTGTATTTATAGAAAAATAAGGAATGATGGGTGTGTATTTGAAAATATGTATCTAATCTCTTACAGCCCAGACTCTGCAGTCTTACTGTAAAAACCCCCACTCTTTTGGTACTGAATATGAAGCAGTTTTCTTCATGCTCACTCCTGGATGAATATGTGCATAGATGTAACTGTCCATAACAGGCATAAAGAAAGTTATCTACACCCATTTTCAATACTGTGGTCAACATACATTTGATTTCTATGTTTTGAGTTTTCATTCTTTGTGGTTTAAATACCATATTCATTAGCAAGCAAATAATCAGGACAAAATGTCTATTCTTCTCAAGACTCCCCTGAGGGGGAAGAAATTTTAAGTGTTTAAGAGGTTTTACTGATTTTTTTAAAAGAAAATTATGGCAGAAGAGGTGGATTGTGAAAATGGATAATGTTGACCCATGGTACAAATGTCAAGAGATCTCCCAGTCCCATCCATGTTGTTTCTGTGGGAATAGCAGTTGTAAGGATAAAAGGAATCGGCATCTAAAAGGAAGAAAATAAGGAAGGTGGGTGGAATTTCTAGGGGTCCATCAGTACTATTATTTGCAATATTTAAGCTACTGGACAGCCACCATGTTGTTATCTTCTCCATCTCATTAGAGGCTCAGAGTAACCTGGTCTAGTAGAAGTTTCCCTGCCCATGGCAGGTGGCTTGAAGCTACAAGGCCTTTTTGAACAGTAATCATTCCAAAATTTTATGATTTTACTCTTTTAGCACCATGCCTAGAGATCTTCCCCACCAAGGAAAATATAACAAGAAAAAATTAATAACATTTGTTGTTGATAACTCCTCAACACAAAAACTAGATTCCTGTTGAATATTTCTGCTGCATGCACATTAACATTAAATGTTGCTTAAATAGAAAATGAAAAACTTTTCCTTCTGTTTCAGTAGGTTAGAGTATTGAAGTTAGCTTGTTCTTAGGATATATTTCTTGTATGACAACTTTGGTGAATAGCCTTTTCCTGTGGTCTGCTTTAATTATTTCAAACCTTTAAATGTGCTTGCTCATTTCAAGTTTCTCAAGGGGAAAAAAAATCAATGGCTGCCTTGAAATGCATTTAAATTTAGTATTTTTGCTGAAATTCATAAATCAGATATAAGTCAGCATAAAGGTTGTTAATTACATAGGTTGATAGTTGATCTTGGTGTCTCTATATCCACATAGTCATGTGTCACTTCTAGGAAAGGGGAAGTGTCTGAAAACAGAGCTGAGTGCTAAAGGACTAAAGACTGTCATGTAAATAAGGACAGGTAATTTACAAATTATTTCTTTCTAACCTTCTTGATTCAAGGAACCAGCAGCAGAACTCCCAGTTTACTATCATGGGTTTATATAAAATAAATAGTTACCTCTCTAACACACTTCCATAATTTACATTAACAACAACTTCTATTTGCAGGCATCCCTAGATAAAGCTAGATTTCACAGCACATCAGATTCTCACTTGTATCCTGCTTCCTGGTTCTCCAGATCTGAGGCTGGGCTTCACCATGGTTTCCTTCCAATATTTGATTTCTATGGAAATCAGTGGATAGAGCAATGCCGGATGTATGACTGGGGCTATGTATTTTAGATTTTTTCCTGTTATAGTTTGGAATGAAGCTGACCCGCACACTGGGATTCAGATGCAAAGTCTCATCATGTTAGTAGTTTAAATGCAACTCTTCCCACATGTGCAGGTCCATGTAAATATTGTCTCCTTTTATTTTATGATTAAAACCCACCCTCATTGGTATTAGATTAGTTTTTAAAATCTCCCACCCTCACCTGGAAATGCTTTATTATTTTTTTTCAGCCCTTTTTCAGTAAGTTTTTCAGCCCTTATGACTGAAGACCTTTTCTTAGTTATTAAGCAGCATCTGTTTTATCAGCATTACTCTAGTTCCAGCATAAATTTACTTTCTTCACTATCACTGGGCAACATTTTGCATATTTATTGAATCATGGGCAAAATGAAACTAAATGTGCTTGAAAAAAGATCATAAAACCAACCAGGAACTAAGATTTCTAATAGTGAAATAGAGTCTATTCAATGAATTAGAAAATTAAAAGGATCTTATGCTCCAAAACCCACCAGAAGCATATTATGGCTCTAATCCAACAAATATTTGTGCACATATCTAACTTTTCTCATGTGAATAAGATTAATAACATATCTAATTAGGATTTGCAATTCAGGAATCTCTGGGAAAGAACTCTTAAGAGACAAGGCAGACAAAGATGACAGTATTTTCTGGGATATCACAATCTTTTCCTCCTTTATACTTATATTCACCTAAAAAGATACACAGTGAAGATTATATTTTGCTTAAAACTCTGCTGAAAGATTGTCTTGGCTCAATAATACAACTTCTTTCTTCCTTACAATTTCCATTTTTAGATCTCTGTTTTCTGTTTTTGCCATAGAGAGCACTAATTCTAAGATCTGTGCATAATATTGCATAATTTAATTATTTGTTCATTCTTCACTATGTTTGATAAATCCCACAAAGTGAAATTCTGTGTTCTTATTTAAAGTATTGCAGAGGAAAACATACTAGAAATTATGGCGTTACAGTTCAAAGATAATATTTTATAGTCCTTAATTCAAACTAAATCTTAGTATCCTCTTGGAATATGTACTTCTGCAAATAGAAAGTATAAGGCAAGAATTACCAGATAAAATTCAATCTTTATGCTATATAAAAGAATCAGAGTATATAACTGAACAATCCATTAAGTTTTGAGGATTTACATTTACTTATTTATTTATTCACAAATATCTGTGTTTTTTTTCTAGTCAGTCAAGGCTGATAAGTGACTTGTGTTCCTCTCTTGATAAGACATCTCAGTACAACCTGGAAAGAAGAAATTTGACTGTTTCTGTGAAGACTACCATAGAGTGAACAGAATAGTGTATTGTCAGATATCTTTATGTCATTCAAGTAGTTGAAAATTATTATTTGTTTCCAAAGTCTCAGCTAATGCTGTTGCAAAGGCATTTCAGCTCAGAGATCCCAGCTGAAATTCTCTCTTAAAGAATTCTGGTAATAAAGCTAATCCATAATAAACAATTGCAGCAATGGAGTTATACAAATCAATAAGAAATTGTACATATGACCACTAAAAATATGTAAGGATTTCTTCTCATCATGGATATAGATTTTTTCATGTACACATCAAGAGTCCTTTCTAGGAAAATTTAGCATGTTTTGCATGAAATATATGGCCAAGAATAATCAGAATGCAATTTCCAGAAAAGGCCTAATATCCAAAAAACAAAGAAAGTAATGTTTCTAAAGTCAGACCCATAAGATTGCAATCCAACACGCCAGGCAGCTAACAGAAACCGGGACAGTGCCAGCTGAATTTTGACTGCCACTACTTACATACAGTTTTTGCTTGCTTTGTGTGAATATCTTCATCATCTTGAGACTTTTCCTGACACATCCTCTGGTAAAAAGCTAACCAAAAAGGACTTTCCTCAAGGTAGAGTTTAACTGGGTAGTTCTAGGGGCCAATTGCTGAAAAAGTGTAGTGGAGCTGACACTAAAGTCTTCACTTTAGCAGCTGACAGATCATTTGGACATATAACCCAATAGGATTTTGGAATAACCTTGCCTAACAAGCATTTTTATGAATGTGAAAACTTGTATTTGTGTGGAGGAAACTGTCTGTATACAGAAAAATGGGTATGCACTGAAATGAGGAATGGGGTAACATAAGAACGGAAAAGGTGCATCAGTTCCAGAAGCTGATCTTCATCCCAGCTTAGGAAGAGAATTATTACATTATTTTTTGCTTAAATATTTCTTATTTTCTGCACTTGATCCATAGCTTATAAAACTATATAAATATTTTCAAATCCTGTTGAATAAAGAGGAGCTATGTCAAACTAATCCAGCTGAGAATCTGGCTGCCCTGGGCTCATCTGTGTGAGAAAGGTGGTGTGACACAGCCTTCACCCACAGGGTTTAAATGTCTGGCTGCATTTGCTGGGTTCCGCTAACATACATGTGCCTTAAAATAACCTCTCTCCCTCTTAATAAATTATGTTGCACTCTTGTTTGGGGTCTTTTAAAGATTTATTTTGCATTAAAAAATCATACTCAAAACCAATTTTGAAATAAAATTTGAAAATGTTGATTCCAGGTTCTTGATATCTATTATAGTGTCTGTGTCCTTATAAGCTCAACCCTCTGTGAAGACAAAAAGGGACAATAATTTTGTATAATAATCATGGGTTTGTGTACTATTAGTGATACATCATATTTATTGCCAGATCAGCTAACAGAAGACTGAAGATGCAACATATCTAATTTAAAAAAATGTCTAGTATGAAATACAATGCTGTGTTACTGAACATTATGTTCAACTGACTGATTAAGGTGCAGCTTGATAATTTGCCAGTGACACTTTAATTTCTATATCAGCGTAATTTTGAATAATTTTTAGCCTTTATAATGCATTTATTCTGTGTTTAATAGGATCATTACTATTTTTCAGTAGATATAATTTTAAATTATGGACGGTCAAAGGATTACCAAATCACAGCACGTCCTCTGTCTTTCTTCATATGTGAGAATTTCAGTATAAATATTCACTGTGATGGTCAGATACTTTACAATAATAAATGACAGCACTGGCTACCAGAAATTTGACATCAATAAAAATCTTTAATTCTTATCATTTGCATTATGATATTATTTTGCAATGTAAATAATTTGATTTTCCCTTGCATTAAGATGTGAGATGATTTAGAGAACCAGACAGAAATGTCCTAGTATCACATTTTATCCATTTGTCACCTAAAGAACAGAAATTTTCTATTATTTTTAGTACTGATGTGCCAACACTTAATTCGAAAATGTGGTGGCTAATGTAATACTAGATAATGTATCTAAAACTGATGTGTACCTATCAGCATTTATTTTATTTTAGGGACGACACTAAAAGAAACAAAAGAAAGCATCAATTCAGGAAATGCTCTAATGATGGTTTTCCGAAAGGAGTTCATTATTCTTCCTGTATGTTTGCTATAAGACATAATTTTAAATTATGCAATAGTTAGGAATTGATAAGAATTCTGCATTTACTTAATTTTCAAGAGAAAAAAAAAATTGTCATTTGTCATGGTGCAGTGAATGGCCATGAATCTGTTAGCAGTTTATGCCCTATTATCTGATGCAATATAAAGTAATTTTTTTCCTTGAACAATACATGCATACACACACACACAGACAAATATATAATTTGTATATACATGTAGAATTGTGCAATATAAAACTCACATGACAAGAATCTGTTACGAAAAAATGTTTGGAATTGAAAAATCAAGAAAGAGGTATAAGATTCCTTTATTTGATATGCTGTGGAGAAAAAAAAAAATCATAATTTTAAGCAACTGCAATCAGTCTTTTAATTAGATGGAAAATCTAAAGTTGAGCAGCTACTGTGTTACCTTACCAGTGATTTGCAAAACCATCTTCCAATAGTTATTTGAGTAAAGCATACTCAAAATGGCAACATTTCACTCTTTTAAATTATTTCATAATAACTGAGAAGAAAACTCAAAAAAATGCCTCCTGGTAATACAAGGATACTGGGGATTGGCCAACTGAACCCACCACAGATACCTTTGTCTCACTTTTTTCTGAACAAAATGGTGATACTTTGCAGAATGGCTTTCTGGTTCTACTTCCTAAATGTCATGTCACATACATACGTGCTTAAAAAACAAAATGCTTTTTTTTTTCCATTTTACCATGTGTCTTTTGTTTTGCTTTCATTTCATAAAAAGGAATTTTATTTTCAAACAGAACTGTGGAACAGTGGAATCAATCAAAAAAAAATGTCTCATTTGCTATGAAATAATGGGGTTTTGGATATTTAAATAGTGCTAATAATGACTTGATAATATACATTGCTAGGCATTAAAGACCAAATTCAGGGTCCCCAGCCTAAGAATGATGTGGATTTTTTGGAGTGAGTCCAGAGGTGGCCACAGAGATTCTCAAAGAAGCAGCTCTCCTCCTATGAAGACAGGCTGAGAGAGTTAGGATTGTTCATCCTGGAGGAGGCTCAAGGAAGAGCTTTAAGAACCCAAAGGGGCTACAAGAGAGTTGTAGAGGTATTATTTACAGGAGCATGTAGAGTTAAAACACGCCAGAATGGCTTAAAACTCAAAGGGGATTGGTTTAGATGTTAGGAAGGAATTCCTCACTATGGAGTTGGTGGGACACTGGGACAGGTTGTCCAGAGAAGGTGTGGATGCCCCATTCCTAGAAACATTTGAGACCAGGTTGGATGGGGCCTTCAGCAGCCTGGTCTAGTGAAGCAGGGGGTTTGGAACTAGATGATCTTTCCAGGCGCTCTCAAACCTAAAACATTCCATGATTCTATTAAATTCACCTTGTGTATTGTGAAAACAGAGTAGATATATAGATTTCAGAAAAGTTTATTCATATTTATGAAAGTAAAAATGAAAATATTTTTCCTTCTGAAAGCCTTGTGAGACTGACTAGAAAATT
This sequence comes from Setophaga petechia, assembly GCA_024362935.1. NCBI lineage: Eukaryota > Metazoa > Chordata > Aves > Passeriformes > Parulidae > Setophaga > Setophaga petechia. The sequence continues at coordinate 19,916,929 of JANCRA010000002.1, forward strand.
AATGAGGGTAGGATTTGGTCTACTCTGTAAAAAAAAAATATTTTGCAATTCAGACATTTGTAATGGAAGAGGAAGGAGGTATAATACATGAAAATAAATTTGATAGTTTCTGTGGCAGGAGGAGGTACCAAACAAGATAGCTAATGCATTTTGTTGATAAAAAAAGAACAGTTCTGCAGAAATGTCATACTGAGATCAATGTGACCATTTTAACATCAACATTTTTGTGTACTTAGCACATTACAAAAAATTGCATATGGTTACCTTTTCTTCTATGTGTACCTCAGTGCTGTAGTAGTGCCATCTAATGTTCTAATTAATCTGCAATATCTCCCAAGTCAGACTTTCAACAGCAACAAAAAATGCTTCCAGGAATGATGAGGTTGGCCTTACTCCAGCTGATACTGTGGCTGTTACTCAAATAATCTCTTGTCTTTTATGGCAACATAATCAAGTTAAGAAAATCTGGACAAGATATTTGGAGTCAATCAAGTACTTTATTTTACTTTAAAATGCTGAACAGGTGCAAGTGGGATACATTCAAAATGGTCATTAGGCAAAACTTGCTTTGAGGGAGGTGGAGCCAACATCTGTGCTTATTTTCACAGATACAAAAGAGGAGGCCTCCCAAGGAAATGTGAGCAGGATCCAAATGGATGAAGCAGCAGGACTGAATAAAGCATTCTGATTTAAGATTTTCCCTGCTTATACTAATTAGCATTTGAAAAAAAGCATGATCAATCTTTTTCTTCTCTGGGGGTAGAGAAGGAGGAGTCTGATTTAATTAAGAAGGACATTAACTCCAAGCACCTACCTAATCAAATATTAACTATATTCAGAACAAGCAAATGATAATAGTTTCGTAGAGATTTAAATGTTTTCCTCTATAGCCGCATGGATTTTTTTCACAGTGCTTTTTTATTTTTACTGAAAACCCTGGTCTTATTTTACCTTTCAGATGTTCTATGTTTTAATGACTGGCTGATAGGACCCTCCTCCAATAGATATCTTTATTACACACTTTCTTATTTTATATCCTAGAAAATGAAAGAGGATTTTGTGTAACTGAAGAAGAAACAAGTGCTTAAATCATAATGTGACAGTTTACACTAGCCATCAAATATCTAGAAGAAAGCTGGTTTGTATTTTTGACTCTCTTGTTAACTCTAAGAATGACACTTCCTTTCATGTATTGCAATTGTATTTTCTTCCTCATTTGATCTCAAATGACCTTCCTCATTTTGCAGTTTGAAGAGTACTCTGTACTGAGTTTGTCTGTCATTGTTTTTAAAATTCTTTATTTATGATGGTGTTGGTTTTGGTGTATTGCTAACATCTGCCCTTATGCTCCTGTCCTGGCACTGCTATGAATGGTGCAGTGATGTGTGGTTATATGGGAGCACAGAGGAGAGCCAAGCATAGATGGAATGACATTAATACTGGAAAATCTGCTAAGGACCATGTCTGGGCCTGCTTCTGTTAGTGTGCTGTATGCAGTATAAGCACAGGCAATTATTTCTAGCTGATATGGTAGTGTTGCATGTTGTGTTTCCATCTTGCAGAAAAAGTAATCAAAAAGCTGTTTTGCTGTCCTTAGTAGGCCTGCACAGGACAGTGGTTTATTTGGAACTCCCCAGTCATAAAATCCATCCTTTCAGCATTCAGGAGACTGTGTGCAATACAGTCCAAGACTGCCAGCACTTCAAGTCACTCTGAAATTCCATCATTATTTTGAAAAGGTGGCTCCCTTGTCAAATTGTTCCTTCATGCTGCCAAGATTTTTTTTTTTACTTGAATTGTACTTTTTGTCCTTAAGTTTTGTTCTAGGTTTAACATAGTATTCTAGTTTTGGGAGCATTTTTTGGCTTGGTTCTTTAACACTGGTGTAGGTAAAAAATTCCATTTCCAAGTGTCTTCATATTACTAACTGAGGACAATCATAGTATTATTGAATTTTGCTTTTGTACAACTTTTACACCTTAGAACCTTCATAAACATTTATGTCACTTTGCTTTTGGATTAAGCATACCTGCATTCTTTATAGTTTTGGTAAAAGAGTTGAATATATATTTAACACTTCTCTCTGGGAAAGATGCATATTGTCACTGTTTCAAATATGAGAGGAATTCCAGCAGAATTTTTTCCTGTTACAATTCTTTAGTCCACAAATATATTTTTGCAAGTAGCCAAAATAGCCCAGATATGATATTTAGGATGGGTTACAAAATTCATCTTGCATTTTGATAAGAAAAAGTATGCTGGAGGCTGTAATTTCAGAACAACCATTCACTGTTTTTGTTTTTTAAACTCTAGAGACACCAAATAAGACACTTTCCATTGTGGTAGGCAAATGGAGTAAAGGATCTTAACATTCAAATAAGCAAAGGATATAAGGTAAGAAAATAAATTTTATTCACCTCACATTATTAGAGAGGAACTGAGGCAAAAACTTGCAGGGTGATCTTTGTGTCACATTATACCTCCTCATGCTTTAGAAGTTATATTGACTTATATGTCAAGAGCAATCATTCCTGTTCGAAGAGATATGTGACCTTTTGTGTGTCTTTGCAGGTAGAACACAATGAACACAAAAATAAAAACACATTCTCTAATTTTTTTTGCCTCCCATTTTAACCATTATCACAACTTTTCTGACAAATGATGCAGCTTGGAAATCACTTCTGAAGTTAAAGCACCTTTTTTTCTGTGGTTAATTTCTTTATTTCTACAGGGGTTCCAGACTTGCAATGGAACAAAATGGTGGCAAGCCCAGCTTTGGAGCATGCAGGTGTATCTGGATGCTCTGGATTTTTATGGGAAGCTGCAGACATTTAAAAACAGTGAAAATCTTACATTAACACAAGCAGGAATAATTTTCCGTTCTTTCCTCTCAGTTCTTTGGGCACAGAATTGAGTCCTGGTTTTGGAAGGACAGAAGGAGATTTTTTTTTTTTACTGGTTAAAAACTGGTACCATGGTCTTTACTCAAATATAAATCTGTGTTCTTCATTCTGTGCCTTTTCCCCAAATCAACTTTTTCTAAATCCTTTTCTTACTGGAGGGTCATCTTCTCCTCACTTTTCATGATATGGAAGAGTTGGTTAATCCCAGGTTTCTTCAGACGGATAATCCTCACACTGACCTATATTGGGGAAATGGACTAACAAAGTCCTCAGGCACTTCGAAGGGAAGTGCAAAGTCCTCTGAGTGGGGTGAAACAATTCTGGGCATCATCACACGCTGGGAACCACCCAGCTAGAAATCAGCTTTGCAAAGCAATGACCTGGTGAGCCAGGCTCTTTCCATTGGTGTACAGGACAGGAGCAGTGGCAGTGGGCACAGACCTAAACACAGAAGCTGCTGTCTGAACTTCAGGAAGCACTTCATTACTGTGAGGGTGTCCCAGCACTGGCAGGGGTTGCCCAGGAAGGCTGTGGAGTCTCCAGCCTTGGAGACAAAAACCATGTCTTGACATGGTCCCAGACAAACAATTCTGTGTGGTTGTATTTGATATGGGGGGCTTGGACCAGATAACCTCCAGAGATCCCTGCCAACTTCATGCCTGTGATCATGCAATAGATGTCTCCGAATCCAATCTTGCAGAAAATAAAGGGACTTGCTTGTTCACACATATGTCAGTGCAAGCTTAGGAAATCAGTACAAGGTTTATTTTTAAATAATCAGATTTGAAAATATTAGTATTGGGACCAGTTTCTTGAAAACAGTTTCAATGCTGTATTCTTATAAAGAATGCACAAGGCCCAGGAAAATCTAGCTTTTAGTTAGGCAATCTAATTTGTTTTTTCACTGAACCAAATTTTCTTTGCAAATAGAACTATGTATTTTCTGATTTATTTAGTGCCTTTAAATCCATTAATTTCCGTATACGAGACTATAATTGTTTTTTTTCCTGAATAATAATTACTCATCAATAGAATTTTTCACTGAAACTGGAAAAGCACCAGTCCAAATGGTCCCTTGAGTGAATATTTATGTACTGCAGACTAAACTGGATGTTTAAGAAGCCAGCGTGCCACTACTCAGTCAAATGCAATTATCTCTCTTCAAAGCTAGTTTCACCCTCTCAGTCATATATGTATTTGTTTTCTCTGCTTATGTGATTGATTGCCCAGAAGAATGAACCTCTTTATCCACAAGCCACCCATGCTGCTTGTCTCTTTTTGACTTTTGTGCCTCCCTATCTAAACCTTGACCCAACTAGATAACATCCAGCTGAAGCCCTCTCTTTAGACTTGCATACATTCATCACTGAAATGTACCAGTTTGTGTTCAGTATAGGAGGAGATTGTATATCTTCTGTGTGATAGTGAGAATGCAACTTGATATGAAGAAATGCAAACATGCTCTTACAGTTAATTTTTTTCTGTACTTCAGCAACAGCAGAAGGACTATCATGGACAGTGTGGTCTTTTGAAACCTTAATTTAGTAACTTGTTAATAGGAGTGTGAAGGATCTAACTATTGCTATTTCACTTTGTTTCTACATAAGCTTCTGAATTATATGTATCAGCATTAAAAACCATTGAAAGTTTTATTTTCTAGGAAGAGTGATTTAAGTGTGTAAAGTTATATTTGTATGTACTGGGGAGTGTTTGTACAGTTATGTGTGTGTGTGTATATATAAGGATAGACATATATCTGTGGATTTTCAGAAATGAAAGTGATTTTGATATTTCTGAATTTGTCCTATTGAAGCCAGTATTTGTAAAGTGTTTATAAAGATTCTGAAAAAAACCAGAGAGACTTCAGAGCTACATAATTCTGCAAAAGGTAATCTGTTTGGGGGGGGGGGTTGAAATACAGCTCTAAAAGGGTATGCAGTCAGTTATACCAAGGAACTTGGGAATGCTGGCATTTAGTATTATTACACATTACATTGAAGCATCTAGATAGCTCCTCATCTAGGTTATTCTGAGCCTAAAGTGCAAATTATTTCTCTAAATTCCTTACATATCTAGACCACAGAGCAAGCTATGGATGTCCAAACGTAATTCAGCCAGTACTTGAAAAAGATGGCAATGGCAAAAATGTGCTTAAACTGCCCACAGGTGGTGCCAGAAAGTGACTGGAACCCTTCTCTTTTGAGACTTGCACTAGGATTTATACCCTGGAAAACCCTCCTGTAATTACATGCCTATATCATCCTGACAAATGAAGTAGTCATCTTGAATGCAAAACTCCAGGCTCTAGTACTCCTTCAGTCAGAGATCCAGACCTCTAGTTTGTACTCTTGAGCAATGGATCTGCAGCTTTAACTTTTCCTACTAAGTCTCTGTACATGAACAGAAAACAATTCAAGAAACAGGAGTCAGAGTAAGAAAATAGCAGCAGCAATTCTATAATTTTCCGCTGTCAAACTCAGAAACAATTTCATACTATGGACCTGAGTTACTACTGCTAGACTCCATTGTTGCACCAATATGATCCCATCATACTACATGAGTTTTGAAAAACTTTTCTATTCTGCAATGGTTAAGGCTGCAATTTAAAATTACTTTAGTCTTAGTGGCACATTAGTTATGACAGCCATTTCTATGTTTTTCATATGAAGACTATGAACAACGACCTAATCTAGAAAGATACTTTATTTTCCTGTTAAACACAGACTGATAGATATCAACTTGATGAGATCCTAATGAAATACAGCACAAAAGAATTCTTCTGTTGCTTTTTTTCACTCAACTTCACAACTGTAAAAACAAAAGGCAAAATTAATGGAGCTGTATTGAGTGGAAAATGAACACATCACTGATTAGATGCTTGGTTTTGTTGTTAACAGAATTTAAATAATACAATGGATAGGTGTTCCTCATGAATCAGTTATGACACACTGGTGTTTCTGAGGCTCAGTAGTCATGGATGTTATTATTATGGTATTTTTATGTATTTTTACAAAAGTTTCTCAATCTTGTTTTCACAAAAATACCTGAATTTTTCCACAACAAATGTGAATTCTATGTCTTTAAACCGGGCCAATTACTACAGTCAGTGAACGCTGGCTCGTACATATCGATTGTAGGAACGAAAAGCCACAACTAATGTACCCACAAATATAAAGGCACCTGCATGGGACTAAGTGAGTAAAAAACCATGTAAGACTTGAGTGAACACCAGCCTCAAGTAAGGAGCTGGGGGTGGTTTGACATTCATTTGCTGAGCATTTGTTTACAACTTACCTCAACAAGTAAGATTTATGAACCCAGCCTTCAATATAGTGCCTGAGAATACTTTTAAGAAGCACAATTTAAAATATTGTTCCACACACTAAATACATATTTAAATGTTAGGAACATAGTTGAAATAGTTATACAAGGCAAAGTAATTTTATTTATATTTAAACCTTTTAGATCTAGAGTTTAGATGGTTTTGCATTTAGACTATGTGTAATAAAGTTTATTTCCTCATACTACAGGTGGATAAAGGAATTCTAACAGTATAATTAAAGTATGGCAACAACCATGTTGCTATCAGATTCTGATGGCTATCAAGAGAGAGAGGAAAATACAAAGACTGGAAATTAATTCACACACTAATGAATTTTTTAATTAGTATTCAAAAACCCAAACTTCAGCAGTATATTTCCCTGTAGGGAACAGTATAGAATCATCCAGGTAATTAGACCAAGTGAAGATAATAAAACAAACTTATGGATATATTATGATAAAAGATGTTTGAAGGTCAACAGCAGCAATCAAAGCAAGGACAGAAATTCACTAGATGAGGATAAGGTCTCAGTACCACTATGCTCTTTCCCTTCCATTTCCTAAGAATTCTGCAAATGTTCTGAATTCAAGTTAAATAATAAAAAATCGAAATATATGGTGCCTGGCATTTCAAATCAGTGTTCAAACTCGTCTGGGCTTTCGCAATTATTTTTGATTTTCTTCTTATTATCATTGGTAAAAAAAGAAAATTCTTCAAATACTCTGAACCCCACATTCTTTTGTTTCCCAATCATGATGTTTATGTTTTTGCCACAAAGTGTACACTGCCCACCCAGCATATGCCATCATATGCTGGCATACTGTGGCTGTGCAGCAAGTGAGGAAAGTCAGAAAAAGTGAAATAGCCTCAGGATGCCTTTGCCTCTGTATCCCACTATGACAGTTTGGGAAGTACTTTTTCTTGCATCTTGATGCTCTAAATGCATTTCTTACTACAGTCAAGATGGATGGGAAAAGGCAGATAAAAATGGGATAATGCTTGTTTCTATCCAGAGCCCTCCTGCTCCCTGGCCAAAGGAGTAGGTTGACGTTCGGTCTTTGAAGTGCAAATAGTAACTTATTGCCTCCCTGGAGTGGAACAAAAGCAAGGAAGGAGTGAGCCTCAGACTTTTTGCCAACCTTAGCTCTCCAGGCATGTATTAAACTATACCAAATTAGTCAGAATTAAGTTTTTCTGACACTAAATTAATCTTTATTTGAAGAGCTTAAAGTTTTTAGGCCTACAGCTCATCTCCCTGGTTGCTTTGAATGTGGCCACTTCAGATTTCATCCTGGTTTACAGCTATGATACTGAGTTTATATAAAGGAGTTTTAGGGAAACTCCAGGGGGCTACAGTGATAAAATACAATGTGTTTACAGCACTGAAGCTACTCCTCAGTACACATACAGACCAAGAAAGGATGAAACAGAAAGAAAAGCTAGAAAATGAATGTTTATGGCTATGTAAAGCAAAGCCATTCTGTTGAATTGCAGCCCTCAAATTCTCCCAGGCCCCTGGCCCCAGTCTGACAGTTCACTGCCTGTGAATCAACCCCTAAAGGCAGTGAGTTTTAGGATGACAGGCCTTTGTCTTCAAACAGAAATATGTTATTGTACTGTGATCTCATCTGTGATATCCACAGCTTGTCCTGGTTTCAGAAGCAGACTGAGCAGAAAACTCCCCCACAAGCTAAAATGAAATGCACACTATTTTGGCTACCCCATCTGGAGTTTTGACAAGATTTAAAGCAAATGTTCCTCTCAAACTGCCTGGACTATTTCTTTTCCCTAGAGAAACAGTTCTAGAACTGTCTTGTGAATTTTCTTGGCACCCAGTATTATTCTTGTCACATATTCATTACGCCTTACATCAGTACATTGTTTTATCCCAAGAATATCTGTAGTTGCCATCTGTCTAGAAAACATGGGTTGACTGCAGGATAGTGACCTCAACTCCCAAGTCAATTACCAATGATTTAGGAAGAAAGCAATGACATCCTTGATTTCCAAACACTGGAAATGCTTGTTTATAGTAATAAGTGGTCTTCTAATAAATCTATACAGAAGTATGTTTAGAGTACTTGGAATGTTACTACAAATAGAAGAATTTATTTTTCATATTTTTTGAATTAATATGTTTGGACAAATGACTTTTGGTTTTATTTCTGTCACTAAACTTTATGAGCACATTGCAAGTAGCTGTTTCTTACTTATCTGAATATATACTTGGTTTCTTAATATGACCAGTCTTAACTACCAAACAGAAATATCTTTTCACAAGAAAAAAACCCCCTCTGACCTTCAATATTTCAGAAAACTAATCTTAAATAGAGAACTGTAAACACTTTCTTACTAAAACCTTCTTTTTAGTTTGACAACTCTCTAAATTTAAAGCTAATTTAAATAGAAGGGAATTCTGGTGCACTCAGTGTCACTTTTTACTTGAATGTAATTTTGTCCAGGCTTTAAAAGTTAGATCTAATGTTCACAATGAAACAAAAATGATCAATGCTTTCAGTTTTTTATAATTAGAGACTGGCCTCTATCTCATTATGAGCTATTCTTTATGTACTTGTCTGCAGCCAGGTCACATGCAAAGAAAGCGAGCAAACAAGTATATATTAATATGAAAATATAACTTATTTGCTCCACTGTGTCAATCTACACTGTTTCCTCTTGGCAGTTACAGTTCTCTTGCAGATTATTCTATATTAATGTGAAACACATCCTGCTAAGGAAGAGTGGGAAGGTTGCTTCTGAGGTGCTACTGTGATTTGGCACAAGCTGCTATAAAACTCAGGAATTCTCAGCACATGCTTCTCAGCCTGGAAAAGATTTTTAAAGCTTTCTGCAAGAAACACAAAGCTTGGTTCTATTTTCATTCTGGATTTGCGAGAGTGTTAATTTGCCTTAAAACAAATTTGAAAGGACAACGTAGCTCAAATACTTAATTTGTGTTTGAAGCAAGTTATATCTGGAAAGGGAAACCAGCGAAACACTTAAATCCTGCAATGCATCCCTAATGAATATTGACTTCATGACATGAAAAGAAAAACAAAAAGAGAAAGCAAAATTAGTTGTGAAGACCATTATTTGACGAGCTAGTTTCTAAAAGCTGATGGATAGTGGTGTCTTGAAACACCATGTGGAGTATCAGTCTATGGTTTAGTCTTTGAGACCAAGAGGTATCTCTGGCTACCTGTCTAAGGGAAATAGCAGCTCTGTGCCTTGTCTTCTCTGGTTGCTGTGTGTCATCAAAAAATACAGACATGGAATGTATGAAGAGTAACAAAATCTGCAAACCCATCAAAACCACTATGACTTTTGCTGAACTGTAAGCCAGCAGCTTCTCAGTGGCTGAGGCTGGCCCCACAGAGCACAACCATGGGACAGGAGGGACTTCCACCCTGGGTGATCCATGGTCTAGCTCTTCTGTGAAGAAATGTGTGGTTCCTGGAATGCAGAACAGCCTCACTGTCTTTGCCACCTCTCTTTGACTTTTTGTACTAGATGTCACCAGCTGGGGAGTGAGCAGTCAGTTGTCTCTGTCACAAGGGATAGTGGGGCAGGAGGGAGGCATGGTGCCATCCAGCCATGGCAGGAGGCTTATATCTGAGATGGGAAAAGAGTGGGCTGACAGTAAAATCATCTTCCTGCTTATGTGCCACTTAGCAGATCTCTGTAGAGAGCAAAGCAGCAGTTTTTTCAATGCATCTTATATGGGATTAAATGCAAAAAGGCAGTGGTTGAAGTCTGAGGTGGATGTCTATCCGTAATTATAAACCATAACAGATCATACTGCATATCTATTGTAATTCTCCTCCACTGATATTTAATAAAGATATTAAGAAGGTTAAATTAGTCTTGTAATTACACCATACCTTTCTATACTTGCAGTGAATATTTCCTACCAAAAAGTTCAAGTATATTTTATTTACCAGGGCCAATAGACTTTATAAACAAACCTTCCTATTTTTTGGAAATAAATGCTGTCTTCACCCCTGGGGAAGATGCTTCTTCTGTCCTTGAAGTCACTCACTGGTGGAAAGTAACCTAAAATATAGTATCATTAACCTACTACAGGCTGGGAAGTTACAGGCAAACTTTAGGCATATAAAATTAAATTACTCATATGACATTGGTCCAAGGTTAACTGTATGCCTAGATACATAAGAGTTGCATAATCACCACAAGATTCTGCATTTCAAAAGATTTCTTTACATAATCACAGCGTATTTTATGTGTTTTGTTACTGCTTAAAAGGTGTTTTGATATTAGGTATCAATATTTCTGCCTTACAGACTGGTTTAAACTGTGCAACTATCAAAGCACTCCTTTACCAACTTACTTTAGCACTTAACAGATTGCATTGGCTAAGTATTATTTAAGACTTTAATAGTAATAATGGTTCTTTTAGGAAATGCTATTAAGAATGGAAGTTATCTTAAATCATGTTAACTGTCACTGAATAATATTAACCCATCACTGAGTAATAGCAGCAATAAATACTGCAAAATTATTTTAAAGGCATAAGGTAAGGTCTTCATTTTATCTTTTGCAATAGTCACAATACTCATGAATTAACTAAGATATGTATTCCTACTGTTTGCAGGATTTTTCACTAGATGATGGCTCAGTGTATTTTATGAATGGGTTGTCGGTGACCCATTGGCAAAAAAATCAGAGTCAAAGCTCTATTGGTGAAACTAACCTATCAAAATCTTTATACTAAAATAGTGCTATTCCATAATTTTTGATGTGTTTAATCAGTTATATAATGTACTGTGCATTCCTACTTACCACAGGAACTTAGATAATGTTGAACTATTTGGGCATAATAATAAATCAACGAAAGGAGACTGTGAAGAAACCCTCTCTCTTAAAATGTGTATTTGCTTCCCTTCAGGTATGTCTCTTTAACTTCTTCCCTACTTTTTACATTTCTGTGTAGAATACTTTTTTATTATTGGACATAACATGGTTTTATTAGATAGTTTATTGCCAATTAATCAGTTCAAGTGCTAGAGAAGTTGCATATTTCTGCCAAAATACCTATTTCTATATTCAGTCTGTACTTTATAGTTCCCTTAAATTGTTAGTGTCTTTTAAACAATCACTAGTTACTGGATAATGAGAAAATATAAAGCCAATTATATGATTTGATGAAGGTAGAATTAGTTTGGGAGGGATTTTAAATTAATTTAAAACACTTGTTTAGAAAATTAATAACATTTTACCTTTCCCTGAAGGACTCTGTACCTCAGATTACTGTCTTATACATAAATACAAATATTCCATGAAAGTCCACTGTATGTTCTCTGTCACATGATGGAATTAGTGGTGGGATACACAAATGCAGCCAGCAGATGTCAGCCAATTATGTCTTTCTCTGAACTGGTGTTTTTTGCCTAGAGTGTTTGAATCCATCTGGCTGCAGTAGTCATCTGAAAGACACTGCAGTCCTAGTCTATCATTCAGTCAGTGAAAACCTGCCAAAATTTAAGTAAAGTATAATCCTTGTTTTATTTCTTACCATTTTCCATGTTCAAAATCCTTTGAGGGGAAACTCTGTACCAGACAAATGCTGTGTGTTCTCTACATTTTATGACTCTGCAAAATCTGCAGAAAGACATTCAGATTTAGAGGAAATATTAGCCAAGGGGGATGCCCTTGTGACAAAATACAAGATAACATTGGAAGAAGAATGGAATCTTTATCACCTGAATATAATCCTTTGGGCATTTACCACCACAGCCAAAGTCAAGTAACCAGAGCTGCATGATGCCTTTGGAGTCTGGCCTTGACTTCATCTTTGCTGCTTTACTTACCAGCCTCTCCTGTCATGCTGCTATTGAGTTATAACATAAGTAGCAAACCAAATAACTGATCCAACAAAGCAGTAATACCTTGGGCAATCTCATTTGTTGCCCACTACCAGGTTTAGCAGCAGGTGCTTTGGGAGGAGCTGGTGAAGTCCCCTCCTCTGAGGGCTCCTTTCAGAGGCAAGGCCACCCAAAGACCCACAAATGGTCCAGAGGATGCTGCAACAGCTGTAAACAGCACAGATTTGTAACACCCTGAACATACCCTGACTGTGTCCATTCCTGGCTGACAAAAAGAACCTGATTGGCATTTAGGACTGCAGCACTAGAAGTAATAGCAGGTGCCCTGCAAGGGATGTTCAGCTTAGACAAAACCACAGCATCCCTATTTCAGGTACCATTACAGAGCATTTGCAGTCACAAAAGTCATCCCAACATCTGCTTTCAATCAGCAACTGAAAACCCAAAATCCTTAATTATAACCTGTCAGAGGAAGTGAACTGAGATCAATGATCTTGCTGGGGTTTAGGTCCCTGCATAAATGATACTAAAGTGTGGGAAAGATTTTGAAGAAAAATTATCCACCTTGTTGTCCACTCTGGAATGAGGCTGACAACTGGACTTCATGGCCAATTTTGAGGCAAGGGATAATGTAAGCTTTAATGAAAATACTTTTGAAATTTTCATATTCTTAATTCTGGAAAAAAGTGTATTGGGTGACTTATTAATGTATCTGTACCATTGTGATACATTTTGAAAAAAGTCCTTTCCAATCTTTGACCACAAGTTTGTACCTTTCAAAGAAATTGCTCCTGCCCAAATCTGCAGATTTGCTAGGAGGAGTTTGGGGAAATCTTGTTTTCTGCAATTACCATTTTGTATATGTTGGCCAGAATTTTCCAGCTCTGGGAAATGTTTTAGGTTGTATGGAGAGATAGAGATGGTCCTAGGTGATTTGTCAAACTGTGATGTGCAACCAGTTGAATCTGGGTGACTCAAGGCTTCTAGAAATGCAAACCCCATTGACTGGTAGCAGAGGCAGCAATGACAGCTGTAGAGAAAGATGCTGTATAAAGGAGTTCAGCACAATCCACCAGCCCTTCTTCCAGCAGTGGGAATGCTCTTGCTTTTCCCAGTCTCGAGTAAGAGGCATGTATTTTATTTAATGTTTGCAGTCTTCCTTAAGCATTGGTTCTGAGTCTGTAGCAAGGATTGCAGAGAAAAATGAGTGATGAAGGACACATATTTACCTTTTTATGAGGATGTCTTCTCAATGCCTTGGTTCACTAAACCCATGGAGGGGATTTCAGCTTACTGGGGCAGGTTCAGCTGCCTGAAGTTCACAATGGTGCCCTTCTCAGTAAGGCCCAACAAGTGGTGTGATATTCTAAAGTAAGCTCCACTAATTTTTCACTATGTCAAGTTAGTTTATTGGGACAGAGATTAAGAGACTAGAGCTTTCATAATGTGTATTCTTTGTGTCTTAACAAAGATTTTCACTGCTTTCTTCCTAATTTAGTATTTTGTTTACTGTACAGGGGCGAAATGGCAGTAGAATTAGGTGTATAAGTGTTCATCTAGGCAGAAAGCTGAAATGAATTTTACTAAGTTTAACAAAAAATTTTTAAAAATGTTTTCTAATGTAGAAAAAAATGCCTCATGATAAAATGGAAACAAGGAAGGACAAGAGTACTGAAAGATTTACTCAAACCCTGGCTATATCTTGCATGTCACTTACAAGCTTCACATTTACATCTGTTCCCTGAAGAATAACTATTTTTTATATTTCTTTCTTAAGAGTAGATTGAGCACTGAATATTGTCCACTATTTTAACATTATTTTTTTTTATTTTTCCAAGTATATCTGCTGCAGATTAGTATATTTATCTGCTGTAGTGGCCTTGTGAGACCAGGGCAGTGTGGAAAGGTCAGTCCCTGGCAGGCACATTGTTTGACACACTCAGCTGGTACACTCAGTTTGCTGTGACACTGGAGGGGGCCAACACGCTGTTTTCTGGCAGGCACCTTCTGCTCTCTGGAGCTGGCAGACAGCTCAGGGTCCATGAGTTACCCCAGCTCTCACACACAGGCTTCTCACTGCACATTAACATCAGGCCACTATCGTGTTAGCAAATAACCCTGGCATTCAGTGTTTGATAAGCCAAATATTTGAACCAGGTGACATTTGAGCATTTTTACAAAGTAACACTTTGAATAAGGCAGCTCTCACCGTTGCTGGGTTGCTAGCAATTGATTTCTTTTCATGCAAGTGGAATGTTATCTACAGCTGTGAAAAATCAGATTTTGGGGATGTCCTGAAAATTATTTTAGACTTATACAGATTTTGCACACATGTTGGAACATACATACCATTTTTCCTAATAAATAGGTGAAAATACTTAGACTTGGCTGCAGTAAATATATATGCTTTGCTTAAGTGTGCTGTTTTACGGTTTGTGCTTTGAAAAGCTGGATTTATGTTTCCTTTCATTTTGCTAATGTATTCTGAGATTATGCCTTCATCTTGACTCAGAGTAGATGGAGACCTAACTTCTTAATCTTCAGCCTTTTCTACTTCTGCTCATCTCTGTCTTTTTTCAGTTTCAAGTGTTCTTCTGTTTACTCTGCTTTTAATTGAGTTTTATCTTTTACCAGTGTCTAGTTATTTGGCTTTTTTGGATCATCTTTTATGATTCCAAAACTGTAAGAGCTGTTTCACACAGCTGCCAACCATTTGCTCTCATTTATGGTTTTTTGCACAGTGTTACTAACAGATATTTATAAAGAGTGCTGTAAGTACCTATATATATCAGAAGTGAGCAATCTAATTATACAGCTATGTCACTTTAAAGATACAGTGATGTGTGTGAAACTGGTCAGATTTACTGCCACTTCATGAATTATCATCTGTTGGGTGACTTACTGTGTCCCTTGTCCTACACAGCTGCAGAGTAGTGTTATGCTAAATTTATTCAGCTCTAGCAGTTGGATCATTTTGAAATGCAAGGACTTAAACCAGTTTTAGTTAAACAGATAGAAGAATGTTATTGTTGATATATTACAGGAAAATTGATATAATTATTCCCAGGTGGAAAGCAAGAGAAACTATGCTCATATAACCTTATAAAATTCCTTCTTTCCATTGTCTAAACCAATTTGACTGTTTTTTCAAGTGTTTAAATAGATGATTAAAATACATATAAGTTCTCAACACCCCTCCCCCCCCCCCTTCCTGTTCCTTGGCAGGGATGGGGACTCTATGACTGTTTCTGTAACACCTAGTCCACCTCCTCTTGCAGGCATCTATCCCCTACAGACTTCACTGCCTTTGCCCATTGCACTTTTAATTACTCTGAGCAAAGTGCTGATATCACATCAACCTGTAATCCTAGAAGTACTCCCTCAGTTGCTCTCTGTTTTCTTTGCTTTCAGTTAACATGAACAAACTAAGCCATCTGATTAAAAACTCCTATTCTCCTAAAAATTCAATACGTCCTTCTAGCACAAAAGAAAGGACAGCAAAAAAAAATTGGTCACATCTCTCTCCCCAGTCTAGCAGAGATTCAGTCCCCCATGGTACAGGATTGTTTAATTTCAAAGCTGTAAACATGTTTAACCTAACTCATGTGAATACATTGAAGATATCAGAAATTTCAATGCTCTACGTGCTCTGCAGTGTAGAACTTCAAGGTATTCCCTTAACAAAACATACCATTGGTAGTCATTTTGTAGGAGGGGACAGCTGGTTCTACAGATTAAGACAGACAAGGAGTCTGAAATGTCATGAGTAGGTTGAATAAAATAGTTCTGTAACTGACCTGACTAATGGGGAGACAAAGCACGGTATTTGGGAGTTGGTAATTTCAGTGCTCAATTCTATTGTGTCTGTGTTCTCTGAGACAATGGTTCAAGAGTACACTTTTTTAGTAGGAGAAGATGTTTTCAAAAGAGCATTTCACAAACCTGTTAAAAATTATGAGAATTATAGAAAGAAATATCAGTTTTCTTGCTGCTTTCATCTGAAATGTAAATTAAAAAATCTTGACAATAAAAAATTTCTGAAAGCATCATTAATTTCAGTAGATTAATTAGCATCTAGACTTTTATAATAGCATCTTAATTATATGACATTAATTAAAGTCTATCTGCTATTAAGAAGTTAGGTTGGAAAATCACCTGCAGATGTTCCTGTGAGACCCCAATTTTGTTACCATATAGCTGTGATTTGACTGCTGCCCTGGGTGCAAAATGTTTTGGTGTGGGGTTGCTGCCACATCCTCACAGCACAAACCAGAATTGCTGCTTCACTCAGTCCCCTCTGCTGGAGTTCACACACCTGGAGCTTGCAACGCAGGTGGCAGCTCACTCTGCCACCAGCCATCTACCTTTCCCTGATGTCACTGTGTCATGGGTTGAGACTGACCAAAGGCCAGGCTCACTGGCCCTCCCCTGCCACAGCTGGGCAGAGAAGAAAAAAGTAAATTGAGGATTCATGAGTTGAAGTATGGAAAAGAAGAAAACGCTTCAAGGGCAAAACAGACTCAACTTAAAAACATTATCCTCCTCAAAATCAGAGGAGGATAATGAGAAGTAAAATAAGCCCTTAAAACATCTTTTTCCCCCAGCCCCTCTCTCCTTCCCACTAACAGTGCAGGGAGACAGGGCATGGGGGTTTTGGTCAGTTCATCACTGAGATTTTCTTCTGTTGCTCCAGGAGAGGAATCCTTCCCGTGTGAGACCTTGGGGTCCCTCCCACAGGAGACTTCTTTGTGAACTTCTCCAGCATGGTTCCCATCACCAATGAGCAGCAGTTCTCCCAAAACAGCTGTGACATGAATTTACCCCTTGGGCACAAAGTCCTCCCAAAACTGCTGTGGCATGGGTCACTCTTCCAAGGGGAACAGTGTCTTCCAAGGACAGGCTGCTCCAGCCTGGAACCAAGGACCTTTGGCAAATCCTCATGCTCTTCCCAGTGCTTCTGTTGCTGGGTTTAATGGAAATTAAAGGTATGTCCAAGTGTATTTACCCCATTTGTATCCTGAGAACAAACATTTAATAATGTTAATATAAGGTAGATAAGGCATCTCAGTGAGTGTCCTTATATTCTGTGTTATAAATAACTGATTTCAATACAATTAATTAGCGTACTGACAAGAAACATTTTCTTTGTAAATGGTTTGAGGGCAGACAATGTCTCATCTTATAAACTAATCTGTATCTTACTGAAAGCTTGAAGAGTCAAAATGTAAATGACCTTATGGAACACCATGAGTTAAATCTTTCAGTCAATACTGCACATTGAATATGCTGATTTTTTTTTCTTTTTTTTTCCTTTTTTTTCCCCAAGAAAACTGTAGTGGAGGAGTGCTCCACTCATACTAGTTTTCATTTGGTTTTGAGTATTCAAGTTATATTCCATTGGTACAGTATTTTTCCTAGATATCATTTGTATTTGTTAGGACATGTTTGAGAAGTCATAACACTTTCCCTTTTTCTCAAAAAAAAAAAAAAAATTCCTGTTATTTAACCTGCCAGACTGAGCGTGAATATTTGATGGACAATATTGATCTGTCTCACTTTTATTAGCAAAATGTCACTGGTTTATTGCCATAATTGTTACAACTTTATTACATTAATTGTCACTATTTCACATTTAAATAAACAGTTTTTTACCAATAATTATGAAACAGCTCAGAAAATATGGACAAACAGAATCATGACAGAAGTGTGTCTACTTTGCACTCATATGCCACTCTGCCATTTTTTCTGGAGACACAAGCAAGATTAATTAATATCCTGTAGATTGCCTTTAAGAAGAAATTATAGTTAAACTGTATAGCAAACAAAATCTTGTTTATTTACATAAATATAGTATCCTGTCATCCTGAAGAGGATCAAAGAGGAAATGTTGTTTGTTCTCAGTGCTTTAATGCCTTTTGGATCTTGAGCTCTCTGCTGAAGATTCTTTCCAGGTGTGTGCTACTGTAATTGTAGTTCAGGAAAGGCTGAGCTTTCCCAAAAGCTTGACTTGTCACACAGAAGCTTCAGGAACTTTCCCTGGTGCACTGACCACACCTTTTTTTTTTTTTTTTTTTTTTAATTTTCATGTTATTTTAACTTCAGCACAAAAGAATCAACATTTTAATTTTAGGAGACTATTGCTTTAGATTGAGAACAAGAGAAAACAAAACCAATATGCAACATCTGTGTTTTCTCTGCTTACATTGACATGGCTGCCTTTCCTTGCAGAGTATTTAGAGATCTAATTAGCAATGATCAAGAAAATGCTCATTGTTTGTGTAATGGAATTAAACAGAGTTAAGCACTTGGAAATCCATCATGTAATTCAGATTCTCCTATTCCTTTAAAGTGACCTTCATTTGTTGCAGTTCTTTTTAACACATGTACAACAAGTGAAACACAAAATATGCATAAAAATTTTCCCTTAACTTCAGTAAATATGGACTATTGGAGGATTAGAGTATAAAGAAATCCACTGTATAGGAGAATGCAGGAATGCTCGTTGTTCTTTCCTACAGACATAACTATGAGAGAAAAAAGGAATTTTTTACACTTTCTGTAAGAGTAAGAGGTATGAAGCAATTTGGTGCCACATTTCCTTGGCAAAACAGCACCCAGTTTCAGACAAGGGGGTCAATCATCTGTGGGTGAGGGAAGAACATTGAACAGTGACTGAACTTCAGTGGATGGAGTCTGGAGTGAGTGGCTGTGCCTCAAGCGTGCAGCCAACTGTGAGAAAGGAAACAGGTTCTTTGTCTTCTGCTTTACTGAAGCACCACCAAAAAATTTTTGTGCTTGTCTTCTTTTTCTTTTCTGTATTGTCATGGATTCAAACTATTTCATGTCTTAAAATAGACCCCAAAGATCTCCTTTATCAAGAGCTGTACATCTTCACACTTCTCTGCTAGCATCTGAAAGCATTGGATGTTTCAAATTAAGCTCATAACTGTAAAAAATTTATAGAACAGGTGATTTTCCTCTGAATGAAACCCAACATACCCCCTCCTCACACACAAGATTACAGTTTAACCAAGAGAACTAGATTGAATTAGACCAAACATATGAGAGATAAAGTTGGTAAACATGGTTTTGATAGTCATATAGGTAAAAAATAATTAAAAAACACAATGAAAACTTCCCAACAAAATCAGAAATGCAGCTAAATCTGTGTGCATTTATGAGATAGCCATGTATTTAAGTAATTATGTATTTTTCGTGCATCACTTTGTCATAACAAGAACCCCATATAATTTAAATTCATAACAGGAAACCACACATGGGGAAAGAGTATACAAATACTTTAAAAAGGTTGTATAAAGAAGTAAAATTATATCAGTGAGTCCCTTACATCACTTATGTTGTATCTTCTCCTGTCTTTGCTTCATGATTATTGGCTTAGTGCTGTTTTAAAGAAAAACAACACAGAACATTAGTTATGTTTAAATATCATTAGACTTGCCTAAAGATACTGAAAATTAACCTTAGTTTCATAATAACTTTCGAAGCTCATTTAGTAGCCTTGTACAAAACATATGTTGATATGCATGTTCTGGGACCAATCAAATTGAATATACCACTTAAGCTATCTAGAATACCCAGATATTTTTGCATGATAAAGAAATATCATTAAAATTACCTACCATTAGTTTAATTTTTAAAGTTTGGTCTTGATTTTAAACTCTTTATCTTCATTCTCCTTTGTGTGATTGCATTTAATACACAGAAGACCTTTGAATGAAGCATGCCTGTTCAGGAAATGCGACACACAGTTCTTCTCCTAATGTCATTAATAATCATGTCCCTGATTCCATCCTACTCTCAAACAAATGTTTTGTGCTTTATACAAGTGTTCCTTCTGAACCCAGAGCTGTATTCAATACAACTCAACATTTCAATGCACTGTGTTTTTTTCTGAATCAGAGACCAGATTAATTAAACTTTGGTTCTGTACTGTTTCTCAATAGGACAAAAGCATTACTAGACCCACTCTCCTGAAGAACTTTGAAATTTTAGAGGCCAAAATTATATTTATACATGTTTGCTGCACAAGACAATTTTAATTTGATTTCAAAAGGGTTAGATAGAGACAAAATTAAACATTAGACTATTATTAGGCATTATGTTTACATTTATCCATATAATAATACATTCAACTTTAATGTGTGGTAATGCATTCCGTACTAATTACCTTTCTGCTCATTTTTATGACCCTTGTCAGAGTTTTATCTGGACATCTTGTAATCATTAATGGCTTTTTCTTTACTTAGCACCAAAAGGTAGGGACATAATGGGCTCTAAAACAATAAGAGTAGAGATAGAGAAGACCATGACTTATAAAGTTAAATAACTTCTGTCACACAGAAGTGAGCTGCAATTTGAAAGTATATATCTAGAGTACAAGCCTCTAGTCTAGTCACTAATTTACATTTAACTTATTTCTTATTGATCACTTTATTATTCACTTTAATATATTTAATATTATATAATATATATTTTATATTTTTATACTTATTATATTATTATATTATATTTTGTTATTTATTTTATATTTTTATATTTAATTGCTTTACTATTGTTTGCTTATTTGATCAAAGAAAATATCAAATGACAAAATTTATTCTTTTGTTTAGTAATTAGTTTCATTATAGCCTTTGGTACCAGTACATTTTTCTCTCTTAAAAGCAGAAGATTAATTTTACTAGGTGTTTGAGTTGAAACATTAAGATAGTAATTACCAGTATTTGCTTTGCTTTCCTCAAACACCATTATTGCAGTTTTCTCTAGCATCTCCTTAGCCCTCCACAACTTTTTCAAAATAGTTTCTTGTAGTTTAATAAATGTAATTGTAATAGTAATTCCCTAAAAAGTATGGGATGATAAGTAGACAGGTTTTCTTATGTGTATATGTTACATTTCCCAAAATAATTTCTTTTTTCATTAAAAACTTTATATTTCTTGTATTTTACTCATGCTAGAAGACTGGGTGTAGATGAAGAAATACTAAATATCTGTATGTTTTAACACCTTTCAAGAAAACAAGGTCACTAAAGAACAGATCTCAACAACTCTACTCAGTTTTGTCTTTCATAAAACTTGAATAGCAATTAATTAAGGAAGTGATGAAGTCTATAGCACTCATTGGCTGCAAAAGACTTCTTAATACCATAGTGAAAATTAATCAAAATACTAAAACATGTTCTCCTTGAAGATGTGGTTATTTTTCTCTTTCAGGAGAGCCTAGCATGCAATCTCCATTTCAGGGCTAAATTCTGAAGGAAATAAATTTTAAATTAACAAATATGGGAGGAAAAAAGGTATACACTTTCAGAAACATATTTCAGACAGTGTGGAAAATTCACACCTCTGCTCACTTTCTGGAAGATCCAGCTGTGTCCTCCAAACCTGATGAAGATTCTCTGTGTTGTCTTCCCATTTCAATTAGAAGCCCTCATGAAGTTTCCCATTCACACTTTACCAAGGACTTTGGAACCATTGGATATCTGGTAAAGCAATCTAAGAAAGTGGCAACTTCAATCACAATGTGGCAAGAATCTCTGTCAACCACTGGCATCGGGGGGGATATGTGTATTTCTAAATTCTAAAATAGTCAAAATTCTTCAGACTCTATTTCAGTATTTTGAGCATGATATCCATCTTTGATGGAATAAGTGAATCTTTCACTCATTTGGCTAAGATTCATGCCTGTTGGTTGGACAGACAGACAGACACTCAATGTTTTTGTTTTTTCTTGGAGCCGTGTTCTTTCGCATAATGGCCCTTTTCATTTCTCATGCAGAAGATCAATTTGAGGCCAACTTTTGTCTTGCAGAGTTAAGCTGCAAGCAAGTTGTTTTGAATTACATATTAATCTTTCTCCCCTTTTTTACATTTTATAAATCTCTTAAAATTCTAACATAAGCTATCAGCTTGCATAAAATTCAATAGA
The DNA here is from genome assembly GCA_024362935.1 of Setophaga petechia. Lineage (NCBI taxonomy): Eukaryota > Metazoa > Chordata > Aves > Passeriformes > Parulidae > Setophaga > Setophaga petechia. The sequence continues at coordinate 19,938,943 of JANCRA010000002.1, forward strand.
TGAAGAATTGGATTTTAGTTTTTGATGTGTTTCTTTCAAACCACAAACATCAACATGTTAAAACTTTACGTGCAGTTTAAATGAAGGAGTTATTGAATAAAACCAGACAAATAACATAGATCTGGTAATTTTGCAGGCTGTATTGTCAATGCAAATCTATAAATGAAAATAAAATAATATATTTACTTTTGTGTTTTTATTTAACAATGGTGCTTGATTTTTAATGTGCAAAAATTCCTTGCACAACTATGCTACATTGGGTGTCTTCTCATCTCACCTATACTTTACCTATGTCATGTAGCTCACCCAAATTTAATTGCATCATTGGGTAAAAAATACATAAGAAGGTAACAGTCAAAAGAAAGACCCTCTTGACAACAAAGCCGTGACTTTAATCTTCCAGCAGTTAATTTTTCTGGCACTGCATTGTACTCATCTTGAGTAGATTGTCTTGCTAAATCTAGGTGCCTTCCTTAGTCAATTAATACAAACTCAGTTAATAAAACAAAACTATTGAAAAGGTTTTAGTAAATTTGATCTCTAAGAGTAATATTTCATGTTTACATACCAATGTCTTCTGAGAGTTATTTTGTCTCTAAATCTGAGAAGACATTTCTCTGGCAGGAGAATTCTGACTGAAGAAAGAGATTTACCTCAGGAGTTTAAAACAGGCTTTTTGTTTCATAGAAATATAAGGGGAAAAAAAAGATAAGAACAAGAAGAAACACATATTACAAAAATAGGCTTGTATAAGCCTGGTATGGCTGGTAAAATAAAACCAAGTTACTGACATGTTTTACTTGCTATGACAAGATTATCAAACCTTGTGTTGGTCTGTAGTACTATGTGGGTAAATAAGCGTGAATTTTTATGCGGTTTTTTTACTGCCAAATAAAATATTACACTCATAGAATATGTTGAGTTGGCAGGCTCTCACAAGTATCATCAAAGTCCAGCTCCTTACCCTGCACAGGGTAGCCCCAAAGTCATATCAGCCTGACATCACTGTCCAAACACTGTCAGGCTGGTGCTGTGACCACTTCCCTGGGGAGCCTGCTCCAGTGCCCAAACACCCTCTGGGGGAAGGATCTCTCCCTGACATCCAACCTAAACCTCCCTTGACAAAACTCCAGGCCTCCAGTCCTGTGTAGGTCACTTCTCAGTAGTATAAACAGTGGGAATAAATCAAACAATATCTTACTGTGGGAAATTCTTTCAAACAAACAGATTAGAGGAGACCAAGGTATGTTATACAAACAGTGGTGACACTAGAGAGCTTATAGGTCATGAGACAAAGTTAAGATAAAGTGGTACAGAAAAATCTCCATGTCCTCAGGTCTTCCCCAGTTTAATCTTCACAACTGCTTCAGAGGGAAGTCAGGAATATAAATTTCAGTTACTGTAGTTTAAGAGTTGTTCTGCAAGTCAACCTTTCTGATCACATGTAATGTAACTAAAAGTGCTATTTTTATTCAAAGTGATTTTGTTGGATACTTCCTTGCCTAAACGACATACAGAGGCACAACTGTTCAAGCAGAAAAAGAGTTCATCTCCTGCTCAGTCTTCATAGCCAGGCATGCAGTTGTTTTAGTGAAGTTATCATTATTCCATGCTTTTCTGTGTTTTAGTTAATTTAGAAAGATATTTTAAATATAGTTCTGCAAGTAAAATTGAGACATTTTCTTTATCTTCAACTTTTTCTTTGTTGGAGATTTTCCACATTACATCCAGTTATTGCCTTGCATCCAAATTACATACAGGTCACAGAAAATTAAATATAATTAGTTAAATAGAATGCATTTTATTAACATTTTATTAGTATTTTATTAGCAAAATTGAAAGGAAAAAAATAAGGTTCTTTCTAATAAGAAATGTCAAAAATCTCTTGATACTTCACTAACCCAAGCAAAATATTCTGCATGGAATCCATAGGTGAACAGTGATGTTCTGTATAATTATAACTTTCCTTTTGGTTAAGGTGATCATTATGATGAAACTATAATAAAATTTTTCTATTCTAGATAAAACTGTTATAATGAAAATAATATTTATTCTTGAAACAATAGATTATTATGGGAGATGATGTCAGATATTTTCAAGAGAGATAGAAACAATATACACAAATAAAGAAGGAAGGTTTAAAGAAGATAATTTCAAAATATTTCGTGACTCACAGCAAAATACAGCATTTTGTTCTCCTTTTATCTTTTGTGGATTATTAATCTTTATTATTCTTATGCAACTGCAAAATGTTAAGGTCTGGTTTTTAGTCAATGGGTTCAAAGGGATGCTATCTACTGCTTTGCCTAAAATCAAGTTGTAAGGGGATGAAAAATACTTTAAACATAATGCATAAGACAAAAAAAAAAATAAACATACAAGTCATTTGGTTAAATTGGAGCACTACAAAGGCTACTCCAAATTAGGCTGATTAGTGAAGGATTCAGAAGAACTTTTGTGCCAGCTCTGAGACTGCAAAAGGTTTCCTAACCTGACAGTGTCTTTTTAAGGTCAGTTATACAAATCAGGGCCCAGAATATTTTAGCAGTGTGGAGCAAAGCAACCTCTAAGTAGGCAAAAATCTGCCCTGGAGACTTAAAATTAAAGAAATATACACATTCTCTTCTGTTTGTCAGGGTTTTGTTTTTAAAAAAATGGATTTGATTTACTTTTATTCAGTTTTATTGAAAATATTCTTGACCTTTTTTAGCAGACTTGCTTGGAGAGCTGAATATGAGCTATATGAGGAAACAGAATACATTTCTGACACTTCCCTATGAATTTCTTATTTCATGCTTATATAATGCAGCTTGATTGTTTCCTTGCTTACTCTGTTTCTCTCTCCCCATCTCCACCCTCTCACTGTGCCTTTAGTGGAAAATCATGTTAACTAAATCCTGTTAATCTGGTACTGGAATAAAAGTACGGTGAAAACTCAAGAGACTAATTCTGAACTGAATTTGATAGGAGTCTTGTAAGGATTTTTGAGAAGTTCATAAATATTTCTGTAAATATTGCAAATTTTATGAGACTGTATATTTACAAAACAGCCTTATTTCATGCATTTCTTTATTTCTTTATGTATTTATTTAATTATTCTTCTGGTTTGGGATATTAAAAAAAAAGAAATTGGCAGATGTTGCAAGAAGAAAATTTTCTTATGCTATATATGTTCACTTTTTTAATACTTTTTTTCACTTTTATGCTTTGTCTGATGCTAAGAAGTAAAAAAAATCATGTAAAGACCATTTTGTGCTGTTTTGCTACATTATTGCTTCATACATCAGTAAACTATTCAGAACCAAGTTTGTTTACCTTTCCCATCGCTGGTTAGAGAGCTCAAGGTTTCAGAAAATCTCTGACTGTACAGTAAATCTTAATTGAATGCTAACTCTGCATTCACCTTCCCTACCCACCACCAGTTAAATATTAGAGAATTAGGAAACATATTTAAAGCAAAGATAAGAACTAGGCAAAGGTAACTGCATGATAGCTCCCTCAAAGTCACAATATTTGTCAGTTAGGACAGGGTGATCTTGCTGGTACATCCTGAATAGAAAATTTTGAAATTTCAGCAATTTCCATAAGCAAGGGAAGAAAGATCCCATGACTTAGGGCATTGTTCCTTCTTTTAAGTATTTAGTTTCAAAAGCCTAGTGGAACATGAGATCAATGCAACCCAAATACTTTACTGAGACTGTTTAATAAACAAGTTCATTATTCCTTTCCATCGTTAGTTTTCAAACTTTTCCTGGGGAAAAACTGCTGCACAGATTCGGCACTGAAGTTCCTTGAGATCATGTTACACTTTGTTGGACTGTGAAAAAAATTTGAAGGACTGATTAATGTAGTGACAAGAAAATAGGAATTTACGTTTCGGTCTCTTCTCTATTTCATGCCCTTCTGTAAGCTTTCCTCTCAAAATATGAGTGAGATCTAAAAGTTTCTGATAAAACAAATGCAATGTGGCTGTCACTGGTGAGTCACCATCACACAGTTCTCTCTCTTCCTCTGCCAGAGTAATTCATTCCTTTGCAAAAAGAATGGGGGTGGGGAGGTGGAGCAAAAACCTAAATGAGATCATATTTGCTAATGCTTGGCAGTTACGTCATTTATGCACAGAAAAATGGATTACAAAGTTATTGGGACAGACAAGGTATCAAACATTAGTTCTCTCATTCTGTTTCTGAGTCCTTGAAAAATACTATATTATCCATTGAATACTATATTATCCATTACAGATGGCCAGTTTGCAAGGTGTCTTTTAAAACATTTTCCTTTTTCTTGAAATGTAGCTTCAATTAATTCCTTGAGTTAACTTCTCAATAAAACAGACTGTTTTAAATGTCAGAAAATAAATTTTTAAGTTTTTATTAAGCACATTCAAAAAGTTAATTTTCCCTCAGGTATGAAGTAATAACAAGACAACTGTCACAGTAACTTGCTCATTTACCTGTAGGGAAATTAAATAATTGCTAGATAGTAAAGAAGCTGTTTCTTCCATTGGAACATACACATCCATGGATTTTCAGATCTACCAAAAATAATGTTAATATTATTATACCTGACATACCATGCATTCTGAAGTGTTATTGATTTCCTCTGTCTGATCCTCAAAGAGAAGTGAGTAAATTTATAGCCAGGGTTAGACAGATTCAAAAGAAACTACTGCGAGCAGTCAGCTTTGTTTGTGTACACCAAGTTAGAATATGTCTTTAATATTCTGAGCATGAGTTTCTACTTGAATAAAATGAAACCTTGAGAAACAGCATGTAAATCATTCATGAATAGAGCTTCTATTTTCTTTTAACTTGTAGCTATTTACTGTAAATAAGGAAGGATAATCTCTCATGTAATGTGATCATTGCCTAATTGTAATACAAAATGGGTATCTTTCAGCACATTGAGGATAATATTGTTGAAATTCTGTAAAGAAAGCTGAGCTAAACTAAAATATCCCTCAGAGCAAATTTCTTGAAATGAAACATAGTTTAAGTGGGTATTTAGCTCTTAACAATATGGATGATCTGGAAGAAAAAAACAGTGCTGATCTTTTTTTTCTTGGCGCTGAAAAATTCACCAGTTAATGATAAATACTAAGGACAGGCAAATGACACAGTTTGGATTAATAAATCAGATCAGATTTTATATTTTTAGTAAAAAATACTTGATACAATTCTTCTCACAAAGCTAAATTTGACTCAGACTTGGTTTGGGAAAAGTTGTGCAATGGTACTGAACATCCAAGTATGTATGGTGTTAACATTGCCTCACATAAGCTGTGTGATGTTGACTAAAAGACTGTCTTGAAATCAGTTTTTTGGAATGTCTTGGGAGACAGAAAGGGATATCAGGTAGGATTTAAGGGAGAATATCACTGCTTTACACTACAGAATATTGGAAAAAATGAGGTGAGTCCTAAAGAATCCATAGGAACAGTTCAGAATCATATAAAGTAACTCAGGTCTTAAGGTCATAGACATCCTATCTGGCAAAACAAACATTAAAGCTAATATCAAATCCTTAGATGAAATGTGAACATCCATCAGACTTTTGTGCAGAAATATAATTACCGCAAGAGGTGGGTTGAATTCACAACATTAAAAAGTAATTATAACTGAATATATCTATGGAAGATGTAGTACAGTTCAAATAGAAATTACAGGTCTAATGCAGAGACTTTCAGGGGTTCCTTATAGGTCTGTTTGTCCAGGAAGTCAAGCCAGCCAATCATATGGGTTCTTTGGATTTGAAGAAGCTGCATAAGAGCCAAAAATACTTGTTAACTTCAGCAAGTGATCCCTAGAAAAATATTGTAGCTAACAATTATTCTAAGGCATATACAGTTTCTTGCTTCCAAGTCAAAAAGAGCAAATACTCAGTGCATGCCCATTTGGCACAGCCAGCTGCTTGGACTTTGCTCCCTAAACGTTTTGGAAGCATTATTAAGATGTTAGAGCTATGACTGTCTGAAGGAAACCATGTAACTCCTGCACACTGAAGGTCAGCACAGAACTGAGAAGCTTCCTTTTATTTTGTAGAAATTTAATTTATAAATAGACAGCTAACTTTGAAATTCACAGTCAGAGATTGCATGTATTCCTGTAATTATATTGTAAATAAGGATGAGAATAATCTAAAAATAGTTTTGGGTTCACCCCAGCAGGTAAAACTGTTTGCTGTTTCAGTTCAGTATCTGCATCTGGTTTTAGAATAAAATAGGAAAGCAGAACTGGGTTTTTAGGAAAAAAACTCTGCAAAATTTATTCAATTATGTAAAGGTATAAAATGGTAGAGGGTGGTGGTTATAAAGCTGAGCTCTTGTGGGCACGTGAGTTGCAGTTGCAGTTCCACACTAAAGTGTTGAGGACTATTTGCTTTTGCACTGAAAGGGTTCCTGATTGCTCCAAAACTCTGAACAACTTTTTTACTGTTAGACACATGCTAGGAAAATAAGATACAAGAAGCCCACTTGATGATTTAAATTAGTCAAGGCTCACTATCTCATCCTCAGCACAGGTGTCACAGTGTGACTCATACCCATAAAATTAATTATTTTTGCTCAACTGAAAAAAACATAGATATCTTAAGTCATACTGATTGCTGGGAACAGTTACTGTGTTGTGTTGTCCTGCCAGACCCTTTCCAGGAAGAAAGGATGAAGAGTCAGGCAGTGTGCTAACAATGGATGGATGACTGTGACAGTGACTAAGCCTGTGTCCTGTTTCTATCTCACAGAGAAACAGCCTGACTGTAGACACCTGGTCCCAGCCTTCTCACAGAGCATGCTAAAATAATATGTCTGTGACATATCTGCATGGCCTTTTAGAGACTGTTCTGTGACTTCCCACCAACAGCTATTTGCACAGATATCTCTGTTCCCAGTCCAGGCATGTCTGTAGTGAAGGGATTCTGTGGACCAGAGAGGAACACAAAGTGGCTTTCAGCCTGGGTGGCTCCTGAGATCTGTCACTTGATCAGGATCTAGCTTTGTCTTTTTGTTGTCAGGGAACAAGCTGGTGTTACAGAAGGTAGAGAAGTACTGAATATGTGAACAAATCCACAGCTTTTTGAGGAAATGTATAGGAGGGCATTGTCGTACAAGGCAGTTCTGAGAAGAAGAAAATGGACTGCAAATTGGACATGAACCATTGAAACAGACTAGAGACGAGATTGGCAAAACTAAATGAACTTTAAGTTCACCCAAATTTAAATGAACCCCTCAATTCTTTTTTTAGTCACCATGAATATGTCAGGCCAAAATTCTGCCTGCTTAGCACTCTATGGCATGCGGCTAAGAGGCTTTTTATGCCCTAAAACCATTACCCAGGAAGTGCAACCCAAGTAATCATAGTGCTTGAGTGTCATAAGAAACTCAGCACATACCAATCATATCTTCACTCTTCATTTCATCTCTCAGTGGTTAGAAGCTCATTTACCCTATCATTTATTTGATAAGGCTTTTAAAATCTGTAATAGTTTTTATATTCACTAAAAGAAGTTATCTGAAATTTGCTTTCATTTCTCTGTAAAACTAATATTTTTGTGAGCGCACTTTTGTCTCTAATAGGGTGAGCTGCATTTAAACAGAAGATTGGTTTGGTAACTTGGAATGTTGGTTTATGGTCTGTTGTGACTATATGGTCAGTTTCTTTATATTAACAACAAACTAAAATATTAATGCAAAATCTTTGGGGGATGCTTCAGGGGTTTTTTTATTATTTTTCTTTTTAAGAATAATGAAATTTGGAACTTACATTGCACTAAATGTTTCCAATGCATTTTTTTCCTATGCATTTTTATATGCGTAATGTAATATATAAGAATACAGGTCATAGCTTGTTGGAATCTAAAAGTTATGTGAATATTAAGCCCAACTTTAAAGCACCAGGCATGCAGACAGGGAGGATTATGCGTCCAGTCTTGAAAGAGTGCAGCCAAAATTTTTGGGTTATTCTTTTTTTTTTTCTGAACATTCTGCATGATTACTCACAGCCACATCATATGTATAAAACCTGGGAATATGAACATGGGATATAAGGAATATGTAAGAGAGAGGCTTTGATAAGGAGGAGAGACTTAGATAGGTGCAATTACAGATGCACATCATGTTTCACTTATCTCCATGGTGCAGCCTACCTAAATGTGGCAAAGAAAGGTGTAGGCAAATGTTAATTTTTGTCCAGGATTTAGCTACTACTGTCATGGAAAAAGACCAAAGAGAGGAGGAGAACCAGAAGAAGCACCACTTCTGTTTGCTGTTCCTGCTGTCAGAGGTGAGGACAAAGGAGAGCCATACTGCTGCTTTGCTTCAGTGCAGCACTTTCCATTCTCAGTATTTCCTGCAGCTCCAACACCCTCTTGGTGTTTCCAGCAACAGAATCTCCCTGGGCTCCCCAGGCTATACCAAACACAAAGTAGGTAGTAAAGCCTCATCCATTTTGCTACCCTTTTTACAAGGATAATTGTCTCTTTTCTTTAGGGAGTTAGGTAATACCAAATCTCTTCCTTTCTTGCAGTAACAATAACCTAATCACACACTGATTTCTCAGATACTGGGGAACCATGAAATCAAGCTACAAAAAGCAAGAAACTGGAAGGCCTTTGTTTCTGTTTGGAGCTTCATTTTCTTCCCTTCCTATTGTCTGCAGAAACATTAAAGTACCAGGTGCAGGTTCTGCCACACCACAAGTTGATTATTGAACACCTCTTGGACTGTTAGAGAAAACCAATACAATTAGCTCTGCCTTTCCTCCCCTTGCTTAGCAGCCTATTTGGTGGCTGACTGAGTACCTGTGATTCCACAGTTTGTGGAAGCCACTTCTTTTTCTCTCGACTGTTTTACCAAAGGGAAAACAGAAGGAAGAAAAATAGCAAAGAAAGCATTAACTCATAGTAAAGGTAAGTTTTCCCTCTGGGCTCAGTGGAAAAAATATAGTTATAATCTGTTGTTTCTGTTCATAAGAATTTTGCTAATATTTTTTGTATTTTGTATGTCATCCTTGAAAATACAGCAGAACCGGCAGCTGGAGATGTGGCTACAGTTAGTGTTGTACATCTTCTGTGAGGACATAAAAGTCAGGACATTTGCTTATCAGCAGTGACATCACTAATTATTGCATCTTTTATTGCCCCAGTTCCATCAGCAGAAGCCAAGATTTTGCCTATGTTAACAAAACATTCACTATTTTATGTTTGATAAACTTTGTTTGCTGAATTTGAGTCTCTTTGAAGTTCAATAATTTTCATAAAGGCAATTCTTTTCTTTCAAGACAGAAATAACTAATACATAGTAATTAGTTGATTTTTAAAAATGTATAGGAAAATAAGCCTTATTAATGATTAACATTTTCTAATAAACTAACTAATTTTACTTGAGAAAACTCATTTTTGGACACAGAAGTATTTCTGAAACTCTAGTGTTAATGTATATCAACACTCTTGGCCTAGAAATGTGAAAAGGGTATTGAACTTATCAAAAAATTGACATGATAAAATGTAACATGTTCACATGAAAACCACAAGCATTTGTATATAGAGATATTTACACAATTTTTTCCCTGCAGGTATATAATGAGGAAGTAATGTAACCCACTGATTCTTAGATTTATTTTTAGATTTTTACCTTCCACTTTTTCTTTTATGTTGAACTTCTTGTCCCATAAGGCAGTGTTAAGGGTACTAGAACACTTTAAATCTGTGTTTCTTACTGATATACTGATACGTGTTTGGATTTCTTTTGTGTGCAGTTAAGCTGAGTTTTCTGGTTTTAATAGCTTTTCATAACAATTGCAATGCTACTGCAATTTTATTCTTAAAGCTAAGTCTACAGAATCATAATTTTAATTCCAGTTGTTTAATTATGTTCTTATATGTAAAAAATACCATAAAATGTCTGAAAAATAGCCCCGAGACAAAGTCACCTGGCAATATTTCTAATAAACTTAAAGCTTAAAGTAATGACTTCAGAAAAGTTAAATTCCTAGTTCTCAGGAAACTTATTCCATGCCACAAGTTTAATATTGAGAATGGAAGATAAGATCATATTTTCACAAAAAGTCTAAATTCCCAATTGAATGCAAAAGAAATTCACTTTTAACTAAGGAAACATGAACAGACAGCAAACAGCAATATATTGAGTTTTAAATTTCATGCCCATTCCCTGCCTACTGTTCTGCTTTAATTGATCTACGGTCCCATGGCTTTTGTCGAAGGAGCAGTAACTGCACCTTCAGCAGTCAGCAATCTATTCAGGCTAAGAAAGTTTATGATTGTTTTAAAATACTGCACAGACTAAGTATTTCCCATTAAGTGAAAGGCTATTTTCCCTTTCTGTATAAATCTATGACTATTGACCACCTCATAAAGGCTTCTACCATATTAAATACAGCCGTGACAGTGCACCGAGTAATCCATTATTTTGTAACACCAGTATAGGCTCCGGGGATGAATTTATTGAACTTTAAAACAGAATGTAATCAACAATCCATTTCATCTGGCTGCATAACACCCTTCTACCAATCACCAAGCAAAGCTGTCCTGTTTCACTTATCCTGTCCCATTCAATGAACTGTAAGTACATCTTTGCCTAATGATAAGGGCACTAGGGGCCATATATAATTCAGACACTTCTTGAAATGCATCAGCCAACTGTCCTGATATGTTAATCCACTCACTGGAGGCTTTCATTTGATGTCTAATATAAGTCTGTGATTGTAAACTTCAGCATCATTATCATTATTGTAAAAGAAGACAAAAATGAAGCGGCAGCAGCACTGGTACCAATGACGCCTGAGAACTGGCCTTGCAGACTATGAAAGCTAGTTTGTATAGTTCCCAAGTGCAAAAGAAATGAATGACTTTTGCATAGCATTTCAAAACTACAAAGGAATACTCTGCTAAGCTTTTCTTTAACCTAGCTATCTACCTGTAAGAAATATATGTCTTGTTACGAGACGTTCAGGTAATCTTGAGAAAATAACTCTCTCGTAGTGGGTAATATTCAATCATTGCACACGACAGAGAAACAGAAAGCAGAATATATTTGCAGAAAATTTAATTTAATTATAAGCTACTATCCGGTCTACCAAATTAAATATTTTTCAATACCTTTTGCACATACAAATAGGAAAGAAGGAAAAATGATTCTTGCAAGAAATTTAGGTCAATCAATTTTTTACAGACTTTTCTTAGGCTAGCCAAGAGCTTAGTCACTAATGAAACTAGTAAACAGACTATCTTGTTTCTAAAATAAATTGAAAATCTCAAATGTTAGTTAAATTAAATCTATCTGTTCACATTCAGTGATCAGTACAAAATTTTACAAAGTGTTGTATGATGTAAAATGGTAGATTAATTAAAAGCAGAGCCAAAAATAGCTAGAAATATTGCTTCTGTCTCTAACCCATACTCACATTCTGTGATTTATTTAGTCCAGCTTGTGTTACTCATATATCAGAACTTTCTTTGGCCTCCTGGTAGATGTAGGAGAGCTGAAGTTTGCTGATCAGAACAGTTGCAAACTTGAGAACTCAGATGTATTATCATTGTAAAAGGAGGAGTAGGAATAAAGGTCCTTTAAACTCTGTGCCACTCCAGCCTAGCTTTTGTTGTGAAGGTATTGCTTTACTTAAGATCCTCACAAAGTCAATTCTCTCAAAGGAGCTTAAAATTGTATAAGCTGGTAGGGGAGCCCCTTCCCAAGGTCATATGCTTCCATGGAAAAGGTGCATTACTGCTCCTTGGCATTCTCCATGCCATATGGAAAACAATGGGACAGCTGGTGCATGCCTTCAACAAAATTCAGGCTAATTCAGCTGAAGATTTTAGGGATGATGACGTTACTGATGTAGGGCAAAGAAAACACCTGTTTTTTTGTTTGGTTGTTTCTTTTCTTTTGCTGCTAGGTGATTTTTAAAAATCTCCATAAAGAGTATAAAACCTTGATTGCAACCAGGACTAAATTGTGCTTGCATAATATTTTTGGAGTATATGTAACATAATGGTAAAGTTGTTCTGCCTTGATTAAGTCTGTTTATATGCAGTTGCTTTTCAGAACTTACTTCAGTGCCGAACAAGACTCACTCAAATTTCTTATAAGTTAAAATAAGCAGGTAGAATGATCCATAAGGCTACAAGGTATAAATTTTGATTTGGATTTAAATGATTGATTATTCAATGGCCAACTGAAAATTGCCTTCCAAGAAAACTTAAAATTGCTTTACCTCAAATTGTATCTTCAAAGTCTCCAGTGTGTGTTGGAGCAAAATGTTCAGTGAGATTCTCCCACTGGCAGCAGTGAAGCACAATCTCTTCTCCAGCTGCCAGCAGAGGATGCAAGTTAGAGAAATTGGAGGTCTGGGAGAGTGAGGAGGGAGAAAGGAAAGAAGGGCAAGGGGACACTTGTGCTGAAACCAGACCAAAACTTCATCTGCTCTTTCCTGAAAGTAGTTTTCCTCTCTGAGCTGTCCCTGAGGGGCTAATCTAATACAAATAAAATATAAATACTCAGTTTGAGGTTGTGTGCAGGCCCTGAGGGATGCCAAGAAGACAAATTAAAGAAGGAAGGGATAGCATGGTAGCAGAATGTTTGAGTCTTCTGGCTACAATCCACAGAAATATGGACTTTCCAATGAGCTAGTGCAGTAAATCTACAGCTTACTTGAGCTGATCCATCTGTAAATGAACTCCTGCCTGGGCTGAGGATTAAAAATAGCTGGTTGTGATGCTAACTTTACTGCTTTTTTACTGACCTCATGTGCTGCTGGTCAGGAGCTCATGCATGCTAGGTCAGGAGCAGCCAGTTGAATTTTGGGCACACCATTCCCAACCCCTTCACATTTAGCTTTTGGATCAAGAGGTGTGTTGAAAAGACATTTCCTAATGATCTCAAAGAATCAGAACATCCTTACTTGTCTACATGCAGAAAAAAAAGAAAAGAAGAGATAAATTATTTCATGAATAGAGAGCCCACAGTTCTATGGCTAGTTATTCAATTCTGCGAGCAAAAATCATTAATGATAAACAGATAAATTCAAACTCCTTATTGATCCAGTTCTAACTCAATGCGATAGGTATCTCTTTCTCCTGAATTTAATGGAGCTTGGATTAAACTGGGAATAGATGATCATCTGATCAGGCAGCATAAAAAAAGAGTCTGGTCTCCATTCATAGCTACCAAAAAACTTTATTTTAAGACATTGAGTATCGCATGCAAAATATTCCTGTATGTCCCAGGTACTTTTGAAGCATATTTGAAGAGAAAATTGTAATCTGCTACTAGTCATTCCACTGCAGCAAAAGTAGGCTAACTTCATCAAGTATGTTATTTGCTGTGAATTATTCACTCTGCAATGTTACCATGGTTACAGCTGTGTTACTTATCCTCACATCATTACTATTATTTTCTGTAGTCATTATGCTTACACTGCAAATAATATTTTATCTTTTTCTGATCAAGTCATTTGCAACATGAGTAAGAATCAAGGTTCACAAGAACATAAATATTGATGCTGTATGCAGTATGGCTTTGGCATTGACGTTAATGTTCCTCTGCATACGGGCAGCATGACACTCATATAAAGCACCTGATCTGCTTTATTTGGCTGCTTTTGATTTCCCTACTGGTGTCACTTCATAAGGTAACTAATGAAGGCATCATAAAATAATATCAACTCTTGTATTACCATATTTGCAGTGTACCTTATCACTATTGGAAAATATTTTTTTAGGCATAATTAGGGCCGACTGTATTAGGATAAATGTATCTCATAAGAATATTAATGAGTTAAAAACCAAACCAAAACAAAAAAAAAATACTAAAAATTATTGGCCTTTTCAGTTAGTTTCACTTTCCTATTATTCTTTTTTCTGATTGTTTGTTAATATAATGACCTCTCACAATTTGATAAATTAGCTTATTCTTCAATAACAAATAACTGGTCACCCAGATATTTTTCAGTTCTTTGGAAGACAAACAAACCAAATGTTGAATGTACATCTTCTCAACTGAAAAGTTGTTTTTTTTTTTCCTGGGGGAAAAAAAAGGAAGTCGGGATTCACCACATTATACAGATCTCTGAGCTGAGAAAATAAAAGTCTTAATGCAAAATGCAGTAAGATGCTGAAATCACTCCTGAAATTGCTAGAAATGTTTAAGGTGTTGCATATTTTGTAATTTCATTGAGCAGTTTGTATCCACTACATGGATATCTAAATAAGGATCCTCCTTAATTATTTTAACTCCCAACATATAATCAATTGAAGTCAATGTTAAATATCTAGATAGCTTAGATTGACTTTATTGACAGAGAAGGAGAATAATCACATTTGGATATGTACTTATATGTCCTAAAGTAGATGTTAGAAAAGTATCAGCTTAACATGCAGAGACTGATTCTACCTACAAAATCTGCCTGTCCATAATGAAGGTGCTATTCGGTCTCATTTTTGTCATTTACCTCAGATCAAACAGAGCTTTGAAATCACTATTGCATTGGTAATGTCATATGTTTTTTTATTGATAGGCTATCAACAGTTTTCTTACAGTCCATGTCTGTCTTTTTTATTTACTCAATCTGCCAAATCTGCAAAGATTTTAATCCATTACAATTAACCAAGAGTAAATTTGATGTCTATGCAGTGAGTCCATGTTACTTCTTACTTCTAAAATTTTGATTTACTAAAAAGTTTCAGCTGAAGTGTTATATATGGTATTAAAAAATTAAGTCTTACAAATACAGTTTGGATAAGCCTTGCAGATAGGACTCTTAAACTCCCATTACAGCAAACTTCAAAAGCCCTCTCTTTGACCAATTTTACCCTGACTTTTTTCCTGAAGTAGGTCCACAAGAACAAAATGAGGGAATTGGGAAAAAAATGACGGCAGCAGTAATGGGCATCAAATTTCTTCACATGAATACCTTGACCTTTGGGTGGACATAGTTTGCTATTTGCATTTTCAAATAGTGTACAGGAATAAGAGAGAGATCTAAGGAAGTAGGTGAATTTTGCTGAACATAATGCTTCATTGTTAGTTCAGAAAAAAAACCACAAAGCAGAACATGACTCAAGAAAACTACAGTTTTAGGCCTTCATTTTAAGGTTACAGGACAAAATACAATTTTTTCCCCAAATATTATTCCTGTCCCAATCAAGATAGGATTTTTTTATCCTATCTAAACTCTGATAGGATAAACTCTTATCCTTTTATCCTATCTACAACTCTGATTGAGCTTCAACCAGATGCTTTACTTTGAGGAATCAGGAATCAGATATGGTTCAGAAAACAAAAATGAATGAAACATTCAGGTTCATCCTGCCTGCCATTTCTTCCTCTGTAGAAAAAAAATAGTCTGGGAAGAAGAAATCTGTAATGTATTGGTAATCCTGTCAATGATTTCTTATACATGTGTGTGCCAGACCTTTAGTTCCTCGTAGACCACTAGAAACAGACTAATACAGTTTGATTTCTGAGAGTCTGTACAGCCAACTAAGTTATCAGTCATGACATTCCATGGGCTGTTTGTTTTCCTTTCCTCAGGAGTCCTCAAACAAGGATTTTAGTCATTATAAAGGGATATATATGTGTGCTGTAGCTGTGAGCAGTTATCCTCTGAAATGTTCAGAAACACAGGTGGTGCCCAGGATTTATCTTTAACCTGTGTACAGCTCAGTGGAATATAAATAAGCAGGTCAAGGTAAAACCTCAATCACCAGCAGGGATCTTCAGTGCATACAGGTGCCCATTTCACTTGCTGCAGGCACTGTCATTGTTCTTGATAATTGACCTAGACCCAAAACCTGCTCTCATTTCCATTCCTTTCTCATGCTAGAATGAAATGCAGCTGCGGTAATTTCTGTTCTGGAAATCAAAGCAATCTGCTCTCTATGTGTTTCCATTCAAGAGCAGAGGATGGGAGAGACTGGTTGATGTTTGACAAACCAAGAATATTTTCCCTCTGTTTTCCTTGTATTCTAGTATAATTTGAGAAGCCAAGGTCTAATATCAGATTCTAAAGCTATAGTAACTTTTAGGTCTCCAAAATGAAGCAATGGTCAGATTATCTATAATTCAGATATCTTAGGTGTTCAACCTCTCTTCCAAGTTTAGTGGCCAGTATGATTCCGTGTGTGAATATTTCATGGGAATTCTGTATCTTCCTTTCTACACCTTTTTTAGTTTTCAAGTGCTAACATGTTAATTCTACATTTCACTGCACTGCACTTTAAAATGCATTTGGCATTTGCCAAGGAGGTCATGGCTACTCAGAGCAATGGTCTTTGGTCATCATCTGTAGAAACAGGTTTATAAACTTTAGGTGTCTTTCTGCTCTGTCAAATTAAACACCATCAAGGCATGCCTCCAGCTACTGGAATTTTCTCATTAAAATTGTTAAATCATTCAAGTGGTTCAACCATTAAATGGTTAAATTATTTAAAAGGTTTTGGCATGAATCAGCACTCTCCAAATACATATCAAGCACTGGTTTTGGAATTAACTCAATCTGGAGACTCTTCACAAAAGCAGTTCACCTGGTCATTTTGTGTTGGAGGCTAATAAAAAGTTCAGTGATAGAGGTTAAGTTTGTGTGTCTCTTGTAAACCCACAAACCCCCTCATTTTCAACATTATCTCATCTGTTGTAGGAAGTAAATTGTAAATTTTCTTTTTTATGGTTTTGAAATAGTGTATTTATATATATTTGTTTTTATCAGAATTCAACAATTCAACCCACTTTTAGAACATGTACCTGTTATTACAATGCGACATATTAATTTAAAAATACAAGAAGCTGTGGCAACAACTAGTAATTAACGTTCTACTTGTATTAAGATTCTTACTTAGGAAGATAAATATATAAGATACACCATAGAAAGAGACATAGATCTGGTAGAACGTATTTTAATAAATTGTGAATATTCCTGGGAATTTTCTTCCAACAACTGCTCAGTTGTGGTGACAACATAAATATATATTACAAATTTAAGCGTAATGCAATCAGTATTTTAAAAGTGCTGGGTATGTTCTTGATTACTTCTTGCTTTTGAAGAAGGGTTTTATCATAGGCTCTGAAACAGCAAGTGAAACTATTTTTGGAGTTATTTTGTGTAATTATTGAATAATTTACAAGAACATGTAATTACTCTGCAGTACATAATTTTTAATAGGTAGTGTCTTTTTCTTCCACTCGCCAGAAGTCTGACTCTGTATCCCTGAAATGAAAGGATGATTTGCCAGTGTCCTTAGTGTCATTGGATCAGAACATAATACACCAATTCTCTTTCTAAACATGTCTTTTGGGTAAGTGTACTTCTGTTAACTTTATTTCAATAATTCATGGAAACCAGATAAAACTAGATGTAAAATTAAACTTAAATTTATAAGTAAAATCAAAAATAAAAATAAAATTGAATGTTCAGCAGAACTTTAAAACTTTTGTCTTGGTAGGCTCTAATTTAATTTTTTTCCTGTGTCATTACTCTAGCATACATTACTTTATTTAGACAGTACTCATGTTTTCTGTGCAGGAGAATAAACAAAGGAACTGTCATTTATTGAAATCAGATAACTTTGTCTCAAGACAACACTCTTTATCATTATTTTGCTACCTGATGTCCTAGATAAGGAGACTATTCTTGTCATCTTTCCATTTAACCATGTGCATGGCTGGTTTTGTGAAGTCACAGAGTCATTTGTAATGAAGGGATATTTCTTCTGGAAGGGATCTTTCAGTAAATGATCATGTCACAGGACTTTCAGACACTAGTGTCTGACAGAAGGGTTGGGACACCTTCCACCAGATCAGGTTGCTCAGAGCCATCCATCCCGGCCTTGAATGTTTTCAAGGGAGCAGCATTAACAGCTTTTCTTTTTCTTGTATTTTGTTTCAGAGAAAATATAATTGCCATCAGAAGAGCAGAATCATTATTGTTCTTTAAGTTTTGGTGCTGCCTTACTTATTTGCAATATGTATGCCCCCAGATTAGAACAGCTAGAAGTACTTGCCCCTGCCTCCTACCTTTGTGGAAGATACTGGTACAGAGAAAAGCAAAAATATCTATTTAAAATGTCAACATCCTGGGAAATTCCCTGAATTCTACTCAACCCACAACAGCTGTTGAAGTCATAATTTGTTTGGGACAGATATTGGAGGTTCAGGTAGACCATTGCACTGTTTCAGGGAATGAGAACCATGTTCCATTGTATACTTTCACATTTCAGTATAAGTGTAAAGTTCTGTTGGCATCAGGAGTTTCAGGATACGGTCTTTCTGGAAAATTTTAATTTCTCAGAATGATATTAACCAGTGCTGAAATATTAATATTCAGATCTTATAGGCTGCTCAGACACAGCTCTAAGTTCCCTCTTTCCTTACAGTATGAACACTGAAGTTGCAAAAGCTAGGACCCATAAACATTACCCACAGTCATGTCACCTTCTCTAGGAAATGTGGAGGGGTGAAGTGGAAAGGGAATCATAGTTTTTTATGGGCAAATTTATATTGTGTGTCAGGAAGGTATTATAAGAAAGTGACGAATAATTGGCATAATTTTGTATCTTCTGTAGCAAGGGAACTTCTGGACACTGCTGTAAATTATGTAATTTGTCCTTGTAGTCAGTCTATCCCATATAAATATTACTGTTAAGAATGCTGACACTGGTTGGCTGAAGGAAATAAGTGTTTCAACAAAATCAAACATAAATTTTATTGAAGAAAATTTCAATGCAAATATAATGATTTTGTTCTTTTAATGGTGGATTTCTTTTAATTAAGTTTCCAGATCTTTAAAACTGTTCTGAGCTTAACCTTATATATACTTAATTGTTGCAGTTTAGTTTGCACTTAATCATGAAAAAGTCCTATCCTGCTGTCCAGAAGGGTGCAGTACTCAGGTGAGTGTTAGTAGGATTTTCATATTAGCACCAAGTGAGAATACACCTCCTAATTAAAAGGTGAATTCAACATTCAACAACAACAAAAACCCAAACCAAACCAAACCAACCAACCAAACAAAAAAATCGTGGTCAGAAAAAAGAAACAAAGACTGACAAAAATCTTCTATCTCTACGGGGTCACTTGTCGGTGATTTAATTATCAGTGGTTTAATTTTTAATTACACTTTCTACCTCAGGAAACCAATCTTATCACAATAAAGGAAGGAAGGAAAACCTGTATATGAATGGATTTAAAAATTTCAAATGTACCTTTCCTTTCAGTGGTCCTGTCAATAAAAAAATCCTTTAATCATGTTTTTCACTACTGCAAATAAATGAAAACATAGGAGAAGCAAAAGAAAACTCTTTTGAGAGGTAACAGAGCAAAATGTATTGGTAATGGCATTGTTGTAGATTTATTTCTACTCACTGCAAGTGAAATATAGCTATCAATTACGGTCAGATCCTGTTTTAGTTTTGATAGTGGGATGCTTCCTTTGACATCTTCTGAAATAGGTAGTGCTTTTAAATGCATGGGTAGCACTACAGAGCTGCTTCTGCTTAGTCCCCTGTGCTAATACAGCATCAGAGCCATTTATATGGTGAAAGGACAAGCTTACTGGAGAATTTGTGCCAAACAAAGACAAATGACACCACTGCATAATGTGAAAATGCATGAACTTTTCAATAGCTTTTAAATTGGTACAGAGAGCATGAAGCTTCTGATGTCTCACTTCCCTTTACTCTCTTTCCTGGACTTTTTGAGTTACTGAGTGAAGGGCATGGATAAGAGGTGGATATAGTTCTATGGAGCCCTTCTAAAGCCAGTTATTTTTTAAGGTAACATAAAATTAGACTCATTAGTAACTGTGTAGTCTGTAATGCTTGTGAAGGTTCTTATATCAAAGTCTCAGTGTATCTGTGAACTGAATTAAACAAAAGGACTAACATCTGGATTTTTTGCTGTTTTTTCTTCTTGTTTGAAAATGAGCAGCCTGATGTGTTTGAGTTTGAAAGGCATCCAGAGAAACGATAGGTTGGCCAACACAATGGAGGAAGCAGAGGACAGAGTGAGTGCATCATGAGGGGAAGGTCACAAAGTGGTCCTTACTTTCCCTTGGAGACAATTCTGCAATGTTAGACCAAGGTCGCATAAGTCTGCACCAATACCTTTCCTAATAAAGAAATTTTTTATGTCAAATGAACAAAGCAGCTTTGTTTTTTCTTTTTTTACTGCTCTTAAATCAGTGTTTTGGTCCTCTACATACGAGGACCAACTGAGATCTTGGCAACAAGGCTATAACAATTCTGGAAATTTTTTCTGCAAGTCTATTGTCTCAGATGCTGAGATTTTTTCACGTGACCATGGTCAGTGGACACATATTGCCAGTTCAGCACTGGCAGGAGTTTGATATCTGCCAAAGGCCGCAAGATTTACTCCAGCTGAAAAGTGATAGAAATGAGTGATGAACAATAAATCACTGCTGTTTGGTGAAACAACAGCAATTGGGAGGGTTTAAAAATTGCTCAGGGGTTGTCCCAGAGACTTTAACATCAGTTAAAATGGAGGAATACTCATGGACTGTAGACTAGCCTGACAATTTGGAGACATACTCTTCCCTCTGCAAATGATGATAAGCAGGGTGTCTGACTTTGAAATTATTTTCTCTGTCGTTAACATGGTTCAAGCCTTTTTAAAAAAATTCTTAGTCAAATGATCCTTTCCAAGTGATTTGCTGATAGCATTCATCTTCTGTGGTGAAAGGTGAATGATGATAATAAACAGATGTAAATAAAAGCAGCTACATGAGCAAAGTTTTGAACCGTGAAAAATTAACTGATATTCCCTGTTTTATGGCAGAATAGCAAATATGATAACAATAAGACTCTGTGGAGATGTTCTGTGACTTAGAGAATAAACTATTCATTCTGCTGTCTTCAACTGGATTAGCTGCATCGCTTTTATTCTTTCATTTCAGTTTATTTTTATCAAAATTTCCTCAAGCTACTTGACTATCTGCCGAGTAGTATGTAAAGAGTAATCTAATTCTGTAAAACAAATTTAAATACATGGAAATTTCCATCTAAATGTACCTATCTGAAGGTCTATACCTGCTTAAACACCTTGCTGAAGCACGTGGCTGGCAAGTACCAACTATTGACATGGAATATCAAATACTTATGGAGAACATAGGGACTGCTCTACAGAATTAAGGTATTCCCCAAAACAATTATAACACATTATGTAGTTTCTGTAATCATGATTGCTTTCCTATTCCCAGAGCATAAAAGACTTGATCTCTCAGTTTTCATAATTAGTTGTGAATATATAAATCTTTATTTTTTTCCATGAAAATCAAGCCTTGTTGGTTTGTACTAATATCAAGCCACAAGAGTGGTGTGTGTTAGATAGGACAGGGACTAGAGGGTGCTTCTCGCTCTGCACATAACACCTGGAAGAAAGTGTTGGGAATGAGATTAGATGGTCTTCAGGTGACATGGGTGCTTTGGGGTGGAGCTTAGCCAATGAATAGTGGATTTACATATGTGCAGCAGGACAAGAAACAAACTGTGTTCTGTAAGGTGAGATGGAGGCCAGAAGAGAGCACATCCTGAGCTGCAGTGAGAGCTGACCTGCTGAGCACGTTAAGGTAGTCTTGTTCTTGGCAGTGATAACAGAATCACTACTGCCCCACAGCTTTGATTTCCAGCAGACACTTCTTAGATTTCTCTTTTGTTCGGATAAACTCAAATATTTTTAACTTTTTTCTCCTAACATCACAACAGAAAGCATGGACTAGGTGGATGTTAAACTCCTTGGCACACATGGACACATAGAAGTGTGAGCATGTTGGCTGAGCCACCAGTGGTGTCAAAACTTACAGAGCATTTCAGGTCTTAAATATCACACATATAATGCCTTTTAAATACCTCAGGGCATCCAATTAGAATTCAAATTGGTGTCTTGGGGTCAAACTTCTAATTTTCTAATTAATAGTGTCCTGTGAATATATCTGAGAGATAGAATAAAATTATAGAAATATTAATCAATATGTAAGCACTCTTTTTTAATGTCTAGGAAAAGCAAAAGGTAATATTCAGTGAAATTATATGTACAAAATCAACATTTCTAATAAGACTTAGTTGGTAAAGTACTGAGAACACATTGCAGAATATTTTGCTTCTTAGTATTCACACAGTTCCATTTCATATTGCATAGAGAGCAAGACAAGTTGTAAATAACTTCTACTTTGTAATCAAAGCTATCTCTTTAAAATATTAATGTTGCCTCTCCCATTTAATGAAGCATATTCCTTTAAATAAAGTAATACTTGAATTATATTTCTTTAAATAAAAGATAAATAAAACTAGTTGAAATAATTCTCCTCATTCTTCAAAATAATCAAAGCAACATAGTTTTTCCACTTTATATAATCAAGGCAGAATCAGCTGCTTAGCTGCAAAATGAAGGTAGAAGAAGTGTATATGATTCAGACTACTTTATCTATGATTAATAATAGATATTGACTTTTTAGGAGACCATCAACAGTGATTTATTGCTGATACTAGGAGATTTTTTTTGAGGGAGGGAAAGCCTTTGTAAATGTTAGACTGCTATGGTCAAAAAATCTCAGTAAGAGTGGCCAATACTTCATATTATATGTTTATTCAACAAATTGCCTCTCAGATAAAATTAATATTAAAGCTTTAAACTTTCATCAATTAATGCATTTCCAGATGTTTTACCCAGAGATATTTTAGTATTTGCCTTAGACTACCTTAGATACAATTTCTCAATTTACTTACAATTTCTGAATCACAATTTCTGTTGGTCGCATAAGTAGAATTCTCAAATATTTCTCATAGGGATATCATTCATAGTGACTTGTCTTCTAAAACTTTGAAGCTTTGATGTTTTGTTTTCAAGTATTCTGTATATCCAAGGCAAATTGAAAAGTCTCACTCTTTTTCAGAAGCAATTTTTCTTTTTGTTCTCCCTCAACCTCACCACACTCCCCTGCCACGAGGACAAATCTCCTATATCTTTATTATAGATCTTAGTGGGTTAATTGCCCTTCTTAGAAAGAAATATAATCTAGCCACATGCCTGCACCCACAGCAGCATGAGAAAATGGAAATGTATTTAACAACCATACTTTCAGAAATTAAAGTGTTAGAAATTGAATTGTTTGATTTCAGGGCCACAATATAAAAATGAATCTTCATGTTTTAGGTGTATTACATACTTCATGTTTGAATTTTCAAAATAATAATCTTTTGTTAATTTACTTAAAATTTTATTTTCCCACTTTTCTTTTTCTTTCTTTTTTTTGTACTGCAAAATGAAAGAAGGAATATGATAGATGAAGGAAGAAAATAAAAGATGAAGAACTATTGGTCATTTTTTCAATCTGCTGTGCATATTTGAAATATTAATTGCTTTCTATGACTATGTTAATTTCCCTCTACTTAACTATTGTGATCTCACACAACAAAATCAGTTTATGTTAGATTTTTCTTTCACAGATTGAAATATTAAACTTTCAGAGCATATTTAAAACAAAATATGTTAAAACCCTGGCTTTTTTTCAACCAGAAAATTCAATAATTGAAAACAACTGAAGGGTAGATAATCCTGCATACATTACATATTATTTCCAACTCTTTAATGAACACATTAAAGGAAATTTTTTTTAGTTACATTTTTTTTCTGGTTTCAGTGATATTTTCTTTGAACTGTATATTCTCATTTGAACTTCACTGGTTTGAAATGGGAAAGTGTTTGGAACCCTGCAGTGATTTACATAAATTTTAGTAACCTTCAGCTTTTTTTTCTTTCTTCTGCAAGGTTGTTGCAATCATTGAGCACAGTGATTTTTTAAATGTTGAAGAGTTGAACTGAGAGAATTCTTTAAATTTTCATGCATGTGAATAAACTTTGCTTAAAAAGTAACTGCAGAGAATTAATTTATATGTATGTTACACAGTGTCATGGTATTTATGAGGCAAGAATCCTCTCATTATGGAGTGAACACTGGAAATTATTGGTTTGGCCTTCTAACCCAGAGTTCAGGATAAATAATAATTTATTTTCTTCCCTGCACTGTACATTTTTTTTTTTCTAAAGAAAATCTCATTTTAGGTACAGAATCTGGTTTTCAGCAATGTGATATTTTTACACAATTTTCTAGCTGGCTTGACTGCTTCAGATGAAGGTCAAGTGATTAGTCCAGGGTCACAGACTGAGCCATTGACTCAGTCAGATTAGAATTGAGGATTCTGCCTACTGGTGAACTTTATTCAGGGAGACAAAGATTGTAATAAGACAGAGACATATTTCAGCACAGAATAATTTATATTTTTCCTTCTGCTTAGTAGAAGTTTCACTACCTACTGCAAAACATTTTTACTTATCCAGCTCTACAGGATTCTGGGTATCCTGCTTTTCCGTTGGCTACTGACACCTTCCAGAAGTTCTTCTGGCTTCTGCTGAGAGATAATCAAATATGTTTTGACTGCAGTGGGCTCAGATTCAGATTAAAATTGGTTTTATTTCCCGTGTCCCTGTTTGCATCAGAGGAATAATTTTAGATACCTTATCTTCATTAGGGCCAGTTGCTAGAGTAGATTAATTATGCTACTTGATGAGAGTAGGCAGTTAGGTGAATTATCTGCTCTTTCACTCCACTGTATCCTACCTCTCTCCTGTGTGGAGGCCTGGTAACAGGGAATATTTTTGTAGCAGCAGAAGGCTCAGAACAGTAGCTTGGCTTCAGGTGGGGGAATGTGCAAAATGCATCTCATTTCATCCTGTATTTGCTTGGCTTATTTTCATTAGTCTCCTAGTTTATTACTTCTGCTTAAATACAGCCATGTCTTACGTCTTCAGGTGTGTGATGTGACTGGGCTGACCCCTCAGCTCACAAACTGAAATGCAGCAGAGCCCCAGTGAGCTGTGACCAGCAGAGTCCTTTGGCCTGCTCTGTCTGCCCTGGCGTCCTCTCCTGAGCTGCAGGAATCGCTGCCTGGAGAAGGTGCCCCTGCCCAAGGGCAGGGGGTGAGGTCCAGCAGGAATTCTGCAGCTGAAAAGTTTATGTCTTTTAAATTTCTGTCAGGTGCTGTTTTGTTTTCTGTTAAAAAGGAATAGAAATATCCCACCAGGTAACACCAAACTAAAAGAAGTCATAAGAGGACTGACGTCTCTTTTAGGTTTTAATTGGCAAGAGCAGAGCACAGCTTGTTTCTGATAAGAATGTCAGCTGCAGTCTTTTGGTGTAAAATTTTATGGAAAACAAGAAACATAATTTTTTCAAACCCTATGTGCAGCACAGTACAATCTAAAATTTCTTTTAATTTGCAAATATATATTTAAACACCACATTGCATTCTTCTACGAGAGGGTCTTTTTATTTCACTCATCCAAAAAGAAATTCCCTGGTGTGTGTATATATTGTTATAAATATTTACTTGGTCATTTGATTTCAGCATACTGATGAAGTATGTGCATGCATAATAGAATATAAAATCCTGTGCTGTTTGTGCATGTGTTCAGCTGATAAGAAATATGCTTCTGAAAAGTTTAGATACAAGATGAAAAAAACAGTTTGTCATGTAGAAGATTCAGCTTTTAAGATCCAAAGAGCCTCATTCTCGTGTAACAGTTAAAAGATTAGAAACAGGGAATAAATATTCCTTTTGGAATATCTTCTTTTGTTATATGTAGGTTCATATAAGTAGTATATAGAACGTTGTTGCCATTACTTAAATATTAGATATACATGTTTTGTATACACAACGCAGGTGAGATGAATATTTCCCAGTGTTATGGAAGTGTTATAGTACACAGTGAGGAGTAATATGTATCACGATATTGATACATACAGTATCAAACAGAGATTTTTCCAAGGGCAGTTAAAAGGCCTGACAATACCTAAAAAATTTTCCCATGATTGTTTTCAAACAATAATAAACTGAGATATTGGTTAATGTATTAACTTGGTATCAGAGATGAAATTGAAGTTTTTGTGATCATATTTTTTTCCTTTGCACCTTAAGAGCTATTTGTGTAACTGCTCACTGAGAGTACTGTTTGCTGTATGAAAAAGAGATTTTAATGTTTAGATTTTGAACTCTGTTTGGATTTTCAAATATTGAAAACAGTTGTAGGAGCCTTATGTCAAATTTATTTTCCATTTCTGCAAGAGAACTAATAATGCTCCTTTTCTTTGATAATTTTTCCTAACTTCTGTGTGATGAAGGTCTACTTCACAAATTTTCTGGTATTGCACATTGTACAGCATGATCTGCATGTTCCGTGTCTTTTGAGGTAACTCAGGCAGAAAAATGATCTGATTATTGAGCCCACTAGGGAATATTACATAGATTCATTACCACATGCTCTCTTTTTAAAGTTAGGGTGAAAATTCAATTTCTGTGCTTCAGTTGCTCTTCTCTCCAAATTGAAGACAGCCCTCTTTACCCACCTTCACTAGGTTTTCTCCACTTAGACTGCAAATTTTTTGCACAGTGAGAGCAATTCTATCATTTATCATGTTGTGTTTCTTTGGGGGTTTTTACACCCTAAAAAAACTATATTCAAGTAGATGTTAAAATATATTCAGTTTGCTGCCTCTTAAAGGGACCTCAACAGGCAGAACAAATGGGCTAAAAATAAAGCAGAACAAAAAGAAAAGCTTCTGGTTAGAAGTAACTCCATGTATTAAAAGAACGGGGGGAAAATGATGGAGAGCAACTTGGTGGACATCAAGGTGTCCCTAAGACTCATACAGATCTAGGCTCATCTCAGTGATGATCAGTGAAAGGATAGGATGCATTGAACAAAAATACAATATGAGAATTCTATTTAAATACAAGAAAATATTTTTTTACCCGAAGGTGTTTCAGTATGGTCACAGGCTGCCCAAAAGGGCCATGGAGTCTTCATGCTTGGAGATGTATGATGTCTGACTGGACATGATCCTGAGTTGTGTGCTGTAAAGGATGCTGCCCTGATCAGGGGTGTTTGGCTTAGACCTCCTCCATAGATGCTTCCCAACCTCTCTCCTACTGTCATTCTGTCATGTATGTCCTGTCAATAGTAAGAAACAACATCACCCACCTGGAAAAGAATCAGTATCAAGAGTATGAAGTACTGCAATACAAAGTAATACTAAATTGTACTATTCATTATAATCATGTGTCAATATCAAATTTTAAAAACTGCAGATATGCAGTCCTTTTTGTGGTTTTTGTTGTTGTTGTTGTTTTTAGGTTTTTTTCTGTGATTTTTTTACCTTTTCATGCTTTAGCTTTAAAAGGTCTAGTGGGATCAGATAAAGATGGTCACGTGGGCTTGTAGTTGTTGTGACTTTTGGTGGAAGTCTCCTTATTCTTCACATTCTTGCTTACTGTTTCACTTGAAATATTTCAGTGCATTTCAATCTTCAAACAGAACTCTCAGCACAAAATATAATGTCAGCAAATCTAGGTAGCTTTGCACTGCATTTTTAGTACCATATATAGTTGTTTTCATGTCTTAAGATAGTTGTAATGAATATAGACTTCAAAGAATAAGGATTTCCATCTATTTTTTTGGAAAAGAAAAAAACAGACTGCATACTTGGAATCAAGCTATATGTGCTGACTTCAGTGGAAGTAACATTTCATCCACTCTTTTAATTATTTCTTGCATGAGGTCAGGATTTCAATTTACTGTATTGTTTCAAATGCCAACACAAAATCATGCAACAATGGTTACAGTTAGAATTTCAGCGAATTCCACGGTCCCAGCTTCCTTAAGTGGGTTATTTATCAGACTAAACTCCATCTAATCTGCTTTTACCTCAGCCAAGTGAGTAACTCTGGATTTTGAGGGCTGAAGTGGTTTCCTTGTGAGAAAAAGCACACAGGTAAGGTCACAGATAAGATCATTAGACGCTAACTCATCACGTGGAGGTTTTAAATTTTCACCCACTGTGCAGCTGTTGCTTTTAAGTATTTCATGACCCTGTAAGTCCTCTGAAAAAGCCACTCCTCTGCAGGTAGCATGTAGTGGCATTTGGTGCCGTTTGACTATTACTCAGTCCAGTGATTATAAAGCACCTTATTCCAGTTGCCTTCTTTATTAAGAACTAGAAATTCCCATCACAAGGAAAAGTTCTCTACCCATTGGTAGGTGTGGGAACAGAACATTTTACCTTTGTGCTGCAACCTTTTATTATGATCAAAATGAAAATGAGAGGAAAAAAAAAAAAGAGTAAATTTTGAGTCCTGGTCTCTGATTGCTGTTTAAAAGAATGAGAATCAGTGCAGCAGATCTGCTTCCTGCACTGGACCTGTCCAGATGAGGGAAAAGCTACAGTAAACTTTGCTTTTTCCTTTGGCACACACACACACGCACACACACATACACACACACATGTGCACGTGCACACAGCTTATTTTTGCACCATGCTGAACTTGCTGTGGTGGAAAGGCCTAATATGTGAAAGCATCTTCACTGACATATGCAAACATTTGTCAATTTAGGTAATGCCATTCAGATTTGTGATGGCAGCAGGAGAGACTCAGCTTGTGGACATTTGAATGGCTGCATAATCCTCTTTCTTATATTCTACACATTGAGCAAAATGAAAGCAGAAGTAGTAAAATAAAATCAAACTCATTATTTATGATTTTCTAAATATATAAACTTACAAAAAGTCTGAAATATTGAACAAAACTTTTGACCAGCTTGCTGGTTTGCATTACAATGTTGTGCTTTTTAAGTTCATATAGAAAGCAATAGCTTTACTTCTCCATCTCCTTGAATAAAACATCTGTGGTCTATTTCTGAGTGATAATACTTAGAAAAAAAAATGCAACAAACATCTTGATTTAATACAGAAGCCAACAAACCAACATAAGGAGTAATTTTTCTTCTCCACAGCTGAACACCATGGAAGACCATACCAGAACTACTTATTTCTGAACTTTAATCCAGATAATGTGGAAAAAACAGTCATATTTTAAAGTAATCAGGTTGTTGCTCTTTGTAATAAATTCTTCTTCGGTTTCTTCATAAGTGTTGCCATCACTAAATAATGAAACTGTAGTTGCACACAGGGTGTGACAAAGTGCAGTTTTTGTTCCTATTCTGTTCTTACATCACTCAGTTTTGTGTGTTGGCTGTTTGATTTTGAATTAGATTCATCTTTGTAAACAGAGGAAGTTACAAATCTGTACCTTCTTACATATGCAACATCCTGCAGTAGTACATGAATGAAAAGTATTCAGCTGAATTTAGGTTTGCTATGGTTTATCTGGGAACCACTAAAGAATTTCAAAACTTATCATGTTTTTCACCGTAGTTGATAAATTTCCATTCTGATTATTTTTTTCCACTTGTCATGAAAATTTTATTTTTTCATCTAAGACTGTTTCAGTAAGCTTTACTTTTCATAGTGTTCTTGAATGTTAAAGAAGATGGGACAATCTTGATGGTTTGAAAATTTTTTAAGCAGTGTGAAACTTTTCATGTATGTACTCATTCCTTTACTAAAATTGTTTGTTGGGTCATAACTAAAGGATTTTGCTTTTCCTGAGACTCATATTTATTGAAAACGAAGATGCAAAATAAATGCCATGGTCACCTTGATCGTAATTCAAAAACCATTAAATTGCAGGTGACACAGGAAAAATATATTTAGAACATATCTAATTTTTCTGTCTTTTGAAACAGGAATTTGTACTTCATGAGGAAAAATCTTATTTATTAGGAAAAATATTATTTTTCAGCTTTCTCAATTCAGTAGAAGGTGGATCTCACAGTGGAGAGAGAGAGAGGTTGTGGTGTTTAGGGAAGGGGGTTCCTGAGGTGGGGAAATCCCAAGGGAGTGCCAAGAGATGCCCAAAGCCAGCATCTGGCCCAAGAGTAGATGAGGAGACACATTTGTGGTGGGCAGGGGTAAGGGCAGCCACCACCTCCCCCCTCACACATCAGGAATCCCAAAGGATTGCAAGTGACCTGCAGCACAAACAGGCTGGACAAAGAATGGGCATAGAGCAGCCCTGCTGAGAAGGGCTTTGGGGTGTTGGTGGATGAAAAGATGGACATGGAAATGTCTGCTTGAAGTCCAGTAAGTCAAATGTATTCTGGGCTGCATCTACAGCAGTGCGGGCAGCGTGTGGGAGGAGGGGATTTTGGACCTTTATCAGCCCTCATGACACCCCACCTGGAGGGCTGCATCAAACTCTGTGATCCCAAGAAAGACAGGGACTTCTCAAAATGAGTCCAAAGGAGGGCCATGATGATCATAGGGCTGGAGTACCAATCCTGTGAAGACAGGCTGAGAGAGTTTGGATTGTTCAGCCTGGAGCAGACATGACTCATTGTGTCCTTTCAATATATACAGGGGGCTTCTAAGAAGAAGAGATACTTTTTACTGTACTGGAAAGATGAAATTTTTTCATGGGGACAATGGTGAGACACGGGTACAGGTTGCCCAGGGAATTTATGAATCATCACTTCAAGTGCTCAAAATCAGATTGGATGGGTCTTTGAGCAATCTGAGGTAGCAGAAGGTTTCTCTGCCTGCGAAAGAAGATTTGAACTAGATGATGTTTCAGGTGTCCTCTGACCCAAACCATTCTATAATTCTATGAAATGCAGGAATATGAATTAAAATGGTAATTAAAAAAGAAGAAAAAAAGAGAGCTCCTTAATTTTAGAAGGTAATATCACATTTGGTGTGGAAGAAAGTGGGACCATTACCACAAGGAATAATATAGGGTCAAGAAGAACATGAAGCCTGGCCAACTATCAGTGGTACAAATGCACTAATGAATAGAAGAGCAACTTGACAGGATAGTATTACTCACAGCATCACAGAAGTGAGTTGGAAAGAATCATTGGGTCCAGCCCTTAAATAAATGGCCCGTATGAGGATTGAACCCACAAGCTTGGTGTAATTAGCACCAGGCCCTTACCAACTGAGCTGATCTCAGTGGCAAAATTGAAAACTCTATGTTTGACCATCTAAGATAGAAATGTAACTAAGATTGATGAATTAAAAGAAGAGAACACTGGATAACCACTGAAGTTTTCTGAATGCATTTTCCCTGTGCCTGTGGTTTCCTGGGCCATGCTGTCTGCCACTGAGAAGGTTTCAAAGTTACCATGTCTCAGTTTTCTAGATTTTTTCATCTGCTTTCTCCATAGCAGGTTTGCCAGGTGTGAGACGGTTGTAAAAACTGTAAAAAAACCTGTAGTAAGCTAAAGGTGCAGTAGCCACTGCACCTGGAGTAGGACTGCAGGAATTTTTCACCACAGTATATTGCCATATGGGATACTGTCACGTTGTGCTGGAAAATTTTCAGAGAGCCACAGCTATTATTAAAAGGTATCCTCATGCTTTAGGAAGAAATGACAACATTCTCAGCCCTTGCAGAAGTTATACTGAATATCTGTCAACACTAAGGAAGGTATTTCAAAAAATGGGAGCTAAATAGCCTCACGTACAATTTTTTTTTTAAATGAGACAAAGAATTATGTAGTTGGACTGCAAAAAAATCAATGATATTGACCCTATGGCAATACTTGCCATTTCTCTGGGTTGAAGACTCCAAGTTATAGAATTGTCTCGCCAAATTACAACACATTCCTCCCAGAGTTGTTGATTTCTTCAATGCTTTAACGTTATCAACAGAGGACCTGGAGCCTTTGTAATATTAAAGATATAAGAAAGAGATTTCTAGATGTCTGAAGAGCTACATAAGTCCTTTGACTTTTTACTTGACAATTTTATCTATCATACTCCATTTTTAGTATAAAGAGGCCTTTGTTTGATAATATGCCTCCTAAGGAAAATTAAACATGTTTTGCTCTCAAGTAACAGTAAAATCACTCAATTAAAATATTCTTTTCAGAAGAGTGTTGAAAAATTGTTGTACAATAAGATTTTCTACTGCTGCTGTAACTTGGCTTACCAGCACATAACACATGAGCTTAAATAGAACTCTAAACATGGTATCTGACCACTGCAAAAGAGACCCAAGCTCTTCCTTGACATGTGAATCACCTGGTTCTCTGTTGCAGAGCTCCCAGAAAAAGCTGGAGCTTGGTGCTTCACATTAAAGCAGTAGTAGTGTGGGGGGAGGTGGAAGAACTTAGGAAAATGACTGCTGGAAAACTCAAGTTCTTTCTCAGGCTGGGGATATATTACATCATGCAGAAAATTTTAGAGATAAGATATGGTTTCCCTGGACTGAAGATATTGTTCCCCTGGATTGGTTTGTCCTTCAGGGACTGAAATCTTGCTTCCTTCCATGATCAAAGAGGGTGACCAAGAATAATATAAAGGGACACTCAGCAAAAGAAAAATACACGTTTTAGAGAACCCATAGGAAGAACACATTTGCAGGGCCTAAAACACGTGTCAGTCTGTAAACTACTTTTGGTAGCCCAGATGAAATGTGCTATGCAAGTTCAAGATACCATTATTTTGCCCTAACTCTCCATGATGTAGCTGATGGTAACTCTGCTTTATGTCTTGTTCTTGAAGAGGGTGTTGGGGTTTTTTTGCTGACTTTCATTACCCAGAGCAGTTGTGGATGTCCCATCCCTGGAGGTGTTCAAAGCCAGGTTGGAGCTCTGAGCAAGCTGCTCCAGTGGGAAGTGCACGACAGCGCAGTTGGAATTAGATGATCTTTAAGGTTCCTTCCAACCTAAACCATTCTATGAATCTTTGACTCCTGCCCTCTGAATGTCTTACCCTAAATTCTGAATGATTAGCTGTGTTACAGGGTGGAAAAAGCAGAGTCATATATTGTTGTATTGCACTAAATAGTTTATTTAGTTGTTGTTTTGCACTGGGTGATGGGAAATTTGTACTGATTATGGTATGTCATGTAGATTATTCCCCCTCTCCCATCACATGGTCCCTACCCCATACACCCCCGTGCAATACACCCTGGTGGTCTGTTCCCCGGTTACCCCTCCCCTTGCCCCTCCCCAATGGTATCCCATTGGCCGTGGTCCTCTTTCCCCGCCCCCATCCTCGGGTATAAAGCTCCACTGCAGGTGCATTACGCTCTCTTTTCACCTGGGTGGTCACTGGAACTGTGCTCTCCCATCCCAAGCCAATAAACAGGGCACCCATCCCCACGTGGAGAAGAGCGCTTCTTGTCTTTTATTTTTGTCCTTGTAAGACCGTGTGGGCTAGGGTTTGAGCTAACCGGATTGGACCCATACAACAGCCCAGAGACACACGGATTCTTGCAATATGTCTCCATTTCAAATAACCCCAGCTGCTATATTTGTCTTGAGTTTCTACATGCTGTAGAATGGATTTCTAGCTTTCAAAAGTCTGGATGAATGATTAGAAGGTACTGTCTAAGTAAGAAAACAACTTGCATGTCCTTTTCCTTTTTGATTTCAGATTTTTCGGTATTTACCTGAATTTTTGTAATGGAGTCTGATAATTAATTGATTTTGATAGATCATTAAAGTCTGTGGCAGGGGAAAAATTCTGGAGTATAAATAAAAAGTTTATTTGCTAACAGGTTGTTACAGTTGCTAGAGCAGTTAACCTATGAACCCAAAATTGAGGTGTTCCACACAGATTGACTTATCTTGTAAGATGACACAAAGTTTTCTGTGTTAATTTTTTGTCCAAAAATTGCATGCTTCCTTTGTAGATGGTTGTTTTTAACTGAACAAGTGAAAAGAATTTAATGAGGTGCCATATGTCAAAAACAAATAATTAAACTATATCCCTTGCTTATCAAAGCAGACTGTGTGAAAGGAAGCTGAATCTGACATACTATGTTTTGACACACTTTTGGGACAATGTTGTGATTTAATCCCAGCCAGCAACTAAGCCCTACACAACCTCTAGCTCACTTTCCCCATTGGGGTGGGGGAGACAATAGAAGTTGAAATAAAGACAGTTTAATAGGTAAAATGAGGCCACATGAGCAAGCAAAGCCAATTGAGGAATCAATTCACCACTTTCTGTTGGTAGGCAGGATTTCAGCCATCCCCAGAAAAGCAGAGCCCCATTACATGTAATGGTGACTTGAGAAGACAAACGCCATCATTGCAAATATTCCTCTTCCTTCTTCTTCAGGCAGCTGGGATTATTTAGCCTGTGGAAAAAGAGACTCAGAGGAGACCATAATGCTCTCTACAACTGTCTGAAAGAGGCTCTAGCCCGATGGGGGTTGGAGTCTTCTCCCAGGTAACTTGCAACGGGACAAGAGGAAATGGCCCCAAGCTGCACCAGGGTAAAAGAATTTTTTCACTGAAAGGGTGGTTAAGCATTGGGACAGGCTGCCAGGGAGGTGATGGAGTCACCTCCCTGGAAGTGTTTAAGAAAAAGCTGGACATGGGACTTCATGCTATGGTATAGTTGGCATGCTGGTTCAGTCAAAGGTTGGATTTCATGATCTTGGAGATCTCTTCCAAATTTATGATACTATGATTCTTTTCATACAAAACAAAAGATTCAAGCTATAATTAATTCATTTTTGTACTGAGAATAAAATCAGTCACGCATTTCTGAATGCCTGACAGGGTCTGAAATCCTTTTGGCTATATATTGGTTTCAGACATGTAATAGATAACTCTGCTTTTGCAGATAATTTGCAATCCACTGACTCCAAATGAGAGTGTTTTACAAAATATTTTTTGCAAAAAAATCACTTCACCGTGTCATATGTCAGAGAACGACATGCAAAACCATTGGAAAATCAAATTTTCATAACAGAATTTTTGATAATGTACAATATGTGGGTGAAATGTAGATATCTTTTAAACATAAAATATCAGGGGATACATGCTCAACTGGCAAACAGATTCTGCCTATTCCCAATTGTCTTGAAAATTTACCTTTGTGTATCATCTTTGTTTATCATTCCTGATACTGAAATACTTGTCACTTGAGGGCAGGATCCTATTAGTTTATCACAATAGAATACACACACACACACCTCTAAAGATAGTTTGGTAAGTGTAAATGTTCAGAAAAACACTGAAAACTTTGACTAGTGGACTCTTTAAGCCCAACATTTCCAAAAAAAGGTCTCAAAACCCTCAACAAACAGCAATAAAGGCAACAAGTATGCTTTATGTCTGCATGCATGTCAGATTGGATAGCAGAACTTTTATAAGATAATTATTTCACCCAGGACACCACCATATTCGGAAGGACTCCTGTTTTTAATAAATGATTTTTGCCTATTATAAATTCTTCTTGATGGTTTTACATTTTTTATGGTTTTCTTCCAATTGCTTGTTCTGTTACTCTATGAGGAACTGAAATAAGGTTATTTCCCATTATTCAGTCCAATCAGGAGTTCAAATAGGATCCTAGATTCTAGATAAATGAGACTATAACACCCTATAAAAGGGTTTTTTTTTAAACACAGCATACAAAAAATCTAGGCAATCAGTACCATAAGTGCCCAAATGATTGTGCAGATGCCTGATCCAGTCTTGGGTTAAAGGATCATTTCATTTGCAACTGATGCAAATACAGTTTCTGATACTGTAGTTCTTACATCCTCTGGGCAGTAATAATTATATGGTGTTTGTGTTGATCTCCATTATCTACCTAATGGTTTACTATTTTTAAGGTATATGACTAATCATAAGTTTTAACAGCCTATATAATCCAAACAATACCAATAAATATTTGCATTCAATATCCCATTTTATACTGTAATAAACTGCATATACACTTTTTCTTTTTCTTTGCATTGGCCTTGTACGCCAATAGGTTTATGGTTAAGGTCTAAACTGCAGTATTACTTATTTCTCTGA
Source organism: Setophaga petechia (assembly GCA_024362935.1). Taxonomy (NCBI): domain Eukaryota; kingdom Metazoa; phylum Chordata; class Aves; order Passeriformes; family Parulidae; genus Setophaga; species Setophaga petechia. Next base: position 19,974,680 of record JANCRA010000002.1, read on the forward strand.
AACCATTGTGTTTGAAGAAATGAAATCACTAAGTTACTCAGGAGTCAAGATTGACAGTTTTACCAGCAGAGCTATCTTGAGGGAATCAATCAGAGGCTGGGGTGCAAATGTAGATACAGAAGAATGGAAGAGCAGAGTGCAATATGGAGTGTCTGCATGCAGGCACACGAGTCCAGCTCTTCAGCACCGCTGCATGTGCTCAGAACAGCTGCACTGTGCACAGCTAATCCATTATATCTGATACTGGACTTTCACAGTCCCCTACATGCTGAAGGCCTATTTTAAGTTCCCATTTCATCTTAGAAAATATACTTTCCTCCAGAAGTATGTGACATATCAAGTTTTATTACTTGTTAATTGTGTAGCCTTCAGGGATGACACTAAAGCCATGCACGGGTCTTCTAGTTCTGCAAAATTTCATGAAAATTAATGGAGTGTGTACATAAATCTGTTCAGTCTAAAAACATCATTGCTTTATCTTCTGATTCCTGCTATATATAAATGCTTCTCTTTGCATTTTTTTTAGTTCATTGTTGTAAGCTTAATAGCTTGACTCATTTGAGCAATTTTTCACAGGTACAGGTATACATGTGCTTAGGTTTTTTCAAAGTTAAGGTGTAGACATGATTTGCATACATGCCTTTCTAAATGCATTGCTGTAGAGCATGTAATTTTAAATACAATCTGTCAATTACTTACTGTGTATTATATTTATCATGTATACATTTGTAATAATGAGGTGTCTAGGAGCAGATTTTTTATTTTGCTTTAATATTTTTAGTTTCAATAGCAGTGAAATATTTACAGTGCTGAACATGGAACAAACATTAATTTATTAATTCTGCACTTTAATTGTGTACAGTATTGTTCTTTTATTATTTTGACTATAAACAATATACTTATATGGGAAAAAACTCATTCTTTTTCCCCTACAATGAAAATCTCTGCTTGCAGGCTAACAAAAAACTTATTCCAGGCTCCAGGTCTTGGTTTTCTAAGTGTCGTTAAATTCCTTTTTATACATCCCCAGTCATTAGTAGCTAAAACTGTTGACATTAACTGATACAATATGAGCAGAGTAGGTCAAGGAATGCATATTGTTATTTATCGAAGGTATCATGATATTAACAAGATCTTCCCATTCTACAAAGCCTGCATATATGGTAATATTTTCCTGTTTAAAACCAAAATATTACCCATTAAAAAATGACAGCTGAACAAGCACAGCCACCTCAGCCTGTCCTCATGGGATAAGTGCTCTCATCCCTGACCACCTTGGTTAGCCCTCCACTGAACTCCCTGCTGTTTACTGATTTCCTTCTCACACTGGGATCCCAAATCCAGATGCAAACTGTGTCTATAGAATGCTGACTGTGCTCAGTGTGGAACTGGGCCAGAGTGGGAAATAGGAGCGAAGATCAGCTAATACTAAATCCACTTCTCATCATTGCAGCAATTTTGATATGGATTCCCATATCTATGCACACATATGTAATGAAACTACTGCCTACATATGCTCCTAAAGCCATAAGAGAAGCACATAAATTTTTATGTCTCTCTTTTCTGGACAGTATAAATCTTCAGGACAGCTAAAAGGCAGCCTAAGAATAGTATAATAAAGAGTAGCTGAATTTGGAGTTGTAAGAACTCAGTAGGGATCTTGTTCCCATCATATTTTTTTGCCACTTTCTCACTATGTTTGTTCCATAAACTGTAAAATAAGGCTAATGAAACAGGGTGTCCTGCTTAAAAAGCTTGGAGCACTTTCATTGACAAGTGCTAAAAGATTGCTAGGGGTGCACTGAGCAGTCTGAGAATGCTCATTCAGCTTTTACAGATATTGTGATTTACCACCTTAGTCTGAGGATAGAAGCAATCTTGAAACTTCTAACATTCCTAAAATTTGCTAGGATTTTTTCAAGCATGTGGATAGCATTTTAATCACACTGCTCATTTAATCTCCTATGTGATTTCCTCCTTACTGATGGAGCAGCTGATATGTAGAAATTCAATTAATTTGCTTTCATCATCTGTCACATATTAACCAACCTTATAGGGAACATTTGAGCACAGCGATGAAGATGGTTGAATTCTATTCTCTATTTTGAATAGAGAGTCATAGTCCATTAAAAAGCCCAGGCAGATCACATAATTTTACCCAGGCAGACCATTCTACTACAGTTTTGTTGATGATTTAGACCTTTTTTAGTACAATGGATAACCATGTACTATTATTATCATGTCTAGATTTCTGGCTTCAGATTTCCTTCTCAAAATGTTGTTTGTTTTTTTTTGATGAACTAGCACTCTTAATGTTAAACAGAAAACGAAAAGAGTACAGCTTTCTTGTGACAGAGGTTATATATATATATATATGGATTTGCTTTTGCAGTGTATTCATGAGGTTAAATTATCTAGTACTCACTCTTTCTTCATTATTATCTTAAGACCAGAGACCTTTTCTGTATGAGTAATGTCAGTGAAAAACTATATATGGATAAAAATTTTCCTGCACAAGAAGTGTGTAGATCTCTGTTTACAATTTAAATCCCATTTTTTGTATCCCAGGAGAGTCTAATTGGGATGTAGCAGTAGCTTATGTGTAACCTTCCTTAAAATAAGGAAGAGTTTTAAGCTTCATTAATTTGGGGATGCAATTTGAAAAAGTGTGGTGTCTAAAAATATACCACTCAAGTAAGAAGACCAGTGCTAATTAATGAAATTAATTTCAGAGAATTCAAGTTTTTCATTCTTCTCTATTAGTTCAAATAATTGGTCAAATATATACACTGACAATTAATAGTTGTCAGTTATATATATATGTGTGTGTGTGTGTGTGTGTGTGAGTATCTGAGTGTATAAAAAAATAAAATCAGGATTGTCTTTCTCTCCTTCAACTGACAAGATGAACCCAAGGAAGTATGGTGTGGACACTGTGGAAACTGGCAAAGGTCATGAGGTTAAAAATTCATGAGATAGTTCAATATTTAAGGTCTCTAACCTTCTGTTCAAGTCAGAGTGAGCTATGGTATCAGAACAGGTTTATGAGTACTTTATCCATGTTGGTCTTGCAAACTGCTTATTTGCAGGAAAATATTACCCAAGAGGTGTAGTTTTTTTAGAAAATAGTTCAAAATTCAGTGTTTTCACTACAATTTAATGTCTGAAATATGACCCAGTCACACCCAGTAAATAATGTAAAAATAAATTATTTTAAGAGGCCCTCTTTTAATTTAGGAGGCAAATCTATATTAATACCTACCTACCTCTTGGAAGAAATTAGATAAATTCCCACTAGAAAATAATTGTTGTGACTTTGTGATAGTCATGGAAGAATTCCCTCTGGCACAATTTAGCAGGGCTTCTGCACTTGGATTCTTCATCTTATTCTTATGAATTTTATTATTAATAAAAATAATACATTTTTAGGCTACAAATAGGTGTTCTTTTAAAAGATAAGCCTTAGTTCAAACAGAACTAAACTTTGGAAAATCGTGCAGCTATTAGATCAGTCTATTTCCACAGGGTGATTTTTTATTCTTTATGACACAGGAAAAATTTGTGATGATTAAAACTGTGATCTTAATGTGATGACTTACTTGTCTTTACAAGATTGTAAGACATAATCCTTCATTTTTTAAAAAATCCTGCTCCACAGAAAAGACTGGTGGTTCTATTAGCAGAGCACAACTTAAGCAATTATTTATATTAAAACTAAGTAACTTTTAGAAGCCTTCAGTATGTGCACATTCAAGCTGTAAAAATACATGACTCCTAGGTCCCAGAATGACACCTGCCATTTACATTAGCAATAGATGTGAATGTTAAAATATAAAAAGCTTGAATTTCAAAACAGTATGCACACAGGCTGCATTTCTAATCAAAATAAACAGTACAAGAGGAGGACAGTCTAGTTTAAACATGTCTTTGTAATTTCTATTTTTAAGAATTTTCAGAGGGTAACTTCACAGCGATTGCTGCATTTTCAGAAAATCTCAATGCTCAAGCATTGACACCTTGATGAACAAAAGATCAGAGGTTAATCAGTGCACTTTCCTATCTAAATATGAGGATTTAAATAGATGGAATTTGCAAGTATAAAACATGAAGAGTTTAATTTAAAGATGGCATTCACTGTAGAGCTAATTATAAGTGAAACTACTGAAATATTTATTTTTGATAAATACCGAGTAGATATGTGGATATACAAGGAAGCTTGTCTGCTTTAAGTGCTAGCTAGAATATTTTTTTAGCAACTTAAATAGCAATTAAATATATTTTGGTTTTTTTCCCCTTGTAGTACTTTTTCTTTGCTTCTATGCCTGCATAATTTCCTTCTTATATTAGCTCTCCTTGATATTGCACTAGAGCCCTGACAACTCTGAGCTTCCCAAATTCATTGAGGCTGTTGTTCAGTTTGAGGTAGAACTGTTCATGCAAGAAGAATTGTTAGCTGGACTGTGAAGTTGGTGTGGGGAAAAGGAGCAGCAGGTTTTCGTGGTGGTGTGAGCCCAGCAAGGTGACAGCAATGCTCAGGAATACATGCACACACCGCTAGCTGTTATGTTTGGAAAACTTCATTTAAAAACAAAACAAATTATTTTCTCCTGCCTCTCAACTTCAATTTAGGATCAGAATCTCATACCTGACATACTTTTGGAAGAAAAATGCCTTAGACTGTTACATTTAACAGCCTCATGATCTATCACAAACGTGGGCAGTAGTAACAGCTGCCAGTAGGTTTCTCGGACAGAAGACTATGATTTTCTAAATTAGCAGACATTGAGCATTAGCACAACATTTGAACATAGTTTCAGGCACAATTTTAAATAACTTTTCAAACCATTCAATGAAGCAGGGAGTTCTTTACCCTTGTTTCTTTCCTTTCTGCTGTTTCATGCATGACAACATGGTTATACAAGATCACTCAGGTTTTTTCCATCTTAGGGCACAGAGGTGAGCTTTCTCAGTGAACTACTAGGTGAACTTACTACTCTGAACTTTCAGAGAATATGTGCCAGATCTGGCTGGGATAGAGTTAATTTTCTTCATAGCAGCCCATATGGTGGTCTGCTTTGGACTGGTGTCTAAAACAGTGCTGTTATCTCATCAGTGTTTTGGCTGTTGCTAAATATTTCTTGAACGCAGTTAAGGATTTCTCTCATTCCCTCACTGCTACCTCCTCCCTCTTTCCTCTTAGCGACGGGGGTGGGCAAAAAGTTGTGAGGGGGCAGCTGATCTGTGTAGTGACCCAAAGGGATATTCTTTATGACGAGATGTTATGGGAAAGGAGAAGAAAGAGGGAAAGTCTGCTCCTCTTGCATTTGTGTTCCGAAGCAATCAGTATTGTGTACTGAGGGTCTGCTTTCCAGAAAGGGGCTAATGGGAAGTACTGAGCAAATTCCTCTGACTGCTTTGCTTGTGTGCACAGTTTTTCTGTTATTATCAAATGGTCATTATCATGATCTACAAGCCTTTCAACCATACTCCTATTTTTACTCCATCCAGTGTGAGAAGGGCAAGAGTGAACGTCTGTGGCAGTGTTTGGAAGTTGCCAGGATCAATCTCCTGCAAGATGTGTGCTCAGCTTTGGTAATACAGCTTCAAAGTCTCTGTCTGCACCTTTGGCTCTTTAGATCTGCTCTGCTCTCTCTTTAGTGGCCCTTGACAGGCACAGTCAACTGAGCTAATAGCTTAATGAAGTTATGAGCTACTACTATCATGAGTTAATTTCTATAAAATTGTAGAACATTGTAGCCTTTATTAAAAGAGATGGGAAGTACTGAGGTTTGGTTGTATGACTAGACATCATCTGCAGGATTGTCACCAAATCCCATTTTGCAGTGTGAGGAGGATGCATGGATGTGGGTGGGACTGATCTTTAATTGTCTTTGGTTGTCAAGGTAAGAGAAGAAAACCACAGTGTCTAGTTTAATATTTTTGTGACATTTTTGGGGTTCTTTGGTTTCCTGTTTTTTGTTTTTTGTGTATGACACATGTAGTGGTTATGGGGTTCCTCTATAGAAATGCACTTACCTTATTTTCTATGTGTTTGCATAAATACAGAAAAGACACAGAAATTCATATTTCCTATCCTTCCCATACAAATTCTTGTTCTTTGTTTTTATGCAAAGAACTACAAAGTAAGAACAAAATGTAAGTGGGCAGTGTAAGCTCACAAGCTACACACCAGGCACAAGGCTGCTAATGCCAAAATGTTAAAGCAAGCATTGGGATGCAAAACAGACATGTCTGCAGTTTGTTCAGATTGCTTACTACTGCTGAAATTCCTCTGAATTTTACTGCTGAAAAATTCGGGTGCCAATTTATAACTTCTTAGGGCAGGATGCATTGCCACTTGATTCTATTAAATGACAAACAGATCTGTGGACGCCTATGAAATGTTACAAGATTGGAATCCTATGCTAACACAATTAGTATTGAAACTGCTCTTAACTATTCAGCCTTATTCCGGGTAGTCTAAAAGGTAATTCCAAGAAAAGAAAAACAGTTTTCCACTTCCACATTACAGATATTTTGTGTTTGAAAGCCACTCAAATCAGTTTTCAAGTTCTTGCAGAAACAATAGGAGGATAATAGTCACACAGATGAATGAGAAGGCAAAAAACAGTTTTTAAGAAATATCTGCTCAGTTGAACTTCTTGTCTCCCTCAATATTCTCTGCTTCAGTACAAACAATCCTGGATTTAAAACTAGACCTTAGAAAAATTATTTATGTCTTCTACTGCATTTCTTCCTGATTTACTCATAAACTATGAAAATTGTCTTTGTTTTGACAGCCAGTAAAGGCCTATGCCTCACTTGAGTCTTGCAAACAGGATTTAGGTGGGCACTAAAAGCATTCACAGTTTGGTCTGCCAGTAGCATATTTGATCCTGCTCAAGTAAATCGAGCAGAAATACAAATCAGAGACTCTGCTGTCTCCTTGCTCCCCTGTTCCAGGTGTAGACTTTCTTAGAAACTCCGTTTTGCTGAGAAATAGGGTTATATTTTTGTTTAGACCAGAGATATTTTATTTCATTTCCAATTGCATGTATTCCTCTTGAATCCTGAGACTAGCAAGTTTTATTTTGTAGGTTTTCTCTGTATACCCAGGTACCACACAAAATGATGCTGAACAGGAAAAATTAGGCAGTGTTTCGAATTTCTTTCAATTTCAAGGACAGACTCTTTGGGTCCTGTTCAATAACCTGTACAGATTGGCCGAGCGTGTGTTAGTTAATATTTTTTTGCTATGTTTCAATTTTCTAAATTTGCCCAATATTGCCTTCACAGAAAAAACACAGCATTTCTTCTTATGTGCATTTTTAAAGATGGATGTGTAAGAAAATACATCTGCATTTTTATCAGTCATTTTTTTGAGAATATTCTTTAGGCAGACTGTTTTTATTTGAAAGTAAACAGCCACACTCGAGTTCAGTTAAATATATAGTCCATGCCAATAAATAATGTGTAAAAAGAATCCGTATTTTCTTTAAAGACTTTACTAAAGAGACTTTATAGACTATGAAAGCATTTCTATTTAACTGGAGGCAAGAAAAAAATTGCACATAATCAAAAGTTCTTTAACTGGATCATAATGAATGATAAGAAATACTGTCATTTTATTATTGGAAAATTAATCCTGTGGAATAGCTAAGTTTTATGTTGATAATAAATGAAATCAAATTAAGACAACTCCTTATAATTTATGGAAATGCATTCCTCTTTTTTAAAAGGAACAAGAGCAAAATGTAAATATCTAATAATTTCTTCTGAAGTAAGTAGGAAAAAGATTTTAAATTAAATGGAAGCCAAATATAATTTTCAGCACAATAAGCATATCCTGTTCTCTTGATCTAAATATTTCTTTATATCCTAATTTTTGATGAGTTTCCATTTTTTGAGAAATACAACCCCTGATTTATTTAAAAGTAGACTTCTTAAGCAAATTGAGAAAGAACTGACCTATACTCTCTCAAATACAAGTACCAATAGAAAAATGCTGTACAATAGTAAGACAATGTGATGGTTTGAAGATGAGATTACAGACCTACTACTCTACTGATATAACCAGAAACTAATGCCTATGTCCATACTGTTAACATCAGTAACATCTGAAATGTCAAAACTTGCAAAGTAGAAAACTTACATATAATTAATAGTAAAATCTTGCATATAATTAATAGCAGAAACTATACATGAATATTAGGAAAATGAAGCTGTCTCTGAAAGAGACACTCTACTCCACCCTGGTAAGGCACATCTGAAGTGCTGTGTCCAGTTCTGAGCTCCTCAGCACAAGCGAGACCTGGAGTACAATGCAGTTTTTGGAGCAGGTCTAGCCAAGGAATACAAAGGTGATTAAGGGACTGGAGCATTTCTCTTATGAGGAGTGGCTGAGGGAGCTGAGCCTGTTCAGCCTTGAGGAGAGGCAGCTGAGAGGGAAAATGACAGTGTACACAAAAAGCTGGAGTGTCAGAGGATGGACTAGGCTCTTCTGGGTGGAGCCCAGCAATAGGAAAAGAGGCAATGGACTGAAACTGATGCATAGGAAGTTCCATCTGAACATGAGGAAGAACTTTACTGTGCAGGTGACTGAGCACTGGAACAGATTGTCCAGAGAGGTTGTAGATTCTCCCTCACTTCATTCAAGAACCATGTGGACACAGTCCTGAGCCATATGCTCTGGGATTAGCTCCTTGAGCAGGGAGGTTGGAATGAGTGACCCACTGTGGTCCCTTCCAACCTGATCGACTCTGTGATTCTGTAAAATTCTCAATAATCATAAGCCTCATGAGCAAACATCAATTTTAAAAGGGATAAGACATATGTGTACTATTGTCTAGCAGTTTTGCTTTTTGATGCCCATTAATTTATTAGACTGTATCATAAGACTGTGTATTGGAATACCAGAACCATCCTTAAATGATGATTATAACTTCTGTCTCTACTAGTTAACAATAATTGGTTCACTGTCCTTCATCCTTATACAGCTATTTCTTTTGTGTCGCACTGATTATTCATCTTTTTGCTATATAACCCAGCAAAAAAATTACCTTTATTTTGGCCCAGGCTATCATAGTCACCTTCCTATTGCTATGTCATAGGAATTTTTTCTAATGAATAATACATAAAGGACAAATTAAATTAAAAAGATATTGCTGAACAACCTAATACACAGTCCCTGAAGAATAACACTATTCTTTCCCTCCAAGAGATTAGCTTTGGAGTATGTGCTGATTTCCTGCAAAGGCTCTCTCCTTCCTGGCTGGATCCCAGTTTAGCTGCTTTCCAGAACTCTGAGAAGAAAGGCAGTGATGAAAGATGATGAAAGTTGCAATGGTAGAAGTGGGGCATGGTCTGCTTTATATCAAGTTTCAACTTTGGAGCTGACTTTTCAAGTTTCAATTTTATCCTAACCCCTAGGATTTCAATTTTTATATACCAATGAGGAGAAAAAGCTCAAGATCTGCCTAGACTCAGATGCATAAAGGTAATATATGCATAAAGAATCGTGTTTAGCTAAGGCAACTCACCTATAGAGTTCAATGAAACAAAGACATAAAAAGGCAACAAGATTTTGTATTTTTATAAAGAATTTTAACCATCCTCATTTCCAAAAAGCTTTTAGTAGTGCCACCAAATGATCACCCAAATAATATGTGACAGCAAGGATAGATGAAGAATTCTTCAGAATAAAATTATACATACGTATAATTAATTATTTCTATTCTTTGATGTGTTAGTGGTCTGCTCTTGCTGATTTGAGTACTCTAATCGAATTTAATTTTGCACTTTTGAGTAGTCAATTATTTTATCTTTAGCAGCACCTTAAAACTGCTCAAATAGTTTCCAATATTGCATTTAAACTTCAATTTTTTTGTACATCTGAGTACACCTGTGCACACAGAAATAAAATTCTTATGTTTTCCTTTTCTGAAAACTTAATTAATATCCTTTCAGAAATGTATTTTTTTCAGGTTTTTATTACCCAGCAGGAATTACTTAGCAGTACTGAGTGCCTAGCAACATATTTTTGTGCAGGAGACATATATTGTTCTGGACTTTCTACTAAGGATGAAATAAAAATTCTGTTCTCACACATGGGTGGATATGAGATACTTCTGGGAAGGAACGTAAGACAAGGTTTGCAAACTACTTCTTATTTTTCCCCTACTGTTCCACCAGTAGTAAGATGTTTTTAATAGAAGGGCTGGCCAGGGATTAATTTTAGGCCTTTTGTCACTGGCAAGGATCATGGTTTTGGAGAATATCTGAATGTCATTTCCTTATCTTTTACCCACATGGCCAAGAGAGCATGTTCCTACCGGCAGGGATGCCTTGTGGTTCACAATCAAAGTCAAAACTAAAATGCCTAAGGTGCCTTTTATTTCAACAAATCCATTGGAGATTTGCTTCTCTGCTTGTTCCTCATTGTCTCACTCAAACTGTCCATACTCCCAGGGGAAGGATAGTAGCAGGGAATATAACCATTTCACTGAACTTCTCCCTGTAATACACTGGTTAGCTTGTATAAAAATATAAACAGGGATTGGTTGGAAGTCAGGGACTAGAATTAGAAGTAGCTAAACTAACTCAGTTAGATCTGTACTATGGATACATAATTATGTATTAAATATGTTGGAACAAGTTTGACAATTTTTGTCTGTCACTCATATTTTGGGGTGAGCAGCTCTGGTGCTGGCACAATCAGCAGAGGTCTCCAGCTCCAGTGTGGTGCCCACGGGAATTCCCTCAACAGGAGACCCTCAAGGGGAGCCAAGGCTCCACAGCTCGAGTGAGAGCGGCTGAGGGGACATGAGTGGGATCAGGAGCAATGGTGACCAAGTCACCACATGTGTAAAGCAATCCCTGGAGTGCACCATGACCAGGGCAGGCACCCAGAGGGCTCTGCTGGCTTGACCAGAGAGCAGCAGTATCTGCCTGGCAGAAGGCCATGACCTCTCTAAGCTCTGTGTGTGCCACAACAAACCGAGCTCCTCAGACAGAGCTCTGCTGGGAACATGCTGCCACGCCAGTGCCACACTGCAGGGTGAGCCCAGCCTGCTGTCAGCACAGCCAGCAGAGAGAGCAGCCCTGTGCGAGGGCACAGGAACCCTTCTGCTCACTGACAGAGCTACAGGAGGAGGGAACCTGACTGAGGAGTATCACAGAGCGTTACAGAGAGATACACAAAGACATGAAGAGAGAGCTTCCTACCCTGATGCAGGTCTTGGATTGTCATTCTCTGTGAATTTTTCAGGCGAGCAGAGATGGTTGCACAAGAAGGGCAATCAAGAGAGATCTCTGGGCTTTGGGATGACCAGCCAAGAGGTCAGAAGCACAAATGTTCTCTCTTCTTCCAGCTGCAGGGAATGATGAGTGAAAAATCAGGAAGATACAGCAGATCTATACTCTGCTCTGAGCCTGGTAAAATTTGGGTGGCTTTTTAATCATGGGTCAGTTTCAAAGATATCAGGCCTGCTAACAACAGATAGGGTATTGTAAATATTTTTGCCCGACGTCCGGGAGAAATCAGGAGGAGGACTCCATCTTATCAGAAGGCTAATTAATTACTTTATTATACTATATTGTATTAAAGAATACTATACTATACTATACTAAAGAATACAGAAAAGATGTATATAATACTGAATGCTAAAAAGCTAATAATGAAAACTCATGACTCTTTCCAGAGTCCTGACACAACTTGGCCTTAATTGGCCAATGAGTCAAAACTCATCAAAGACCAGTCAAACAATCACCTGTGGGTAAACAATCTCCAAACACATTTCACACAAGCACAACACAGGAGAAGCAAATGAGATAAGAATTGTTTTCCTTTTCTAAGAGGCCTCTCTTGCTGCCTTTCAGCTTCCCAGGAGAAAAACCCTGTGTGAAGGAATTTTTTCAGAGAATGTGAATGCCACAATAGGGTACACCAGCCTCAAAAAGGTTAAAAGAATCTTTGCATAGGACTTGGCAAGTCTCACAGAAAGAGCTTTAAACTAGATTGGGAGGGGGAGAGGGAAAAAGTCAAGCTCACTAGAGATTAGCCTGGGGTCAGTAGGTGAATGTTTAAGGGATGGTGTACTAGCAAGGTCCTTCAATCTGCCAGCTCAGTAGAGGTGGGGGATGGAGATTTATGTGTCAGCAAAGCCATCAGGCTTGTTGATGAGATAGAAATCATGAAAGTGCCTGAGAATTCTCATGGCTTCCTCCCCTTGTAAGCTGGTGGGATCAACAACGTAACTGAAGTGCATCTACACCAACGCACACAGAATGGGCAACGAACAGGAGGATGCCATTGAACAATTGGAAAACTAGGGCAAATTTGCAATCACAGAAACATGATGGAAAGACTTGCATGACTGGAGTGTTGCAATAGATGGCTATAAATTCTTCAGAAGGAATAAACAAGGAAGGAGAAGTGATGAGGTAGCCCAGTAGGTTAGGCACTGTTCTGATTTGAGTTGGATGATAGTGATGATAGGCTTGCATATTTATGGTAAGAGTCAGGGGGAAAGGGCAATAAGGCAGGTATCCTAGTGGGAGTCTGTTATAGACCATCCAACCAGGATGAAGAGGCAGATGAAATATGCTACGAGTACCTGGGGGTAGTCTCATGATCATTGGCCTTTGTTCTCTTGGACTATTTCAAATTTCAAGATATCTGCTAGAGATGCAACACAGCAAAAAGATAACAGTCTAGGAAGTTCCTGGAGTGTGTGGAAGTTCCTAACACTCCTGGTGAGTGAGCCAGCCAGGGGAGATGTCTCGCTGAAGCTCTTTTGCACAAACAGGGAAGGATTGATGGGTCATATGATGGTCAGAGGCCCCCTTGTGCACAACAATCTCAAAATGATTTTTTCAAGCCTTGGAGAAGTGAGCAGGAAATCTTAAGAGTTCTTTTCCAACTTAAATGATTCTGTGATTCTCTGGTAGGTTTTGTTATTACATAGTGAGAATAATCTGTCCCATCTGTACCTTGTTGCTGTCTTGAACCAGAATTATAACATAACGTAGGGATGCTTCATTAGACAGCAGAATAACTATTTGTTCTACACAAACATATTCTGAACTATAAATTGACTGGAACCCAGGAATATATGTTTTAGTAGCCATTTTAAAATGTTCCTTGGAATTAAAATAATAATTCCTTGGATTTCTGATATCTTTATACATGCACTATTATGTACTGGATATTATGAAGTTGCACTCTCTGAAGTCTTTCTGAGGTAAAAAACCCCACATCTTAGTTGCTACTATGAGAAAATTCTTTTTCATCTATGTTATGATTTTTTCTTCTTCCATCTGCCCAGAATGCATTGTATTTCATGTATTCTGAAACAAGGAGAGCATAATCTTCCCTTCTGTATTCCATGGCCCACTCATTATTTTACATAGTTTTATCATGTTCCCAGTTTTACAATTTATTTCCAGCATAGGCAATACCACTGAGAGGTACATAAAATTATTGGCCATCTTGGGACTTGCTGGGTCAAGTTTACTGCCAGAATAATATCATAACAACATTTATGTGCTAGGAATATTAAACACATAGATGGATACTTCAGCAAAATAGGTTCTGAAATAATGTCATCTTTTTACAGTATCACATGGGACATGCAGCTGTAGTAGAATTCTAGTGAGTTGATCCTGGTTGGATGCCAGGCACTGAACAAAGTCACTCTAGCATTCACTTCTGCAGCTGGACAGGAGGAAGAAAATAAAATCAAGAGTTCATGGGTTGAGATAAAGACCAGGAGAGATCACGCACTAAATACTCTCATGGGCAAAACAGACACAAATTAGAGATATTAACTGAATTTATTACTAACAAAATCAGGGCAGGATAACGAGAAGTAAAATAAGACCTTACAAAACACCTTCCTCCCACCCTTCCCCCCAGCAGTGCTGGGAGACAGGGAATGGGGGTTATGGTCTATTTATCATAGGTTGTTTTTGCTGCTGCTCAGTGGGAGGACTCCTGATCCAGCATCAGGTCCCTCCCGCAGGAAATCGTTTGTTGGAGTTGAATAAAGTACCAAGAAGTACAACAGTATGGTCGGGGAAGATCAACCTATTTACAGTGAGAAAATGATTCACTACCAGCATTCCCCAGACATATATGGTAATCTCTAGAAAGTTCCTTGTTCTCTGTTAGATTATTGGTTGAAAAGTGTTGCAAGGTTTTACATGTTCCTAATCCCTCTTTCCTATTGGACCCTCTCCCACCTCTATCCAACTTTAAATAAGTTGTGCTTACCTTGGCCCTTTTGGTGCATCCCTTGATACTGCATTCCTCTTTGACCAGTTTGTTATTTTTGCATTAATAAACCTTTTTCCTTTTCAGGTCACCAATCTGTGCCTGCCTTTCATTTATTTAAACACCAAGTTTGGCAACCTCTTGCCAGTCTCCCGGGCAGTCTAGGGGCCTGTCCATCTGGGCCAGACCCTGAGTGGTCACAATAGTTCTCTATGAAATTCTCCAGTGTGAGTCCATCCCACATGAAACAGCCCTCCACAAACTGCTGCAGTGTGAGTCACTCAAGGACAGGATGTTCCAGTCCCCCATGGGTCAAGAGTCCCACCAGCATGGGCTCCTCTCTCCACAGCCCTGCAGGTCCCTGCCAGGACCCTGCTCCAGCATGGGCTCCCACAGGGTCACAGCCTCCTCTCAGGCACCCCCTGCTCCAGTGTGGGTCTCCTCCATGGGCTGCAGGTGGATCTCTGCATCCCTGTGGACCCCCACGGGCTGCAGGGGCACAGCTGCCTCACCATGGGCTGCACCAGGGGCTGCAGGGGAATCTCAGCTCTGGTGCCTGGAGCACCTCCTGCCCCTCCTTCTGCACTGGCCCTGCTGTCTGCAGAGCTCTTCAGCACGCGTTCTCATCCCACTCTGCTCTGGTTGCAATTAAATCTGCATAATTGTTGCAGTGTGATGCAATACCCCCTTTAAGCTATCCCAGTACCCCCCCCACAGGTGTGGTAATACCTTCTCCCTTCCCTCCCCCTTGTCTCCTGCTAGGTGCTGTCAATCATTCTTAACATCCCAGCAAGGCTGTCATGTGGTTGGCAGAAATTCAGAAGATGCCCCTCACCCTGGGCATCATTGGGTTAGCCAGTGTCATTGTCCCCTGAGATCCCACCTCCTCCCACCAGATAGGTGGCTTACCTGTCCTTCCCCTCCCCCCTTCCCTGAGCTTAAAAGGAACCTCAGACCATGTGCTCGGGATTCTGCTGGAGCTGTTGTCACAATTCAGATCTCTGTAAAGCTCTGGATTTTAACCCTCCATCAGAAACTGTCTCCTTTCTCTTCACCTCGCCTAAGAACCTTCACCAGAGGTAAAACTGAGCCTTCTACAAGCCTGGGCTTGTTTTAGTTGCCCGGCTGCAACACCCAGCCAGCCAGAGGTTTCTCTGTGGTGGAAAACGACAACTGCCACCTCCGGCCAAGAAGCTAAGGCCCAGAACAGCCCAGGCATGTTCCACCTAGATATATATTGGGATCCTATTCCAATATATTGACGCCCAACATGGGGCGCACTCATCCTGCAACCCCAGAAGGAACCTCAGTACCCCACGAAGGACTTTAGGCAGCAAAGTGTCCACTGAAAAGCTTTGGCTGCATTGCCTTCAGCAGAAACTTTGAGTCTGAGCCCACAAGAAGTTTCGCAGAACATTCTGCGCTCCTGGAAAGCCCGGTGAACAAAGTTTTCCAGGAGAGAATAGGGGAGCCCCTTGTTCCTGGAGGGGTCCTGTTCCGGTGAGGAGACCACCCTACCTGACTTTGCCTACAACAGTTTCGATTTTGGTGAGTATCTCTGCCCCTTGGTGGGGGTAGGAACTCAGGTTACGTCTCTGCCGTGAGATTTGTTCTTTTTTGCTCTTGATTTAGGCTGCGCAGCCCCACAAATCTGAAATGATCACATTCTAGGCTTTAGCTTTCGGGCGCGTGTTTGCCATCTGTTAGAATTCGTCCGCTGAATCGGAGCAGCGGGAGGGCTGTGCCTGCCCCTCCTCCCGGCTCGGCTCTCTCAGCGCTCTCTCTCTCTGCAGGGGAGGGTCGTGCTTTCCCCACGTGCCGCGGTAGCCCCGGTTTCGGCTTGCCACGTGGTCAGGGTGGGCTGCATTCCTGGGCAGGGGAGGCTTTGTCCGTCTCTCTCCACGTGGCCAGGCAGATCCCACTAACTGGTACTGCCGGCAATGTTAAAAGCGGTAAATACAGCTGTATTGTACAGTTTTTGTCTACTCGTTATCGCTTTCTTGAACTGTAGTTTTGTTTTTTTTTTAAATCTCTAGCTGATTTTGGCTTTGTTTTTTGGTCAGGCGGGAGTTTGTACTGTGCCTTTTATATCTAATATGGGCTCAAACCTAAGCACAGCACAAAAAGGAGTGTATTATCATATTGTTAGTATTTTAGTTAGTGGTAATGTGAAATTCTCTGAAGGAAAATTGAAACAGTTTATAAGATGGCTTTTCCTACACTTCCCACAAATCTCCCTTGAAGAAATCCACGATATTAAATTTTGGGATAAAGTAGGGCATGTATTGATAACCTTAGGACAGTCTGGGAATTCACCTTCAGCTAAATTTGTGTTCTGGAGTTTACAAATTCGAACAGCCTTGCTCAAACAAAGGGAATTGGAGGAAAAGCCAGTGTTAAGCGATGTTAAGCCATGTACCTCTGCTCTCCCTGTTTCTCCCTCTCCCAGCTCTAAAACCCCTAAACCTCTTACCCCAAAACTTGGTATTTTAAAGAGAGTGCACTCTCTGGGAAGTCAACTCCTTGTGCACTTTAAAATGCCCGAGTTCCTTTGTCCACAAGGTCCTGGCCAGATTTAGAGGAACCTCTCCCAAACCCCTGTGTCCCCCGCTGTGAAACCCAGAGCACATGTTAGCTTTTCAGAGAGCAGCGATGTCCAAAATGGGCCCCAGTCCCTAAGAAGTCCACAAGATGGAGGAAGCCATGTGGCAACTCTCCAAACCTCTTCTTCTTCTTCCCAAGATCCTCTTAAGCATCCTAAAATTCCTTCCCTCCTCCCCTCCCCCTACCTGCTGTACCCTCAGCTCCGCCCCTCAACTCCTCCCAGGGGGTGTCTCCTGACGTGATGTCAGCAGGCATCCCCACCCCCTGCCTGCCTCCTGTCCCCGCCCCCTTTTCTCACGGTATCCCCCGCCTATTGCCAGCCTCCTTTCCCTGCCCCCTGTTCCCACAGTGTCCCCGCCCATTGCCAGCCTCCTGTCCCCTCCTCCTGTTCCCACGGTAACCCCACCCCCTGCCAGCCCCCTGTCTCCACCCCCGTTCCCATGGTGTCCCCGCCCACTGCCTGCCTCCTGTCCCCACCCCCTGTTCCCATGGTAATCCCACCCCCTGCCAGCCCCCTGTCTCCGCCCCCTGTCCCCCTTGCGTCCCCACCCCCTCCCCGGGTGCCCATGATGAGGACATGCCCACTGCCTGTCTTCAAACTTGCGTCTGCTATCCCGGTGCTTCCGATTCAAAGGATACAGACCAGGGAACCTCGGGCCCAAAGGAGGGTCCCACCTTGTCATTCACTCCTGTCATGTATCAGCCTGCAGCCCAAGGGGGGGCGGGCCCAACTGCTAATTGGAGCTCTTTTGGGCGACAATTGATTAAAGAGGTCTGTAAAGGTCACAAGGAATATGGCCCACATAGTCCATATTTCTGTGGCCTTTTAAATTCTTAATTGAGTAGGACTGTAGTAGTCCCACATGATTTAAAATAACTTTTTTCGTGTCTCATGACCTCCACGGAATTCCAATTATGGGAATTAGCGTGGAAGAAACTGCTAAAAGATGCTCTCCCAGGCTTGCATGCTGATTTGAACACAGCAAGAGACACAAATGGTTCACTAATTACCATCGAGCACCTCTCTGGTGAGGGCCAATGGTCTTTACCCTCAATCCAAGCTACTGCAATTCCGGTAGAAACGCTCGAAAAAGTAAAAGAAGCAGCTGAAAAAGCATTCTTTTCCCTCCAACTTGAGGGGCCTTTTGAGCCCTATAGTAAAATCAAACAGCTGCCATCAGAGCCTTTTTTGAAATTTGTAGAAAGGTTAGCTAGAGCCATTGAAATACAAGTTAAAAAAGAGAATGCAAGGGAAGAGGTGTTAGAGGAAATGGCATTTACAAATGCAAATGAACAGTGTCAAGCAGCAATTTTGAGCCTTCCTCTAGAACCACCCCCCTACACTAAAAGATATGCTTCTAGTCTGCAACAGGAAAGTGCCTCTAAAGAGTGTTGCTGAAGACACCAGACCAAGGCTGCTGCCAAGACTCCCTCAGCGCGTCGCCGTTGCCAACCCTGCATCCATTCCCTCTGCGCAGCAGTACCCTGGGCAGCAGCAAAAACCAGCAATGGTTGACCCCACAAAGCCATGCCTGCTTTGCAACAACCTTGGGCACTGGAGTAGCCAGTGCCCCCTGAAAAGGCAATTTGATGAATTTAGAAATGGCAAGGGAGGCGAACAACAAGCACTCCCTGGGGGTCAACAACAAAAAAACTGAAGGGAGAGCGCCGGCCTGCCAGGCGTGCAGACACAAAAACAGCAGGCCAAGGGAATAAGGGTAGCGAAATAAACCAAGCGTGTGGTAACATTAATATTTCTGTATGTGAAGCAGATGCTTCAAAGACCATGTCTGCTGGTCCATTGTTGAAAGTGAAACAAAATAACCTTTGTCATGATTTAGGTGAACCTATGTTAACCATGTCTTCTGTCAATGAGCCTTTCAGGTTGCAGCTGACTGAATCACTCCACCTGAAAGACACTGACTGGCATTTTGTCTCTGTCAATCTGGAACAAAAGGGTACTTGGCACCAAATCTGCTGTAAGTACATCGTCATTGGGGACACCAAACACACATCACATGAGATCGAGATTGCTCCAGGAATGGCAACATCAGATCCTGAGAAATTAGTTCTCAGGCTACACTGTTTTCACCCACCCATGTTTCTTCCCTGTTGCACAGGCTATCCCTGTGCCGTTTTTACCTGAAAACACTGCAAGACAAGGACCCACAGTCGCCTGGGTACAAGTTATTGGTGAAGATAAACCCAAAGTATGGTGCAACGTCAGTGGGGCTGGGGAGTCAAAACGTATTGAAATGCTTGTAGACACAGGAGCAGACTGCACAGTGATCCCAGTACAGGACTGGCCAGCACATTGGCCTTTGCAAAACCTTGCCAGTCACGTTCAAGGTGTAGGAGGCCTGCAATTGGCAAGACAATCCAAAAGCATCATTCAAATCGAGGGGCCAAACAGACAATTGGCAAACATCCATCCATTTGTGTTAGATTATTCGGAACCTTTGTTAGGGAGAGATTTAATGGCCCAGTGGGGTGTCACGATTGATATTCCAGACCCCCCACAGCATCTTTGTACAGCAGTTGTTGTACAACCCCCCACCCCAAAACTGAAATGGAAAACAGACAAGCCAGTTGTCGTGAAACAGTGGCCGCTTAATAAACAAAAAATAAAAGCCCTTGAAGAGCTAGTAGCAGAGCAACTAAAAAAGGGTCACATTGTGGAGACCATGTCCCCGTGGAATTCTCCAGTGTTTGTCATACAGCAGGTGTCAGGACCCAGGACATCTCTCTGGCTGTCCTGAGCAGCCAAGACCACTGCCAGGGGTCTCGGAGACCCTGGCACAGAGCCCAAAATGCCCCTGTGGGCTTGATTATGACCCATGGAGCAAATCACCAACCTTCTATGAAGATCAGTAAGCCACAACAGTTTAAGTAGAATATTAGTGAAGTTATCACAGGGTGGAAAAGTAAATTTTAGGGTTTTTGGTATGGGGATTCAGGAGGCAAGATGGAGGGAATTGGGTGTATCCAGCCTTTCTCCTTCTTCTTCTTGGCCTCCATCTTCTGTGGTGATGCTGGCACTTGGGGATTGGTTTGTGGTGAAGGTGCACTTGTTAAGAAGGTTGAAAGGTATTGGGGATAAAAAGTAAATATGATGTACGTAGTTTTTATTATAAAAACACGACCGCCCCGTGGGTGGTCAGAGTGCCCTTGGCTGCTTTGCTGGTCAGATCCCGGCTGGCAGAGAGGAAAACTTTGTAAGATAAGAAGTAATAAACAATCTGAAGACTGAAATGTCGAGGAGTCCAGACTCGTCCTTTGAACCGCGGGCTGCCCCGAACCATTCTGCGCGTGTCCGAGCAGAGACAACAGCCGGATCGGACAAGAAGAGATGGCGGCTCCTCCACGACCTTCGACAATAATGTCATTGAAGATATGGGCTCTCCCCAACCTGGTATGCCATCCCCAACAATGCTTCCTCAGGACTGGAAATTAGCTGTTATTGATATAAAAGATTTTTTTTTCGAAATTCTCCTGCACCCTGATGATGCACCGCACTTCTCATTCTCGGTCCCTATCATTAGCATGGAAGCCCCCATGAAAAGGTATCATTGGACAGTTCTTCTTCATGGCCTGAAGGTCTCACCAATTTTCTACCAGTGGTATGTCTCTTCCCTGCTTTCCCCAGTGCGTGCAGCTGCAGAGGCCATCATCTATCATTATATGGATGATATCCTTGTGTGTGCCCCCAGTGATGATTTACTCACACATGCGCTTGACCTAACGATCAATGCATTGATTGTTGCAGGGTTCGAGCTCCAGGAAAAAAAAATTCAAAAGATGCCACCTTGGAAATATTTAGGCTTAGAGATTGGAAATAGGACCATTGTTCCTCAAAAACTAGAAATCAATCCAAGGATCAAGACCCTTGCGGATGTCCACAAGCTGTGTGGATCTTTGAATTGGGTAAGGCTGTGGCTCGGTCTGACTAATGAAGACCTTGCCCCTGTTTTCAATTTATTGAAAGGGAGAGAGGACCCAGGTGCTCCTAGGTCTGCTACCCCAGAGGCACGGAAAGTTCTAGAAAAGGTTCAGATTGCAATGTTTGCAAGACAGGCCCACCGTTGTCAGCCTGACCTGCCATTCAAATTTATCATCTTAGGTAAGTTGCCACACCTGCATGGAATCATTTTCCAGTGGGAGAAAAAACAAACACCTAAGGCAAAGGAAACACCAAAAAAGGACCAGGACCAGAGGGTGTCCTGGGTTGGCTGTATGATGCTTTTATCCCCAATCGTCTTGTTCTGTTCATGCTGAATAGTAAGTTTTGCACCTTTAAGACTTATTGCAGAGAGTGAAGGGGGAGAGAAAATGCAGGTTTTTTTTTCCTCCAGACACTGCTGTCACTCCCCCACATTCCTCCTCCTGGCCGGTGGTTGTTTGTCTCCAGATAGACGGCTGGCAGAGCTCTTCTTTTGCTTTTTAGCTAGTGTCAGCTAGCTGAGGCAAAGAAGTTCCCTGGACTATGGGTTTTTTTTCCTTTTCTTTGGACCTCTTGAAACCTGCTCTGGACTGAACACCCAGGGGAGCACCAGCAGCTCACATTTCTGGCCCACCGGGCCGGGCCCGGCCTGCGACAATTCCAGCACCGGAGGGACTGATCAGAGACTGAGTGAGCTGCAACCCGGGGAGGGGGTTTTCTCAGTTTGTCATTTTTTTTAGAGCGGCAAAGGGTCTCATTGTTTGATATTGTTTTAGGTTTATTGTTTAATAAACAGGTTTTTTTCCACCTTTCTCCAAGAAGGTATTGTTTTTTTTTTCCTTTCTTTCCTCCCGGACCAGTTGAGGGGGGGGAGGGGCCGATTGGATCTTTTTTCTCACTGGAGCTACTTGGGGGATTCTTCCCCAAATTTACTCTAAACCTGGACAAATATATAATTGGCGCCTATATGTGGGGCTGGAAAAGGTGAAAAAAAGCTCTATTAATTGTGTGTTTGTTGTTGTTAAAGCAGTCAGTAGACATGCTGCTTGAATCCATAATGTCTCTGGGCGTGAAAGCCTTCATGTGGCTCTGAGCTCTCGACCTTTTTGAGGTTTTAATACCTTTCTGGTCACTAGGAATATTGTCCATAACACGTAATTTTTGCGGTAGAGGGGTACGGATTGGAATAGCTGTTCTGCTGGCCTTGGTGATAATGGTTTATAAAGCGTTTACAAAGATACTGGTATCTGTTTACAACATGTATGGTTTATGGTTTCTTCATCCTACCCTGCATCCCAGTTCCAGTAGTACATTTTGGGAATTTATTAGTAATTACGCTCAGTCTAGTAATTACACTCAAGTCTGTTAGAGGAGGAGCCGAGAATAAGGCTTTCCAGCCTTTCCTTTCCTTCTTCTCCTTTGGATCTTTTATGTCACTTTTTGAGAATGTTCAGTTTCCCCTGAATGTTAAAGAGACCATCTTTCTGGTATTTAATCTGGTAGGCTTCCTCTATGTCGTCTGTAGCCTCTCTAGAGTGAGGGCTGAGATATCCAGAGGAGCTAGTGAGACCCCTGACCCAGAATCAGATGCAGGCGTGAAAAAATCCTGAGTGGTGTGGAGAATGGGAAAATACAGGCCAAACCCTGAAGGAGTTTTCTGATCCTGTAGACTGGGATTTTCCATGGGAAGAAATTCAGAACCCAGCTGAGGTGGGGAAATACCTAAAAGAGAAGTGCCATGACAATTCTAAGGAGAAAAGGCTCATTGCAATAAGCTGGGCCCTGGCCTATGCTTATCGCACTTTGTTAGATGGCGTAGGGCAGCAGACAGAGGCAGGGGGGCAGGGAGATAAATCAGCTATCCCAGTCACTCAAGCTGTAGCCAACAGCCCAGACTCGAAGCCAGCAGATAGTGAGCCTAAGCCAGCATCTAAACCCATGGCTGTTGCTACCAGCACTAGAAGTGGGAAATGCATGGAAAAAACTAACCGACCAGCGGATGATGATGATGATGATGATGCAGGAGAAGGAACTTCGATGCCTCCTGACATAAAATCAGGAGTCAAAGCAGCAGGTGCAAGATCAGATGCAACTACTGAGTCCTTTTCCCTGAAGGACCTTTGTGGCTTACGGAAGGATTACACCCGAAGACCTGATGAATCCATAATTAGTTGGTTAGTCCGTCTCTGGGATGCTGCAGGCGAGGCTACAATTCTGGATGGCACTGAAGCGAGGCATTTGGGGTCCCTGTCACAGGACCCTGTCATAGATCAAGGAATGATGAGGGGGGCTAATCCACGCAGCCTCTGGTCACGGGTCTTGGACAGTGTTACACAAAGATACCTGTGTGCAGATGATCTTTATATGCAACAAACTCAGTGGAAGACCATAGAGCAAGGGATCCAACGCCTGAGAGAAATGGTAGTGGCAGAGATTATCTTCTCAGATGACGGGACAACTAAGAACCCAGACTTAGTACCATGCACGCCTGTGATGTGGCGAAAACTTGTGCGACTTGGGCCACATGAATATGCTTCTGCCTTAGCCATAATGAAGAGGGATGAGAGGGAAGAGACTGTGCTGGATATGGCAAGGAAGCTGGGAGCATGTGCAGATGCTGTGCATGGCCCAACACATGCCAGAATTGCAGCGGTGGAAACACGTCTGCAGAAATTAGAGGATGAGATAAAGGAGAATGATAAGAAGCTCAGAGAGGAGATTAAAGAAGACCTTCTCCAAGTATCGGCAGTACAGATCAGAGGTTCTGGTATCCAAGGCAGACGTTTCCCAGATGGTGAGAGACGGTACACCCCACGAAATGAGCTGTGGTTCAACCTGTGTGATTGTGGAGAAAACATGGGGAGGTGGGGTGGAAAACCTACTGCTGTTCTGGCATGACGGGTGCGTGAATTCAAAGAAGCCACCAGAACGAAAGCAGCTCCAGTTGCCCGTAGCCAAACTGCCAGGTATGATGATGACATGTCCAATCCCCTTGAAGGAACATCCAAGACATATGCCCAGGGAAAGAAGGATAACCAGGCTTAGAGAGGCCCTGCCTCTAGCCAGGTAGAGACCAGGGAAAATCGTGTTTTCTGGTCTGTGTGGATTCGTTGGCCTGGCACATCGGAACCACAAGAGTATAAAGCTTTGGTTGATACAGGTGCACAATGTACATTAATTTCATCAAGACATGTGGGGTTGGAATCTGTCTCCATTGCCGGTGTGACAGGGGGATCCCAGGATTTCACTTTGGTGGAAGCTGATGTGAGCCTGACTGGGAATGAGTGGAAGTGACTGGCCCAGAGGCCCCATGTATTTTGGGCATAGACTACCTTCGAAGTGGGTATTTCAAAGACCCAAAGGGACTCAGATGGGCATTTGGAATAGCTGCTGTCGAGACAGAGGGTATTAAGTAGTTGAACAGTTTGCCTGGACTGTCAGAAAACCCATCTGCTGTAGGACTCCTGAAGGTAGAAGAGCAACGAGTGCCAATTGCCACCTCAACAGTACACTGCTGACAGTACTGAATGAATCGAGATGCTGTGATCCCCATCCACAAAATGATCCGTGAGCTGGAGAGCCAAGGGGTGGTTAGCAAGACCCACTCACCCTTCAACAGGCCCATTTGGCCTGTGCATAAATCTGAAGGAGAATGAAGACTGACAGTGGACTATTGTGCATTGAATGAAGTGACTCCACCACTGAGCGCTGCTGTGCCAGACATGCTGGAACTCCAGTATGAGCTGGAGTCCAAAGCAGCAAGGTGGTATGCCACTATAGACATTGCCAATGCATTTTTCTCCATTCCTCTGGCAGCAGAATGCAGGCCTCAGTTTGCTTTCACCTGGAGAGGCGTGCAGTACACCTGGAACCGACTGCCCCAGGGGTGGAAGCACAGCCCCACCATCTGCCATGGACTGATCCAGGCTGCACTGGAAAAGGTTGAGGCTCCAGAACATCTGCAATATATTGATGACATCATTGTGTGGGGGAAGACAGCAGCAGAGGTGTTTGAGAACTAACTTTCCTCATAGAACAGCTTATTAACAAAAAGTAACCTGAAATCTAAACAGTTCTAGTCATGAAACAGGAACTTTTAACTTGTTTGGGACTGCTGCTCAGTTTTTCACTCTACCTTTTGAATAAGATGTATAAATAAGCACCTTCACTGACTTAATGCACTTTTTGAATTAGCAGGATATAATTCTTCACTTTGTTTGATATAATCTCTTTCTCTATATTTCCCTCTCTATATTTCTCCTCAGATTAAGAGTTGATGAGAAATCTTCTCTGAGTAACAGAACATGGTCTAGAAAAGGTCCCAATGGTGCTCACTATCGGTTTGGTGATGAATCCTTCTAATCTTGCTTGCAAAAAGTTTTTACGTCTCTGAAATTTCATACAGGCAAAACACTTTTTCCTCTAAGAGCTGACCAACTTTTGGAGAAATTTATCTGATTAGACTCAAATTGGTACAGATACTATGCAAGTTCCAGGGCTTTATGATGAAGACTGTGAATTGGAATATGAAGTAAAAGGGCAGCCAAGTTTAAAAAAATGGGTGAAGAACTTGGAAATCACATTGGGAGGGATTTCAGGCAGTATTTGTCTCTCTATTGAATCTAAGGTGAGCCATGGGAATCTGGCTTTCAAGGTTAAAATAATCATTGTTTATACTATCCATGGTGCATTGATAAATTGCTATTTTTGCATTAGTTGTAATCTTTTTATATATGGGACTTCATTCCTACATAAGAGGTCCTGTAGTTGAGTCTTAAGTGATGAATTTGTGGGGTCAGAGTGATCAAAGCAAAGGATATTAGGATAAGAAACAGTTATCTGACCTGAAAAAACTTTAAAACCATATTTTCACTACTTGTTATTTGGCTGGATTCGGGTATTTTGTATTTAGAAGATAGTTTATTTCTCTGTTTAGTAATAATCAACCAGTTCTGGCCACTCAGATTGAGACATCTGATCAATCTTCATGGACACGAGCAGATGCTTCTGAAGTAAGAGGGCGCAGATCAAATGAGGGTTTCCTTAGTGAAATGTGTCTTTCTTATATCCTGGGGTGCAGACCTCCAAGATCATCAAGTACAAACAGTAACCTAGCACTGTTGTGTCTCCTACTAAACCATATCCTTAAGTGTCACATCTGCACTTTTTAGAACACTTTCAGAGATGGTGACTCCACTTCTTCCCTGGGCAGCCAGTTCCAATGCTTCACCACCCTTTCAGTGAAGAAATTCTGCTTTCTGTCCAACACAAACCTTCCCTGGTGCAGCTTGAGACCATTTCTTCTTTTCCTGTTGCAGGTTACCTGGGAGAAGAGACTGACCCCCACCTGGCCACAGCTTCTTTCAAGAATTTGTAGAGAGCATTAAGGTCTCCTTTTGGCCTCCTTTTCTACAGGCTAAACAATCCCCGCTCCCCTCAGCTGCACCTCATGTAGACTCTTCACCAATTGCCCTTCTCTGGACACAATCCAGCAGTTCCCAAGTTCCCACTAGATGATGATGTCCAGTCTTCCAAAGCCTTCTCTAAACAAAGATTAAAGCATACTCTGGAATGTTGTCATCATTCTTGCCAAATCTGTCCCTTATGCAGAAAAGATTATAAAATTGAGGTGACACTCCTCCCACACCCATGTTTAAGGCTCTCTCTGTAATGAAGTGGTGGAGGAATTCTGGCTTCTATCCCAGTTCCTAAAGCTGCTGATGTGACTAACTGGAGTCTGTTAAGCAGAAAATGTATGAGACATCTCCAAGAGAAGAGGTGACAATCCAGTATCTCTCTTTCTCCATCTTGGAAAAAGAACAATTTCCTTCAATGCCTTTCAAAGTTGCATTCTAGCAGAAGATATCACCATAGACTTGTGGCATCTGGGTAGTGCAGATGCTATATCATTTCCATAAGAACATTATAGGAACTGTTAACTTAAAAGAGAATGATATTTTATTCCCTTTTAAACTAACAGCCATCCTATTAGTTATGATGTTAAAATGTCTGTTAATTCAGTCTGACGTTCCATTATTTTTTGTGTTTATGTGAAAGCAGTTTGCTGTGCTTTGTAACATCAAAATTAAAGTACAGAACCTGAATCCTTTTTGGAAACTCAGTCTGCATTATGATTGCTTGGAGAAAATTTGGGCTCTTTTAAGATCCACATGTAGACATAAACAATTTTTTTTCTCAGTTTTCTGTGAAGTATCTCATATTTTTGAAAAGGTTCGATTTCTTGAGAAATGTGTTCCCATCTTATGACCAAACTGTTCAACCAGTCTATATTTCTTCAGCAGAATAATAAAATAAGAACTCTATTGCTTTGGCTGTATGGCTGAATACAAGTTTACAGTCTGCCATAAATTGAGAGCAGTGGTTACAAGTTTTCTGATTTAAGATAATTTGTATGATGTTGGTAATTTGTATGAAGTTGATAACAGTAATATGAAAAAGACAGTAGTAAATACATGATTGCCAAGCATAACTGTATTTATAACATTTCTATTTTTAATAAATACAGTTTCATAAAACATAGTGCTAGAAGAAATTACTGAGCCCTCATTGGCAGTTTAGCATGGTTAGGAGTTCTGTCCTGTCTAATCAGAAGCACAATATCAAATAAACAGCTAGATGTGAAAATAGTTACAAATATTATGAGGTTGGGCAGCTTGAGAAGAAATAGAAAAATGTCTTGTAAAGGCTTTTGCAAATAACTTCCGTCATGCATAAAAAGAAAATATTTCAAAAGTGAAAAATCTCTACTATTCAAATCTGGTCCATTTTGTACTATTCAAATTCCCTGTAGGTTTTCTGGGCTACAGTAATCCCATAAATATGTTAATTAGAAAACTGTTGACTGTTTTAACACCTTTCTGTTCTCAGCTGATCCAGGTCCAGCTTTTGGGACAAACAAATCTTCAGTTGTGTTGTGTGTATGTCTTACATAACAAGCAGTTACCCAGCATGTTTTCTTTCCAAAGAAATGTGCGTATTAAAAATGTATGAGGAGTCAACACAGATCTTCATTTTGTTCAAGTCAGCATTTAAGAATCTGGTAAAAGGAATGGAAACCTTCCTTTATTTTCTAGCTCCTCCATCTTGAGTTGTTTAATTATATTTTTCCAAGGAAAAACATTCAAAATATCAAAATACCAGATTTATCTGTCAGTGTACTCTGTACATCCTGTGCTGCCATTGTTCCTATCCAGTTTTGTTGAGCAAGACACTTGCAATAGTCTCTAAGTTGTCAGTGTAGCTTGAGAAGACAGTTCAACTCAGTTGATTACAGAAATAACAGTGATCTGTGTCTGCTTATGTTTTCACATGTCTCCTCATCAATCTCTCTCATCCCAGAGAGAGAGTCATGGGAATATTTTACATTTGTGTTACTGCTTCAAAAAACCAGACAGAACCTAAGAAAGCTCTGGACAGAGATTACTAGATGTGAAAGAAGATTCCAGAAAATCCCTCACAGAGATCCTATGGCCCCAAACAGACTATGTCACCTTAATTCGTCAATAAGAATTAAAAAGAGCAAATAAGCTTCCAACATTGAATAAAATATAAGAAATACCTATTTATGTATATGGGAAAGAAGAAAACCAGCAGAATACATATTTATGACAGATAGGATGTGGGTCATCTTAGGATGGTCACAACAATTCTATTCTTCTTTGACTCTCTCCACCCATTGTGTCTAGAGGGAAGATGAACAGCAGAGCATTTCAGTAATTACAGCCTGAGACCCTGGAGATTTGACTGTCCTGTTCAGCTCTAGTCTCTCCTATAGCTGGTGAAGTCAAGGAAAAATCATTAATGTCTGGATTCCTCACATCAAATTTAGGCACTAATGTAAGATTAGATTGTCAATGGAGAAAAAATGCAAACACTTCCACTGGGTCAGGGATATTCAGATGGGCTGAACCACTGACTATTTATTGGGTGTAAAGATTCCTGTCTTCTGCAACTGAGACAAATGTCTCAAGGTGGATGTGATGTGCTTGGACTTTGGAGAATTCTTTTGGGTTTCTATACCTAATGAGAATGCTGTGAGAATAAATACTTTTAAAAGTTCTTGGCTATGACATTATATACCTTAACTGTAAAGTGATCCAATACGTGGTGATACTCTGCCTTACAGGGACCAGTACAAAGAGTCTCTAATTTTATCTGGATCACCGGGATAAAATAGAAATTTTCTGATATTACTTTCCTTCACATTTGCTAAACATTCTCCACCACACACAGAGACACTTTTATTTGACCTTAAACTGGAGGCCAACCTGTGTCTGCATAGTTTGACTTGCTGAACAGCCAGCATCTGTAGCCAGGGCCTTGCATAACCTCTAAGACCACAGATATTTTTAACTGGATAGGACTCAAAATTTTCTTCTGCCAATTTTTAAGATTTTCTGCCCAAACATCTACCTTTTTTATGCACCATTATCATCAATGGGACTGGCATGGTCCTGGAAATTTCCTGGTATTGTCTAACTAAGTCTGGCATTGCCTAACTAAAACAGGAGAGTTAATAGAGGAGAGATAAAACATCATATATAGTATATTTCTGTAAAGCCTGGATATAAGGAGTCTGATTGTACTGCTGTTTGTGCATTTGCAAGCTGGGAGCAATCCCACTAAATTTAAGAGTTAGATAGGATACAAGTGGTGTTAACTGAGAAAAGAAGAAGGCTCTTTACTTCCTCTGGCCTTTCATAGTCTCTTAATAGTTTTTACATACATATTTGGGATTAGGGCCACAAGGGTTCTGCTAGAGCTAAACGTTTCCGGTCAAAGTCACAAGTGGCAGAATGTTTTTCTTGAAATCAAATGGGGTTTCAAGCTGTACCAGAGATGGCTATTACTTAGAGAAACCTATTTTTAATTACTTAAAAAACAAAACAAAACCAAAAACCAACAAACTCTCAGTCTGCTCCCTTAGAGAGTCTGTGAATATCCTAGATAGAATCAGTATTTAACAGGATAGCCACTGGTCCTCCTTTTAAGCTGCACATCTTCAGGTAACTGCAGAAATAAAGATCTTTAAAACAGATCTTACTAGGAAAAACCCCAAAACAATAAATCCCAGAAAGTAGGGCATTTGGATATTAGTCATATCCTTACTCTGTTTCTTTTCTAGTTTTAAAGCTGAGATTTAATTGTTTGTGCTCACTGACAACCCGATTTTAGACAAGAATAACAAAGATGTGATGACACAGTCATCTAACCCTAGTAGAAAACTATGAAAAGACTGGGGCTAGTTTTGAAGGTAATTTATGAGATCTGCAAAATAAATGGTTTCTTTGAGGTCTAGAATTTAACATGGAGCTTTACCACAGTGAGAATTATCTCACTTATACATGCTGAGAAGTCCCTTGGCTCACTGCAGTTGATAGCTATAATCAAGGAGACTACACTGTAGATATTTCCTATCCCTGAAAGCCACAGCACTGTTTCCGAGGGGGACCACAACATGACCAGACCAGAGTCCATGTATGAGTTATGCCCCCTCCTCTGTTGGTCTCCATCTTTCAATGGATTGTTTGCAATTTGTGTGCCAGCTCATGCTATAAAAAGTCAGACTGCATTAGCATTTCTCTAGTATGCCAACCCTTTTTCTCTCAACAATTTTCTGTAGTTGGTGACAGCTATAACTCTTTGGTGTTTTGTAGGGTATTTTTCTTAGTCCTTATTCTGTTCAAATCCTGAAATTATGCTGTAGCCATTTACAACAGCCTGGTTTTGCTCAATTAAGTATGTACACCACTCCTGTGATTTTAGCAGGACTGAATTTTAATACCATCTTAGCTGGAAAGAGAACAGGATACATCTGCAACGCTGATATCTCAAACAAAAATTACAAGCTGGAAGCTTAGAAAAATCTCGAGCTACTTGGCATCTCCATACAGAAATCATGTTATTTCTTCAGGTCCTTCACCCATTCCCTTCTCTTTCAGAACAACTGGATAGTAGGAGGCAAATTAAAAGGAAAACACCTTTCCATCTCTACCTAGAACCAATCAGAAAGTGAGAGCTTATCCCATCCTTACACTTGTTTTTCTATCTTTCTCAATGTCCTTGGTTAGCTTTTGGGGAAGATGAAATTGCCGCAAACCCAAAGAAATGAGAAGCTGGAACTGCATCTAAAGTTTTTATTTAAGTATTTAAGAAAATTTGCCAAGCAATCTAGAGCAACAAAATACACAGAAACCCTTGAATATTTTCTAGTAGAGATTGACATTTTCAATTAAATGTGTATCTAACGCATATCTAATCCAATAAAACAATCAACATTACTCGATATAACTCATTACATTAATCAGGCTGTAGATATGAACTAGCATTCTTTTAAAATTAGAAATCTAAAAAAATTGCTAACATTTAAAAACCTCTATCAAAAATAAATGCAAGGTTTTCACTGGTAGTCTGTCATCCTTAAAACAGCAATTAAAGCATGTAAATCAAATTTTAAAGACCCAAAATGGCAGGACTGTAAGCAAATGTACTGTTCTAATTCTCCAGTCCTGTATTTTTAACGAGATCTGGGCAAATCAGAGAAGAGCTGGTGGGTATCTCCAGTCTGTTCCATATGAAAAACAATTCTGTTAAACAACACTCCAAAACAACAAACCAGGCTTGATACTCTGTATGACACAATATTCCACATGCCACTTGTTATATGGGAATGCAGACGGTTTGGGATCTTCTAGATGTGTAACTAAGTTGTCCTTGTCATTCCATTGTTTCCATACAATTTATTGAGCCGTGTTATATACTGTGATAGTATATGACACACAGGTTTGCCCAGACTCACACTGTCACCATGCTGAGGTTCTTCATTTCTGGAGAAGGAATGGGACTGCATCTTTTCAAAATTCAACTGCTCAAAGTCTTGGGTATTTCTTACAAGTATCCTGTGGTCCAAAAATTCCTCTGAATGGAAAGAAGACCACTTCTAACACAGTTAGCATTCATCCACTGACACACATCCATATTGCTTAGGGAGTCTGTCCTAAAGCAAACACCACGTGCCACAGCATCTGTCTGTAAGTTCCTTCCGGGCTCTATGGCATATTGGAGCATATTGGCCCTCAAAATATGATACTCTGCAGTATTTTTAAGTTTAGTCCATCTCAAATAACATGAAATTGGTGTTACAGAGCACATATCTCTGTAGCATGAAGCTGAATGTATGAATTAGATGTCTAGATGTGAACTGGTGCAAAGGCTGCTGGCACACTCTTGGAGAGCTGCAGACAGAGGGAAACAACCCTGCCTGAGTGTCTGCCATTCACTTTATTGGAAATTAGGTTAGCTGTGTTTTATTGTCTTTTAGAAAATATATGTCTCCTATCTTAATAGATCAGTTTAAATATTTGACTTGTATTCAGAGAAGAGGACTAGGTTTTTGGAAGAGGATGCCAGACGTATAGCCTTGTATATTTTTAAATACTTATATAAATGCCCAAATACATCCATTAAATTACTTTTTGCCACTGTTGGTTGGATCCTCAGCATCCATTATTTATATCCACATCCTTTAATTTTTTTTTATTGAGAATAAATACCAGAAAAATACTCAGGGCAGCATTCAGCTGTAAACTGTCCTCTTTCTAAGCCTTAGCACATACAAGATTAACTTTGATACATTTAAAAGGTAATCCAAAAATGAATTTGATTTTTATAAACATGACTGAAATCCAAACCTTTTCAAAATTTCATTTTCCTTTGATAGAGTTGGAGTTCTATTTTTTGTTTTTTATCTTGTTTGTGTTTAAATGGTTATATA
Source organism: Setophaga petechia (assembly GCA_024362935.1). Lineage (NCBI taxonomy): Eukaryota > Metazoa > Chordata > Aves > Passeriformes > Parulidae > Setophaga > Setophaga petechia. The sequence continues at coordinate 20,007,290 of JANCRA010000002.1, forward strand.
TTATTTAAAGTTTAGGAATTTTGTGCAGGCTAACATTTTTCCTAGCAGATAAGTATTTTTTTAATGCCACAAAAGCTATTCTGCTCTATACAACTTGCCAGACATCACACTCTAATTTAACTGGGAAAAAAAAAGATTAAATTTAGGATGCTAGACTACAAAAGTACCTCTATCACATTTCATCAACTGTGATAGATGTTTAATTCAGCAGTTTAGACTGAGCAGAAAATTATTTATCTCTCTAACTAGTTAGAGACTTCAAAAAGTTGGTTATTTCATGGTGTCACAGAACAAGGTCTTTTGAGGTCAGATTAAAAAAAAAAACGCACTAGTGAAATACAGTGCAGTACTCTTCCACTCTGAAGCAGATTTTTTTTCCCACAAAATACAGAGTATCTGTTTATCAGGAGGAGAATAACAGCTGCTACATTAAATTGATAGTATTTGTATGTGGAATTGAGAGGAAGACTTCACATTTTTATACCAAAATTCTTCATATAAAGATGGAATATGGGAGATTTCATAGTACGTATTCCAGCTGTTAGTTACATCATGTAAAACCTTGTTTAGCATCTTCCTGAACATGTGATGAACTTTTTTCCGTAGCCCACTAACAGTGATATTAACAGTAAAGAGAAATTCCTGGAAAGCCTCTTAATAAAATAAAAGAGAATTGATATACATTTTACATATCTAGACTTGATATTGCAGATTTATGGTGAAAGAAAGTAAAACTTGAAAAGTCTTTTTCTGAAATGTACTTTGTTTGCCTAACTATTTAGAAGTAGAATTTTCCAACTATGTTTTCTTTCCAAGCAGGGAATTTTTTCCCCATCCGTCAATAGTAAATTTGATTTTCTGTTATTTTGCTTGGAGCTTTTGTAAACACTAAACCACGCCTAAGTTCCTGTTACACGGGGGAGGGCAAACACAACTTTCTGAAGAGCTGTGTTGCTAGCTGTTTATAGAAATATCTTTTCCATAATATTAGTAGAACTTATTTACTACCTCCCTCAAAGAAAGTAGGATGCCAAAAGAACCTTTCCATGTGAATTGGTAACTATCCTCCTTGATTATGTCCTGCTGTTTTCCCTTCATAAATGCAATTTGCAGTAGGACTTTACCTACATCAAAAACGGTAGCCCATTGATGAGAAATCAGGTTACTGCGACTGGATGACTTCTGGTAGGGATCTGATCAAAGGGCCAAAAGCTATCAGCTCAGACAGGCACCTCTTTTCCTTTTGTTTGAGTCTGGAAATGAGAGATCTGATAGCTGTCTTTTGGTCCTACTCGGTGCCACTCTGCTTGACAGGAGATGAAAGGTGTACCAATTATGGCTGCTAATAGCTGACTACTATTTGCACTCATTGCTGTGCTTATCATTACGAATTACATGCTACCCTTTACCTGAAGCTCAGGGAAGTATTTGACTACAGCAAAATTTCAGCTAGCATTGCCACTTAGTCTTTTTTTCCACCAAGAAGACCCTAAAGTAGAAATTCTTCAAAAATTAAATTCAGCATGATACAATCACATGAGAGAGCCCAAGAACTCACATAATGCTAACAGCTGGAAATTTCTTTTAGTGCATAATGTGAAGAGTATTCATCCTGCCCATTAAAGCTGTGAGTACATGCTTCTCAAATACAAATCTGCATGTGTGAAGACAACATGAAAATGCAAAGATATTATATCAATAGCCCTGAATTGTAAGCCTATAATTATATCAATTTGTTCTGGAGGGAAGAAATCACAAGCTTTTTTATTTCTAACTATTAACATGAGATACAAACCTTTTAATAGTAACATGAGTCCAGTAATGTATAATTAGAAAGAAAAAGAAAAAGGGAGATTGAGAATCATTGTTCAAGGCAGCACCCCAGCAAAGTCTTCCAGTCTACTAAGGCAATCTGTCAGTCATTACACTCACACCCAGAATGCACAGCAAATAAATAAAGGGTGTTTAACTCCTAACATGTCAAGAAGGTGGAATACTGAGAAGAGTTGGAAGATATATAGGGAGAAGGGAAAAAGGCCAGTATTTCTGTAAATGTACAAGTAATGGCAAAAGATACATGAGACACTAAAAATGTTTCATTTACCAGTGGCACATGACACATTCAATGACTAGATGCTGTTCTTTCACAAGCAAGGTTCAAAACCAAAGCAAATTCTGATGTCAGAACTCAATCACACACGCATACCCGCACAAACACACACACACACACACACACACACACACACACATTACAAATAGAGAGAGAGAGAGAGAGCTTTTGTGTCTATATGGTATGCTTTTCCCTCAACTCTACCCTCAGGGCATTCTGGCACTGAATTTTTCATGTTATCAGAGTGGAAATTCTGTGACATTAGTGAAATCCATTCCTAAATTACCTCTTACTCCTATAAGAATTCATGCTATTGCCTTCACTAGCAATACTTGTTCTTGAGTTCTTCAACCTAAGGAGATAAAGGTCTGCAGTAAGTTTTTTCTAAAGAGGCCACATTATATTTGTTTTCCAAACTAGAATATCTTAACATTTTGAAGGGTATAAATTAAAATCTGGAATGAATTTATTCTTGTGAGGTTTGTTTATGAGGAACACACAGACCACTTTAGTGACAAACTGACTGTGATGCCAGTTTTACCTGGAATAATTGTAGGACTGTTATGGGAAATAATATAAATTGTTTTGGAACTGTTTGATGTGTACACAGATGTTGTGGATGAAAGAATGAAAGACGTCCACATAAGCCTCTCCCTTGACTCTTGCACACAGACACAGAGCTTCATTCATTTCAGTAGGGTTCCTGAACAGGAATCCTGAATAAAGAATGACTCCTGAGTTTATTAGGACTCCTGAATTCATTAGGATTCCTGAATACAGAGTTCCTGTTTGTGAAGTGTCTGGTCTTAGGCCTGGTCCTTGAATGAAAAGGTTTCTCTCTAGCATTCACTGTACACTGTTAAACCATTAAAGCACGTGATTTCTGTACTGAACTACTAGTACTAACTATTACACAGAAAAAAAAAATTGAGCTTGACTGTGCCTTCTTCAACTCGATCATGCTGAATATATTTAAAAATCAGATGTCATTGTAATATTATTACAAACATTTGTATACCATATGAAACCTTTAGCGCAGAAACTACTTGAGAAAGTGCCTTACAGTAAGACAAAATAATTTTCCTCATCTTTAATAGTTCCAGGTCCATTTAAACCTTGTTTTTACTACCTGAGACTCTTCATGAGGTCTGCTGTTTAGTGTTGGTTTAGTTTCATTATACCTTTTTTCTGGTTTAGACCCAGAAGTCAATAAGTCCTTATTTCCATCAATATCTAGTGTGACTTCTCACAGAGGAAAAAGTCTGAGAACCTGCATTGATTTAAAGATCTGTGTGTATTTTGTGGACATTGTGAGACTTACTAGGGGATAACTGTAGTTCGGAAACCTTTACTGCACCCCCTTTTTAATGCTAATGTCTCTATTCTTCTCTACCAGAGTGTTGTATTTTTTAAAATGTGAATTATAAAGAGAGAAAGTAAGGGATATTTTTGGTCTTACTTTTTTTTCCTCTTGAGACTGCTCCTTTTCTATGTGTGTTCATCTGTATTTAAAAGAGAAAAGAAACTTGCTTTAGGAGGAAAGAAAAAGGGAGGGAGGAAAGATAGTTATTTGGCACAACTCGATAACTCTTCAACCTCTTTAAATGAATAGTTAGTACATTAGACTGATTTTGTAACTGTTTATAGCTACCATAAAGTTTCTTTACCAAGAAATTTTCTATTTTTTTTTTTTTTAGGTATTTCTATTTTAGTATTTTTAGGTATTTGAGAGACCTACTAGTAAAAGAAATGTCTTTTTGATTTACTCATTGAAATCAATAAGAACCGTTGTACATTCCTTGATGGTGTAAAATCAATGCTCTAATTACAGCAGCACCAAGGCTATATACCATATTTAACTTCATGGCTGTAGCATGGCAAAACTAGTTATGAAGCACGTGTGACAGATAAATGATTTCTGACAGGAACCCCATTTAATTTTGCTGTTGTACTCAGAAGTAGCAATTTGTTTAATGGGGCAGTAAGAGACACTCTGAAGTAAAATACACATAATAAAAGCTCACTAATAATTATCCAGGTCCAGGTTAGTTAATTGTGCAGAAGTTGTTTTATTTTGATGAAGAACACACCTACCGGATTACTGCAGTAAATCAACACTGGAAAACAAAGACTCATTTTTTTCTGGTCTTCCGTTACATCAGATCTTAGAAATACTATGTTTCTAAATAAATGTGTCAAAGACATATATGATACAGTATTTCTAATTCTTGTAGATTTCTTGTTGTTAGTGTAATTATGGTTTACATTTCCCATGACACAACCAAAATTAATTTTATTTAATTTTTTAGAAAAAAAAGTTTTAGCTAAAATGCTAAACTCACTGTAACAAATTCTATTTCTGCCCACAGTGTTCATCATGTGGCTATCACATACAATTAGTGTGTCTGACACTGTTGTCATTGTGATTTGTGAAGAAACTTTGTCTATATAAGCCTTAATCTGAGAAAAGCAAATTTTCCTGAATTTTAGGTGACTACCTAATTATAGAAGAATTTAATGATACTTTCAAACTGTTGAGAATAGGATTTTCCAGAGGATAATATTCAGTGGATGGTGGACAGTCATCTTGATTTTTAAATTTGTTATTGGGCTATCAGCTGATCTTTTCTTATATCAGCATTTCTCTCCACATTACTTTGGCATGGAACTTATAATTCCCTGTAATTGCAATGATGTTAGAGAAATGGTTCACTGATATTATCTCTGAAAATTTTCATTCATCCTGAAATATTTTTAATGCCCATCAGGAGTATTAATTACTGCATTGTGGTCTGCTACTTCAGTTTCTGATTATACTATAAATTATTATTTTACCAAATTTTTGTTTCCTAATTTTTATTACTCATAAGTTTTTTCCATTTCACATACAGAAATATATTTGTATTTACACACATAAAAGCATACATATGCATTTCTGTACATTCATATTGTGTACATATATATATATATATTTATGGAGATAGATAGATAGATAGATAGATAGATAGATAGATAGATAGATAGATAGATAGATGTACTAAAGTAGTACCCAATAAAACAAAAATCATGACTTAAAGTCTGGTTCATTCAGGTTGAATTGTCCTTGAGTTTAGGAGTACATAAAAGATTTCTTTGAAGATTTCAACAGCGCCAAAACAGTGAAATTCAGAGTTCTAAAACAAGTTGTCTTCCTTATCAGTCTTATTGCACTTATCATTGCAAAATCAGTGAAGCAGGGGAAAATATGATGCTGTGAGATTTGCAGTGGAGAAAAGTCATCTGTCAGTAGCTGTTTCAAAGTGTTATTCTTCCACTTTCTCTGTTGTTACCTTTTTAAAACTAAATTGGCACAACTTTGCTATAGGAAGGAGTAGAGGTTATTCACCAGTGCCACTATAACTTACTTTTGTATATTTAATGATGGCACAGGTCCATAAAAAATCTCTCTTGAATCTTTTTCTCATTAGAGGGTACAGACACAAAGAACAGTTTTTGATTTATGTTATGTTGAGATGTAACTTGCAGGAGAACCAGTGTTCACTCAGTATATTTTCAGGACATATACAAACATTTTTTGTGAAGTTTTAAACAGAATTGACAGAGTAAAAATAAATAAAAAGAAAGCCACCTCAAAACCTTCCCTGCTGGACAACTGCAGTTGTGTACTTATGCAAATGTCATTGGGACTTGTGAAAAAGTATTCTAATAAAAAAACTTGAAACTGAGTAATTCTATGAGAGAAGTAGGTACAGTTTTATTTCTGGGGGGCATGCACTGATTAATTCTATAGTTTGTGCTGGCTGATTGATTTTGACTTATGTAGGCATTTTCAAGCTACTGAAACTTACAGTCTCAGTGCCTCAAATACTTTCCTTGCCCTTTTAAAAATGTGGTGTCTGCTCCATCAGGTTTAACTCAGACTACCCAAGTAGTTTTCCCTGACTTCATAGAGTCAACAGGCAGATGCAACAAGGAATCAAAGCAACCTGAAAGGAAAAGGGAAAGGAAAAATTTTCCTGTGTGAGGAAAAATCTCCTCTACAGAGTAAGGAGTTAGATGTGAAAAGATAATATAAAAAGTGGAAAACATAGGTTCAAAATGTTTCATAGGTTCACTTGTAAGGTTTAAAAGCTGCTATTACAGTGGTACCTCTTTTGGTCTATTCTGTTTTTGATCAGATAACTGCTGAATAACATCAGAAGTAGCTGTAGGTATTCTGCTTTTTGAGTCAGTCCTATAAAGATTTCTAAGGCGATTTATACCAATTATTGGATCTATTGAGGAAATGGTGAAGCATAAAAATAGCCAGCCTGTTTTTCTTTTAAGACTATCTACCATGTAATGCTGTAGTGAGTGGTTGGATTGTGTCATTACACGCATGAGACTCAAACTGGCTACATGCTCATGCTGCAGTAAAACATCTCCTACCCTGGGCCGTGCATTGGGGTTCTTCTCCATAGTGAGCAGTGTGTCACTGCTAGTAGGAGATGCTTTGAAGGTCCCCCTAAAATCTGCTCAAGTGTTTCTTGTCATTCGAAAGCAGAAGTTAAAATCAAGAGCCACCCTTCACATATGAAATAGCCACTGGCTTCCTCTCTGATAAGGTGAAAAAGTGAATCCAGGGTCTGACATGACCTTTTCAGCCAGCAGCAGAATTGACCAGAGCTTCTGCCTCCTCTTGGATCACTTGAGGTGAAGCATCTGCTGTCCCCTGAAGGTACATTTGTCCCCACTGACTAGAGAACCCTACCTCACAATAAAAGAAGAGAAAAATAAACACAGTTTTGTGTTTTGACTTAACAAGGTGGGGATGCTACTAATTCCAGCTAAGATCTAAATTTAGCTGCAGATATGACAGTAGTGGGTAAGTACAGAGTTACAGATGTACAGGCAAAAGACCAGGGCCAAAACACAGCATAGCGTGCCCTGTAAGCATGAACTGTGACATTCAGAGTTCAAATTTATGTGGGCTAATTTGTATCTTCTGTCCAGGTTGCTCTCAGTTAACGTTGTCTCTAACATTTTCACCATATAGTGTGAATATTGTTTGAAATACACTGCTGAAAACCAGTGCATTTTCTTCAGTCACTAGTATCAGCCTGTGTTTTGGATTTGTGATGGAAGCCATGTTGATAATAAAAAGACCTTTTGTTAATTGCTGAGCAGTACTAACACAGAGTCAAGGACTTTTCCACTCCTCTCCCCACCCCACCGCTGAGGAGGCTGGAGGTTCCAAAATGTGGGAAGGGGACAAAGCTAGGACAGCTGATCCCAACTGACCCATGGGATACTCCATAACATGTACCCCATAACATAAAAAACCCATGTTTTTTATGCTCAGCATAAAAACCTGGGGGAGGACTTGGAATGTGGGGAACCACTGCTCAAGGACTGATTGGACATGAGTTGGTTGGTAGTGAGCAACTGTTTCCATTTACATGGTCTTGTCTTTCTCAGGTTTCATTTTTCTCTGCTATATTTATTTTACTTAAATTTGTTATAATTGCTATTACTATGATATTTATTATTACTATTATTGTAGTTATTATTACTATTATTATTATTATTAGTAGTAGTAGTCATATCAGTAGTAGTATATTTTTTATTTTTTAGACTTCGTTATTTCAACCCACAAAGTTTTTTCACTTTTACCATTTTGATTCTTTTTGCCTATCCAACCGGGTGGGGTGAGTAAGGGCTGTGTGGAGCTTGGTTGCCAGCTGGGGTTAAATCACAACACCAAACATGCAGAAAGATGCAAGCATGAATCCTTCCCATCCCAGATATTCCATCCTTGCTTCTTTCTTTGAATTTTCTTCTGTTTTCCTTTATTCTACTTCATGAACACAAAGAGCTTCTTCCTCCTTGGTAAATTGCATTGAGTTTTCATGAGAAGGTTTTGATAGCATGAGGGCTACAGGAGTGGCTTCTGTTAGAAGCTTCCAGAAGCTTCCCCCCATGCCTGACAGAACTAACCCTGGCTGGCTCCAGACACTGCAGCAGAGATTCTCCTGCAGCCTGTGATGCAGCTCATGGTGGGGCAACTGTGCTCCTGCAGCCCACGGAGGTCCATGGGGGAGCAGAGATCCACCTGCAGCCTATGAAGGAGCCTACACCAGAGTAGGTGGGTGCCCAAAGGAGGCTGTGACTCTGTGGGAAGCCCGTTGTGGAGCAGAATTCTGGTAGGATCTGTGGCCCCAAGGAGAAAGAAGCCCATGCTGGAGCAGTTTGCTGACAGGATTAGTGAGCTTGTGGGGAACTCATGCTGGAGCAGCTGCTCCTGAAGGGCTGCACCCCATTTGAGGGACACATCCTGGAGCAGGGAATGAGTGTAAGGAGTCCTTCTCCTCCTGAGGAGGAAAGAACAGCAGAGGCATTGTGTGAGGAAAGTAGAGAAAATAGTTTATTCCAGAAAGAAGGGAGGGATGGGGGAAGTTCTTTTAAGATTTAGTTTTATTTCCCACTGTCCTACTTTGATTTCATCGGTTATAAATTAAACTTATTTCCCTGACTCAAGACTATTTTACCCATGATGGTCACCGGTGAGTGATCTCCCCTTGCCTTATTCTAAACCTACCAGGTTTTTGTTGTATTTCCTCTCCTCTGCCTAGCTGAGGAGTGACAGAGAGGCTTTGGTGGGCATCTGGCACCCAGCCAGTGTCAACACAGCACAGAAGTGCACGCAGAAAACACTGACTAAATTGACCACAAGCTTGACAGTGGATTCCGTTCTGTTCTGTTTGTCATGCCAAAGTCCTCAGACTAAAATCAGACATGTTTCATACATACCTAATTTCAGGAGCATTTTTGCTACATTTATCTGTGTCTTTATGCCACCATCTTTTGTTCTTGGTTATAGATTGAAGCTGAATTTAGAGATGGAGGTAGAGGTCTGAAACACAGTAAATTCCAGCAATGTTGGGAAAGGTGGGCTGCTGTGTAAAAGAAACAGGCCTTGAATTCATCCCTTACTGTTTATCAGAGAATCCACATCTGAGATCACTCTGAAATCTAAACTGTACTGAACACATACTTCACTAATTACATTGGTCACAGGACAACTTATATATAAACTGCTGCTAAATAACCTGCAAGGTTTTTAGGGAGAAATTATATCTCTTATTAGGCTAGCTGATACAGTTCTAAAAAGTGAACATGTCTCAGGCACATAAGTAATCTTTTTGTGTAGACATTCTAATCTTTTGTGTAGACATTCTTAAAGCAGATGGAGAAGGGGTGTATGTTGATTTAGCTTTGGCTGTTTTGACTGCTGTGGTTTAAATAAACTGGCCTCAAAATTTCTTAATGTGGTATTAGCTTGGATACAGAGAAGGCTTGAGTGAGAGAAGGTTACAGCTCCATGTAGCTACAGCCACTTCCATTTAAATCCCCTAAGACCACCTTCAAACATAGCAGCACTGTTAAAGAACTTTAAGAGGTCCTGTAATTCAGTCTGGTTCCTGAGAGTCATTCTATTATGATATCAAATTATGATTTCTACGGGATCATACCAAACAAATCTGGAGAAAAGCCAGAGAAGACTCTGGGGAGACCTAATTGTGGCCTTTCAGTACTTAAATGGAGATTATAAAAAAGATGGAGAGTGACTTTTTGCATGGGCAGTTAGTGATAGGACAAGGGGGAACAATTTTAAACCTCAAGAGGGGAAATTTGTATCAGATGAAGAAGATTTTATTCAGAGGGTGGTGAGGCACTGCAAAAGGCTGTCCAGAGAAGTTGTGGATGCTCCATCCCACTAAGTATTCAAGGTACAGGTTGAATGGGGTCCTGACTAACCTGGTCTAGTGGAAGGTTTGGAAAAATAGGAAAAAAAGGATCATTAATTGTATTAGCTCTGTCTGTATAACATACTGCAGTGCCATGTAGGCAGCTAAGAGCCAGCCAGGAATCAGCAAAAGGCTCTTTCCAGTTCCATAGGCAGCAGACTTATAGCCAGCACTAACACCTGCACAAAACTAAATTTCAGTACACAATCTCCCTCAGACTTTGTAAGAGCACATTTGTCTAGCAAAACCAGCTCAACAATGAATCAGAAATGTAGCAAATAAGAGCTTTGTCTGTTTCCCAAATTACATTCTTTTAATGGAGATTTACATCCAAGAATGCTAGTAATGCTGAAAAAGTTTTTTATTGAATCAAATCCACTTGAAAGTCTGCATACTTTTTAACCTCATATACTTTATTTATCCTCAAAACTCTTCAATCACATTTATCTTGAGAGAGATTTTATCCTTTGAGGATCATTGTCTATGTAGATATTTCATTGTGCATTGTCTAGAAATGGTTAGGACAAATCTCTTTCGTGTTCGGAGTTAGCTATTAGTAAAAGAATTATGTCTTCAGAACACTTCAACACCATTAGGTGTCTGTAATATATCTGATCTCAGTGTCTCAAAAGCAGCAGAAATAGGCAGGAGACCACATTTGTGACTAGTAAAGGACATTGAGGGAAAGACATGAGTCTCTTGGACATTTTCTTGGAGGGAAATGTAATTCAGAGTTTCCAGTCTCCTACCTCCTATTTTTTTATAAACTTTAATCCCATGGATGGCAATAGTTCATATCTTAATTCTATTTTTCTATCAAAATTAGAGCACATATGTCTTTTCTACAAAAATAGATCTATTGTTAATTCACACTGCATTGGACTTCCAAGACTGAAGGAAAGACTGGAAATGAAGCTCTCTTAAAAAATGTGTATGCAATATGAACACGTTGCAAAGAAGAAGGAAGAAAATAAAGCAGTTGTAATCATACACTTTAGAAAGAAATTCAGTAATTAGTAGCATAAAAACAAAATACAACAACTTTTTTTTCCCTGAAAACTAACAGCAATGGGACGTTTACTAAATCTAAAGAAGTAGAAAATTTAAGGTTGATAAATGGAGTGTCTGTTTTTTGGTATAAACATGTAATTAAGTGGTGAATTCCCTTCAATGGAAAGTTTATTAGCAAGGATTTCAGAACTTTCCAAATTGATAATTAGTCTGATCAACATTTTGTATGATTTATTAAATTTTGGAGTTTTTTTCCAGGCTCCAGATTGATGACTACTCTGCAGAGAAATTGGAAGTAAATAATTTTGGAGCCTTTCTGCATCTCCCAAGTAAGACTTCTCTGATCATTTGTGTTGGGATGCTGCATTATGTGACTACATTTCATCAGGCCTGCATATAAATACAAAATAAAAAGATTCACACAACAAGGAAAGAAATCAAAGTATGGGAGGAATCACACTTGTCTGCTAGAGAGCAAGCCCCTGAAGACATAGGAATTCTCCTTTTAGTGGAGAGATTAGGTTTAAACATTCTGCAAACCTGAAATACTTGACAGCAACCCTGAAAAATTAATTGCTTCTCACAAAAGACCTATTGAGTTCAACTCAAAAAAAATTGTTTTCAGTAGGTCAAGAACCTTTTCTCTGCCTTCAGTGTATTTGAAGCTACCCTTGAGATTTTTATGATTTTTCTGGTTTAATCAGAAGATTTTTTTTAAGAATCATAACTATATCTCTAATCTCAAATGTAAGACTTCATGGATGTCTTCTTATGATCCAGATACAAAACTTTAGCACTCATGTCTGAAAACTGGCATTCCTGCTGACTCAAAAAGACACAGACACCACCAGTCTTTTTGCACAAAACTTTGTACCATTAGGATCTAACTTGCAAAGGTGCAAAGATCCCAAATGCTGGGGACTTTATTCTAAATCAGTATGGAAAAATATCAATATCTTACTGATATACACAAAGATACTTCTCACAGTGGGTCACAAATACAATCAGTACTGCAACTACAGGCAAGAGGCATTTTTCAATTAGGAATTGGTTTATATTTGGAAACAAAGGACTTCATGTCCTTTCCTACATTTTTAATTTCTTTAGTTGTAATTGTCCATGACAATTAAATGTGAAAAATCCCTTTTCACTTGTGTTGAACTACTAGAACCAATGAATTGTAGGGTTTAATAATTCCACAGGCCAATGACATATGGAGAAAACTTGGTATTTTATCTGTGTCTCTCCATTCTGTATTTCTTATCGCAGCCCTAATTTTTCTTCTATCTTGATAATGGGAGAAATTCTGGACCTACCCCAGCATTTTTAATAAGACAATGCCAGTAAATGACTGTACTTTTTGACTTCTTTCTTCTCTATACATAAAAAGGAAGAGAAAAAATAGGACAATTTGAATTTTATAACTTGCTGATTCAGCAAGGAATAAAAAAATTACTTGTTGCTTTCATTTAAATCATTTAAGTTAAAGAAGACTATTGTGTCCTGGAATAACATATTCAGCAAAAGCATCTTTTTTATTTTTTTCAACATTGAATATTACTAGGCTTATCAATGATTTTGTCACAATACATTTTTTAATATATTGGTGTATATTCAGAGGAGTTTTAGAAGTGTCATCTATTAATTTCTGTGGCTACTAAAAAAACAATTAATGGATAAAGATTTTTCTTCATTGTCAACTTCCTTGCAATGATTTCACATTCAGTCAATATTGATAGAAGTATATTATAATAATAATGGTGTGGCTAATTAAGGAACAATATTTTTAAATATTTTTTCTCTAGAGATTTGCTCTTATGGATGATTAGTCTTATTTAACTACATTTTACATTGCAAGATAGAATTTGAGATTTAATGACAGCAAGTGGTGCCAGGTTAGAGCTTTTACATATGGTTGACTTAGACTGGAGCACAAACCACAATCATGCACATCGACCTTCCTAAGGTTTATCAGTATTATGCAGCTGTTGCTTTTCCTGGAGAAAGTGCCAGCAAAGCACAATGAGGTTACAGTGAACTCCAAAAAGCAAAAACTTTCAAAGCAAAATCACAGAGCACTACTGCTGAAACCTCAGTAAATCTTATTGCTTATTTACATAATATTACCCTAGAAGTTTTGCCTTAGGATTTTACTTTGAAAACTTGTCCCCTCTGGGGAGTCTCCACAACACTGCCTGTTTCTCTCCAGAATCCACACCATGCTTATAAGTTTTAAGATAGCCAAAATATGGGACTGTAGATGGGGTTTTCACCCCAGGCACAGCAGTAAAGATGACCTTGACAGGCAACAGTTATGCCAACCTAGGTATATTTCCTCCTTTCTTAGGTTAGAAAGATACCTGTGAGTTACTCTTCTCCAGTGAATGTATTGTTCAACAGGTCTGTATTTAACAAAAAAAATCCAAGCAAACAAACCAATTTTACTGAGGTTAGATCCCAATTTCTGAAAGAACTGCCTTCTCAACAGCTGGTTTTTATGCTGTGTGAATGAGGAGCACACCAGCCTGTTTACCCCTGGCTTCATGTTGCTGTAACATTTGCAAATGTCTTGGCTGTACATCTTTCACCTTTCACCTCAGATACTGATCTTATGAACTTTTATGCACCTCAGAGATGACCCTTGGAAATCTAAAATCAGCAATAATTCCCATTCAGCATAATTTATATCTGCGTCTTTTCTGAAGCAGCAGCAAATTCAGTGTTCTGTTTTGTATAGTCATATCTGATTTGTTTGAGATAAAAATAAATTTATTGATTCTAGGAGGTGCCAAACTGGAAATAACTCTAGAACAATATAGAATTTTTTGACTGTTTTATTGGTTTTTGACTGTTATTTGACTGTTTTATGATTTGAACACTTTTAATTATGCCTGTGTACTGCTGTTCACACATAGTTTTTGAATTTGTGAGGTGGACGGCTGGAGTAAGGCTGAGATGTACTCCTGGACAGATTTAGCCTTATTCCAACTCTAGTGGTAACTTCATTCTGTTTATAGCAGTGTAAACAGAAGTGTGTTCTGTTATATTTCCTATTGTTCATTGTAAGGACTTAAGTTATTTAATTAATGAAGACTATGGTAAAAACTCCTCCCTCTTCGTAGATGATATTTACTGTATTTTTTGTCTCAGAAAGTAAATATATTTCACAGCAGGTAGCATTTATCATCTGTGATGTTGTAAATCAGTGAATTAACTGTATCTTTCATGCAATTAAGTCTCCATCAAGAAATAGTTTTGCTTTTCTAGTCTGTCCATCATCGTATACTTAATTTGACTTTCACTGGCTTTTAAAGATGTCATTTTGCACAAGAAGACCATTCCCTGTAGCTCCAATTTTACAGATTTTACACTTTTTACACTTAAACATTAGAACATTAGTATAGTGGTTTCTGATGCTTTTTTTTTTTTTTTTGCTATAAAATTTGCTTAATATCTTTTTGTGTAGAGAAGGGGCTGCAGAAAACACATTTGGAAAAACATACCTGAGAAAATTTATCACGCAAATTACTCTTGTAACAGCAACGAATGTTTGCTTGTTTGTATGCCTGAGCAGTAAGCTCTAGTTTTAGTTTTTATACTTGGCAATATTGATGATCCACCACTTTGTCATGAAATACAGGTCAGTCTCTCCCTTCTATGTTGAGTTCTAGTAGAAAAATTACTTTGATATAATTTCATTTCCATCATCAAAATTCATTGGAACACCAACAGGAATTGAAATATGACAATACTTCTGTTTACTTCCAAATACGAAACCCATTAGTGATCATTAGCTGTAATTTTAAAAAAATTTCTTAGGCTAATTAATATTCCCATGGTACCAAGGTCACCAGCAAAACATTATGACTTCTTTGTTAAATTCATATCCCTTGAAAATGCAACTTGTTTCAAAAAATAAAACATTTCACACTGATATTATATAGATACAATTCCTTATTAAAATTCTTTTCATGTACTATTAGTGAAACAGACATTCAAATAGAATTCCCATTAATAAGAAACAAGACACAATTCTGATTTTATTTAAATTCTACACAATTTAAAGCTACATTTCAAGAATAATGAAGTGCAGTAAAGCACAAAAAGGAAAAGAATTTCTAATCTACATTTGTAATATATCATTCTATTTTACTGTCTCTTTTGGCTTTTCTTAGAAGGAAAGGTCTTATGATTTAACAGCTATTTGGAGACCTGAACAAAATAAATTGAAAATTGATGCTGCAATTCAGTTCTTACAGGGCAAAGTAAAATCTCTGTTCCCTCTGAAGATGTAGTTTTGCTATCATATTTGCATTTTTTTGATTTGAGTTTTTTCAGTAATTTATATTCAGTGACAGAAATAATCTGTAGTTATGATTTGATTTTTATTTTCAATTTCATGGTGTTAGTTTCTTTTTCCAATTCTCATACTTGTTATCCATGTTGATTTTGTCATAGCTACCATCCTGGAGCTTGAAGTCAAATATTCAGTTAGCTTCTGGTCTGTACCTATGAAGTCTTAATCTCAAATCCACTGGCACTGCTTACTAGCTCAGCTTCTCTTGTTTGATTTATGTTGCTAAATAACCTTTTACTGCTTGTTTTCATTTCCTTTGCAAGGTCTAACTCAGCTTGACTGCTGGAAATTCTCACTTTATCCCTTTACTTTCTGGCTTCTCAAGATGCAGCTTTCTTTGCAGGTTAACTCTTTTTTATCATTTTTTCAAGAATTTCTCCCTAAATCAAAATATGATGGCAATATAAATAATTCTGTGCACACGTTGGATCCCTTCAGCTAAACTTTCATCATCAAATAAACCATGATTTTGAGATAATTTGTGCCCTAGGTTAACAGAGACAACCGTCTCTCCTTCCAATATATTTAGCTAACTTTACCAACAAAGTTCATACCTTCTTAATGAGGTCCTATTAAAAACAATTTGATGGCACATTGTGCAACTTCTTGTAGAATAAGTTGTATTTACCCTTCAACTGAAACTGAATCAGTTTGTGATTTCATGTGATAAAGATATTTACCTAATTACTTCACCCATTCTCATTTAAAATAGAATCCACTCTCCTTTCATTAAAAACCTTTGGTGCAGATAGACATGAAAACTCAGCTGGGATTTTCTATAACGGGGCCAAATTTTGTCTGTTAATAATTGGACTCTGAATACCCTATTTTCCATTAGTTATATTTTAAAAGTATAATTATTAAGAGAGTCTGATGTTCCCTACAATAAAATTCTGGTTTTCATAGCTTATAATTTTTTTGTTCATACAGGAATGTGGACTTGAATTTTCCACACCAGGTGTCTGCCTCAGGCTAATCTTCCTTTTTATTGCAGCACTAGCAACAAATCCAGATGAAAGAGTAGGGCAGATTCCTATGGAGTGAAGTCTGGCCCATTTTGATTACAAAAATTTCCCAAGAGCAAAGGGACTGTGTCACTGGTGTTCCTTTGTAGAAAACAGGAGTTCAAGATCTTGAGAAATTTGTAAAAGGACATGAAATTACCAAGCCCTCTTCTCTGTGGCCACTAAATGCACATTATACCAACAGAAAAATATGAAGAATCTTTTATAGTGAATTTCCCAACATATTCAAGAGCTAAATTAAGGTGTAGAAATGTGCTACTGTAGACTTCACGTTTTCCAGCTTCTTGGGGGTCAACCTGAATGTCAACAAGGCGCTGCATGTCAAATTTTGTGATTATGCTGATACCCTAGTATACCCTAGTACAAAGTACTACTAGTACACAGTAACATTCTTGTGCTTTATGTGTATAGTTGTAAAAGGTAATCCATTCTATTCCTGGCTTTTTTTGAGAGATTGCTACTTGCTAATACATAGTTAACTACTTCAGTAATTTTAAATTTGGAATGAGACAAAGGAAGAAGAGGCTACAAGTCAGCCTTGGAGTATAACCAAACATTACATGTGTGCTTGTTAAGTGAAAATTTCCAGTCCAGTTTGCTATTTGAGGCCATGATCCCTTGAGTAAAGTAATCTCTTGGTATATAATTCATGATTGGTGTAAAAGGGGGCTGAACAGAATTTGCACCAAATGTTTCTAATTTCCTGTTTTATTTTCTATTTGATTTGCACCCTGAAGAACAGTATGAACCAAAGATTTTACTTTGTGTTTTTACTATTCCTGTTAGTCTAATTTTTAAATTCAGTTCCGTTTTCTTTAAAAGCTGGAGAAGTAAATCCTTTTAGCTATTACTAATTGGATCCGGGTTTAGACTTCAAGTTTTAGGCATGAATGAACAGTGCTTTACATATGTCTACTACATGCAGGGTTACTGACCTGAAGGCACTCTTAAATTTACACAGGTCACTGAAGTCACTAATTTGTAGGGTGCAGTCTTGCTTCTGAAGCCTGGTAAAATAAATAGATTCTGCCTGTTACAAAAGTAGGATTTGACTCCCTATTCCCTGCAGCATTTCTTGTAATCTCACACAAATGGTGAAAATGTAAATCTCATATACACTTGCATAAAATGTTCATTACGAGTCAGAAGTACTCAATTTTTTTTTCAGGCCTGTTTGTATGCTGTGTATGGCATTGGATCAGCATCATTTTGTATGGTACCTCTGCACACCTCTGTGAGGAGCAGTCTGTGCCTCTTTACCAGGAGGTAAAGATTTAGGATAAATCTTTATAAAGGATAAATCTTTATAAAGGATAAATCTTTATAAGATTTAGGATAAATCTTACCAGGAGGTAAAGAGGAGGGAATGAAATAATTTTAGATGGGTTGTGCATTTTATAGGGTTTCAGGTGAAATTAATCTGTTCACCAAGAATTCATCTGATTTTAAATTAATCTGTTTTTTCAAAAGTGCATTCCAGGATCTGTAGAGCAAAGTCCACATAATCCTAAATTGGAGGGTTTCTGTCTGACTAAAGCTCTGAATTGACTTCAGTTTAAAGATGAATTACAGACATGATAGATGTGATTCATGCAGTTGATATTGATCTAGGACAAAAACTTTCTGAAAGGTTACATTTACCTATTTGAGATGTTTTTCCTTTACCTGATTAGTGACCAGTGGCATTTGGGTGCAACAGCAGCTCAATCCATATTTGGAAAAATATAAGAGTAATGTTTATTTCTACACCGATTTTCTAGAAATCTATAGACCACCCTGAACTAAAGCATTTTAGATCACATAAATCTGACAAAAATGTGAAATATATTAAACCACACACAAATGTTTTAAAAACATGTTTTTAAAATATTATTAGGTGTTACTCCATTGGAAGGTGTTTCAGCATTAACTTTATATATACTGGCTTTGGCTGATCTTGGTTGTACTTTTTTTTAATAGGTTTTGACATTTTAATTTCCTGGTTTATTGTCATTCATTAAGATTTTTGTTTTACTTTGCAAAATTTAAGTTTTTAACTTTTCCCAAAAATTTTTGTAGTTATAAGTGAACAGCAGGCCCGTTCCATGCATATAATGGGAAATTCTTGGTGAACTCAAGACAAAGGATACACTTTAATCAGGCTCCAGACACTATTGGCTGTCTGTACAATGGAGTGATTAAATTGCAGTCTTGTCAGGAATGCAATGTCACTTCTAAATCTATGTCACTTCATAAATTCTAAAACAAAGCATTCCCTAGTGTGTAGGTAAGCAATTTTTATCTATATATATTAACAGATTATTGTCTGAAAAGTAAACAACGTTTTTTAAATGGTTATTAATAACCTCCAGTTGCAGAGGTCAATAGTTGACCAACAGGCTACACTGTCTGTCTGAAAAAATCACAAATAAGTACTGAAAAGGTGAGAAATGTAGACTCTAGGCAGCATCTCATATGTTTAAAGAAATCCAAAGGATATGGAGGTGAAGTGTCATCTAGCAATCGTTCTGTCTCAGAGCAAGGAAATCAACTTTTTAAAAAAATTGTTCTTGATATGCACATCTTTTAAATGCCTCCTGTGATGTTGGCTTCAACACCTTCAAATGTAGGTTCATCCATTACATAACTTCTGTAATAGAATTTTTTATGCTTGAAGTTTCAATTTTCCTTGCTTGTAAGGAAAGCAATTATTTCTTCTCCCAGATTCACTATATGTGAATAAGACTCAATATTTGCCACTTTAATATCATATTTTGTCCTCAGTTCTCTCTTTTATGGACTCTTTTTTTTCAATCATTATTCATAAACTTTAGAATATTTTTTGACTTTTTTTGTCTTTGTCTGGAGTTCTCTTCTGCATCCCATCATGTTCAATCTATCTCATGTTTACTTCACCAATACCAGATATGAACTCCCTTTCAATTTGTCCTAACAGTGACATCAAGCCTCAGAGGTGACCATATGAATCATTAATGTTCGTAGAAGTAAGATTTCTCCCTTTCTGATAAAACATCCCATCTTTCCAAAATCTGTCTGCCCAAAAAATTTTTCATTCTTTCCTTATGCATTTGATTTCTCCTTTCCATGTTTAGTACTATGTGTATTTTTATATTCAGATCTTTGAGGCATGTCTGTTTTTTCAAATCATCTTGAATTCTAATTCTGTCTTTTGAAATGAAATCCTTCACAAATCGTTGTCATTCATGAACTTTTTACATACACCTACTATTAGTTAAAATATTGAATAATATCAGGTCAGTCTTGTGAAGGGCATTATGTAATATATTCTATCCATTCTCCAACAAGCTATTATCAAGATTTCTGGGCAAGATTCTACAGCAGCATGTGAGTCTGACATCTATTACTTTCTCAGATCTTGTTATCCTGTCAAAGAAATTGAATTACATTGACATGAGTTATTCTTGACAAATTCATGTTGGTGCATTTTGTCTTTAGGTGAATACAAATTGATTGTTTAATAATTTGCTTCAGTTATCTTTCTATCAAAGAAAAGCTGACTCTTCTGTAGTTCCCTGTGTCCTTTTTAACTTCCCATGCTTGTTCTCTGACTTTCTAGAACTTATTCACCTTCCACAGACCTCTGTCATTTCTCCTGCATCCATAAAGAAAGATTTTGACTAACTCTATATGTACTTTGGGGTGATTCTTGTCAAGACATAACAACTTGAATATATTCAACTTATTTAATCGATTGTTACATTTTCAGGCTGGTGTTGCTATATCCTCATTAATAATCACTGAGTTAAGCATCTGGACACAGCATTTTTGTGAAGACTGACCCAAAGAAAATTCTAAACGTTTCGTTCTTCCTTTAAAAGTCTGTTAGTTGCTCAGTTTTCTCATTATATTTGTTTCTATTTGTCACTTTTATCTAAGGTTTTATAGAACTTTCCTCCATGTATTTTATAATTGTAATATATAAGCCATGTTATATTTTTTTTCTTTTTTCCCATATACTTCTGCTACTTATTAGTCTTTAGTTTTAGTGAAGTTTTTCATAATATTTTTACTTCAGTAAGAGCTTAATTCTTTTTGATTCTTAGATGATTCATACCTTCCTATCTCATTATTAAAAGCTACTAATGCAAGCATATAAGACAGTCCTTATATTTTCTTATGTAGTACAAAAGTTTTTAATAAATAAAAATGAACTAAAGAAAAATATTGCTAATTATAAACCCTGTTTTCCCTACTTCAGCTGACGGCCTTAAGCATTAAGATCTTTCCTGCATGCTTTTCATTTGACTTCTTAACTGTTCAGTTACTAACTAGTAAGTGTCCCTAAAATTAACCTTACCTTTTCAGAAAATATTTAAAAGCATAGTTTTATCTTCAATGAGAAAGTTCTGGAACTACCCATACAATAAACACTAAAGGAAGCAACTTTGAAATTAGATATTTAATTGCCAATTACTTTCAATTGCTTTATATTGCTCAAGCTTCATGGTACTGTCTGCAAATAGATTTACTGGTTGTTAGTTACAGATTTATTATTTACTACTAGCAATCTTTAGAATTCAATGTTCTATGTTTCACTTACATGCAACATTCTCCTTATACTGCTTAGGCATGTTTGGTTTATCCTGACCCTGATGAATTTGCTGTACAAATTGTTTAAATGATTATGCACTATTCAAAACATTCCTAGTGAGAAAGTATTACTGAGGCTCTTTAAAGTCTGGAAAGAATATAGATATGTATAAAAAAATGAGCAAATCATCCATCTGCACCTATGAGCACCTTTCCCAAAGGCTAAGGACTATTCTTCAAAGGTAATCAAACAATAAGGTCTTCTATTTTAAATATGTAAATGATCTCTTCATTCTTGTGTCCTTTACAAGATCATTGGTGAAGTTGGAGGTACAGCAGATATAAATTTTAGGAAGTATTAGAATGTTTCAGTCTTTTCTCCTACCTTTCTCTAGCATTTTTGGGAATTGCATTGTCAAGTCCATATGTTACCTAGGGGAGACTAATGTGCCAGCATTTCTCTACACCCTACAGATTGCTTTTAGCAAAAACATTAATACTACCAGATTGTCTCAATTTGTTACTTAATATCTGCATTTCTGTCATCAGACTGTCATGAGCAGTGGTACTATTTTATTTAAAACATTATGTTTTGTTTTTTTCCCACAAAGGAGCAGCATTTGTCTTTGTTCAAAGCAAAATTTAAACAAGTTTCCTTGCTGCTGAAGGTATCAATCCATTTCCCCTTACTTCCTTTCACATGAAACAACCCAGATAAAATCTGAAAAAACATACTTTTACACATTGCCTTACTAATAGCTTCTAGTCCCAATTTTCCTCAGCTGCCCTTCTAATACTCCCTTGCCCCTGACAGGATTACTTTTAAAAACTATAAACAAAATATATAATACATATATATATGGAGTTGACTAAGTGCATCAATAAAAAGCCAAATAGAGCCTCTGTTTCAGAGTCTGCATTTTTTTTTTCCCTTTTGGTTAAAAGATTTTCCATGTCCCTTTCACATGGAACATCCTGCAATACTAACTTCTGGCACTGATGAGGCACTTGGTTGTTCATTGTTAGAAAAGGAATCTGTCGCCAATATCCTGGCTAATATCTCAGCCTGGTAACCTTGTGATTCCTGTTTTGAGTGTCCATAACATGAGCCTTCTTTGATCAGAGCAATTTTAGTCTATAACTTGTGTTTACAAGTCATGCCCTGTACTTGCTCAGCAAAAGCATAGAAAATGCAAATGTATTTCTGAATAGCATATTTGGCTCAGGGACCTGAGTGGTAGTGCTGTATGAGGTGCCAGGCAGGGAGTGCCCTGGGATTCACAGACCACCCAAAGTGCCTCTGAAGAGATGCTTTCTTCCTGGAAAGGTAGGACCTAATTGGTCTGACTCTACAAGTGGAGAAAGGCTGGTGGAAACTGTGCCGGTCAGAAGCTGTCTTGGGGATATCTACCATAAATGCCAGAGTTTTCAATTCTTCCTGTAGTAAGGAAGAGGTCAACAAAACCTCTATCTTGTCTGGAGGACAGACTTTGACCTATTTAGGATATTGGTTCAGAGTCCTCACAAAAGTGTTCTTAATAACAAAGGGGTCCAGGAAGGCTGGACACAATTGAAGAAGGAAATCTAAAGGCACAGGAGCAAGATATCCTTATGCATAGAAGATGAGCTGTTGGGGAAGAAGACCTTCCTGGCTGAGCAGGGAGCTGTTGCTGGAACTCAGGTGAAAAAGGAACTTAAGTTGTCTAGAAGAAGGGGCAGGCAAGAATACAAGGATGTTGTTAGGTCATGTAGAGAGAAAATTAGGAAAGCAAAACCTCAGCTGCAACTGAACCTGCTGCGAAAGAAAATAAAAAGTGTTTATCTAAAGAAGTTAACAAGAAAAGGACAGCCCAGGAAAATGTCCACCCTTTTTTTGGATGTGGGAGAGAACACTGTGACTAAGGATGAGAAAAAGGCTGAGGTACTTAATGTCATCTTTGCCTCAGCCTTGGACAGAAAGGCTGATTATCCTCAGGGCAGTCAGCTCCCTGAGCTGGTAGACTGGGATGGGGAGCAGCTGTACCACCTGCAGTCCAGGAGGAAGCAGTTAGTGACCTGCTGAGTCAGTGAGACACACACGAGTTTTCTGGGCCAGATGGGATTCATCCAAGGGTACGGAGGGAGCTGGCAGAGGAACTTGCCAAGCCACTTTCCACCATTTATCATCAGTCCTGGTTAATTAGGGAGGTTCCAGAAGACTGGAGTTAAGCCAGTGTGGCACCCATCAACTGGAAGGGTCAGAAAGAGGATCCAGGGAGCTTCAGGGTAACCTTGAAGGTCATGGAGGAGATCATCTTGAGTGCCTTTATGCAACATCGACAGGACAACCAGAGGATCGGGCCCAGGGTAGGTTTAGGAAAGGCAGGTCCTGCTTGACCAGCATGATCTTCATTCAGTACCAGGTGACCTAACTAGTGGATAAGGAACACGCTGTGGGTGTTGTCTGTCTGGACTTCAGTAAAGCTTTTGTTACTGTCTCCCACAGCATTCTCCTGGGGAAGCTGGCAGCCCATGGCTTGCACAGGTGCTCCCTTTGCTGGATTAAAGCTGGCTGGTTGGGCAGGCCCAGAGAGTGCTGGTGAATGGTGCCACAGCAGCTGGTGGCTGCTCACTAGTGGGGGTCCCCAAGGCTCAGTATTGGCCAGTTCTGTTTAATATCTATTGGTGATCTGGATGAGAGGATCAAATGCACCTTCAGCCAGTCTGCTGACAACACCAAGTTGGGTGAGAGTGTTGATTTTCTGGAGGGAAGGAGGGCTCTGCACAGGAATCTTGCATAATTAGAAATGATCACTGTATTGGGTATTCAGTTTTTCAGTTTTTTGTAAAATAATTGCTTCTTTTAGGTGGGAAATAGTGCAGATATTTAGCAGCTATTTAGATTTTAAATATTTGAGTGCTATTTTTTTTCTCCTAAACAATGCTGCAACAGATTAACTGCTGTTTTATATTCAGACTTTCCCTCTCCTACTATGCATATTTAATTGAACATACTAGTACTAAACTTATACTTTCAAACTTCAACAAATATATATATATGTATGTGTATATATATATATATATGTATGTTTTATATATAGGTTTTATATGTGTTTTTCCAGTCTTTGTTAAGGCTGAGTTCCCAGTTTCTGTATCATGGTCATTATACATAGCATGCTCCACCCCAACCCTCCATCACTGACAAAAAACAGCACTTTTTCTTCCACTCAGTAAAGAGTCTGGGGATCACCAAACACAATAGAATTTCAGCCCCTCACTCAACTGTTGACTGACCTGTTTGTGCTGTTAAAGCACAAAAATACATCCCAAATGAGACAGTGGAACCCACAGTTCCTCCTTGCATGACTTAGTCCTGAAGAACTACTGTTCCTCTGAGTTCACTGTGCAGTGCCAGTAGATAGTAAGTTTTCCATCCAGTAACTTGTCTCCAGCTTCTGGATTCATCTGGGTTTCCCAGCAGGGTGCCTAAAATCATAATTTCCTTCCCACTATTCCTCCCCATCTCCTCCCATTCTTTGGTCTTAACAAAGTCAAATCCTTCAGTGTGAAGCAGGTGTGTTATACATGGGCTGTTGAACATCTGGCTTATTCTCTGTGGGGGCCAGAGAAGTGTGAAAATCCTGGTAATTGGCAACACTCCAGGAAAGAATGTGAATCACTAGTTCTATAAGCAAATTATTTCTGGTCTTAATTGAAATCCAGACTTACAGCTCTCTCATTCTTCCTTGGTCTCAAAAACTCAATCGGGGTTTTGATCTGCCTGAGTTTAAAGGCAGAGTATGCATAAAATGATTTATTTTATATTTGTTCTAGAAAAATACTCATTTATATCTGTTTTCACACCTTGAAACAATTATGATCCCAAAAGGGGTGGGGTTATATAGAAAATGAGTAAGAGGGAATAAGTAATTTTAAGTCTCAAATACAGCTATACATTCCTGACTTCCTTTGAAATTGTGGCGTGTGTGCATTTGAATGGGTAGTCTACTCTTAATGTGTGACTTTGATCACACATATACATGAAACACCAGTAATTGCTTCTTTCCTTCCTCATACTTTGCACGGCTTTCATCAAATTTTATTTTTAGAGACTTCTATGTGAATCATATCTTCACATTTTCATCCTGCTAGTCCATTGCAGATTTATTTCAGATCAGATATAAAACCAGAGGAATGTGTTTTCTGAATCAAATAATGTTGCAGCTCACATCAGTGAAAGGTTCATCTGGAGAACTTATCTCAAATGTCAGGATGATAAAAATTGAATGGTGTAAATGCTATGGCATTTAAAATAGGTTTTGCCCAACTCTCATGAGCAAGTGGTGAGGTTTTGATATTATCAAACTGTAGCTTCAGCTTTAATTTGATCTTTAATCAAGAATCTCCAGCCTTAAAGTAATGCCCACTTAAACTATTTTTCTAAAATATATGGGTCATGTTGAAGATGTGGCTAGAAATTAAAAAAGAAGGTTGCGTTCCAAACAGAACTTTGATTTAATTCCATGCCATTTCTGAAGTTCTTAATAGATAAAGTGCATAAAATGCAATTCGTAGTGTAAAAGTCAACTTCTGTGGTGAAAGTCTTACTGGGATTCTGCCTCAGAGTTAAGAATCTCTGGTTAGCATTCTTTTTGTTCAGACAGAAAGTAAGACTTAGTAAATTATGTTAAATCATCAGATTTACAGAGAGAGATGTGGTAAAAAAAGTATCTTTTGTTTCTGGAAGATGCAGAATTCTTGCAAAATCTACTACATTTATAAATCAATACATATTACTTCAAAATTATAACAAAATATTTCTTCAAAATAATGACAGCATGAAAAAATTAATCACAATACTGTGTATAGATATGTTATTTAATTTTTGCTTGGTTTTACTTTGCCAGAGGCTTGGTAAGAAAAATGTATTGTAAGTAGAATTCTTTTTATGCAAGTATAATCCTAGAATTCCTAATTTTTAAATAGGATTTTTAGTGGAGCTGCAGAGATGGAAGGCTATTGCTTTCAGTAAATTATTAAATTTTCTTTCTATTTATGAACCTTTGGTAGTTGAAACAGACTTCAAAAAACTTATTCCAACTTGTAACAAATCCAGTGAGAACATGTAAAACCGAGTTTGCTGATTTATGATCTAAGGGCAAGGGGTAGCTAGAATAGCAAAGATTACATCATAGAGTAAAAAAAAATATTTCTGCAACAAAGTTTGTTGAGCGTTTTATATCTATGCATAAGTCTTGGCACAGGAAATTTTTTGGATTTCAAAATCAGTGGCCCAAATTCATCCTTGAATCAGTAAACTTGATGTGATGAATATATTCACAAAAAAGTGTCTGTTGTTGGAGGCAGGATACACATTCTGGAGTACGTACTGAAGTCTTCATTGGGTGTTCAGTTTTTCACCAGAGTCATTTCTCCACTCTTGGGATGGGAACTTTTACTATTGCAGAACCCATCTCATTGCTGTTGGCCAGCAGCATCTTGCAGCCCCCCCTCTTAGCCAGCAGAATTTCACAAAATCTCCGCTTCTGATGGACACAGATGCTCTTTGACTCGACTTTATTGGTCATCAGAGCTTCTGCTCTGATGGCCCTGCAGCCCTTTCTTGGCACCACCACTATTCTACTGGGCTTTTCTTAAATTGTGGGGCTGAGTCAGGAACCACCCAGCCCCCTGGTGACTGTGGTGGCACAAACAGTTGTGGGCCTGCTGTCTGGGGAGATCACTTAGAGATCCATCTTCAACAGCTGAATTCTTTGCAGTCAAACCACTTTGAAAAGGTGAATTTGGGGACAAATATGGCACAGCTGTAGTTCTACAATACTCTTTTCATGTGGCATAGTGAGATAGTGTCAGAGAACACCAAAAGCACATTACATTATTTGTTACCACAATAACCTGCAGTGATACAGAGAATGTAAAAGGTTTACCATAGAAAAAATATATAGACTTTTCAGTAGGAACAAGTAAGATGGTGCTCAAGAACGACTGTTTCAATTGCTTGGATTTCTTTTGATCCATTTTTAGGATCTGGAGATCCCTAGAAGATGTCTTTCATTCCCTTGAGAGGAAAGGAAAGCATTATTACCAGAAACAGATCAGTTTTAGAGCTGTAAGTACAAAAAGTGAAAAAAAAAAAAAACAAACAAGCTACTATTCAGAAGTGGAAAACCAGAAGTCTGGAGATCTATGCTCTTAAACCTAAAAGGTCTTTAATGGCTTTTAAAGTGAAAAAAATGATATTGTGCAGGTCCTAATTTGGATTTCCTTGTGATGTATTACAGTTTGACTGATTTTTCTTTCAGACTCTCATTTCTTTCACACTGAAGAGTTTGGGGTTTTTTATTTATAGCTATGGTTAAAAAAGCAAAAAAATCAATTTGTACTAAGTTGTTACATGATGAAATCTTCAGTGAAAATCTCTGGAATTTAAATTTACATATAAACACATACATTCATATATAACAAAAACAAAGAAAACTTTTGAAGTAAAAATAAAAATAACTGTTTTTTTAAATCATCCAAATGGTACTTCGCAGAAAGTTTTTTTCTGCTGAGCTCAAGTTCTTTTCCTTTAGGATAAAATAATGCTTTCTCTATGTTTTCATTAAGCAGAAAAGTAGAAGAAATCACAATTCATGTGAAATCAAAATATATTATTTGTAGAATGATGCAAATTTTAAAAGCAATCTATTTTTAAAAGATTGTACCTTTGTACAAAACATATTCTGTCTTGCTACACTATTATCAAAATCTTTACATTTCAGTATTCAGGGCAGTTAGTGCACCCTGCAGCATTGTGCTCTAAACCAATCAATTGTGCTGTGCATATGTACTGTTAAAACCAATGGAAACTAGCTTAATTTTACCAGCATGAAACCTCCAAAAACAGGATTCTTTTATATCAATAAGCTATTATACACATTAAAAAAAATTAAAAAGAAAAGAAACATTAAAAAGAAAATTACTGCCTGAATAAATTTGTAAACTGGCTTACTACCTTTTTTTTTGAAGTCTTGTTCTAAGGCCTGTGGCTTTGGTCATTTTCTCTTTTAAAAAATAGGAAGTAATATATTTTGAAAGCAGATATGTACAACTCTGATCTCATACTAATTCTATTTCACCCCAAGGCGTATATTTAAGTCAGAAAAATTAATTTTGCAACATTTAAACTTGAGAGCATGTTATTTTACCAACTGAGTGCAAGGTATTGAAGCCTGATAACTGAGTGCAAAAAAACCTCATGAGAGTGTTCTTTAAAAAAAAACCAGACATCCAGAAAGACAAAACTAGAGTGCATAGTGCATAAGGTTTTCAATATATTCTAAATATTTCTCCTAGTTCAGTCTTCATACGATGAAAATTCTTTTTGGCCCCCAATCTTCTGTGTTTTTAAGTGGCATCTGCTAAGATTTCACAACTTTTGATCTCAGATGAAAAGCAACAAAAGAAAGGTTACAGAAGATCTTAGGGTATGTTTAGGATATGTGAAATTCACATATATTATAAATCAACTAGAATAAAAAAATATTATTGGGATCAGGTACTTGAAATTTAAAAGATGATTCATAGCCACACAAACAGTCCAAATTTCTACCCCTTTGCCAATACACTAAGAATAAAAAACTATTTCTATGTATTATGGATATGGATATTCATCTCACAGGTTTGGAAGCTCTGAGACATCCACAGGACAAAGTCAGAAATTTTGGTGATATTGCTGCTGCTGTATCAATGTCTTGGCAACATCCTTACCCTTGAATGACTTGTATTGAGTTTTTGTGGGAGGTTTTTGGTAGCAGAGGGAGGCTATAGGGGTGGCTTCTCTGAGAGGCTGCCAGGAGCTTCCCCTATGTCCTACAGACCCACCTTCAGCCGGGTCCAGCTGCGCTGAGCAAGGACAAGCGCAAGAGAGTAAATTCACATGAGGAAGAAGTTCCAGATAGCACACAGAAAAGACAGAATTGAAAAGAAGCACCAAAACACAGTGTGATCCCTGGACTGGGTGAAGTCAAACACTGAGCCATGATGGCTTGTGATGCTCATCTCCTGTCACCTGCCAAGAATCTGTCTGGCCACCTAGTGCTAGCACAAGCAAAGGGACGGGAGGTGAGGAGGCTCTGGGAGTTTATGCTGTGAGTGCTGGCTAGCCAAACAATGTAGGTTGAAAGTCTTCTTTGGCAAAAGCATGAATTTAGATTTCCTTCTGCTGGAGGGTAAGCACAGGATTAATTTGGGGTAGGGCTATTATTTGATTAAAAAGATAGTTCAGAAAAAAAGAAGTTTCTTGTTGTTTAAAAAAGAAACTAATTACATGTGTTTGATGGAGAGGGTTTAGTTGCCTGGGAATGGAGATGTAGACTAGAAAAATAAGGTGTGCTTTTAACTGTATTACAGAGAAAACACAACATCGAGAAAGCTAAAAATGAAGGACAGGCAGAAGAACAAAATCATGGAGAAAGGGTCATAGAGAGAAATTAAGCAGGAGAATGGGCTGAATACCTGGATGACTGGTTTAACAGTCAGGATGCCTGTACTTACCAGGTTTTTTCCACTTACATCTCTGTCAAAATGAAAGCGAACAAGGTGTTTTCCTATTTTACTTGTTCTATGAGATTTTATAGTTGAAATGGCAGAGAGATCTCTGAAGCTGGAACATCAGACACATCTCTGATTTTACATCGACCTTGACATTTCCTTCTTAGTTCTAACCTGAAAGAACCTACCCTTCTTGCTGAGGATCTGCACACAGAAATGAAGAAAAGAGTCACCAAAAGCTATCCTTGCCATCGGAATTCAGCTGAGTTTTGGCATACCGACATTGTGGAGTTGAATTCTTAACCCCAGCTAGGTGTTTACAGTCCCTGAGCAATATATAGGATAGTAAGGTGCCAAGGAATGGAATTTACAACAGTCAGCATTGAATGGGACTGAGCATCTAAACTAGCAAGTGGTAAATACTAAAGTGTTTCTGAAACCCACTTTTCTCCTGAGTTTTATGCTCTTCATTGTACCTGTGAGGATAAAATTCACAGCCTAAAATCTTCACATAATTTAAGATGCTGAGTTGTCCTACTGGGCAACTAATATACTTTAAAATATAATGGTGGTAGTAGTACTGTCCAATGGTTGCAAACCATTTATAATAGTCTTTTGGCTTGAATACTCACATGTGAAATGTATCTTGCAGAGGGAGATTAAACCCTTGCTTCCAAGAAAAATGTCCTAGCTGTCCTAGCTATTAGACAGAAGTAAGACTTGTAGCAGTCCTTGGGTCTGAGCCCAGAATCTATGGCTCCCATGTCCAATGTCTCTTCTTTGGGCTTCTAAAAGAACACTTTCAGTATTAATTGGGAAAAAATTACTAAATTTTTAATGTCCTTTTGTGCAGATTCTAGCATGACTAGGAAAGACTAGGAGTGTTGTCCTCCCATTTTATCATATCATGTTTGATGCTTAGATCATGTTCCTGGGTATTTGAAATACTGGTTTGGGACTCCTTCTTCTGCCCCTCATCCTTTCCAATTGTCTATGTACCTTGAAGATTTTCTAGACACTTTGAAGGGAATTTTGTCAAACTGCTTTTGCTTTAAACATCTGTTAATAAATACTTTGAGTGAAGGGACATGTAAAGATTCAGAGTAATTACTTCCTCCTCCTGCCAAAGTAAACTCATCTGAGGTGATGTGCTTGAGGTCTTTACTCACCAGGAAGGCATTACTTTCAAATGTCACATGCCATCTGAAATCTGACACCAATATTACTAAGAAATTATATATATTTAAGAATAGGGATGCCCTAAAAAGGATGTGTTCGCTGAGATTTTTTTGAAATCCTCTGTTCCCTACAAGAACCTGATAAGGTCTATTAAATATGCAAATCTAGGATGAAATGCCAAAGGAGGCTCTCATATATAAAATTCCAGATATCCCAGAACTGATGGAGTTCACACAATTGGTCATTTAGCAAAAATATAAACCATGGAGTTTTTTAAGTTTTTCCTCATAGAATTTTACAATGGCTTGTGTTGGAAGAGATTTTAAAGATCATCAAGTTCCAACCCTGTTATCATAAGCAGGGGCACTTTCCACTAAATCAGGCTGTTCAGAGCCCTATTCAACCTGTCCTTGAACACTTCCAGGGATGGAGTATCCCCAACTTCCCTGGGCAACACCTCAACATCCTTTGAGTTACAAAGTTTTTCTAATCAAAATCTCTCCTCTTTGACTTTAAAACTATTTGTTTTATCACCTTGTCCTATCACCTGCCCATGTAAACAGTCACTCCCCATCTTTCTTCCTTGAATTAGTGAAGGATGCAATGAAATTGCCCTGGAGCTTTCTCTTCTCCAAGCTGAACAGTCCCAGCTCTCTCAACAGCCTTCTTAGGAAAGATGTTGCAGCCCTCAGATGATCTTTGAGTCCTGCTTCGGACCCGCTCCAACAGCTCCATGTCTTTCCTGTGCTGGGGATTCCAGACATGAATGCAGCACTCCAGGTGGTGTCTCTTCAGAGCAGAGTGGAGAAAGAGAATCTCCCTTAACCTGCTGATCACACCTATTTTGATGTAGCCCAGGATGCTGTTGGGCTTCTGGGCTGTGAGTAGACATTTCCTGCTCATCTCAAGTTTTTTTTCCACCAGCATCCCCAAGTCCTTCTCTGCAGGATTGGTCTCAATGTGCTTCTCCCAGTCTGTGCTCATGTCTGGGATTGCTCTGATCCATCTTCATTACCTTGCGCTTGAACTTGTTGAACCTCATGCTGTTCTTCCAAACTCGCTTCTGAGCTTCATCCAGGGTGACATCTGGCATCTTCCCCTGGATGGCATCTCATCCTTCAGGTGTTTGATTTGCTCTGATCATCTTGATGTCATCTGCAAACTTGCTGTACTCAATGCCACTGCCCGTGCCATTGATGAAGATTTTGAAGAACACTGGTCCCACGACAGAGCCCCGGGGGACACCACTTGTACCAGCTTCCACCTGGACACAGAGCCATTGATTGCAACTCTCTCTGTCCATCCAGCCAATTTCTGATCTACCAAATGGTCCACCCTTCAAATATATATCTCCTCAATGTAGAGATATGGATGTCATGAGGGACCAGGCTGAAGGCCTCACAGAAGTTTAGGTAGATGACATCAGTCAATCATCTCACCAGGTCACTTATCCCTGATATGTTGTAGTTGCTTAAAATAGAAGATTTAGCTTCTTTTTTCAGCCCTGTTGAAGAGTAAAGACAGTTAAATATAAAGGCATCTAACTCTGAGGAGCTTAACATATCTGGTATCACCTATTTTAGAACCTAAGTATTAAGGAGGCATTCCTGGTATATGTGCATCCTGCAATATTGCATTATAGCTCAATGATTTGTTTCCTGACTCTCAGATATAAGTGCAACTGCTTGACCTTCCAGAAAGGCACAAGACATTTCAAAGTACCTTAACAAAGTAAACTGGGAAAAGCTGCACTGTAACAATGTATTCTAAAATAATGGTTCACCTTTGGTCTCTACAGGGTGTCTGTGGCACCAGTTCAGCATAACATTTAAATGTATGCAAATGACAAGGATGATTTGCTGCTTGGAGGCATCCCTGGAAACCTTTCCAAAGGACCTTTAGATCAGGGCAGTCTAAAAGGCCCTGCTATTGTGCCAATCAAGCCTTGAAGATACAACTTTGAAAATATTCTCCTGAAATTTCAGCAATCTTCAGTATAATTAGAACTTTGTCTGCATGTATTTATTCCCCCCCTTCTCCTTTCTGTGGATTTTTTTCATGGGTTGTTTGTTGTCAGGCTATTACATATTCACAGCATGCATCAGCCTGACCACAAAAAGGCTCTTTTACCACAAAGGTTGGGTGCTCTTCTCCCTAAACATTGTTGAAGCTTGGTACATATTTATAGAGGAGTACATTTGTAGCTCAATGGTAGCATCTTCCCTCTGCAGAAACCTTAACCCACCTGAATTTACTGGGAACCTGCAAGTTTGCCTCAGCTGTTGTGTAATTCCCTGCAGACTGTTTTGATACTTGCATGTTTCTTCTCTTTTAAGATAGACAAATGAAATCAGAATGAAAATTGCACCCACTGTCCTAGAAAGCACTGTGAACTTGAGATGTGTGTGGGGCAGAAAGGGAATGTGTTTCCAAACTGGTTCCCAAGGCAGAGTTGCTCATCATGCTGTTATGACTAATTTTCTGGGCGAGCATGAACTAAACAGCTTTTGCATCATGAAGAGGAAAACAGTTAAGCACTTGCAGTATTGCTCTGTGTGGTGGGCTGCACTGGTGAACTCTTTTCCTCCAGATATGCAGATATGAATAGTTTTTCTCAGTAGTTTACAATGAACACATTCTTGTACTTTATTCTTCAGACCTGTTTTGCATATGACAATCTATCTTTCCCACATCTTTCTAAATCATGAAAACTACTAATTTTTTTTTTTTTTTTGAAGCACAGCAGAGCTATATCAGCTGTGGATACTGGTTTGATTGCAAATCCAGAAACCACAATAAAGGCTGTTTTCCTTACATCAGATGTGGTGATTAATATGTGCTAGTCTTGGGCTCCAGATTTTTACAGCTCTGTTAATTGATCATGAGCCAGAGCCTGGGGCTGTATAATTAAGTTAGCTGGGAAATTAATGCAGGAAATGGCTTCTAGATTTGATTGGTTTAAAAATCTATGAATATACTTATTTAATCCTTTTGAATTAAACTTGGTGCCAAAAAAATTATGTTAACTATGTCTGCAATTTCATAACTTCAGGGCAGTATTCTTTTTCTGCCTTTGAAATCGGTGATGTTTGCACAAAATCGAGTCATCTTAGACAATCCAGTAAAAGGTCTCTCTGTCCTTTTTATAAGAAAATCTGGATTTCCTGTGTCTTGTGGTGTCTTTGTAGACATAGACATTAGACAAACTGGGTTCTAGGGACTAAATATCCTTACAGCTTAACAGTGAGTTGCTGTGCCTGTGCAAAAGTCCTCTGAGGTAAATCTAACTTAACGTGGGTGCAGCTTATACCAGCACAGCGCAGAACAGGAGCATTGATTCTGTTCTTTTCATCTGAATCTTATGCAGTGTGCCTGAAGTTTGAGAAAGCAGGTATTTTCTTTGTCCCTTGTATTCTGAGATTGAATGAGTCCTCCAAAAAAGATTAGAAATGCTATAAAAAACATCCTTGAAAAGAGGATAAGAAGTGGCTAAATGCTTCCTAGTTCTGAGTTCATGCACTGCTTTCCCATAACTCAGGAAAATAAACAGTAAGTAATTACACTGAAGTCAGAATAATTAAAGTCAGTTCAGTCAGTCAAGATAATAGTGGACACAAGCAATCAAGTTGAGGCTTAGGGAATAGGTGAAGATACCAAGTGTTCTGAGAAAAAGTGTTTTGTTTTGGTTTAAATCTGTAATTAATGTGCATGACTTTAAGTCACACAGTATATCCGTCTTATTCTGTCTTGGGTTATGTTTGTCATGTGATACCACATAAAATGACTGTTACTCAGTAAGTTGTAGGTCTTGACAGAATTATTTTAGAGCTGCTTTTTCTCACAGAATGGAGGGAAAATGGGAAGTGACATTACAAAGCCAAAGGAGAAGAAAAACCATGATTGGCAAATAAAAGTGGAATTAGAAATAGTTTACTCTAGACTTTGTTGCACTTTAATTGTATTCAGACTTGACAAAGAGAAAGAACTTTAATCAAGGGACCTTTAATGATTCTGTATGTGGGGCATTACATATTTTCTAAGGGAAAGAGGCAAGGTAAAATAAAAAACACAGTACCAAAAGTGCATCAGGCTTCAGTAATAAATAAATTCAGACTGAACATAATTGGGGTGAAAGGTTATGGTTGTACAATTAAAGTTGTTATCCTAAGGTGATGTCCTAACATTACTAGCACTGCCAAGAGGCAAATCTCTATTCCAGCTTTTAAAAACAAGCTTATGTCAAGGAGGGTAAGTCTTTTACTACTCTATTTGGGAACTATAGAAAGGCTAGACAAGAAATGTGTTTCTCACCTTCTTCTCAGTTCTTGGCAACATGTGATGGAACAAAGTGAGATGTCAGTGTACACATATCTGCATATCATCCTAAAGCAGCAGCAGATGATGAAATTAGAAAAAGTAAATTCTGTTGCTCTGGGAATTTAATGGTTTTAATGTTAACGCTGAATATGTAGTAAAAGCTTCCATATTCTAAAATTCTTTCAAAATTGATTCTAAGGGTGGAACATGGTAAAAGAAACTTTTTAATCAAGATAAAGTGTTCTGAAAAGAGACCTCTTTTAATGTTTCTATACAGCCTTGCTTCTATCTCAATGAGGTATCAATCCAAACCTTACAAATAATAGAGATTCAACCAAAAAAATCAGTATTTATTTGAAGAAAGCATTTCAAATTTTGAATTCCTATAACATATGCATACTTCAAACAAATCTGACTTCTTCCAGATACACTTTTTTCTTTAGTCAATGGGTTTAACAAAGTAATCTTTAGAAAACAGGAAGACACAGATGACATTTCAGACATGACAAATAGAGTTATAAAGATGAATAATACTTAGGAAGGAGTTGGGAAGTTTGGAGAACAAAACATTAGCAGGGTTTATTTTACTCCTATTCATCTATTTTAGTCCATTGCAAGTTCTTCTTTTGACTGATATACTCATTACTTCCTTTCTGGGAGGAAGTTGAGGTTTTGTTCATTGCCATCACAAGCATTGGCAATAATGGGCTAAACAGGGGTGTCTAATAAGGGCTTGGTTTTCTTCCATTGTTGTTGACTGAAAAAATTGTTACTGGGACAGTTTCTTTTTCTTCCTCTGTGATGTATTGTCACCTACACCTTTATGAAAAGCACAACCACTGTTATTATGCTTAATTCACATTTACCCTGTTTAATCTGTTGGCAGTTCTGCATAATGCACCATTTGGGGGACTCTGTGCTAACTTCTGTGGATGTATATGATTTTCAGAGAATTAGTACCATAAACACACTAGTACCTAGGTATGAAGGATCCCATCCTGCTCAGTCATAACTTCAGCCTAGCATTGTATGAAAATTTCAATGTCAGCACCCAAATATTATGGTTTTCATTATGTGGTTCTGCCGGTAACGTCAACACTGGGGGCTTTGGATCAGTTTTTATTGTGTCCCACACAATTGCACGTTATGTTGTCTATAGAAACATTTCAGGATTGCCTTTCTTCACAGTGGGAGATAAAATTGTATGTAAAATTATGATGGGCAAATAAAAGTAAAACATAAACTCTGATGCTGATATTAATTAGGAGCATCATCAGTTTAGATTTTCCTGAACATGCCTTGAAGCTTGTTTCTGGGCAGACATTGAAATATATAGATATTTCTAAGAGGAATGAAGGCTGTATCTAACACATCCGTTGTGTCTGAGCTCACGGGAATTCAGTGCACACACAGGAAATGTCGTGCAAATCCAACACTCTACACAGCACTGGGCAATATATTTCCGTGGAAAAAATTGTTGGGCAATTTTTAATTTATTTATTTTTTAAGGTAGAAGCTTATAACACTGAACATCATTTTGAGCAAGAATCGAGTGTGCAGTAGTTTACTGATATTATTTTGGTCAAAAATATGAAACAAGTATTGGAACTTAAATCTTATTCACATATATAACTCTAGGAAGTTTTTCATCTTATTCACAGAATTAAATATTCAAAAAATGCAATGATGGAATGCATATCTACACAAATCTATGAGTTTTCTAGGGTTATGAATTTCTGTGAATCCCAGGTCCCAGTACAGAGCAATAAAACACAGGGTGTTAAGACTTTTTGCCCTTTTCATCAAATCATACCCTCTGCAGGACAGATGTGTAGTTCTAAGCCTTTGAGGTTAAAGCTAGTGACACTTCCAGATGCTTGGAGGCATTACTTCAGATCCAATGTGAGTGGCTGTAATATTGCTCCATATCATGTGAAGAAATGTCTGCAGACAGATGAAAGTCAACAGAGCAGTTTCCAGCTCTTCATCTGTACCTGACACACAGTGCAGAGTTGTGGTTTGTTGATAGTTTTGAAGGGGATGCAGAATGGTGACAATGAAATTAAGGTAGGAACCTTATTAAAGGCAAAAGTGAAATTTGTGCAGAAAAAGTGATGCTCCCATTTCAATAGATATGTTTGAATTTTAAGCCACTCGTTGTGCACTGCCAGTTACCTTATTGAGGGTGAGTATCATGAGGGAGGTATAGTGTTGTAGGACTGGTAAAATAGGGGGAAAACCATAATGCATGCATTGAGTAAAGGCAGTTAAAAAGTTGAAACATTTATTTTGAGCAACCGTTTGCAAGCACTTATTTGCAGTGCTGAACAAAAAACCCCAAGACATTACCTTAGGCAAGGTGAAAAACTGCCCTTCTTCTGTTTATCCTAATCCACTCATCATAACAACTCTGACAAGTTCTCTTCCACGACTTTTGTATCCTGAGGAGTTAACAGAAGTATTAATAACATGAATATCAAAGAGTCATTCTAGTGCCTCTGGTCCTGTTGCTGCTCCTTTCAGGAGTGTTGGTGACAGCACCACTTTAAAGCACAGATCCTTGGTGATAAAGCTCCCGTTCAGTTTGATGCATGAGAATTGTACTTTCTGCATTACTGCGGACAATGGAATCATTAACTCACTATCAATCACAGGGCTCTCAGCACAGCCTGCTCTCTAACAAGAAGCCATGGGGCATAAGTTATAAATAGCAGACATAAGTCAATCCCCTTGACCAGTTGTAATTGTGAAAGGAGGATTGCAAACTGAGTTTGGTCATCTGCCCAGGGTTTCCAAAGCACACCAGTGTACACATGGAAAATCAGCCAGAAATGTCCCATTTCATTAGAAAGCTCTGAGGGATGGAACTGGAACTGACCACCTTCTTTTCCTTTTCCAAGTAATCGTTTTAGAAGTCTTGACTTTCTCTCAGTTTGAGGTAGCTTTTTCTGTTGTAACAAGACAGATTGAGTTACTGTGAATTTTTGAAGTATTTTGAAGCCTGATTCTCTCTGTTGTTCCATTGTCTGAGCTGGGAGGCGGAGAGTGAGTGTGTATGGGTGAGGAATAGTTTACCAAGAACTAAGGTGACAAGGCAGAAAATAAATCTGCATTGTTGAGGATACCA
Source organism: Setophaga petechia (assembly GCA_024362935.1). Classification (NCBI taxonomy): domain Eukaryota; kingdom Metazoa; phylum Chordata; class Aves; order Passeriformes; family Parulidae; genus Setophaga; species Setophaga petechia. The sequence continues at coordinate 20,045,289 of JANCRA010000002.1, forward strand.
GGATTATTATATCTCAATAGACACTCAGTCATACGTGTTTTAATGGTAACAGGTTTTTTTATTTTTACATTTGTAGTTGAGTTCCATGAGAGATGTTAAATGAGTGGATCCATACAGTAGTCTTCTCACTTTAGTGATTCTCTTTCATGGAAAGCAAATGAAAGCTATTTTAATTGCCCTTCTTAGAGGGAATGAGATCACAAACAAGATGCAATCTCTTTTTATAGTTCTCTTTGTTACCTGGCATGAAGGGCTAGGATAAGCTTTTAAAAGTAGGCAATTCAGACATAAAAGTGGGGTGGTCAAGGTCTGTGATTCTTCAATGACTTCCACTGACAGCTTTATCAAAATTAAATTGCCCACTCTTCTATTCTGTAGTGGAAATCCTGAGAGAAGGTAGCAGTGAAATAGCTCACTGTTTTCAGCTGAAATGTACTCCATCCCTTATGCAAAGGGATTTGCTCTAGTAAAGGGGTGTAATTTACACCTTCCTGTGACAGCCTTTGTGACTTTGACCTGGAAAGTAAAAAAGAACCCAGGCATACTTATTGAAGACTGCTATAAATAGATTTAAATGCAGAGGCTTATCTTAAGCTTAACAATAAGTTGTCTTTACAGTGCTAACAAACTAGACCACACAGCTTTGTTTTGATTTTTACCTGAAGTATAGACCTGTGTGGTCTAGATGGATGATATCAATTGCATTTGAAAGCCTGATAAAATGGAATGCAGATGATTTATCTAGCTAATACCAACCTCTCCATAAAAGCCACAGTCATTAGTAAACCTTGGCATGTATATATCTTCCTTATTCTTGTGAGTGCATTGTAAATGCTTCTTTTAAATGCATGCATCTTCCTTACTTTCAGGATCTTTTTCCCAGTGGTTGAGAACAGTGGATTATGATGATTTTTCTGCAGTTTACTGTGAGACATTGTAATTGAAGCATGCTCTGCAGATGGTGATGCATTAATCAGTGTTGCATACTCTCACACACACACACACACACACACACACACACACACACACATACACACACACAGACACAGACACATACACACACACACGTAGACACATACACACATACACACACACACACACAGTTCTTCGTGCTGCTTCTGTCAATGGCTGAAAAACTTACTGGTTGGGAAAATATCATATTAAAATAAATGAAAACTATTGTTTACATCTCTAGTGCCTTGAGAATGGTCCCTTCAAACATCTAAAAACCACCCCAGAATTCCAGGTAGCCATGCTGTTGTAAGAGCTATGCTACTCTATGTGAATAATTTAACACATAAGATCCCACAGTATATGACTCCTTTAAAATTGCTGTTCCCTACAACCTGTATTTTATAAACCTATGTGAAGAATAGGCAATACATCACTGAGCATGGTTGCTGCATGCTACAGAAAATGATTTGAAACTGGTTTGAAAGGAAATTTGAAGAATAAATGTAATGAGGAAAGTCATAGGGATATTAATATGCTCATATTTAGTGAGAAACATTTTCTTAAAGCTCCCTGGTTGGCAACATGCACTAGATATATGCATAACTTATTTTGAATAATAGACACAAGGAAAAGTTTTCTAGCATTTTTCAAAGAAATATAAAATTCTAATGTAATAAAAAAATTGCTAGAGAGGAAATACTGATTATTATATATTAATAGTGTTTATTTCTCCTAAGTGCCACTTTGTGACACATTCTGATTTCTAAATGTGTAATTTTGATGTTAAAAGGTGGAGTTTCTTAATCTGACATTTCTGAACATTCATTCCACACCTGTGCTTGATTTATTTTGGCCCAATCTTGAGTGGTAAGGACAAGGGAAAGAAGTTGTTTTAATTTTTGTAAGATTTAGGAATTTAATTTTCTCTTGAGGCATATTAGAAAATAATTTTGGGAGGCAAGAAGCATGAATTTCAGGAATGAAACTTAGAAACTTCATTTATTGAAGAAGGAATTTATTGTGTATGAGAATCTTATTGGCAGCTGACATTGCTTATAATTTCTGGTGCACCAGGCTGAAACCCCATGTGTGTGAAGAACAGTAATATAATTGCTTCAGAAAATCAAATTTTGGAAGAAAATTTGTTACAAATTCATCCTTGCATTTACCATTGGGAATGTGAACCCGAGAGTAGGTAGGTCAGAGGTCCAGGGCTTGAAAATACCATTGCACAAAGATGCAAAAACTCATCGTTTCTATATATTAATATTTAGCACCTGTATCTCTTGAAGCTGCTAAAACCAAGTCTCAGGGTAGTGAATTCACTCCTGCTGTACATTGATTCTCTCATGCCAAGCTGAGAATTACTGCAGAACCATAACTCATGGGTGCTTGCAGAGATGACGTGATTCGAGGCACAGAGCAATGGGGCAGCCCCCACCCACCTCGCAGAGCACAGCTACAGCTTGCTTTTTTAGAAAGCCAGCAAGCATTATTTTGCTTATATTGCAGATATATTGCTGATGTTTCCAGCAGAGCAAGGGTCAAATTTTGTGTAATGTTTTGTGTGGTGAGAAAAGAAATATGACTAAATACTTTTTGGTTTTTCAGTTTTTGGATTGCCCCAGAGAGGTCACTGTGACTTTTCTAACTGATGACTTCCTCTCCTTTTGCTTACAGCAGTTTCCTTCATCTCCTGATATTCTCTCCTCCTCTGATTTCCTCTTCTGAGGTCAAACTGCTTCTTTTAAGGTCTTTCCATTGCCAAAGGGAGCTGTTGAAAAGGGAACTGTATTCTTTGTCTCTAGTGTACTACTCCATAGCGCAGATTAGAGTTTCTCTAGCTAACTGTAATTTTCTTCTTGATATTTATGCCCAGGCTGAGCTCAAGACCAGGCAAGTTGTGTTTGTGGTTTGTATAACCACAAGCAGCTGGAGAAGACCTATTAGAAAACAAAGGACTCCTTATATCTGAGCATGTCCAGTGTCTGCACAGGCAACCACAACAGCTTGCATCAGTTTTTCAAATGTAGACTTCAGGGACTCTGAGGGAAACCATATGATATGCAGGCACACTGGGTGTGTTGTGCCCATGACTGCTTTCTGAAACTGGTGCAGACAGCTCTCTTCTGCTTGTGGATGCATTATGGTAATGGCTTTTAACTGCATGGCCACAGACCAGCAGATTTGCAAGGGTAGTGGTGGCCTTACTAATAGCAAATTATAGAAGAGGGGATAAAATATAATTCCTCTCCTAAGACACTTGCCTAACCCTCAGGAGAGCTTTAGTTTCCCGTTTTGAATTCCCCTTTTATGGAAGAGGGACATTTATTCCTAGTATTTTGCAATATCAACACTTTAACTCTGGAGTTGTTCTGTTTTATAATGTAGTTCTTACAGCTCTCACTCTAATACCGTCCATACCAAAATACAGAGCCTTTGGTTTCAAATGATATTACATGCTATATTCCCTCTTTTTATCTTTTTCAACAAAGCATCTAGCACAAATCAAGACTGAAATCAAGTGTATGTAAAAAAAACCCCAAACAACCTAGCAACAATAAAATGGCAGCCAACACATAGTTTTCTTCTAAGTATTGTACTAGAGTGATTAGTATATGAATGAGCCTCAAGTGCCCAAATTTCATGGCTACCACAGCCTCAATTTCTCTCATGAATATGGATCATTTTTTTAACTTGATTTTACAGCTTAGATTGATAGCAGTGATCAAAAAGACTCAGTTGGGAGAGACGTTGAGGTAACATTCTTTTCCTCCAGGTAGTAAGAGAAATTAGCCATCTTAAACTGCCTTTCTGTTCTCTTCTGATGGGAACAGGAATGAATATCACCCACTGCTATTACCCTAGGTGGAAAATCCAAGGGGAGACAAAAGGAGTTTTAAGACAAAAATGTTTGCATGTATTGATAAAGTTAATACTTGTTTTTCCAAAGAGAAAGTTAAAGAAACTCTGCTTTCTGAACCAGTGTTCCCCAAATTCTGCTGCATGAGAAACAGCTACACTGAAGTAGCTTTGAGATAACTAAGCTTGTTTTTTGTCGAGTGTCTCATTATGTAGGCCCTGATAGTTTTTAAAATCTAGTTTTTATATGCTTAGCATAGAGAGAGACCAAAAGAAACCCAATGATCAATTCTATGCAACAATTAGGGAGTTTTTTAACACAAGGTGGACAAAACAAAGATTGATTTTTAAGGCCTTAAACCGATCACATTTTATTAGTATACCTGAAGTCTTTCTTTAGGCTATGAAGATTCATCTGTACAAGGCAGTGTTTAGGTTTCAAAACTGTAACTAAAGTAAAAATTGCATTTTCTGTACATTAGCTTAACAGATGCTATTTTTGAAAAGGAATATTTTATAGTTAAACTACTAGAGGACAAAAAAAAGTCTTATGATTTGGTTTAATTTAAGAAATATTGGTCAGAGATGATTTGTCTGTGATTGTGTAAAGACATTACAATATTTAGTAATGCATAATAAAAATTTCTATAAGAAGATAAAATCATTACTTTTCCAAACATAAGTGGAAAGTAAATACCAGGCATTTAAAACTGTTCAAGTATTCTATAAAACAATTAAATACATTATGCAAAATTATTGTATGATTTGAGTTTACATACAAGTAATTTTTTTTTCTTTCCCATAGGGAAATATTCTTATTACTCAATAGATATATTGTTTGTGTGCATTTGAAAGATATATATTGCACACAAATAAATCATATGTGTGCATATATATGCAGATACATACAAAAGAAAAAACTTATGGAGAGCAATAATATGCCACTTCTAGCATTATTAAAATGAAAAATCGATTTACTTCATAGAAAACATTAATTACTGGGATGTAATCAACTCAAAATACTAGTATCACAGATACTTCTAAGAGACAATAATCTTGTCCTTGATCCTTGGGAACCCCTGCACCTGATAAACTCCTAATAAAAATATACGGCCTACTAAAGTGCAAGTTCAAAGAAATAAAAAAAATAGTACATTCCATCTGGTTTAGAAATATGAAATACTTTGACTAACCACTGATCTAAAGCTTATTGAAGTCAATGAAAGTTAATTGTAATGTAATAACTCTGATGAGTTGTTAATAAAACCTCTAATTTACACTGGATATGTGGACTCTTTTGTTTTTCAAGTACGATTCATATATATTAACATTTGCTGAGTCTTCCTGCAAATTTGCACTTCTATCAAAATGTCTATGATTGACCTGGTTTCCAGGGAAGCAATTGAAAAGTAAAATTAGAATTAAAGTTTTGCTTGGGAATTCTATGCACATATTTGGGAGGCCACGAATGTAGCAATAAGTTAAAAAAAAATCAAATTAATTAACATATAATTGAATTTTATAGAAATGAGTGGGTTGCTGAGTAACAATAGAACAAAAGATTGTTAAAAGTAAAACAAAATAACATCAGTCTATTAAATCTAATATCTTTTCAAAGCTAGAGTGCCATTTTCAGACCTAGCTAGAAAGGTTATCCTGATGAGACTGAAATACAACTGTCTGTGGGCATATATATATATATATATATTTTAAGAAACAGAAATAAAATGAGACATGGAATGCTATGAATGTGTATCAAAATCCACTTTCAGACAGATTTTCTTGTAGAAAACTATACCTCATGTTTCATATTGCAACAGAATGAAAGCAAAGTTTGAAATAACGGTATGTCCCATGAAATGGAATTCTACTTTTAGTCTAAATCTGTCAATTTCCATGTTAGTTAGATCTTCATCTTCAAGCAAAGTATAAGATAGGAAGCACTCTCAGAAGCCCTAACTTCTCTCTGGACATTTTAAAATATAAAAAACATATTTTGCTTGATAGTGTGTTGTGGTTAGATGTGAAGTGTTCAAACATTTACCAGGTGGCATATTTGAGTGGCTTTCCTGGCTGTATGTATGAATTTATGTATGTCTCAGAGTATGTAAGAATTTTTGATGCTGCCTTTACACTGGAAAGTCACATTATCCTTATCATCAAGACTACTTCCCATTAAATTAACAGAGCAACATATATAAAATAGCAACATATATTATATGTCTAAGAATTTTTTCAGAGTTCACATTCCTAGCTTTTCTTCCCCAGATTTGTTGCTGTTATCAAAATGCTTCCATTACTAAAATCTCACTAAAGCATTTTCTTTTTACATTAATATTATGACAGTTTATACTGCACATATAAAATAAAATGGTTTTCTGCATTGGTCTCCATGGCCATGCATGTGATCTATTTAAAGCATCTGTTTTTCAAATTCTTAGAGAACGTTAAAATTCATTAGATTAATTATTTAAATCAGTATTACTAATAAGAGAATGAGGTAGGTGAAAAAATTGAAGAAATTTTAACTTCCATGGTTTTGAGGTTTTTTAATTACAATCTCTTTTTGAAGCTGCAAATGGCGAGTACACTCAATTTCTTGTGCAAAGATTATTGCAATCAATAGACATCTTTCGACTGACTTAGATGCACGTACTGAATACTTTGATTCAGTATTATTTGGTAGCCCTGTGATGCAGCCAAATCATTTTTACGAAAGCCAAATGAAGTCATGAGATTAAAAAATGCTGACTTTGTATTATCTTTGCATGATTCATTTGTGTGGTACTGCAATATAAAGTAATTGAGATGATATGCAGATATTACTCCTCAGAAAACCTTAAAGCCTATTACACCAGCAATATGATACATTTACATTTGCATTTGTAGTGGCTTTATGTGGCAAGGTTTTGGGGGGCAATCTGCAGGGATGACTCTGAGAGATGACACCAGAAATTGCCCCCATGTGTGTCAGTCAGTGCCAGCTGCCTCAAAGAGGTAGTTGCTATTTAGAACATCTGGCCAAATCTGAGCCAGGCAGAAACAGTGGGAATGCCTCTGGGATAATATATTTAAGATAAGGTAAAATCCACAGCACAGAACAGCTGGGAAAGGAGTGAGGATATGTAAAAGAAACAGCCCTGCAGACACAAGGGTCACTGTAGAAAGAGGGGAGGAGGTACTTCATGTGCTGGAGCTGAGATTCCCCTGCAGCCTCTGGTGCAGCCCATGGCAAGGCAGCTGTGCCCCTGCAGCCCACGGAGGTCCGTGAGGGAGCAGAGACCCACCCAGGCTCATGAAGGATCCATGGTGGGGCAGATGGATGCCTGAAGGAGGCTCTGGTTCCCATGGAAGCCCACACAGCAGCAGGGTCCTGGTAGGACCTCTGTCCCTGTGAAGGGAGGAGCCCATGCTGGAGCAGGTTTGCTTGGCAAGACTTGTGATCCTGTAGGGAACCCACACTGGAGCAGCCTGTGCCTGAAGGACCCACGGAAAACAAGAACTGCAGATTGTGGGAAGGGCTGACATTGGTGTGGTTCATGGAGGACTGTCTTCCGTGGGAGTGCCTTCACATTGAAGCAGGGGAAGAGCACGAGGAGTCCTCTTGAGGAGAAAGAAGCAGAGGAGAGAAATTCTGATGAATTGACAAAGACCCTCAGTCCTCGTCCCCTCGTGCCACTTGGGGCAAGGAGGTAAAAGAGTTGTCAGTGAATTTGGGCCAAGGAAGAAGGAGTGGAGAGAAGATGTTTTTAGTTTTGTTCTTATTTCTTGTTTTTGACTCTGTTATGCATTGATAGTAAATTTAATTTCACCAAGTGGAGCCTGTTTTGCCTATGATTGTAATTGGTAAGTAATCTCCCCATCCTTATCTTAACCTATGAATATTTTGTCATGTTTTCTCCCTTCTGTCTTACTGGTAGAGGGAAAAGTGATAGAGAATTTTGGTGGGCACCTGAGCCAGAGAAGATCATCTGACCACAGTATTATAATAATATTATATCAGCTTAAAACTTAGTAATGACTTGGCTGTTTGCACTGGGTTAACAAGTTGCATGCAAATCCTATATACTGCTGTATACATTTTTTTTTTTTTTAAATAAGCTGAACTGACAGATTCAAGAGATTCAGAGGTTCCAGTCTGCATTTGTGAAAATACTCTCTGAAGTTCAAATTCCATTTGGAAAGCCAGCACGACTGCATGGATAGTAGGCACTGTAATTATGTGGTTTTCCTTCTGAGAAGTAACGCCTTCTGAGCACCAGCAACTGACTGCATGTGCCACTTAATGGAAGAGGAAATTCAGGAATGATCAACAGCTGGATAATATTGTCTTTTGAGTAGAAAAATGAACCAGAAAAAGCTGTTGGAGAATGACTGAGCCACAACAAACATCAAAGACAGCCTGCTTGTGGTTATGGCTGGGATGACTAAATGAAGAACCATAAAGTAGTAGAAATGGGTATTTTTTTTTTAGTTAGTTTGATTAGGGATTTCTTAGGTTTTTCTGTTTGTCTGTTTGTTTGCTTGCTTGCTTGTTTTCTTTTGTTTTGCTTCAAGAAGTCTTCTACATTATTTTTTACACTTTTTCACTCTCGTAATCTTTACCTACTAAAATGACCATGAAGGAATATTTTTTAAAAGTAAGATTGATTTAATTAAATAATTTTCTTAAAGCCTTTTTTTTTTTTTGTTCCCAATTCCATATTAGATTGCTCTACTGTCTACATGGTCTTTTAAAGCTACTTGGAAATTTCACTTTTTACATGCCATCTGTTTAAGTGTTGCATCTTATGGGAAGCTGTTCATGTTGTCTGCCATTTCATGTCTATTCATGGTTATAAGGGACTAGGTTTTATTCCACTAATCACTCAATTTAAAAAAGTCAGAATATTTCTTCCTCTGTTAGTGAAACAGTTTCAGTTCGTATAGCAAATTCCATCTTTTCTCCCAAAACTAGTTTTTGAAAAAGCAGAGTAACTTTTCACATGGAATAGTGGAGGAATTTAATTGGAAAAGTCTAGGCTAGTTTTCTGGTTTAGAGTTAGATTTCTGGCTAGTGTAAGCCAAGACAGTTTTATTTAAGTTTCAAGTCATCTAATAGTAATAGATCATAAATCACTAGCGTGGTTTTCTCTTCTGACTCTATAATTAAAAAGCATTTCTGTGGTCAAAAGAAGGGACATGTTAAGACATGGAATAAATGGCATAAATGCCACATTAAAGACTGTCACTAGTACTGAAAAAATCTATGTTGGGATTTAAGAAAGAGTACATAATTTTTGATGTTATACTAGCCACTTCATATTTCAATGTGAGCATGGCAAGAGTTTAAATTGTTTCTCTTCCAAGAAAGACAATTTTAGGATACCATGAATTTAAACAATGCATCCTCTCTGATGTGTCTGTCAATTGTACTGTTGTATACATATCTGACTTATAAAACCTGTTATGCCAAATAATACTTTCTCTATTGCTGTAGAAAAAGCATATTTTACTATCTTTTCTTGGAATCTGCAGGACTTCTGATAGTTTAGGTTACTTGCTAACACCATTAGGCACCCTTTCTTTGGGATAATGGATTTGTCAATTTCAGGTTTAACAGGTTTAAGTATTTTCTGTAATGTGTCAACTTACCAAATGGAAAAGATGTTATGCACTGAGAGTTACATTAAAAATGTTCTTAGCTTGAATGGAATTAGCTTGAGTTCCTACAAAGTGAAGGACAGCTTCTGCACCTGTTAGCCCTCACAGAGTGGCTTCCTCTGAGCCAAGGCAGCTTTCTCACCCTGTGAGCTCAGACATCCCAGGGCCACAGTAAGGGCCAAATAGAGATTGGAAGGCTGAAAAGAGGAAAGTGTAAGTCTGTGTTTAAAATACTTATTGTTCTGGAGATGCAGTTAAAGTAAGAAACATCACAAAATAATTATTATAATTTATAGCTAAACAACTGGATTCCTCAGGAAAGGTAAATGAGAAGTGGCTGCAAATGTTTAGTTAGCAGAGCTAACTGCTGTTACATGCCTACATAACTTAGCTCCTTGAGGAGGGAGTGGGAGCTTTGTAGTCTGCCACAAATAGATGCAACCAGTTTTTTATTCTCTCTTTCTGAAAGAACAAAGAATGTGCTGGATCTTCCTTTTCCTTGACCAGGCTGCATAGGAGGAGAGAGAAGTTTATAAGAAGTTCAAAAGGAGCTAGTACTTCCATTAATAGATTTAAAATAACTTCATCTGTGCAAGTAAAATGAATTGGTACTTCCTGGCAGGAATTAATGCAATGGAATCGATGTTTTCAAATAAACATGAATGCAGAGATATGAGCACATGCACATATATGTGTATCATGGTAAACAGAGTTAGCTACAATTCTTTATTGTATTTTATTGGAATTGCTTTGTGATGATGAGAAATATGAGAATATCCAAAGCAGCCTCAGCAACACTAATTTTACTTCACTGACACTTCAATGCAGTGCATGGTTTTTTGTTAAATAATCCCATATTATGCTTTCTCCCCTTTACAGGATGTTTTTATTTCAGAACTTTTACTGCCTTTTATCCTTCCCTCCTCATCAGGGAAAGTCACAGGCTTTTAAACAGTTTCAAAGACTCCAGTAGATTTAAAAAATCTTCATTTGAACATGGTTTCTTGAGGTGGAACCAACCTGAAACTTAAAAAAATGAATGTGGGTTTCTGCTTCAGTGCTGGAAATCTCCGTACAAATTCATCAGTGAGTTTAGTTAACTTCCTGTACACCATAAATCAAGGCTGAAAGCTTCAGTATTTGAATGTGAAATATTGGTTAATGACATGTACAAATTAAAGATAGGGCTCAGCCTAATTAAAAAAATACAAATTACTGAAACAGTTAGGATTTTGGTGGCCATTTTTGTTCAGAACTAGGTGCAGTGAGGGTCCAGGACTTTTTAATTTTCTCAAATACCTCTAGCCCTTAGAGTGTCTTAGGCAGATATGATGAAGAGAGAGCAAATGGAGTACATGGGACTGAAATACTGCCTATTCTTTGGTTTAACACAACTTCCTGCAGCTGATGCCTCCTCAAAATGTGAGGGCTAAAATATGAGCAACCTCTGTTTCTAGTAACACAATATCCTGCTAGCTGCATATTTTCCTTTTACAAGCCTAAATTACTTTATATTAAATGAGAATTGTAATGACACAGTAGCATAATTGAGGCAATGTGCATAAAAAGGGGAAATGACAAACATTTCTATTATATTTTAAAATAATAGCACTTCAAAGAGCTGAAAAAAATATGTGCATAATGTTAAGACAGAACTGATGACAGAAGGTCATAAGTTGTCATTGTATACTAAACATTGTATTCAGTCCAAACAACCTCATATTCAAATGTGGTGACAAGTTCTAAATCTCCAACTGTGAGATTAATATAGAAAAGGACTTAGGCATGGAAATAACTGCAAAATATGTGATGAAAGAGTGTTTTTTTCAATTCAGCTAAATATATTTTTGTTGTCTAACTAATTTATTTATCTATAGTCCATTGAGTAGGATTACATAAAGTTTTCCAACCAAATTTCTTTTTTTTGGCAGAAATTTAAATAAAAATGGTTTTGTTTTGGTAGGTCTTTTTTGTTTGTTTTTTGTTTCTTTGCTTGTTTGCTTTTTACTAGCTGTCTTTGCTAGCTTGTTGCTAGTCTTTAAGAATGATCTCATTGCAGTTGACACTGTTGATATTAATGTGAAAAACTGTTCTGGTCATGATCCGGTCCATATTTTTGTCTCCAGTGGTGGCTATGAACAAAAGAGATAGTGTACACATACTTGTTAGAGTTCTCCAGATCTACTTCTGGCTGCAGGAAGGACTTTGCCTTTTGATCAGCCTTGCTCCTTGGGATCTCATTCGGGGACACCTTGTTTTCAAGTAGTCTGTGACTGGTCAACCCCAATCTGCTCAATCCGGCTGTTATCTCTGCTCGGGCACGCGCAGGATGGTTTGGGGCAGCCCGTGGATCAAAGGACGAGTCTGGACTCTTCAATGCTTCGGTCTTCAGAATGTTTATTAATTTTTATCTTACAGAGATTTTCCTTTCTGCCAGCTGGGGTCTGACCAGCAAGGCAGCCAAGGGCACTCTAACCGCCCTCGGGGCAGTCGTGTCTTTTTATAACAAAAACTATGTATATCATATTTACTTTTTATTCCCGATATCTTTTACCTTTATTGACAAGTGCACCTTCACTATAAACCAATCCTTAAGTGCCAGCATCACCACGGAAGATGGAGGACAAGAAGAAGAAAGAAGAAGCATGAGACACGCCCCCATTCCTCCATCTTGTCTCCATAACCCCTCTGTACAGAGATATAACCCCCCTGTACAGAGATATAACACCCCTGTACAGTAATCTTAAAATACATATTTTACTCTGAAAATATATAATCTCTCCACTACTTAAACAGTGGTCATTCTCACGTTCTCATACGCATCCTCTGCAGGGTCAAAGTCTAGCTACCAAGAATTCTTAGCAAAATTCCGGGACCTCCGAGCCTCCCATGGGTTCTCTTGGTGATTCTGGATATCAGGAGCGATATTCTGAGCTCCCACACCAATCCACCCACATCAGTCACAGGTTTGAAACCCTCTTTTGTGGCCTCCTTAAAACTGTTTGTTCTCCAGATAGAAGAACCCTAAGTTACACAAGGATTCGTTGTGGAGAAGCCATTCCCTGTGCTTGATTACCAAACTCAGCTGGTCACACAGAGAGGCACCTAAAGAGTTGTAGAAGATACTAAACCATAGAAGTACAGCTGGCAGATGCAAGGCAAAAAAAGGCATCAAGATTAGAAAAGAAAAGTGATTCTCAATACCACGAAATTCACATTAATACAAGGGTTTTTGGAGGCAGGGAATTAGAAAGAAATCAACTTACAAGGGAACAGAAGAGAGGTGAGAGAGGGCTGATGACCAGTTCACAGGCTAGGCACAAAAGGAAACTGAGCTTAAAACACAGTGAAAAAAGAGCTGGAGAAAACAGGCAATCAGAAGAGAAGTCTTTAAAGAAAATCTTTTTTGGATATTCAAATGCTCCTGATTTGACCACAGCTGTGACTCCAATTGCTTATTCATTACTGCAGCTCTTTTTTAAGATGACTTTGCTCTTAAGACCACCATTATATGCACTATGGTGCACTAAATCAGGAAGTTAAGGACACTGTATACTCTAAATTGAATGAGATTTTCAAATTAAAAATAAAAAATTAAGTTTTATGTTAGCACGTCTCAGAACATCTATTCAGTCAGATTCTGCAATCCTTTGCTTTTTTCTTGCTGTGGTTATTTAGGCATAAGTTTGGGGTTATTTTTCCTTCTGGGGAAGCTGGCAGGTTAATGCAACTTTCTTTTCCAACTTCTTTTTTTGAAGAAATCTTGCAGCTTTTCTTCAAGACATTCATATTTTAGACTAGCTTGATCATTAAATTCTCATTTCATTCCCGATTAGGCCAGCTTGCTATGTTTGTAGTCACAGTATAAGACAAGTGATATTGTAGGAGTTGCCCATATTTCTAGTTAGTGGAAATGTTTTCCAAAATGGATAATCTGGGTAGCACAAGGAGACTGTGATAAATATTAAAGAAGTCATGCTTTGGACCTGACAGTTTCAAAAGTCTGTAGAGTGTAGAGCATAACAAATGCTACCACTATCTTAATGCTAAATTGAGGGTCTGGAAATTTGTTGTTATGAAGATGATGAAGATTTTGCTTTCAATATCCCAGAAGCAAACAGTATACAGATTGTTCAATACTGAACTGTCACACAGAAGTGAGAAAAAACGTGAATTCATTTAGAGAAGATTTATTTGGTTTGTGTAATAGGGAGTGTAAAACAGTAAGAGCCCAGTTGCCTTGCTGTCACCTGCCTCCAGGGCACAATCAAACACTGCCAGTGAATCAATAGCCTGGGAAGATCTTTTTTCTTTTTTAATATAGCTGGAGTTTAACATGAGGCTGTAAGTTCCCCAGGTGGCAGGGTCATTTGGTCATTAGTGACTTTTCACAATAAACAGTTGTGGTCCTGTGACATGACAACAGTAACTTACAAAGGATGATGAAGAAAAGCAAAGAAATACTAAAATCCAAAACTCTTTAGAAGACCTCCAAGAAAGTCCTATAAATCCTGAGAAACACTAGACAGGAGTATGGCAACAGGAGCAAAGAGTGCAGTAAAAGCCTATTATGTTATTCAGTTGCAGCCTAGCTGGTTTACTTTATAAGGAACTTCCTTAAATTGCTTTTAATTTAAAACAGAGTCTGGTATCAATGCTCATATCACACTGTGTGCTTCAGGCAGAGATTTAAGTTTTACATTGTTGCTTTGTTCTCCTTTTTTCCTTTTAATGCAAAGCCTCCAGATGATCTGAAGGATGGATTCCAACGGGTACTGTGTTGCTAATTTATGAAATCTGTGCCTTTTAGAGATTATTTTGTTGAAATTAGTGTAAGCACTGGTGATGCAAGATAAGAAGAAAGAGCTTTACACTGCTTATGCATTTCTTCTGAAGTTTGAAAATCCTATTTAGAGACCAACTTTAACATGATTTAAGACTTCCAGCAGTGTTCCTGGAAGCATAAATAAGTAAAGCTTGAAGTTGTGAAAGTGGGTATATTGCAGCTTCCTACTTCTTTTTGTGAGTGTGGAATGCAAAAGTGGAACTCAGATTTGACTGAATTTAAAGCTCTGGTGTTTGGCATTTTCTGAATGTGTATCAACAGCATGACCACACTTTAAATGGAAATACTGAGAGGGAAGGAAGAAGAATCTTTGAAAGTGTATTGCTGTGGGGTTGAGTTTACCTCTTCAATAACCATTAAATAAACAATAAATAATTATCCTGAGTTTTGCTGTTAAAATAAATATTCATCTTATTTTTGTTATTTTTGCAGTAAAACAGTGAAGCATCAGCTAAACATTTTCTAAATCTTTTTGTGTTTATCTAATGAAATTATAAATTCTGAATAGCTTACTCTTCCTGGTACCAACCCCTGGGTATCCCTGAACAGAACTGTAACAGAACAGTTATTTTATAGAAGGAGTTAGCAAATGTTAAGTAGCACTAAAAGGCTGCATATCAATGCCATTTGTTACTAAATATATAAGAATAAGGATATAAGTATAAGAAGCATCAGAAGCATGTATAAAAAGCTTCAGCTGCTTTTCTTTGATGATTCTCTTATTTGGGAAGGGTAGGAACAAAAGCTGTTTTATCTTTTGTCCAGCAGGCACCTTTCAGAAAAAAAAAAAAAGCCTTTAAGGAATATGGGGAAAACCTGGCTACTGAATCTCTCTTTTTTTATTTTTTTTTTCCTTCTTTAAATGTGTCCCTACTGGTTTTAGTAAAGTTTCAGCATAAGTTAAATTTCAGGGTTTAGCCTATGGCAAAATACACATAATCATAGTACAAGTGTGTCTTTTGTTCCATTATGTCTTTCTTAGATTGTTCATTAGAATGGTTTGTTTTACCCTAGGAAGTGATTGAAGATTTAGCCACTATTTACATTGGACACACTTCAGGAACATTTTAAACATTTGTTTCATTTTAAGAAGGTGAATAAAGAAGGCCCAGATGTCCTTCTGAATCCAAGATATTTTCATTAATTTCTTAGCTGCTTTTTTTTTTTTTTTTCCACGAGGTTTGAAATGCTTTATTCCTTAAAAATTGCAGCTTGAAGAAATGTAAGAGCATGTACAATGATGATATTTCTGACCAGTTTAACCTTTCAGGACACTTCAGCAAGATTTTACCAGTTCCAGTAATGATGGAATTTCTGCAACAGGGAAGACTCATTTATCCCAGAACACAGAATAATCCTTAGGTTAATGTATTTATCTTGAAGCATCACCACTTTAATAGGTATTATTGGTTGTTTTGAGTAAATAGCATTTCCTTTGTTACTATTTATGTACTTTGAAAAGTCCTTAGTCTGATACATAACAGATGCTTTCAAACCTTAAAATTTTTGTGGTATAGCAAGGGAACCTTCCTGAATTCTACTTGTGACAGTTAAGAAAAAAGTAATAAAATGTCAGATTTGTTTTATAAAATTCTGAATAAAGGGATTTAAGAAGAGATGCTGTGGTTTAGAGTGGACCACTTAACCAGTATTCTGTCTTGCATGTCCTTCAATAAGAGTGACAGGTCCAGCATGTGGGGCAAGCATCCATAATTCATCCCTAATGATTTCCTGGCCTCTGTGCATTTTCAGCACAGGAGATTTCCTGAGCTTCATGATGTTTATTTCTTTACTAACTTCCATTACATAAATTTTAATAGAGTTTAAGAATTGAAAATTTCACCTCTCTGTTGGGTTTAAGTGACAAATTTGTAGCAGTAGAGGGAGGGACTTCATGGGTGGCTTCTATGAGACCAGAAGCTGCCCCCATGCCAGACAAAGCCAGTTACAGCTGGCTCCAAAAGGAACCCACTGCTGCCCAAAGCTGAGCCATCAGTGATATTGGTGGTGACTCTGCTATTTGCATACAACATAAATGTAATGTATGTGATGTTATTACTATTTAACATTTTAGAAAGAGTAAAAACTGCTGTGCAGCAGTTGCAAGAGAGAGAAGCATAATGGTTTTGGCTGCAATAAAGTTAATTCCTTCACATAACTTCTATAGGCCTTTGTTTTGGATTCACTGTGCTGAAAACACACAGTGTAGATAATACAGGCGTGTTTTTGTTGCTGAGCAGCCCTTACACAGCATCAGGGCCTTTTTTACTCTTCACCCCACCAATGAGGAGGCTGGGAGAGCACAAGGAGTAGAAGGCAACTCAGCCAGAACAGCTGAGCCCAACTGACCCAAGGAATATCCCACACCATATGGTATCATGCTCAGCATGCAAACCTGGGGTAAGGAGAAGTAAGAAGGGGATGTTTGGAATGATGGCATTTTTGTTTCCAAGTCACGGTTCTGTGTGACTTTTTTGGGCATGGCTGAACACATGCCTGTCCATGGGAAGTGGTGAATGGATTTCTTGTTTTGCATTCTTCCATGTGCAGTTTATGCTTTACCTATTAAACTGTCCTTATCTCAACCCACAAAGTTTTTTCCTTTTAAGTGTTCCAATTCTCTCCCCCATCCCACCCAGGAGGAGTGAGCAAGTAGTTGTGTAGGGATGTGTTGCTGGCTGGGGTTAAACCATGAGAGTGAAAAAAAAGTGAGAAAAGTAGGAGAAAAACAGCCCTTTAGACACCCACATAAGGAAAGGAGGAGGGTGAAGAGGTGCTCTAGGCACCACAGATTCAACAGAGATCATGAGTAAGAGCAGCCCATGGATGATCACTTCAGAACAGACATCTGCTCTGTAGTTCATGGAGGACCCCACACTGAAGCAGATGGATTTGCCCTGAAGAACTGCAGCCTGTGAAGAGAGTTCATGTCAGACTGACCCCGCTCTGGATCAGGAAAAAAGTGTGAGGAAGGAGGAGCAGAGCGTTATGAACGGAGTTTAACTCCTATTCCTGGGCTCCCTGCACTGGGGAACAGATTGAGGATACAAGAGTGAAGGAGTAAAGGTGGACCTGAGAACAAGGGGAGGTGGGGTTCATAGAAAGTCTCTTTAGTTTTGTTTCTTACTGATCTCTGCTATTTTTAATAGACAATAAATGAAATTTATCTTCTCCAAGTTCAGTCTGTTTTGTCCATGATGGTAATAAGCAAGTGATTTCCCTGTTCTTATCTTGACCCATGAATTTTTTCATGTTGTTTTCTTCCCCCATAATGTTGAGGAAGGGGAGTGAGAGAACATCTGGATGAGCACCTGGTGGCCAGCCAAGGGTGAACAACTACAACCTCCCTCCTCTTTTCCTAGATTAAATAAACTTACATCCATCATTATTTTATTATGTGCTGTTATCACTGTTTTCTGAACTCTTCCTCTTTTCTTACTGCACACTAACTGGTTCAAAGTTTTCCTGAAGTGTCTTAGCATGGATTTTTACTCCACCTAAGTTTCCCCGAGTTGATGAACAACTGTGGTTTCACATTCATATTACTGATGTGTCCAAGGATTAGACTTGCTGTATTCATCCTTATTTTTCTGTTTGTAGGTCAACAAAAAACCTTCAGGTTCCTCTTTCCCCAGCCAGTTGATACATTCCAGCCTAAGGTGTTGCTGTTAAAACATGATCTGAACCTCAAGAAATCTACATAGGTTGAAATCTCAGTTTTATAAATCTTGCTGTGTGAACTGGACAAGTGTTGTTTGACTGACCTTCCTGCCTCAGTTCCCTTCCTGTGTCAGTTTATGATGTCCCTTTAGACTGCCAGCTTTGCAGATTGGGACTGAATGAGCATATGCAATGTCTAGTACAGGGCTGGGATTTAACTTGGGGTCAGTACTACCAATAAAAATAAATCATGTCATATTGGCTTTCTTGGCATTCAGCAAAAATGCTGGTGTTTCTGCTGTTGATGACTGAGAATGGTAAATAAAGGGACATGCATCTATGGAATAATACTGTTCCACTATGCAAAACCACAAATATTTTGCATTTTATTTAGGATGTGTGTTTCTTGAATAATACACAAAAAAAAAAAAAAAAAAAAAAGGTAGCATGATATTTTATTTAGTTTACTTTAGACAGGCAGCAAATGAGAGATGATAGAGGTAACTTAGGCTGGACAGAATACTTCACATCTTCAAAGTGCTATGCCAGTTATAGCTAATTAAATCTCACAGTAGGCAAAATATGTTTTCTTGGAAGCAAACCAAGAGTATTTAAGTAAGAAATAGATCAGAAGAAAAACAAATCACAGGTCAGATAGTTCTAACAAATACCTAATTTTTTTTCCTTTGGTTGTTTGACAAAAACATTTCTTCTGTAATGGAGGGAAAATAATATTTGTGTCTTTTTAACACTTTCTGAATCTAAATTTTTTGATTGATAAGTCATAATTTTCTTACAGTGTAAAATAAACCCTACAAGAACCCTCTCACGTACATTGAGATGCTAGAAATCAGAAAGGTAATACTGAGTGTCTTAATAGAGGTCTAAAGGTTCCTGATGCAAATGGCACCTAAGTCTGTATCATGTTAGCTTGCTCAGTACAAACCAGGAAAACAAGCTCACACTGACTTTGTAAGAACATAAACAGCAACCAAATGAAGGACCTCACTTTCATTAGGAAAACATGTAACTTTATCCACCATAGATGAGGAAAAAGTAATTCAGATTTAGATTTTACAAGATCAGGAAAAGGACCAGAGGTAATTGTATGTTTAACTGACAGGGTTAGCTTGGGCTTGAACCTGTTAAAGACAATTGAAGCTACTGTTTTAATCAATGTTCTTAATGCCAAGCAAGAACTTGTGCTGGATAGTACCAGATTTTCAAGCTTGTTTATTTTCTTTTCCTCATGTGACTGCTCCAGGAAGTGTAGGATCACACAGTTTTTGCTAGAGTGACCATAGTCTCTGAAGTAAATTTAGTCAAGGTACAACTAAGCAGAAAGGTTTCA
Organism: Setophaga petechia; assembly: GCA_024362935.1. Classification (NCBI taxonomy): domain Eukaryota; kingdom Metazoa; phylum Chordata; class Aves; order Passeriformes; family Parulidae; genus Setophaga; species Setophaga petechia. Next base: position 20,064,605 of record JANCRA010000002.1, read on the forward strand.
GTCCTGAAAATTTAATTTGACATTTTGGAAGTGTATTAGAGATACTTTCCTTAACCTTAATTTCTTAATTTCTTGCCTGGAAAAACGTTATGTTGTAGCCTATGAAGTTTTATGTTTGTACAGTTTTCAGTAATCACTCTAGTTTTACACTTTAAGGTATGAAGGAATCATACATCAAACTCACCAAAGAGGCCAAGACAGAGAAAGGTGAACAAAGACTGTTTCAGAAGGGTGAATTGTTGTAGTTATTAATCCTATGAGAATCAACAATGTGAATATTCAGAACAACAAGATGAAATCTTTGAATATACTGCTGTAATTGAAAGCTTTAAATATGGTGCAATCACCATGAAATTCTACACCTGCCTGCTTTTTAAAATTCATCTAAGATGGTCATTTATGGTAAACATTAGCATTTCTAAATTATCCTGATATGTGAGAGATTATAAACAGAAACTTTAATTTAAATTTAAGTGCACCCAATGTAACAGACCAACTTACTGTAATTTATTCACAGGCTTGAGACACTTCCTCACTTGACAGAATTAATTTATGGCTCACTTAAGCTGATCTGATCTGACCAGGAATGTACACTAACCCTTTTCTCTTATTTCATCATTATTCTTATTTTTTCTAAATCTTGAGAGTTTTTCTTTGTGAAAATGAGTGCAACACACATTGGCTGGCTGAACAAAGAGGTGCATTCTCCTTTAACTGAGGATGAACATATATAAAGTCTAGTGGCCCTGCATTCTAGGTTTTCCCCAGTTTTGAGTATGCTTCAAGCATTCAGTTGCTTGCTAATAAATTTAAAATACATATGGAGTTCTTGTAACACCTAAAGGTTCCTATTTTTTATTCTAGAAATAAATTGACTATCACTCTTTTAAGTGTAACTAATTTTTCTTTTATTAATAGTTGTAAAAAATTAAAAATAGAAGGAAATCAAACTAGTTTATACTACTCAGATTATTCTGTAAAGTACAACCTGGCATATATTTCATTATTTTACACTTTAAGATTCCATTAGGAGAAATGGTTGTCTACCAGTCACTTGTGAGGTTCTCTTCAGCAATAAATCCTCAGAAGACATCCCCTGGCTCCAAAGCCCTTGTTTTCAACCCCAAATTATTGTTTAAATGACAAATGATTGTTTACTAATGCTGTCTAACAGTTAGCACTTTTTCAGATTTTCAAATGTCAGAGCTATACTGGAAAACCAGAGTAGTTATCCCATTGTGAAATATAGACAGGGGCAATAGGGAGTGCAAGATTCCTTTAAATATGTAATTTTAAAAAATTAGTTTTTTAAAAGATCTTCTTCAAAGGAACCTGTCCAGAATTTTTTACTGCTGTGTTTTGTTGTTGTTGCATGAAGTACAGAGAAAATATCTCAGAAATTTATTTGGCAGAAATATTAAAATGTATTCTGAACAGTCTTTATAAGAAACAAGATAACAGATAGAAAAGCAAAGAGTTAAGCTTAATCAGTGTAACAGGTTAATTGCTTCTCTACAAGTCATGGAAAAGAGGAGATGGAGGGAAGAATTTTTTTCAAGATGGTAATATGATATTGTAGATAATTATGGGGACTTCTCAATCACAAAGAGCAAGAACAGAAAAGTACTTGTTCAGACACTGAAAATAATCTTACTGGGGATTATTTTAGCCTCCTACTAGGGAGGCTAACATTTCTGGTTGTCAGCCACAAGACTCAACCTTTTGACAATGGACACAAATTTAGTGTGATGGGATATTTAGAAAAAAAAAGTTTCTATGGGTTTTGCTTTAATTTCTATATGAATTTGAAATTCATATAGAATGCTCACTTCTAAAACAGCTTTCTTGTGATGAAAAATTTCAGGTGCTCATGGCAGACATTTCTTTATGTGGAAAGTTCAACAGTGAAACCCACTTTGTGCTCTCTTTGGGGAGTATTCGTGTGATGAGACAAGAAAAAGAAACAGGCTTGGAATGCAAGGAGGTATGCAACAAAATACTGCAATTAGCAGCTGCAAAGCTTTGAATGCCAAATCACAGTTCCAAGAAATTAAATTCTAAGATTTCCTAATTTTTCCAGCTGTTGATAAATTAAATAAATAAACAAAAGGGGGGTTGTATGCCTTAGAGAAGAAAACTCATACGGAACTCCTCGCTCCTGAAATGTCTCATGGCATTATTTCCACTATCTTCCACTATCTTCATTTGTGTTTTAAAATTCAGTGATTTCACATTTTGAAGTCTCTTGGGAATAAATTCTTCCTGATGCAATTTGCCTCTGATTTGAGGGAAGTGTTTCTATAACTTGATAGTTTGTATTTAGCTTTTTTATTATATGTGAGGAGGAGGTGAAAATGATGCCTAAAATATTTTTTTCTCTTTCTTAAAGTTTAATTTTTGGAAATTTCTCTCATGTTTAGAAAGTTCTAAGTCCACCAAGCCAATCTGGCTTCATCTTTTAGCACTGATATCTCAATTACCTGGTTTGAATTCAGAATGGTTAGAACAAAACAGGAGGTGAGGAAACTACTAAACCACTAATTTAAATACATTAATTTGCCTACCCTGAAATGCAAGGATCAGGCAATTACTATTATTTTACATTTCCATATGTTGGCTGGAGCAAAAGAAGAACTGTATTGGTGTAGTACATTTTGGCTGTTCCTACCTGCTAGCATACATATTTTCATGGCTCTTCAGGAACTTTCAGATCAACACTCTGTTTTATTGCATTGCAGGTCTAGCCACTGAATTTATGCATGTTTATGTATTCCTCTTAGATGAAGACTTTGCAATGCAATTTATAATGGAATCAAATTTATAAGTACCATGAATTTAATCAGACAATGTATATGTTGAAGCCATTTCTTTCAGTAGTATAAGCACCAATGAAGTGAGGATGAAGAGAGAAATTTAAAACCTCAACTATCTAGAGGTGTGCTTGTGGACTTGAACAAATTCAATGGATCCTTCTTCTTCCCTGAGTCCCTCTTGAGTTCCCAGTCAAGTTCAAGTGTGTCACATTCATGTAGCTTTATTTTGATATGGATACTTGCACTATTAAAACTCCCAACAAACCAATCAAAAAACAATAACAAAAACAAAACCCCTAGAGAATTATTATATACACCCCCAGCAGGGTATTTGCATTTTACTCATGTGACACTTTTGTTCTGTTCAAGTAGTTTGCTCTACATATTACTGAAGAGCAATCTGTAACATCATAAAACAATAAAAATCACTTTTCCACTGAGAAGAACTAATAAGTCCTTCATCATTTTTATTACTAAATCTTTATTGGAAAAAATAAATTCTGTGCGCTCAAGCATAATTTTACCTTATGTCTGAATGTTTGTTTGTTAACAAAATGTAATTGTCCTTTCTATCACTTCTGTCGAGTGTGTGGGGAGAGCTTCTCCCTGCCATCTTCTGAAAACTGAAAAAGTTTTGCTATATTTTGAAAGTTGAACAGGCAAGGGGGTATTCACATCTTACAGTTTCAATTGTTTTGTACTGGAAGTTACTGAAATGAAAATACACCTGTCCATGAAGAGAAGAAAACCATGTTTGTTTTTTTTTCTTTCAGAAAAGAGATCCAACAACATGAGTTCAATTTCACTTACAAGGAGCAAAACATTTAACATAGTAGAAAAATTCCTTTTAATGGATACAGGCTGAAGAATCCATGAACCCTTTGAAGTTCAAAGAGAAGTGCAAAGTCCTGTACAGAATTATGTGTTGGGGATCAGCTGGACAGCATCATGGCCAAAAAGGAGCTGGGGCTCCTGACGCATAACTCTTCAACATGAGCCAGGGAAGGAAGGAAGGAAGGAAGGAAGGAAGGAAGGAAGGAAGGAAGGAAGGAAGGAAGGAAGGAAGGAAGGAAGGAAGGAAGGAAGGAAGGAAGGAAGGAAGGAAGGAAGGAAGGAAGGAAGGAAGGAAGGAAGGAAGGAAGGAAGGAAGGAAGGAAGGAAGGAAGGAAGGAAGGAAGGAAGGAAGGAAGGAAGGAAGGAAGGATGGCAAATGGAACCCTGGGCTGCATCAGACTCCAGAGGAGGTGATCTGCCCCTTTATTCAGCATTGGTGAGACCACAGTTGTAGTACTGTGCCAGTTCTGGGCTTCTTTGTACAAGAGAGACACAGGCGTACAGAAGAGACTTCAACTAAGGGACACAAGGGTGGTTAAGGGCCTGGGGTACTGCATATGTGAGGGAAGGTTGAGAGAGCTGGGACCATTGCTCCTAGAGAAGAGAAGGCTCAGGAGGGATCTTATATATCTATGTAAATACCTGAAAGGAGGGTGCAATGTATGTGAATATCTGAAGGGAGGCTGTTTTCAGTGGTTCCCAGTGGCACGAACAAGAGGCACAAACTGAAATGCAGGATGGGCTGTCTGAACATCAGAAAACATATTTTTGCTGAAAGGGTGATGGAGTACTGAAAACAGGTTTCTAAGGAATGTTGTGGACTCTTTATCCCTGGAGATATTACAAATACAGCCCTAGACCCAGACAACTGGCTTTGGGTCATCCTACTTGACCAGGGGAGTTGGACTAAATTACTTCCATAGAACCCTTCCAACCATTATGAAATTCTGCAATTCTGTCATACACAGTCTACAATTTTTATCATGGTTACATGGCTTAGGATTACAATTCCCATTAATTTACAGCAGAATTACGCTTCAGCTCTGAGAAATATTTTGAAAAATCTCTCCAATTAGCATGTTAGATCAACACTGACAATTGTCTTTTTTTTTTATTAGTTTCCAATGCACTTAGAATTCTACATTTTCAAACCTTTGCTATTTCTTTTTTCATGCGACCTCTGCTTTGTATTTGAAGGTGTTTATTTGAGGGACTACTGTTTCATAAAATTATGTGAGGCTGTTTTCTTATGTCCCAAACCTCACCATTACTGACATGAAAGCTCTATATAGATCTCAAATGATCCATGAACAAGAGTAAGCTCTTGCAAATACTGTGATCTCTAGAGGCAGATTAGGCTGCTATTGATTTAGTGGCAAGAATCTAACAGTAATAATGACAATATAGAATCATGGACTAAGTACAGATTCATCTAAAGATGTTAGATGCAATTAGATTAAGGATAAAGGATTGTTTGACTGATATAACTCAAGAATTCATGAGTTTGTAGAGATTTGGAAAGTGTGTTGAAACAAAAACAAAACAAAAATGCTCTGTTTTGAATAATCCGATTTCCGATATTCTTACTACTTTTTTTTTCCTGATAATTTTTTATGCAGTGATTATGACATACTGGTCCAGATATATGTTTTGATGAAATATGATTTGTCATGTGGAACTTTTTGGTTTTGCATAAAATGATGACTCTTCTCCTTGCTCTCTGCATCTTCCTGGGAAGTAGAAGTGGAGAGGGAGGTACTGAGCTATTCTCCCTCGTATCCAGTGACGGGACATGTAGGATCGTTTCAAAGCTGCACCAGTGAGGTTTAGACTGGATATTAGGAAGCTTTTGTTTACAGCAAGGGTGGTCAAACACTGCAACAGGCTTCCTAGAGTGGTGATTGATGTCCCAAACCTGTCAGTGTTTAAGAGGCATTTGGGCAATGCCCTCAGCAGCACTAACTGCTGTTCAGCCCAGAAGTGGTCAGGCAGTTGGACAATCATCAGATTGTTGTAGCTTCCTTTGAACTGAAGTATTCTATTCTACAATACTTTTCTTAAAAATGATGTCATCTACTTTTACTACATTTTTAGATCAGAGGTTCCTAAAACAGTCAGTAAGTCTGCTAAATTAAATAAAATGTAAATTGTGTGGTCACAGAAGGGACTGGATATAGATTCATACAATTTCTTTCAGGATGTATGCCATTTTATGAAAAATCTCTTGGGAAATGATGCTTGCCATTCTCTGCAACAATATTCTGTTCATTATTACATGATATAAAATATCATTCTAGAGTTTGTTATATTTTACATGTTCCAAAAATTGTCTTGGTGTATATACAGATTTTTTATGTGTCAAGAATTTTTAAGATCTTCCTAATACAAGGTAGGTCCTTTATATTTCACTATTTCACTACTGTTTTATGAGGCAGCAAATCAAAAGAGACACCTCAGAAAAGAAACGTGTTGTTTCGGCTGAAACAGTCCTCTGAGATTTGACACATTGCTTGATTTCCTAATTTGCAGTTTTTCTGTACAGGCTTGAGTAAGCCTGAGAGTGTGAGGTTCCCTAACTTAAGACATATGAGACAAAAATGCATTGTGCGAGCTCCTGAAAGTAATCTCATTTAAAGACAGAGACAAGAAGATTACCTTTTGGATGTGCTGCTCTTTATTAACTATAGTAAGAACAAAGAAAAATAACTAAGATAAAATATCTATTCTTTGAATAGTAAAAATTTGATGAAGCAAAGTATTCTTAGGTTTCCTCGATTGACACAGCTTACTCATGGACACCAGAGAAATAGATGTGACCTAAAAATACAATATTTCCCGTAACAGGCACTTCTGTAGCACAGCTTTGTTGAGCTGATTTTGATGTTCACCTCTGGGTGAGATGAACAGTACATAGGAGGTATGGGACTAGATTTTTTGTTGCTATGAAGGAATTTAGAGGACAGGTTATATGCATTAGTGTAAATGAGAGGCATCTTGCTGAAATTGATTTCTCAGTTGTCCTTTCTCTAAAATACTACAGAGAATCTCATCCTTTCTTTTTATCTTTGTTATTTTACATTAGCTTTTTAGAGACTGTGTTTTACACAGGGAGTTGTCTTTTATTATGGCTTATTATCTTTCACCTAATAGGAATAATGTTTTGTAAACACACAATACAAGGATGAATACAATAAACTTCTAGTCTTCTAGTTTAAGAACTCCATATTCAGAATTTAAGAATTAACTTCTTAACAATTAAGAATAAAACAATTAAGTTGCTAAATTAGGAATAATTTTTGTTGTAGTAACAAGTTATTTCAAAGTTATTTCTGAATGCATCAGAGCGTTGCTTCCTAAGTTTTACAAAGGTGATCTGAGTAAAAAAGATTTCCAGATTGGAAAAGCCAGTCATAAACAAGTTCTGCACTGCACTATTTCTTCATTTCCATTTTCCCTGCACACTACATTCTACAAAGTAATGTAAATCTGCAGACTCTACATGCCAATATAAACTCACACTGATCGCTTTGCAGGCTCACAGCCAACATTTGTATTATCAACAGTAAGTATCATGGAGAGGCTGTGTGCAGTCATACTTCAAATTAGATTAAGAAATTAATACTTAATATGTCATGATTTATAATAGTTTATTTTCTTGACAACAGTGTTAGGCTAATTGTTTCAATTAGGTTGGAATTCATTGCTTGTTACTGGGAATTCATATTGATTAAGTGATTAGATACCAGAAAGTATGCAACAATTTTATTGTTTCCCAGCAGTAAAACAGATTGCCAGTTTAAAGACTTTTCCAGTGCAACTCAGTATTTGCAATACCTTTACACAAAGTCTTGCATAATTCAGGGATTTTTTTTTGTCTGTGTTTGTGGTCTCTGACTAAACAATGCATTTTGGAGAATTCATAGAATATTAAATTTAAAGATTGGGATCATAAAATCATACAATTAAGGAATGAAAACTTCAGTGCTAATTTAAACTATGTCTGTCAAAGAGTCATAAAAGATTTTTATCCTTTAACCCAGTCACTAATTAGTTTAATCTATCACAGACAAAACCAGCATGAGTAAGAGGTTAGACAAACAGCTTCTTGAAGCGCTTGTTGATATTTCTTCCTTTGAGTGTTCTTTTGGTCTATCCTGCCTGTTGAAGCTATGACTGTATTTCTCTAATCCTATTTCTTATGAAGTCTCAGGGGTAAAGATCAGTCATTGGTGCTTTTTTATTCTTACGTCTCATAATTTGGAGTGGAATAAGAATAGTGTTCAATTCTCTTGGACAGATCATAAGCCAATTTTTTTTTGTGCCTAGTCATCCCACTTAGTAGTTAGAACAAACATATACATGCATTATTTTTCAGTGCAGGAATTTTTGGCATCTTTTGTACATGGTGTTGGAAAATTTGATCTTTGAGTGAAGAAAAACAGCTTGGTTACATTAATGTGTCTCATGTGCTGCAGTGAAGGTTGATACTGCAAGCATTTCTCTTGTCTACGTGTGGGTTGTATTGCTGAAAATTGTTCTTTGAAAATTTAATTTTCAAGCCAAAGCCAAAGCCTTTACTGCAATAGAACAATGTAGGCCACCCCTTCTTTTTAGGAAAATATGCAAATCTCTGACACTAGGGGAAATGTTATCTTGCCACCTTATAAAATGTCAAGTCATATTTTGATATATTTCCCTCAGTACCCATAGAATTCCCAATATTGTGGAGCAGTACAACCTGTGGATCTGCATTTTGTGCACGGTTTCTCTCTGGAGGAAGACATGCATACTCCAGTGTTTGGTGTCTTCTGCCAATTTGGAAGCACCTGTGTTCTGAGAGGAGACTGGTTTTGAAGTGATGTAATGCTTTATCCTCTGGAGAGAGGTGAGGCAGAGACATGACTCCACTATGAACTGCTGAATAAAAGATTGCCTCCTGAGTGAGAACCATCTTTCACCTTCTCCTCTGCAATTGCATGAGACTGTGAGGCAAAACAGACTGTGGGTTCCTTGGCCTAGGCCCTCTTAGAAGGTATCTGACCTTCCAGGTGGCTGATTGGTGTCCTGGTCTTTGCTTCTTAAAGAAGCCATTCACTGGACACCAAGGGTATTTGGGAATGCCTTGTGAGAGGTCCAGAAGCAAGAAGCAAGGTCCAGAAGAGGTGTTGCATAAGCCAATTGTCATGTTCTGGGAAGTTATGTGAATGGATCCTTGAGCTAAATGCAAAGTGTAAGGCTTGACAGACCTAATTAAACCATTACCTTGTATCTTGTAATAGGAGGACAAGCGAGCAGAACTTTTTCTTTCAATTAAGATTTTTTTTTTTATTTAAGGTTCAGTAGCAGGAAACATTTATTTTTATGCAATTATTGTTAAACATATTATTATTTTTTCTTAAAAAATAACCCAAATCAAATCAAAGTTAATATCATTATAAACAGCCAGTGAGAGAAAGTAGGAAATTCAGCCCAAATTATTCGTTCTTTAGGTGATTCACTGCCTCTAATGGTTATAGCTATGGACTCTAAATGGCTTACATGAGATATTGATTCAAATTCCCTTAAACATAGCACACAAAAAACGATTACATTAGAGAAAATTAAATTTAAGCATCCTGACTCTTACTGCCAATGGGTGGAAGCTCTTATACAGCAAAGCAGAAAGTACATCGTCTTTAGGGTTCCCAAATTTTCCAAGTGTAAAATTGACATTTGTGGCAGCTTCTGCATGCAGTGGCACAGTTACTTACAACAGTTTGCTGAGTGTACTGTTGTAAATCATGAAATTAAACTTTGTCCAAGGTTTCATATATTTGCCAATGGGTAGATGTTTACTACATAATTCAAGTGGATCGTAAATGTTAAAGGATTCTGATCCCTTTCATTAAAATAGAATCCCACAATCTAAAAAGGTGTTTTGCTTGCCTTTCCAGGCTATGTAATTGCTTATTGCACACTCTTCAGATTTGAGAGCTGGTGTTTCTGCTAACTCTGAGGAAACAATTTAAAGTGTCTGGTTTTTTTGGTTTTTTTTTTGTTTGATTTGGTTTGGATTTTTTGGGTGTTTTGGGTTTTTTTTGGTTTTATTTATTGTTTTCTTTTTTAATAGGGGCATAAACATTTTGGTACTCTATTAAAGAGTAGTGAAAAATTTAACAGAAATGCCTTTCCACAGAATAAGGCCCTTATCTAAACAACTTTTATCTCCTATTTTAGAACCTGTCTGTTCATTAAGGTCAAACTGTGTGCTTGGATCACCAGAGGGAGACTTTCTGGTAATGCATGAGTTCCTCTGTAAAGCTGCTGAAGCCATAGCTACCAGACTCCGGAGACCTTCCAGGGGAAAAAAAAAATTCGTAAGAGTTAAAGTGTTAGATAAACAAAACTGTTCAATGAAGAAAAGTCTTCACAGAGAAGTTGGCCTCCAACACACCAGAAAGCCTGGAAATATGTAAACTGACTCTGAACAAGCTACACGCAGTCTGCAAGATAAACCTGACCTTGCTCTCTAGGTTGAGTCTACAAAAACCGAGTGCCTTGCAGCTCGGTGTCTCCCTTCACATCAGTACCTCCCAGCCATATTTTGCTTGTTAAAAAAAAGAGAAGGAAACAGGCTAGAGTCAGACTGCATCAAGATTAAAGGTTTTAGAAATACCCCTAGGATGTTTACACAGCCAGTGAGATCCTCAGTGACTGGGAGATTTATAAAGGGTGCCTTTATCCAAGTCCATCCGAAGGCTATATCCAGGTCAATCAGCAGTTCCAATGGATAGTGATTAGATATAAAGGAATACAAGATTTTTTAAATGAAAACACAGAAGATCCTGAAATTAAATTTTAATATGGACAAATATAAAGAGAATTTCTGTTATCATTGCCTTCTGACTGATTTGGAATGCAGAAGCTAACTCTTTTAGCTGACATGCTTTTAGAATTAACTTCATTTTACTTCAGCATTTGTGCTTTTGTTGCCATACTTGTTTGGCAAGCAAAAATTGATTCAGTTTTCAAAGTCACAGGATTGCTGTCAAGGTGCAAGATGCCTTGATCACAAGGAAGACCAGGGACAATGAGAACTTTCCTCACAAAGGTGCAGGAGCTAGGTTGCCAGTTGCTGCCTTCATAGCCTGGGTTTGGCAGAAAATTCACCCATGACAAATGTTGACTACCATCTTTCTAGTAAACAGCAGAAAATAAAAGAGGACCCAAAACTGGAAATTGCTTTTGAACACTCTTAAAAGTAGTTAGTGTAATATCTCCAAAAGGGATATTCATAACTACCATGGAAGAGACCAGGTTGGACCAGAGAGTGTTTCACTGAGTTGGCATAGATAATAATAAAATTTAAGAATTTTGTTGTTTGATTGTTTGAATGGTCCCAAGCTTGGTCCTGGACCAGGCTGACCTGCACAGTCCCAAACTCATGTTGGGCACAGAATAGTACCTAGCACAGGCAGGGACCATTTCCAACAGAGAGTTTTACTGTTGGTATCTGAATGTTAACATCTTTTTTTCTTTGTTAATATTATCTTTCCCTCTTTAAATTGACATCAGGCTTTAAAGGAGTGTAGTGGTCAAGAATTTTTTAAAGGTGGTTTCTTTACGAAACTACCCTGGAAATATGGACTCTGAGCTGGGAGTCTATGTCAGCACATAGAATAGTTGCATGTATGAATATCAGACCATGAATTAGATGTTTCAATGTCCAATACACACCTAACATTCAGATCTCAACAAATTATTTTTCAAATTGTTCAAAATAACAACGGAATGATTTTTTTTGAATAAGCCATTGGGAAATGGCTTAATTCATGTGACTTAAGATAAGAAATTATTTTTTAATTTGTCCTCCTCTGTGGTAGTCTTAAGAGCACAGTACAATTGGACATCCAGGAAAAGACACTAACAAGAGATAACTTTGCTAGATACTTTTGCAAACTAATTGAATAGACAGAACATTTCACAAACATGAATGACTTCTAACTGCATTCAACTGCTTCCTTACATTATTTATAAATAATTATCTTTGTCCAGAAAACTCAGAGGACAAAATCAAATGGAAACGTGATTATGTTATTTTAAAACTCTTATGTTTGTATGTACATTTATTTTTACTGGAACCACTCTGAGCCCTATCAGAAGGTTTTGATATATTAAAGAAACAAATGGAATTTTTCTGTGATCACTGTGCAAGCTATTTCTTAACTCAGTTTAAGTGTGAACACAAACTTGTTGGAAAGCTAAAAAGTTACCCTAATTAATCCCTTAGAGAACAATTAGTAGAGCTGGGGATATAAAATTTACACCTCCCAGGTGGGTTTTTGTATAACAGTCTCATAGAGCACTAATAAAAGTACTATACTTCTCCTAAGAGCTAATGCACTTGTAAAACAACCAGAGCATAAAATATTTGTGTAATAATCAGGAGAATGAAGCAGAAGACTGTTTAAATAAATACCACTTGTCAAGGAGAATAGATTCTTTGAACATTCTCTCCCTTTCTCCTCTGTTAATATTTCTAGTTGTTATGCTTTATGACTCTCTTTTACAAGGCATGATCATTTTTTATTGTTTGCTTGTCTGGTTGGTTTTCAGAGACAGTGAATTAAATTTGCGTTTGGACAGACATGGTGGATTTAGTGAGGCTACTAACATTTTCAAAGTTAATCTGAGTGGTTTCAAAACTGAAGTCAAATTACAACTGGTGACAAAAAATTTTGTTTGGTTATTACTTTTAAAATAGCTTGTATTCAAGTGGAAATTTCCAAGAGAAAATGCAAGACAAAAATCTAAACCAACAGCAACAACCACCAAAAATCTACACACCCACATCTTTCCATGATACTTCCACATGGTTTTGGGAAATGTCAGAAAAAGAAAAAAACCCACAAAAATACAAAGAAAAAAGGGTAGAAAAGTGATGTTTATCAAGGAAACTGAGACTAGAGGGAAAAGGCTTATCATGAACTATGATCAGTCATAATATTACATTTTAATTGTCTTTTTTTTTCATTTTTTTTCTTTTAGTTATTTTTTTTTTTAATTTTGGGTTTGGAAAGTGGCTAAATTTTAACCATCAAAGATTGAACTAAGTTCATTGATAAGAGACATAAATAATTTCATAATGCTTTATCAAGAAGGTATACTTCAAAAATAAATGGTGCTTCTTTCAAGTGAGTTTGGGAATGGCATTGACAGTCATAAAGTTCCTCGAAGATAATGTGTTTTGAAAAGGAAGCAGCTTAGAGAGCATGTGCAAATGGTTTAGATACTCAACTTCTTCCAGGATACACTTAGTACTTGCTTAAACCTTTGCAAAAAGCAGTCTACAATTGTCAGGGTGTCTCAGTGAGCTTTTCTAAAGTTCTGGGAGATTTTGTAGAACTGCATTTAAACAAGTGATGTTTTAGACTTCCCTCTTGTTTCTGATTATCCCTGCTCAGGTCCGAATGTTATAGCTCACAACTGTGCCTGCAGAAACAGCAGGCGAGAGTATCTAAAGAACTCCACCCTGGGTTTTTCCTGCAAAAGTAAAATTTGCCTGTGCTGTAGTAGTCTGCATCAGCAGTTTTTGCAGACAAGACAGTCTCAGCAATGACATAAAAACTGGTAATTATGGGCAACTGAGTCATATCCTTCCTATGTAAACTGGCCTTAAGCTTCCTCGGACTGAAGTTCATGCACTGAAACCTAAGGTGGCACAAAATGAGGCCATATGGGATGTGATCCCTATTCCCTTGTGCACTAACTCTGCATAGATTATGAAATAATGTTGTATAGGCATTTTGCAATGATTGTGCATGAAGAGTGTGGGTTTGAGATTGCAGCAGTGATCACTGCTGGTCCATGATTTCCAGAAGATGTGGTGAACTTGCAAAAAGCATATGTAAGTTAAAATATCCTGCAATAGTTCTGGGTAGTCAAATCTTTGTACTTCTGCCTACTAATTTGCTCAAGGAGAAAACTAAAAGCAAAACATTTGACATATTGTCTACTTTTCCTGAGAGATGACTCTTCCAGCTGCAGGGTGCTGGCTAATGCACTGATATTGATTCAGGGATCTGCTGCATTGCTCTGTACTTTTAAGATGCTTTGACAGCTGTCATAGGTCAAGGATCTGTCTATTACCTGGCAAAGATGGGTATAGACTACACAAATAGGAGTTGTTTTTCTAAGTTGCCTACTGTTCTACTTCATAAATGATTCTCACTACCTTTTCATTTAAAGTCTTACAGGTGCAAGGTTTTGCTGCCAAAAGAAATCCCCTTAGGCTTAACAAGAAGTAAAGTGGTGAGTTTTTAATGCTGTGATTATTTAGTGAGCTGCTGCTGAGTTTTCTGTCATCATTACTTTAGTTTGCTCTCCTTTGGCATGCTTTGGCAATGGTAGAAATAATGTCTAAATATAGGAACATCCAACAGCTGGAGTTGTATTACTGCCAGAGCAGCAGTAGGAGCAGCAACAACAGGCTACTGAAAGTTCTCAGGATTTGCTGAGATGGCAGAAGGGAGAAGAGCAGACAATTCTTCTTTCTTCAGCCATATTTTTATTAAATCTGTCCTCGGTAATAACAAAACAAGCTAATGAGCAGTACCATTGACCATTGTTTTTAACTGTCTGCGTTTTTAGCAGGGATGTCACCTCACAAAGTTGTGCCTCGTGACAATTATCATCCTTCCAGACAGGCTTAGACATGGGTTTTGGTGAGAGTACACACCAAGAATTCTTCTCAACAGGCAGTGCAAAGGGTACCATCTCTTCCTGGGGAGGACATAGCTTAGCTATCGAGAAGCAAGCTATGCTGTGACAGGACAATAGAATAATATGAATCCCCCTTTTATTTCTGGTACAGATGCAGCCTTGGAAGGTACCAAATGGCACAGGAATTTTTTTTGGCTATTCCATGCCCTGAAAATTACCTTTCTCCATTAAACTCTGCCATAAAGGTTCATTCCAGTTTTCTGGTTGAGGGAACACAAAGGGTTGAAGATCTTTTAGAAGAGAGGAAAGGGGAGGAGAGGCACTGCTAATTTTATTCTTTGATTTACCTCCTGTTTTGGGCATACATGGACATCTCAGCCTGTGTAGAGGCTTTTCAGCTTTGTATGGTGATGGAAATAGCATTAGGTGCACAGAGCAAGAAAAAACCAGAGGACAGAGAGCTGGTTATGCTGTGCTCTCACTTAAATAGCAACCTACTTTGAGTGGCAGTGTATGGAATAAGACTTGGGTCACAGCTGTCTTGCAGTGCTGAAAGTTCAGGATAGAAGTATATGAGCAATGCATGACAGGGATGGCATGAGGTTTAACACAATCAATTTTTCCTCTTAGCACTAAAAAAAAAGGGAAATTCATGTGTAATCATAAAAATAGATTGTTTCCTCACCTTCATAATCAAGCGCACAAAGATTAGGATATGTCTCTTGCTTTTTGTACATCTTGAATACATTAAATTTCTCTGTGGGGTCATATAGCATCTTTTCCATAGGATCCCTCTCTTCTCTGCTTATTAGAGCTGTACAAGTGAGAAATGAGTTGACGACATGAAAAACAAGCCTGGTATTTCTTAACTTTTAAATTATTTAAGTTGCCAATATTCATCACAAATTATTTAACTTTACAGTAGCATTTTCTGTAGACAGTCTTTATACATCTGTTAAATACAGTGATCCTGTTTTAGAAACAGCTTTTAAAGGGATATAAATTAGATTTTCTTGACTTTAAGTCTCACTTACTCCATCTCTACCCATGTGTTAAGGAGTCTCAGTCTAAATGGCATGCTGAGGAGATACAGAGAAATGGAAATTAAGTAACCAATCTCTTTTATGTTACACCTCCTTCCAGCTTCTAAGCATGTAAATTATAATGAGATTACCTTTCACATCAGTAAAGTGGCTGTAACTAGACCTAAGTGACTGCAAGCAAGCCTGAGTCACAGTTCCTCATACATTGCTTCTTAATTTGGCCCACTTTCAAATTTATCTGATCATCACATCTAAGCTTCATATCATTACACCCAGACATTGCACTAGAGCTACAAAAAAGGCTGAACCATACATGAAACTTTCAACTGTGTTTGCCCTTAGCTGTAGTGAAACAACTCTTACCCTTCCCCACACAAGAAGTACAGATTAGGTAATACTGTGGCCTTGGTAATAGAGCCTAAAAAAGATTTAGTGCCCATATTAAAAGTGAAGAGAAATAAATTGTGAGTTATAGGACCACAAGAAAATAGCTTGTCCTAAGAAAACAAAAGAATGTCAAGTATTCTGCTTTTCTGCTGCCTTTTGCTATGCTGCTGGATCTACTGTACATTGTCCTGGAGACAGCCTCAATGAATAATGTGAGCTACAAAAGGGCTCCCCAAAATGTTTGTATTTTGTTTGGCTTATTTAATTTTTCTGGTTTATAATGTGTTCCTACAAAGAAGTGTACTGGGATGGGCAGTTGTCACAATGGAGGGAGGATAGTGGTTAAAGTAGTTTATTGCTAAGTAAAAATAACCAAGAATGCAGAACAATTAATTTTATTCTCCAGAATTGTACCTTGTCTTCAAAGATTTGCAAACTTAGTTCATTGCTGATGTCCATGCATCTTTAGTCTTTAGTCAATTCTCTTTAGTCAATTCTTGCTTCTTTAAGGTTGGGCTTGCTCAGAGAAGGTCTGATTTAGCCCATGTAAAAAGTGGAGATGTGTAGCTGTGCATGCCTGGCAGCCCAGATGACCTTACTTGCCTATGAAAACATCGGGGTCTCTCAGGACTTCACAGTTTTAAATTTTTGAACTAACACATTTGAAGTTCTATTTAGTGACCTAACTCATCCTTTTGTAATCCAGTCCAAGTTTTTGGTTCAGTATTTCAAAATACAACACTGTACACACTGACCAAACATAATACTGAATCAGAAACTCAACTTTGAGAAGATTCAGCCATCCTTTCCAACCTGGAATACTCCCGATTGACTTCAGTCTGTTTTGCATCAGTTCTTGAGTGTGCTAATGTCTCTAATGCAGAAGGAAACATTTCTCCAACCAACTTTTTGGAAGGGTAAATATGTAACTTGAAAAAAGCCCAAATACAGAATGTTCAGAGTTCACCAATACTTCTTTGTGTCTCGATATTTATTAAAATCTGAATCCCTTTAGATTATTCGTATGATTCTAAAACACAGTTTATCTAATTATTTTACAATTCTTAATTCTTTTTAAAAAAATGTGTAATTGTCTCTCTGTGATTCCACTGTATTCACATTTCTGTGTTGAAGAAAAATTGCCAACATTCATCACAAATTATTTAACTTTACAGTAGCATTTTCTGTACACAGTCTTTATACATCTGTTAAATCAGCTATCCTGCTTTAGAAAGAACTTTTAAAGGGATATAAATTAGATTTTTTTTGACTTTAGGTCTCTCTGTGTTGAAAAGATTGTTTCAATTTGCTAAGATTATTTTTGCTAGATTCAGGCATTCATGTTATTTTTTAAGCCAGAATCTGGGTTTTTTTGTTGATTTAAAATAGGGATTTGGAAAGATTAATGACTAAATTATAATTTAGACCAGTAGTGCTCACCATTTTATGATCTCAAATCTCTTAAGATAGCTTTTTCTCTTTTTTTTCTTTTGACTTTGATAGGAAAGAGGGGTTTTTTTAAATTATTGATAACGTGTATATTGATATGTGTGCTTTGAAACACATAGCAGCTGCCTTGAAATATAGTGTGAAGAACACAAGTTCGTGGTGGACAATATGTGACAAGAAATTCAGTTTTGAGCTGCCTTTTAAGTGCATGAGGGAGAGAAGAGGACCTCTGAATTTAGCAGTCTCAGAGTCTCTAATAGCTGTTAAAAAAAAATGATGCTAATTAAAATTAACTATGCTCCTTGCCAAGTGGTGAGGCATATGACTGCACATTAGTCAGGAAATGGATGATTGTGTACATTAAAGGCTTCCCTCCTATTTCTATCTCTGTAGACTGGTTTCAAATTGGAATAGCTCCATTATCTGGGTTGGAAAAACATGTGATTTTCACTGACACAGTCTTACATGGGTGAATATCACAAATAACATCTGAATAGTCCAGTCCTTTGGAAACATAAGTGGGAGCCTTCTCTGTGACAGTACAGCTGCACCACTGTAAAACAGCACTTAGAGGTACGACACTTATCTGCCTGTGAAACCCTTGCAATTCTCTTGTCTGAAAAGCAGGGTGTTTTCTCTATTGCCTTCCTTTTTTATCTGCCACAACACAGGGAAATTTCCAGAAACAATACAATGCCCTGGAAACTGAGATCCAAGCAGCACAAATTTTAAGAGAAATAAATAGTTTTGCTTTTCATTTATATTTGCAAATACATATCCTAAGAAGAGAGCAAGGGGAAAGAAGAGAGATGATGTCTTCCAGATGACAGCTTTCTGGATGGAATCTAAAGTCTAAAGCACAAAAAAATTTTCATTAACATTCAGATTGCATGTCATTTTGATTCACACTCCCTAAGCAAGTTAATTTGGGCTGCAGCCAAACTTCTTACAGTGTGATGACAACACCACAAGCTTCACCGCCTCTTTTCATTGCTAATGATTCCTTGAGTGACAGTCGTGGTCTCGGAGCGCGGCACGACTCTTCGCCCTGCAGCGACCCGCGGTGTCAGAGCTGCCTCTGCCCTTGGCCCCCGCTGGGCTCTCTGCAGCAAGGACATTCTGCCACGTCAGGATGGCAGCAAAACAGGGGGAAGGTCTGCTCAGGACTGCACTCAGAGAATCCAATGCTTTCTCTGTGTGTTGCTGTGGTATAAAAGCCACAGTGGGTCATCTGATCCGCTCCCAGTACCTCCACCCTTTCAAACTAAACAAAAAAGGGACAAAGCAAAAAAAAAAAATCTTCACCTCCACACTGGTTTCTTTGTTAAAATTGTAACTGTGACTTGCTTCCCTCTCAAAAGAAACTATGTAAGATTTACACTCACCAAATATTGCAAATTGTTGATTGTCACTTCAAGCTTTGCTAGCATGGGAAATATTTTACCCACTTGCTCTCGTTTGTAGGTGCTGTAATGTCTGATCTGTTTCAATCCCATGCCTCTATGGTAACAGTTTATTCTGGGGCCTATTCAGCTGTCTATATGTAAAGAGTAGTTATTCTAGTAATTCTTGAACTCACATTCATAAAGCACAGGGAATGCTTTGGAAATCCTAAATATATGATTACTTATTGAGAAAATCTGTGTGTCATCTTATCAGGGTTTGGGAAATCTAAATTTATGTGTAGGTTATAAAGAATGCTGTAAAACTATCCCTCAAGGGATTGAGTCTTACTGGAGAGCTGCTTCAGTACCCTCAAAGTCAGTGGAAATGTATGGACTCTTTATGATCTTTGGATTGATTATATATCTATAATGACCCCCAAATCTCATTAATCTCAATGGAATAATAATGTGAGCATGAAAAGAAAGTCTTTAGATCTGCAAATATGTAATGCTATGGGAAAATATATGCTTGGTTGATCATTTTTCAACTGTGTTGAGAGTTCTGGTGACATAAATAGAGACTTCACTAGAGCTCCAGCAAAGGAGTGATGAAATAAGGAATATGTTCACACTAATATCTTCTGTAAAAATGAAAAACACTTGTTTAAAGGTCTTCTCCCTGAAGTTCTCATTGGTTGTGCTACTTCTGAGACCGAAATGGTACTTGTTTACTAGTAAACCAAACAGTATTTGGACTTATTCTCTGGTCCTAATAATAATTGTTTTTTTACTATAGTCCATCCTATTTTATCTTCCACAATATAAATAATCTGCACATCCCTGCTAAACATGGTCCTTGGGCCATGCTTAACTCACCATATGTGCCAAAGAAGAGAGTGCAAATAGTCCAAAAAACTGTGAATTGATGCTCTACCAATTTAAGCATACAAAAAAAAAAATCAATTCCAGTACTCTGAGGGATATCGGTGCAATGGAATTTGCTTATGTATATGTGTGTGTGTATACATACATGCAGAGATGTATCAGTATAAAGATGAAAGCAATAAGGACAATGGAAGGATCTTTTTAAAGGTGAGGACAATGTGCATGTCTTGGTTGAGTGTGATGCCGAGGGATCTCTTCTGCTTGTTAGAGAGTATCAGCCCTCCTGTGCCTATGGAAGCATCCCAAGTTTCTGATGTTCTGTCAATAATAGAGAGACAACCAGAGCATGTTTTCCTCTGGTTGCTGTTACTATGAATTTCCCTAATGGCATGATTGGTTTCACAGGTTACAGGCATCTTTAGGAACTGTGTCTGTATGCTCATGAAAGCGAGGGACCAAGTATTATGTAGAACACCCACATTAACTACCTGGGAGGTCCACTGAGAGCCAAGGACTTGTATAAAAATATTTTGAGCGCTGACTTTGTAAATACAGGCAAACGAAAGAGCAGTGGAGACTCATGAGATCATATTTTTGCCATGTGGAACACAATCATGTTTCAAAACCTTTTCCTTTCCCAGTGAGAGTGTGCTGCCATCCTTCTACTGCCTTTCCTTCTTTTATATCTGGCATTAACAGCAGGATGTTTTGGCTTCATATCTGGAGTAAGAAGCAAAGGTGGAGCAGCTCCAGTGTCAACACCCAGAGGCAGATTCAGCACTCAGAACTGCTACAATTTATAGTTCTTTCTAGCACAAAGCAAGATCTGTGGAGCAGCTGATTATACATTATATTTCAGTCATAAAATACTACCCATGAAAATACTCTGTTAATAGTGAATGAAAGATATTGTTTAGCACTTAATAAGAATTGTGTTTTATTTGCAGTTGAGGAAGGAAGGCCAGAAAGGAGTAGTTTGAACATTTTCACTGTTCCTAGGCAAGGTCATGATTTTTCCACACATAATATGTGCTAGGTAAAAGTGACTGTTCTTACTACATTTGGCCCTGCTCCAATCTTTGCTGTGCGGTTTTCTTATTTAGAATTGGGGGTTTAATTTTGCAGCTTCTTTAATTTCCTTTTAGATGCAAATATGCATAAGCCATTTCTGTGTGCACAAGATTTTTAGCATAATAAAAGCCAATAGGGTGAATATCTAGTTACTAAATAGACCACAGATTTCATCCATTTCATATCAGGATCTGAATTGTGGATTACTTAAAAATGCATTTATTAAGTCTGACCTACTTTTTAATCTTCAATATTCCACGTGGTTTCTTTACAATGTGGGGAGCTCCAGGATCTGCATGCTCCTGCATACTCAGGTTGCTTTAGTCAGTATAGGGAAACAGCCTTCATTTGCAGTAGGCAATATGTCTCACTAGACTGTCCTCAGGGCTGGAAACTGGCAATTCCTCAGTTCAAATTTTGTTGGTAATGCTGTCTTAGGAGGGTTGGTCATCTTTCCTGAGTCTTTCTATTTGCAAGCTTTGTGTTTCAAGTGCTTATATTTGCAACTGTGCTTAGGAAAACTGACTCTGGGTGATGATTGTCATGCTCAATCTCTTCTCAAACCAAAAATGTGCAGAAACTGATTTACTGTTATCTCAAAATAGTAGCAGCTTTCATAAGTCTTACAAAAAATAATTACAGTATGAATGAGACAAGTACTAGAATTATTGAGAGAGGAAATTAATATTGGCAGTCCTCTGCCTTCTTATTAAAAATCGAACAGAAGTAATAACCAAAATTTATAAAGTGTGACTAGAAAAAGGAAAACAGTAATCAAGATTAAAGAAAAGACAGTGATACGTATGTAAGGTGATGAAATAAATAAAAGAAAGGAGAGACAAGATTCCTAGTTGCTACTAAATGTGATGCAAAAACAAAGTTCAGCAAAATAGTATGCTAATTTGAGATGTGTCTTAGACATTTAAGTAATAGGAAGATAGCACCTCTTAAACAAAATACATTTTTAAGCACTATGAATTATATAACTTTTGCCTAAAGACGGAAAGATTCTTACTGGATTTATGCATTCCACAATGACAGTAGCTGATGCAATGTTGCTTCTCCTTTAATCAAAAGTTATGATAGAATGAAAGTCTTTACTAGTAATGAACAGATGGAGAAAACATTTTTGGAAATTAGTTTGAAAGAATATAGCCAGGATACCTCTATATATGAGATCTGTGGTTTACCAGTGTAGACACTTAAGAGGAGCAAATTTCAAATTTACACAAACTATATTTGTTGAAACTGTTTCTTGAAGTCTTAGACAACCCAAGATTACCATATATGCATCCTTAGTATAAGCATATATGTATTTGAGATATAATCCCATTACTAGCCTTAAAACCAGCAGTAGTTTTATAAAATTGAAAAAAGACCCTTATTTTTTTCACTACAGCTCATCTTTCTTTGTCTTACATATACTCCCTGGTGTTTCCATGTATCTGATTTCTGGCAAAAAAAAAAAAAAAAAAGAAAAAAAGCTCAGAAGTTTCTTAAGAGGATGTACCTACTGTTAGAGCAAATTGGTTTTGAAAGAAACCTGAATTCAGGTAATTCAATTTGCCCTTAAGGTCAATAAGGGCAGGTGGAGCTAGATCTGAGGAACATGCTGAACTTCAACTCTCTTCCCAGCGTTTGTTACTTCAGGAAAGGTCAGCTCTGGGGCAATGGTGCACTTTTATACAATGGCATTGGTGTTACATAAACAATGGCCCCTTTTGCAAAAAAAAAGAAAAATAACCCAAATACAAATACTGAGCTTCAAGAATGTTGAGCAAATATCCCTAAAGAGAATGAATCCATAACATTGAAATATAGCAACAACGTAGATTAATATTTTCAAACTGCTACTATGTATTTATGAAGAATACCTATGGTTATGGAAAAAAAATAGAAAATTGAGTACCAGTTATGCTGTATAAACTATCTGAAGACATTCTTCACTCAACACTGCTGTTCTATTGCCCATAAATTTTGGAAGTATCAGAGCCCAAAAGAGTTGTTAACTTGGTACACAAGCTGGTATGCAAAAAAATATTGAAAGTGTTTGTTAATTTATCTGATTTTTTTTTGTTTTCCCTGTTTCCAGCTGTTATTAGACAGCTGGCCTACCTGGATTTTAGATGGTGACAGTTGAGAATAGTTTGTTTTTAGCCTTGCATCGTAGGGCTGACAATATTGTTCACTATGTGAGACACTGTCAGCCTTATTTCCACCATTCTGTTGGTGAGCACTTAATGCCTGTGGATCAGCAATAGTGATGGCAGCTGTTAACCACATCTACTTTTCTGACTTTTGCTTATGGTTTCTCACTGATCAAAGACTTTATTTGAATCTCTGCTTCACAGGACCAAGCCAAGAAATGAAGTTAAAGCTTTGTGCTGTCTCAGAAGTAGTATGATATTTCCTTTAGATATAGTGTTATCTTTAGCTCTCATGGGTACATTTGTTTCCACAGAAGAAGCTCTGCAGTGAAAAAATACAGGGTTTAACTACCATGGGGAGAAATAAAACCCAATATAAGACATATGCTGAACTAGAAAGAGGTTGCACTGTAGCACATATATTTAAAAAGACTGAGAGTTCATTCTCGTGAAACTGCTGCTCGTTGGGGCTGCACGATAACAACATATGCAACCATCAAAGCACTTCTCAGCTTGCTCATTCTGACATGGGGTATGTGGCAAAGATGCAATCTGGTCCATAGTAAAAGTCAATGTATTTGCTAGGATGCAGACATAGCAGTTTGGTTATGACTGCATGCTTCATTGTTCACAGAAGAAACGTGTCAAGTGTGATTGCATTCTTCATGCCTACTGTGAAGTTTCCAATACTTGAAATATGTTTTTTCTTTTTATGGTCTTATAATAGAATAGGGTGGTTTTATATTTTAGTATAGAATAAAAAAACTTTTGCTCTGTGTATCATTATTTTATAGTTACTAGTGAATTTTGAAGCAGACAGCTGTGTGTTTATTGCAGTGGGGGAACAGAAAATCTTAGGCATTTACAGACCATGGTACTGCAGTTGAGTGGTAATTAGCAACCAAACTTCTTCATTCTCATAACTAAAAATCTGTTTCACAATGACCCTGATGAGTTGATATGGTTCCTCAAAGAATGACTTTGTTGGTGTCTCATATATTTTCTAAGCCAATAAAACAGTACTTCATGTTAAAATCTTTTTTAGAACTGTTCCTGAACCAATAATTTTACAGTTTGCCTTCTACATTTATGACTGAGATAAATCAAAGTCATGTGCTGCATACACACAAGTGGAAAAGATTGTATATTAATGGAACCAGGGATTATATATTAATGGAAGCAAAGAGATTGCTTGAACTTGAAAGCAATGTACCATTAAGGGCAGAATTAGGACCCTGATTTCATGCATGTACTTTGCTGCAGTTTTAAGAATTCATTCAGTGTTTGTGTCAGGACCTTGAGAATGATTAATAGTTTATTTGCTTTCTGTCATGCCAATAATTTTGTATTAACAGTAATTTTGATACCTTAAAGACCCCTCTTTTGGAGGTGCAGCTCCATGAAAGTGCAGAAGCCTGGAACTCTGTATGACTGTCAGGCACATGTATATTTTGTATAAATCAGGAAGTGAATGGCCTAATTTTATTTCTGTCACAAATTTGATATATTTCCTCAATAGGATATATCTTGGATATATATATACACACACTATACTATAGATAATAATATATACACACACACACACACTATGTTATATATATAGAATAGGCTATATTACCTCAGTGTTGCATATTTTATCCATTTATCCGTTCTCTACATGAATACTTTCCTAAAGATAGCTCTCCATGTTATCTTTTCTTTTTAAAATACTCTATTTTGCACATGAAAGTTTCTGTATATTTTTCAGAGGTTTTTAATAAATCTTGAGTAGTTCTCATTACCTGAGAATAAGCAACTTTGATTCTTGCTCACTAGACTGTCACAGTACAAGAGTAGAACCCAGGCTAGCAGCAGAGACTGCTGTTTCTTATCTGAAATGTGACTCAAAAAGATCTTATCATTGAAAAGGCAGAAAATGGAAAGTTGCATTGGAAATCTTCTTCCAAAAATAAAATAATATAGAATTCATTAATGGGATAAGCATCCAGAGCGGTTGCTCTCTTTGTTTCTCTTAAAAGACCAGCAGGAAGAGGAAGACAACTTTGTTGTGTGACAGTGCAATTCACCCAGTATCCAACCAGAAGGAAAAAAATTTACATACATTCCTATTTTTTCACATAAATTCATCCCTCTTTACCACCCCTTGATTTTTGTTAGAAGCCTTTGTGAGATATTGGATTTGAAATTCTTTCTCAAGCATAAAATTGGGATAGTTGGAGGTTCTGCTCAACAGAATATGCCCTAGACTTCAAAAAGTTAGGTTCAGTGGTACTGTTGTTTTCATGCACAGGTGGTACAGAAACAATTAATTTATCCCAAGCAGGTCAGTGGACTGATGATCGGGGGTGTTGGGGAAAAATCTCCCCTATTGCTTCTTGCTGGATCAAAGTAACTATAAAAATATAATCCTCCTGAGACCTAATATGGGGTCAGTACCGGGGAAGAGAGAAGGATTTAGTAGATTTATAGTTCCTATTTCTCAAAGTACTGCTGTCTTGGAGAATTTTTAAAGGATGCACATAATATAATCAATCCCTTCCCCTGCCATGTGCTTCAGGTCATTGGTTCTTTGCTCAAGGCCATGCTAAAAGCCACAGCCTTACCCTCAATAAACTTCAAAATAGATTGCTCTAATAGGAATGTAGTCTTCCTTTCTAAGAAACCATTCTCAAATTCAGGAGAATGTCCTTCAGGTCTGAAAAGATTTTTCTGAAGATTTTTCTGCTTTGTTATGGTATGCTGAGGAATATGAGTGGGAGCTTCAGGCTGTAGAACAAAAGTTTCCAAGCTCCTAGCAGATTAAATCCTGATTTGCAGTAAATGTGTCCAGAAAGGAAGGGGAAAGAAAACAAACTAAACAAAACAGTATAAACTATTTTAAAACACAAAAGTAAATAGAAATAATAAATCCTCAGAAGCTGTGTACAGTTTCATCTTCCACTTGCTCAGAATTGCTGTCTAATCACTGACTAAAACTGCTAAGCACTGGAAACCTCATTTGCAGGAGCACAGCTGTGAAGGAGATAGCAAGAAAAAGAGATCTTAAAAGACAGCAGAGTTTGTGCTTGACTCTTTGGCTTCCAGTTGGCTTCCTGGGTCACTTTACCTCTGTCTAGTGTTCAGGTCACAATATGTAAATGGTGATAGCAGCAAAAAAACCTCTTTTGTTCTTGATGATGATTTCTTTGCAAGCAAGCTATTTTGCATTTTTACCAGTGAGGAAAAACATGCCAAGGAAGCAGAAAGCTAATTGACAACCAAATAGGCTAATTTCAGTATGGGGTACCCAGAATAGTTTTATGCTGTTTACTCCTTGCTTGCTGATTATTCAAAACTCTACAGACAAGAAGACTGAAGTTGCCTTTCTCTTCTGCTAGGACCCACACCTCAATGCCTTAATTCCTTATCTGAACTAACTCTGAAGTATATTACCTAAAAGAAACTGAGAAGCACAGGTTTTATATGGGTCAACTCCCTAGACTCTCATTTCTAAAGGCAAACAGTCTTGAACATGCCTACTTAAAATAAATAATAGGATCTCTGATATTGTGTTAAGGTATATTAAAGAGCTGGATAAAAGGTGTATCTTTGATCAAGATGCACCTGAACCAGATAGAAGGGTTAGATCCCTATATTTATTTGAAATAGTACACATTTTCCTCAAAAAGCCTTGCATTCATGATTCCCTCCCAAAGGAGGGATGTGACCACAGCTCTTCTCCATTGTGACCTGACAGAAAAGGGAATAGTGAGGAAAATTCTTATTCTATATTCTTTTCTGAAATAGTTACGACCTTTAGACACAGCTCTAACGAGTGTATGCGTCCACAGGTCTTCAAGGAACAATCTCAAATCTTTCACTGAGTTGATCCAGTCTCAATTATTCTAATCCTTCCTCACCCCTGAAAATCAACCATGAATGAAATGCCTTTGTAAAAGTACTTTCCCTACAGATTGAATTTGCTTGGTATTTTATTGGTCTCAGAAATAGTAAGGATAGACAGAAATCAACATATACATACCATCAGTCATCCGGTTATTCTGTACCACTAATGAAAATGGGTTTAAAATGCTCATCATTGGCACAGTCATGCTCATCATCTTTGATGCTCATCAAAGGCACAGTTTGCCCTGATCCGGTTTAGAGGGAGCATATATAACACATTCTAAACTAAAGAGTATAAATTTTTAACCTAAATAATTTTATGATTCTGTATATCTATGATTTTGAGTCAGACATGCACACATGTAATTTGATGGCAAATGATCCAGGAGTTTTCAAGTGGTTAAAAACCTTACTGTCAAACACATATGAGATAATTTGATCATTTTATCTCAAATTAATAAATAAAAAATAAATCAGAAAAAATATATTTCTGATAGGACTTTAGAAACTGTGGTGGTTAGACAGGAAATATGTTTTCTGGGATATGCTGTGGTCAGGCCAATGGGTGCCCAGATTTCAATATTGGCACCTGGTTTGGCCATTGGGGCATTAGATCTACCTCTGAGAACACCGGGTTAGAAGCAGGGCTCTCCCGCTGGGAGGCTCTCTTTGAATTTCCAGCGGGAAGCTTGGATGATCTCTCCCCTGGCCCAGCTGCTAGCGGGGCGGGGGAGGGAAAAGCCATGCAGCCCTGGGAGAGGTAGGCCTGGCCCCCCCGAGGGTGGAAGAGAGAAGTACCAGAAGGCACCGGGCAGCCTGTTCCCCCCCCACCCCCGGGAGACAGAGAGAGAAGGCAGCCTGCGCTTGTGACTGAGTTACCTTGAAACTTGATAAACATGTGCTGGCAGCGGGCAGCATGGCTAAGAAGGAGAAGGGGGAGCAGGAGAGGGGGAAGGGGGTGCACCGAGAAGGAGTCTGGCTGCTGGTAGGATCTTTTAACCCTTTTGTGGACAATGAAAGCTTTACAGAACATTAACCCTTCCTGGAAGAGAGATAAGAGTAGAGGATGAAGAAGGAAATGGGCGAGTGATGAAGGTCTGGGCAAGTGAGAGAGATGGTGGAGGAATGGAGAAGATGGAGTGGCATTTTTGCTGGACTCTTTTTTGTATAGCCATGGACTGTTTCCTTGTGATACAGAGACTGCATTCCAGGGGGAAGCAAGGGCTCAGAGCCAAGAGAGTTCAGTGTGGGTACCACTCAGCCCCAGGGGGTGAAAAAATGGT
This sequence comes from Setophaga petechia, assembly GCA_024362935.1. Lineage (NCBI taxonomy): Eukaryota > Metazoa > Chordata > Aves > Passeriformes > Parulidae > Setophaga > Setophaga petechia. Next base: position 20,092,488 of record JANCRA010000002.1, read on the forward strand.
GGGGGGCAGGTGTCCTGAAGGAGAGACTGTGCCCTTTTTGGAATGAGACAAGGCATCCTTAGAAGACGACCCTAGAAGCAGCCCTGGTCCGTGTTCAGTGGTGAGAGCACTGGACAAGAAGGAAGAGGTCACCATGGCACAAGAAGGACTCTTTCTCCTGTTGATGAACTGAGGATTTGAAATGTGATGCTGGACCGAGAGTCCGTGATTTGGGGGAATGTATTGTATTGGAAATTTGGTGGGGAGGAGGAGGAGATGTATTTGTAAGGTTTTCATTTTCCTGTGTGTGTTTCTTCTTATTTATAGTTGTAGTTTAGTTAATAAAGTCTTGTTTATTTCTAAGAGAAGGCCTGCTCTGCTTATTCCTGGTCACATCTCACAGCAGAAACCAGGGAGAGGGTATTTTCATGGGGGCACTGGCATTGTGCCAGTGTCAAACCATGACAGAATATTAATGATTTGTATTTTGCAACATGAGGCATAGGCATATTCTCTTCATTAATATAAATCTCTAATGCCTCTTTAAGTATTAAATCCTGTGGTAATTTCAGATCCACAAGCTTAGTACTACTGGGAACTGAAAGAAAAAGGCAGAGAAAGAAAAGGAAGGAAGTGGCGGAAGGAAGGAAGTGGCAGAAGGAAAGAAGAACCATCATCACACATCCTTCATTAGTTAATATCTATCTATCAAATAAATCAATAAAATATTACTGTAAAAGTATTTTCATGATCACCCTTTTTGTTATATATTAGGCCTGAAAGGTAATAATCATCTGCAAAAAGATTCAAATATGAGTTCCATAGCTTCTGCTAGTTGGCTGAACTTCTTAAAGAAGAACAATTAATACTCTAATATAATTATTAAAAATACTCTCTGGTCTGATAGTCTTTCTCTACTTCAGAGGCAAATCTTCAAGTCTTGTTTTAGTCAGGGAAGCTTCTTGGAGTTATACAAAGTACAGATACACAGAATGCATTGCATGTAATGTGTTGCACACAATGTATTTTTAGTAATAAATAAGGTTTTTAAAATTCAATAGAGGAAAAATAAATTAAATGAAAATTGAAGAGATGAAAAACAGAAGTATTTACAAAAGTTGAAAGCAGCTTTTGTTATATTTTTGGAATTTTGTGATGACTTTGAATAGAATGATATATTTGGCCAGAATAACTGCAAAACATCTGTGTATCTGCTTACCAATTATTTAGAACCATTACATGTTTTTTAAATTGCTTCTACCTAGAAATATGCTAAGTGGTGTTGGACACAGTGGTAGAATCTGAAGACAAGTGGTTTGACATACAGCCAAACACTAGAATAAGACTGCTTCCAGGGAAAACACGTATCTTTTGATGCTTAGTCAAGACTTTTATGTTCTCATACTAGTGAAAAAAAATAATTACCAAACATTTTCTTATCTTAGACCCACACCTCAGGTTTAAAATGCTTAAAATATAATCAGGAAAATGAGAAGTGCTACATATTACAAAAACATTTTACCCAGTAGCAAAACATGGTGAATGTAGCCAGAAATCTGAAACAAAGACCAAAAAGGCAGAATGTAAAATACAATAAAGTATTTTTCTGTCACCTTCCTGAGTATGGGATCAGTGTTTTATCATGACAAAGTTTTGGTTTGTGGTCCTAGTTCTCAAGTTTAACTTCAGCTAGAATTTAAAGTTCAGTGATGTTATCCTGTCAGCGATGAAGGCCAGCAGCATGCTGGCTTGTGTCTGCGTGGGCACAGCCACTGTACTGAGGTAGGGCTTGCCCTTCCTGTTCCTGCCACTTAGACAACACCTGGGAGCTGGCTTGGGCCCCCAGTTCAAGAAAGTCACTGAAAAACTGGAGAACAAAAAAGGGCGCCAAGATGTTTGGGAGTCTGGGGCACTTATCCTGTGAGGACAGTCTGAGAGAGCTGGACTTGTACAGCCTGGGGCAGAGAGAGGCTTCAGGGGACTTAAGTGAAGCTACCCAGCAGCAACAGGGAATATATCAAGAAGGCAAGTATTTAGTAAAGTGTGTAGCAGGAAAACAAGAATCAATTATTATAAACTGAAATAAGGGGAAGTTCTGAGAGTAAATTAAAAGAGTGCAGAAAAATGTAATGTCTAAATATACTCTCTTATGAGTGTGTTTAGGCAAGGCACCAGGCAACCCAAGGATCACCAGGATCCCTGCTCCCAGAGGTCTCCAGGACATAGCTAAACAAAGCTCTAAGCAGCATAGTCTTAATTTGGTGCTGGTCTCACCTTGAGGAAACACTTGAATTAATTGAGTTCCCAATGTCCCCTACAACATGAATTGTCCTCTGTCTGTTTCTAAATCTGCTACTTCTTTCAGGATTGCTGTAAAATATGCTGCTGCATTTTGCATAATACTTCCTTAATACATTAAGTCCCTGGAGTAAGAAATAATTCAGATTTCCCACAATCCCTTGAGGTTGCTCTGTATTCTTGAGGGAATGGGACAGTGATCCCAAAATATCCCAAAATATTAAGATAACTATGTAATTAAAGTCAGTGACATAATGCAGGCTTTCACATGGATTTCCATAAGAAATCATGGTTCTTCTTCAGTTCCTGTTGTGTTATTTTAATATTGCTATTTAATCTCACCTTTTTGTGTTTAATTTCTATGTTACTGAAGCAGAAAAGTCTAAGACCAGATATTATGGGATACCCCGAGTGAACTGTGATTTTGCAAGAGGCCATCAGCCTCCTAGCCCAGCCCTTCTTCATTTCAGGCAGTCAGAAGGGTGGTTTTGGTGTCAGCCACCAGGAGGTGATGTCACAGGTTTCACCACTGGGTTTTGCAGGGCTTCACTGAGAGCAAAGAAAAAATGACATTTGGAACAGCAGCAATCCTCACATTTGGAAAATGCTAAATCCATATGCCAGAAAAGTGGCAGCTTTATCTTAATGAGGATATGATTTTCACAGCCTAACAGGGGTTTGAATACTAGATGTCCTCAGCTTCTGTTTTGGAAACAGCAGCATTCTTTTGTTGAAAGCTTTCAGTAGCCCTGTTTTTGAGGGTCCAGGGGAAAGCTTTGAATAATCCAAGTGCAAAAAGTAAAAACCAAATCCCAGGATTTTACAATGGGAAATTTTAGGCAGTATTAGCAGTACTGGCTCCACCTTCAACATAAAAGGCTAAAGAGAAAATGTGCAAAAAGATGGCATTACTTATATGCAATACTGCTTCAGAGTCTTGTGCCAGTTAAATATCTTCATGGAAACTGTACAAGAATTCTCCACTGTGGGTTTTACAGCTGCTTTTGCCAATTTTCGTTGTTAATGTTAATTATAATTTTCCTTTTCTATTATATATATATATATATATATATATATATATATATATATATATATATATATTAAACTATAATTTTCCTAAGCCTATACAGTATTAGGACTTGGTTATGATAGGTATTTTACATTCCCCAAATAATGCATTAGGTGAGAGAAAGTGAGAATAGGGGGGAGTGGAGCAGGAGCGGATAACAATAGAATGTGAACATTTCTTTTAGTGTCTGCCTCACCAGAGAGACATACAGTCTCAGTGGATGAATTTTAGCCCTAATTAGGACATTGTCAGTGGAATAGTTACTGTCCTAATCAGGAACTGTGGCAGACAAGTGGTTTGTTAGACAGGTTGTAAAAGATAGACAATGCATAATAAAGTCACCAGAGACCAGACAAGGTATTGATGATGATCCCAGTGCTCTTTCCAATGCTGCTCTTTGCATTGAAATTTTGGGCTTATGCCTCTGATAAATGTGCTCTTTCCTGTATGACTATGACCTTTGAATGCCTTTGTTAACATATAACACGCTTACATTTGATGCCAGGATAGCACAAAGAGCCTTACAGGAAGACTGGTGTTATTATTTTTTGTCATCTGCAGAATAATCATGCAAGTGTGCCAATGACTGTAATTGTTGAGTGGTTTGTAGCCTGACCACTTGGACTAAGTTTTACAAGCGGTTTTGTGCTGTATTTCAATTTAGGAAGAGTGTAGGAATCTCACAGTAACAGAAAAACAAGAAAACAAACAAACAAACCAACCCCAAAAATCAAATTGTTCCAATGCCCATGGTAATAGTATTTCTTATCAAGTTTCCTTAGGCAGAACTGTTTAAATCTGGGTGCATCAAGATTCTGAGAAGTAGCAGACAGTTTTTGTCTTCTACTAAACAATGCCTGAGATTTTTCAAGTAGATCTTACAGCTGAGCTCTCTAATGGCCCAATGTACTCAGGGCTTGCTTAACAACCTGAGGGTACGAAAGCTCTACAGACAGACCCAGACAGACTCCATCAGTGGGCTGAGGACAACTGCAGGAGGTTCAATAAGGCAAAGTTCAGGGTCCTGCACTTGGGTCGCAACAAACTCAAGCAGTGCTGCAGGATGGGGAGGAGTGGCTTGAGAGCTGTTCAGCAGAGAGGACCTGGGGGTGCTGGTTGACAGATGGCTGAACATGAGCCACTGTGGGCCTTGGTGGGCAAAAGGGCAGCGCCATCTTGGCCTGGACCAAGAGCAGTGTAACCAGGAGGACCAAGGAAGTGGTCATCCCCCTGTACATGGCCTGGTGAGGCTACACTGCGTTCAGTTGAAGATCATGCACTTCAAAAGGATTATTGAGGTACTGGAGCATGTCCAGAGAAGGGCAACAAGGCTTGTGAAAGGACTAGAGAACATGTCCTGTGAGGAACAGCTGAGGGAGCTGGTTTTGTTTAGTCTTGAGAAGAGGCTCAGAGGAGACCTCATCTCTCTCTACAACTCCCTTAGAAAAGGTTGCAGTGAGGTGAGGGTCAGTCTCTTCTGCAGTGCCTGAAGTGAGAGGGTAAGAGGAAATGACCTTAAGCTGAGACAGAAGAAATTCAGATTAGTTATTTGAAAAGAAATGTCACTATTGGAGTGATCAGGGATAGGAATAGATTGCCCAGGGAAGTGGTAAAGTAACCATCCCTGGAGGTGTTTAAGAGGTGCCTGGATCTGGCACTGGGTGATATGTTTTTGTGCTTCAGGGGTTAAAATCGTACTAGGTTGTACTGGGTTGATGGATTTGATGATCCTAAAGGTCACTTCCAACTTTGATAATCCTAAGATTCTAACATACAATAATAATAGTAATTTCAGCAATTGTAGTGGTGAGAAAACTCAATTAGTAATATGCGCCAAGGAAAGTGGGTTCATGCCCTTGTTCATGCCAAGTACAATTATCCTGCAGCTACCTGAAACCGAAACAGAGGAAATTATTTGAAAAAAAAATTCCATAGGAAATCCTTTTTATCCTGATAGAATTGCCATGAACATTTCCCATCTTGCCCTCTGCACGTAGAAGGGTTGTGTACTTGTTTGGAAGGCAGAATTTAGGTTAAGTTTGTAGCCTTTAAGGCATGCAGCTCATGGAGATCAGACTCCCATATCCCACCTTGTGACTTACTACTCATCATATAAGGACAATTCAGGAGCTTATGCATTTAATTGGTAATGGTAAAACACATGGCAAATACTATTTCAGGTAGGGTCATTCATCATAACTGGGGATATGGTCGCATGGAATGTTGTCATCCTCTGAACAAGAATGAATGAATTAATTAAGGTGGACTTTTTAATTCATCAGAATCCAAGAACATTGATCTACTTTGCCTTGCTTTATTTCTGAAATAATGTCTCAATTTATGAAATTATTTCCTGTTTTCCTTATTTTTTACTTGCTTCTTTCCCCATTTTCTCTGCACTGCATTAATAAAACTGCTGCTTGACCTTCTGTCTTGATGTTCAGATCTGTGGGAAATCAGTAAATTGCCTAGCATGACAGCAGACCATCCACTAACACAGAGGAAACCCTAGGTGAAATAAATGCAGCTTCTGATACCTGACCTGGCTCACATCCATCAAAAATGATGTGCAGAGAGTGTGGTCTTGCAGACAGATGAACCCAAGATGGTGGAATCATTTTAGAAGCAATTCTTCTGAGATAAATTACACCAAGGGCTGAATGAGAAACCATATGTTGTTAGGGTTATGGATAGCAGACATGGAACTGGGAGCCGCTTTTCCAGTCTTTAGACTTATACTGCTAGCAGCTGGGAGCTGAGAAATATGAAGTGGAAATTGGTAGACTGTCTTTCTGAGATTGGTATCATCAAAGGTGATAGTGTGGATGTGTCCAGGACTCATGGTCCAAGTTCAGCATCCACACAAGGAAAAGTGCACAGATTGATTTTCACACTGAGATGGATTCAGAAAAGGCTACAAGGATTATCTGGAACATAGAAAACTTGTCGTTACTGTGAGAAATTGAGGAAGACCAGTGTATTTAATTTATCCTCTTGTGTTTTGAAAAATAACTTACTAAGGGTCCACAAATCTCTTATTGCCATGCACGTATTCTGCCCTAGAAATCAAAAGTGTTGGTGTCTAAGAAGATTAAAGGTTTCTGATATAGGACATATTTTAAAACAGGACAGTGATAGGGCCAAGTCTGACATCTGGCTATCTGACACTAGAACAAATTCAAACTGAAGTAACTTCAAACTTGTCAACATTGGGAAAGCAGTATTTTTCAATCAAGGTTGACTCAGTAAATTTCTTAAGATTCTGTTCTAAGTTAAACACAATTAATTTAGACTCTGTAGGCGAAATCCTACTCCAAATCCCAGATAGTTAAAGAATTATGGTAAAGTCAGTATTACCAATATATAATTGATAAATAATTAATCTTCTCATTTCAATTTACTAGCTGAAAATAAAAAGGAGTAGAAGTAGTTAGCTGCCAGCCTGCCCCTGCCTACCAACCACCCACAGGTGGTCCCATGAAATACTCTCATTAATGCCTCCTTCAGGTATTATTAAAAAAAGCAGTGTACAGATCCAGTGGAGGAAAAAACAAGTCCTGCATTATCTCCAGAGTTAATGGTCAAACAGATCTTACCATGGAAGGTGACAGCCTCACCACTGTGAGTGACAGACTGTTGTTATTTACATGCAGCTCATTTCTGCCTGGTGAAAAATCTGACATGGTGGTGAAGGTCTTCTAGTGGCTCAGTTGCTAAGAGATAGGAGGATTTTCTTTGATGCAGATAATAAACAGCTGTTTACACAGCATGTTTGCACATGCTTTAATAGGATCACTTTGCTTATTTGGATTTTTTCCTTACTGGTTGCACTGTGTTAACATCTGTCAAACAACAAACAGCATTACAAGAAATGTATTAATATTAATGAAGATGCTATTTTCATCACAGGAAGGGCAGGAAAGTAAACCACATTTAAAAATTATTTTAATATTTTTTCTCATTTGATGAAGTTTACCTTTTCCTCACATGATTTCTTCACCCATATGTGTTTATTAGTGATTTTATCCCTTAACTCTAAATCAGACTAAGTAATAATACCTTGTAAATGACTTCATGATTTTTTAACCCTAGAGGTGACAGGTTATGGTTGTGTTGCACACAAGCCATTCAATTTCATTAATTACTTCATGGAATTGACATATTTATGTCTTTTGAGTGATCTAAAGCATATATTTTGAGAATGGTACAGCCATTCTGGTATGAAAGGTTTTACCTGTGTTTAATCACACTTAAAATTTAAAAATGTACCTCTTGACTGTAGTATTAATTTAGCTTTGCTTTCGGACTGAACACATTTTAGTGCCTTGATCTGACAAGTTAGAGCACGTGGTATGTGGCAATTCAGTTGGAGATACATCATCTTTGTGCAGCTTTCTGGCATTGTTTAGCAAGTTTTAGAATTATAAGAACTATACATACCCTGTGGACAGTGGGCCACTGAATTTCTGGATGTCTTATCTTTGCTTCACCATCATCATTTTGGCAGTATTATTTCTCCTGGATACTGTGGTTATCAGCCTCTGGCCAATATTTATTTGTTGTATGTCAAGTAGAAATGTGCACTTGATTGCAATAGCTTTTGTCCATTTGGAGCTTTACATGAGCAGTTTAACAATACTCCTGCTTCACTGACTTTAATATAAAAGCCTGACTCTGTAATTCTCTGCTTCTAATGGATGCAAAAAAACCCAATGCATGTGTGTTTTCTTGAAAATCGCTATCAGCAGTATTTTAACATTGTACACAGTAAAAATGTAAAATTTTCTTACTGTTCTATAACATTAATAGTTTCCAGAGCTGACAGACCTAAAGTAAGTAAAACAACAGCTCTTTCCAGTTTTCATATGAAAGCTTCAGCTTTTTATTCCCATAGCCTATTTACATTATTCTTTTTAGCACAAAATAATCAGTTTGAAGCATACCAGTTTTTTTCCCAAAAGCCTACTAAATTGTAATTCATGCATACTTACTACAGACAAGTTGATATTTTTGCTTTTTTTTAATTCAAAAGAAAATTTGATGTCAATAAGAAGGATTTTTTTTATAATTGAAAAGAATACACACATATATATACACACTATTCTATAAATGGATAAAAAATATTCTCAGTCTTTCCTCAGTCCCATAATTTAGTTTTCTGATAAAGATCACTGGAATTTTAAAGGACTATTGGAGATTATAATTAATACTGTTTTCCTGATCACATCTCATCACTGTATGCTTATTAGCCCTGAAATAAGCATTTCCGTTCTCTTTGCTCTTACTGATTCCCAGACATCCAGACTGTGATCCTTACAAGCTGGTCATCTCCAGCTAAGAGACTTGACATCTCAGCAGTTTCCAGAAGTTAAATGCATCTTTTATTCCAATATACTTATCAAAAAAATATGAAGTTGGGTTTTGGTTTAGGGGTTTTTTAATATCATGTTCCAGTGTAAGGAGTTCCATCCATTGCTGTAGGTAATTTTACATATGGCTATACAACAATTCATGAGCATTATCATGAATTTATTATGCAGGAATAGAGATTTTCTACACTTGAAAGTTAGTTTAAGTTAATTTTTGGTGTAGGGTAAGGTATGAATTGCAAGTGTGATAACTATTTCTGTCCACGTGCTGAACAGTGAGGGTGAGGGGGCTGGATATTAGAACACAGTATTTCCTTCAAAAGCTTTTATAATAGCAGGATGATGGTATGTAAAGATCTTATAAAAAATGGCTGCAACTTGAATCAGTATCAAGACTGTTATTGTCTGTTTTAATTTAAAAAAACATGTTATTGCTAAAAGAAAGTGACATGAACATCATGTTGTTGCAAGATGAATGTGTTTGACAGTACATTTAGCTAATGTCTGTGTCCTGTAACAAATACAGTGTACAGTTAGAATTACCCATATCTTATAGTTATTATTCTGAAATAAACCATAAATCAGCATGGAAATGATGCACAAAGAAAAGCAAAAATCTTTTTTTTTTTTTAGTATCAAAAGAGGTAGCAAAGAGATGTGTTGCAGGACATGCTTAAATATATTATGATGGTGCAGCTTTACCCTACTTCTCAGGGTGGGATTGAAGCTTGTGGACTTGAAAACCTCATATATCTAGGCTTAGTACAAAGGTCAGGCAATATGATAGGGACCTGGAGCAGACTTGCATCAGAAGTACTGCTTTTAACAGTTTGATTGCCAGTGAGTTTTTCAGCTTTATTAGCTATCTCTGGAAGTATATCTCAACAATTCATGTCTTTTGATCTTTACTTTCTCACTGCTGAGGATGTCTGGTAGCTTTAAAGAATACATTATAATTGCAAGAATTTTGAATGCTCTGCTGTCTCTAAACAGTAATGCAGTCTGGACTAATCAATGAGAGGTAAATGACCTTCAGGAAAAACTTCAGTGAGCACCATTTTGTGTTCAAATCAGGGTCTGATTCCAGCTTCAGCAGAGTTTGGCAGGAGGTGGGAGCAAATCAGAAGGGCCTTGCAGCTTTGAGTTACCAGCTCTGACAAGTGCATTACCAGTGCCAGAACAGAGCTGCCTCCCCTCCTTGCTGAGCTTGCCTGGCATGGTGGGTCCTGCTGGCTCAGGGAGAACATCACCAGCAAGGAGAGAGGGCGGCTGCTGAGGTCCTGCATTCTGCTGGGTATCTGCCAGCATCCAAATTAAAAGTCTTTACTCTGTGAGTGCAGAACGTGTCTCTGGATTTCCAGTGAGTTCAAAGCAACTTGGGATGCAGTACTGAAAACCTGGCCTGGTAGAGAGCACAGGCACTGCTGGCTGCAGACATAGCCTGCATCTTTGGAGAACAGCACCCATGGAGACAGAGGCTTCATAGTGCAGTGGGAATAACTGTATATGGGACCTGATATGTTTTCCCTGAGTTTGTCTATCTCTCTGCTTCAGGCCCCTGCCTCAGGGGTAATGCAATCTGTTTTTATACAGCAGTAGTAGTCACCTAAATAAAAACCTTCTCAGAAATCACAGCAAATGTTCAAAAATTATAGCAAAAACTACCAGACTGTCTTTCAGAGAGTTAGACTTGGTGTTAGACTTAGCTTCTTGTGAAAATGTTGAAAAAAAAAAAAATTGGCACTAATTTCTGAGTCTCAGCTGCAGTCAGGCTATGTGCCTGAAGCTGGCACTTTCTTGTATCTAGTGTTTTGAGGTGTCTTCATTAAAGGTATATTTGGCTGTTGCATGCATGAAATGAGCTTTACTGGCTGTGTCTATGCAATATGCCCTGAGCAAAGACGAATCCAGGGAGAAAAATGTCTTTCCTAGTTTCTAGAAGCTAAAGAACAATAAACCAGCATAATCTTCTTGCAGATTTCAATGAAAAGGAAAGTTGAAAGCAGTAAGCAGAGCCTACCTGCTTCTCCTGTGACACCATCAAAAGTGTTTGAAGTCTGCATCAATTTACTCTCTTTTACTGGGGTGAGACTAGGCAGGGACTTGGCAGAGAATCTACTGCTTTCCTTTTGTTACCTTGGTGCTGAAATGAATGTCACAAGCTGGCATCTATTCTATTTGGGATATAACATTGTAATAAGCACACAAATGATGCATCTCTAAAATTATGTACAAAGAATTTACTCTGGTTAAATGCCTTTATTTGGTATCATGCGTCAACTCTAATTTTGTTGCTCTCGTCTTTGTCTAAATTGACTAAAATTGCTTTAACTGATATTATATAATAAATTTCAAAATAATCACATTTTGCTACAGCATTTAGTGCAAAGTACTTTTCTGCACAGTGCAGCCTCTGTTTTTGTAAAAGCTATGTTCCCAGCCACCTGGCATCTCATTCTCAGTTCATGCGCATTTAGTTACAGCTGGCACAAAAAGCAGAGTTTTCCAAGGACACTCTGCAGACTTGTCCAGTGGAAATTATAACCACTATAAAATTTTTTGTGATCAAATTTTGTTTTCTCAGGCCTGTTTTGTCAGATCATGGTCTTGGGTAGAGGTACTGGAGTCACTGATCTACTAGGGTGGCATGTCTAACTAGAATTACATTGAAGGTAAGCAAACAGCTTTTAAATAGCAGAAACTTTTCCTTCTGTTGATTCCATTGCATGGTCAGCATTAAGGACATTCAAATATTCTCATAGAGATAAGCTGCCCACCTCTGAGGGTGGGCAGAAGTTTGTTTTTAAACTTCTAAATTTTTGGTGGTGTTCTGGAATTTCCTGGTTTTGTTGGGATTTTTTACCATTGCAGAGGTTTTAATGACATTTAGGATTTATCTGAGGGGTATATCCAGAGACTTCAACTCTTGAGAGTGTGCCAGAAAATTAGGAAAAGTGTTAAACCAGTACAGAATATCAACCTCAAAAATAGCATATACAACATAGTTAAAAATAATGACTTTTGCTTTAACAAATAAAAAAATACCTTATAGCCTTAGAATATGTCCTTGTCGCATTTAGTAATATTTTTCTTCAGGCATGTGATTGCAATAATTCTGTCAGGCTGCCAGAAGGGCGGAACTGTTGCCCAGGAAGGTACATGATTTGTACAGACCAATCTGGGAGAGGAGTGGGATCAGGAGAAACAGACTAGAGGCTATCAGAGCTCCAGGTAAATGTCTGAGCAATTCAGTGGCAGATTTTCCACAGTCCTTCTGATCCTCACAGGAGCACTCAAGGAGGTAAGAACCTGTGTAGTGCAAACACATTAGTGGAGTCCTCATTGATTGCCTAAACATATTGATAAATACCTACCATGTTCTGCCACAAGTATCTTTTTGCAATATTCTGACTTAAAGCAACTGATGTTTTAAAGTTTGTATTATTTGTACTGTTTCATATGTTAAAATATATAATTTGAGATGAGAATTGTGTGCATATGGACTTGGATAATATGGATATACAATCCATCAGTCAGAAAGTTCTCCAGTTGTACAAACTCATTCAGCTGCTGGGTCCAAGACATTGTTTTGTTCATGCTGGGATTTAGAGATTCTTAAGTGAACAGCTTGATTCCTAAGTGAACAGAAATTGAACTCACAGTAATGGTTTGCAGTCAAGTAGGGAGTGTAAGTTTGTGTTCCTCACTTGCCTGACTGTGTAAGTAGTGAAAAAGGCTGCATTACAAAGAGAGGTGCAAGAAAGTTGTCAATGCCCTATAAATCACGCAATAGAACAAACAAAATTAATGGAATTAGGAAACTCCAACTCCTTTGGTTTCTCTACTCATGCTAGAGTATTATAGTCATCACAGCAGAAGAGGTAATGGCAACTTTATATAAGGGAAAATTAAAATTAAAATCTGCAATGGAATGTATTTTTAAAAAGGGGCCTATTTTAAATTGTAAAATCAACCTGAAGTCTGAAGATGAACAAGCCTTAAGTTTTAGCTTTCATATTTTTCAGATTCTGTATTGCATTGGTGTGTAACTTGAACTTCATATAAAGTGTAAGCCCTCCTCACAGTTTAGTCAGACAAAACAATCCTTTTCCAGCCTGAGAACATCACAGGTTCAGTCTCCAAAAAGTATTAACAAAATGTATACAAGGAGAATGTGATTTAATTACCTGAAGCTGTAATTGGACAATTAACCCTGATATGCAAATGAACCAAACTTATGAAAGTGTGAAAAGTTGTGACCCATCCTCCATCTTGGGCACAGTCCTGGTTGGGCTCTCGTAGTGCCCAAGGTGTATCTTCTGAAGGCCTTTTTAGTAAGTACTACTTTATTCCTTTAACTCTGTCTAGCCTCTGTTCTATGTAACCTCTCTAGTCATCACAAGGAAAGGTAAGATTTCCTGCAAATACCTTGCAGGGCACTTCTGCCATGGTAGGAATATTCTAAAAAATCCTATAATGTTATGCTATAGTGGTTTGCTTTGTGCTTCTGTATAATGAGCCTCAAATTAGTAAACCCCCAAATTAGTAAAAAATAACCATTCAGAGCAAACAGAAATTAGAATATCTTTTCAGTTTGGTCTTGGATTTTTTCAAACTTGAAATGATGAATTAATATATTGCATTGCTAAAACTTCTCTCAATGACTGCATATGAAAACACTCAATTTATGTGATTATTTTTATACCCAGTACTTCTTAGATATTATTTTAAAAACTATCTCCATCTCTGTTTATCTACTTGGTTGCATAGGTATAAACCAGAAGTAATGCAGCTGAAATTAACACAGTTCCAATTCTGGTATTTATCCAATGCTGTAAAACCAGCCTAGAAGACAGAAGAATTAACTTTTGGAGCCTCTTTCTCTTCCGTTTCATGAGAGAGTAAAACTGCTGCAAAACTATTGGATTAACTGGAAATCTATGTAATTTAGATTAATATGAATAGAGAGAAGAAAATTTGGGGTTTTTATCAATAGCCATGATAACTGTAGCCTTATGTCTTACTATGTAAAACATATGCTGTCCATAACTCCTGTCTATACAGATCTGGAGTACATAAATTGCAGATTACAGTTCCAGTAGAACTGAACCTCTATTGCATAGGTTACTACTACAGACTCAAAACCATGATTTGCAGGCAGATTCTTAAATTTAAGGACTGACATGTACATACTACATGCTTAAATTCTTATGCAGTTATTTTAAAATTATTCAACATGATCAGTGGATTCTAAAGAATTATTCAGCTTAACAGCCATCAGGTATCAATTTCAAAATGAGAAAAACTGCTTTTCTAGTCTGTGTTAGATCTGCACTAAGAAATTTAGGGGTGTGTGTGCGCCAATATAACAGGATGGTTCACTAACATCAAAGTGAAATGTTCCAGAGACATGAGGCAGCACTGCCTCCTCCTGTTCTACCCAGCACCAGTCTGGATGAAAAGGCCATTTGAAAAAGTAGATAGGTATTGGAGCTCATGTACATTCTTTTCCCACTCTTACACAGATTACTAATTTTTTTATCAGCTTACCCTCACCTTGTCCAGCTGTTTTAAAAGAATGAAGTGGAGAATTCAGAGAGAAGGAGCAGAAAGGGAGAAAGAAGCTTTCAAGAAACTTCTCAGAAATCAAGTAAATCTAGCTAACATTGTTCCATACATTCTTTAGTCTCTCAAATGAATGAGAGTAACTGTCCCCATACCAGGAGTGTTGAGAAATTGTTCTCTTTCATGTGATAGCAAATATTGATGAAAGGGAATTGGAGCTACCCTGGATACATCACTACAAATCACTTTGGAATAAACAGTCTTAACAGTAAGGGATACTTTGTACATAATACTAATAACGTATAGTGATACTGATAAAATCAAAAACCCCTGCTAATATTCCAAAAATATATGGAATTAAAATATTTTTATGCTTATAAACTAAATTGTAATGCATAGGAAATGTAGAGATTATAGTATGAGAAGGATTCAAAAAACCTGAGTGTGTTTATCCAAACTGCCTATCCCACAAACCTTCAGACTGAAATGATTAATTATTAGTCCATTTATTTTTAATGATTAGTTATTCTTGGTTGGGGTTCCTCATCCATTTTTTCATGAGCCAGTACTGAATATTTTTCTTCCAACATCATTAAAAAAAATTCTGTGTATTAAGTGACAGTGCTATCTTTTTTTTTTTTTCCACAGTTCTAAGGAAAAAAGCTTTGATTTGTGATTTACTGATGCAGTTATTTTTATTATGTAGTTTACTGATGTAGTTCACTATTTCAGGTTTCATATGTCATTCCACTTTCAAAATGTAACATTTGCTGTGAATGTTATCAATGAGTTTTCAGTGCTTGTCTTCCAAAAATATTTTCTATTTATCTTTATAAGGAGTTTTCTCAACACTGCGATCTAAAGTCACACTACCAATAGAAAAAATTACTTTTACCTTTTCAGTGTTTATAAAAATTCTGCATTACTAAATCTAAGTGTTTAGGTTTATTCTTTTCTGAATGGCTGTTAACTAACTTAATCCTTTAGATTCATCTGCTTTTCTTCAAGATATAATTTAGCAGGCAGAGCAACACTCTGCTCTCCACCCAGACTGCAGAGTTTACCAAGGAAACTGTAAAACAGCCAGTGTAATTGCGTTCTCTAACACCATTTCAAACTATGAGAGAACATGCTGGAAACTTTAGGTCATGTCTTACCCTGCTATCAGCAGCATGCAGACCCCAGGCACAGAACAGCCTTATTGGCCATGGCGATTTGGTGAAGCCTAATCTCAGTCTATGATGTTAGATGTCTACTTATTTGATGCTTCACTATTCCCTGATTGTGGTGATGGATGCCACACTGCATGATGAATTTGTTTCAGATCTCTGAAGAATCAATGGTTGTGTCTTCTACTTAAAGCTGATTCTACCTGCCAGGGCTTTCTACATAAATGTTCTGTATCACCTTCCTGACACTAAGATTCAATTTATCAGGAAAGTGGAAAAGAAGGTCTTTTGTACTCTGAACATCTTTAAAGCCAATGGATACTTTCCATGGCTCTGACAATGTTTATATTTCACATTTAGAGAATAGCCTTCGCAAGGATCATCTCAGCAGGCACTTTTAAGGAACTGCGCATTATCACCGCAGAGGCTCCATTCAGTCCACCTTGTTTGGATTTAATCCTAACTGTGTCAACCATTCAGTTCTAACTGATCCAAGACTATATCATCGTTTGTGTCTCCTGATGTGAAAAGATATGAAAAATCTCATCCATATCTCTCTATGTCAGAATTAAGATACAGATTTCAGAAGAGGTGAAAATTTGTTCAAATACTGTACAGATGCTTCCCCCTGTTTTCAACACTGCCACAGTCCCGGTGTCTCTTTTGTTTGCCTTCAGATTAGCTTCATTTTATAAATAAAGTTGCTCTGTATATAAAAGAAACTGATTTGCTGCGCCAACATAATGTGGTTTTAATTACATTAGGGTACAAAGTCACAGGGAAAATAATGGTTGTGTTGTTCAAATTTGAGATTTAAGTTCTCTTTCCTTTTTTATGATAAACCCAATGACATGGATATTTTGTGAATGTATTTGCCCTCAGCAATTTCCTATTTTAAATTCATAAATACAGTGTATTGTGTAAGAAAAACAAAACAAAACAAAACAAAAAAACCCCCACCAACTTGTCCCTGTGCCATATAGTACATATATAATACACAGGGTTCTGTGGAGGTCACCTGAAGTGCATGATCCATTTTGAATTCCTTCAGTCTGTATGATTTTGTTCGGCTTAAGCTGATGATTCTGACATTATTTCTCAGCTTCCTAAGCTGAACATTTAAAACTGGCTTCCTACTGTTTTTCATACTGATGCTAGCTTTCAACTTGATGAAGTGAAGTCATAATTAAACAAAAAACATCCCATAGATAATTATAAAAGTATCTCTCAGCCTATCATTTGAGCTGCCTGCAGGCATTTTAGATGCTTGTTTTTATTTGCATTATGTGGCTTTTCTATAATACTAATGGCTTTATTTTGCCTGTACATCTTTCTCTAATTCTTCTCAGATGATGTCAGTTTATGAGACTAGCTTAATTCTCTTAGATGTCTTTCCAGGACTCAGTGACCTCACTCTGCAGGATTGGACATTTGGAATGTGCAAACGGGCAGTAAACTTCCTGCCTCTTGGTATCAGCTCTCCCGAGGTGCTTTCTTCAAGTCCAAATCTGTGAGTGAAGAAACTGCAATGATGCCAGAAAGCTAATCTGAAGTGTTGATGATTCTCAAAGGCTATTTTTCTTGTGGGGTCATTCAATTATGGCTGAAATGAGTTCACTGAATAATTCTAGTTTGCAAGCATAAAAATAGAAAATATTTCAAAATTGAGGGTTGTGCTCAAACTGTAATTTGAATACATTGAAGAATGGTTCCAATTGTGGAGCTGGGGGCTTTTCCATTTTTACCCAAATGCTGAGACTGCAGACTTATGTCAAGACCTCCCTGCTGAAAACTTCAAAGGCATTCCTTCCAGGCAGAAAGTTTATTCTAGAAGAGTAGAAGTTCCTCCCTGAGTTTCAAAGGGTCATTGCTAGAAAAGTCATTATCTGTAGTGACTAGTGACTTGAGTAAAAATCTGAAAAATACTATTAATATTGTCCATGCTCATAAAGTTACAGGATGTGGGCATTAGTCAAGAAATTGAATAAGGGGTAGAAAATTTTTTGGGGGAAGGAAGAGGGAGTGGGATGAGATGTGTGAATGTGCTTAGAGTATAAAGAAAGAGATTTTTCAAGTATGGCAAAAATTTTTTATTCAAAGAATCTAAAGTTGATCTCAAAGCCAAACAAAGACTGGTATCAAAATTGTTTTTAAAGAGCTATCAAGGAATGAGGGAAGACTCCTTGTTGTTCAGAAAAAAATTAGAATTGGTGGAAAGTCATCCAAGTATACATTCACTAAACTTTCTTTTTCCTATACTCAGAAGCACTTACGTCAAAAGATCCATTAAAGTTATGGCGTGATTAACTTTGTGTGTTGGGTACCACCACGCACAGCTCCAGAACACAGAACAGTGAGAGCATAACTTTCTTCTGCAAAATAGAAAACTTTCTCAGTAGTTGATGCCATCTGACAGCAAGGCACAGAATGACTCCCACTGACCCAGCAATCTTTTTTCTCATGCATATTACATCCTTAACGAATATCAGAAAATGAATGAATATAAAAGTAAACAAACAAACAAATTCAAAAAGCATATCCCACCCTATTTCTCACAGACAAGGATAAGAAAGGAAAAATTTGGCAGGCATAAATCACAGTGCCTGTTCCTTAGGTCGTTTAGTAGTAGTGAAAGATGTGAGAACCCCTGGAGTTCAGCACCCATGGACACTGAATGCCCAGGCCATATCTGTTCTCACAGAGGTACCTGTAAGTGCTAAATCTAGCGCACAGGTTATAATGACAGGCAGTCGGAACACTTAACAAGTTTGTATGTACCTTGCAGAAGAACAATTCATGTCTATATTAGTCAGTTAAGCACTTCCAGGTACTCTTGTCAGTACTACAATATTTCTGGAATGACTGCTGACACACTTTTGGCCTGAGTCTTTCCAGGCAATCTTCCAAGATTTCTTTTGCAAAATTTGAGAGTTAACATAGGGAAGGAAACATTCTCAAAAATCAGACCAGATATTCTGGAGAGCGAGCAGAAACAGTTTGGCTCCCTTTAGTCTTGGGAAGACAGAATAGATGCTGGCACTGTGTTAGTTAACCAGCAGAATGAGGTGTGTTATCTAAGTATGCTGATCCATTAACCCACTACTGAGTCAGAAGGAAAAATATTGGCCATTGCATTTCTCGCACCTCCCATGTGGAAATGTGCATTTTTTGCACACTTGCTTTCTTCATGATCACTACATGGTTGAAATGGTATTTTTTTCAGTTTTTTTATTCTGTTGGAATATGTTACTATATTCAATAGTAAACAAAAGATGGAGAAAGATTGTTGGCATACTTACATCTGTGTATGTATATGGTTTACACTAAGCAAAGATGCAAATAAAACTGTCTCTTCAAGATCTTTGCTGTCAATGGAAAATGAAAGCTATAAGGTTATATTTCAAACTAATGAATATTAGGATTGTTTTTCTGGCTGCTGTACCAGTAAAAAGTAACTGGAGTACCAGTAAATACATGGGGATATATCACGTGGTTCAAGGATATGTTAGACCCTCATCATGATAGTATCACAATTAATTAAAAGAGAAATTAAATTGAAAATGTGAGTTCTGATTGAAATAAATTTTAAATATAATTATCCATGTGAGACCAAAAGGGCTTCTCATCATTTACATTTTGAGTTGAGATGGAATCACTTTTCTTCCATGCAAGTTTTTTTACATTCACCCCATATGAATCTAATTACACTTGTGAGGATCTTTTAGCTTCTATATTTTGTTCCCTCAACTGCATCCATAATTTTGATATGATTTTAATAGTATTTGTTCTACGTAATAGCTTTTAATAAGCTCCAAAATGATTTTACACTCTAAAACATCCTACTCCAAACGATCCAACAGCAAAGTGCAACTATCTGCTACATGGAGAATAATTGCCATAGAGTCTAAAGCTTTTAAAGTTAATGCTATAATTCTAAAATATTGGAGCATCTCACTTTATGACATGAAAGGACTTTATCTATAGTATGCTAACACTACAATTATTTTCAGTTAAATGGCTGCTGATAGTCATTGTTTCTTGATTGAATTGTTAGAGAATGTATCCAATTTTTCTGACTTTTTAAACTAATATTTCTCTTTCATGTACTAAAGAGCAAAAAGAAGTATAACTTAAAATTAACAAGTTAAAATAACTGTGCTATAACTCTAACTGAAATACTTTCTTAAATAGTATAAATACATTCTTAAAACTCAAAGGTTTTCCAAGAGACTTGAAAAATTACTTGGAAAATGTAAATGGAGAGTCCTGAGTATAAGATGTAAATATTACCCACATCTTTTTATTTTGAAGTTTGAAAGAGAAAATATTAAGGATTGCATTGTATTGTCATAATCAAAACCAATTTTTTCATGTTCTCCTTAGTTTGTATTTCATACACCAAACTTAATTCTCTGAATTCCTGAAATTTATTGTCAGTTGGGTCTACATATAGATGTGAATTAAAATTTTATATGTGACATCTCAAGATTAATCTTGCTATGTCCTCACAGATGGCCATGCTTGGATTTTAGACTGGCAGGTTTGACACATGTATAGTGTCATGGCATTGGCAGTCAGACCCAGATCCATGTGATCTCTCACTGCCCCTCTTCAACAGGATGTTGAGGCTAGAAGGAAAGGTGAAAAAGCTCAAGGTTAAAGATAAATACAGAGAAATCACTTGCCAGTTACTACCACCGGCAACACAGACTCAATGTGGGGGCAATTATGTCTATTGTGAAGTAAAAATGATTTGTACAATGAGAAGCAAAGATAAACCAAATCAACATCTCCATCCCATCATTTTCTTTTCCCCTGTAAGGCTCAATCTCACTGCATTGCCAAGGCATTTACCTTCCCTACCCCATGAGGATTGGGGAATGAGGGTTATGCTAAGACCATAATAGCTCTGCTTGAAAGCTCCTTCACTCACACTTTTTCCCTGCCTCTGTGTGGGTGCTTCCACAGCTGCTGGGAAACACCTCCTTCACCATGGTCTCTCCATGGGCTGCAGGGTCATCTCTGCTCCAGCACATGGAAGATCTTCTCCAGTTCTTTCTTCTCCCATCTTAGTGTTCCCAAAGTTGTTTCTTCCATTTTTTTCCCCACTTCTCTCTGTCATCTGATGATTTTGCCATTTCTTAAATATTTTCCCCAGTGCCACTCCCACTGTGAGTGTGGGGCTATGGCGTGCCCTGTGGTGGGTGGTTGGATCCAGCTGGAACTGCCTGTATCTGGCTGGAACTGGTTGTATCTGGCTGGATCTGGCTGGAACTGGCTGGAACTGCCTGGAACCGGCTGTATCTGGCTATATCTGGCTGGAACTGGCTGTGTCTGGCTGGGGCAGGCCCAGCTCCCCTCATGGAGCCGCTGCTGCTGCTGGGGCCTAATGTCTGCAACACATGAAAATGTCCTGTGATTTTAAATGACGAAGTTTAAAGATTCATGAGGTTTTGTTTCTTAAAAATGTCTAGGTACAGTTGAATTTTCTTTTGCATTGTTATGAAAGAATGAAATATCTGCATTTGTTATCTTTTTTTGCGCTTGTTAGCTCTCTTCTTCTTTTTTAGAAGTTCATAAAGCCTCAGAAAAAAAGAGACATTATTTTTCCCGAATTCAGCCTGGACATTCTGAATGATCACAAAATCCAGAAATGAATGGATTATACTGCAAGACGGTGTAGGTGTCTTAAAACCAGAAATGTGGTGCAGTCTATGATTCTATGCCATTTTAAAATAACTGTAAATATCAGCTGATTAGCCATGATCTTTCTAAAACTTTCCACCCTGAGAACTCCTGAATGAGTTTGAAATCCACAGGCACAACCAACACAAAACAGCTGAAAATTTTATTGAAAAGGGTATGATTAAGAAGGTATTTATTGGGCATCCTCTAGTTAAGTTTCAAAGAGCTAAAGAAGTAATTCCATGCAGATACATGGCTCAAAATTGCAATCACATGATACATTTCTATCTTTGATCACTAATTAAAAGGGTTTGTTTCTTTTCATTCAGCACTAGTTTCCTTCTCAATTTCCTGCAGTCATTCAGGTTAATCAATGATTTAATCCTGTTATCCTTCCATCAGTTTAGTCTCAAATCCTTTTGCGGGATTTTTGCAGTTTAATAGAGCTAATTTTCAAGTTAGAAAGATCTGAAGAGATGGAGATTAAGATCAATCAGAAGCCACATAACTATCCATTATTGATTTGCAGTCTTGAATGTAAAATCTCTGACTTTCATTTGAGATCTTTCTGTCTGTTTTCATGACGCCTTCCCATTCTGTCTGAGAATGTTTAGGGAGATCATTTTTCCCTTGCTTTATTTCTCATTTCCCATGACAATCTTCAGCATAGTAAGAACAGGATCAGATACTGAATTCTCAAAATTTCCAGCTGCATCTGCTGTATTAAAGGGCCTTGATAATCTCCTGTCCAAATGAAACAAGATGTAGGACTTTCAATTCACACTTCTTTCTGCCACCCTACCTTTAAACACTCTTCCTCAACAATAGATGACACATGGAATGCAAAGTTCTTTCACTGATGCAATTATATGAAATAGAATGAAATAATTCTGAAATCATTTATTTGAGGCTCAACATTTTGACAGTAAGAGGCATTATTGGATAAATTACAACAAAATCGTTACTTACCTTAGGATCAGACCTTGCATTTCCTAGTGTTGCAGAAAGCCACGTGGGGTTTGACAGTCATTTTGATATTTTACTGTATTTTTTAAATCTTTCTCATGTCTTAATAGCGGGACAGGATGAATAGTTACATCTAATAAGAACTATGTATTTGTGTTATAGATTTAAGAAGTGGTAATGATATTTTCTCTTGTCTTTCACTGTTTGCTTTCTGGTAATCCCTAATATTTATTTATTAATATGTTTGTTTCATAGAACTATTTTCAATTTTCTTAGAATCTCATTTTTGAATGGGAATAGTAAGAGTAGAGCACATCAGTCTATATGTATATCAAAGCTTGTTTTACTCCTGTTATATTACTTTGCATTCATCACCATCCGGTTTTGACTGTCAGATTATTGCCCAGTTTCTCAATACTATAAGATATTCCAGCAAATTTCCACATATGAATTTTAGTTTTATCACCTTGAATAATATATAAATAAACTTAGTCACTTCACTATTTTTTCCTTTTCTACCTCAATATAATCAAAACCAAATTCAGGCATAGCTGCCACTGGGGTCTAACTGGGACTTCTACTGACAAAAGCTGTCATTGATTCCTACCTTTTGCTTTATCCTTCAACCAGGAATTAATGTAATTAGACTTTTGAAAAGACTGTGAATAAAATAATCTTCTGAGATTTCAGATTGCTCATTGGATTATTTATTTCTTCCAAGAACATTTAACACACCTGCAAAAAGTGATTCTCCATTACAGTATCCAAGCTATTTTTCCTCTCATCATATCATAGTTATCTAACATCTACTAATTCTACTCATTCTTATAATTTCAGCCATTTTATTTGGTATAGAAGTTTTACTTTGTTGATTTCTTGCTCCCTAGACATTACTTTATAATTTGACACCACATTTATTACCTTCCAATCACCACATACGAATTCTGTTTTAAGTGTTAATGTGCTCTGAAGAACTTAGTGCTTTGATGGTTTCTTCAAGCTTTTGGGTGACTTTTATTTTTTTTCCATTCTTCTTTTTTTTATTGAAAAAAAAAAATCTTGTTCCTTTTGCTGTTCTTCTGACTAGTTTTCTTTAGAAAATTATTCCAGTCTGGGAATCCTTCCTTATATCAAGGAATTAATTTAGATTTTCTAGTATGAGCCTGTATTTTCATTTAATTTAGTTTCAAATTACCATGTATCTCGGTGTGCAATATATTTCAATTAAGCACAGATCACAGACTGCTTATGTGTTAAACTGAACCTTCAAAAGATAAAATAAATTGCATAGATGTACTCAAAGATTTAGAAGTAATAAATAGTTATGACAGGAAATTTCCTTCAAATCTAAAATCTGAAATGAAAACTACAGAATACATGATGAAATAAAATAAATGCCAACCAAGTCTAGCTTATATATGAATTTTAGTTTTGAAAAAAAAAAAAAAAACAAACAAAACAACCTAAGCTTTAAGCTTTTCAGGATGGTTCTTAAAGGATGGCAATTTCCTCTTTAAGCAAGCAATTACAAGCAATTCACTGACTTCAAGCAATTACACTGACTTTTGAGACACCTCTTAACAAAGTATTTCCCACAGGTATTTCACAGAACAGTAGGTTTTTCAGGCTGTTGCATTCGAGTTTTGCTCTGACTCCCTTAGGCCAAAAGCTCATGAATCATTGTTGTACCTGCCTGCTGAGAAAGGCAAGAGGAACTGATTCAGTTTATGTGGGTTGATTCATCCTCTCCTTCCTTATTCCCTTTCCATAAATAGGCCCCAAAGTATTGTTTACTCTAATTTCTTCTCAAATTCTCCCCTATAATCCTGCAGATTTGCTCTTAGTAGAGGAGGAAATTGAAAGGGACAAGAGGTTGACTCGTTGGGGTTTTTTTTACAAAAAAAAAAGAGGGGGGTTGTGCATGAAAGACTGAGTAGGAGAGGAGAAAAGCAAAGGATAATACCAGGAAATTTGAACCATGTGAATAGCGACAGAGATAGCTAGTGCCTACAGGTGGTTTCTGTGCAAAACTTGAGTGCTCCAGACAGCACAAGAGTGCCACGAAAAAAATAAAAAGGGAGGTGGGGGAGGAGAAGGAAAAGGGGTCACTTAAAAGAAATTAAGAAAAATCTCTTTCTGATTTCAGTGAAAAAGCCTAATTCTTTGCTGCATCCATTGTGGTGTCTTCTCCATTTCACTTTGTTTCATTAACTTTTAAAACTGTATTTTGTTTTCTGTTCCTCAAGTCAAACACACGGAGAGAGTGACTGTTAAATACATTGTGAAAGTTTTAACTGGCAATTAGAAGACAAATATGAACAGTTAGAATTAACATCTATTGGTTGTCAGTGTCTTTCTGTTAGTTTCTGTTGTGTATAACTTGATTCTCTGTCTTTACCTTCCTTAATATACATAAAAATCCCTCTTTTTGTCTTAAATATTGTTACATAAATATTCCATGTTTCATACAAATTATTATTCAAAGCCATAGTTTGTTTCTTCCTGTGCAGTTAATGGTCAAAGATTTCATCATTAACAGGTGCATACAACCATGCAATATTAATCCTCTTTCAATTCAGAGCAAGAAGACAAAATTCACTGACTTTTACAGATGCTAGTTTTGAAAGTGTGACACTTAGAGTGACACAGGTCTTTTAAACTGGTCTCACAAATGCTTTACCCTGCATCATGGTGTCAGAACAAATTATCTTGGGTTTTCATACAAATTACACAGTTGAGTAAGCTGAGAGAACATCAATAGTCCAATTCTTGTGTATCAATTAAAACCTGTTAGCTGGATGCAAATATGTTTGATTTTTTCTTTTTTAACTTTAAAGATGCATTAATGTAATAGATTTGCGCAGAACTAGTCGCATATATAACATTAGAAAGCCTCACACTGTTTTTCTTTCTTTCTAGGTTTTGCTTTGATGATGCTGAAGAACACTTAAAAACAATTGATGAATGCAAATTTGTGCATCTTTTTCTGCATCTAATTAATTAAGCACATCCATTTCCCTTGGGAGGCAACTGTCAACGCTGATAAATAAATAATACACCAGATTTTTCATGCTGTCCAGTACCTCTCATTTCTATGCATGTTTATAATTATATATATAAATGTAATTTTCAAGTGCCAATTCCAGTTGCTAGGTTTTAAAAGTCCTATGAAGACAGCTACTAACTAATGTTTTTGTAGGAAAAACATGTTCTTTTCCATTTTCAAAAAATTATAACCTGGGCATGCAGTGCTTCTCTTTTATGCTTCTGAAAGATTTTATTCCATATGCATATTTTTGTTCCATAGGAATTATTTTTAGAAAATAAAAATGCCTTGAATGTTTTGTGTGCACTCCAGATCTGTATTGTTTTTGCATGGTCTGGTTTTTGGTAGTGGGGGAGAAGTTGCTGGAAGCTTCCACCACATCCTTGAGAGCCAATCCTTGGTGGCTCCGAAGATGGACATGCTGCTGGCCAAAACGGGGCCAGAGATGTTGGTAATGTCTCTGTGACATATTGAAGACGAAAATCAAAACAAAGACACACAGTGTTACTTCTAGTCAGGGAAGTGCAGGAAGTGAGAACATGTGAGGGAAAACAACACGGAGACACCAAGGTCAGTGCAGAAGGAGGGGCAGGAGGTGCTCCAGGCTCCAGAGCTGAGATTCCTCTGCAGGCCATGGTGAGACCATGGTGAGGTAGCTGTGCCCCTGCAGCCCATGGGGATCCACAGGGGAATGCAGAGATTCACCCACAGCCCATGGGGATCCACAAGGAATGCAGAGATCCACCCACGGCCTGTGGGGGAGGCGCTCATGCTGGAGTGGGTGGGTGCCTGGAGGAGGCTGTGATCCAGTGGGAGACCCGGTGGACAGAGGGCCCTTGGTTCCAGGCTGGAGCAGCCTGTCCTTGGAGAACTGCAAGAAGAGTGCAACTGTGGAAGAGTGACCCACATCACAGTGGTTTTGGGAGGCCTGTCTGCCCATGGGAGGGAGTTCATGTTGCAGCAGGTGTGGTTTGGCTGCTGCTTGTGAGTGGACAATGCAGGAGAGGTTCACAGAGGACTGTCTCCTGTGGGAGGGACCCCACAGTCTCACAGGAGAAGGACTCCTCTCCCTGAGCAGCAGAAGAAAATCTTGGTGATGAAGGGGGGGGAGGGGGAACGGTGTTTTAAGGGATTATTTTACTTCTCATTATCCTCCTCTCATTCTGTTAGTAATAAATTCACTTTGCAACCTTATGTTGAGCCTGTTTTGCCCTTGAAATGTTTTCTCCTGGTCCTTATCTCAGCTCATGAACCCTTCATTAATTATTTTTTTCTCCTCTACCCAGCTGTTGCAGGGGAGGGTGAGTGAGTAACTCTTGTGGATGCCTAGTGTTGAGGCAGTGTCATACCATGACAAGACCATCCTGAAATTTTGTCACACTTATTAGCTAGACTTGGGACCTCACAAATTCAGAGAAACCCACTAAAAAAGAAAATATTTTCTGCTTTAAAACATATACTTTTACAGTAATATTTTCTGGTTTTAGTGCCTCTTGAATTTATTTCTCATAAATGATCTCATAAAACCTATCTGAGAATATTAATGATGAAAACTGTTTGAAACAGTGACACTCATCATGTTCTCATCATCCTCCTGTAAAAATGCTGTTGACACAAAAGTCTAAATAATTTCCTTTGCTCAATTTTCTGGAATATCCATTGTTCTGAAGGGCAAAGTCATATTCTAACTTTCTACTTTTAACACTAAGAATAAAGGTCAGGTTGAAGTCAGTATCCATAATAATATTTTAAACTTTACTTTAGAAACTGTAACTGAAATGGTTAGAAAGATTTGGTTTTGGTTTAACATGGGGGTAAAAGAAGACAGCAAGTACTTGGAATTTTCTATTTAAACTGTCCTAAGCACAATGTGTGATAGACACCAATGCAGAAAATGATCTTGCTATTTCTGCAGATGCAGACAGAATGTACCTAAGAAAAATATACACAAGTCTTCTGGAACTTATAAGGCTCAGAAGGTTGTAATTTTAGGTTGTGCTTAAGGGGACTTTCCCATGGAAAAATCTATTGCCTTGTAAAGATGTTTAATACATGAGCTGCCCATCCTTGCTCCTTTGCAAAGCTGTTGATTTTAAAAACCCTCACTTTGGTGCTAATCAGTTCTAGCTCTGCTGAGTTTAGTAGAAATAGTTTCCACCTCAAGACTAACAAGTGAGCTGAGAGGCAGAAACATATCTTGCTCTGTTAGTTGCATTTTCTGCAGGATGAAGGGGTCTCAGCTATGGGTAGTACATAGGAAGATTATTTAGTTTCGCTGTTGAGGAAGGGCTACAGCCCAGGGAGAATCAGAACCATTCCAAGCAGGCTACCCTCAAAAAGTGTGTTCCAAGGATGTGGGAGAGAATAATGGGAGTTTTTGGAGGATAGCTGGTGTTCATCATTTGTATGAGATGTTAAGGAAAATAGTCCTGTAAGTCAATGTATCAAAGTCCTTATTTGGTATTTATATAGTGGGTGGGATTAGGAGTCCCTCCTGTCATATTTCCTAATGGTGTCTTTTTCTCTTTAACAGAAAATAACTTTATGTAAATAACCATTTTGTGTGAGAAAAGTGCATGAAGATCAAATTGCAATTTATAGAACAGAAACATATAACCATTAATATTGGAAAAGACTTCCAACGTCATCAAGTCAAATCTTTGACTGAACACCTCCATGTCAATTAAACCGCTACGCTAAGTGCTACATCCAGTAATTTCTTGAACAATTCCAGGGATGGTGACTCCACAGGTTGATTATTTATTGTTGTCTGGGTTGGATTTTTTTTCCTCTCTGGGATTCTGTTTCCAGTAAACTGTTCTTAGGCCTGTCTGCCTCCTTAAATCTCTTTTCTGTCTGTCTGAGATGACTGTAAATCAGAGGAGACCTTGCCAGGGTATTGTGTATCACTGCTCACACAATGAGGCAATTCCTGTTATTCAGCAAGGCTGTTTGAGAAGAGGGCTAGTCAAGGCTTACAACTTCTCAGCCTTCCCAGATGCAGTGTCAGACAATTGGCCTTGCAGGGCACTGAGCCAACTTTTCTCTCAGCAGGGCTGTGTTCATGCCTAGGAGCAAGATGCGGAGATGAATCACCAGTGTGTCCTGGCAGCCAAGAGGGCAAACTGCCCATGGGATGCATCAACACAGCATCACCAGCCTGTCAAAAGAGATGATTCTCCCTCTGTATTCAGCATCGGTGCTGGAGTGCTGTGTGCAAGTCTGGACTTCATGTAATGCCCTGGTCCACTTGGTGGATTATGGGCAAGATTTTGGGGAGGCACTGAGGTGTTCTCCCTGGTATCCAGTGACAGGACAAGTGGGATAGGTTCAGATCTGCCCCAGTGGATATACAGACGTGCCATTATGAAGAATTTCTTTATTGCAATGGTGGGCAAACACTGGAACAGGCTTCCTAGATAGGTGATTGGTGCCCTGAACCTGTCAGTGTTTAAGAGGCATTTGTACAATGCCTTTTTACAACGTGGTTTAACTAATGGTCAGCCATGAAGTAGTGAAGCAGTTGGACTAGATGATCATCGTGGGTACCTTCCAACTGAAATATTCTATTCTATTCTATTCTATTCTATTCTATTCCATTCCATTCCATTGACTAAATTCCAGGCAAAAGTCACATGCAGGCTTTACTGAATACAGCCTCGACTGAAGACTCCTGAAAAAATGCAGCACTGTACCTCAACTCTGAGTGGTTTGTTACACATGTCAAGCTGCAGGTAAATTAGATATACATTTTTAGTCTGTTTCCTGTTTGATGTGAAGATTTATTTTTTACCCAGCAGAGACTGAATGCTGGAAAGAACTGTGTTAACAGCAGGAGTGAGTAATAAGAGTCTATCTTTTTTTTTCTGGGCAATACCTACTTACTTTGGCCACAAATATCTTCCTGGCCTTTTGATACAAACTCATCCAACTCTCAAAAATTAATGGAAATGTTCCCTAAGTTCTCTGTCTTTTTATTGTCTCTTTCTAGTGAAAGCCAATAGATATTACACTGGTGGCTGAAGGATGCATGCTTTTTTCCTAGGTTTTTTAAAAGAATTCACAGCGGTACCTAACAATGTGAAAAACTGTGTGTATGCTGAAGCCTGCTGCTTCTTTTGCCATTCAGCAGAAACCTAGATTAATATTTCCTTTATTGTCATCCTGTATGCATGCTAGGGCACTTCTGAGTCCTTACATATGAATTAATCCATCTTGTTTTCAGACACTGGAAAGACAACAACACAAAAAACCCCTAATTACAATGCTAGATTTCTAAACATCAGAAATTTAAGTAGGAGGAGACATTCTGGAGGACATGAAATCCAGCCTCCTGCTCAAAGTGGAGCTAGCTTCACAATTAGGCTGGATTGCTCAAGTAATTTTCCAAGTAAGCATTGAAAATCTCCAAGAACAGAGATTCTGAAACCTCTCTTAGCATGCAGTGCTCAACCACTCTCATTTTTTTTTTTTTTTGTTACATTTAATTGGAATTTCCACTGTTGTGGCTTTTGTAAAAACTTGTAAAAACTCTTCAACCTTGTTTTTACTCCTGATGATTTCCAAGCCCTCTACAGATATCACTTGGGCACCTTGGGGTAGAGTAGGCTCTGCTATATGGATAAAGTCATGAGTTAAATTACTTGTTCAAGACTAATCATCAAGTAAAAGTCAGAACCCAATGTCAAGCTGTGTAATTATCCACAGACAAATTGGCATTTGTCATTCTGTTTTAAAAGAAAGAAATTAAAGCAATAAAAACTCCACAACATGAGTGACTTTTTTTTTTTCTTGAGACATCTGTGATTACTTATAGTAAGAGTTGCTCAAAGTGTAGTTGTCAAAAAAAAAAAAAAAAAAGATATTTCAGCTTTTCATTTTTTTTTCCCTCTGGAATAGTTTCCAAACTATTTCCATAAAGTGAGAATGTATTTGGTATTTGTAACTATTTGCTAAGTCTTTTAGACTTTTCAGATTTAGCAAATCGGCCAGATTGCAATTTGTTTCTGAACTGTTCACCTCAACTTTTTACTTCTGTGAATGTCTGATTGTTTTTCTTTCTGAAGGCTGTCAAACTGCAGACAGTAAGATGACTGGCAATCTGACTATAGGGAATAGGAAGGCAGTGACATTCATTACAAATTCCTCAAAGTGTCAAGATTTACAAACATACTCATGAATACTCAGCTGTTATCTGAACATCTGCTAACTGTATATAGATTTATTCCATGAACCCACTAAACAGAAATCATTCTGGTTTTCATGGTCAGTACCATTAATGCCACCAGCAGAGCATTCACCTGAGGCACTGGTTGATCTCAGACTTCTCCTAAACATAGCTGAGCCCAAAAAAGTGTGAGAAAAAGGCTAGAAACTTTCTCCAGGAAAATGAGGCAAATATTTATAAATAACTTGCTCAAAAATATCCAAGAAGCATTTACCAAACCTGGAAACTTAATTCTACTGATCCCAGCACGGAGCTTTGCAAATAATTTCAGATGCAATTTGTGTTCTCCCTAATTTTTAATAACTTTCCCCCCAAAGGTACACCATTTCTATTTACAAAAATAGACACAATGTACACGTTTCCTGTGGATTGTATCCAGCCTGCTGGATTTGTCAGCCAATATGTCAGACTTGATATTACAAGCCAGCAGTTTCCAGTCATTCCCCCTACAGAAATAGTATTGTTGTTGTTGGGTTGTGGTGTCTTTGTTTGTTTTTACTAGGGAATGGGAAGAAAGCGTTATAGCTGCTGGGATGGAAGGACAGAGATCTGTGGTGAAACATTAAAGCTGCCAGGCAGGGTACTTAAAGGCAAACAAAGGTGCTTTTCAGTCTGTGGGGTTGGAATGCAGTGTCATGTCTCAGAAGTCCCTCAGGGTGGGACAGACATACTGCTGCAGAACCACACTTGCTGAACACCATATACCGCAGAGGTATTCACAGAAACTGAAAGAATAGGAAATTTTAAAAAATAATAAAAATCTTACCTCTGCATAGTCATGTTTCAAATTGCTGCAGTGTCCCAAGCAGAGCTGCGTTTTGAATTTTTTTTCAGAATATTGCAGTAGCTAGAGAAAGTAAAAAAATTCCAAAAAATAAAAAAAAAAAAACCAAAAAACCAAAATAAAACCCGCTAAGACTGCTTGTGTTTCTGTTAGTTTCTTTCTGATAAATACTTCAGTGTGATGATTCTGTCCTGCATTTGTGTACCTTTACACAGTCTAAAAACCAATAGACTTTTGTTTAAGAGGCAATCTCCTATTCCTTCGAGTGGAAAAGCCAAGACCTTCAGGTCCTGCTGCTGTCACATCTGCTGCAAGGGCCTAAAAGTTAAATTTTTATTATATCTGTATTAGTTCAAAATCTGAGATGAATTTCATTTGTGGGTAACTGTTAATGTAATTCAGAATTTTATTTTAACTTCCTCAACATACATGAACACTACAATAAACTGAAGTGGAACTGGTTTGCTTTTCATATTGGAGAGTTAAGTCCAAAACCAAACCAGAAGTCCAAATGAATTCAATCTTTGTCCACATAAAAATTCTAAATTATGGTTTGTACAATATAAAAAGAATTTCATTTCATATTCATTAACTAGTAATATACTTTTGTGGTGGGAATACTATTTTTCCAGCTGCTCACATTTCTTTGACATTCTACAAAGTCATGTCTCACAGAAGGGATATTTGCTGTCTAGGTCACAAATATTTCCAGGCAGTGGCAGAACCCCAATTCCACTGTTGTATAAAAGCTACAGAAGCAAGCCCAAGCTAAAGGATGTTCTAAATCAGCAGTATCAGTTATAGGTCACTTAACAGCTTCGGTTGTCAAGATGAAAGAGGTCTGAGTCACAGGCCTGCATACACAAGCACAAGTGTCATGTCACCATAACCTCTTTATATGCTATGCCTGGAATGAAGAGCAAATGTATCATACTTCATCCTCTTTTTCTTGAGAAAATCACAAAGGGACCACAGATACTGTTGAGTGAGAAACTATTACAACTGCTAGGTAGATTTGACTTTATACTCCACATTTCTTTAATATTAATTTAGTCCTATCATTGTAATTCTTCTCATTTGATAGCTTTTACACCTCTCAAATATTTGGAAATTTATTTCTATGCTCAGCAGCCTGTAAGCAAACCTAAACATACTTAAGGATTGTAATCATTCCTGTATGGAGACATGAGAAATGAGACACATCAAGCTGCCCTAGGTAAGGCTGCTCACAGAGTACTGATGAATGGTGACCCATATAGGGAAGGTCATCTAATGTACAACACCTGCACATTTCTGCTTATCATTTGGAAGTGAAATGCCTGTGATTTTCTCTCTCTTCTACACCCTATCTACAGCTCTGTATTGCTCTGTTATTAATGGAAAATACATTACAATTCTAGGTATTTTGACCAGGAATTTTGCATCTGTTTTAAGTTCGTATACCACTATTGTAAAGAAGTACTGGCTGATTTGCATCAAGCTGAGAGAAAAAAGATCAGGGTAAGTTTTGGATACTGTAAAAGCCACTAGCTATTTTAATTGCTTGGATAGAGACATTAAGCAAGAGGAAAAATATCCCGGATGGATAATGGTATTTTGACCATTTTTTTTTAATAAATACTTTCACCCCTAAATAGAAGTGTTACTCAGGATATTCTGTGCTGTGTGTTTGCTCACTGATGAGGAGTTGCCTTCAGCAAAGATGAGGCTTTGGAGGGGATACCATGCAAGAACAATTTTCCTGCAGACTGTACTCACAATCTGGTAAAAAAGAGAGAGATGGAATAAATTACTAGTAAAGGAAAAGCAAAGCATCTCAGCTGCTTGTCTTTATCAACCTGGCTATCACAGCAGTGAGAAAGCATATAAAGAATAACAAAATCGAGCAGGAGACATTGTTTGGAAGTGAGAGAGCTGGATGGCATGGGTAAAAGCCTTAACATCCATCTGGCTGTTAGTCAGAGGTTAGGCATGGTGGCACCTGCAGCAGATCACCTAATGGAAAAGAAAACACTCTACTTTGCAGCTGGAGGAAATGTAGCAGGCACCATCAGGCTTTACATCATGGTGTCTGGAGCCCTGCTTTGGATCAGCCTCCTTGTCACTTGTGAGGAAGCATGCTGTTATCTTTTTGTAATCCTGTGCTGTTATTTGTAGCTCTTCTTGGGTCTGTTTTGTAGTCGAGTAACAAGCTCTGGGGTCGTGACCTTGTTTCTGTATATTTGTGTATTTTCTGTACAGCATATGACAGTTTTTCAAGTGCTGCAAAACTGTGGAGAATGATTAACAAATTACTGTTTGTAATGAAAAGTAAAACTAAAGAAGGAGATAGAATCTCATTTTAGAATAATTTCAGTGGTTGTGAAAGGTAGAATGTACCCATTCCATAGCCTTGGGCCCTATTGCAGGCATTGGTGGTGTTTCACAGTATGCCACAGTTGAATAAGGCCTAGGGAACTACAAGATGCATATCTAATAGAAATCAGAAATACTTTCTTTCTCATTATCTGTTTATGAAAAATGACTGTTCCAAACAAAATCTTTATTAATTAATTCTCTATGGCAAAGTCACCATCCCCATATAACTGATTCCCACATCTGGATTTCAGTTGCACCTGAGCCAGTGAAAGTAACATAAGCCTCCTCATGTTGTTTTGAAAGCTGTATTTCATGGTGCCATCCATTCTTTTATAGTTTGGTTACTGGAAAAACAGAACTTTTTATTTAATGATTTTAATATCTTGCATACACATCCAATTATCCATCCGGGATATTTTTCCTCTTGCTTAATGTCTCTATCCAAGCAATTAAAATAGCTAGTGGCTTTTGCAGTATCCACAACTTACCCTGATCTTTTTTCTCTCAGCTTGATGCAAATCAGCCAGTACTTCTTTACAATAGTGTTATATGAGCTTAAAACAGGTGCAATGATTAGATTTTTTTCAAAGGTGCATTGATACCTCCATAAGAGAAAACTATAATTTTCTTTTTGTGATCTGCTGCATGTTTATTTAGATATGCTTTTTCCATTTTAAATTGCTGTTGCAATCAGATGAAAGTAGTGATGAATATAAGTGTATTGCCTAACATTACATAGGGCTTATTTTTGGAAAAAGTACCAACTGAAAATATTAGCCAACCTTTACTTGGAATACTTTATATCATGCTACCTTCAAGTGTACATCTATGTCAGGTTTAATATGATATTCTGCATTCAAAGATCAGCAAAGAAGCTAATGGGTAGCAGAGAAACATTCTCAGGAAACATAAAAAGTAAAAATGGAGCAGAGAAAGAAGGTGAACAAATAGTGAAAAACAAAACAATACAAAACAACTAATTCTGAGGGCTTGGATGCACAAGCAAACTTGTGTGTCAGCAAGTTTATGGTAACTGTCCATGTATGTGACCTAAGCCCCAGCAAATGCAAATACTGTCTCAGTAACAAAAGCCTAAGCCAACTTGAATTAACTTGAAGTTTTAGATCATTCACATGGATGGTCAGCAAAGCTTAGCTGATGAACAGGATTTTTCTTCCTCCCTTATTATTGGGGTTTTGCCTCATCTACCAAGGTAAATGACACTGAGATGACAAGAGTTTACCCTCTGCTGTTGTACGGACAGTTTAGCTGCTGCTGATCAGCTCTAGAAATACTGAAGTTTATGAGCTGACATGTTCTAGGTAAGATCAGTACTGGTTTACTTCAGGTTGTTCCTGCTTATGAGCTTTGTGTCTGTGTGGGTGCTGTGTGACGAGATGGCTAAGCTTATCTAATGTCTTTTTCCTGGTAAAAGAGTTCTTCTCTTGCTCTCATCTATGTACTCCTGTTACTTCATGCTGCTCTGGCACTGCCTGACCTTTTGACAAGCCAATTCAGCTCACTGGGCTGGCAGAAAAAAACAGGCAGAAAAAAAACCAAGCTGAAAGAATGGAATATTTTTTCTGTTGGCTTAATGAACAAAATTGAATCAAAATTGAGTAGATCTAGTGCAGCTGCAGAAAAGAACAGGCTCATGCAATTAAGGAGAAGGGCAGGGGAGAGAAGGCAACTCTTTATTTGAGAAATCAACTCTGTCTTTTTGAACTGCATGATGAGTTGTTAAGGAGCATGACAAAAGAAAGGGAAAAAACCCCTCTTTTTGCTGTTACTTGTGGATATTGAAAATGGAAAACTCAAAAACTGAGACAAAGGAAATGCTTGTCTCCCAAAACTTGATTAGGAGCAATGCATAATCTATGTTTGGTTTAACAGAATTGCAGCAAAGCACCAGTTTGTCCTCACCCACTGGACTTTGTTGCCTGGTGGTCAATGAGGTAATTTTCTCCTACTAACAAACATAAACCATAGAGCTTAACAGGTGATTGCTTTCCTAAAAATAATAAAAACTCTACAGTTACATTTTAGGAAGTTTTTTTTTACTCTGTTTAACAACTACAGCAGTCTGTTTCATGAAGAGACAACTGCAAGGCTGAACAAATTACTTTTCTATTCCTGTCTTAATCTTCACTCACTTTTTGACTTTATCACAATTTCCTGAGAATACAGATCTGAGCTATTTTTCCACTAGCTGTTCCTGCTAGGGACATAATGCAGTACCTCCTGTGCTGACCACACCAAATAGTTGTGCCTCCTGCCATTCTTTACTCTCAGACACATTAGTAAACCCCTGCAACTCTACTTTTGGTATTTTGGCCTTTGGAAATGTGCAGACAGCACTGAAAGTAAGCACTTTTTCATCTCAAATTATGCCAGAAGTAGTTTCTTCTTTGGCCTCTCTGATTATAGAATTCCTGTAAAGAAATACTTCTCAGACCTTGCAAGAGACCTTGGCACAAATCCCTGACCTTTTTTCTACTCTTCCAGGTGCTAACTTTTGGACCTTAATCTTCATCTTTGATTACACTTACCCAGTACCTCAGTAACATTTAGGGCATTGGTTGGCCATAATGTCTATGCACTAGTTTACTATATGACTCTTTAACAGAAATGCCTCTCACATAATAGCACAGCATATCTAAATCAAGTTTGCTTCAGGCCTGGTGAGTGACATCTTTTATTTGTCTCTTCTTCACTCAACCAGATGTCAACAGAGAATTCACCTTTGTTTAACCTTCCCTCCCCTCAGCTCTTCCTGAAGCGGTTTACTTTAGCTATCAGACTTTCCCCCTGAAAACACTTTGACATTAGAAATCTTACATTACCTTGTGATTCTCCTTTTACAAATGAGATGTGTGAACATCTCTTGTTTCCAGTATTGTTTGTTATTCTCTGTTTTGCACCATGAGAAGAAAATAGTGCAGACATAAGAGATGAGAAAATTAGCCACACTTTTTTTGCAAGGAACACCTTCTTCTGATAAGCCAATTCTGAATAGAGTTAGTGGGCTTCAATTTCTATTCTTCCATGCAGGAGTCAAATTGGCCTGGAAATAGTATTTCAGTGCCCTGAACAGAAAAAAGTTGGAGTTTCAAGTAAGAGCAAGTGCAAAATAAAAATCACCCAGCTTTTGGAATCTGACAGGCACTCGCCAAAGTGGGCAAACTTGGACTTCTGAGTAGGCATACTCAGTAAACATAACATACAGCCTGTGCTTCTCCTTTCCAATTTTTCATTGGGAGATGTCTTTTTTTGACTAGTCTAAGTGCAAATGGTTTCTGTTACAGTAAGAGAAAATGTGTGGCACTTTTGGTCCTATTAAATGATATTCACATGTGTTTAGATGATGCTTTAAAAGATCAGACCTATGTAAAATTTAAACAATTAACTTTTGAGCTAATGAGGTGGTTGACTTAAAAATCTCCTCCTTTGGAGCTCAGAATTGAACTGGTTATATATACTCACAATTCAGAAGTGACAGGATTAAAGAGAAATATGCTTTGGCATGGTGAAAAACATGAACTAAAGCCAAAATAACCAGCACTATGTCCAGAAGAACTTCCTGTTATAGTGTTTTTTGATTTTACCTTAGAAATGAGTATCTCAGATTCCTTAAATAAAAAATTACCTGAATTAGGAAATATCCAATTGCTGTTTCCCTTCTTAAACTTCTAAGGACAAATGGTTAATTTCCAATAATTTATGATTTTTGAGTGTTGCTTAACTCAGGACTTCACAGGTTCCACCAAAATGTTCTGAGCAAGCTCCTAAGGTGCTATAAATTTGCATCATATAACTGGGGGAAAAAAAAAGGTATGGCCATTACTTGATTGATTACCTTCTCTTTTAACATACAGGTGATTATTGCCACAGATGTTTGATTAAGGGAATAAATTTGCTTCTAATTGATTTCACATTTAACCTAAACATCCTTATCTAATACAATAGCCAATATAACCCCAGTCCACGATTAGATCTAACAGTGCTCGCTGTACTAATGACTGAAATCTCATCAGCTCTAATGAACTTGGAAATAGGCCCACGAAAATTAGTAGCTGATTTCTTCAATCTTTGCCATTTTACTAAACAGGTACTTTTTATCCATTGTGCATTTATCTCATGCAATTTCTTATCAAATCTATCAGATTATTATAATTCTGCAGCTCATTATGATTCTATTAAAAAAAGTCTACATTTTTCATCACTGGTTTCACTCTTTTGCTTAATATAGTTAGAGGGTTGAGACCAATGCAATGTGTCACAAAGACTTTCCATCTTTTTTTTTACTTCGGTATTTGTTATGTATTTCTGGATCTCCTTCATTATTTTTCTTAAGAGTGGTGATTCATGGATCTCTTTTGTCTGTTCTACCTCTCTATACTACTATTACTACTGTGAATCTGAACTGGAAGGCTAACTCCTACTCCTGGCAAATGTTGACCTCAGGGCTAAGTATTTGAATTTGCAGCACTGAGTGTTAGAATGAGTGTGAGACCAACCTTCACACTTCAGAAACTTGCCAGTTGGCAGGTTATACTGCCTGTCTGCTTCTCATTCTGTTGTGCCCTCTGCAGTCTGCCACCCTACATCCCACAGTCTTTTTTGTCAACAATTTGTCAACCTAATAGTTTGTACCTGAGAAATTGCCTTATGGCCCATCAACAAGTATTGAAATCCCTAGAATGGTTGTTCCAGTGAAACAAAAGTTTCCAGTATGCTTGGCCAATGAAATATAATCAGAAATATTTGTTGTAGGTTACCAGACACTTATGAAAGAAGGAGTATGTAGGCATAGATTTGCTTCATGTAGTTCTGTGCTTTTGTTATGAGTTATTTTATAAAATTCATGAAAATAAATTTAATATAAATTATTTAGTATTAAAAAAAATTACTAGATTGCTTTAGGTTCTTCCAGCTCTATATCTTATTAATTTTGAGCAATAACCTCAGAAAGCTGAATCTTGGGGCATTAAACCTCCATTTATTGATACCTGCTTGTGTGCATTATACTTCTGGAACATGAACAGAAAAGCTACTGTAGAGGCCTCTACGTGTTGCTGTGAACAGCTGGATAGTTTTGCTGGGGTTTTTTTTTGTAGAGAGACAAATACATACATGTATTAAGGTCTGTTGGAGCTTGGAGAGTGAATCAGTTCACTTTGAATCAGAAGGTGAATCAGAAGATACCTTCTAACTCTTCAGCTGGTTCTTTTGGCTGTCGACTTCAACAGCTCTGATGGAGTCTTTTGTGATGGGGGTGACAGAATGCTGGAGCAGGCTGTCGAGAGAGATTTCAGAGTTTCTGTGCTTGGGGATATTCAAATCCTGACTGGACATGGTCCTAGGCAACCTTCTCTGGCAGCTTCTACTCTGAGCAGTGGGACTGGGACTGGATTATCTCCACAGCTGCAGTCCAGCCTAAGTAGTACTGTGGTTGTGTGGATTCACTCTACTTTGCCATACCCCTGTTTTGTACCAAGAAATGCTGAATCGAGAGTTTTAATACCACTGGGTTGATATGCAAAAATCAGATCTGGGGAAAAATTTTTAATTATTTTCCCCAAGGTGAAAAATTACAGTACCACTGGAAATCCAGAGTAGCATCTGGAATCATTTCAGCTCAGCACTTCTGCCTGCCTGGCTGAAGAGAGCCCTTGGTGATTTACCAGGGTGCTCAGAACTTTCTGTAATGGTTTTGCATTCTTACCTGCAGCACCAGGGTTCATTAGCTACCACATTATTCTTTTTTTTCAGATTCCTTGTCATGTTTATTGTTGGTTCTTTGAATTTTATTTTTCTCCAGAGGATACCTTGTAAGTAACCAGAAGATCAGTTCTGCCTGTTCTGATCTGAGGGAGCATCTCATACTGTTTCTCTGTCAGATAAGAGTCCTGAAGGTTTTAACAGGCAGCTGAAGTTTCTGTGCTTTTTAGCTTTTGTGACATTAACTGAAGAACTGCAAATGAAGTGAGGACTCTTACAGAAATATGGTCTCTGGGGAGTCCTTCCAAATGCACCAAATGCCAAAACTGCATCTGCAAATACCAATGCCAGAGAAATACCAACACCAGAGAAAGAGACAAGAGTCACCATGGTCTTCAATGAGAATTTTTGTTCAGGGTTTCCAGCTTTAGGTAGAACTTCCTGAAGCCTTGCAGACGTGTGCACAATCATGAGAATATTTCAGTACAAAATAGCTTGCACCAAGTCTGTTTCTCCTCCCTGATCAGCTTCCCTTTTGGAAAAAGGCTTGGAAAAAAATCTCAGTTAATGTGTTCAAAGCAGGTGACACACCAGTTTCAGCCAGCTCCAGAAAATACTAACAATTCTTTTGTAAAAAGAGTTTATGATCTGAACCTTTCTCCTTCTGAAATTCTCTTAACAAAAGAAATTGAACAACAAAGAAAGGTGATTTCTTGTCCTTGATTACAATATTTTGCAGCTGTGGTCCTTGTAACAGTGAAGTGTGCTGTTTGTGATGGGTGTACAGCTTTACTCAGGGAAGTTGGCTGAAAATACTTAAGCATTTTGCATGGGCAGATGGAATATGTGGCCATTTTTAAAACAGGAACAAATGCATGAATTTAATTACAAAGTGATTTGACAAGTACTTTTTCACTCATTGCATAATTTTATAAAGAAACTTGGAACAATTAATTGTTTCAGAGATGATGTTAAGTAGATTCAATAAATGTCTTTTTGTTATCATGAGTCTTATTAAAAACTTCATGTAAAGGGTTTAAAGTGCTTTGATTTTTTTTCTGCTATTATATGCTGATCACTTTGGCAGCCCTCAGATATGCACATGTATTTAAAACCAAAAAGGGAAAAAAAAGCAAGCTCAAAGACAATTTATTGTACCTTTTGCTCACTAAAGCCCTATTTTTGCCTTAATAGGGCTCACTGGTGAACAAACAAACAGTCCAGACAATCATGAGACTCCTTGTCTTGATTGAAATTGCTGCATCTGTGAAATTTAGGTGAAAGTCACAATTTGAAATTTCTATAGTTAAAATCAGATTTTTTTAAGCTATTAATGTAGGTACGTAAGCAAAATGGTTGCACTATTAAATTCATCATCCATTAACACCTTTTAGCAGCTATTAAGGGTACCTGGAACTTCCCCCAAGTGTATGGTAAGCACTAAGAAATCAGAGAAACTCTTCAAGAATTTCCTCTCACTGAAGTTGGTAGTTCTGGGTATGTTTTTGTGTTTCATTTTAAAAACAAGACCTCAAAATGTATTCTATTACATTTTGAAAGTGAAATGGATCTCTTGTTTCTACCTTGCAAATAACAAGATAATGCTTCTATTATTTGTCACTAAGACTCTGTGAGAGCTTGGCATTTATTTCCATATATGTATTAATTAATTTTAATATCTTTATCTTCTTATTCTTTCTAAAGAAGTTGGTGGCAAAATACATTAAAAAACTATTTTAACTATATCTGCTCCATTATACTGACATTTGTTTTAATCCATTTTCTCTAACAGTGTATAATCACGGGAAAAAAGGAATCTCCATAAATTTGTTCTTATTCTATCAACATTTTGTTATTATCCTTAGCAGTGCAGTAGCAATTTCAGTCTCATTGTATACTTCATATGTACTCAGTAATCTCATAAGTGAAATGGGACTTCCCTTTCACCATGTATCAAACATCAAAATGTATTTTCCCATAGTCATATTTTGGCCACATATTAAAATATTCCTGAGCTGCCTTTTCTCCAAACCTGTTTTTATTTTGGAAATCATATAAATCCTGATCTAGATAACAGCAAGAACCTTTTAAACCACATCTGAGGGGAAGGGAAGGGAAGGGAAGGGAAGGGAAGGGAAGGGAAGGGAAGGGAAGGGAAGGGAAGGGAAGGGAAGGGAAGGGAAGGGAAGGGAAGGGAAGGGAAGGGAAGGGAAGGGAAGGGAAGGGAAGGGAAGGGAAGGGAAGGGAAGGGAAGGGAAGGGAAGGGAAGGGAAGGGAAGGGAAGGGAAGGGAAGGGAAGGTTATCTAGGGACATAAATGAGGTAATGAATGTTTGCCTTCAAATCTGGAAATAATTTCATGTTAAATAAGGCAGAGCTTCTAAAATATCAAATTCTTCAGCACAAAATTAATTCAGCTCCTCACTTACCTTTTTTTTTTTTTTTTTGGTACTTTTAGTGAGGAATTGAAAAGGTTGGGGCCCTGAGAGCACCAAGTGGCCTTCACTGCCCTAACCAGCCCCACACAGGTTACATGCACATACACAGATGGTGTGAAGTCCCCTTAGAGGATGGACAGACTACTGCAGGCACACCAATGTGCCCTGCTAAGGACACAAGCAGGTTTGGGGCCAGGGTTCACTTCCTCCCTGTGGCTTGCAGCATAGGCAGGATAAATGTGTTATGGATTAACTTACAGTGCAAAATACTCTTGTTAAGCAATTTTGAAAGTGGAATTAATCTGATTTTTTTAATGAAAGAAATTTAGCAAAGAAGCTATTTTATAAATGTCCCATGAGCAAAGGCTGACTTTTCAATAACAATGGCTTTCTTTATTTAAAAAAAAAAAAAAGTTTATTTATTAAAAATGTTTTTAATGAGGTAAAAAACAACTATCTATTTTCTATTTTTGTGGCTGAAAACCTAGAGAAACCGAATGATTTGAAGAGATTCTTTTTTGACTCTTATTTAAGAGAAAACTTATTTTATAAATAAGTTTTGACAAAAGCTTTTCATATAATTATGCAGATTCTGTGATAGTTCTTTTCAACAGATAATAAAAAAATCTTAGGTTTTTTTTTTTTCTTCCTAAGAAAGCCTTTTGTTCAAAGCCAAGAATGAAAAAAGAGTGTTGTATCTGACAACCTGGATATAGAATTCCCCCATGTGGGTGGTCATATGCATCACTCACTATCAAAGGGCTATTATGTTGAAAAACATAGAGTCTTGACCCTCACAGATATTTAGTTTGACATATTTTATAATGCAGGACATGTATTTTCCCCATATTCATTTCTGTGAGAACAAAGACAATCCTCATTGAAAAGAAACAATGTGTGTTTGATTGAAAATAAGATCCAAAACTACCATTACAGTAATGGAGAACTTCCAGAAATAAACACTGAATATTTTTAATTCTTATTTAAACTCAGTGCAAAGCAGAATAATTTCTTTTTGGAATAGGTAAGAGTTTAATGTGACTCACAATTTCTACCTGCCTCCTTTGAACTCTTACTAATTTTCTATTTTGATAAATCACTCTGGTGTCACATTGTGGCAATAGTGACAAATAGGCAATGGGTGAATTTTTCTATTTTGTGTCCTATTTATACAGTTGATGATCACGCTAGCTCTTTTGACTGCAGAATTTGTGTAAAGATCTCATGTTCTCCATATAATTGACTAAGATCTCTGAAAGTCCTGCAATCCCATGTCAGGATAGGGTCCCTATTCTGTGTGTTTGACCTGCACACTCTGAGTGACCTCTCTTTTTTGTTTGTAGATGGATAATTTTACACTTGGTAGTAAATATGTCGAATGATAGCTAATCCATCACATCTCTAGGTAAACTGTTCTAATGATTGATTACTGCTGATGTTATATTGTTTGGTTTATTTGCAATCTGATTTGATCTACCCTCAGATTCCAGTCTCTATGGATTATGTCAGATAATAATTCAAAAGTGTTGTTAAATCATATCTTTTTTCTCTCATGAACAACTTGTAGATCATTTGAAAGACATCTTTGGACATTTTCTTCATTTAGAAAAGTGTTTAATGAAGCAATTTTTGTCATAATCCTTTTTTTTATCTCCTAATTTCTGCAGACTTTCTTGTTTGTCAATTGGTTTTTCAGGTACCTGATACTAGAGCTAAACACTGCATTCCACTAATGTTCTTCCTATATACAAAGGTGTCATATCTCTCAAATCCTGTATATAATTTCTCACTCCACTGAGGGATTGAAGTTGATTTTCTGTCTGAACCACTCCATTGAGGGCCATGGTAAGTTTATTACCTGACATAACTCATAGAATCATTACTTTCCAAAAGACAATCTACCAAATGGGGAAAACCTTTAATCCTTATTCCTACTTGTGGCAAATCACTGTATTAAACCTAATGAAGAAGGTGAATGAAAGCTGGTTTTGAAACTGTTATAAGATACTAATAGGATCAGGCCTTTCTATGAGTGATCGCTTTTTGAAAATACTCCAGTGAGTTTCAACTCACTCAACACCTGTTGTCTGATTTTTCCTTGATTTTAAAATATTAAAATACTATGAGCTACTAATTTAAAAATCAGTGTTTATTAATCAACTTCTAGATTTCATTAAAGAGTTTGTATTTCCTGGTTAAAACCCACTTAGTATAAAATAATTCACCATGTAAATATATTTTGTGCTCAACTTCTAACCTGATGGCTTTAGCTTGAAAGTTAAGTTACTTGTCTTACAAGTGCATTGTGCACCTGTAAACCCATTTAATAATATCACCTTTTTGACATTTCATTGTCTGGGATTTCATGTGTTTGCAGCTTCTGAAAGTCCTTTAGCTTCATGGAGACCCTTTTTTCCTAGTTCTTCCTGACCTCTTGAGACTTATGACTAAGATATGCTGATTTTGAATGGAACCATTCTTTCCTTTGTTGTGGAATCCATTTTTTGACTTAAAGACTCAGATCTCTGCTGGCT
The DNA here is from genome assembly GCA_024362935.1 of Setophaga petechia. Classification (NCBI taxonomy): domain Eukaryota; kingdom Metazoa; phylum Chordata; class Aves; order Passeriformes; family Parulidae; genus Setophaga; species Setophaga petechia. The sequence goes on from JANCRA010000002.1 coordinate 20,136,695, forward strand.
TGGACATATGCCTGCTGCCAGTAAGACATGGTAACATAAGAGCTTTTCCTGACATTCTAATTCAGTATTAGCCTAGCCCTTGTGTCAATTAAGATAGGCTAGAGGGTAATTTATTTCATCCTAATAGTATGATTCCTTTCCTATCTTCCATGCATTTGGACTGCTTCCAGTGTATTTTCTCCTTACAGCATGTTAGACCAGAAATGAAGACTTGAAGTTGAAATTGTCCCCTGAGTAGGCAGTAAATCTCTATACAGTTTTTTGTTTTCTGTTTAATGCCAGAGACTGATTCTTTCAAATGTCCTGACTACAGTGGGCAAATTGTCTGTTTGTATTGCATTTAAAGATTTACAATTTGACATGCCTTGCTGGATATTGACTTGAATGATATTAGACCTTGAAACTTGTGTACACAAAATATGTTCATCCCATACTCTTCCAACAAGTATATGGATATTTCTTAGCAGGCAAACAGAAGTTTAAACCATGAAGTTAAGTACAAAGAAGAAGTACATTTTATTCACAGAATGAATGATAGAAGCACGATAGTGTTAAATGTGAAGATATGACAATAAAATGAAACTTCTGGTAGTGTTCATTCTCTCAGAATTAATCAGCAGTGTGAAATTTAAGTTGGCTCCTTGCAACCTGTCTGTTCTGCTGATTGTTTTAATTGCCTGTTGCCTAATGTGAGGAATCAAAGGGACATACAGAGAGAAAATTCTGTAGTCAGGTGAGCAGTTTCCTTTTTGTAATTTAGATGACACAGTGGAGCGAATGGTGATAAGTGATAGTGAAGTGACATATAAACATTTTTCAATGTAAAAATGTCCCCAAGAAGGCTGTATTCATACACACTTCTGATGTCTCTTGTGTGAAGAAAATCTGTGATATGTCTTAAGTGATGAGAAAGTTCAGTTTAGAGTTGTCTGGCATTACTGTTGCATTGCCATTGTGTGACTGAAATAGAGAAGTGAATGTGGCCCTGAGAGAGCACATTGCTACAGATATTTCAGGTGGACTGAAATTGTACTCCAAGACAGATTTTTATGCATCCTGAACTTGATTGATGTCATATGCAATTATCTACTCCAAAAATTTCAGCAACAATCAAAGTTCACCAAAATGTACTTCCCTCTGGTTCTTACAGTATTTGTGCCTGGTTTATGCAAGTTTGACTACTTTAGTAGTCATTTCATATCACAATTTTTTATTTATTAATAAAAAAAGATTAGAGCTTGAGGGTGGAGTTTGGAAAGGAGTCAAAACAAAGTATAAATCAATTTGTCATAGTGGTTGTACAAAGGAGAGATTGTTCCCCTTTCTAGATGGGAGTGAAATCTCATCAAATTGAGAAGGTTAACTTCTTGTACTCATGAAGATCTTGTTACTGCCCAGCTTCAGCTCTTATTGTTGCAGACCACCAGGAAGGGAGATCCAGCTCACTGTCCACTGGGCCCTTTGACCTCCTGCTGACTACAGGTGAGTCTGTGCTTTCTGCACGTGTGCATGTGCCTTTTATTAAATACCAGCACACTGGGAAATAAGTGGAAACTGTGATATCCTTTTAGTTTTAGGAAACATTGAGAGGAGAAATATGAGAAATAATTATCTAGATTAATTTCACACTTGGTTAAGCTTGATTTAAGAAAAGAAATCCGTGTTTAAAAAGCACTGTGATTTCTATTGGAAAATTATTGTATGGTAGATCTCACAATCGGTCAGTATATTATATATACTGAAAATAGCAAAGATAATCTTGAGTAAAAAGTGTCAGAAATGGCAGGTTAGAATTTCCTTTGCCTAGAAGTCACATTGCCACCTTGTTTCCACCACTTTTATTTTATGCACTACCTATGTAAAATTAGAATTTAACTATGACAACACGGAAATTAATTGTGGAATAAATGAAAAATAATTCATAAGTATCTGGAGTGAGGACAGTGAAGCAATGCCATTGCTATTGAGCTGAGAATCAGGCAGAAAACATCTTCTACAGAAAAGTTCAATTTTTTAGATTGATCTTCTGCATATTTATGTCACTTCTGCACAAGTAAGATTATTCACACCCATTTAGATTTAATCCTGTAGCCATGTTAATCTAAATGAAGTTTATTTCTTTGTAGTAAGTTTAGTGAGGGTAAAAATATTAGTTAATTGTCCAATTAGTAGGCATTACTGCAATGTCCAATTAGTAGGCATTACTGCAATCACTGATAGCAGACTGAATAAAGGAAGATAGAAGAGAGATAGAAACTTAACCAAGGAAAGATTTTAAGGATTATATACCTTTGTATATATTTCTGGGGTTTTTTTTCTTCAGTATACATAATAATTTAAACATTAAATAACCTTTTGATGATAAATTTAACTAACTCTTTGTAAATTTTTGAAAAAGATTCTCTAAGCTTTGCTTGGTTCTACAAAATATGTGCAAGGAAACAGCAAGAATGCTTTGATTATCTTCTCAATTTCATCAGTTTAAAAAACTATGTTAGATGCTATTTATTTGCATACCACACATCATTTTCAGTGAAATTTGGTCTCCTTGCACCTAAAATTTTCAGTACATGTATTTTCAGTTCATAGTTGATTTGACAAGTGCTATGGCATTGATTTGATGTGCCCTTCCAAATGTTCTCAGGTGCTCCTACCTGAACTTATTTCAGGACACCTTTGCCAGATACCTGATATGTTAGTAGGCACTGCATCTAAGTAAGACTGGATTGATAACACTTACTATTTTGCTAGGACCTAGAAAATGCCTGCAACTCTCCTTTTCCTAACTTAGGGTTTAAATGGGTTGACAAGTAGCAGGAGTAAAGTTGAATATGAAAATTACATTTTAGGTTTACACTTGTCCCTGTGTTTGACTAAATAGTGAAAAGTTAAATTGGTTTTCCTTTAAAATCACAAATTAAATGTGGAAGTTACAGAAGAAACATTTATTTGTGTATCTGTAATGCACTAGTCCTGACTGAAACAACTGCCACTCACACAAGAGAACTGCTTTAAAATAAGTGTTACCTGTACAAGTTTAAAGCTGCCAGCTGGGCAGAATAGTCCCAGTGTAAAATACCAAAATATCAGTATTCAGTGTGAATGGTGTACATGTCCATGCAGTACCAGTGTATTTGCACACATGAATATTTCTATGACCAGAGTCTGTAATTACCTGTTTGTGCTGTTGCTTAAGAGTGTAGCAGTGAATGCGGTTTTTCAACTTATTTGCAAAACAGGGAAATTGTTTTCAATTACACTCTGTACTTTTCTACCAGAAACTTACACATGATACTAGGAATTTTTAACTCGTTTTAAAAAGCAGTTTTGAACTGTTTGGAAATTCACCCAGGAAAGAAAAGATTTTATCAATGCAACCTTATGAGGACCTAATGCTATGTGCATATTGAAAGGTATTATGTTATCTTCACTTTGGAAAAGAAAAATTTTGTACATACTTAGCATGAAGGCCTCTAGAATTGTCTGACAGCAAAGCCCTCTGGCATTCAAAGCACAGATTTTTCCATTGTCTGACATCCCAGAAGCAGTGTGCTTAGGATGGAAACTCAAGCACCCTCTAATTTCACAAACATTTATTTTTATCTTTTACTGTGTCCTGCAGATACTTTTCTGCCTTTCACCCTTGAAAGTCCTCTAATTAGTCATGGAATGGACAATTAAAAATCAGAATATAGTCCACGAGAGTTATTTATATATCTTGAAATCCTCCCATAATATTTTACATTGTTCTCTTCCTCCACAAATCAATTGGCTTTGGTGGTAGTTTTACCTAATTAAGGGCTAAAAACCTTCTGAATAAAGATCTCAATATCTTGTCTTAATTGCTTCTCTGCAAAAAATTGTTTAGTTTAATGATTTCTCAGTTCTGTCAGTACACACATATTTTTTATTAAGATGCTTCTTTTATTCTCTAGTGTTGTGCATGCAGCATTAACTGAAAGGAGAGTGGGCATTGTGCTCTCACCAGAGATTATGTGCCTGGTCAACTACTTATTCATTAAAAGGTTCTATTAGAAAGTAGAAGAGGGAAGGGTAAACTCTGAACTGGAGGGAAGGGTAAACTCTGAAAGATGCAAGCAAAACCAACTCATGGTATTTCTTTGCTTGTCAGTATTTTTTTTTTTTCAGAACTAGCATCATGAGACTTGGCAAGAATAACAGTTACCTAAATGCAATTCCTGCATGAATTAGAGGGCTGCTGCAAAGGAAGCAGCACCATCAAGGAGAAACTGCAAAGAATGATAATTATAGATGTCCTTGACTAATGGCGAGGGGTGAGATAAATGACATTTTCTTGTCTCAATCTGTGCATATTCCTTTCTTCTGAAAGGCAACAGCTCTGCATGGCAGCCAAGGGTTACAATGTGTTTTGCTTTTTGCAACTGTATGATCATTTCCATGATGTACATCTTCACTTGGAAATACTATGGCAGTGTCAGGTATTTGGCAATGGTCGGGCATGTGGATAGAAGAAAAGTGGACAAAATTGCTGGGACTTTGCCAGTGAAGAGGGAGCTCTTAAGGTTTAATTGTTGCTTACTTTTCTTACATACAATCTCTGCAGGTTGTTTGCAGATCAATATTAGAATTTTACACTAACAGATTTATGAGAATTCATGCTGTATGCTGCTCCAGCCAACTTACAAAAGATCTATGTTGCAGGTGTAGTAATGTCTGTACTAACTTTTAAGACCAGATTTTAAAGCAAAGTAGGGTTTGAAAAGCTCTGTCTTGATTTTGGTACTTCACATCCCTTCAGATACATAAAGGCTATCACCATGAAGGGTTTCAAATACTGATTCCTATTGTAATCCTCAGATTCCCAAGGGTACCTGAAAATCTGATGCTTAATTCCTCAAGAATAATATATGCATCTGCCACTGGCATTGTTACTTTGTATGTTCATAACCTTTTTCAATAATATGGTAGCTCATTGTTTACCTTCTTTAGGAATAAAGGTTCCTTGTGCATAATTTATTGTGTAAATTAATGAAGAATTGTGCTATGTTTATTTTAGCCAATTGATGTATGTAGCTGGATCTGTAATATAAGAAAGATATTTAAGCCTTCTGCCTTTTGTTTAGGTTTTCTTTCTTTAGGTGGAAAAAATATCAAGTTAGTTTTGTCAATCCCTTCCTCTTTTAAAGCAATTAGACATGAAAATGCATGAAGAGAAGCTGAGACTACACTGTCTGATGGAAGGAGGATTGTATCATAGTTGCCTGAATGTGTATGTGTGAGCAACTGGGAAATACCAAAGCATCAGCACTGCTTGAGATGTGGTGAAATAGATTAATATGGGAATATCAAAGCAGTAGATGCAGAGAAGAGCAGAGGGGAAATTAAAAAAAACCCTACTGGAGCAGAAACCTTCAAAATACTGGAAAAAAACCATGGAAAATTCTGCATCCATGTTTTATATCCACTCTGTTGTGTGTCTCTTTAATGGATGGTATTTAATGGACAGATGGGGCTGTTGAAAAGGCCAGAATACTTATGATTTTTTTTCTAGTAAATAAAGTGCTTCTCCTTTAGGCTTTTTTTTTATTCCAGTTTTAATGAGGCTTCCCTTCGCTGGTGCCAAGAACTGCCTGATTTGCATGTGCAAATTCAAGATTAATATGAGTGAACTTTGTTAGATTTAATAATCTGTTGTTGCCTATGAGGAATGTATTGCTTTTTTTTCCTTCTAGGATTTTGTGTTATATACTTAGATGACTTAAGTACACAGGATTTTTGTGTCAACTGTGATTATGTGTTTTTGCAGGATTTTAAATCAAGTATTAAAATTAATTTTATTTTAAGACAGTTTAGAAGCTTCCATGTTTTCCTTTATTTTTTTTCCTTCTGGGCTTAAAAAAAAAAAAAGCAATGTAATTGTTTGTGTTCAATCAACACATAGTATTTTGAGACTCTGTCTCTCAAAATAGCTATTCAAATTGGAATCCTGTAGAATTTTATAATTGCTCTGGACCTCTGAGTCATCTGCAGAAATATTTTTAATGATCAATCGACCATAAAACTCATAACTTTTATTTGAGGTCCCTCAAGAACAAATTGATTCTGTGTTTCCATATGATTAGGGAAAATACCCATCTAGTTAGGGATTTGGATTAAAAGATGAAGAAATAGGGAAACAAAGAGCAATTCTGGTTTGGAAAGGTGAAACATCCTACATTAATAGTACAATAAAATGATTAAAACTGAATATTTGATTAATTTTCAGTGTACCCTTCATACATACAATCAGACTTTCCACCTGAGAAAGTGAGGGGTAAAGCAATTTCTTCCCTTGCCTGCAATTCCCTCTTAGCACATGATTAAAGTCTTATACAAGGAGGCAGGAGAAAATTCATTAACTTGGCAACCACACAGTTTTATCCAATGCTACTGATGCTGAAGCTGAAATATATGCATATGTAACTTAGAAACAAATTTTACATTTTAGTATTAGTGGCAGGTGAGTTGCATTGGTAATTCCATCCACTGCAGCCTGTCTAAAATAACTATATGCAGCAATTCATGCATGTAATTCAGCTACCTGATTCATTAACATTTAAACAGTCTGTTAGGCAATGGCCATAAATTAGATGCTTTGCAGATCCTTGGCAAAAGTGTGTTTAACAGCCATCAATACACTAAAGCCTTGTCAAGAAAAAATTGCCTACATGCTATGCAGTAACAAACAGGACTGTTATGTGTCTGCCCTTTTAAGGATGGCATCTAATATCACTGGGGCCACAGAAAAATACTGTGATTGTATGGAAAGAGGAAAACCACACCGCACTTAGTTACAGTGCTAGTGGGACTATCTGTGTCTGGAAAGAGACAGAGATATAGGGTCTAATCCAGAATACTTTTAAAGCAATGGAAATGTTCCTATGGATGGAAGATAAAGGACCCCACCACCACCCACTGAAGGGACTTCTTCTCCCTTTTGAAACATGTTTTTAGCATCATTATGTTCCCATGAAACAGAGTAGTGGAGTGAGGAAGAAGCTGGGAACACCTCATCCTGTTTTATCCCCCAAGGGCTGATATCCCCATTTTATATCAGCCAATATAAGCTGTTTAGAATTCTGTGCTATGGCAGTGGGGGATAGACTAACTCCAAAGTGACCCATCTGTGGATATTGTCCCTTCTGTCACAGCTCCTTCGTTACTGTGCCTTTACTGTTGTGTCCTACTTGCTGCTTGGAACCTTCACCTTCATCTTTCCCAGTGAATATGTTCAGTCATATTCACATATTCACTGGGAAAGATGAAGGTGCCCCATCACCTTCATGTTTCCCAGTGAATATGTTCAGTCCTGGCCAGGAACCAAAGCACCAGGCTGAAGGATACACAACTGGGCTTGTACATGTTACAAAATCCTGCATGTAGGCTGCATACCCTGGGTTATGTCCTGTGCCATGAGGGCAGGGGAAGGAGCTTAAGAACACAAAACAGATGAGATACTGATTAAAGTATGGCAGAGGGAGTCAGACGTGGTACCAGTACTGTACTACCAGCTACACTCAAAACCATACTGAAGGGCTTTTTGAACAAGAATTGGCATAATTCAGTTTCTTTCCAATATGGATGATGACGTAAAGAGACCAAGTCCTTATAGCAGAAACTAATTCAAATCTGGATACATGAAAACAATATTGTGACGATTTTCATGTCTATATGCGCAGTGGGCTTTAATCATTTGATACAGTAACTACACAGGGAATACTAGTTTAAAGGTAAAAATGAAGAATTTCAGGGAAACAAGAACTTCTGTCATTCCTGTGTAATATGTATGACTATTTTTGGTGGCTTGCAACTGACAACAGAATTCCTGCAGTTGCTACTGTGTTCAAGCTCTGGAAACTGTTTCCATTTGTTTCAGGACCTAATTATGATAACTGAAATTATAATTGTTTTGTTAGCAATCACTGTTTTGAATAGATTTTGGCCTATTGGTCTATTGTCATCCCATGAGAGAATTTACCTATTTTTTAAACCCGAAATTACCTTGTGAACTACTGGTAAGTCTGGCCTTTGGGTTGTTTCAACACTGGAAGATGTTACCACATAGTTTTCCCATGACTGTGTTGGACAAGCTGAAGACCACCTTTCCAAATGACTGAATCAACTTTGCCTCTGGAAAGTTGGTTTTAGTCCTGGTCATGCAATGCACTCCCATCTTGAGATGGTCAGCCAGCAGATCAGTTATGGTCTAAATAAGCCAAGATCCAAGGGTTATTTCAAGTCAACCTTTTTTAACTACTCAAAGAGCAAGCCTGAAAAAGTGTGCTAGGAACCCACCTGAGTGGCACCTTAATGCTCTGTTCTAACCTCATTAACAACTCAATATATTGCTGATCATGAAGAATGACAGAGTGTCTCACAGGCCACATGCAAGACCATTTTTTTCCCTCAAGAAAGGCAGAACTGATAAAAATATGAGTTTTTCACAACATTCAACTGATCAAACCAATTAATTTTACTGATACCCAGAACAATATGGCAAACTCTAGGAAAGTGAGGCTCTGTGGACTGGGGCTTGACTTAAATATATATCGTAGCATTCATATGTGGAGATTACTTCTCTCTTTAAACCACAAATGCAGCTAGACTCTGGAGAAGTCCATATTGTGTTTTTTATAAACTTTTAGATGCCACAGATGTTTTAGACTTGCTAAAAGTCTTAAGAATTTTTTCAGAGTGTTTTAATTCTTTATTACTACCATGAATTTTTATAGTTCTACTTTACTGAACTTTTTGGAGATATTTCAGAATATTAAAAATTAAATATCTTTTTAAGTTACTCTGATGTTATTGGACATTTCTATTGTCTCTACAGTTGTTTCATAAACAACTATACTACTTCTGGGGAAAATTTGCAGAAACAAAGACACGTTCACAATAATTTTTTGTAACTTCTTTTCCTCTTTGCCTTCCTTCTCTATAGGAATTGGAGTATAGATTAGATCTGTATGACTAGTCCATCTCTAAATGAACAAAACCTGTTTTTACTTGTTAAATCAGCAATCAGGAAGTGTCTTCTGATTTCCTTAGTATTTTGTACTCTTTAGAGAGTAACGTAGACAAAATGAATTTGTTGCTTCTCTAGACATAATGAATGCATGGGTGATATCTTCTCAACTTAAACTTCTTCTCCTTTCAGACAACTGATGTAGTTCAGTGAATTCTGGATTAGTCATCAGTTTTGGTTTTGACAGTTGATGAATACAATCCTTAAAAGGGATAAACACTAGAAACAATCTAGATCTTTGAGAAGATAATGTTGCCAGATTTGTTAGATTCATTTTATATTAAACTTCAGTACTTTACTCATCATCACAGACATAATCTCTAGTATTTTCAAAACCAGTATTTGAATAGCTGTTGTACTGCCCTGGAATGAAGACACCGATCAATAAACATCCTTTATTTCCTAGCAATTTTCTAAAATGTTTTAAATTCTCTGAAGGAGAATTGCATTTTTCTAGTGTGAATCTAACTACTGATAGTTTTAGAACTGTTCCTATAAACAGTGCTTTCCTAGTAATGCTTTCAAATCTCTGAAATTAAACACATTTATTGCAAGAATAATTCTGCCTAGGCACAAGCTAGCATATTTCCAGTGAAATAAGTGGAACTTTGCAAAAATGTATCAAGCAAATTGCTTCATAATTTGCATTCCATAATGTTTATACAAATTTCTTTGTCATGAAATATTATCCAATTTCTAAAATTATCACTCTTTCATGATGCAAAGCAAATATATTTTTCAGTTTATCCTTAGATGTGGGAAGAGAAAGGCATAGACTGCTTATTTATTACTGAATGTTCTTGTTAACTCTTAACATATTACATTTGTTATATTTATCATCACTGTATTTAGAAATACATTATAATAGCCCCTGTCTCCCATAAATAAAATATTATTTATTAAGCTATTGAAAGAAAATCATATGAGAATGAAGTACAGATATTTGTTGGATATGAAGTTCATTCTGTGGGAAAGCTTGGCTTTTTGCCTCATACATCCTAACCTCCTAGGTCTTTGGAGATTTCCCTTTAAGTTTATCATGTCAACCCAGAAGATCTACCTCTGTCTTTCCTGGGTTTTTCTCAGTTTCTCATGTTTAGCCCTTGAGAAGTTACTGTGAGTTTATTGTAGAGATGGGTGTGTACTTTAACTGAGGGATGGCAGCATTGTCCTCAAAGGCTGCTGCCTGTCAGGTTCTCTGAGCTGTGTCTGCAGGAGTTGTAACTTAGAGCTGGGGACACATCTTGACCAACAAGTAAGACCACATCAACTGCTGGTAAGGAGCAGCCCTTCCACATGTCTCTCTTCTATCATGCTCAAAGGAATCTGGAAATAATTCAGTGAGTGTTCATTTAACTCTGGGTTGTGGGGCAATATAAACAACAAAATAGTGTCCTCTGACTAAGATCAGAATTCTGCTGTGGAAGGTGAACAGCAAGAAACAGGAGATCTGTGCAAGCAGGTCTGTGCAAGTAAGTGTGTATTAAATATGTAGGGAGAATAAAGGAGAACAACAAGGGAACAAAAGTGAACTGATTTGACTAATTGACTGGAGCATGATATTCCTCATCTAATATAGCTGATTGTTTCCATAATTTATGTTTGAATAGACTGGAATTTGAAGTTTCTCTAGCAACTATCACATCCTCACTCCTTCCTCTTTGTGACATTGGGACTACATTGAAGTATCTGACAAATTCAGTCCTGATTTACATTTCAGTCCACAATCCTCAACAGCTTTGTAGTTCAAGGGGTTTTCAGGTAGCCTCCTGACCAGTCTGGGGAATGCTGTATGCATTTTTTGGTTTTGTGTTCTTTACTTAAACTCCTGACTATATTTCAAGTTTCATATTTTAAAATGATTGTTAATCAAAAGTTACTTCCAAATTTGTTCTAGTTTTAGAGCAAAAATGTTTTTCACTGCAAAATTAAATGAATAAAAAGTGTATTCATGTTTATATCTCTTTGTGCAATGCCTAAATTAGCAAATGAAGGTGTATTCAGTTCACACACTGAAATTAGGAAAGTTGTTGGCTTTTTTTCCTTGCCCCTCTCCCTTTTTTTAGCTTCAGATATTTTTCAAATCTACAATAAATGATTTTGTACAATGGCTGATTCTTAATTTATTCCATTTAAATTATTTAGCATTCATTTATACAATATTGGAACATTTTATTTCAGGATATAACATTTATCATAGATTTTTTTTTATTCAAGAAGAAGCACATAAGTCTCAAGATGAAGTTGCTAGTTACACTTTTTTTTTCGTATTTAGCTTGTTAAATCAGACATTAGTAGTTCTCAATTATAGGAATACAGGCTGCAGAGGCCCTGCATTATATAACAGATACCTTTGAGTTCTGTCAAAGGTCATGGTGTGCAGAGGAATCCTACTCAGACTGTAAAAGTAAGGTCATTGTGCTGCCTGTATTGGGCATTCACTACAGGAGAACCCAAGCAGCACAGCACAGATGCTCTAAGTGAGAATGACATCATGTGTCTGCAAAGGTAAGGCTTCCTTTTGCCTTCAGACATTTCTTGAGACATGGGAATTTATTGAAATGCATATTGTTTCAAATGGTTAGGAAGGGAGATCAGCTGTTATGGTGGAAAAAACACCAATACTGAAACAGATGAGAAAGGGGGCAGGTATATCTTTAGGAAAAAAGGAAAAGCAAGTCATATCTTTATAACTAAAAAGGTGGAAACCAGTAAAAGAACCTGACTGCTCTATTCATGTAGCTCAAGGCAACGGAGGGAGAGATGGGACTGAACTTGTCCCACACTGGTGAGCAAATCAAACCCTGGTGCATTTTCATCAACTGTCAGAAACAGACAGATATTTCTTTGGGGCTAGGCAGGAAATTAGGCTATTAAGTTACAGCTTTTTCACAGAGCTCTTGTCATTCTCTACTCCTATTCTACAGATGTTCTATCAAAGCAAGTCATTGTGACCATTTATCTTTCCAAACTTAAAATACTTTTTCCAGAGCTAATTTTTTCCCTCAGTAGTTGAGGCCTTTGTAGTCTGTGTCTTGCTTCCCTGATCTTGTATAGATCTAAGATTAATTTGCACTAGCAAGGAGTTCAACAACAAAATCAATTTCAATTGGGTCAGGTGAGGTCACTCCCGGCTCAGCAGTGTGAGGAAAAAAAAAGATTATTATCATTGTGGGAACACTACTACTTTAGTGTGGAGGGGAAATAAAAGGTCTATTAAAGACCTTTACAACAATTTTCATAACATTGGAAACTGTTAATTTTTTGTTTACTTTTTGAAACTTTAGTATTGTCATCTATATGCAAATAATTTGTGTTACAGAATGCTTTTGTATTCCTTAAGGAGAATTGAATAGAATTTGTTAGCTGACTGGTACCATTTCACAAAAAATGTGGCACTGTCAAGCTGATACAGAAATACCTTTGATAGATCTTTTTATATCCTTGGCACAGAGACAGAGTAAATTAAATAGTAACATTCTGTCTGTTAGGTATTCCATGCACCATATCACAAATAGGTAGTTCTAAAGGAAATTTAATTTACCGCTTAAGGGAAATATTTTAGATAAAAAAAGAAAAAGTTTAAATGTTTAAAACTTAATTTACAAGGAAAGAAACCTCTACCTGTTTACAGAATCTGTTCTTTACTGTCTATTTTATATCATAGCTTTGAAAGAAAAAAAGAAAAAAAAGAAGCAACATCAGCTTAAATGCTTAATCAAGCATTAGTGTTTAATGTGCACTGGATCTGAATTATTTGTTCCATCAGGTAGAGATTACAGTTAAGAAAATGCACATGTGCCATTTCATTCACACAGCATCAGATTTACAGGTGAATTAGAGCTGTGTGTTTCCTTTAGGACAGCTGTGCAAACTGGTGCTAAGTAAAGACATGCTCCACACAGGCTAAGAGGAGGGAAAAGCTGCTTAATTGAAATTGCTGGGCCATGTCTTTGTTTCTGCTTTGTGCATCTTAAATTTTTGTGCAATCTATGTTGAAGATTGACAAATACCTTAGTATTTTTAAGTTAAAATCTGTATTTTGATGTCTGGAAAAAACGTACTTTAAATTTAAAAGTTCTGTACATTTATGTTCAATAGGAAAAAAAAAAAAGGAGTGAAATACACTAGGAGATTGCTTTATGGAAATGCAATTGTCTTAAAAAAAAAAGGAAGATACTGGAGTAATTTCAGTTGTGCTGTAGGAGTCCTGACTTCAGGTGTTGACCTTAATCAGTTTCATTATATGCAAAAAGATTCAGATTTTCTGGGTCAAATTCTCCCCAAGTGTATTTTTCCTGAATTTTCAGGAAAATGGATGTGGCCTGCTGATCTCAAATTTCTTCCATTTCCTTTTTGTGTGATCAAAACATGTAAAATGAACTAATGGTACTAATAATTCTTTAGAGAAAAAGATACTAGACACGTTTCCTTATTCTAAGGGTTTGAGCTAAATCCTCTGTCTATATATACATATATATATAATTTTATTCTTTGTACAAGCTTATATGATTGCCTATCTGAACATCATTGAAAAATGAAAAAACCCTAACATAAAAATTCTATAGCCAAAGTTTATTTTACTGCAGGGAAAAAAAAATCAAATCTTTTCTTCCCCTTATCATGAACAGAGTTTTTAACAAATGTTAAATTATCTCTTGACTGACTGTGTACTGGTAATATATAAGGTTTAGTACAAACAAATTTGCCTTCATTGTCATGGATTCAGTGTTTAAATAGATACTTCCCTTTCAAAATATCACTGATTACTACTCAAATTATTGCACTTCAGAGAACATTGAAAAAGTATCCCTAAATGTTGGTAATATTTGGTAGCAACCTATTTTAGGCTTTACACTTCCATTAGACTTAAATTTTCAAAGGTCTGAGTTAAGACTCCCTGATTATTTTCTCATCACTCTGAACTAATAATAGTTCAGGATTAATATCTCAATATTATTGATATTGATATAGATATGGATAAATACAGATGTAATATAGATAAAAAAAGGGACCCAAATAGTGTCAAAGCTGGATCTGTACACATAATGGCCAAATTACCCTTTCAGGCCAAAACTATTATTCCAATGATTCATAATGCAAGATATTCCTAAGTTTCCACTGTAAAATTGTACAGGTCTTCAAAGCAAAATCTTGCCCCTACCTGTGTTAGTGTGAACACTTTGTAAGGATATAAAATTGAGACAAGTCTACATCCCTACTTCCAGAGAACACTTCAGTTTATACCTAGCTTTTACCTAAGGGCTTCCTAAAACAGATTTAAATAGTCTTTATAATGTGCTCTTATAAAGGTAGTTTTTTTAAAAAATATGTATTTTAATATAATTTACATTTTATATTATCTTTATGATTTATAAACTAAAATAACTTAAAACTTACATAATTTATAGAAAATGTAATTTCAATTTTAGGCTGCACTGGATTTGCACACTAGCATTTGTACTAAATTTAGATTAAGTAATATCTTGAATTGTGCTATTTTTCCTTTGGGGCTTAATAAAAAGTCCATTTGAAGTTAGTTTGCTTTGCCTTAGACGCAGGAGAGATCATTGCATCTCCCACTAAAATTAACAAAAAGGATCCTCAGATTTTATTAGCTGTTAGAGAACATCTACAAAAAAGTATTTCACATAACAAGCTTCTGAGGTAGGACACTGATGGCAGAACTACTACAGACTTTTTTATAGGAAAATAAAGACTTTTTAGAGGACTACTTTTAGGTGAAAGTCAGTGTTTAGTCTAGGTTCTGAAAATAATCAGACTGGAGTCTGATGAGCATGAAGACAGGAATGTGAAGTGAAATTTCTGAATAGGTCAGGAGGTTGTTATGATAATCCCAACTGTTTGAGTGATGGGTACACTTACATACCTGCTTTTTCACAGCAGAGACCTGTGCTAGAGACAGAAACTCACTGGGATCTCTGGGTCTTGCTTGGCTTTACATTGCTGGAATGCAACTGGGTTAAATGAACCTATTCCTTATTTACAGCAGCGATCACAGATCAGATTTGCCTTGTATTTTCCAGCAAGTGATGAAACTGTGGACTCCATTATTTGTGAGCAAAGTAGTATTTGGATGGGTAAGCATGCTTACTAACATCTAGGCTAAAACAGCTAAACACAGATGAGATAAATGCCATTCTGCTTGCCTAACTCTTGGCTGTTTCAATTAGATGTGTTGTTTTTCTCACTCTGTCTCAACCCATTCTATTATTTTTCCTATTTGTATCACACTGCATCACTGAGCAGGTTACACAGCTATCAGTTTCTCTACTTGAAATGAGAACATTGCAAAAGATGATGGAGATGACTTCTTAATATTAGGCTGATAAAGTATAAAAAACTCCTGCACTAAATGACCTAGAGAGTTCCTAATAGCATCTGTAAATTTTTCAAGATATCAGGTCTACTAAAAATGTTGAATAAACAAATCTCTATTAACTGTTCACAATGTTCATGAATTAATACTTCCATATAGTGAAGAAATTTATATTTCGATTTGAATATACTGGGAAAGTGACACTTATTTCTTTGGAAATAAATTGCTTAGTCTAATCCACCAATTACCACTTGCAGAAGAAAGAATACTTTTGTATTTTTATTAAAATTTTTTAAAAGATTTTTGCTCCCCAGCAGACATTTGTATTGCCAAAGTATTACTTTATTTTCAGAGTACAGGTTTACAAACTGAAAACAAAATTTCACAGAAAGATAACATGAAGACAAGGAAGGCAAGTCTAGGGGAATGATATGATAAAACAGAGCACATCCTGAGGGAAATACACTTTAGGGACAATTTTAATAAACTTTGACCACAGCTACAGCAATAATATAAACAGATTAATCTACATACAAGTAATGAAATCCATGTACAATAGTGTGTGTTTTAGAAGAATTGAAAGTGGATGTTTCTGATGATGAGAATGATATCTACTCAGATTTGAATTCATAGCATGTTTTTTAAGGATTGATATTTTATGGCTATTTAGCACATACCATTTATAGTATTTCCTATTCTACCTTTTCTATTTTGTTTCATTTTGATTTTCAATTTGATTGACAAATTATTGCACTTTTTATTGATACCATATTTTTCACCCACTCAAGCTACTCTTGCTTTAGCCTAATATCACTGAATTCTGAGGTCATATAGTAAACAATTCATGTCACAAATCTCTTGTTGCTATTGCTGTAGTCCGTGTTTTCCCCTCACTTAACTTCAGTAGTATTGAGTAATCTTCTAAAGACACCAAAGTTAGAATTACCATTAGCTATTCTAGAATTCATAGAAAGAGATTGATTAATTCTAGGGAATGTTAAACTCATTGATCTGCATGGTTGAAGTTTATGTATCTATACAAAGGCAATGAAAATTGATAAAAACCAGGCATACTCTGGCTGTGAATGATACAAAGTAAGAACTTAGGGGAAAAGTGGATACAGCCCTTATATGTATAAAAAATGATAAACTGTAATTTCAAGGAGATAGGTAAAATATATACTTTTTCAACTAAATATGTTAATACTTTAAGTTAAGTTGCTTTCAAAACTTTGCTTTCTGGAGAAACCAGTGAGTAAGAAGCTGCCATAATTTAATGTTTGAGTTACTACCACTTCAGAATGTCAGGATTAGAAGTATCATTTCATATGTAGTTGGTAATGAACATTTTTTTCATATCCATGATAATGAAATTATTACAAGATTTCTTAGATGAATGGGAAAATAATTATTGATGAAAATTAGAATGATGAATAACAAGAACTTTTAATGTACTTTCACATCTTTTATTTTATTGTGACTTTGTATGAAGAAAACTAGTGATGACATCAGCAATGTTAAAATAAATACAGTCTCACATAAATGTTATTAAATATGGGCACAAAATATTAATATTAGTTTAATTTTCGATGTAAAAACCATTTGGATGTAATAAAATTATTGTTACATGTTTTTCCTGTCCAGTTTTGAAGGTAAATTTGGACACAAGGATGAGTCTCTCCCTTCAAATATTGTGTTTTTCAAAGCTGAACTCAGACAGCTGAAGTGAATGTCAATTCTTATCAATGATATTTAGTAGCATTTCCTTAGCTAGCTAAGCATTGACTCCGATCTGCCAATTGTGAATTCACCTCCAATTTATCTGTTTCATGTCAAACCAATGGACTTTGAATGACCTTCTTAGGACTCTCATCCTTACAAAGCACTTGGCAGCCATCTCCTATACTAATTTTCATCAACTTCCATTTATTTTTTTTTATTATTATCAACTTCCATGAGTGTTCTTCTCAGCTGATCAATGAAATCTCAGTGCAGCCACTGACACTTGATGTATTATATAGTATTAGAGACAACCCCAGTGGTAAAATCATTGTGATAGGCTAAAAAAAATTTGGAAAATAACAATTGTTTAGCTAGAACCTTGCTGATTAGATCTAGTCAAAGAGACAGAAGACTTTCAATTGAGAATACTGTTTATAATTTAACCAATTTAAATTAATTTTTTGGTTCAAGTTAATGATGTTAAGATTATTGTTGTGCATTGCTACCTTATTTTTACATTAAAGATATTAGATCTTTTCATCTTAGCATGTTGCTAATGGAAAACTATTTTCTTGTAGGTATAAAATTAATGCAAAAGGACAAGGTAAAATGTATTTTGTCTTATGCTGGATTGTTTTCTAGAATAATTTTCTTTTATTTATGGAACATATAGTGATAGAGCATATTAATTGGTCACAACTATTTTCCTTTCTAAGACTCAAATGAGCAGTTTAAGATGTAATTATTGGCATTTAGGTTTTATTACCTTTGTTTCTCATTTACAGTTTTCTCTGGTTTGGCAAATAAAGAAAAACAAATATTTCAATATCCTTTGAATATTTGTCATTTCTGCTTTCTTTTTCTAAATCTTTCAGAAAGCGTAGTCGTTAATAACTTTATTCTAGGGTGAGAATTCATCTTTCATTGACTCTTGAACCTTAAATGATGACTTTTATTTAGAAGAAAAAAAAAACTAACCCCAAATCTGGATCTAGGCCCAACTTGCTCTAGGTGGTATCCTAAAAAAAGCTAAAAAAGCTTACTGTCTGGTTTGAGACAGGTCTGATAGTCAGACTGTTTTGTTGACTTTCCCAGCTAGCTTGTCCATTCCTGCCAAAAATGTCTGTTCTCTCTTGCTGAGGCTGGACACAATCTGGGGATACTCAGTTTTCCCTTTTCCTCATGTAATGAAAATCTTCAGGGTCAGGGCCAGTTCCCACCAAAGATGCAGCTAATTGTGAAATATATGAAAGCAAAGTAAGAACTTACACAAACCACCACTGCCTTCTTAACTCTATTTGACATGAAGAAGTTAATAGGCTATAAATCCAGTGCTCTTGGATATTTGAAAAATGCCTAGTGAAAATCTTCATAGAATTTCAATGGACTGTTGTGTGACTGAGCTCTGAAAATCAGAGCAAAGTCTGATTTCTTCAGGAAAGGGAGGACAGAATCTTCTTTCCACCAGAAATTAATCCAGGGCAGATCTCTACCCTTTCAGGAGCAGGGGACTTTGAAAAGTCATGTGATTTCTTTTCATCTTACTTTTGCTTAATGAGTGGGACACTACAATGAAAGGAAAAGGCAAACTATGCTGTGCCATCTTAAGCAGAGTGAGTGTTTCTGCAGCCTTAATTAACCATTCAACCTTGACTCGATATTTTCATTACTTGATCTTCAGCTATCTGTCCCTGTATGTTACAGGGGAATAGTGATAAACAGAAGTCAAGACTGCCAGACCTAAATATTACACAAAACATTGAGCAGCCAACTTAAACTTCAGTCTCTAGGCATATCTAACTCCTTCTGATACAGAGACATGCTTAGTCTTGTTGCATTTATAGTTGCATTTATACTGTATTTCATTAAATAGTTCACTCAGTTTTTCCTACTGTAGGTCCTGAACTGAGACAGGACTTTACTGCAGTCACATGAATACCTATGAACAGTAGAGGAGAACATGGACTCAATCTACCAAGGAGGAGAAGAAAAGACTGCTAATGTGTCAACCTTAAGCAGATTCTGGAATGCTCAACTAAATGTACCTCCTAAATTTCTACCTTTGTTTGCTACCCAAGGATTTTTACCTTGTGTGCTTTAGACTAGTGCCTTGGTTCTGGTGATGTGGAGATATTTCCTTGTCAAGATATGAGTTCAGAATTTATTAACAATAAAGCGGTATTGTTTCTTCCTCTCAAACATTGAACCCCTGCAGCCAAGTTAAGCAGTGTATATGAATTTGCCATTTTCATAAACAGGAAACGTTTCTGTTAAGAAGTTAATCTGCAAGAAAAAGACTGGAGCTTGTTCACAGTTATAAAGTTCAACTGAAGGCCAATAATCCAATATATGTGTGTTGGGGAAGTGAAAGGGAAGGATAAGGCGGTAGAAACCTATCTTTCACTGGAAAAGAAAAAAAATAGCAACAAATGTTATCATTTTCAGATTGTTACCAGCAACAGGGAGACGTGATCCAAACAATAAGTGAATGACTGCATACACTGGTGCAAGATAAAGACCACAGATAGGAATTTGATTAAGTATTATTATCAGTCACTGCAGAGAGAATGGCAGTCAGCCAGCAGAGCATTCACTTTTCTGTCCCTCTCTGTCTCTGCCAGACTGCTTATGCAGACTGGCATAAAAGTAACCTGGAGATCGGACTGTGTGGCAGATGGCAGTCATTATTTTCTCCATGCAGGGTCTCTTAAACATTACTCTCCTTGTTGCAGACACAGAATTGGTATCTGGCAGCTTGAACTGTTCTGCTTTTTTGTTGTGTTATAGTCTTAGATTTTTGATTATTACTACTCTTCCACCTAAATGTTGAGATTTACAGACTGTGTAAACTGTGTGACCTTTCTGCCACAAAAAAGGAAAAATATTATGTTGGTGTGA
Organism: Setophaga petechia; assembly: GCA_024362935.1. Taxonomy (NCBI): domain Eukaryota; kingdom Metazoa; phylum Chordata; class Aves; order Passeriformes; family Parulidae; genus Setophaga; species Setophaga petechia. Next base: position 20,156,701 of record JANCRA010000002.1, read on the forward strand.
GAAAACACAAATAGTGCCTCTCCACTATCCATTAGGTTTGTGGCTATTTTTTGTCTATTTATTTTATTGGGAACAGTACTTTGAATAATCAATAGAATTTTAAATTATTTTCATTCTTTTTCCAATGCAGATAAAATGGGAAGGGGTAAAAATTGTTGAATATACCAATCTGTGTTTCCTCCACTTTCCAATACATATATCTGTACATACTCTAGAAACAGGGTTTGGAAAGACAAAAGCAAACAGCTTTCATCCTGGAGAAAGTGGATAGAGTACTCTAGGCTTTGCTTTGGGATTATTAAGAGCTACTTAGCTCTTGTTCTTCATTTGTTTAAATCCTGCCACCATAATATTTACAGGATATATACCACATCTGGAATCAAAGATAGCATAAATTCCTATGAATATGACATATGAAAACTAGAAGGAGTAAGAACAAACTGGAACTGTGAGAACAAGCGTTGCGCAGACATCTGCTCAGAATATGGCCAGCTCCAGGAATTTTCTGTCCACGCTCCATCTTGTTACAAAGCATTCTATGAACAACTATTGGACAGTGATGCAAATGAATGTTCTAAAGTAACCTAATATGATCACTAAACTAACAATGATGATTGCCCTTCGACAGAGATTGCTTCCACTTACCTACTTGATGGAAATTAAATGCAATACAGAGAGTTGCAAGAGGAATCTATTAAATTCTGACACATGTTGTTCATGCCTCTGAGATGGAACACACGACAGATCTCTATTGTTCGTCAGCCAAACAGCCTGTTTTATTGTTCGGGGCTTGCTTTTATGGGTAATTCAAAGCTCCCAGCTCTAAACAGTCATTGGTCTATTATCCACACCTCCCAGACTCTGAACCAGTCACATGCTTGTAATTTAGGAGTGTTGTTATTGGTTGAAACCTCTGTCGGTCAGCCCAGAGGCTGGTTTATGAAACTAGGCTGGGTTTCTTTTTTATAACTGGATTAATGTTTGACACAAGTCAGTTTGTACTTCCACAAATTCTATTACATTACATAACTGAAATGTGTCTGATGTATGTTTTCCCCCAAAATTCTAGCCATGCTGACACATACTGTCCTGGTTAAGGGTAAATTTAGGGAGGGAATTTCCAAAGAGGTTATTCCCTAAAGGGCAATATTCAGTGGCCTTTTCCCCCACCTGTTTGGAAGATAAACCTCCTTTGAGAAAAGTGGGAAAAACTGTTAATTTAACAAGCAAAGTAGCCACAGGTATAAAAATTGAATAATACTAAACAATAAACCCTCTCACTGTTCTGAAGAGATAGCAAATTCAGAAAGTGATGCAAATGTACTACCCTTCTGTAGTCGAGAGAGAGAGAGTCCTCTGTGCTTTTTTATTGGCTCACTGAGTGTCTCTCACTCCCTCCAGCACTGGAATGCCATGTCCCAGCCTCAGTGGGCCTCAAGCATGAGCTCCAGGTGTTTTTTCTGGGTTTTCGGTCCAAAGCAGAGCTGATCAGCCTTAAAAGCCATCATAAACAGGACAGACAATTGGGGATACAGCATCAATTCTTGCTTGAGCAATTAAAATTAAAAGAGTTTTATTAATTTAGCCGTGTGCTCTTGAAAACAAAAAACAGGAGAGCCAGTTTCAATCCATTTCTGAGCCTAGTTCTGGGTCATTGAATTGCACCTTTTTTCATAGAAGATGGAAATGTGCAATTCAAGAAGACAAAGTATTTGATTATTTTATTTGGATGCAGGTTCATTGGAGAGAGACTTAGTTTTGACTGTGTTTGACTATTGCCTGTTCATTTCACAGGATCACAGAATGGGACAGATTGGAAGGGACACCAGTGAGTCATCTGGTTCAACCTCTGCTCAAACAGGACTTTCCTAGACCACATTGCACAGGATGATGTCCAGACAGTTCTCTACAACCTGTCTGTACAATCTGTTCCAGTGCTCAGTCACCCACACAGTAAAATTATTCCTCATGTTCAGGGAAAATTTTCTGTGCATCAGTTTCTGCCCCTGCCACCAAGCAGAGCCTGGCTCCATCCTCTTGTTCAGCTCCCTTCAGATACTTAGACATTGATGTGGGACTGTTTCTGCTGTCTCTTTTTCAGGCAGAAAGGCCCAGCTCCCTCAGCCTTTCCTCCTAAGAGGGATGGTCCAGTTCCTTATTCGGGTCTATTGTCTTCTTCTAGACCCACGCCAGGCGCTCCACGTCTCTCTTGTCCTGAGGAGCCCAGAACTGGACACAGCACTCCAGATGTGCCTCACCAGGGCTGAGTAGAAGAACAGGATCACCTCCTGTGACCTGCTGGCAACGCTTTTCCCAGTGCACCCCAGGATACCTTTGGTCTTCTTGGACACAAGGACACACCGCTGGCTCGTGAGCAGCTTGCTGGCCACCAGGACCCCCAGGCCCTTCTCCACAGAGATGCTTTAAGCAGATCAGCCCGCAGCTTTTACAGGTCCATGGAGTATTTCTTCCCAGGTGAAGGATCCTTCATTTGCCATAGTTGAATTTTGGAAGATTCTTCTTTGCCCATCTGTCCAACCTGTCAAAGTCTAGGCCACTCCTCGCAGTTCTATGCCAGTTAACACCTTACATAGATATGCCCTCTTCCAGGCACTAGGGGAAGCTTCTGAGTGAGAAGATACTGTTTATTTTCAGAAAAAAACATCCCATCTTGTCTGCACAGTATGTGCTATTGCTGGATTTTATGCAATTCTGATATATTCATAGATATCAACTTGCATTTCAACACTGTAAAAGCACAGTGGAGGGCAACTCAGAAATCAGTGGGTCATCAAACTAATGTAGCTCAATAATTTTTGTTTTCCTTTTGTTTCAGCCTAATGGGCACACATTTTGTTTAAGAGGATTTATCACTTGTCACAACATTTGTGATAGATGTATTATTCTTGGAGAAAATTTCATGTAGCTGTTGAAAGTTGTTCCTTTCCTTGAGACCTAACCACCAGCTTCTGGCACAAAAGTTCTGCAAATAACACTAGTGTCTCAGAATGTTGCCGAGATGCTTTTAAAATGCTTTTTAAAAAGAGTCTGCAGAAGTTCTTTCAATTAGTAGGATTGATAAGTCCAAAAATTATCCTGTGCGTAAATTTTGTTTTGTCATCTTGCTGTATGTGCATGCCATTCTGTACAGGATAATCAGTCAGAGTCAAGTTGTTTCAGAACATAGGAATCAAGTATCTTGGGACCTGGATGCATAATATCCATATATCATTACAGGATTTTTCTCCCTTAAAATGTTATAAACCTTGACTCCATGAAACGATACCTGTTTCCTGTCACAGGAAAATTTCAAAAAGGAAAAATAAAAATTGCCGTAGTGTCTTTACTAAATATCAAACTTGGTAAATGCATTGCACATTTCTAGAACCCTGCTCTTAGAATTGAAATTTATCAATATTCCTTGCATTGTTCCATAGACTTGTATTACGATTTGTATGGCTTTGAGTATTTTAATCATCCTTATATTTCAGCCCCAGTGGCTAAATTCCAGTATTAAAAGGAAAAATCTGCACAATTATTTCCCCCTCTTTCTTGATATGCATATTTCTGTGTATAACTAGATAGTATTTTTTAATAAGGAGAAAGTTATTAAGTCATGATTATTTTGATCAAGAAAAGGAATAAAATTGATGGAACCATGAAGGAGATCAACAAGGAGAAAAGACAGCAGCTTACTGAATGAGCAAGATTATTTTTGGTGGGTTCTGACAGCAGATCACAAAGGAGCTTTATTACACTTTCACTGCAAATTGACCTAATTTTCTGTCATAATCTGCTTAAACTGATGAGGTTTCCACCTATCTTCAGGCATAAAATGCAGTCATTCCTTTCTAGGTGATGAGCAGCATGTTTATTACTCATTCCTGTAGCTTAAAGACAGTATTTTCAGAAACGGTCCTGTATTCCTAAGTCATCAGTGATTCTGGAATAGCAGGAGCATAACCTGAGTCTTTGCTATGGGAGCAGTTTAACAAATCTAAAAGTGTTAATCATGTTCAGGGCATTGTCACTTCCAGGGAACAGCGATTACTTTCAGTGACGTGCCCAGAAGCAATCTATTTAGTTTTCTTTTCATATAAAATTGGGAAATAATGAAGGTTTTATTAAATGAAACTTAATTCACCACAATAGGGACTTCAGATGTACCTGTTCCCACTACCAAGGGATGAAGTATAATTTAATAACAGTCTCTTTAGATTAGCTCTGTCTATTTGAATGTCACATTATTAACTGACTCCATGTCAGTGTGCAGATTCCAGAGACTGCTGTTTCAGGCTTTTTTCATTTTTTTAAAAAGAATCCTGCATTGATGGTTTGTAAACTACATTATTACTGTAAAAAACCCGTTGGATAAGAACATCAAAAATGGTGATCTAAGCTTTTTGGCTGTCGTCCAAAGCACTAAGACTTAGTAGATTGCTAATGCTGTCTAGCAGTGGTGTGTTTTTCCTGCCACAATGACAGCTGCTGAGAGATTTTCTGTTATTATCTTACTATTTTTTTTAAACACTAAAGTGTAATGATTTACTAGCCTATAATGTGATAGCAATGCGTGAATTACTGTGGCTCCATTTGTATACTCAGCAACATCTGTTTTACAGGTGTGAATATATTGATTTTGCTAATTAATACCTGGTGGCACAGTTTCTGAGTGAGGGTATAATAATGGGAAAAGTCCTTATCTATACAATGTTATTTCAAGTCCCTGGGAAATAAAAAGCAGGCAATGCATACTAGGATTATTTTTTATTGCTGTTTTCACTGGCTACTTATTTGGTTTGTTTTATTTTACCATGTCTATAATGTCTCCTAGTAGCTAGCCAGGAGATATTTTGCTGAGGAGTGTTATAAAGAAGTAGCTTTCAGTCATACGTGACAGCAAAGCTGTTTGTTTTTAAAGAAAAATTTCAGTTTACAATTTCAAGCACATAGTTAAGTAGCACAATAATGAATGACCACTTATCGGCTGAGTTCCTCTCTGGGCTCACTTTCACATACTCACTCTGGGCAGTACACAGGACTTGGTGAACCCCTCTAACCTTGAGGATGAGAACCATCACATATATATATTTTTCATAGTCTGGTCCCTAGTGATCAAGTGAGCCTCCTTTTCTCATTTTGATGCTCTAGCCCCTTTGGTAAACAATGTTGAAGTTTTTAAAACAGGTCTCTGAAATGATAGAGAGGGATGAGGAAACTGGACATGGAAAATGGACCGAGAAAGAAACATTGTAGAAGATTTTTTTTACAGTATATCTTTGTAGAATGATTTAGAAAAGCCATACAACTCTCTGCTAAAAAAAAAAAAAAAAATCTATGCCTTTTAAGTACACTCCATTTAGTTATATAGGTATAGTCTATATTCAATTCTGTGAAGCAATATTCTTCAGTTCACTATTTCTGAAGCTATGAACGGTGACCTTACACCACAGATAATATTTCTGGGATTTATTGATGTAAAGGTCTAAACCAGGAAAGTCATTGTCCAGAGAAACCCATATTTTACAGCTTCCAGAAGATTAGCCTGTCTGCATCACACTGGATAAAGAAATTCAGTTGAAAAAGTCAAATCAATTTCTTCACACAGAACTCGCATCATAGACTTCCAGGAGAGTTAGTTTAGAAGGGGTGCTATAGGATCATAGACTCATAGAATATTTAGGGTTGGAAGAGGCCTTTAAAGGTCATCTAGCCCAACCTCCTATAATGAGCAAGGTTTTTCAGTTTTCCAGAGCCCCATCCAATCAGACCTTGAATATCTGCAGGGATGGGGTGTCTACCACTTCTCTGGGAAATGTGTTCCAGTGTTTTACCACCCTCATTGTAAAAAAACTATTTCTATTTGCTAATCTCAATTGACCACCCTTCAGCTGAAATATTTATGCCTTCTCCTGTTGCAATAGGCCCCACAAAATTCTCTGGCCCCATCTTTCTAGATCTCCTTTGGGTACCAGAAGGCTGCAGTTAAGTTGCCCTGAAGCCTTCTCCTCTCCAGACTGAACAATCCCAATTCTCTCAGCCTTTCCTCATAGGAGGAAATCTTTGTGGTCTCCTTAGGACGCTCCAAGAGGTCGATGTCCATTTTTTCCTGGGGGGACCCCAGAGCTGATAACAATAATCTAGAAGGGTCTCATGAGAGCAGAGGGTTATAATCACCTCCTTTGACTTTCTGAAATCCTTCTCAAATGAGGACTAATTTAAGTTTAGGCTCCCTATGACACTGTTCAGGTAAGTTTTGACTCTCTCTGAGGATGGGGAGGTGAAGCAACATGGACAACCTGTTCAAGTATTTTATCAGGTCTGATTTTTTTTTCCCCTAGGCTCTGCACCATAGTAAGGGTAAAATAAATATTTATTTTATAAAAAAGCAAAATAATTTATTATAAACAGTCAGTATTTAAGAATAGGAGAAGAAACATCTTTTCAGAATCTGAAATCAAATAATTCTGTCAAGTGTCATTTTGCAAAGACAATCTAGTAAACCAATTTACCAAAAATAATCACTGTAAGAAACACCTGATCTGAGTCCAAATTAAAAATAGTTTCAGTAGAGTGAAATGTGACATGCAAAGAAGACACAAGAGAACTGAACAGAAAAAAAAAAGAATTTTTAGTTACATATTTATGGTATTCTCCTCCGGGTCAGTAGCTGTTCCTCATTGTAAGGAAACCAATGAGAAGGCAATCTTGAAAATAAGAGATTTTTTTCCTAAGACATTTTTAATACTCATGATATTTCAGGAGAGCTTTCACAATTCGTTAAAATGGGTCAAGAGAGAGGAACATGAAAGGTGATGGGGAAGATACTGCCTTACACTTCCCAATTTATCCCTGATAATAGAGATAAAACTTAATCTAAACATTTCATTATAATTCACAAGGGTAAGAGGACTTGTTCATTAGAAAACTCTTTAGGCTGAATTCTTTAACAACCTCTATCATTTTGATATCTTAGTGCCCCATAATTTGTATAGAGAAGACAAAAAATATGTCCTTGGGGTTTTTTGTCTAAATCTCACATAACTTGTGATTCCAGTAAGAATCTAAATGTCTTTGAATAGCTGACCTAAAAAAATGTACCTGATATCAAACATGATACTCATAGTCAAACTAATTCCTTATAATCAGAACTTTACCTGGAAATGGTGATCCAGACACAGATATAGAGCTGTGATTGTTACACAATCAGCCTCCATCACTGCTGTCGAAGCTGGCCCACGTCTTTCAAGGAATGGAAAATTTATTATTCCAGGAATTCAGGCAGTGAACATGCAAGAAAAAACTTGATTCACCAACCACATCAAAGAAATTAGTTGACTATGACAGAAGGAAGGTGTGAAGAATATTTACTCCAGAGTCTGTTTATGCATTTTATAATAAAGGAAAGAATGCTTGGGGTGGTACAAAAGCAGCAGAAACAGAGACAAGAACCCAGGGCTATCATTATCTATGGGAAGAGAAATAATGCAAATTTGAAACTTCTTTTCCTGTTACTGTCTTGGCTATGCAGTGTTTCAGGCTGTGGAAATGGAAAGCCTAATTCTAGTTTAAGTGCCTCAATGAGGATTATAAATTATACTTTAACAGCTAAAGGCTTAAATTCTGGCTTATGCTGTAGTCAGCACCATCACTCTTTTTGAGTTTGGGGTTCGCTGATTTTGACTAAATTCTGCTTATTCTAGCAGTGTTAAGTGCACTGACAATATTTCTTTCCTTCCTTCCTTCCTTCCTTCCTTCCTTCCTTCCTTCCTTCCTTCCTTCCTTCCTTCCTTCCTTCCTTCCTTCCTTCCTTCCTTCCTTCCTTCCTTCCTTCCTTCCTTCCTTCCTTCCTTCCTTCCGCCACTTCCTTCCGCCACTTCCTTCCGCCACTTCCTTCCGCCACTTCCTTCCGCCACTTCCTTCCGCCACTTCCTTCCGCCACTTCCTTCCGCCACTTCCTTCCTTCCGCCACTTCCTTCCTTCCTTCCGCCACTTCCTTCCTTCCGCCACTTCCTTCCTTCCGCTACTTCCTTCCTTCCGCCACTTCCTTCCGCCACTTCCTTCCTTCCTTCCGCCACTTCCTTCCGCCACTTCCTTCCTTCCGCCACTTCCTTCCGCCACTTCCACCACTTCCTTCCTTCCTTCCGCCACTTCCTTCCTTCTGCCACTTCCTTCCTTCCTTCCCTCCCATTAATTGTTAATGAATCAACATCCAAGATTAAACTTGGTGTATCTTTTATTGCAATTACTGTAAATGCCAGAAAGAACCTGAAGCAAAGAACCGATAATTTATGTTCTAGGATGCATTAGAACGTATGTTTAATGTACTGACATATTCAATATATATTTCAGATGATTAGTGCAGATATTAACTGTTTTCTCTCTTCTGAACAAGCTAAGTCTTACTCTTACCTCAACATAAGTTTTACAAGCAGAGAGTAGAGTTGATGCTGTAGAGTTGTACACACACTCCCCCTCCCACCCCAGATATTTAGCACTATTCTTGGCAGGTTTCTCTTGTGAAAAATGACCCAGTGCTCAGAACTTCTGACTGAGGATACAGCCACATGACATTGAGGCTACCTGGGAAGCAGCACAGGACAGGGTTGATGGAGATGGCATAATATTTTGGCTCTGTAATATAAGGAAAAGCACCAAAGATGTAAGGCAAGAAGAAAAGACAAGATATTTTAGCACTGAAGAACCCTCAGCACTGCCAATCCTCTTCTAAGGTTTTTTGTATTTTGAAAAGCCTTAAGAGAGGAATTTTAAAAATTCACTTCAATCCTGGATATAGAGGATTAAGGATGAAGGAACTTGTCATTTCAGAAAGGCAAGTGATAACTAACTCTGTGTCCTAAGAGACAGAGGGTTTCCTAAGTTATTCAGTGGTGTCAGTCAATCACCTCATAATCATTAAATTCAATATGAAGTAATGGTTTAGATCAATTCCTCAGAAAACTTTGTCAGCCCAAAATTACTTATATCTCATCTACATTTATTTTGTATGAATCTTTTGCAGACAATTTTTAATCATAGGGTTCTGTGAAGGAGGCATAAAACTAACAATTACCTGCATTGCTGTTGACAGCAAAATTAATGGCTTTTTATTTTTTGTATAGAGTTAATCTGTTTTTGAATAGGATGAGAGAACGCTACTGAAAATGAGGTAAGCACTACTAGGACAGAGAAGTGATTCCTCATCAAGCCTTCCAGGGGTTATTTCAGGGGGAAGATTTGAACAATATGCTGATTATCTTAACAGTTGCCAGTACTGAGACTTCTGTACTAAACTCATTGCTTTACTCTTTATTTTCATTAAATGGTAAGGCTTTTGCTGTATAAACTCGTATTTAGAAGGGTGGAGAGGGGGAAGGTTTCCATGTTTATTCTTTGGAACTTTTGTAATGGAGGACATTGAACTGTAGCAAAAGATGACACCTCCTTCAGAGCGGGCTGCAGAAAATCTCACTGCGTGATTTTGAAGAGTAGATTGCAACAAAAATCTGTGATGAACCAACACCACAGAATCCAATCCTAACTTCAAAATCATGATGGCACTTTTTTACCATGAATCACATCTAATTTGATGTACTTGTTATGTAAAATTCTACCTTTGAACTTCCCTTATTGCCTATGGAGGCCTATGTGGTTTTCTAGAGAGAGTTCACTTAATCTCTCTTTGCATGTACCTGGTTTGTACCAGTATGCAAAGTATGTAATCAGTTCTTGTATACTAGGTCTTGCAAGTTTTAGCTTTCTCACTCTGTCCAGATCAGTTGCTGCAGCCGTAGGATCATGTTAAGAAAATGGTACCTTGTATAGCATTTCACTTATTAGCAGGGAAAAGCAAATTTAAATATTTGAATGTTCTAATAACATTTTAATATATATAACTAAACAAGTTTGCAAAAGGTTCCACAGACTGCCCAGGGCTTGATAAGTGAGAAATCAGAGATTGATATTTTATAAGAAAAACTTGTCCACATATTTCATTGTCACCATTGTGCTCCAGTCTGAATCCATTTTGGCTTGTACAACAGTTTGAAACAAAAGCTAATGGTTTACTTGAGGTATTCCTGATCAATCTGTATTTTTAAATCTAATAATATCTTTTTTTGTTGTCGTTGTTTTTCCAGAAAACATGCGTGAAACTAAGGAAAGGCAACAGAGAGGAGAGGCACAAAAACATCAGTCCAATGAACAATTCCACAAAGCAAATTCAATTCAGGGCAATAATAGATTGACCTGTTAGGTGACCTGCCTTGTGAAGAAAACAGACATGCTGTCAGGTACCTACAAGACAGGCAGAAATACACAATTCATCCAAAATGGGAAAGGAAAGTATTTCTATCTGCAGATCCTAGATAGTTGTCATAGCTGGTAACATCTCTCCTTAATTTTCTGCAGTCTCCTGAGAAGAACTGAAAAAGCAATGTGAGACAGAGAATGTTAGAAAAGGTGATAATACTTTTGAAGATTAGGTAATGCAGAGAAACTTCCACAGAAAACAAGATGCCAGAAATTAACAGGATAATAGGTGGACTCAATACAAATTTTAAAAATCTAAATTTGTAAGGTTTTAGTAATGAAATCAAGCAAAAAGGTTAAAATGAAGCATAACAGAGAAGGAAATTTTTTGGCATGTATTTTCAGATTTGAGAAACCACAGCTATTCTACAGGTTCCCTCTGATTAAAATATGAGAAAGAGACCAAACCTCACTTTTCACACATTAAATCTCATGTGGAAAAAGACAGATCCTTTGTAAAGTATTTGTAGAACTAAGAGCTAACCCCTGCCAAGATTAAAAATGTGAAGCTGAGAAGTCCATAATGTTTTAAACTTCCAAAATATATGGATAGAATCTCATTTTAAAGCATATTTAAAGCTAGTTGGAAGAAAGGAAGAAAAATTTTGCTGCACTAATGATCACATAGATCTTTCCCACCTCTGGTTGTATGACTAGATGATTTATCAAAATGAAGTAATGATAAATGAGAAAGAAAAGTAGGAAATATAGTAGTTAAATGTCAGCTGGATAGAGAGAACCCAATAATGCAGTATGCTAGTATGAAACTTTTCCTGAGAATTTTGGTTGTTGCCAGAAACATAGCATTGCTATTTAGTAGGTGCCATAAGAGAAGAAAACTTTTTTGAGTATTTGACACTAATGAAAAACTATTTTCTAAGAATATGACATAAAATAATCACTTTTTTTTCTCTAGGAAATAGGAATGGACACTGGATTACACAGTGATGTTTCTACTGAACCATGGCACTGGAAATTGTTCACCAGCAGTCAGCTTTCTTGGATGTGAAGCCCCACCAGAGTAGTACAGTCCTGATTGCTATAGGACGTAGAAAAAGAAGAAAGCAAGAATCAGGAACAGAAAGACATTGACCTGGGTCTGATCCACTGTTGGTATTGTGGCTCCCTGGATAGGCATATTTGCTTATAAATGTACACATTTATGGATATGTCTATATAAACATGCAGACCAACTCTAAGGTTTGGCAATATTTTGCAGTTGAATAAAGACCTCAGATTTTTTTGTGTTAAGGAAACTGCTTATTCCCCGGAGTCATAAAAAAATATTTCTAAAGAAATATTTTTATTGTTTTTTGCACATTCCTGCAGCTCAAGAATAGAAGTTGCATTATTCCTGGCGTTTTAACAATCCCAGCATAGGATTTAAAAGCAGTAAGATTTTACAAAAGGCAGAAGGTAACTTCTATCTTACAGTATCTGAGTTATGAAGTCATTCAAATCAAGATTCACTTTCTGGAAAGTGGAGAGTTCATTAAAGAATTCAGTTTATTGCCAATTCCATACATAATACAGTATTTCAGCTGAAAACCAAAGTAATTTTAGGGTGAGGCAAATCAATAACACAAGATTTTGTAGCAGATACTAGGTAAAGTCATCTCTGAAGGCAGCTTTTTGCCATGTCTTGTGTCATGTTTCATTGAAAAAATAATGGAATTTGGTTAAGTGGACAAAGAATCTGGCTCTCTGAGGTCAGCTGAAAGACTTAAATTAAATCAGTGTCTTCACTAATTTTGAGTATTGACTAAAATAATCTTCCTATTGATATTTACAGGAACTAATAATACTATATGAGATACTGAGCAGAGAGGTTCCTCTTTTCATTTTTGTGAGAACTGAGCAGAGATGTTCATATCAAAGAAATCCTGCCAGTTCAGCAAGGACCAGCAGATGGATACATGAACAGACAACATGCTTTTGAAATTATTTTGGGTGCAAAATATCAAATCCAATCACAAAGCAGAAATGAAAATCACATGCACCCAAAAAACCCCCCAAAAATCCCAACAAACCAGAAAAACCATCCTTTCTTCACTGATTCAGTAATTAATGACTAACTTTGAAAATTGAGCAAAGTTATTGCGATGCTTTCCATTCTAAACAGATTTTGGCTTATTTTGCACATCCTGTGGCATAGCAAAATGAATATGAGCCAGCAGATTTAATTGTCCTTGAAGAGTAACCTCTGGTAATAGAAATTATTCCTACTCTCAGATACTTTTCCCTTGACTTCATTTGGGCTAATGCACATATGACAAAATCCCAGTGTGCCACTCCCTTGCATTTCCTTAACATCTGACCTCACACAGCTGTTTATTATTAAGACACATTTGCCACTGCTGTGCATCTTGCCATACACTGTCTTTACAGTCAGGATATTTTTATCCCAAATGCTTGAATTTACAAATAAGCTAGAAATGAATGCCTTGCATCAGCTTTAATTTTATAACTCAGTGACCCATTCTACCACTGTGTAATAACAGGTCCCACTGTGACAATTAAAACAAATCACCCTACAGAGTATGTCATTAGATACATTCATGCCTCATCAGTAACTGAATTGTCTTTTATGATATATTTCAAACAAAGGTGTATAACTTCAGCCTGGCTTCCCCAAAGAACAAAATTATTTATAAAAAATCTCACAATTTCTTGATTTATTATGAAAATGAAATAGGCATGAAATGAAATAAAAAATTTAATTAAGAATAAAGGGATTGTTGGCCACTAAATAAAACACAAGTGTGTAGATTATTTTTAACCACTAACAATGGATCTAATATGAAACTAAATTCCCAGGCATCACTGAACCTATTATGTCTTCTATTTTGAAGAAACTCAAACTAGAAAGAAGTAAATGAAAAAATGAGTTCTGCTAGCTTACGTTGCAAGCTGATAATTTTTCCTAATGTGAGAACCTCTTTTCCAATGCATTAGATCTAAACCCATCACGGTGGGGAGGAGGATGTTACTGTCAGAATGGCACATACTTCCCCCGAGCCTCATCCCATCTCCAAGACTAGTGCTGTAGTGGCAACAGTGCTGCAGGAGTAGCAACACTACTGTCAACCTGTCAATGCTTTCTAAGAGCAGCTGAACTGTTTTTCTGACATATCTTTACAGTCTCACTTCTGGGAACACTTGGAATTAGTGTTGTAACTGAACAACATTTTCATTCATATGTTTTTTAAGATGCTACCAATCTCTTTTTCTGTTCCTGAGTGGGTAGGGCACTTATGGTTGAGATTCATCTCATTAACTTTAGACATTTTCATTGTAGCCATCTACATCTGAGCTAGTCACTTGAGACTTACTTTGTAGTCAACAGAGAGATATAAACACTTTTAAAAAGGGATTCAGCTGACCTATTTGAGTCATTTGGTAGCAGGGCATCCATTAAAATAACCAGTTCATGATCAGATAAGCATATTTAGGTGTCTCTGCTTGGTAAGATTAATCCCTCTGGGAGTTCAAACCCTATATAAATTTGTCAGCGGGGAGAGGAAGTGATGTTTTGTTTCCCTGCCTCCTGTAACTTGCAAAACTCAAGTTGTGCACTGTATCTTTTGGCTTGTTTTGTAGTCAGAAACCCATACCATGCCAGTAAGTAATCATGTGCTTGCCCAATGGAATGGTCTCTGGAGTGACTCACAGATAAGTTTGCCTATTGCCTTCACAGGGCAGTATCAAAGCCTGACAGCATTTTCCTGGCATGCCTTTTATTGTTCTATGAGATGGTTCCTGACAACTGTTCCATTTACAGACAAGGAAGTACAGTCTGGAGTCGCACCCATTTTTCCTTACAGTCTGAATGCTTTTGACTTGAACATGTAACATAAAGCCGAAAAATCATATAATGGCTTTGGTTTGAAGGGACTTTATAGATCATCTAGTTTCAACTCCCCTGCCATGGGTAGGGACACTTTCCACTATACCAGCCTGCTCAAAGCCCCATCCACCCTGGCCTTGAACACTTCCAGGGACGCGGCATACACACCTTCTCTGGGCAACCTGTGCCATTGCCTCACTACCTTCACAGTCATGAATTTCTTCCGAATATTTGGCTAAACCTACTCCCTTTTGTTTTAAAACCATTCCTTCTTCTCCTGTCACTATATGGTCTTGCAAATAGTCCCTCTCCAGCTTTCTGTAGCCTGAATTTAGGTACTGACAGTCTGCTGTAAGGCCACCCCACCGCCCTCTCTTCTCTGGGAACAGCCCTAGCTCTCTCAGCCTGTGAGAGAGGAGATGCTGCAGGTGTACATAGGTGCTTCAGCCCTGCTCTGATCATCTTTCTAGCTTCCTCTGGACGTGGTCTGCAGGTCCACATTCTTCTTGTGCTGGGGCTGCAGGGGTGGATGCTGCACTGCAGATGGGGTCTCACAAAAGCAGAGTAGAGAGGAACAATCTCCTCCCTCAACCTGCTGGCCATGCCTCTTCTGATGCAGCCCAGGCTATGATTTGTTTTCTGGGCTGCTAGAGCACATTGCTGACTCATGCCCAGCCTCTCATCCCCCACCATCCACAAGTCCTTAACAGCAGGGGTGCTCTCAGTCTCTTTTTTGCCCAGCCTGTTGTTGTGCTTGGCTGAGCAAGCCATGAACTCCCAAACCATATCCCTTTCAATTCCTGACCCTGTCTCATCTGTCTCATCCAGAGTTCAGTCCCTACTGTCCTATGTAAAAAACCTCTATGTCTCTCATTACTGCTCTTCAATGATGTGTACTTCAGGAAAAGGGGAGATGGAGGACAGGACTGGGGTAAATACATTAAGTCTTAATTGGAGTTACTGCATCACATAATCCACAACTAATGTCACTACCTGTCTCACTTGCAGCTGCTCTAATGGATATGACAGGTCTCCTGAAAAAACACTCACACTGAAGTAAAATGGCATTACAGTCTTTGACTTTAATTGGGCTTTTCCCACTGGGTTGGATTTCCTTTCTGAGTACAAAGCACAACACACCATGCTGCAAAGACTGAAAGTAAGTCAAAACTGTGACACTTTTCCCCTTTCACATCTGTGCATCTCTTACTCTTCCTAAAAAACAGCAAACTAATGGGTAGTCTAATGCTGTCAAATGGCCTAACTAATAACTGGATTTACATTTCTGTACCTTTGGAAGGATTAATTTAATTCCTTTTAAAAATCTGATTCTTACTGCAGATAAGCCATCAGTGTGCGAAACAGGATCTTAAAGTAAAAAGCAAATGTAGAATAGGAGGTTCATTAGACAACACTTTTTCCAAATGTGGAAGCTGAACACCAGATGCCGTTTTGCATAATAAAAGCAGTCAATGATTAGCCCTTAGAGGTCTGTGATCCCTGAATAATAACCCATTTTTCAACCTTGTCTGTTCTTTTTCTCTCTTACACTAAATTTTCAGCTTTAGAACCAGTCCATTTAAATATTCACATAAACAAAATGTGACTTGTAATTCCTTTTACTCTTTTAAAATTGGGATTTTCCAGCAGTTATTCAAAAGGAAAAAAAAAATCCTGCGCTAGAAAATGATTTTAGGAGTAATAAAAACATTGGACACACTGAAAAAAAATCAAAAATAGGAATAAAGTTCCTAAGTGAAAGGAAAACACTTGGATGTTGGGCTATCCCATCTGATATAAATCCAGCATGAATTAAGAATACACAATCAGTGTCAGGTTCTCTTGACACTTAACTCCTGGCTTTGAGTCACAGTGAAAAAAGTGGAGAATACAGGTTTTTTTATCTCCAGGAGAGATGTTGCAATCATTATCCTCCTTGAGTTCAAAGATGGGAGTTTGGGCTCATGGACCTATATGAAGAATGGTGGCTTTCTAACTTGTTTCATCAGCTTTGAGTCTGGGAGTAGGAAACATAGCAAACATGGCATGATCAAACTTGGATGATTTGACTCTTAACAATTATATCAGCTGCTGAGCCTCCCCAGGGCCATCTGTTGATTGTAGATGCTTATTCCACAGCAGATCTCAATCTGACTCTCCTTCTGCATGAGAACTAAAGTGACACTTCCCACCACTGGTGGGAAAATGGTGCCTGTCCTCAAAAAGAGCAAAGCAATAGAGTGAGTGCAGGGGGACACTGTAGCAGAAGTCAGGTGAAACCCCAGCCTTCAGGACATGGAAGTTCCTGGGATACCCCTATGAAGAACTTATGTTTTAAAGTCAGTCTGTTTTGTTTGCCATTTCTAGCGAGCACTGCTCACTTTAGACTGGTGCCACACAAGACAGTGTACAAACAAAGACAACAGAGCACAAACTCACAGCCCTGGAGAACCCTATTATGGTATCTTTTCAAGCTCCTGCAATTACAAGAACTAAAGTTTCAGTGCAATTATGGACAAACAAAAACATACTGCAGCAACAGATTTGATACTATCATTCAAAAGCCAATAAGTATTTTGATTTTAGTGACAGTTATCTGTAGTCTGTTGTGTCTGCAAGTTGGTGGCAAGACACTAGAACAAACTTACCAGCCCATCTGGTGCCTGGAATGAATTATTTTTGTGCTTCATGTTATTAGAGAAGGTTGAAAACAGGGAAACCTCTTGGGGTTCAGATGATGCTTCCATGTGAAGTCAGTAGATTTGTTGAGGTAGCAGGAGTTTTGGTACCATTTTAGTGGCTGACGTTTATTTCTTGCACATGTTTTGTGTATGTGTCTGTGTATCTAGATATACATACAATAAATATATAAGTGAAACATAAATCTAGAGTAATTGACTTGAGAAGGAAATCACCTTTGCAAAAGGAAATTTATGAAATTATATTTTATAATTTTTTTTTTTTATGCTACAGTGTTGGGCTATTCCCTGGCTTGGGATGATTTATACTGAAGGCACTAGATATGATAATTAGCTAAAGCCTGGATTTTCAGCAGACACTAAGCTTTTGCTGAACTTGTTCACAATGTGATTTCCCTCTGGAACACTTTGCCAGTACCTCTGTTTGAGTTGCACACAAGCACCTATGTGCTTTTGAATTGGTAGTTAGATATTAGGGCCTGTAATGAAGATATTGCAGATACTAGGAATAAGACAAAACATAATTTTTGGTATAATAGCTCTACCTATAATTTACACAGTCTCAGAGATTTTACTGTATGTTTTCAGTCCAACCTAATAGTAATTCTTTCTCAGAATAATTAACAATTAAACAAAATCTTAGTGTCGAGCATAGTCAAGCATAGTCAAAATAAAATGCAAAAGGCAGTTGTAGTGGAGTACAAGGGCTGAAACAATGTATCATTCTATAGTTAATGCCATAAAATGGGTTGATCCCTATTAATTCTTTATCAGGATTTTTTCCTTCCATGTTAAAGCTTTTATTTTGGCAGGTAGCACCAGGTGGCACTGTTACATAATCATCTACTTTTTTTTTTTTTTTTTTTAGCATTACAAGGTTCCAGTGTTGGGAAGACATGCTTCAACTAGGGGGACAGTGCTAAGCTTTATGGAGGGAAAAGCTAAGGAAGGCAGGAAAGAATCTTGTTTAGTATCCACACTTCCCTTTTGCTGCAATTTTTATGATCAGATTTACTCCCAGGCAATAACAGCAAATCCAAGATTCCCAGAAAAGTACATTTCCAGTTTGCTCTTTGTAAGTAAACCTGTTCAAAGAATTGTGCATGATTTACTAGGTTACTTCATCATAACATTCTGCATTTATAGTCAGTTTTTCCAAAGCCCAAGGTATTTTATAATGCTCAGCAGAAAGATGAGAAGTGGAATAGAGGTGTAGAAGGAATGTCACAATGGGATTATGGGATTAAATCTGTCACTTGGAGACCTTGACTTGAGCACCAGAGTGTTTTGTGGTACTGGGTACTGTGAAACTGAATAATTTCAGCTCCCCATTCCTGAGGATTGTCACAGCTCCAGTGTGACAGTTTTGCCACTTGCACTTACATCACTTTTATCACAGATTTCAGTCAGTAAAAATAAACAAAAATTCTTTTTAAAAGTTTAATGCAAATAACATCTTTCCTAACATTAGAAAAAAGCAGGGCATAAGGTAATAGATATTTACTTATATTTATCTCTCCTTCAAGGGTAGAAAGAAAAGCTCTCTGTCTTTCTGTTATCTGTTTCATAAATCCTTCAGGTGCTCTTGCAGATATTCAGTTCTTATGCAAATTTTCCACCTTAGAGAAGGCTCCAGCCTGGGAAAGCAGTCTTATCTTTAAATCCTGGGTGGTCTTTTTCTTTTTCTTTTTCTTTTTCTTTTTCTTTTTCTTTTTCTTTTTCGTTTTCGTTTTCTTTTTCTTTTTCTTTTTTCTCCAGATAGTTTTATTTCTATCTTGTCTTAATAGATGTTAGTTTCATAACTATGGTCTAACATTTAGCCTTATGCAGTTCATTACAAATGGTGAGTGGTGGTGAGTCTCCTCACATGCAGAATTTTTCTTTTCATTCAACACCCACAGCCTAGAACAACAAGCTATGCAGCTGTGGAATTTGTATAATCCATACCTGATCTTAGTCCCTGCTTGAGAGCATATATTGTAATATTTATGGGTTTGAGTTGGTATTGACTTTGAGGAGCCAAGACTAAACATTTCTTTCATTAGACTATGACAGGGATTCCATGCCTCAAATGTAAAGCAGGTATGTCGTATTCTCATATCCTCTTTACTTTGTACATGCTTTAATAAAGCCTTGTAAATTTTTGGAACATTTACCTTGAAATTCACATTTTTTCATTAAATATTAAAATAATGAATTTAGGAAATCAAATAATACAACATAAAAAATAACATGACATTTGCTTGAGTCAGCCACTTAACCAAAATGGCAGCTCAGAAAAGGGAAGAATTCAGGTGTCTTAGCTGCCTGCCAATGTGTTTCTGAGACACTGGTAGGTACAGGGTAATGATGGTCAAATTAATAATATGCAAATAATTTTTCCCCTTCTTTAACGATGTGAGATTCATCAGCTTTAAGGAAATGATGTAAAAATGCAAGTGCTACACAGACTGGAGAAAATACAATCAGCCAGTCAGGGCTTTTCAACTTTTCATTTCCACCAGTAGAACCAACGTTTGGCTTCACTGCATTCTAGATTTACAATGGCACTATTAAAGCCAAGAGGGGCTAGTGGGGCATGCATGAGTTGAAAGAAAAAGTTTGGGTTTTAAAATACCTTCTAGTTGTTTATAACAGCGTCTATGACTGAGTTTATTGATCTGAAGGCAAAGCTAGTGGAAAAAAAAAAGTGAATACTTCTGAGATGCCTTTTAGTCCCCTGGTAAAACTTAAGCCTCATATTAAGGTTAAATGGATATCCAAAGTTGGTTTCATGGCAGTCTTTCAATTAATTTGTTGCAGTTTTCCAGCAATACTATATTTCTGAAAGAATCTATGACTTGATAGAATGTATAACACACAAAAACAATGATGGAGAGAAATTGGGGAACACACAAAAAAACCCAAAAACCCAACAAACAAAAAACCAAGCAAGCAAGCAAAAAAAACCCCAAACCAAAACAAACCAAACCAAGCCAAAAAAAAAAAACAAAAAACCAAACCCAAAAAAACCCAAAACCAAAAACACAAGCACAAAATAAAACCAAACCAAACAAATAAAAAAACAACAAACAAAAAAAAAAGAAACATGAAGGGAAAGAAAAATCACAGTTAATGATTCCAGGAAGAATCCCAGTCCAAGAAACCGAATACCTCATACTCCTTCCCATGGCTTCAGACCAAGGTTTCTGAGACCTTGTCTGCTTGTCAGACATAATCACCCCTTTAAAATATAAACAGACATCATCACTGTTTGCCACACTGGAAAAAACACTGATATCATTAAAAGTCTCTTTTTTAATATTCAAGGTAGAAATGCAGCATAAAAATGTAAATAATACTACAGATATTTAATCTTCTTTCCCTTTGCCCAAAGCTGGAATTCACTTCATGAACTCTCAATTGTTAATATTCTGATAAATTTGATCATGGTGTAGGAAGTCTAGACAGATATGTAAATTCATTACAAATTGTACAAGATGAAAGGGTGGATTGCTGTCAGAATCTTTCTTTACAGAATGAGTGTATTATGCAATTACACAACAAATGCATGAGGGGACCCATGGGTATCTGTCCTTGGCCACCCTTTCTTGATTTTTCCTTTTCTGGCTGTTTGGAGATGTATCTCCAAACAGGCAGAATGGGCAAAATTGTGAGAGAAGCTGATACTTTTGGATTTTAAGTCTTCTGGCCTGTCTCCTAGACCATAGCACTGAAGCTGTTATATACTTTTATTACTGTAATGCCATTGAAAGTATTGAGTCACTGGGAGGGAAAGCTGCATATGGGAAGTGTTGCACTGGCAAATGTCACCAGTCAAGAGGAGGAAAAACCATTTCCAGCAGTACCTTTTATTCCTTAGAGCTCTCTCATACATGCTTAGCACATAAAATCTGACAAGATTAAAACCTCAGGTGGTATGGCTTCAGGCAAAGGAGAAATTCAGTTACCTGTCAGTAGTAATAATAAAGAGATGACTGAAGCCATCACAACACTATCTTTCCCCTGGATTACCTCTGTTTTAAGTTGCCTGCATTGAGCAGTTATTCCCCATGTCTACTGATGAAAGAATAAGTTAATGTTGTGCAAAGAAAGAGAAAGCCTTAAATCTATTTTATGGGTTGACTGTTTCTTTGAGTATTTTTATGACATTTTTACTTTTCTGTTTGCTCTTTTTGAAACTGATATAAAAAACTAACAGCTTCCAATGTCATTAGCAGGTATGTGATACTCAAATGCACTCCTTACTTTTCTTTTGAGGCACATCCATCTTATGAGGTAAATGAAAGATTTCAGCTGAACCATAAATATGGCCCACTTCATGGCTCCCACCAAAATCAGTTTCATTATCATGAGTTATTCCTACATCAATATCTATTTCCTTTTAATAGAGAATGTAGTCTACTTTTTTGATACAGTGTGCTGAAAGTGTGTGACAGCTATTCTTTTCAAAAAAATTCACACACAATTAAGGGAATGCAGATAAATTTTTCATATCTATATTAATACTATACATTTTAAACTCCTTTTGCACTGTGTCTTCAGATTAAATTATTTTTTAATTTTCCCAATTAAATACTCTCTGCATGTTCTGATTCTTGCCCAGTTAGCTGTGAAACACATCCTTTCCCATCAAATGGATCAGAATTTTTCTCTGAAGTAAGAGCAGTAGAAAGTAGATTTTCTCCTGTAGATGGCTTGATTATCCTAAAAATTAAAAACAGAATTTTCAATCTTTTGGAATAACAGTATCTTTGTGTTATAGAGTGTATTGTGATTTTATTTTTCATATGCCTATAATGCATCACTGACTGACAGTCAAGGAATTGAAAATGCAACAGCCATATGACTGCTAGAGTTCATTTACAACCCTTTGAAATGAAAGTTGTTTTGCAAAATCTGGGGAGAAAGATTTAAAGCCAGAGATCCATTTAACATGTCCCTACAGGAGGCGAAAGGATTCCTCCAGGTGGAATTTGACACATATCCAGTCATGTTTTTAAATGGTAAGTCTGGTCACTTGCATAGCAAATACACAAAGATAAATAGGACACATCTTTGATGTAGGCCTTAAAAGAAAAAAAAAAAAGACAGGTTGTGGGCCACTTAACCAGATGCCACAGGGTCTACACTATGCCTCTGTAATCCTGTTCTTTTTAACTGCTGCATCTATTAAAAAACGAACAGAGGCCAGAATGCTTGTAAATGAGAACATCATCTTCTCAACACAGCCTCCCTATTGGAAGCTTTCCATTTGCTTGTTAGTGAGTGATATCCCTCAGTCATCAGTGCATTAACATTTTACCAAGGGTTTTTTTCAGTTTCAGTTTAAAAGCTCTTTTTTTTTGTGCTTTCTTGTTAGATCCCAGCTAGATATTTATGCTATTTCTTCTCCGTGAAGTACACAGTAAAGACTTTGATTTTGTGACCTTAAGAGCCATGTACAAAAATGTGAGCCCATTGTACAGCATTTTGGTGGTAAACCTTCTAATAGTGTTAGTGAGCACTAGGTTAGGTCAGAAATTCTGTTGTCTAGATTTCGACTAACACTACAATAAATAGTTGTGCTGTGCAAAGCCTTGGCTAAACATTTCTTCAAATGTATCAAACCGTGGCAAAACTGTTTTGCAACTGTGTTAAACTAATTCATAGAAGTCAACAGAATTTTAAAATACACCTGGTTAAGCTTGTAGGCTATATGGGTTTCTTCCTCTCCTCAATGAAATCACAATTTAACTTTATATATAGCCATTTGGGGTTACAAAACTCAAGAAATAAATAGTTGTGTGTGTGTGCGTGTGCGTGTATGTATCCATATATATATATATATATATATATATATTACAGATTAATAGGATTCATACTAGTAATGACAGACTGCTGAAACATTGTCTGCTTTCCACAACTGCTGCAGTACACTCTTGGCATGGCTTCCTCTGTCATTATTCATCAGACATAATGGTAGATTACATCATTCAGAGTGGATTTCTTCCCTAAACATGACTTAAACTGTAACACCTATCAGTTTTGCCATTTATTTTTCACCATGGGAATTGAAGGGACTTTTCCACTTCCAAAATTTTACAAAAGATTGATTCTCTGCACCATTTATGTATGGCAGCTGCTTTCTCAAAAGAATTTTCATGAAACTTTCATTACTAAGTTAAGCCTATGGTTCATGTTTGTGGAAACTCAGCCATCATGTAAGGTTGTATCTCAAATTTACTTTGCTAACCTTTCTAGGATATGGGATAAGTTCAATTGTTCACTTGTTGGGATCTTTGAATATGAAGTACCCCTAAAGCTATTGCACATTTAGGCAAGAGCTAAAAATGTGATTTTTTTTTAATATTTGAAGCCAATGGCAGAATAACTAACTACTTAGGATCTGACTTAATTCACATGTCCTTGAACAATTAAAGAAGCCATATGGTCCAAAGATGAGAACCTTTGGCTGCACTTAAATGAAATCAAGTGCTCCAGGAGACACCAAGACTGGGATGCAGTAACTGATGTAAGTGCATAATCAGTATAGAAAAGTCATCAGGCATTAGGTAATGACACTGGCTCCCTGAAAAACCTCTAGATAAATGAAGGTGTGCATGAATGTGATTGACAGAAGCCAGGAAGCACAGCAGGGATCACCTGAGCTAAGCAGGAAGAAACACTGAAGCAGGGTGTCTGTGTCACTTTATGTCAGAAATGACAGCTTAAAGATTAAACAATACTTGAGCTGGGATGCAGAAGTCCTAAATTTGAATCTAAAGAAACCTAAACCAGTTGTCATTCAAACAACTCACTATAAAATTATAACTCAAGACTTTATGAATGCTTTTTTCTATTAATTGCATGGGGAATCACACCTGTCAACCGCAGAAGCAGATGATTAAGAAGCCATGTATGCTACTATTCTGAAGTCCATTAACAGGATAAATCTGGGAAAATTGCCCAATAGTGTTTACTTACTACACATGTGTTTGGTACAGAGTAACTCAATTCTTTCTAGGGGAAACTAAATTGGAAACTGCTTGGAAGGTGCCTACAAAACACATTGTGAATCCTTAAAAAGGCTTGATCCACTGTTTGGTCCTCTGGAGAATTTCAAATCACATGTATGACGGAGATGTTAGATTCAGGTCACTACACTAATTCTCTTCTAGGTAAATGGAGAAAGACAACCCAGCACTAACTGTTGGTCTGGTGGTGTAGTCCTGTTGCTAAAAAAACATGTTTTGTTGCAAACTTTACTCTTCTTGGTTCTCTTGAGTTGTGTTGCCACAGTAAGTAAAAAAATAAAACTTGTCAGGCTTTGTGGATGGTATAACTGCATTCTCTAAATCCTTGTTTTTAAATCTAGTCCACAGTGAGTACTATTGGAGAGGATGTTGCTCACAGATACTGCAGTGATGTTCAGGGACTTAGCTAATAATGTGAGTGGGCAAAGAGGGCAGATTCTCTTGGTTTGTTCTTAGTTAAAAAAGAAGAAAATACTGTTGCCTTTCATGTATAAACAATTCAAAGGGCTTGGTTAAATCAGAGAGCCCTAATGCAGGTGCTACCATTAATGCTTTTTTGCAGTTCTTGTAAAGCAGCCTGGCACTCAGACATCCACACCAATTGTCTCTTGTTGAGCTTCATAAAGAGGCTTCACTAAAAATCTGTAGCTTAAAATCCACAACTTGCACAACCCAACCATTCCTAGAAAGCCTTGTAATTCCTGGACACTGCAAGGTTCCCAAGAAACAAACCACTACACAGTCTAAATGCGTCTCTTTTTTTCTACTTACATGTAGGGTTAATTTTCTTCTCTACAAGCATTTCACCAATTGATTCATAGACAAAAAAAGGTTTGTATCATTTTCTAAATTATTTGCTGTATAAAGTGTTCTCTTAATCAAAGGCAAAAATAACAAGAAATGTCTCATTTTCAGATACTTCCTAATAAAACCTAAAAAAAAAAAAAAAGAAATCCAGGGGAAAGCTCCTATCTAACATAATCAGCCTTCAGTTTTACCTATGTGTAAGAACAAGCCATAAAAACTTTAGCTGAAAGACTTCCAGGTGTTATTTATATAGATAAAAAATATTCAAGTATTATCCATATACAGTGTCCTGTGTTGCCTAAGAGTGAAATAACTGAGGCAGAAGTACAGGCTATTTTTTCTGACTACTCTTGCTTGGCAGTTGGGAACACAAATAAATGCTAATTTTTAATAGTAGATCTTGTAATTTGCACACCTCTTAAATTGGTCTGAACTAATTTTTGTACGTTTGTGGAGAATCTTATTTATGCTGCAGTATCTTTCAGAGAATTCATATTTGAGCTTTATTTGATCCCGTGGTATATAAACCTCTATTTCAATTCCTTTTGTTTTTCATTTGTGTTAGAAAGATTATTAGTCTCTTTCCACTTTTAAAGGTTCTGACAATGTATTGAGGTGTTCATATTTTCACTCTGTGTATTATTTTTATTGTTTGCTACTATCAGACTGTCTTCTCAACTACAGAAAAAAAAAAAACCTAACCCTGGAGTGATATGCTTTGAACAGCTTTTACAGTAAATGAGGCAGAGAAATCAGCAGGGAGGGTATTACAGGAGAATGAATAGCTGCAACTTTCTGTTTGAATTGTGTTCATGCTAAATTTCTCCCCAGGACTGGATTTGACCCTTTTCATGGCCAGCTTGAATATGTTTTTATAGAATCATAGAATCGTTTAGTTTGGAAAAGGCCCCTAAGGTCATCAAGTCCAACTGTTAACCCACCAGTGCCAAGTCCAGCACTAAACCGTGTCCCCAAGGGTCACATCTATATCTCTTTTAAATACCTCCAGGGACAGTGACTTCACCACTTCCCTGGGCAGCCTGTTCTAACGCTTGACAACCCTTTCAGCTAGGCAATTTTTCCCAATATCCAATCTAAACGTCCCCTACCTGGTGCAACTGAGGCCATTTCCTTTTGTCCAACTGTTGGTCACATGCAAGAAGAGACCAACCCTCACCTTGCAGCAATCACCTTTCAGGCAGCTGTAGGGAATAATAAGGTCGTCCCTGAGATTCCTCCAGGCTGAACAAACCCAGGTCCCTCAGCTGCTCCTCAGGATGTTTGCTTCAGACTTTGCCCCAGATTTTTGCCCTGTTCTGGTCTCACTCCAGCCTCTCAATGTCCTTGCAGTGAGGGACCCAAAAATGAAACACAGGATTTGAGGTGCAGCCCCGCTAGTACAGAGGGGTGATCACTGCCTTGGGCCTGCTGGCCACACTATTTTTATACAAGATACAATGCCACTGGCCTTTCTGGCCACCTGGGCCCTTTGCTTGCTTATGTTTAGCTGCTGTCAAAAATGTCCCCAGGCCATTTTCTGCTGGGCAGCTTTCCAGCTGCTCTTTCCCAAGCCTGCAGCACTGTGTGGGTTTGTTGTGACTCAATTGCCGGCCCTGGCACTTTGCCTTATAATGTATCTGCCACTGAAGTCTAAGGTCTTTGTATAACTTCACCTTATAAAACCTGGCTATTCCAAATACATTTGTCATCCTAGTCACAGGTAGGGTCTTTCTGCTTGTATCCATTACCAAGGCATTCTGCATTTCTCCCTTGTTTTGGTCATAGGTATAGGAAAGACCACTGCTACAAATCATAATGGAAAGCCAGCCTTGCAGGATCACTTTCAGATCATGAAACATGGATTTTGCCTGTCATCTAGGCTAATTCTTGCTTTCTGATGATATTGATAGCGGTGTTGTTCCATTTAAACTGAGCAGTCTCTGCTGAGTCTTGTAGTATTTCTTGCCAGAACCTTATTTGGGCTCCCTGGCCAGTCTCCTTTAACTGTCCTGTGGAAATACATATTTAAAAAAAGAAAAAAAATAAAAAGGAAAAAAGAATTTCTTTCTCATTATCCCAATAGAATTTGCATACCATTCATACCAGTTGCATAAAGGGCTTACTAGCCTTCACTTACCCTAAGTTTGAGCGTAGCCTCAGCTTTGCTGCTTCTCCCTCTGCTTGGCTCAGCAGGCAGGCAGTGATTCCTCTCAATGCCTGCTGCAGCCAGCTGTCTCCTGCCCTTTGGCATGGACAGGCTTTACCTCTCCTCCCCAGAGCTTTGGGCCACCGGACCCTGAGCAGTGCTTCTCTTTCAATTGACCAAGCTGCTTGGGGAGTCGTGTCAGAGCTTCAAAAAGCTTCCCACAGCTTTATCACAGCGACGCTACTGCTTGGCTTGGCTTTCTCCAAGCGGCTGCTTCACGGCTCCATTTCTGCAGCTGTCCATGCCCTACTGAGGCACAGCTTGCAGCCTTCTCTTCCTCTAGGTCGTCTGCTTTGTGATACTGCTCCCAGCTGTGTTTTTCTTCTTCTGACGGCTGAGGTCACAGGAAAAAGCATTCTTTTCAGATGCGGTTGTATTTTTTAATGCTTCCAACTGAATACACAGCTAGTCTCTCTGAAAATACAGTGTGAAAGTAACTGGAATTGAATTCAAATTTCTTGGGAATAATTGTGCAAAAGTGTAGTTAGAACGCAGGTCTTCTACTGCTACAGGGAAAAAACACTGAACAAAACTGCCATAAAGTCTGACAGCTGTCAGTGATCCCAGCATGGAATGTAAAAAAAGAGGCTTTCTTCTGCCTCTGTATTAAAGTTCTAGGCACTATTAGGACAGCAGGATTTATTTTAAAATACTATTTTCAGTTTTCCCTTTGTTTCTGCTAAATGCTTAAAGGAAATTCTACATTCATTTTCAGTTTCACTCCTTACCAAATTAAATTAAATCAGTTATATACTGACCAATAACAAAGCATTTCTGCTTAGGATCAGCACATTTGTTCACGAATGTTTTGATGAATGTGACTTTGTTGCAAGGAATTTTTAATTTGTCTTTAACCTGGACATAGCTGGACAATCACCCATTTTGAGTATGGCTAGACTAAAGTTTTGGTTTATTAAAACAAGCAAACATGACCCAGAAGAAAAGATTTTAGCTATTTCTATTAAGATCTCTTCCCTCTGTAATGTGCCAGATTACAGATGTGCAGTAATAGTATAAATTCATGTACCACTGTATATATTCTGTTTTGTCCATATGATGGATGTTACCTTCAATTTCAAATCAAGGATCAGATTTATGATGTTTTCTGAGTTACTGCTAATTAAAAATACAGCTAATGTGTGCTTTTTAGAACTATGTGTGATAGTCCTTCCTGTTAATTTTTTTATTTCCTGACATGGCTTTGGTCTCTGATGGTCAAGCACTCTTGCAGGAGATGCAAGGTAGACTCAAGGCAGGCAGTCTTGACAAAACCAATCTGGGTACAGCTTTCAAAGCAATTCAGATCCATTAAAATTAAAAGAAAAAAACCACACACAAAAAAATCCTGACTCAACCAAACAAAATCAAACTTACAAAGAATGTTCTCTTCCCACACTATCAGAAGTTTGGTCTCAAATACCTACTCACTGTGGATGAGAGTTTGTGACAAAAAGGTATCAATGATCTTGTCATAAACAAGTTGTTGTAGACAGAGTATTTTTAAGAAATAAATTTTTAATTAAACAGATACTAATTTTACTAGTATTTTTCCATTTCAAGGCTATTTAAGCACAGCCAAGAGCCTATTAAAAATACTGTAATTAATAGAAGTACATATAGGAGAAAGGAGTTTGTGCACAAATGAGGAGGGAACTGAGGGATGGAAACTATTCTACAAGCCACAGTAATCCCTCTTGCCTTGTAAATGGAAACCTGGCCAAAGAGTTTGTGAACAAGAAGATATTTGTGCTATATGTAATGCATATTGTTTGATACTTGGTTTTATTTAATCTGGCAACAAATCACTTCTTTTAGGAAATGTTTGGGATTTATCTATTACTACTTTCAATTTACCTGAAATTATTACTGTAACAGTCTGAGATCAGCACTAGCCTTGCATCTCTTTGGCAAGCCCAGAAATTACCAGTTACTTGTGCTAAATTCAGAGACTACATTGGGCATCCCACTTGGATGTAGACTACTTTGAGTAAACAAAGCTCATGCTTTCTATATCTCCACAACCAGTCACTTTTTACAATCACTTATGTCAGTATAAGGTTGTAGAAAACGATCAGAACTTCTATATATTTTGTTGTGGCTGAATTAACAATTTGAGGTGGAAGAAAACTGCATTTGCTCTGTAGAGAAAAAGCTTATTGTAGATTATAATTAGTGTGTTCTATTTCAGGAATCAAAGCCAAACACTCAAAAGTAAAGAAAACAAAGCTAAATTAAATACCTAGCAAAACCACTATTTTTGTTGATTTCAAAGACAAATAATTATAGAAGTAATATATTTAGAAGATTCTTGTTCATTTTTTCCCCCACCCATGTATTCAGGCACTGCACAAATCACAGTTCTTTTTTGTCAGTAACACATTTTGCTATCATTTTGCCAGCTAGGAAATTTCACAGAGTGATGAAAAGTATTTGCTTTTGTTACACTCTTAGTCACAGTCTCTGAGTTATAGTTGTCAGCTGTATCCCCCATTCTACTTCTACAGAACTGCTGCTTGTTCCACAATTCCCTGTCCTACTTGCATGGTTGTTCTTGAAGTACGAAGTTTTCATTTGTGCGTGTGAAACTTCATCCTAGTATTTGCTTCTTTCTACAGCATTTCAGGGTAGATGAACATCTAACTTGGCAGCCCTTCAGCATATGATTTATCATTTTTCACTTAATGCAATATTTGTAGTCTACTCAGTCATCTAATGAAAATAGTGACTAAAACCAGACCAAGCTTAGACCCCACTTGCCACATCTGTTGGCTTGCAGTGCTGATAACTGCTCCGCAACAACTCCCAACAACTGTGCATTCACTTTACAGTAGATTGTTTTCTAAACTACATTTTTTCTGCTTTTATGAGTGTATTGTCTGAAAGAGTGTAAAGCCTGAGACTCTAATGTATGACATCTGCTGGCTTTCTCCTGTCCATGAGACTTGTTATCCTGTCTTAAAAGTAAATTGGCTTGTTCTGACATGTGCTTTTGACAAGACCACCCTCGATGCTATTTACCTCCTTGTGGTCTTTTAGTAATTTCTTTTTCTCTCTCTGTTGAAAAGTTCCTGGCTTTTTCCAGGAACTGAAGTTAGGATAACTGTTCTACAATTTCCTGGCCTACCAGTCTTTTGAATTTCTTCTGTGTTCCACAACTTCTCAGAAAAAGGTTTTACTAATGGCTCTGACATTACTTCAGCCAGTCCTCTAAGTATGCTGGAATGAATATCCATGGGTGATCCCATTATGAAATAATTCAGTTTATTTAAGACTTGAATTTATTCTTTTCTTTTTTTGCCTTGAATTGTCACATACTTTAGCTTTCTGTAATGCATTAGAGGAAGAATATACATGAAAGAACAGGTTTCTGGAGACTAGATTCTGCCAATTTTAATATGCTTAGTTTTACCCATGGAACACTGTTCCTTAATACAGTGTACCTTCTTTAAAAATAATGAAAGAAAACCTCTGAAAGAGGTGCAGGGACAAGGACAATGACACAGATGGCACATGCAGGGGTGCACCAAGCCAAACTACTAATAAACATATTTCAGTGGTAAAATATGAAATAAGGTTGGAAGGATACATGTAAGAGAGCACAGATCCTTTGCAATACCTGGCTAATTATAAGTGGCATTACTCTTCATTCATGCAGAGGTACACCAAGTCAAACACAGAAGGACTCGTTCATACACATGAATATAAACACCTGAAAAAGTGAGGAGAAAAAGTGGTTGCATGTAAAAGAACACGAAACCCAGGTGAAAGGACAGAAAAATGTGTGCAGTCTACACATTATAGATGACTTTATGCTGACTGGTCGGTTTGTACCACTGAGTATTTGAAGAACTTTCCATAATGACACCATTTTTTTGAGCATCATCAGGGAGGTAGAAGTTTAGTCTTACTTGAATTTAGGTATTTTTAATGTAAATATTGATCCTTAACACAGTTCCCTTATGCTTCCTTTTAGGCAATGGGAACAAATACTTATGGGACAGGTGCTGTGCTTCTGTTTTAACCATCTGTGCTCAGGTGAGATGTTTATCTGTCTGGAGATAGGGAGGCTGAGGCTTCCTCACCCAAGCCACCAGTTAGCCAGATAGAGAGCAAATCTCCTTCTTCTGCAGCAGAGGGCTAAAGGCCATTCTCCTCCTATGCTACACACACACCCTCCTATATGTAAATGAATATACAAATGTCTTAGCTGTGTTTAAAGAATTAATTTCCTCAAACAGGCATACATATACTGCTCACAGCAATGGAGAGAAAGTACTCTCTTTCTGTATAAGAACTTCTGCTTCCATCAAGCCTCCTGTCAATACAACTGAACAGAGGAATCATCAGCTTCAGGAGTCAGAATTATTTTCTTCCACAGTGACTTTTTCCACACTGTCAGGTATTCCTTATTTGATTTTACATGGATTCACTGTCACTGATGTTTTACTGGGAATCTCCAGTTATAAACATAGACTCAGGCTTAGTCAAATCCTTTCCAAAACAGAAATGGTAAACATTCCCATTTATGTTTTTTGGGGAGGAATATTTTCTTCATTCCCCTCTCCTCTCAGTTTCTTCATATTCAACCAAAAATTGACTCAGATTATCTTGTAATACCATAAGTTTTGATTAACGTTTCTACTTGTAACAGGCATGAAATCTAACAAAATATTCCTGTAACAAAATATTTGTAGAATCTGTTCTGATATATATATTTAATGACTTTGAAATAGATGAGCTTTGCCTCTTGCTTCAAATAAGCTTAAAAATATTACCAAATGTGTTTGTTGCTCATATTATTAAATACAATCCATAAGTCCTTTTAAATCTGTCAGGGGAAGATACCTCAAAATCAAAGAATACCTGCTCTTCAAATTCACTAATGAGCAACAGAATTGCAGAGCTTTGTCCACTTCAGTCTTAGTCCAACATGAAACATCTCTTTAAAATTATTCCAGAAAAAACCTGCTTCATATCAGCATGCTTTTAATAACATTAAGTGAAACCTTATCCATGTTCAACTTCAATGCATTAGAATCAAGAGTAATGCCACTTTTAATTAAACTAGGTATTGCAAAGGATCTGTGCTCTCTTACATTTATCCTTATAATCTTATTTCATATTTTCCCACTGAAGTATGTTTATTAATAGTGCTATAGAGATTTTGGCAGCAGGGCTTCTTAGATCTTCTAATAACCTTTTGAGCCTAAGATTGCTTCCTTTCATACTCAAGCAAATCCTCTACCTTTAAGGAATGTTTCACTTTATTCAAAGCCTTTCTTTTTTCTTTGACTACCCTTTAGTAATTCTTCTCCTAAAAAGTACTGATGAATTGCTTTGCTCCACACACAATCAAGAAATAGTCGAAACAGGCCACAGTCATACCTAGAGAAAAAGCTTCTTTGTATTGTCAGTGACAGTTTCCATAAATTCTTTAAAGAGAGAGTAAAAGGAGATCCAGACAACCTTTTGAACTCTATCTTTTCTCTACTGCTGTATCAATTTAGAAGGCAGCAGAAGATGAATAAACATTGGAAAATAGTCACTCCATCTCTGGTAAAATCGATTTTATACTGCAAAACCAACCTCTACTATTTACTTTCAACTTTCTGTGAATTTGTGTGATGCATGAGTGCTTAGCAGTAAAACTGTTAAAACTACCCTCTACTCACCATTTCAAAGGGATCATGTAATAACCATCCACCATGTTTTTTCCTCAGAACTTTTTTCCTATGGATACTTTTGCACACAGGCAAGAATTTGTATCTAAATTTCTCATCATAGCTACCTGTTGTGACTTGTATTTATACGTTAGAGCTAAGTTTATCCTGTGTGTAAATTAAATTATCTTGTAAGGATTTGCCCTCTTCATAGACAGCTTCTCAATTTGAATTTGCTTCAATGTAATTATACAATAATTTCAATAATTTTTTAATATTTCATAATGTACATCCGTATCATTAAATATAGTTATGACAAGTATTGAAGGTATTGATTTATCAGTATCTATTTATAACAATATCTTTATTAAAGTATGATTTCTAAAAAAATCTAGTCATTCTTTTCCCATTGTAAAAAAATTCTACAAAACGTCAATTTACAATCTTTTAAGCATTAAAATTTCAAATAATTAAATTACAAACTTAGATGAACAAATTAATGAGCAACCTGGTCTGATTTAAAGGCTGTCCCTGCTTTGAGCACTGGTTTGGACTAAAAGGTATCCAAAGGTCCATTTCAGCATAAGTTATTCTATGATTCCATGATCTTATAACTTAGACATTTATATGCAAGTATCCAGAAATGCCTCCACTAACCATAGCATAGGAGCAGCATCCCTGGATTTTGTACCCTTCTATCTCTATTAGGAAATGGTTCATGCAGCTACTCTCTGTTTCATAGCAGCATCGTAATTCATTTTTTACTCTTCTTTCAAACCAGCCATACCCTGACTCCTGGGGGAACAAGAAAAACGTATAAAACTTATCCAAAAGAAAACAAAGTACAAGATTGTTACTTAAACTGAGAAATCTCTACCTTGTCTCTTTCTGGGGTTTAGAAGTATTACTCACATGTTCCTAGAAAAACTGAGGAAATTTTCCATTCTCACAAAATTATTTCTCGGCTCATACAATCCATAAGTAAGATATTATCCTCCTGTGTATTCTAATGGTTTTTCTCATAAGACATAACATTGAGGTCCTGGCTTTAGCTGAAATGAGAGACACTTATTCATCTTCCAAACAACTGAGTAATGACTCCCTGAAGGAATCTCTCCAGGATAATTTCAGCATGAACCACCCATTGGTTATGTTGTAAGGTTTCTGAGTTCACCAGATATGAAGATCCCTGATTCTGTAGTTGATCTCTTCTTAAGTAAATGAAGATAATTTAGTATGTGTTTGGTGGGGTTTTTTTAAGTTTTATAACAAGACATGTAAAAAAATGGGATTTCAGAATAAACCTAATTTTAGGCCATTAAAAAGTTCATTAGTTTTTATGCCAGTAATAGAGTTATCTCTTTTAAGGAAATTGGATCCTTGTTTCCTTGAACTTTCTTTACCGCTTATTTTAAATCCTCATTCTCAGAATAGCTGCATTGCAGCAGAATCTAGAAAGGTGCTGATTCACACACAGGATTTTTATCTGTTTCTTCTGGGCAGTAAAATAGGAAAAGGGAAACCATCCTGAAGTATATTTTAAATATGAAAGTTTTCAAAGATAAGAATGTAGAGTGCAGAAGTCACAAAAATATTATGTCATCAACCAGCTGCTCAGATGTCTTAAAAATTCTGAAGCTCTTGACTTTAGGACTTGGAAAAGCCAGCCCAGTCTCCAAGTTATTTTGCTCAATACAGAAACACAATATTATCCAACTTCAGAGCAGAGAGTCAAGGATCAGGTCTGTCTAAGTCATGATCTGTTGCATCACTTTCCAGCTTTTTGTGGCTCCATAAACCTTCCAAACTTTGTTCCTTTTTTACTAGGAGCTTGTCAGTACGAAGATGGTAACCTGCTATCATCATTCCCAGTGCCTGGCTTAGTAGGGCCCTGATTTCAGCTGGCTTTTCGTGACACCACAGTTCAAATGGTAGTAGGAATGGCAGTCACACTGCTTGGTAAATAAGTTTCACATGTTTGGAAATGTCCCCATCTGGATCTTTTATCCCACTGCTCCACTATCAGTTGAACAATGTCTGAGCACAGAGCAGAGGATAGTATAACACTGGAAACATGTGTGTGCATAAAATGTACCCTAACAGGCTTCTTACACTGGTTTAGGAAGGAAGAATGAGGAGCTTGAATTCCATTCAAGGAGGACATGATTAAGGAACAAGTAGGGTCAATGTAAAATTGAATGGATGCAAAAATAAAATCAGGAAAGGTAAGTGAATATTTGCAGCAAAGTAGAATGAGGTCTTGTCATTCATATAGCGCTGACAGGTGCCAAGCTGATTGATTATTGCAAGAAGCATTCACTTAGAAAAGAAATTTGTTTTGGCCTTGATATTCCTAATTAGTAAGTAAGAAATATTAGAGGAGATTCTGATGGTAGGAGAACTCTTTAAGAAGAAAAAAAGGCTGTATAGTTTCCTTCTGCATTTATATGCTTTATATTCCATGTGAAACCATGAACACGCAAATTTGATTATTCATATAATAGTCAGGTGGATTGAACAATCTTAAGACCTTTAATGAGTGACTTGCCAGTACTGTAAGCCTGGGAAATACCTCTTTTAATTTCTGCAGGGAGGGTAGCTGAGAACAACTTCTATAAATCACTGATATTATGTAAGCCTGTCAGACCTTGTCTATGTGGGAAATTAGTTCTCAGGAAGCACAGGTGAGAATTTACTGGAAACTTGCTACACTGAACTAATCTCTGTATTTGTGCTTGGACACTCATGCAGTATGGAGCATGCAAGATATCCCTGCTTCCAAAGAAAAAATAAGGTAATTCACCAAAAATCCACCCTACTATGCTAGTTGAGAAGATTTAG
Source organism: Setophaga petechia (assembly GCA_024362935.1). Classification (NCBI taxonomy): domain Eukaryota; kingdom Metazoa; phylum Chordata; class Aves; order Passeriformes; family Parulidae; genus Setophaga; species Setophaga petechia. The sequence continues at coordinate 20,192,088 of JANCRA010000002.1, forward strand.
ACCAATCCAACCAGAAGGAGTGAGATACAGATTGGAAATATTGGGCAATTGTTTGAATAAATATATCTACTAGGAAAGTAATATAAAGGGTATAAAATTATTTTATGAGAATTTATGTTTCTTCTCTAGTCATCCTGTTTCTACTATGAGAATTCCAGTTGGAGACATCTGCAGGCTAGAACTTATATAAATTCATAATGTTGATTCAGGATCAAATTCATGTCTTAGCTCAATGAAAACACTGCAGTTTTGATGTTCTGTTATCTTTGATACTTAGGAAATTAAATTCAGCAAAGAATGCAGACTCTTTTGTTGTTTGAAAAAAAAAAGGCAGAAACTACAAATAAAAAATAAGAAATAAGCAATTGGAGGAATTGAAATGACAACAAAGATAAAAATGCAAATATGATCTCTACTCAGCTCTTTTATAATGTCCTATGTAGAAGGGATTTATTTTAATAGTATATTGTTGTATGTATATAACTTTAATATTGGTTAATAGAAAATTGCTCTATTTAGTTACAAGATCATCAGCATTTTTGACAGATAAAAATAGACTATTGCAAATGTATATATGAGCCTTCATCAGCTGTGTGTTTTGAATATACATTCACTTCTCTAAGCAGATATTAGTACTGTGTACTTCATTGCATATCATACCTGGATACATGAAGAAATCACTCTTGAAACTGAGGCATGCAGCTAGATCAGGCAGAAAAAGAAAGTAAATTTTGTTCTATAAAGACATCTCAAATAACTTTTCATTATTTTTTTTTAATTGGGATGGTAGAGCATTTGAAAGTTTTATTTAATTTGAAATATTTCTAGTCTATTTGAAAGTAGTATTCTAAGTGGAGGTTTGTTTTTTTCCTAAAATCTGAAATTAAAAGAATAATGTCATTTAATAAAATAAAAGATACAAACTTATCTTTAAGTTCATTGTCCAGTAAATATTTTTATATGGAATTTTCACAGTAAATGACAGATTTTCATAGATTCCTGCATAGATGGTTGATGTTTGGACACACAAAGGAAAAAAAACCTGTTATATAAATTTATAAATATTGCCTAGAATACTGTTATTAGTACATATACTGGACTTCAGATTATACAAATCCACTACTTTATTCCTAAATAATTCTTCATTATAGCTGAAAGGAAATTCTGGAAATTTGAGATCAAAGAACATGGAATCAAAATGGAGTTTTCAGAAATCAGAGTGGGATTTCAGTGACATCTACCTGCCAAGACTCATGTATTTTTAGGTGATACCTCGAGCAGGCTGGCTGTGCTTCCAGGACCAGGCATCCCACTGAAAAAAATTCAGGGCTGTCATGGGATAAGAAACAGTAAATTATTTGGAAACAGTTAGTTATTTTACCTTCTTATTTTTCTTTTGCTAAGCAAAAAAAGAAATTACACAAAGAGAATGGAAAACTTTGCTTTTCTAAAAATGTGGATCAGTGGTACAAGTAACTATGGTTGGTTGCTTTGTTTTTATTTCTAATCTTCAAAATTATCTAATACAGATGTAAGATAAGGTGGCATTGCACTTGCAATGAAAAGAATAGTTTTTCTACTGTAGTTTGCATTAGTCCTGTAGAAACTGGAAAAAAAAATTATCTTAGTCTGTATTATTATTCTGTTCCTTTAGAGGAAATGGTCTGTGTTTAAAATATCTTATTTACTTGCAAATTGCCTTAATGCTCATAGTGAAATAGGTACTTTTAGAGGGAGACAGTGAAAATTATTATCTGTATGTGTATGTATGAATCTAAGAGTACACAGTGTTTCTAAAATAACCTATTTGTGACTAGAATTTGGATGCTGGGTACTAGTGTGTGTTCAAACTATAGTAGATAGATTCTCTTTTATCTAATTGTAAAATATTCCCATTTTAACTGTGAAACGTTTTCAAGCCCATCTACTTTTAGGCTGATTTTTGCTCTGAAGCCCCCAGGTCTATATCTCATCTAAAAAATCATTTGACTCTCTCTAGTGGAATCATGAATGTTCTCATTATCTATATAAATACTGAATGCAATTCAAAACCTGCAATGCTTCTGGCCTCTGCAATTTAAAACCATAACACAATTAATGAGAAAGTTACTGACTTCCTTTGAAATCGTTGATCAGCTGGGTATTCTTAGAGTGTGGTGGGTTATGTAGGCACAATAATTTTCTTTTTTTTTTTTTTTCTTCAGATGGCAATATTTTGGTGGTAATTATATTCTGTGTAGTTTGTATTTGACTTTCTTTACTTACTTTTGATATATTAATTTTACTACAGGGTACTTTTATCTGTTCAGAATTTTATTCATTATTTATTGTTATATAGTAGCATGGTTGGAATTACATTAATTAAATTCTATGGTTCTTATAATAAATTCAAAATTTTATAATAGGAAGAGGAAACACATAGCAGTAAAGTATTCCACTAGACTAGGAGAGTTAAAATTAAACTGAAAGTACATTGTTCCTTAGTGTCTAATCTGATGAATCTTTAATGTTTGGAGTTCTTTTTCCAGACAGCTTGGTTAAAACTTAATCCATTAACAAGAGGTGTACTTCAGAAACTTACCATTAGGCAGGCTACTGGTGTTAATATACTTATTATTTCTTGCAGTTTCTCTGTTTAAAGCTCCATTTACTTTTAGGACAGAATCTCAGATAGGAATGCAAACATCAGTAACTGATAAGAGTTTTTTTCAACAATAATTGAATATGGTTTCAACAATTTTCAACAATAATTTATTGGAAAAGAGGCATGTTACTAGACCTATGAGGATGGTAAATATTACCACAAAGTTAATAAAATCAATCACAGCTTTCCAACTCCCAATTTCTTTGTATAATTAAATCTTTCAAGACACGTGCTCACTGTTTCTCTCAGTGGGCACAGATAAAATACCCAAAGAAGGAGAAAAAATATCTTGTTTTGATTTCTTTGCTAAATGATTGTTTCATTCAGTGCAGGAATGTGGAGATCTGGGAGCAGCTGGAAGATGTTGCATGGGAAATTCCTTTCTCAGGCTCTCCTCCCTTAGAGAGCCTGTTGCAGTAAGTATTTCTGCCCATTACACTTGGTTCAGTAGTTGCCTGCAAATGGGTGAGAGCTGGTGTGTAAGGCCAAGTTGTGGCAATAGAAGGGCAGTGTCCAAGCAGCTTTAGCAGCATAAACCCACATCTACACCTGGTTCCACAAACCAGAGTAACTCCTGCATGGATCAGGCAGCAGTAGCATGGCTCTGCTGGTATAGTGCTGTGCCTGAGAGGGTGAACCTTATCCCTTACTTGCTGCCAGAAATGCACTGGCTGTTACAGCCAGAATAAATTTGTGTCATCCTAAAAACGGTCTAGTAGCTGTATCTTCCTGAAAGCTTTTGGCCTATAGGAGCTCTGGAGATTACAACATTTCAAGAAAATCAGATGTATGCTTTTGTACTAGCAGAATGTGGTGAAAAAGATTTGTGACCTTGTTAATAGCACTTAAGTTCAAATCCAGTGATATGATGGTAGATGTTATTTTTAATGATGATGTCTGGTTTAGCTTGAGACTTGACTGTGTAAGCTCATTTTAGAAGCCTCAATTAAGTAGTTGACAGTAAAGATGATATTTTTCTCTTCTCACTTGTGACTATGGGGCATAATGAATGCAATTATGTTTTTGCAATGAAAAATGCATGCTTACATGTTTTGAAATCAAAATCATAACTGGTATATTTCAGTTAGTATTGCACAACTACGAGTAGTGTTTGTATTCAAGATGGGTACTGTCTTTTAAATTAAGACTATGATAAATCTGAAAACTAGATACTTTATATCAAAAGTGTGCTTGATACAAGAAAGAAAGAAAGAAAGAAAGAAAGAGAAAAAAGATAAAATTCATTGAGTTAAGAAGACTTCAATCGGTGCATATATACATGTACATATAATATAAAATGAAATTCTGCCAATTTGATTGCAGTTTTTTAAAGGACAGATTTAATTAAATGTTTTTTAAATGCTTTTCTCTTTCTTCTAATGACTTTTTTGCCTTAGGTTATATTTTGCATTGTTGATATAATAAACTCTATCTCCAGTTTAAAGCAGAGCTTTTAGTAATCAGTAAGGATCCAATATATCAAATTTTGTTCCTGGAAAACGAGGAATTTGGGATTTCAAAGGTTTTCCTTACCTGAAAAAATAAGAAATATTTATGGATTCTTTTTAAACTATAGTTTTAATTATCTAACTCTCCATTCATAATAGCCACTGCTTTCAGCAGAAATCTGCTTTGAAGCCTATTCTGAAAGATGATAATGGATACCTGATCCCAAAATTAAATTTTTTGTTTGATTGCATCACAACATCGTGATTTCATTATAGTAAGAAAAGAAAACAGGGTGCAGTGACATAAAACATCAAATGAGGGCTAGCAGTAAGGGTTTTTCCCACTTCTCCCTACACTAAATTAGGTTTAAGGTACTGTTGTAGTCAGAATAACTTAAGGAATCACCTGTTGCAATCCTTTTTCTCAGGGCCAGAACCAAAGCAGAGAGCCAGCTGCGTGCCCACAGTGCCCACATTGTGGTGACTCTGCTATGAGAAATCCAGCAGTCCCCCTGGGTGGGGCATACACTCAGCAGGGTCTCACTTCTCATGGTCACCCTCACTGCATGACAAAGATGCCTTTGAATTAGAGAGCCATACACATCTTTTATTAAAATACCTCCTCTGCAATTACAGAAAAAAATAATAATGACATGTGATGACAACTTCAGATTTTTATGTGCTTTTATAGCGTTAGCCTCTTTGGTGTTTTTAAGAAGGCTTCTTGTCATTTGTACAGGACACAATCTGATCCAGGAAGATACCATGATTTTATACAATAATCTACTTAGATCCCATTGGAAAAAGACCTGTGCTGTCAGTTGAAAGTCACAGTATAATTTAAAGGCTTACTGCAAAATCTTAGGGAAAGGAAAAACTTTAAACTTATTTCTTTTCTGCTGCCTTCCATTGCTAAGATAGAGAGAACAAAGGGAATTGACAGCAGAAAACTGTATTTGACTAAGGCATTTTATGATATTTGCTTATCTGTTTAATCCTGTCTCTTTCTTGCATAGCTCAGTCTAGAAGACTTGATCTTTCACATTGCAATACAGTTTTGTAGAGGAAAAGTTTAGTAGAGGCCATGGATTATAAAATGAGCACCTCTGAGGAGACAGAGTCAGAGTAGAGATGGTATAAACTACTAAAGGTGTTACAAGGAGTATGCTCCATTATACTCTATGAAACTAACTGAACATTGAGGGCACACATCTCTCAGCTATAGAGAAGAGTCTCCCTCTTTCTCTGGGCAATACTCTGATGGCAGGAATTTATCTCAAGTGACAATTTTATTTTTTGAGTGACTGATTAAACATGCTTTGCCCATTGAAATGTTCTAAGAGGTGAGTTAACTTTACTCTCCCCATTTGACTGACTCATAAACTGAACAGCTCTGGCATTAAATCTGTGCTCAAAAATCTTCATTTTACAGACCCTAAAGCTTAAAACTCAGCTGAATTTCAATTCTCCACACAATGTCTTAAGCTCCTTAGAACAAGAGAAACATTGTCCCTGTAAGCAGAAATCCTCCTCAGGACAAAATATTGCACAAACTCAGAATAAATTTTATACTTGTCAGCAGATCAATTTTTCTTTTGATTATCATTTGTCTTTCATCTTCATTTTACAGTTACAGATAGTTGTGCCTGATACACCAGTGAGGCAGTCACACTCCTGTGGAACACTCAGCAGATTGCTCCAAGTATCTATTTCCCACGGCATAAATATGGGTGAGGAACAAGAATGGTGCAATGTTTTGAGGCAATAGTGCACTGATGAAGCACACTGATAAAACATCTGGGGGTATGGACAGAAAAGGACCTTACTAAAAGATGCTGTGGTTTAGATGTGCATGGATGAATTCTGGGTCTGACTGCCAGGCAGAAGAAGATGCTGACGAAAGCATACAGGTTATTTGACAAGACTGAGTAGTCAGCTTCTCTCTCTGGGTCACTATTCCTGGTTATTTATGGATACACTCCAGATGATACGTTCTCAAGCTTTGCTGTAGCAGAATAATCACCAGTTAGGGAGAAAAATTATTGAAGCTAAGGGATACTTCTGGTGCAGGAGCAACAGGTATGAAAATATTTGACTGTCAACCAGAAAAATAAGAAGCAAATCCCTAACTAGTACAAGAGTGATGTGCCAAGACAACTCAGTTCCTCCCATGGGAGGAGAAGGAAAAACCTAACTGTTTGTTTAACTAAACTTGACAAGTTTATCAAGGGACTACATGATGCGAGAGCTGGGCACTGTGCTTAGCTCTATCCAAACTCACTTCCAGTCCTATGTTCGTGTTAAAGACCTGACCTGCAATAATGTCATCAATCACCAAGAGAACAAAGAAAAATTTAGATCTCGTTTCTGATTTAGTTCTTAATTCTTCATTAGATGACACCAAGAGAGAAGGAAGATCGGTGAAATCAAATTATAGGGAAAGTTCATACTAGCCAGTATAAATTACATTTTTAGTAGTCCTCTGACTTTGGTTCTTGAGGCTTCTTATAATTTGTAAGCTTGATGTCATGTGTTGTTTTCAAATACTGCAAAACCACCTTTCTTTGCTCTAAAATTATCTGTTATGTGAGCTACAACATAAGAGATAAAAGGACCATCTGACTGAGTGCCCTTTCTTTGATACCAGAACTCCCTTTAAAATATATTAGGAAAATGGATACTAAAATCTTGTCTGGTGTGAAAGAATCTTAGAGAATTCTTTTTCTTGGCTTATATTTGAAATTAAGGTTCTTTGTCCTTTAGTGTTTCTTTTAAAGACAGAGCTTTGATTAAATGAAATATGTATTTTCATAAGATTTTTGTAGAAAAAAGTCTAAGTCACAGTGAAACAGAAATTAAATTATAAAATATTCAGGATATTGAATTTCTGTAGAGTATCAGCCCTAGAAAAGACCTGGTTTCCAAGTACTGAAAGATTGCAAGATGCTAGAACCAGCTCTCCAGAGATGAATTTTCAACACCTTTGACTCACAAATTACTATTGAATTAGACTGCCATTCCCTGCAGCAACTGCAAATTACATTAGCAGTATTAAAGATGGCAAAATTATACCTTTAAAAAAAATTCTGCACACACAAATTTAGGTTATTGCCATGTGGCATCTTGAATTGCTCTATAAATCTATGCCAAACTGATTTCTATGTGTATTCAGGAGACTGATATATCTGAGAAAGCTACAGACATGTAATGTTATAATCAAGGAGGTCCATAAGCAAAAGTGAGGATAAATGACCAAAGGTTGAAGAGTTTTTGAGAGTTTAAAGACATTGCTTCACAAAGATGAGTAAACTAGGCCACTGCCTTGGAGGACATCATCAGGCAAGACAGGACCTGCTCAGATTTTCCTTGTTTCTAGAACTACTCAGATTCAGCAATTACCCCAGAATATTTTAAGGCACATAAAAGAAACTCAGGTTTTTTTTTTGCTGCTGTGAAGAGGAAGAAGTCCTCAGTAATTTGCTGCATTGGTAGATTTCATATTAAGAAAAACCTTTCTAAATTCCTCCAAATATAATTTCCAACTAAAAGCCATATTTTCTTTTTGTACTGATTGTGGAGTAAATTCATATTATCGATTGGTGTAGCCAATTTGGAGAGGAAAATATTAAATTAGCGCTTGGACCATTAAAAGCTTTTTTTTTAAGTGGCCCATTGCTCCAAAGTGAATGATTTTAAGTATGTAATGGTATTCAGGAGAATTAAATTAATTATCTTCAGAGGTTATGTTTTAAATATATACCTGATAAAGAATTCAGGGAACATCATTTTGTATTTTATGTAACTGTATTTACTACACAGAAGGAAGTTCCTACCAAGTCAGATGTAGTCTTTTTGATAACTTCAGGCATAACAACATTTTGCCTGCATTCCCTAAGCTGATAGGTTTCTAGACAATAAAATTATAGGAAATAACACACCATCCTTCTTATTCTAGTGCCTACTGTCTTCACAATATAAATCTCATCTCTATATATAATTATTGCAGGAGTGACATATTGAGATACATACCAGAGAGATGGTTAAATTTTCACCAGCATGAGACAGAGAACCAATGGAGCTTAGATTTGAATTAGTGTTAATCAAAGAGATGGTAATAAAGAGATTTTTTTCTTTTTTAATTGTTGAGCAAGTCTTACACAGAACCAAGGTGCCTTTTCTGCTTTTCATATTGCCACTGTGGTGAGGGGGCTGGGGGGTGCATGGGAGGTTGGGACGAGACACAGCCTGGACAGGTGATGTGGTATAAAGGCAGTAGCAAAACTGGGGCTAACACTGGGGAAACTAGAGGCCCAGACATACATCTTGAGCTATTTAATCACAAGTGTAATCCTACATCCTGTGTTCCTGACTATGGAAGTGAAGAGCATTGCTGAGGGCTAGCTGATGAATACTCTGTCACAGCTAGAGATGGAAAAAAGCTGCCAGCAAGAATTTTTGACAGCAAGAATTTAGGGAATGTTTATTGTTCAGGTCTGAGAAAGCTGATTTGTTTCAGATTGGAGGGGCGACATTTGAGCAAATAGTTTATGTAGATACATCTTTTAGCCACTTTGGTTTTGGTGTTTCCTGCTAGTCCCAGCCATCCCACTGGTTTCTGTGTGTCACTACTCACTGAAGAGCTGATGCTGCCTTGGTTCCTGTCTCTTGTGGATGACAGTTGTCATCACATTGCACAACAGCTTGCAAACATACAGCACATTTTTTCTGTGCCCTTAAAGGGAAGGTAGAGAGTAATCTTGTTTTCTCAGTCCTTACTCAATCTTAGAATCTCCTACAACAAAGAAAAAGAGTGTTCAAGGGTCAGACCTCAAAAGCATTGTCAGAGGGCTAACAGTGACTAATCATCACTTTCACTTACGTAAAAAACTTTTACTGCCTGTCTGATTGTCAAGTGATTTTGAAACCTTAAAACCATTTTTATTTTAACTTCTGGTAGGAGAGTAGGATTTATGTTAGACCCAAAAGTGCTCTGGGGATAGTTTTATGGAATGATACAGACCCATTTACTTTTGTACATTAGAAGCTGAGCTTCTGTGCTGCCTCTGTACTCCCGAACATGGCAGGAAGATGTGTTAATATGATGGCTGACTGGATAGCTACAACCCATCCCAGGTCTTGCAAATTTAGAAATGTCTGTAAGCAAACTAAAAACTGTACTACAGAATAATCCCACATGTAAAGGGCTGATAATTAAACCCCTCTGACAATTGCATCATACGTTATCAGGATTAGCCAGATCCATTACTCATCACTGGTGCCCTGAACAAAACAAAGCTGGTTCACTGGGGACTGGCAGCTGAGCACATGCTCCTGTGGAAGAAAGCAGCCAAGCACTGTTCATGTAATACGAGCAGCAGCATGCTGCAGAAAGATATTGCTTCAGCTTGCACAGTGTTCCTGGAGTTTAGAAACTAGAAAAGGCAAAAAATCTGAAAGCACCATATTGATTATACCATATTTGAATACCAATTTATTTGCATATTCTGCTCTCTGCTGTAATTATGCTTTGATTGAACCTTTTTATGTACATAAAGCACACATTTTCGCATTTCTCCTGTTTATAAAACTTAAAGACAATAATCCACAGAACACAGAGGAATAAAGATAAGTGTTTTAGTTATTATAAAGGAATACTGTTTAATTTCAGGAGTTTATATGAAAGACTGGAGTTTAAAATGAAATGTATAAAAATATTTTTGCATGGACTTTGGTATTGGGGTGCTTTTTGGTGCTGGTTTTTAGGCTTTTGGGGTTTGGCTGTTGACTTTTGGTTATTTTTTGGGGTTTTTTGGGGGCTCGAATGGGATTTTTTTGTTTGTTTGATTAGTTTTTTGGGGGTTCTGGTGTTTTTGTTTGGGTTTTTTTTTTTACTTTTGTTTGTTTTATTTTGTATTTTGTTTGTTTGTTTTGGTTTTTGTTAAATTGACAGCCAAAAAAAATCCAGAATGGGGTTTTCTGTGGATACAAGATTTTTTCCTTGCCCAGCTCCCACTACCAGTTTCTCACCCATGTAAAAATGTGGAAGGCAAAAGTCAGTGTGTAATAAGAATATTCTGTTTTCATAGTGTTTATGTGGTGGTAATTGCCCTAAGAGGTTTTCATTTTCTGAAACAAAATATTTTATCTGAATGCTTGGTGAGGACTATGACCAGCTGAAGAGTGCTCTTCAGAGGCTAACAGCATTTGAGCATCCATATTTTAGAGATGATATCTTTTTCTGTCCCAGAATGATGAGACTGCAATTCTCTTCACAGAGTAATTGAGGGCTTCAGATGAAGTGTGTGTGTAGTGAGGGTGCCCTTTTGGGTTTTTCTTGGTTTTTGGTTCTGGTTTTTTTGGGTTTTTTTCTTTCTTTAAGGCAGTTTTCAGATACCCTTAGTCCTTTGGGCTTCAAAGACATTCCAGAGATATATAGATATGCTGGTGGGAAGTCTTGATATATATTAAGGTGCAAGCTAAGAAAATTGGGATTTATCTGTAAAATTTATCATTGGACACTGGGAGATTCAGGATACATTCCCTCTTAAAATTTAAAGATATTTCAATTGGAAACTTTTCAATAAGTGTATGTCCAGGACTATACTGTGTAAATCTTTTAATTCTGATTCACATACTCCTTTTAAACTTCATTCCTTTGTTTCTATCGTGGTGGTGGTGGTGATAATTGCCACTGGCATGTGCCCCAGGAGTGACACTAAAAAGGTCTGAGTAGTCTGGAATGTGGGCTTCAGTAAGTGATCTGTCTAAAGCCTCTTAATCCTGTGCTGGAATAAAGTTGAGAAGCTTTCAGATGCTGCAGTTCTCAGCCTGGAGTCTTTAATGGAAAGCCATCTTAAATGTGTAGGTTAAACTGGCAGACTGTGAACTGTGTTGGGTGGAGTGCAGCTTCATGCTTTACTTCATCTCCACTTCTCTGAGAGTGATAATCACTGGTAGAAACTCGGGGTAAAGAAATGGGCACAGTTTTGCCCTTAACCATTGTGCTTTGGCAAGGAGCTGCATTTACAAAACCTCAAATCTTCTATTATTGAAACATACTTTTCAGTCATCCACTGTCTGACAATTATTGTGGAGCTCTCTCCCTGTTTACAGATGAAGTCACCATGTAATTAATGCTAAAGGAAGCAGATGGAAAATGATCAAATACTCCACTAAGTATAGTGATATTTGTTTTAATGATTGCAGAGTCTTTATTAACTTTTTGACAAGATTATTGTATTATTGTAAGGTAAGTATTATGCAACAGTGTGCTTATACTTCTTTTCTTTAAAGAATCTATTAACAATAATACAAAAGAATCAGGCAAATGAAGGGAATTTGCTTTGTCACTCCATAATGAGTCATGTTATCTGTTTGGTCTTTTTTTGGTGGATATTTTGATTACATTAATTCTGGCTGTAAAATATTTACAGATACCCAGGACCATAATCATGTAGGATCTGATTGAGGATGAGTGCTCATAGCCAGAAGTTTATAATGAATCTGTTGCTATTCAGCTTTTTTTCTTTGTTTTTGCTTATCGAAATTAACCTAACATTAGTTCTTTTCCTGTATAAGCTGTGCTCTATTTCCATTTAGGGTTCTGGATATATGCCTGGGAATCAGTTACATTAATGTTGCACAAGATCCTGCTGTACACCAACACTGGCCCTATTATTTCACACTCCTTTTTGTTTTCATAGTGAGAAAATGCCAATATAGAGACTGTAGAAGGATCATCCCTTGTGTGCTTCAGATATAACTTCAGACGAACCACTGATGACCACAGACCTGACTCATGAAGGAGAACAGCACACAAGCTGAGTTTACAAGTTGAATACATTGAGCAGATAAAATAAAAGCAGAATAATTTCAGCTGGTTTATGCAAAGTGTGCCATCCAAGTTCCATGTTTACATTGGCAAGAGAAAAGCCTCTGCAGAAAGTGATTCTGCCATTCTAGAGTAGGTATCCCAAACAGCAAGAACAAGACACTCTCCTGTATGTGCCCCTCTCACTTCACTGACCAGAGATAAGTTTAGATGGTGAACTTAAACCAGGCAAATAACTTTAAAACCACTGTTAGGTGGGGTAAACCACCTGCAAATTATTGTGTTGTTGTGGAAGGGTAGCACAAAAGAAATGAGGAACACTTCTGAATAGTAAGCTGCATTGTTAACTTAACTACAAACCTTCAAGGACTTGGTCCTCAAAGGCTGTTTTGTGTTTTGAATCCCATTTTGCAGATAAGGATACTGAGGCCGGACATAATTCTGGCACCCAGGAATATTCTTTATGAGACTGCTCTTAAATTTTAAGACCCCTCTTTTTCAGAGTTGGGAATGAATATTCAGTGACCTCACAGAGCCAACAAAAGCAGCAGCGTTGCTGCTGAGAAGCTGGCTGCCCTGAGTTCCCTGGCTCACTCTGGGAAGTGGCACCTGACACCTCCTGTGTGCCAAGGGCAGCCTGCAAGCTGAGGGATCTCCAGAGAAGTAACACACTCTTCCTTTGTGTCCTCAGCTCGTTCTGTTGCTTCCTCTGTGATTTCTAGCTTGATAGAAAGCAGGTTTTTTAAAAGGTAAATGTAGTTCGCATAGAAGTTAGATTTCCTGGGGCATCTTTCCATTCAAGCATGACTGCTGTGCTGTGTATTCATATGCAGCATGAGTTTATAGTCTCATTACTCGGCACAAGCTATGAATAAAGTCAGCTTAACCAATAGGTGTGGGAAGAAATGCATTTTGAACCCTTGCTCTTGCTATGGTGACATCCCCCGAGGAAGAATCAAATGTTGTGCTTCTGGAAAGAACAAAGACAGCATTTCCCTGGCTGTTGGAGGTACTCCCATGCCAATGTGTGGCAGTAAATGGCACCAGCCGACTGTAAAAAGGGTCTTGGCAGCAGCAGAGCTCTCCCAGAGAGGGTCCCCCTGTGCACTGCACCTCACCTCACCTAGGGCTGTGCTTACCAGACAGTCAAGCCCAATTAAAAACATGACTGGAGGGTGTTGCCAGAAAGAGCAGTTTAGTGACTGCAATTAAACTGGTTGCTAATTATGGGGTAGGATTTCCTTTTTTTCCCCTAAATGGATAATTTGTTTCACAGAATGTAGACTATGAGCACGTGTGAATGCTTCTGTGTGTGTAAAGAGAAAATACTCTAAAAATACTTTCTTTGTTTATTAGCCATTTCCTTTCCCTCTTGCTTCTCTTAATTTTCAAACTGTAAGTCATACTTATTCAATAGCTCTATCACAACTCAAACTTACACCAACATTGCTCACAAAATTTTTAATTTCTTGTACCAGGGCTGCTTTAATCTTCTAGTGCTCATCTGTGGAGGTCACTGAGGGCCTCGTAGTCATTTAGCTGCATGTTAATCTTGAATCCTTCAGCAGACTCTGGACTGCTATGGATAATTTTCTTTTTATTGTTGTTCTTTAATTAAACAGAAAATGATAAATTGTTTATGTCTATTGTGCAGTCTACAAATACTCGCTTCTTGGTTCATTACCATTATCATATGACATATGAAAAGAATGGAATGGGGTAGATTAATGAAGCTGCATGCTGATCACAGTTTTGCTCAGAAACCTCAAATATCTGCAATCTGACAGCTATTTAGAGAGTGCTATCTGGCCTGATCAGATGTCTCTAGGCTGGACCAAAATCTAGCGGCTTATTTCTTTTAACACACTTTTCAAAATTATGCATTAAAGATATTGGCCATTGCTGTGCAAAACATAATAAATTAAGAAGCCTACTTAATTCCAGTAATGTGAAAAAGATAATAAAATACAGAATGAGATTTTTTTTTAAAGAGAAAAACAAAACTGCCTTCTACAAAACACACTAAGCACTAGTCAGAAGAACTACAGCCACCACCTAAAATTCTACTTTTTCTGATATAGGAAGAATGTGGGGAGCAGCGGTAATTGCTGGATATTTGGGTGATTTCCACAGTCAGAAAATTTAACTGCATCCACTTACCCACTTTTTATTCTACTTTTGAATTTTTGCCTTCACTTCTGTTAAACACCATCTGAGCCCTTTTTGTTTTTGTCTGTGGATGAACTCCTGTTGCTTAGTTTGCTCTGATTATCGAATAGTTAGTGCTGCTGTATTGAATACTAGGGATGTAACTTTCTATCACTAAAGTATTTACATAATTTTAAAGGGAATATAAATGTCACTTTATGACCAAAAATTTGGTCATGCTTGTTTTATCCTTGTGCAAATGACCAAAACGTAAAAGTGTTGCAAAATTAGGATTTTTAATGGGAATAGCATATATGTGCAATGATACATGTTTTACTAACACGGGCAGTGACCTGCTTTTCTTTCATCCTTTCTCTGTTTTATAAAAGTATTTTCATCACTAATGTGCCCCTGTTTCAGGCCCTGACAGTGGAAAATCCAAACAGTCCATTAACTGTGAAGTCAGTTGTCAGTTCTTCTCTCCTGCCCCCATTTTGGCACACTTCTGAGTGACTGGCTTCATTGATTGCACAGTGATTCTGCACTGCAGAAATAAACCTTGGGTCACATATCTTGATGTTGATTCAAACTGCATAGTAGTTTCTGTCAGATAAGTTGGCATATTTTTTCAATATAAGCAAACTTGTAGCATACACTAAATTGTGTTTAATAATTTGCTTTAATAGCAAACTCCAGATCCAGGTTTAAACTGTAATGGGCAAAATAAAGGTTAGTATTATGCAGAAGGGCATATGCATTCAAATATGACTTTTTGAGCTTAAGGGACCATGATTGTTGGATAGGCATGTGATTTTGTTGTGTAATTGGAAGATATAATATGGTGTATTTGATTGCATTTTGTGGCTGCTTAGTGTTTATGGGAATGATGAAAATAAAATTCCTGTTCTTTCCATCACATCTTCTCTACACAGGTCCATGGGGCACAGCAGTACTGTTTCTTACATTTATAGTAGCCTCACTTGAGAGAATTGACCCCTTCTCTAGAGCTGGTAGAAAAAAAAATATTATTTCCTATCAGTGGACTCCACAGTGATTTTTTTCCTTTAGATGATAGTTCCTTTAACTTACTGATTTTGCACTGCTTTTAAACTTCTTGTCTTTCAACATTTTCTGAAAGTGCATCTGTATAGGTTGGATGGGTCTTTCTTCTCTTTTTTTTTTGAAAAAATTATTTGTAAGGTTATTGAATACTTTCCTCAATGCAGCACAGAAGAGACAGAATTCTTTCCTGGTGAAAAATGATTCCTATGTATGATTTATCCTGCAATTCATTATTTTTTGGTCAGTTTGGTTTGTTTTGCACTCTAAGCCACTGTATTCTTGATTGCTTCAAGCTTGCAAATTACTCAGTTCTCAAAATCCACACTAAGTGAACAAAAAAATAAAGACAAAGTCAGGTATGGCATAAGGGCTGGGCAGAAAGATTTGTTCCCTGATAATGGTTAACAGAGATACTTCTTCACTAATCAGATCAGGATTTGATGTTGCCTGGAGTATCTGTAAATCAGTTTGCATTGACTAGTTTTCTCAAAAACTTTTAACTTTAACACAAAATACTGAACTTTAAGTGTTATGACCTTCTCCCAACATGTATGGGAAAGCATATGGAAAATCTTTGAAAAGCTGAAAGATTTTTGTATTTATAGCTTCTATGATAAGTATAGAAGACGTAGTTATTTATGAGAAGAATATTCACATTAAAACAAACAGACAAGAATACTTTTCCTCTATCAGTTATTTTTACTCCATTCCAAATACTTGTATAAACATAAAGAAATAAGCAATCTCTTCCACTTTTAATTAGAAATTTTAAATATTATTGTTATGGTTATGTATTTTATATACAATAGCAGCAATGGCAGCCTGTTTAGACTTCTGTGGTTATTCTTCTCCTGTTCATGTGTCATTAGGAAAATGTGCTCTAATTTAGTGGGGAAAAAATCTCTTTTCCCTCTTTTCTGATGATAGCAAAGTTTTGGAAAATGTCAAGTAGTTAAGAAGAGAAAATTCAGTCATTGCTCAAAAGAATGTTTCAGTCCTATCCCATGGACTTTCCTGTTACTCCTACTCTGTCTTCCCACAGGATATTCCTGTCTCAAAGATTTTCTTTAAAATAAATAAATAAGCACTATTGTTAATCTTCATTAGAAAAAGAAACCATGGAATACAAAAAAGCATATTTATTTAACAAGACTCAGCAGTGCACTTCAGGTTATTTTGATCCTGCATACAAATTTTGTCATTAGCAGGGACACTCAGATCATGAAGGTGTCACTGCACAGTGCTGTGCACAACTGATTACATAAATCTGCTCGTGAAAGTTAATACAATTCATCTAACTGTAAGCATTGCTCAATGATTTATACACAGAATCACTATAGTTAAAAAAAGAAAATACACCTCTTAATAAAGTAAATTATTTTGATATGTTTTTCTGTACCAAATTTTTTTCTGCTTTTGAAAGGTTGTTATAACCCAAGATATTAATGGGTAACTGAGACGCAGAGAATGTCACACCCAAAGGTGCTTCTCTAAAGGGTTTCCTTAGGTGCTTTTCCATTTTCATTTCAGGTAAATTGCTATATAGTTATTCCAGAACTTAAATAAAAACTGGTGGAGGGAGAGTTCCAGACATCTATTCTTAATTCAGGATGTATTTAACCCAGGTGAATATATGCACCATAGTTTAGAGTAAGACAAAGAAGATATGTCTTTCCTTTGGATTCAATAATTGAAGATTTAGGAACTAAAGAATAAAACAAAAAAAAACCCTCCAAAAACCAAAATGATAAGTGAAAAACCTCCTCTCCTATTTATTGCTATTTATTATGAATGCAAATTTCCCTTTCAATGTGCCTGAAAGGTGAAATTATAAAGCAGAGTCCCTGATGAAGACAGAGGTATACCTGGAAAACAGTGGTCTTGTAAATAATAAGGATGTCTTCATCTTTTCTGTGAAGATAAATTTGCACCTTTTTTGTTTCCCATGGCCCCCTGTTTTATTCAAAATTATGTATCTTGCTCCTGGAGTCAGAATTTTCCTTGTGGGAATATATTGAAAAAGCTAAATGGAATAGTGATTTTTTTTTGGCATTATACTTAAATGAACATTTTTCTCCAGAGTTTTGAAAAGTCCAGTTTATTTTTCTTCCCCAAACAATTTGATTATTTTGCTCTGCTATTATTTTATACATAATCCATTTTTTCTCCTCTAAAAAACTGATCCATCAACTCAGAAGAAAACAATCTAAACCCTCTGCAGGGAACATAGAAAGCAAATGACCAGTTTTTCTGTTATTGTCATGATAGAATAATCTTATCATACATGGTTTTGTTAATGCAGAAAAATTGCAGAATATGAGATAATAATGTAATACATGTTGTGTGAAAATTAGCCATACTCCAAATTTTCTGAACAATAATATAATTTAATTTATTTATAATTAGATACACTCAAGAAAATAGCACTATCAATAGAGTAGATAGCTTTGGCTGCATCTTTATGAATTTTCAGAAAATTTTATTAGAAGAGTCTATTCTTACCTGAAAGCACAGTTCTGGCACTGATACATAGTTTATCTACATATGTAATTTATTTTGTATAGGTGTGATTCTAGGTTATGGTAATATATGCAAAATTAGTTCTAACTAATTAGGTACAAAGATGTAGTGTTCATATGTGCTGACCGTAGGTTCAGATTCTGGTCTCCTTTATACTTGCTGACATATTAATCTTAATGAAGATAACTAGGTATAACTGAGTATAGAATTTGTCTCCCTTTTTTTTTTTATTTTACATTTTCAAACACTGACTAAGATACCTATTAAAATATAGCTAAGCTTATTAGTGCAAGGTTATATGCAGTGTAATTCAGATGAAGCATGGGGGGAGATGCAAAGGAATAAATAGTGAGGTTTTTTCTACATGACCTGGAACCTACAAGTTTCAAACCTGGTTTAAAGGCTTAACCTGTTTTATACCAGAGAGTATTGTGTAGGTCCACTGTGTTCACCTACAGTGACATCTCCTATAGTCATAGAACCCATGAATTAATCTTCTTTCTGTCTGAACATTGTCTCTAA
This sequence comes from Setophaga petechia, assembly GCA_024362935.1. Classification (NCBI taxonomy): domain Eukaryota; kingdom Metazoa; phylum Chordata; class Aves; order Passeriformes; family Parulidae; genus Setophaga; species Setophaga petechia. The sequence goes on from JANCRA010000002.1 coordinate 20,210,263, forward strand.
AACTAGCCAAACATCTCTAGCCTCAATTTTTCTTAATAATCTCATTTTGAGGTAGTTTTATAGATTCAGGAGACTTCTTTTAAACTTTTGCTCTACATGGACAACAGAAATGTAATAAGGTATACAGAATGGGACCAAGTAAGGCTTTATCTTTCAGTTCTTTAAGTCAGACAGATCATCTTTTGATTTTGCAGTGAAACATTTCCATTTTTAATGTGTCCTTGAAATTTTCCTGTGGGATCTTTGAGATCTGTAACATCCCTGAAATGTGCCCAGACGAAAGGAGCTAGCATTCCAATGCTAACTGCTGCCAAATGCAGATGCAATCTGACCTCCCTCTGCTGCTTCACCTTCTGTAATTATACACCCAAGGATCACCTTTTTGACCCTTCAATTGCAATTGCCTCCACCATCAGCAATTCCTTTTCAAAGGCTGCATCTAAGTTTAACTGCAAGGGAACACCAGGAGATACCCCAGATCCTGCTTGCTCCTTGGATAACGAGATCATGTGCTTAGATTTCACCTGCATGGAGACAGGGATGTGGGAAATGGCTGCTGGCTTTCCAGATAGCAAGCTAATGGAAAGCCAGGATGAAGCAGGGGTCAGCACCTGTAGCTGGGAATTCAGAAACACTCCTGGGCTTTAGATTTCAGAGATAATCAAAAGAGTTTCTTCCTGCTGTTGTCTCTTACATTTTTTGGTTCTGAGTATATTTCCTGAACAACAAGGTTTGGAATTTGTCCTCTGCATTATTTACTTTTATGCTGCATGTTTATCAACATTTTTTTTTTTTATGTTTATTTTATGTTTATCAACAGATATTTTCTGTTTTCGTTCAGCTAACTTCTAAAATATCTCTGAAATGCAAATATATAAGTAAAATACTTATATTTACTAGGAATTAGGTAGCATGGCTCAAAATGTAACAGAGTGTAAGTTTTAATCTTGTTTTTTTTGTATTGCCTTACCAATTTCATATTTCTTTAAAATGATCAAAAGATCCAGCATTGCTAAGTGAGATGCTGGCAGAAGAACCAATACATATGCATTTAATAATATAACTTTTAATCTTTTAGATAAAACTAGAAAGTTAGTTAAACAAGAGTTGCTTGTATAAACCTTTGTGAATTTACATTAATTACCTTCCAAATCTTTAAATTTTTTATCACCTTGGTACCTTTTAATTTATCAGATTATTGTGCCTACTTGTTTCTGTCTTACAGCCTGATAAGTTTTACCACCTAATTAGTGGCACATTTTATCTTCTTAAAGTTTTTCAGAGCCTTCAAAGATGTACTAAAAATGAACACTGATGGTCCAGAGAGCTCCTTTGTACAATATTTCTTTAGAAGTTCTTTTGCACTGATTTTCCAGACCCGCTGATCCTACATGTTTTTTTAAATTAGTGTTCTATGTTTGGTTATTAATGACTGAAATAAAACTCACTATCAAGGTTTTCCCAAGGGCACAAGAGATGTATTTACTGACCACTTCTGGCCTCCCTAAGATCTCATCATTATTAATAAGCATTCTACCAGCTCTAATAATGAATTAATGCCACTATTGGAATTATTTTTGTTTCTAAAATGTCCCCTCCATACTCTCACTCTTATCTCTGCTGACTATAGATTTTTTCATTAATTATTTTCTTTCCTTTACCCATTTTCTACAAATCATTTTCTGATTTGCATTTGCTACTAGTATTTTTTGTTTTTTTCATTTTGTTAATGTTTAAAACTATTGTTAATCCTCTTTATATTAGATTGTGTTAATATTTTTTTAAGTTTTCCTTTCTCTTCTGCATGTTTAATAAAGATCCAGATATCATTCATGCATTTCTGATTATTTTCTGTCCTGTCTAATGATGGTCCACATATTTGTTTTAAGACCATTTTATTTATTTTATGTAAAGTGGCAAACTTGAGTATTACTGTTAAGGACTGGTGCCTTCATGTGATTATGAAAGGAACACAGTACTGAAGATATTACTGCTCTTTAATTTTGTGATCAGCAGTTATCTAAGCAAGGGCAGCTTAAAAAGTGTTATTCCATGGCTTGTTTAGGAAGTCACCAATACTGTCTGTGGTATGTCTAGAAACAACAGTTAAATGTAGGTCCAGCATGTGCCATCCTAACGTGCCATCCTAATGTGCCATGTGCTCCTGGAATCTTATTCAGGACTGACACAGCACTCAAAGGGCCCCATGGCCACAAGGAGCTTGCATGGGTTCAAGAGAATCTCCTGAGAGCAAAACAGGTGTTGGGTGAATATTGGGAAGGTTCTGAATTGGCACATAGGCTTGTCCTGATTTTATTCTCCCGTACTTATTCACTAATCCACAAGGGAAGTGGACTCTTTGTTGCTGGATCCTTAAGACAGTGCGGGTCTCCGATTATGTCTTAGAGGTGGTGGGGACAGCAATCAGTATCCTTGTTTCATGTCATCACTAATTCCTGATCTTTCATATGAGAATTCATGGTTAAAATCTGACTTAATTTCAGCTTGATCCTACACATATTTCTTGAAAGACCACATCTTAAGTATTTGCCAGCTCTCTTGAAAATGCAAATGCATCACACAGTGGAGATGGAAGAGGTGCTCTTCTCAATGTGCTCCGTCCCTGGGGAGTGATGCATTAATTCTGTGTGGCCAAAGGAAAACCAAGTCCCATTCCCATATATCTTCCTGCCCGTATTTCTGGTTTTGTGTGCATGTAGGACATGTACTTGAATGGATATGAATGCACATATCACTTGTCAAAATGGGATTTTTTTTTGCCCATATTTAAGAAGTCTTCTGAAAATCTCTGCAATTTCACACATTTCCAATGCACTACATGAGGAGTAAGAACTACTTAATGTCATGCAGATTAATAGACTTGAGCTTTGTAACGAGCCCATGTTAATAAGTAGGGAATCAGTGAGACTCATTATTCTGTGATTATGAATAAAAAGCTGTTCAAGACTAGAAAAACAGTTTATTTTACAGTTTTCCTTTACCATCTTTGGAATAAGATAGCCAGGTAGGAAACTTTGTTACTATTGACCAGAAAAGTCCCTTATCTGGAAGATTTCCATTTTGGAATTTCTGCCCTGCAGAAACTTGTTTCCTTGTCAAGTGGCACATCTCAAACAAGTTCCTCATCTCCTATAGCAAAATTCTATATGCACTGGAAATAGATCTAGATTGGTACAATAGAAAGTGAGATGCCAGCAATGACCCATTTGACCAGATCAATCTGCCTGCTCCAAAACTGTCAAAGGTTATGGAGTTGTTAAAGGAGAAGTCCCCAGGAAGTAACTAACCTCTTCCTTCTTCTCCCATTTGCACTCCCTCTCTTAAATGTTTCTTGTCTAGCTGATGTCAGAAAGGTCATAATACTGTTATTAAATGCCTTCCCTTCTTAAAAAGAGAATATATATATTTATCTATGAAAATTGTAGCAAATTAAATTGATCTTTCTGAACTGTTCAAAAATTGTAAGTTAACTATTTCCAGTGTTCTGTGTCTATGATTAACACCTCAAGGAATACTAATTTTGATGACTCTTTTCCAAAAATACTCACTTGATATTTAACCATAGTAAATTGGAGCACGTCTTTATGGAAGGAAAATGAAAGCATTCACACAAGCTTCCTGAATTCTTCTGTTCAGTGCTGTAATATGGATTGGAGATTTGTGATATGCTTGTGCACAAACAGAACACACTCACAGAAATCAACACATGCATGTCCCTCTTTTCTTTACATGTTTGTGTACACAGGAGCTCCTGCCATGCTTCACAACTCTGCACTTCCCTTTGAAAGTTCAGATTGAATGGTGATGTACTGATCCAAGGCTAATGTGAAGAGATTAATATCTTTCCTGAGTTTTGACAGGCAGACGGAAAATCTATGTTCATAATAAGATAAACCATATATTTTACTGGAAATGACAAATGTAGAATGATTTTATAAAAATGAATCTGCCATTCTTTTTTGATGAAGATCACTATCATAAGACATCAAATTAATCTTTTATAAATATGTGTTTGTGGCATTGACTTATAATGATTTGTGGTTGTTTTCTCACAATGAAGTAAACTCCTGTGAAACACAGAAATGACCACGAGTGTTACCACCACAGAGTCTAAAAAAGTTCTGCTGCTTGGGACTGACAGTCACACCCTTGGTTGATTCTTCTGGGTCAATTAAACTGTGTTGGGAGTCATTCTTTCACTGCCATGTGTCTGCTGACAGTTAGCATTGATTGAATGGGTTGCACCTGAAGGAAGGCCATCAATGTGAGTCCAGAAACTCAGATGTCCAATGGGAAACCTCTCTGCAAGGAAGCAGAGAATCCTCTTACAAACATATTTTCATTTCTTCATCCCTCTTGAAGTCTTATGGAATACTTGGAGCAATGAAAGAGATTAAATATCTGTTTCCTCAGAAAGACTTGAATAACACACCATCTTTATATTTACATTATAGACTAAATTTAGGTATTCTTGTTTGGCAGTTTGTGTATTCTTCTCTATTCTTGGCCTCTCCATAAGACAGCTATTCCCTCACCTCTTGTGACAATCCTCACTGGGATAGTGTCCTTGAGAGGACGACAGAACCTGAACTCCATCAACTCCACAGAGTCATGCAAAGATAGTAATATCAAGAACAGACAAGATAGTTTATTAAGTATGTTTAACTTTACCAAATACATTATTGCAATAAAGAGGTTTCAACTCTTCTGCTAATCATCTCCCTTCTGCCCAGACAGAGACTTTCCTTATGAAGGGAAAAGCAGGAAGGAAGGAAGCAGAGGCTTTGGGGATCCTCAAGTTTTCAGGATGGCACTTACACAACACAAAGGAAAGTGCTTGTTTTCTGGCTTTGTGCAGGATGTGGATTCTTCTTTCCTACTTTCAAGATCTGCTGAGTTCAAAACAGTCCTGGTTTTGGCCAAGACAGGGTTAACTTTCTGCAGTAGCTGGAAGAGGACATGGCCAGGACACTGATGGCATTTGATACCATCTCACATCATTGTCAGGGCAGGACAGGAAACATGGCAGGGGGTTTTCTGTGCAAATATATATAGATACATAGATATATTTATATATAGATATATATAATCTTGTACCTTTTGCTATTAATATTTTTGCTGTTACTGTGGTTTTCTTATCTCATTGCTGTTTCTAGTAAATTGGTCTTATCTCAACTCATGATCTTCGCCTTTTGTGCCTCCCATTAGTGGGAGAGTGGTGCGTAGTCCTTTTAATAGGAATTCTAAATTGGAGAATACCATACCTGAACCAGGACAACACAATCATCCTATCAAGGAAATATGCTAAGGTACCCCTTTATAAGAGGTAGCTTCAACCCCTAGAGAAGCTCCTGTTTAGTGGGTGTATTCCTAGTCTGTGGACCTCTGTTTTCAGGGAAGGAGAAGCTAATGGATTTGCTTGCTGTCAATGCTGTTCTTCTGCATCCCCAACGCCTTGTTTACACTATAACTGAAATCTGTGCCCTGACTGATATTTAGAAAGATCAAGAGTGGCTTCCTTAATAGTCTTTCTCCCCTAAACACTAGGGTGGTATTTTTCCTATTCAGTCACTGTCCAAACTGGACTCACTTCTGTTTATTTAGCTAAACATTGCAGTTCAAAATCAAAAAGGTTGAAGGGTTAAATTTTTTCTGTTTCCTCAGAAGTGTTATTCTTTTAAATGTTATGTTGCAGCAGTTATTAGTAAAAAAAATCTTTACACAAGTATCTTATTTTTCTAGATAAAATCAAGTGTTAAGACATTAAAAAAAACAACAGGTTTGTTTCAAAAAATTGGTATAGAGTTTTGTCATTTAAACAGTGATTCAGAGGATTCTTTTAACCCTTTTCAAAAGTAATTTTTAATGCATTTAGTAATCCTTTCCACAATACTTACAATCAGTTTTAAAACTGCTAATCCCAACAGTTTTGGAAACCTAAAGTGCTCAAAGAACAGAATGACAGCACTAATCATATAAATCATGCAAGGACTAAATGGTGCATATTACTGCAAACTGTACTAACAAACGATATCCTCATCTGGCATAATTGATAGTGTTATGATCACTGTCATATCATACATCCCCATCTACTGCCTTCTTCCCATATCTTACAATTTATCATTTTATTCTCTAGGCTGGCATCCCACCTCATCAGTACTGACTTCCTTCTGGCTGCATGAGTGAATTCCTTGCACATGGTGTCTTTGCCCACAGACCAAGTCCTATCCCTTCAAGTGTGCTGATCAAGCCACAAAGGTCAACAGCCACCATTGAGCTCAGACTGTGCAGATGGGGAAGATACCAGAAAAAGACAACTCCTTCCAAATTGAGGGTCAAATCTTCATCTTGCCATTTAAAAAATATTTATATATGTTTTTCCAGAGAAAGTATGGGTTTGAGCCTGACTGATATCTGTGCTTTTATACTACTGGATTATTTATGTGCTCACAGGCAGGGTTTTGACTTATGCCAGCTGGCATTTTCCTAGGCCATGGCCAGAAGTGACACAAGGACTCTACTCTCAGGAGGCAATATGAACAACATTGCCCTTCTTTGGAGGGTGAAAGAAAGGAGCATTTCCCATGCTACTTTTTTTCACAGGGTTTGCCTCCTCCTCTTTCTTTGCTTGCATGGGGGTAGTTTGCACCCAGATAAGTCTTTCTGCACAGCCGTCTACCCTGCAGTGTTCAACAAAGACAGGAGAAGAAGAAGCAATTTTCTGCTAGGTTGGACAGGAGAGGAAACAATTTGCTACTCATGCCATCAGCCTTTTCTGGGGCAAAAACGTAGTGGGATTATGCTTGAGGCCTCCTCCTGCATAAAATAGATCAGGCTGGGTGTGCACAAACTTCATGTTATAACCATCTATCTTCTTTCATTGTGTGGGTTTCCATTTTTTTCCTTATTGCTGTTTTATTTTGTATAATTTTACTTAACATTACATAATTGTGTCTGATTAACCCCTTTTTGTCACATGAAAGACTTTAAGTCAGACATTTAGGTACAAGATGGGAAGATCCATAATTGTATTTCATATGTAATACCCATGTGAATACTTATGTTGTAAAGCTGGTCTATTTACATTGTATTTTAATCAAAGGTTACTTTTTAAGGTATTGAAACAGATCCATACTTGCCTCCTCTTGAGATTACTAACTTTTATTATCTTAAGCATGTCATAGGGCAAATTTATTAAAAAATCCAGTGTTTGGCTTCTTTCTATTCCCTTTGCAATCCTGGTATTGATAGTCATTATTAAAGAACTGTTCAGCTTAATGCCTTTATAGTAAAAATAACAATGCTATTGAGAGGATCAGAGATTTATTGGAACCACAATATAAATAAAAAACTATTGCCATGTTTGATGTTTTTCTAAAAGCTTTGTCTATACTAATAAATAAAATGGGCCAAAGACTATTCTCTGTCCCTGATACAGCACAACCCACATTTATACAGCTAAACTCTCTTGTTCTCAAAACAAGGGAACTACATCCATATTGCCTATTGGGAGCAATCCTTGGAGTGTACCACCCTCCAAATCGTGGTCCAGGACTGTTTGTGATGGTGATAATTGGTTTTCATCCAAAAGTCTGCCAGGAACTAATCTGACAGGGTGCATGCTTCTGTGCATGCACAGACTCTGCTGCTTATTACTGTAGTCATGGCCATACTTCTACAGAGCACTGGTCTCACAGTGATTGAGGGCTTTGGTAACCATTTGTGGCACTGGTTCAAGTTGCAGCTCAGTACTAGGACTTTTAAATCAAAACAAAAAGATGTTGTATTTGAATGCTGATATACAAAACAAAACAATTCCTTGGTTCACAGAATGTCTTTGGACAAAGGAGTGAATTCATTTTATGTAGCTCAAAGATAAGCTGTCTTCAAAAGACATGGATAAAGATAAATTAAAAACCACTGGGCTCTAACTTTACTAAAGGAACATCTTACTAAATTAAAACTTTTATTTTTATATTCTAAATACTGTTAAGGTAGTCTGTGAAATCCAAGTCAGGCTTTTAAATGCAGCATAGCTTTCATTGCCCTTTAACCCTTAAACAGGAGACAAATGAATCTGGTTGGAGCTCCTGCTGAGGCAAATGGCCCTTAGTGCACTTGTTGAGAGCTAGCTGAGGTGTTTCTGCAGTATGGTGAGCTGTGCAGCACACATGAAAAAGACATAAATACTTCACTTCTCACCCTTAACTTCAGACAATAAGCAACTTTGATGTTGGTAGTATCAGCATTGACTCTGTCTGGCAGGCTGAGCCAGGGCACATTGAAGCATCAAGAAATGAAGGTTGGGGAGTGCCCTTTGTCTCTCACAGCTCAGGTGAGCAGGGTGCCAGATGTCACATTCACAAAAACAAGACAATTTATAGGGAAGATCACTGCCTGGAACTCAGGAAAGTGCTGAGCATGTGATCAATGTTCAGCATGTTTGCAGCTGGCTGTATGAAACACAATTTCAGTGGTTTTTTGGGTTGTGAATGTGCTAAGAGTAAGAAAGATCTCTTGAGAAGGAAACATAAATGCACCAGGGCAACAGTAAGAGGACAGCTATGCCAGCTTTTATTTTAAAACAATGAACTATAAATGTGAACAAGAGCAAAATGGAAAAGCAGTTCAGAACACTGGAAGAGGCAGGCAGCCAAAACATTTGTCTGAAAAGGCAGCTTCCTTGGTACTCTTGGGCTAAAATGGCTTGTGTTTGTACCTTGCTCTAAATGATGGTTGACTTGAATAGGATTTTTCTTCTGTAGCAAAAAGCAGCGAAGGCCTAGTGGATATAATACACTTTTTACCATCTTCTGTTAAAAAATAATGTAGCAGTTTAACACTGCAAATTCACATTTTGGCAAATGAAAGGCAAAATAGTCTGTCTCTACAGTATTTCTGATGGATATGGATTTTGTTGTTATACTGGAGTTTTTCACTGAGACAATTTAAGCTTTTTTTCTCTACTTTTTTTAATTTAAATTGGCTATGGATCTATTCAGATGTTTCTTCAGAGACCTACTCCAGCAGAAGGTCCTCAGAGTCTCTGCAGATCTGGACAGACAGACAGGGATTACGAAAAGAGTGACAGCCACAAAGCCTGTGGCTAGCAAAAGCTAGCTGCCTTTTGGATACAGCCCTGTTTGGTGCCTCTTGGAGCTATTGCTAGGACTGCTGATGTGTACTCGTTCTCCCAGTGGTGAAGAAGATATTTTAGCCACAGCAATTAGCAATTAGTTGGACACAGGCTTTCATCTGAGGAGTACAACAAAAAGGTCACATGTTGGTCACATGTTGAAATCAAATTCCAACTGCATATATACAAAAAAAATGTCAGGAGGCAGTACAGCTTCTGTCTTTTAAGATTGTTTAAACTTAATGGGTCAATACTCTTCATTAGCTTTGAAGTTGGCCTGTTCTGAGCAGTAGTTTGGACTTACAGATATCCCTTCAAACCTAAATTATACTCAGGTTCTAATTTTATTATTCTGTAGAAACCTAGCAAAGAAAGGTAAAAATTACTAGATGTCATCTATACCTTTCTAAACTACTATATTTATGGTAAATATTTGTTGTATTGTGCTAAATAGTTTATTTAATTGTTGTTTTGCACTGGGTGATGGGAAATTTTTACAAGTATGTTATATCACGTGGATGGTTATTTCCCCTCCCCCATCACATGGTCTCTCCCCCATACACCCCCGTGCAATAAACCCTGGTGGTCTGTTCCCTGGTTACCCCTCCCCTTGCCCCTCCCCAATGGTATCCCATTGGCTGCGGTCCTCTTTCCCCGCCCCCCTCCTCGTGTATAAAAGTCCACTGCAGGTGCGTTACGCTCTCTTCTCTATTTGGGTGGTTGCTGCCGACTGAGTGTCCCATCCCAAGCCAGTAAACAGGACACTCGTCCCCATGTGGAGAAGAGCACTTCTCGTGTTTTATTTCTGTCCATTTAAGACCGTGTAGGCCAGAGTCTGAGCAAGCCGGATTGGACTCGTACAACAGCCCAGAGACATGCGGACTCTTGCAAATATTATCATCAGTTCATTTAGAAACATAAATACCTTGGTGTCCAGGTTTAGAGTAAATTTGGGGAAAAAATTCCCCAAAGTAGCTCCAGTAAGAAAACAGATCCAATTGGCCCCTCTCCCCCCCTCAATTGGTCCAGGAGGAGAACAGTACCCCTTTGGAGAAAGGTGGAAAAAACCCCCTGTTTATTAAACAATAAAATTAAAACAATATCAGACAATGAGACCCTTTGTCACTCTAAAAAAAAATGACAAACTGAGAACACCCCCTCCCCGGGTTGCAGCTCACTCAGTCTCTGATCAGTCCCTCCGGTGCTGGAATTGTTGCAGGCCGGGCCCGGCCCGGTGGGTCAGAAATGTGAGCTGCTGGTGCTCCCCTGGGTGTTCAGTCCAGAGCAGGTTTCATGAGGTCCAAAGAAAAGGGAAAAAAACCACAGTCCAGGGAACTTCTTTGCCTCAGCTAGCTGAAAACTCACTAAAAAGCAAAAGAAGCGCTCTGTCTGTCGTCTGTCTGCAGACCACAACCGCCGGCCAGGAGAAGGAATGTGGGGGAGTGACAGGAGTATCTGGAGGAAAAAAAACTGTATTTTCTTTCCCCCTTCACTGTCTGCAATAAGTCTTAAAGGTGCAAAACTTACTATTTAGCACAAACAGAACAAGATGATTGGGGATAAAAGCATCATACAGCCAATCCAGGACACTTGGTATTAATATTTAGATATCTACATAATTTCTAGAAGTCATCCAGATACAGACATAGCTGAAACAATCTTCAATTAGCATTTTTGTGGCTCCAGAAACTATTTAATATTTTGTGTCGAAGACCCACACAACCATGCTTTCTAAATTGCATATATTACATCTCAAATGTTGAGAAATTATCCTGGGCCTGAGAGTTACAGTAGTTTCTATACCAGAAACTATGAATTTCTTTTTCAGCTTGAAGCTCTGAGCTTTAGGTTTCAGCAAACTCAAAATTTAAAGGAAGAATAAGGAAAATGTTTTCTCTGCTTCTTAGTCAAAACAATTAATGCCACAGATGTTTTCATGGCTACCATGGTACAACAGCTGCCTCACTGAAAAAAAGAATTTATTAAATCAATGAGAAAGTAAAGAGAGACCATGAAAAAAACAGGTTCTGCTTTAACAAATTTGCAATATAAATATTAAGATGAAACATAACCACACATACATGGGCAGAAAGCAGGCTGAGTTGATACCACAGCAAGGCATTTCTGAGCAGCTTCATTATCAATTGCACTTAGTTTAAATGAGCTTCTCATCCTCTCAAAGCAGTATGGGGAAGTTCAAGTTTAAAGGTGGCCCTAGAAGTTGGTGAAGATTTCTCATGGTGAAAAATTAAAACAAAATCACAGTGGTCAGGGCGGGCATTCATTCATCAGGCAAATGGTGGGACTTGCAAGTTCCCTGGCTGTTTTTAGCAGGGCAACAGCACTGGCCTCACACCACAGCATCACCCAGGCTGTGGGGACAGAAAATATTTTGGCTGAGTTTTGTGAAGGAATCCAGTCCTTAATCATGAACAGTCTTGACACTTTCTGTAAGCAAAAAATTGTCTTTCCTGGGGCCATGTAAACATTTAAGCCAGCTCTGAAATGTAAATAAGTGATTGAATGTGTCTATGTGTGAAAAAGGTGCAGAAAAAGTACATTCAAGGGAGAGAATGTATCTAATTGGATTAAAGTCTTTTAGGTTACTGGGTATGTATATATATAATTTGTGTATATATATTTGTGTGTATATATATATATGTATGTATACACACACACATATATATAATCTTTTATCATTCCACAGTCATTTTTTGCTGCAACCCAACATGCAGGTCTGGGCTTCTATTACTATTATAACAGCTTTGTGTGTAGTGTTTATAATTTGGCTATTTATGCTTGCTAAAAATATGACCCTTATTATTTTAATGTTAAAATTTCAGAAGAATTTCCTCTGCTCATTTTTACATTTAACTGATGACAAATATATTTCTTTTTTTCTTCTCTCCTTTCTGTAGAGCAAGGTCAGCTTTCTGCATGGTTCATAGCAAGCCAGCATTGAAAGGCACAATCATCCATCATTAAGATGTGTTTCCTCAAAAGCTGCATGGGTATGGATGTTGTTGGCTTATACTTATCCCTGAAAACTTCACCTGGTTAGGTTAGCCTGTCTGATTCTGCCCTCCTAAGTTTCACCCTCAGTTGAGGAAATAAGAAATATTTGCGCTGCTAGAAAATGTTAATATTTTACCTTTAAACGTAATCTTTATGCTCAGCACATGCTGTCATTTGTAACTAAATACATTCATAGAGATTATATTTCTTGCTCAAAGCTTTTGAGGGCTGATATAAACTGAGTGACACTCTGCACTAGCAACTTTTTCAGTGAGTCCTCTGGTTTTGTCAGTATCAAGCTGTTTCAGAAAGATTCAATTGTCTTCCTCAATTTCTTTAGTGTAAACACAAAATAATTTTTAAAAACAGTAATAAATAATGACATTTTGATTTTTCAACTGGAATTATATTTATTGCTATTATTAATTAACTTTATTTCATTTTCTTTTAATTTCATTTTGATTTTATTTTTTAAAACTTAAATGTCAGTTTCTCACATTCAAGGTAAACATTGTGGTTCAGGTGAAGGAAAAGATTATTTTCTAGAATCTGGTTCTTAGGAAGTATTTTCAGCTGTCTTATTTAAAGTAATTCTTAAAACTATTAAATCTACTTTTATTTTCCTTAACTGAAAAAAAAAAAAAAAGAAGCTAGCAGCCCAGCTTTAATGTTAACAGGGTCTTTATGACAAGGGCAGCTGCTCGCTAGATAAATGGCTTTCATTTATTCACTCATTTCATCTTGGACACCTAATGTGTCTATTCAGGTTTTTCACTTGTTCTGATGTCCTAGTGCTGGCAGAACTTCATTGAATTACTTGAGAAAATCAAACTGTTGCCACAAATCAACAGGTGCAATTTTATGAATATCTTGTGCACCAAACACTGCGGAAATAATCTCAAGAGAATAATTATGAGAGAAGTGATGATGGGTCTCTCTAATAGAGAGCCAGCAGACAAACATGTATAGTTTGCAATGAATTGCTGAGATCTGACTGTCTGCCCAAAGCCAGTGATGGAGCATGATAATTCTGCAATGTCTCTGATACTCAGACTTGAATGGATCATTTAATTTACTCAGACTGAGCTGATTAGGTGCCTTAATTCTCAGGCTCTGAGCACCTTTCTGGTGCAGTACTTCAGGGCAGTTTGTTCAGATAGCTGTTAGTCAGTCTTTCCTCCCTGACCACTGGCAATAGTCCTGATGATGTCCAAAACCTATGGATTGGTAATCCATGGAGTGAAAGAATGTAAATCTGAACATTTAACTGTAAAATTTTAACCACATAATTATAGTTCTATTTTCACAAAAATTTCTTTCTACAAAGTAATTTCAACAGATCAGTCATGCATTTTTCTTTATCCAGGATATTTGGGGCCCCGTGTATTCCCTATAGGATTATATTTCACAAGCCATCTGCTGAGAATCAAGGAAAACCTTTATGCTTCCATCATTCTACCCTTTCTCTTGCAGGATAACACAGGCACAGTAATAGCTGAAAAACCCTGGATAAAATCTCCCTGTTTTCTGTTCCTCTTCAACTCTTTTATGACCAGACCTCTTCTGATACTTGGCAATGCATTCATGGGCTACATTCTAAAACAAAAATAGGTGACTAGTCAGGCAGCTAAAGTGATTCTCCTTTTTTGCATAAGAGGCTTTACTCCTAGAGATTGTAGACTCCCAGTATAGAAGTTTAAAGAATTATTTTGACAGAACTCTTACACTAGGCTATTGAAAAATACAAAACTCTCAGTAAAGGAGCAATTACTTAATGGTGTAACTAATGACAGAATCTTTTTCTGATTTTCTTATTACTAAAATCTTTTTTTTCCATACTAGGTCTAAAAATCATAGAATCACTGATGTTGGAAAATGCCTCCAAAATTGAGTCTGTTAGTCTAGCACTTCCAAGTTCACCACTAAATCATCCATGTCCTTAAATGGATCTGTATTTCCCACTCAGTGCTCTCCTACATTGTATTTCTGCTTCCCTTGATTTTCATGGGAAGTCTCTCATCTGCTCACCAGACAGACCTGATAGCAGGAAATTTCTATCCTCACCATTGTGGGAGCACTTAGACAATTTATGAGCTTGAAAAACATAGGCATTGCAGAAGGTGTTATATCAGTGATAGACAGTGCCAGAGATGACAAAAGCATTTAAACCAGTGGAGAGGATGAAAGTGTGGGAATCTGTGTTTGTATAGTGATATTAGTTTCTTAGGAAGTAGATGAAGAAGGAAAGAAGAAACAAGAGACATTAATCAGAGTACCAGAGCAGTCACCTCATCTTGCTGAGGATAAGATTAGGCCCTCCATCTGTGCCTGTTGAGGACACACATACACTGCGTGATGTACATGTTTCTCTGCAGGAGAACATCTTAACAAGGTTTTCATTGATTTCTGGAATGAATGAAAAAAATCAGTTGTTCTGAGTAGCAGAGAACTACGTTTACTGAGTCTCTACGACCCAGCAAAGCCTGGAAACAAATTATAAATGCAGCCATGGAAAGAGTCCATATAGTGTTGTAAAGATATGGTCAGGTGTCTGTATAATTGCTTGCTTGAATTAAGTCTAGTGAGCTATATTTCTTACAAAATCAAACCACAAGGTAAATTGACAAAGAAAAGATGTCCTTAAAATTACTGGTGTCAATGTTGAGGTTCTGTGAAGCATAAATACATCTTATGTAAACAGTACAAAAAGGACTGTCTCTAGGATGTCATTTATATCATGAATATTAAGTATTTTCTCCTTATTCAGCTTGCTATCAAAGATATTATTCAATTTTAAACCATAATGTTTATGTAATTACTTATTCTAATTACTTTAGGCAATGAAATATATTTATACCTTTTTAACAGCCTTTTTTTTGCATATTTTCATTAATTTAAAAAATTGAATCATTTAGAAGCACAGTAACAGATGAGTTACACTAAAAGACATTTTTTCTGTGAAGAACAGTTTGCCCATTTTTCCCATATATAACACTGGGCAGCAGCCCAAGAGCTTTGGTGTCTACACCGTGGACAGCAAAGGGCTGCAACATCCTTCAGTTGGCTCCTTTGCTGTGGATCTGTTAATAAAACAACTTCTGCTGTTTCCAGATTACCCCAGCTATGACTGTTCAAGGCCTGGTGAAAGTGAGAAAAGCCTCGAGGCTGCTCTAAATTATGAATGTCATATGGTCCCCAAAGAAACCCATTACACAGGGTAATGTCTCATTTGCAAGGAGCCAGAGCTCTGTGAGGCTGTGGATGGCCTCTTCCACCTTTTTCTTCACTGAACAAAAGGGTGGCAGGTTGAGATCTAGGACAGGTGGAAAAATTCCAATTCTGAATTTCATACTTTTTGAGGTGGGTTTTGTTGCACTTACCACAGTGAAAGTACGTAGCAACTTATGTTATTGAGGTGCTGGAGCACATTCAAAGAAGGGCAATGAAGGTGCTGAAGGGTCTGGAGCACAGTTCTGGTGAGGAGTGGCTGAGGGAATTGGGGGTGTTTAGCCTGGAGAGGAGGAGGCTTAGGAGAGACCTTATCACTCTCTACCTGAAAGGGAGCTGTAGCCAGATGAGGGTCAGTCTCCTCACAAATAACAAACCATAAGACAAGAAGAAATGGCCTCAAGTTGTACCAGGGGATGTTTAGATTGAATATTAGGAAAATGTTCACTGAAAAGTTGTTAAGCACTGAAACAGGCTGCTCAAGGAAGCAATTGACCCAGCATCCATGGGGGGATTTAAAAGCTGTGTAAATATGGAACTTCGGGGTATGATTCACTTGGCAGTTCTGGGTTAATGGTTGTGATGCCTTAGGACTTTAGCTTTTATATTTTTCAAATCCTGTACTGCTTTAGTGTATAACTATAAAATTCCACAGAGTGTTAGCTACTGTCTTCACCTTTTTGTCAGACAAAACAATTCATCTAGGCCTGAAGCTCAAGGGCACCTTACTGTCTCAGGCCCAGAAAGTATAAGCAAAAGTGAGTTGGGGGGTGGGAAGCAAACTGGGGATATATGATTTCATTACCTGAAGATGTAATTGCAAGATTAACCCCTGATATGTAAATGGACCAAACTTATAACTGTGTGAAAATCTCATGACCATCGTCCATCTTGATTGTAGCCCCTTGGTGGCTTCTGACTGCCCAAGGTGTATCTATTCAAGGCCTTCAATAAATGCCCCCTTTTATTCTCTTAATTTCGCCTAACCTCTGTTTCAGGTAGCCATTCCAAGGCATCAGTTGGATTTGATAATCCTAGAGGACTTCAGGGGGAAAAAGTCAAAATAGAGAAGACTGTTTTGACCTCATGTACATGTTAAAACAATCTTGTGACAGGTTTGGCCACTTGTGGAAAGTTTAGAAATTCATAAATAGAACATATCTGGGTGATAGCATGCCCTGGTATGGAGCATGGTGTGAAGTTCTCTGCAGAATTGTTACCTTCATTATCTACCACACATCTGCTGAACACTGTACTGGAGTTAATTCAGGGATTTCTACCCCACACTCCTCTGCATAGCATAAATCACTGCTCAAAGTCTAAAGCAGCAGTTAAGCACTGTTTAGATCAAACAAATGATGGGATTCAGCCCCATAAAAACACATTCTGTTGCATAGTACATGTTATCCTTAAATCTGTTATCTCTACATTTTAGTTGTAAATCATATTCCATTTCAAGAAAATGGATACTCCACATGCTTGACATGATAGTACCATAGGATGAAAAAATGAATGAGATACTGTGAACAAACATCAGGATCTGTTAAAACCAATGCCAGACAGAAATCAGCGCACATTTATGCCACCTAAAAAGCCAACCTATAAGATTTTATTAAATAAAAATGAAGACAATTGGAAACATAAGGGTACAGGTTCTGATTAAACTGTTCTGTTGATCGTCTTGCACAATGTCATTGTTCTTGATTTCTCATTTGTATAGTTTTAAATAACCAGGATACATCATTGACACAAAATTACTGCAGATTTACCCATGCATTTTTGGAACTGGGAGTAAAATAAAATTAAAGTTCATCTAGATCTGCAAAGATCAAACTGAAGTACTCTGATTCAGCAAAGGCTATTATTTTTTCCAAATAAACTCCAGATAGAGTATTTTATATGCTGAGATTGTCACACAGTCAGTGCAGTTGCTTGCTCAGGCAAGAAAAGTATTGCTGTTAAAACATCAACAGTGAGATGCTGTGTATTGGAAAAGAAATGTTGTAGTTGATAGAGCTTTATCACCTCCAGGACTGGTATTACATAAACTTACAAAGTTCCTTGGTTGCTGCAGTTACATGGAAGCTGCCAAAAGTGTTTTGACTGGGTCATTTAACTCAGAGAGGTTTCTTAGCAAGGACTCTATATTGTAGGCAAACCTTCTGAAGCTTTCTTTGTGTCACTGATCAGTTGGTCAGTGTAAAGTATCATAGGGAGAAGATGAGAAGAATAAAAATTATTGCTCTTCTGCACTCTAGACACTGAACTGCTTCTGGAAGCCCAAAAAGCAAATACTTTGCTTTTTGGACAAGAAGGGCACACATTTGCCTCTCAATTGTAGTTCAAAGTTAGTGAACAGACAAAATGGATTATGTTTGGATTTAATGGAAAAGTAGCTTCCAGACAAGGAAAGTGGACACAGTGATCTTCTTCTCCACCCCAACCAGTGTAATACCTAGACAAGGAAATCAAGTTTGGTCCAGAAACTCCTCAAGCCAATGGTTTAAAGATATTAAGTGAATAGCTTGGTCTTTCTCCATTACAGAAGAAAAAATAATTTATGTAACATAAAGAGAAAAACAAATGTCAGATTTCTTTAAAATGACATCTGTTCGTCATGCATTATGTTTGGTGGCAGAAAGAACAAGCTGTAAAGCACCATATGATAAAACAGAGGAAGCATGGCTTTCAGTTTTGGTACCCTTCAGGTCCTGCATCTAAGTCATTTAAGGAGTTATTGGAGAGCACAGGATCGAGGATGGAGCCCTGCAGAGCCCCATTAGTGATGGGTCACCAGTGTGATGTCACTCCATTCACTGTAACCCTTTGTGCCCAACCCATGAGCCAGTTGTTCACCTATCACATTATGTGTTTATCCAGCTGTGTGAAGGATATTTTATCCTGCAAGATACAGTAAGAGACAGTATTGAGAGCTTTACTGCACTGGTAATTAACAGAAGTGGCTTGTAGATTGTCATCACATTCTCCTTTAGGTCTTATGAACATGTGTTGTCTAGCAGTTGCAACACAAGCTGCTTCATGTAGCATCTTATATTACAACATTATTTGTTTCCTATTACCAAAACTGTGATAGTAGTGTCACAGGACTATACCATAATAAAAGGAATCTATGGTTCTATTATTACTAGAATCATAGAATCACAGGTTGGAAGACACCTTAAAGATCATCCAATTCCAATCCCCCTGCCATAGGCAGGGAGACCTTTCACTACATCAGGTTTCTTAGAGCCCCATCCAACCTGGCCTTGGACACTCCCAGGGATGCAGTGTCCAGAGCTTCTCTGGATAGGTAACTTGTTCCAGTGCTTCATCACTCTGACACTAAAGCATTTCTTCCTAATATTTAATCTAAACTCACTGTTTGAAGCAGACTTAATGGTTACTGTTTGAAGGCATTCCTCCTTGTCCTGTCACTACATGCTCTTATCAGTATTTTCTCTCCATCTTTCTTGCAGGCTCCCATCAGGTACTGGAAGGCTGCAATTAGATCACCTCAAAGTCTTTTTTTTTCTAGGCTGAACAATCCAAAATCTCTCAACCTTTCTTCATAGGAGTAGTGCTCCATCTCTAATTACCGTGGGGGACTCATTCAAACAAATTGATGTGCTTCCTGCACTGGAGACCCCTTTAAAATTATTACTTTCTAAATCATAAACAAAATAGTGTCAAACTGTTTGCATTATTTGATGGAAGACTATTCTTAATAACTTGTGGATGCAAGGAGAAATTCTTATCTGTCATTCAGTGTGGTGCAATGTGTACAGTAGTCTATTAGTATGGGTAAGATTTTTCTCCAACAGTTTTCACACAACTTTGCAATTCTACTTGCCATTTAGATCTGTGTAATGAAAAATTATAAAATAAGGAAATGATGAGGTAAACTTAAAAGAATTTTGAAATAAATATGGATTCTTAATTGACTTATTCTTTCTTTGCATGTTTTGTTGAATTTTCCAGTTCTCTTCACTGTTGAGGTGCTTATTTTCCTGGTTGGTTCCAGGGTGGATCCCTGTATATATCACATTGCTCCTCCCCTAATGCAAGGAGCATTCTTGGAACTTCTGGTTAATTGTACATTTTAGAGGTGAGTCTAGCAGAGCACCAAAACCATTGACATAACTGCAACATAAAGCTCTTCATTACAACTCTTACTGAGTGCCAATATTTCTGTTTTCAAAGATTTATAGCACATTCTGAAATGAACACTTAGTTCAAATAAACATGGAATCATAGTCCTCTGTTTTCAGACAGAGGTGTCCCACTTGGCTAAGCCACTGACCACTTATACTAAGAGATGTTACTAGTCGCACAAAAATTGGTGTTACCTACATGCCATTGTCTTGTTGGGGCTCATGAACCCAGCTCCAGTGGTTAAGGTGGTCGTCCTTTGGCTTAAAACTGATTGTCAGACACTTGGTAATCAGACAGAGAAGTCAAACAGGCTGACTTGCCTGTCAGGACAGACCACAGAGGTCTAAAAATACACTAATTTTTTAAGGAATAAAGGAAGGCAGACCACTCTGGTACAAAGTAAAATGATCTTCCCTGCCCTCTTTGAAAACCTGGGATCCCAGTGTCCCTAACTTATTAACTGGGCCAGAAAAACTCACAAAATACTCTAGCTGCATTTTTCCCTCAAGACAGCTCTATTTCACAGATGCATTGTTGCTCTCAACACAAGTGATACTTTTCTTTCATGAGAGGTTCTGTAAGCCATAAAGGCAATCAGCTGTCATTGTTTTCAGGTCTCTTTCAATCTGTCATGACTTTTACAACTCCAAAATTCCTTGGTTTGGAAGACAACCTCTCAAATCATACCTCTATTTGATAAATACTCTGAAAATAAATAAAAGCAAACATGGAAACATGTTCCAAGCCTTTACTCCAGTTTTCTGCTGCAGCTAAGAGGATATCCTTGCTCAGTCAGATAATAGGCAAAAATCAACTGAAGCTTTATAGCAAGTACAGGGTTAATCATGCTCCTCATCCTTAGTGCAAGCCAGGCCTTGGCATTGTAAAAGGGAATGTGTGAGGGAAGCTACTCCTCTACAGTGACGGAAGAACACAGAAAAGGGGAAAGCTCTGGAGATAAAAGAGCAGGGCCTATCATGGCACATAGAGAAAAGAGCAGGAAAAGGAGGAAGCAGGTTTTAGATTTCAATTGAAGTGCAGGATAGTTCAGTGATCTGTGAGAACATTTTAGTACTTTTCATGAGTCTGAGAATTTTTGCACTTTGGGTTTGCTGCTTTTATATCTTACTGGCATGCATGGTGATCTCTGAGAAGTGAGAATATTCATCTTTAAGGACGAGCGTTTTATGGTTGGTTTTAAGGTAAGGAAACACTTGTTTACATATTGCTTGTACAGTCTAGCAGGTTAGAGCTGGTTTCTGGAGCAACTGAAGTAAATGATCTTATTGAAAATCCAGGAATTTTTTTTTTTTTTTTTATAGCTTGCCTGGGAACAATCTTCATATACATATACAGCACTATAGTTCTACCATCAAAATGCTTCAACCCATATGTTGCAGAGGATCCAGAAAGGCCTGTTGCTAAGGTTTTGTATCTGCAATGAAAGGTGTGTCTGCAAGTGTTTGTATGTTTGAGTGTCTATATATACAACTCAGGTTCTCAGCCCTAAAATTATTCCCATCTTAATATTTGTCCATTGACTACTGTGTTTGTATCTCATTTTAAGCATTTGTCATGCTTCTCTTCAGTTCATCTTTTGTACTTACTGGGAAAATGGAGTTCTAACCCTTAGGTAGCTAAAGAGCAGTGGTGCCATGGTGCTTGCATCAGCAGGAAATTTTCCCCAAGACAATACAAGTTTAATGGAAATAACGTCAAATTTGAATGAATTTTGAGAGCAAACATCAAGTCTGCAAAGCAGCTCTCAGAGTCCTCAGAGCTGACAATGTAAGTGAAGTTCAAATGGCTTTAGTTGGGAGAATTTCGCAGATCTTTCCTGTTCACCTTCAACACATAATCTTTTGAGATATATATGTTTTGCTTTTACAATATATTTTTTAAAGCTAATCATAGCAGGTATGCAGACTGTAAAGGACCCGTTTTTACATAGGACTCATTAAGAGATCTTTCTGATTGCAAGAGTAACTTTAGCATCAAATCTTCAGCAGCTTATAATTATGTGGATTCAAAGAGCAATCCAATTTGTTTATGCAAAAAATTATCTCCAGATTGTTGAAATGGCTTCAGCTGTCCCCCTTTATTTTCTAAGGCTGTGATAAACACCTTGTTCTGATATTTGAAAGTAATTTCTTTTTAGGCAGTGGATATAATAACCAACCAAGTACAAATACATCAAGAAATTAGCCCATCAAAATACCATGTTTTAATTTGGATAAAATCAATCTTTTCAAAGGATGCAGGAAGTTGCTTTATTTAAATTTTTTTAATATATTTTCCCTTCTGGTTTGAAATAAAAACTTTTAATTAATTAAAAGTGCATGCTATTTTTCCAACAAATTTCCTGAATAATTTACATTATTTCTGTTCTACAGGTTAAACTAACATGCAACTGGTGTAAAGCCATAATCATAAGACTTTCCAGCATTATTTACCTATTTTGTGACTTATTTGGTTTAGGATGATAAGCATATGTTTTTCTCTGAAAGGAAGAGAGATCTGAGGATTAGGAAATATGAAAACTCTGCAAGAAATTACTGAGATATTTTTCACCTGCTCTGAACTTTCTTGACTCCTAATCTTAGGGGAGGAAGATGAATCCATCAGTTTTCCTGTTACCAACAAATCCTTTATACCTTCTATCTCTTTTCTGTTAGCTAAGGCTAGTCTAGCCAGCTATATATGCTGAAAATTAGTCTTTGCTTTAGGTCTGGGGGTTTTTTAAGGAAAAGCAAATTTAATATTAGTTTGAAAACCAATGCAGCAAGGGTATAATGAGAGGGCAAATACAGAGGTCACACAGGAGCTACTTGGAATGCAATCTCTTTTATTTAAGCAGTGAATTTGCTCTGTAATTTAAAAACTTGTAAATTTACCAGTCACTAACCTGTATTCTTACTATTTGTGTTCCATGAATGTTCTTTAGAATTTGCAAACATTTCTCCTCAGAAGTATGCTAATTTCTACATGCTGCTTCTAAAATATTCAGGCTCTTATTACGAATTGATGATGGTGCTGTGGTGTGCCAGGTTGTGCCTCACCACACCTGTGCCTGCTTGGATGTGACCTAAAGTAATGTCCAGTACTGTGCATGTGTCACAGCTGTGTTAGCTCAGTGTGACCAGGCCTGAATATTGAAATTTGGATTGACCAGTACTTGTCCAGTTAACAGCCGTTTGCAGGTGACAAAGACATGGCACGAGGACCCCCATTTCAGACAAGTTTTGATGTATGTTTGATGGGGGCCACATGGGAAGGGTGGGCATGGCTCAGCCTTTAAATGAATGCAGCCACAGCCTTCGAGTGTCATCGTTTGCTCTGATGGAGAGCAGAGGAAGGTTGAGGCAGGCACCTTGCTGAGATGGCCCCCAGAACCTGTCTTGTGCCACTCCACCATCCAAATTTCTCAGTGCCTTCGATCAGTGCTCTGAGTGTCAGGAAAATGAAACATCTGCTGTGTCAAAATCCTCTCAAATGCACTTCTGAAAAGCTCTGGGGTTCTGCTCCACAAGCAGCAGAACTTCAGGCATTTTTCTGCCTGACTCTTTTCCATGTGGCTGCTCTTGTCTCAGACCTCACCTCTTCTTCAGTGATCACTCTAATTTGTCTATCTCTTTTTCTTCTATGGTATGGTATCTACTTTTAGGAACTAAGTAGGAGTTTAATATCCTTGAACTTTTTCCCTTTCTATCACAGTCTGTTGAAATTGGTGAAAAGGTCTGAAGCAAAGGACAAACTAAGAGATTGGCTTGAAGAGGTGTAATCACATATGTTTTTTTCCTAGAAACAGGTTAAAATAAGCTTTTTAATTTTGCTCAAAACAAGTTTTCAGTTCTTTTTAAGTTGAGGTGGTGAGGACATTCTTGAGGTACAAGATATAACTGAGGTCAAAATGCATCAGAAATTGTCTTAAATTGCAAGTACCTTTGATTCAGTCTTTATCATCAGCAACAGAAAAGTATATTTTTTATTACAGAACATTAAAAGGAATTTTTTCCATTGTTTAATGTATTGTGAAGAGTTTAATGTAAAGCAAGAGATTAAAAAAAAAACAATAAAAAGCAGTGAAACACATGCAGCGCCCTTCCAAGCACAGACAACTGTCACTCCCAAGTAATTAAGAAGTTTAATATATGATATTAAAATTGTCACGGGTGCTTTGTTTCATTGGTGGTGTATGAGGTTTATTATGAGAGAACAATTTTAAGTTAAAATGCAGATGTTTGCATAGAAGACTTACTTTTTATGAAGACTGCTTCCAAAACCATTTTCCAAAGCAGTAGAGAAGAGGCTGGTGAACAATACCAAAAGAGAAAAGGCAATTTGACGGCACTAGTTGGTCTAAGTTTAAATTCTGGACAGTCAGAGAAGAAAGCAGAAAGGGGCATTCAGATGTGGATTTCATACACCATGTATGCTGGAGTGTTTTTATTCAAGTTATGTTTTCTGCAAATAAAGAGAATACTTTTGTGAAATTTAAGGGCTTGATGGCAGTATAGCTTTTGCATTTAACATTTTGGCTCTGATTTCAGTCAGTTTTACATTGCTTGAAATTGCAACTCATTCTATTAAAGATTTTGGGGTTTATGTGTCATGAGTGCAGTATTTCCTGTGTTCATCAGGTGTGCATAAGTGCTGGAAGGGCAAAGACTCTGCCAAGAGGGGTGTCCATGTTTGGTTATGCATTGTCACCACAGAAATTTATTAGCAATAGAAACACGGAATCACTTAGGATGGAAAAGATCTTTATGATCATTGAATCCACCCATAAACCAATGCAAAAGCATAATTTTATGTGAATGCTCTTAGCCACTGAATTGAGATATGCTGTGGGAGTACTTTATTTTTGCTCCTGCCTTTCTTGCTTTCAAAGGGTAAAATTTATCTTGTCCAAAAGGTACAGAAAAAAATTTTCTAAGTGTTTAAACCACAGAGGTGAGTTGGGGTGAAGTGGGCAAATGGAGCCCCTCAATCACAGCATGGGAAATGCTGCAAAGGAGTAGGATGTCTGTGCACTGGTGGGAGGACACTTAGTATTGATGCAAATCCTGTGGCTCCCCACTCAATGCAGTTTGAAGAGAGGCTGTGGCTGCTCTCTGAGGGCTGTAACACCCCCACCACTTGAATAGCACATTCAATTTGCTGTTACTGTGTTTGTGCCTGTGAGAAAGTTGGATTCCCACCTCACTCCATCTGCTTACAGGCACAAGCACAGCTACAGGGAATTCAGTTTTTCATTTAAATGAATACTGGTGGGAGCTCGACACTTTACTCTGGTGAAAGCCTGGAAGCTATTAAAAAAAAATGGAGAAAAGTAAAAGATAGAGTCTGTCTCATTTGGATTGCTCTTCAAGGAAACAGGAGCTACAAGTAGATTAAAACTGTGATGGCAGGGCAGGAGCAGATGTTCACTCTTGAGGGCAGTGATGGAACAATAATTATAGCATATGTTGATGTCCTCTAGACAACAGAAGACTTGTACCAATAACTGTAACTTGATAGATCCAGACAAATATGTCAGTACTGCTCATCTGTATGTTCTAATGTACCAGGAACAAAAGAGAAAAATAGAGACATGTCCTCTCACATACATGCAAAATCTCTTTAAGAACAATGACATATTTTAAGAAAGGCAAGACTACTGTAATTATTTTTTTTTATTGTGACAAAGAGGAGAAATTTGATAATTAGTGTTGGATGGGGGGCAGACGAGGAGGCTTTTGTGAAGGTATTACCTTTCAGCTATCTGGGGAGGAGGGAACTGGGTGAATCAGAGAAGAGGTTAAGTTGCATTCCAAATATGTTAAGACAAGTGCTGAATGTAAGTAAAAAGCCCAGAACCAAAGAACTGGAGAAAAAAAAAATTAAAGCAAGAAGACAGAGACTGGAGAAAGAAATTTACACTGATCAGCATTTACACTGAAATTTACACTGATCAGTAAAATCATCTTTAAAGTACAAGCCAGGCTTAGCATGCATAGCAGCTGTTTCTGGGCTTCTGCTGATAATTCCCACTTCTGGTTGTGATCCTCACTTGGCTGAATTTGACCCTTATTTTCAGAACTACTGATAGAGTAATGCTTGATGTGCCTGATGCAAATCATCAAGTATGTGCAAGTGTTTCAGTTTGCAGTTTGCCGTGCTTGTTCTAAGATTTCAGCAGACGTTATTTATTTATTTAATCAAGAGCAGAAGTGGGAAGCTTCCAAGTATGCATATATACACACTCCATAAAGGAACATTGCTTTCACTGGGGTACTTGAGAAAACTGTTCCTGCTGAAGGCAGTCAACTTGTTTAGCAAAAAGGTAATTTAGAAAGTTTGAAAGAAATGGCAGGAAGCAAGAAGCATTTCCACTGGCAAATTTATTTATAATTTCACCATTTGTCTCAATGGAACTGAGATACTCTCTGTTTCCTTATAAAACATCTTACTTTACAAAAGAGGAGGTACTGCAAAGACTTCAAAAGGCTAGAAAGTATAAAAGTATTACCTTGCTTTTCTTAATATACCTTGCTATAAAACTTTCATTTTCTGGGGTATTTTTGTATCATTTTTGTATTTTACTCTATGTGGGCCACTGTGACAGAGCTCAGGATTTACCTGGGTTGTGAAAGAGAATAATGAAAGTGAGACATCCAACTTTATATTGCAGGAAAATAATACTTTCCCTGTACTCTTCACGCCAGTTGGCCTGCAAGTCTGTCATTAAATAGTTCAACAGTGAATAATGAGATAGATCAGGACAAACTGAGTTGGAATAAAAACATTATCAGGAATACTACAGGATGACAGATTATTTTTAAAAGATCTATTTACTTTGGTTTATAAACATATCATTCCATATGGAACTTATGAAGGGACAGAAAATAATATTTATTTTCCATTGAAAAGTATCAAGATCCAGTTTATTCAAACACAATGAATGAAAAAAGAAGGAAACTAATCAAAAGCACTGAAGAAAAAAAGAACTGTATTTTCACTGCAGTGTTAGAAATTTTATGAAAATATTTAAAGCTACTCCAGCCTCTGATTCTTCATTTGCTCACAGGGTTCATGTTAGACCACTGAAATAGCTGAATTATTTCAAGGTTGGTAAACACCTAGGGTTTGTTTCACTATGGTGAAGACTTGATGATTTGAACTCCTAAGTTCTATCTTTATGTGATACTACAAAAATTAATTTCCTTTTACCAATTTCCCCACTGCCTCCTCCCTCTTGCTGTTGTTTGTAACTCTACATTGCATTTTATCAGAACACCCCCTGCATCCCTCTCAAAAAATGACACTCTCCTCAGTGAGGGCCAGAAATCCACTACCAGCTAATTGAGCAATGGCAAGATTACCCAGGCAATTTTCACCTACATCTGTCACAGAGATAAACAGTGATAAAAAGAAGGGTGATATCTGTGTTTCCTGTTGCTTCTGTGAAATTAAGTGTTCTGTGTCTTTGTGGACAGGTAAGATGCTCACACTTATTAACTAAAAAATGTAAGATAAACTCGTGTGGAAAAAAAATATTAAGTACTGCACTCTTTTAATTGAAGAATTACAGACAACAGTTCAAGGCCACTGCACTCTGATTACAGCAAGACCTGATGTGTTGTGCCTAGAAGTTAGCAGCACAATGATTTTATCTACCTGTTGGAATAGAGGAGCATTTCACTAGCTCTTGGATCTGGATTTGCCTTCAATGGTACATATGTTAGTTTAGATCTTAATTTGATACAAAGCCATGTGTAATCAACACCTGAATCAATCTTCATAACAGAAAATAATAAATACTTGGTTTGGTTTTAGTTTTTTTTAAGAAAGCAGCTGAAAAAAATTCAGTCAACATTAGTCTGGCTGAAGTACAAGAACTAGCTCAGCTCCAGCCCAGTAAACATGGTCAGGTAAACTCTGCTGGCTCTTCAAGCTTCTGGCAGCTCTTCAGAGAAGCCACCGCTGCAGCCACCCCACCAGCAGAACTTTGCCTTATTTTAGTGTGGTCAGCATTGGTACTGGCCTCTCTTTGACTGCCCACCTTATTCTGGGAACAAAGAGCTTTGTGTAAAAGTAAGTTGAATCAGGTAGGTTTCAACCTGTCTGGATTTTGGGACCAGGGAGCAACACTGCTCTCAAGGCAGCACACCTTTGCTTATGTGGTGCCGTGCTTTAAGCAGAAATATTTTGGAACTTGGTGGTCACACTATGGCCTGGATAATCTGCATTGAAAATCTCACTGCAGGCAAACTCCTGAGGACAACAGTGTTATTAAATTCATGAAAATATGATGAGGTCAGAAAATGCTCAAATGCTCACGAATATGGGGTTTCTACCCATTTTGTAAATCTGGACCAAAAACATTCTTTTGCTCCACCCACCTGCACCCATGGTTTAACATTGTCTGGTAATTTAAGCACCTCTCCAGGACTCTCCTGGTCATTTGGGCATATGGCTGGTGTGAGTGAAGCAGGGTTGGGCTCAACACCACATCTGGTCACAGCCACCTCAGGCTGCCTGGGAACAGAGCAGGGCAGTGACCTCTCTGCCTTGGCTCTGAGGATGGTTTAGCTGCACAAAGTGAGCTGGGCCATTCTATCTGGCTCTGGAGGCAGAGAACAAGGCACACTAGCACAAACAGATCTTTAGATAATCAATTTACTGCTTAATTCCAAACTGGGCTAAGACAACATGCAGACAAATGTATACCTTTCTAGACATCGTTGATCTTTTTTAGCATGAGAAGGGCAGAGTTCTCTAGAAAACAATGAGCACACTTACAGACATTTCTGTATCGCGGTTTCCTCTCAGCACTCCAGGAGTTTTGGCCAAAGACAGCATCCTTTCATGGTTCCCTGACTCCTCTTCCCTATAAATGTTTTCTTTTACATTGAATCATGGCTTTCACTCCCTCCCTTTGTTGTTGATTACTTTACTTTGATTTTGGCTGGTCCTGCATTTACAAGAGATTATTTTGCTATGAAAATATACATCAGGCTTCCTGTCTCCCATTTAAAGCTTTCTGACCTGCTCTTTGAGACTCCCCAGATTATATCTGTGATTATTTTTTTTATTCAGCCTTTGGGTATTTTCTGCTCTCAATTTGGAATTTTAGTCGTTTTCCTAGCCCAGTTCAAGAGAGTCTTAAAAAAATTAGATGTCAGCAACCTAAATATTAATGTTCTTTGAGACCTCAGATAAAGCAATGCCAGTAACTGGCTGGTTCTACTGTGAAGCAATTATAACTAAAACCAGAAGTAATGTGTTTTGTTACTTCCTGTGAAAAGAAAATACAGTCTTTTGATATATTTGATATACTTGTGATATCCCCAAATAATCACTTTATTCACAATAGGTAAAAAATAAGGCCTGACATTATAGGATGAGATAATAAGCTTTTTGAAGGGAAAGAGTCAGAATATTTATAAGATTATTTATAGGAAAGTTAAGAATAATTTAGAATGTTTTCAGAGCTCTCCAAGAATCCATAAAGATCTGACCACTGCAGTCACTGAAGCCTAGAGAGCAATTCAAGTGGGTCGGTACTACAGGGTGAGTTGAATTCCCCTTTCCTCTCCCTTTCCTCTCCATATTCCCCTTGTCTGCAGCTGCTCAAAGCTTACGTAGAAAACCATGCCATGAGCAGATAAGTTCAGGAATCTGGGTTACTCACCTTTGCTGAACTGTCTGGCACATATTGAGATTGCATGGGCTGCTCCAAAACACATTGGACTTATGAAGATCTTGTGTCACATCTGTCAGCTCCCCCTCAGAAATGGGCTGTAGCAGGCCAAATGAGCAGAGACTCCTGTCTTTAGGCAACCTACAAATGAGCAGTCACACACTGAAATCTGGAAACAAATTTCACCACTTCTTCTGCCTAGTCAAGCATTTAATTCTGGTGAAATGAAGGGTACAAAATTCACATTGTGCTTCTGCTCGTCCTAGAGCTAGTATAGATTTCTATTTTCTTAAAGGCATGCCTGGATAACTAATGTTTGCTACATTTTTCAAGAACTTGCCAGGAAAGAGAAGCAAAGCAAGGTTGAGGAGGCTGATTGAGAGGAGCTGATAGAGCAAGGCTTTCTGTCCATGTTTTCCTGCCCTGACAGCTTTCCCAGGTGTAACATGGTCTCATTTAGATTCTCTCACCTGTTTTAGCTAAATGTGTATAAAGTAAAGATAATGAGTCAGTTCTGCCCTCCCATTGACCTGCTTGCCTCTCAAGGGCCAGTAGTATCACATTTTTGCCATTCAGGGGAGGAAAGGACTTGATAAAAGCCATCTGGTGCTTTGTTACCTGAGGATTGATCATCTGAGAAACCCCTTAAGTGGGATAGCATGGAAACAGGACCAATATAAGTGTAAGGCAGAGCAGAATGTGACATTTTACTTGGAAGAAAAGGCATCAAGATAGTTTAGGATCAGCTTTGCCTATTCATTTGTTACATTTGTAACTTACTCCTTCTGCTGAGAATTTGGTTTTAGTTATTTTTGCAGTGAAAGAAATGCCTTTAATTTATGAGTAGAAAATCTTATAATTATGTAATGCTGTGCTAAATGTGTGAGAAGTAGTAAAGCTCCTGAAAGGTGTCAGGACAATTGGTAAAAGGGGGCTCAACACAGAGGGATTCATCATAATCTTTCAATCCAATCATTCCTGCACTTGCATTTACGTTGGTTCAATTTTTTGTTCATCAAACTGGAAACTGTCAGGAGAGCAATTAATGTTGTGTTTCTAAATCTTTATGTGTGACGAAAGGAAATCACTCATCTGTATCGGCAGCCCTGGGGGAAGGGAGAGCAAAATCCAGAGAGAATCTGAATTCTCTTAAACTGCTGTAGCAAAGACTCTTGGATCAATTAGTGTGACTGGTGTGAAAGTGCAGCAGGCCCTCCTGGCAAAGTGCAGCTCTCAGTGTGGGCTGAGCTGCAGCTCAGTGATGGAGGGCTGCTCCTGCAGAGCAGGACTCCTGCTGCCTGCTGCACCAGTATGGGATTGCCTTCACCCCACAGAATCCCAGCTCTCTGATTGCATGCCTCGTGCTCTTGTCATTTTTCTCCTCACACCTACCACCACTTCTTTGCCTGGAAAAGTCCCTGCTACAGTCATTACTGCTTTCCTACTGATGCCACTCTGCATTTAACATGTCCTTTAACGTGGGCAGAATTTTACTTGCAAAACAATGCCATGTACCATTGCATCCACTGCAGTGTGGGGAAGTTGTTACTGCTTCTTAACAGGTGCACTGAAACAGTGCATGGAATGTCTGGTTTGGCCCCCAGCACTGTACTGCAACTCTTGTCACTTCATCTGCCCCAAGTTTCAGTCATTCCACTTACACAGCACTGTCATACATTCTCAGCAATGCCCTTGCTTTCACCTACATGTTTCTATTAAAGTCAGTAGTAGAGCTGATAGGAATAAGTCATTGAAATGTTTTATTCTCTGAAAACTGCTGATTTAAATAAATGTCTTTTTTGTGGCTTTTTTCATAAAAACCACATTGGTACGAGCAATTCTTATAAAAACTTGCATGTTGTTTTTGGTAGAAATTCTTTCAACTTTCTTCTCAGACATCCCTAGTCAATTTAATTGCATCATTTTTTAAGACCAGGTTGCTCCTTGATATCTGTTGTTTGGAGAGTTTTTTTTCAGTGAAAGCAGTAAACTCTTTAATTTTGACTAGAGAAAGGAATATTTTTAAACATTTTTTAAAAAGCAATGAGCTCCAAGTATTGACTTCTTACTATCTGGCTTCAGGATACTAAGAAGTCAATACTTGGAGCTCATTGCTCCAGGAACTGGAAATAATTGAATGACGGTTATGCTGGTTCAAGCTCTAGAAAAGTCAGAGTAGGCTTTTGCAGAAAGTGGAAACATAGGAACACTTTGACATCCAGCTTCAACCTGGATATAGATTTTTTTTTTGTTAATGCAGAGGATGGACCCAAGTGATTTAAATTTCTGGGGTTCAAGTCTAAATTCAGGAGTTTGCATCTTGAGTCATCCATTATTAGGCATAAGAACTGCTTTATTTTTGAGGGATCCTTAATTCTCCTTCCGTGAATTTGCAAAGTGAAAATCAAGCTCTTTATGATTATTGCTGTAATTATTCATAATACAAAATTATGTAATAATTATATAATAATGTGTGCTACATTATAATAACTATATAATAGTAATAATATCTATTAATTTATATGGTAGAATTGCATAGAAACACCAGTCATTCTGAAATCCAAATAAACTAGCAGGGGAACGGTGTAGGAAAATATATATACTGTTTTTCTAGGCATTGACAAATGTTGTTATCAGCAAATAATTCCCAGCATCACCCCAACTTATTTAGTATTAGTAGTTAGGGTTCTCACAAACATTCAGAAACATGAAATATAAAATAAATAATAATATTCATAATGTACATTATGTGCCTTGCAACCTGCATTTTATTTATTTAATTCTGCTTTAAGAAATTTACATGTGAAAGAGTATAATTTAACCTTTGAGTATAGTGATAATTCTTTTTTTTTTTTTCCTTGTGGGTTATACTCAGGGGTTTTTGGTTTTTTTTCAATTGGTTGGTGGATTTTTGTTTATTTGTTTGTTTGTTGTATCTGATTTGGTTTTTTTGGAGGGGTTGTTTATTTGTTTTATTTTTAATTTCTGAGCAAGATAAATAATTTAGGTAGATGTCAGATTTTATTTTCCTGGATTGAATCAAGTTGGTTTTAGTCTTGAAACTATATAACTGCATAAACAATACACAAATGATGCCATACTAAAGAATGTGAAGCATGCAGACTTGTCTAGTAGGCATCTCTGAAAAAACATATGTCCTAAAAGTCAGCTTGCCATC
This sequence comes from Setophaga petechia, assembly GCA_024362935.1. Lineage (NCBI taxonomy): Eukaryota > Metazoa > Chordata > Aves > Passeriformes > Parulidae > Setophaga > Setophaga petechia. Next base: position 20,242,678 of record JANCRA010000002.1, read on the forward strand.
ACTGGGGAAATGGTGACATGTCTGAGGCAGTGCTGCTGACATTGCATGAGGTTAATGAATGACAGTGCCAAAATGCCAGCACTTACCTTGTCACCGCCAAAGAGCTACAATTAAATTGCCCCTTAAAGAACTGACAAGTGACGAAAGGGGTTTCAGTGAAGGTCATGAGTATCTAAGATTTCTATTCCTTTGAGCACTGCTGTAATTTCTGATTTGCCACAAAGAAATCACAAGACAAATATCCTCTATAACCCAGCAGTCTTACCACAGAATTATTAAATTACTGAGGCACAGTTAGTATTAAACCTGCAATATTAAGACATATTGTATAGCACCACAAGTTTACACACTCAAACTGTTCTGTGTCCTAAGTCATATTTTTTCTTGACCAGCAATATCCATAAAAAGGGAAGAAAGCCCTCCAAAATGCATTAGACTTTTCTTTTTGAAAGAGCACAGAAGAGTTTTTTCTCATGAGAAAGACATGATTTGTATCGCCCATATGAAGGGAGGATGGGTACCATTTAACAAAGGTTTGTCTGTGCATCCACTGACAACAGAGGATGGAATGAATGTACCTCTTGTGCTGATATTAATATGAGCAAAATATTTCAGTCTTTTCTTCTTTCATTAATCAGGCAAAAATCCTATCAACAGAGGTCACAGAATCTGGTTTCCAGGGTTTAAATGGACACTTTCATATGAATCTCATTTTTTAAAGCCCACATTTTTCTGATAGCATGGCAAAGGTAAAACACATTCCTAAAATGTGAGTCAAACTCTATTTCCATATTTATATTTCAGTTAAATGAGTGAAAATGTTTAGAAAAATTTTATCAAGTGTACAAGTCCTTGTAATACTGTAAATTTATTTTATTAATTTGAGGGAAAGGTAGTTTTATTTATGATTTAGATATTATTTAGGAGAAAACTTTGGACATAATAGTATAAACTCAAAATGGAAAGACAGAAGAAATAAATATAGTATTAAAAAAAGTGGCAAGAGAAATATTTCTGTCTGAACTTTGAAAATAATCTATGTAGGGGTTTATAAAATGGAGGAAATTGGTTTTTTCCCTCTCACATTGCAGAGGTTACAGAAAACTGGTGTGTCCACACAAAGGCAGTGGGTGGAATGAGGAGGTGGAGAAAAGCCACTCCAGATGAGGGAGAGAATCAGGCAAGAAGGCAAAACCAGTTAAAAGAAAGGAGCTAATCCATGGCAAGCTCTGAAATGGGAAGTAAAGCTTTGTATCTTCCAGAGGTCCCCTGAGGAACACTGAGCATGGTGAGCCTAAATGATGAGTTTCCTGAACCTGAAGCACTCTGTCTCAAATGTATATAAACATACATTTATCCATTTTAGTGATAGTACTCTGAAATACTGGACACACTTTTGCCTGGTCTTGGGGCCCTGCAGAAGCCTTGAAATTAGAGACCATGGTCCTACTGCTATTGAGGGTCTAAGGTGGAAGCTGCACTATGACTTAATTCTCAATAAGATTTGCAATATTCTTTTATTCAGACTGGCCTGGTGTTTGCAGCATTTCTACATAAGTCAAAAGTCTCTCCTCACCATAATCCCAAATTCTTCTTTTTTTCTATTTTCATTTTCTCAGAGTCCTTAAATACTAAGCAGCTAAGAAGTTTCTCAATCAATGATTTCAATTTCAGACATCCCACTTTTGGAGAACTGGCCATTAATTTATAAAGCTGAGCTGTCGCAGCATCATGGAATAATTTAGGTTGGAAGAGATTTCTGGATGACATTTGGTTCCACATCCTGTTCAAAACAGGGAGTTATTGAGTTGCTGGAGCATGTCCAGAGAAGGGCAGCAGAGCTGGTGAAATGTCTAGGGAGTAAGTCATATGAGACACAGCTGAGAGAGCTGGGGTTGTTTAGCTTGGAGAAAATGGGAGCTCAGGGGAGACCTTATCCCTCTACAACTGCCTGAAAGGAGGCTGTAGTCAGGCAGGTGTCAGTCTCTTCTCCCAGGTAACCAGTGACAGGACAGTCCCTCAAATCATGCCAGGAGAGGTTCAGGTTGGACATCAGAAAGAATTTCTTCACTGAAAGGGTTGTCAACCTTTGGAGAGGGCTACCCAAGGAAATGGTGATATCACCATCCCTGGACATGGTTGAAAAAACCTACTCAATGTGACACTTAGTGCTATGGTTTAGTTCACAAGGTGGTGTTTGAGCAAATATTTGATGGACTGGAGGATATCGGAGGTCTTTTCCATCCTTACTGATTCCATAATTCTATGACTTTATTCCACAATTTCTCTTGGTAATTTATTCCAAGAGAATAATTAATAATTAATTGTCCTGAAGGGTTTTCTTTCCAATATTTAATTTTGATTTATTTTATTGAAGCTTATGTCCATTGTCCATTATTCTCTTGATGAGCACCTCTGAGAGGAGTCTGGGTCCAGCCTCTCTAGGCAGAGCCCTCTCTGAAGCACATATGCAGACATTGGCATCCACACAGTATTTGTGTTGAAACTCTTGGCAATCCAGAGTTGTGTAGTCCTGCAAACATACCACTAGGAGTCAATTTTGCCCTTGTAGATCCCCAACATTCATTTTGAATTCTGATCATCTCCAAGTTCTTTCACAGTATCAGAACAAGTCCCTCAACATCACTGCAAATATAGAGATGTAGGTGGAGGCTGCCTAGATCAGACACAAGAGGCTGCATCCCACAAGCAAGATAGGGAAATCTGGGTACTTTCAGAAAGCTGGTGGCTTGTGGCTTGCCCTGATAAATACTGACAGAGTTGACCCAGAAGTGAGCAAAATGACTCCTTCAAAGCTAACTAATATGAGCAATATCAACCATGACCTCTGCCATGCCCTCTGAGCCACTGCTACAAAGGGCAGGGATTCTGCCCTGATACCACAGCAGTATAAGACACAGGAATGTAAGAAATGATCCAGCTACTAAAAAATTGGAGGCTGTTTATCATGCCTAAAGCCAAGTAGCAGTTCAGTCTTTGCTTTCCAGTCAATCTGATTACCCCATTTACAATATGCTGTCAATCTTTCTGGGCCACCCTTGGAGTAAACTAGAACTTTGCTTTAGAGAATAATTTATTTCTTATGTCTCATATGTAGGAAAAGTGATACATATCTCCAAATTAGACTAACCTTAATTTCAGAATCTTGCTCATTAATTTGCAATAATGAGATGTAATGAATATTTATAGAAGATTTTATCTATACCTATTAACTTACCATAAAATGCCACTGATATCGCTGCATTTTGAGTTAATAGCACAAGGCAGAATTAAATGGAAAGCTGATAAAACTTCTCTTTGCAATGTGAGGCTTGGATATTATGTTTAAAGGGTAATATGTTCTGTAGAAATCAAGTTCAGTGTGTCTCTAAGTAGTTCACTGGCTACATTATTCAGAACTGAGTGACTCGTCAGATATAATCTTACTACTACTATGGGTCCTTATTTTTCCCTTGTATTTTAGGCATTAAAAAAAAAAAAAACCCAACACCTGTATTTCTGCACTTAGTCGAAACTGAATGTTCTCACTCATAATGATTATTGTGAGACTCTCAAAAATCTTTCACCTGGAAGAAAGATCAAAGGAAAAGCTGAGATTATAACTCATGGTTTTCACCATCGTCTTTGATGAAAGGCTTCAATCTCAGTCACCAATTGTTACATATCAACTGCATTAGACTAGTTTGGCAGATTTCACCCCTCTTTAGTTGTGGCTTTGTATACTATTTCCTTTTTTGTGTAGTTTCTAAAAGGAGGTGTGGTTGATTAGAAAGTTTCAACTTAATTTTGTTTTATGAAACAATAGTTGCAGAAAATTCTTTGATGTACTCAATTTGTCTCATGAATGAGTTCCAAATGTTAAAATGTGAATAGATGTAGACAGAAAAATGGTGACAAGAAAGAAAAAATATGATCATAACATCTTGGGGGTTTTTTGTTTGGTTTTTTTGGGGTTTTTTTTGGGGTTTTTTTTGGTTTTTTGGTTTTTTTTTTTGGTTTTTTTTGTTTTGTTTTTGTTTTTTGTTTGTTTGTTCATTTTTCCTATGATTTAGAGAGATTTTCTTTGGGATTTCTAGTGGTTGAAGACATGAAAGCAACTTCTGGTCTTCAAAGCTCACCAGCATTTTATATTTTGTAGTTGTACTTTTCACATAAGGAGGCAATTCTAGCTAAATCACTTAAGCTCACTAGATTAAACACTTTGTACATTACAAATACTTCTGAGTTTGAACACATTTGCAAAGCAATTCTGCATCAAAAATTGGTGTCTAACATGGTTTATTCCTGCTTGAACAAATACAATAATAATAATAATAATAATGGTCCTTTATTGTAATTCTAATTCAATGGTTTTGTCTCTTACTACAAAAATACATATTCTAATATGATGCTGGCCATCTCCTGCTTTTGTTACACTAGAAATTTCAGTCCTAAACAGGGGTCTTTGCCTTATTTTATTAATTCTCTATCTGATTAATTTTTTACTCTATTAGCTGTCAGTCAGTGCTAGCAGAAGAATTTAGGTTCCATTACACAGCATTCTGAGAAGGGAATCCTCAGCCTGTGAGAGCAAATGCCTTTCTCATGGGAGCTCTGGTTACAGAAGCCAGACAGAAGGACCTGAAAAGGGCCTCCTGGAGGCTGGGGCAGGAGAGGGGGGCAGTGAGTGATGGTTGGCTTTTTTCCACACAGTTTGCAAAATAAAATAGCCTAGAAATCATTTTTTCCGCATGGGCAGCTACACTCTGTCAGAATTTTGAAAAACACACTGTTTTTCTCTCTGAAGGCAAGGGAAATGTGAAAGTAGATGACAGCCAGATAGAAACATAGCTACTATCAGAGCATAAACAAATATACTTTTCCATCAAAAGTACCTATACTGAAGCTTCAGGTTCAGCTCAGCTTCTCAAACCTTTAGCAAAACTTTTCTGAATACTGATTTGGAATATAAATGTCTTCTCATATGTGCTGTATTTATGCCTCTTTGCTAACTACCAAAAGTTTTCACGATGTTTTGTTTTTGCTCACACAAAATATTAGGAGTAGGTCTACACCCATCTTTACCAGCAGACTTGAGTGACAGAATGTTGAAAATGAGGATCTCACTATTCATCCCTTGTCTTTTGCTCATGTCCTGTCTCACAAGTCTCATTTCTCAAACCAGAAAGCAAAAAAACCAAAAAAAGCATAATGACCAAGATAATCAATCATGCAATCAAGTGGCAAGCAGTCCATAGCTCACACATAAACAGCCAACATGGAAACACAGGGAAATTCAATGTCTGGTTACCATGACTCAATTTTGTTAAAATAAAAATTGTATTACCCTTCTTCTTCCTTTCTACAGCATCCTGTAATACTGAAGTTCTTGTAATAAATCCTGACTTAATGCAATCTTTTCCTGCCACACTTCAGTTTTCTTGTACAACTCATGGACATAATTTCTGGTGATGATAGAAAACCAGTTTAAAACAGCTCCACCTAGGTTTGGAGGGTAAAGATAATCAAGGTTGTGTCTCATTAGACAGAAATGCAGCAGAAGATGCCCTTACATGTCAGGGCTATAGCAGCTGTTTGATTAGAGGTGTGTGGCTGACACTGTGGTGAACTGGTACTAGGGAAAGGACTTTGTCTTAGATCCTGATTTATTTCTGACTCTGGTAGTGCCCAAAATGATGCACACTGGAATGCTGAAACAGCAATATTTGTTTCAAGTGGAGACATAAATTATTTCAAATTAACAAGAAGGTTTGTGGGGTTTTTAACCATCTTTGAGTGGTATGTTGTATGCTCTATAGAAAATAGTGCAGAGATTGGGGAAGCTTAAAGGGAGGATGAAAACATCAGCATTAAAAGTAAACACTTATCAAACCCTTGGAAACTGACTGGGAGAAGCAGAAAGTTCCATGGCTGAAAGAGCATTTGGATTAATGAATAAACAGTACACACTGAATTTTGCTGCATTCAGAAAATAAAGTTTATTGAATTCCTGAAAGCAAATAATGGTATGTTCAAGCTACCTTAACCCAATCCACAATCAATTTCTCTTCCTAATGACACTAAAATTGTTACTCAGGACAAAACATCATAATGATACTATAATGAAATACTGAGCTCTGTTATGAATGAAACACTCCTTGCCACCCCCCCAAAAAAAAAAGCAGCAAAAAACCCCACAAAACAAATTAACCTAGCAAGCAAAAACAACAACCAACCAACAAAAAACCAACCAACCAACCAAACAAAAAACCAAAACAAAAAAAACCCACCAACCCAAACCATAAAAAAATAAAAGCAGTGTTGAGATGAAACACATGTACTAAATGAAATAACATCTCTGTAATAATACTTTATGTTAGACTGATGTGCTTGGGCCTACCCTTCAAAATTGAATATCTTGAGCAATGCACTTCTTGAGTAATTTCATGCATTTTCTCAGCTAATCTCCCATCACCAATACCAAGCTTGTCATATTGATTTTAAAGGGGAGGCAAAAAAAATGGCAAGGTAGTTTGCCTTTATCAATCCTGAACACGGTTGCCAGGCAACTTTATGACCTGACTTGGGATGGATTGTTACAGTGACCTGACTGAATGCCCCCAAAGCACCCAAGAATTTGTGAAGAAAATATAGTAAAGTGGAATTACTTCTGCAATAATAAGTATTAAATTTTCTGTTTGCCTCTATAAAGAAAAATATATACAAGGTCTTATTGTTACATAAAGGAAATAATAGTCTTAGTGTCAATGAAAATCTGATTATATAAAAGAGAAAGAATCAGCTATTCGAGCCTGAAAACTCTTTGACTTGACATAGTTTCAATTTAGTGTATTAATATTGACCTCTATAATTAATTTAGTATAACCTTCTTTTTACAAATATAGACTGTTTCTTAGATTTACAAATATTTCTTACACATACTATTCCAGAAGACTGGCTGGGAAAGATGTGTGCAGACTTAGGTAAGAAGTTTTAAAGAATATTTTTGAAGTGCTGACTTATTTGACATTATTTTTCTTAATTTTCCTGCATGTAACACTTTCTGTTTTCAGACTGGCACTCTAAATTAGTTACTCCAGGTATATAAAACCACTACTAATTTTTTTTTTTTTTTGTCATAGTCAGGAGCCTGCTTTCAATCAAATTTTAACTTTGCCAAAAACTAAAAAAACTGATAATAGGTGAAAACAGGTTATTTTTTCCCAAAACATCTGCTGAAATAGAAGGGAGGTCCACCTAAATATGAAGAAGAACTTTACTGTGTGGGTGACTGAGCACTGGAACATATTACCCAGAGGTGTTGTGGAGTCTCCCTCGCTGAAGATATTCCAGAGCTGTCTGGACACAATCCTGTGCCATGTGCTCCAGGATGGCCCTGCTGGAGCAGGGAATTTGGACAATATGACCCACTGTTGTTCCTTGCAACATGACTCATTCTGGGATTCTGTGAAATGATCCAACCATTGTCTCATTTGCCTATCATGTCAACAGTTCTTGAATTTCTGTTTGTACCAAGTGCAAACAGAAGGAAGGCACTCAGCCTTGTTTCTAATAACTTCTTGTTCTGAGGTACTTGATGATTTCTTAGTTTTCACTAAGTCATGAGAAGGCAATTCTTGAAATTGTATTTCAGTGTGAAGGGTACTGCACTCTTTGTATTGACAGAGATGTTTCTTGCCAAGAGACACATATAACAGTTGAAAATATAGAAGGGCTTGTGAATTATTTGAAGGGTATACTTTGCAATTCCATTAATTTATAGAGGCATTGATAAAGTTATGGTTAGTTTGTGAAACAAAACACTTTTAGAAAAGCACATTGAAGGATGCAAAATATACCAATCTTAAACTTGGTTAGAAATTGCCATATAAGAGCATTTCAGACTGCAGATTCCCCTGAGCAACTTTGACATGAGTTTTTTACAGTCAGAAATTTATGAAAAATGGTCTTCTACAGAAAGACATATGGAGCTCAGAATGATAATTCTTCAAATGACACAAAACCAATATATGGAAATGCACATCCTGAGGAAAAGGCCCCAGACTCTGAAATTAGGTGAAAGTATCATAATGGGCTGTATTACTTTGCAGTAATTCTTATTTCAGATGTTAGCAGGCACTGGAAAACCGTGCTTGAACTTGAGGTGATTCTTCTCTAGGCAAGACCAGTGGATAATGTTCTATGAATTTATGGATGAGACACTAGTCTTAGGAATGACAAAATTTCTGCCAATGGAAAATAATGTGAATGGGATGATATGCTGATTAGGTGCCACTAGATCTCAATAAAACTTAGTGGATTTTGTTTCATTTTGGATTTCTTCAGAGCAAAACAGATTAAGATGAAGACTTAGATTAAGCAATTCAGTTGAGGGTGAAGAGGTTTTATGTAAGAATTGTAACAAAGAATTGTTTAGGGTAGGCCTCAGTGGACTGTACTGAAAAGGAGCTCTATCAGAAAAGAGACATATCCCACAAAGAAGGATTCTGGGGTCAATACTTATTAATGTTGCAGTAGTGACTAAAACAAAGCTACAGGGAAGCAGCACTTGTTGAAGGAGAGACTGTAGCCAAAATAATGGGATGCTCTTTTGTTTGGTACAATCTGATGGGCCATCCTAACAAACAGAGATTGACCACCTTGTGAGCCAGTGCAAGGGAAATGTGGTAAAATCTTCCAAGGGAAAAAGGGAAGTCAAAATTTTGCAGACCAAGTGCAAGAACAAATTCCATTTCTAATACAGAAAAAGAGAAAAATGAAATTTAATCAAACAAAACAATCAAACAAAAAGCAAAGATTATAAAATTGGTCATGGAGATTCAGAAATTTCATAATCATAACATATCCAAAATTTTCAGAACTTCTTAAAAATAGTGCTGGGGACCTAAATAAGTTCAAGGTGAAGATTGCTGTGTGTGTAAATGACACACTTAAGGGAATTTGATGTGCAAAATAAAATCTTAAAGATGAGACTTTTTGATATTCTTTAAAAGAAGTTTGAAAGAATGTAATAAACACTCATAATCATATATTTATCCTGAAAAAATATTTTGTCATATTTTTGAAATACTATATACTTTAGATCACATGTAAGAAAGTGAAGAAAAATTAGGGAAATAATATTTTTCCCTCTCCCCATCAGCTGGTTTCCTTTCTCAGATACAGTGAGAATTATTCACAAGACTTTAGCTGTGTGGAGTGCTCTGAAGTGCATCATAATCCTGAGAAACTCACATTTAGCTGGTGTGTCCTTCAGGTGCTCAGTGTTGATATAATTGCCAGATGCTGGAGCAGGATGTTATTTTCCCAAGGTCAGAGTCTTAAGAACCACTTTTTTTCCTCACTACCATGGCTGTAGTTCATGTTTTCAATCATATGTGATGTTCTTCAGTGGTGTACTGAGAATTTTGAACTTTTGTTTTGAGTACATAAGTTTGTTAATGTGGTGAATGTTATTTGTTGTGCAAAGGAAGGCAGAAAATGGAAGTTCATTGTACAGAGACGTACATAACAATGATCTGAACTATGTTGTTTAAATAGATTTTTTTTAAGGCACTTCATTTGTATTACTGGATGGGCATGAGTGGAGACAGGGTTATTATCACTGTGCAAATGACTGAACACTGGAACACATTACCCAGAGTGGCTGTGGAGTCTCCCTGCCTAGAGATATTCAAGAATGGTCTGGATGCAATCCTGTACAATGTGCTCTGGGATAAATCTATTTAAGCAGGGAGGAGACGCCTTACCCATTCTGTGATTCTGTGATTATCAAGTTGGGCGTCATTCATCAAGAAATAAAAGTCTGTATAAAGAGTAGTTTCCTAGAGTAGTTATTCCTCAACCTATTAAAAGCCTGAAAGATTTTTAGTACTTTAATCTACAGATTTCCTTTTTCAAATTTTGTCTGTGTGAAGGAGTAGAAATCATAAAGGTCAACCAAATAATTTCAGGTTGTTTGCAGAAATTATTTCTTTTCATGATTCCTGTGGAGTGTTCAATAACAACCTGGCATTTGCTTAACAAGACAACATCTTTTCTGTTCACAGGTCTTTTCTCAGAAATTAACAGCCTACAAAAGATAATGAGCTCCGTGAATCTTATTAAAGCAAGTTACAGCTGACTGACAAGTAAATACATGGCTGTCATGTAATGTAATCATGGTGTTATAATTCAATTAACTATTGATTTTAGTAACCCATACTACATTCTAACTGCTGCAGAAAAAAAACATTCAATATTTGTAGAATTTGATGATTAATATAAATGATACCAGTCCCAGATATTATTGACTTCAGATATTATAGAAATGTATGTATTTTGTGTTTAATAGGAGTGTTGTTTGTTTTCACGTACTACTATTCATGTATTAGCTATGAGCTATACTGAAGTTTCTTCTACTCAATCAAACTGATTATACTTGGAAATAAAGTGGGCTCTATTTTCTGTTTATTTAACACCTGTGTAGATCTGATGCTTTATCATTTGGCACTTGTGCAGTCATTTATACTTATGCAAAATGAATGTAAAACAGGCATGAAGCCTTATTTTCCAGACTGTTGATTTATCTACCCCTTTGGACTATCGTAGATGACTGCACAAATGGCAAAGTGTGTTACTCTCAGGCATGAAGAAAGAGTCATGAGTCCAATTGCAAAGGTTAGGCTGAATTGACAGATGCACTACTACTTAAATGGGTCTCAGGCCACTCTAATAGTTCTTTTCCACCAGGGTCTTGGGAAGGTGAAGGTGAGAGAGAATTTCACCCGTTTTCTCAGCTATGGCTTCTTTAATTTCTCATTGAAGGCAGTGGTCAAGCAGTCAGACTGGTGGAGCCATTGGTGCTTTGCTCTCCCCAGCCTGTGGCTTTTTTAACAGGGAGAAGCATAGGGAGGTAGATGAAGCTGTGTTTAGTTTTTTCCATCAGAGTTAGACAGTCTGAGGAGGGAAATAAAGAAACAGCTAGGCCACCTTAGTTACACCCTGACCCAGCATTTTAAAAGAAAGCAATAGCTGTTGCGTATTTTATGATGATTCTTGATCTACTATTATTAAACTGCATATTTTCAAAAGTATCTACTATAACAACTACTTCAGACAATAATCAATAAAATTTCTTTACTGACTTTCCTAATTATTTTTAGGCAGGAGAAGTGAGTTGAGAATGCAGTCATAAGAAAGCATAAATGTTGGCTACCAGTTATTTTCATTTGATTAGATGAACCCACTCTATTTAAAGCAAAAAAGTCTGGTCTGCAGATAGGTCTTCAAGAACCACATCATTTTGAACTTGTGTGCCAAAAGTTAAACTTCAGATTTAGGTGCTTAATTACTCCTTTTTGGGCGTGGTCCATCAGCTGTTTATTGCACCAATGAGTGCAGTCACCAGAGCTCTCCCACCACAGTCTTCCTGGCTGCCAGAGTTTGTGCTGTGCCAGGGGCAAAAGACTTCAGATCCACTTCCTATGCTGCAAAGGATATACTTAAAGTTACCAATTCCTTTCTTGACTTACTTGGATTTTAGCTCATTCTGCATTCAACATAACCGTACGTATTTTACTTTAGAATGTACATTTCTTGTAGTATGAAAATCTACCATATCCTGTACTGTGAAGCTGGTTACACCAGAAGCTTCAAAACCTCAGGTTTTGAATTCAAGGCAAGAGCCTTTTATCACTATACCACACAATTTACATGTGCAGAATAGTATATTAAAATGACTTACTAAAAAGAAAAGCCATTGCAGAGAATTACTTTTTAATGTCATTGTTTACCTCATTTCTTGTTCCAATGTGGCTCAAGTCCAGGCAATTTTCTTTGTCATTGGCACTGCCACAAGACACAGGCGGTAAGTTGGATGCAATAAGCAGTCTGCCTACTTTTGGGAAAGTAATACATTGTCTCATTCTCACAAATGGCCAGCTATCACCAGCCCCTGTATATGACCATTTTAATATATTGGCATTGTGGCTGAAGAATGATTCTCATACATAGTCTTAACAGATGCAGTTCTTCACCATGACTCAATTTTGCTTTTTTCTGAATTCTTTTCTAAGGGACATATCCCTGTAACAGATGAAGGCAGTGCAGGTAGGGAAGCCCTCTACAGCTTTCATCTTGCTAGTGTGACTGGCACTGAAGAATTGGTGGCAGGGGTATCTGTTATGCCCCATAAAATTCCTCATGGGATGCCTGCTAAGCATGTTGACAGATTGCCAGCCCATGAAGTCATTTTGCTGCAAGTTTGTTCCCTAAGATACATATATAAAAGCAGGTAGGACATGTCTGTAGCTTTTACTGGTTTACTGCAAGTTGCTCATAGAGCATTTCATTGATACTGTCTGTGGAGGGTGTCATTCTTTGATGGAAAAAAGTGAGTAAGAAAAGGACACATTTTGCCATTCACAAGTTGACATGTTTTCTTTATTTCTGTTTTTTCAGATTTTTGAGTAATAAAATATATACATTTTCATTGAATTGTTTATTTTATTCGATGTATCACTCCAACTGCAAAAAGTAAAATAACACAATAGGGTACAAATAAATACAAAAGATTCTTTTAAGAATAGTAGAGAAATATACAGAAATATCCTTCCACCTACTGTGATGGCCCTACAGCATTGTCAACCTGCAGTTAGTCAAAGCCAATGCTATTACACAGATAGTCAAACCTTGTTGAAAGCAAATTCTATTTAAGGTTTTAATTATGACACAAAATCATTATAATTCTAGTAAAAATCTCTGTTGAAATAAAGCTCTCTAATTCTTTATATACTTTGCTTTTATGTGTCCCTGAGTTGATCAATAAACTAAAAATCACACTGCTGGTTGCTGAAAACTGTAGTCTCAAAGATGGCCAAGCATGGCAACAGCCCTCACTCAGCAAATCACCTGAAGTCTGCTGCTTCAGTTACTACCCAGGCTCTCAGTGCAACCTGGCTACTTCCAAAGAGGATCTCCACATCCCAGTTCACTGAAATGGGACCTGGGTTAATCAGGAATTGAGAAGTAATGGAGTAAAGTTTATATTGACAGGCAAGACATGCTTATAGCCAAGGCAGCAAGATGAGCAGGCAGCCCTATGGCTTTGAACCCTATGGACTTGACCTGTTTTCAGACAGCTTCAAGCCTGTGAACTTGGATTTCCCTACACTGGAAAAGCAGGCTGTGTGCTTTTTCAGGCTGTGTGCACTCCAGCACATCTCTGTATGGGGACATTCAGGGTCAGGACTGCATTGTCCAGGACACAACACAATTTTGTACACAGAGCACAGGTTCTGGAAGCATGATTGTAGGAGACACCTGAGGCATTCCTGTGCTCTTGTGTAAATTCACCTAAATTTTAATAGGATGATGTTTAACATCCTTAACTAAGACTAAAGAATGGAGACATGAAGATTCAATAAATACAAAAAATACTAGCCAAAAAAAGGAAAAAAAAGAAAAAAGAAGAGGGGAGGATGCGTTTTTTTGTTTCTCTAACACAAAAGTAACCTCCAAATTTACATGTCTTCCAAGGCAGTTTTTATTTGAAGGAGAATCACCTCAAACCTTTTGGCACAGGTGAATTCTGTCAGACCATGATTAAACTAAACCTGATAAATCTGCTATTTCAGTAGAATGTCCCAAGAGGGACCACATTTTGTATGTGATGGCCCTGCAAAACTTGTCCTTCAGCAACATGTGGCACAGCCATGCAAAAGATGTGGCCACATGTTGGGATGCCACTTGGTGGGGATGGGGTCCCTGCAAGGAAATATTGCTGCTCCCCACATCACTCATTCTGGGCAAGTGTTCTTCTCTAGGTAAAGGTCCTGGCTATAATGATTCACTGTTTCTTCTCACAAGAAACACTGTCAAGGTACCATGGTATTTTGTGAGTTATTAGGTTCTGCTGCTTGGGAAAGAAAGAGGTCAAGATTTGAATCCTAGTAATTAGAGCTAAACAACTTCTTGCTTGAATGTGCCCTGTTGTGGGCATACTATTCCAAAGAGCCTAAGAAACTGAGAGAGCAGCCCCAGGCAATGCTGCAAGGGGCACATGTCTTATTGCAGAGATTTAAAAAAAAAAGCTGACAAGCAGACTTGCCTAAATTGGTTGGATTGGTGCTTGTTCAGAGTTGTCACTAATTCAATGCAGATTGTCTGTGTAATATGAGTGCTTAATTTCAAAAGAAACAGGGTGGAAAAAGTGTGTGCAATCCTCAGGAGATTGTGATTGCAAAAGGCATGGTTGGAGCTGATTATCCTGTTTACCCTGTCAGTTTTCACAGACAGGCAATCTTGTGCATTTTCTCAAGCAGATTCTGAAGAAAGCTTAGGAAGAAAATCAAATCCAGTTTCAATTACATTTTTTACCTGCCCTTTTGTTTTAATCAGAGAAAATGCTTTAACTAGAGATTTCTTATCAGACATGGGAAGAAATGGCTAATTTTTGGGACTCTTGTTGTAGCAGATCAGTAAATCCTGAACTTATTCCCTCACCTTTGCTTATAAGGAGTGAAATTTGTTAATTGCTGGTAATAGTGCAAAACTTACCTGCTTTTTCTTTCAAGTATTTTGTTCTGGACCACAAGGTGACTAATTTTTTTCAATGTATTTTAAGTTGCTTACATAATTTTCATTACTTACAAGGTCTTTTTTCCTTGTAAGTAATGAAAAACTCTTCCTTTCCAAGAGTTTTTTAGTTAATGACAGGAACAGAAGTCTTGCTTTCTAAATGGTTGCTTGTGCTCCCATGATTAGAAGTCACAGCCGGGTTTCTTTGCTGGACAGTCCCATGTTCTCTTCTCTAGTCTCAGATGTTTCCACGAGCATACCTGTATTATTGGTTCTTTAACTGAACAAGGGTTTCTCTTTTCTTATTTTTATATCTGTATGTCTTTCTCCTGAGGATAAGAGCATCTCAAATGCAAGAAATCTTGAGTTTTGAATTTGGTTTAACCTATCACATGATTCCAGAGATCCAAAGATGTTGTAGGGAGACCTGCATCACCTCTGAGGGATTCTCACAATTTGATCTGATCTTCCTGAGGATACATAGGAAAATTTTAGGAATACAATATGTATGGCCCTTAAGTGTGCTGGATTGGGCTGGGGTAGAATTAATTTTTGTCATGGTGGGTGATATGAAGCTATGTTTTGGATTTTTGCTTTGGAACACAGGGATGATAATATTTTGGATTCATGCTTTGGAACCCAGGGCTGATCATATAGAGGTGTTCCCATTATTGCTGAGCATAGTTTACAATGGGCCAGGGCTTTTGATGTTTTTCATTCTGCTGTGCTGGTGAGGACGGTTGGGAAGAGATACAGCTGAGAGAGGTGACCCTGATGACCAAAGGAACATTCCAGACCATGGAACATCATGCTCATCATTTGTAAAATGAAGGGAACAAGGAGGAAGGGGGGACATGCAGAGTGATGGTGTTTGTCTTTCCAAGTCACTGTTACATGTGATGGGGCCCTGCTCTCCTGGAGATGGCTGAACACCTGCCTGACCTTGGGAGGCAGTGAATTCATTCCTTGTTTTGCTTTGCTTACTTGGGTGGCTTTTGTTTTCTCTGATGAAATGTTTTCATATTAACACACAAGTCCTCTACCTTTTACCCTTCCAATTCTCTCCCTGATCCTACTGATTGGGGAGTGAGCTAATGCTTATGTGGTACTTGGCTGCTGGCTAGGGTTAAACCATGACATTAGGATGGGTAAAAAATTATGTTCATTTTTCATTCTATTTATAATTGGTAAATAGTGGTAGAGAAATTACATCAGTAGGGTACACATCACCAAATGTCAGACATTAAAGGTTTAGATGTCAGGTCTAAGCTATTTTAATAAGTTTCTACTCTAAGTTACAGAGATGGGTACCTTCTGACAGCAGTTTTTACCTCCTCTCAGGATGCTTCTTTCATTCTCTCAGCGCATCTCACTGTGCCCTAGGAATTAAAACTTTGCATTAAACAAAACACAAATGAAGAATTTGGAATGATAGAAAGAAGCCATCAGGAAGATCCAGCAGACCAAAGAATCAAGCCTGTTAGCTAGGAGATTTTTAGGCATTTCACAAAAGCAAAAGAGAATGGCAGAATAAGCACAAAACCAGTAGGCTAAAGAACACCCACTTCTGATTACAGTAGACTGTTCTGGCACAGTAAAAAGGATTGGTAGATGGCATAAATAAAATCTAGTCCCACAGGAAGGATGTTTTATCCCTGTTTGTTTCAGATTTCTTACAACTCAAATGGGAGCACACTAAAACTGGAAACTTGGAAAGATGAGTGTTTTTAATGACAGTTTATTTTATGTACTTGTTACAGGTTAAGGAAAAGGATTTTTTTCCAAACAAATTAGTCCAAGAAAATTTTGATGCCTTGAACTGATAGTTTAGTACAAATTGGCAGATACTGAATTCTTGTTGCCTGTGTAATGTACACGCACACTTTCAGAATTATATTTACTTAAGTATAAAAAAATATCCTTTCTAGAAATAACATTGTTATGCAAATAGTGCTATGCCAAAGTTTTCAAAATAACGATGCAATAAATTGTTTGAGTTATTTATGTCAGTGATAATATTTGGGAAATCTCTCATCTCTGAGCAAAGAAGCTTGGGGCTACATATCTAGCATGGACACACTTATGGCACAATGGGGGGAAACCCACATGAGCACCTTGGAGGGAACTCCAAAATTTTGATTTGCAGATGCATGTTTCCGCCAAGATCCCCCAGTGTGGTCTGCCTCCTAGAGAACTGGATTATAGGATTATTTTTGTGCCTCTGAAAGTGACATAAAGCCACTTTCATTGTATGGAAATGCCTAGCTTGAGTATAACCAACATGCAAGCATTGTCAGCTAGTTGGTAGGAACAACTGCAGCTATGGAAGAACCATCAGTTCTTTCTACTGTCTAGGGGCTGCAGGGAAGGTTGCTTTTCACTCTGGGTCATTTTGTTGGTCTCTGCAATTATGACTGGTAAAAGAAACAGAGGGAAGTGGTTGCACTCAAGCTCTCCTAGAACAGACATTTCCAAGTTCTGGAGGCAGGACCCCACCTGGTCTGTTGTACCAGATGATGTAGCATTAAGAGCACGGATGTGGAATAAAGTAGTTCCAAAAGATCATTTTGCAAGCCATTTTATAAGAGATGGGGAACTATGTGTAACTCATAATGCTCACTTCTTTAATAGGTCACAGAGGAAGAAAGGAACAGACAAAATCCAGTCAGGAATGCATGCATGCATGCTGAAATACCACTTCATCTGTAATTACAACTTAGTGTATCATACAGGTTTGAGAGAAGTATGTTTTCTAAATTCTGATTGCAAAGCTACTTTGGGCTTTTAAAAGCAATAAGGACAAAGACACACATTCTGGTTCACAGCTAGCTAGCTTAAGGATGTGCCAAACACCTTCTGATCATCCTTTCCAGGACAAAGCAAATTCTGACCATCTACAAATGTGTACCTCTAGATATTTCAGGAAATTAAGAGTAAAAGAGAAAAATGCAACTGGTTTTGGAGTTCAGACTTCTCAGGCTTCAAATGGCTGTACCTCATGTTAGGATTTTCATACATCTCCTTTCCATTTTAGGTATCAATGTCTTCTCTGGTTTAAATTCTTAATTGTCCCAGCATCTTCGTTTGAGATCTGATACACTCAACCAAATTATTTTAAGTTATATACCTGTATTGATCAACAAACTGTACTAGGCAGTTTTGCTAAATAAGCTGCATAGTTTCCTATGAAATATTCTTGTGTGGAATATATCTGTGCTGCACATCTAATTAGAAATGCCCAGACTAGCAGTTTGTTCAGTTTTGTTCAGTATCCTCAAAAGGTACAGAAGATGCTGACATATGATGTTCAAATACTTTCCCATAGGCAGAGGATGGCAGTCATCTCAGTATTCCCAGTATGGCATACATTTACAATTCCCTTACATCATTCCTCCAAAGGTTCCACACAGCACTGCTGACAGGTAGCGAGGCTCTTTGAATATGATCTTTTGCATTTCAGTATTTTCACTGCTTTCTAATAACCAAAAATGCGGGATAGCAAGTAGAGGGAATTTTTAATCACATTCCAAAACATTCAGTAAATAATCTTGTCAGAAACTTCAGCCTGCAACTGCAGATGCCTTCAATTTTTCTGATCACCTGGGGTTTCAGACACAAGTGTAACTTAGGTTTCCTCAATTGAGAACAAAAATACTTAGCAGTCTTGTGACTCTTTTTTGTTACTATAATGTCATCAGGTTTTTCAGAGCCTCCTTTTTTTCACTATGCTTTTCAATTAAATAAGAAGGGACAATAATTTGGATCTTTCAGAAACCTGTAAGATTAAGAAGACAACCAAAGTGGGCCAGCTGGTGTGAAAGAGTTCACACACACTTTACACTCTGATATGTAATCACAAAAGGTTCAGGACCTCTGTAAATACAGCCTGATTCATCCATGATACTGCTTTATCTATGGCCCACGCACCCAGCATAGCTGTCTGCTGCTTTGGTCTTCATCTGACCATTTTGGACAGTTTTGGTGGGACTACTGAAGCCATGCCTATTTCAACCCTTTTTCTTGCACACCTGAAATGGTACGAAACAGATAAAATAAAAAAGCAGAGGAAATTAGAGCTGGCCTTTCCAGCCCAGTAACTCAGATATTTGTTCATGCAGAGGTCCAGGCTCCCAATGAGGTCTGCCCTCAAAGGGAGCGGGGAGTCTGGAGGCACTATCTCACAGCCAAACAAGATATTGCCTTTTTGGCACTTAGTGGAAAGTGGTGAGGTACATCATGCCTCTGTGAGAGACAGACTTTCACTAGCTTCCTGCGGTTTTAGTAATGCAGTTCTTTCCCAAATAAATGTTGTGGTGCTTGAGCTGCTTTTTCTTTCAAAATAACTTGTCATACCATGTTTTCATTGCATAGTCTTCCTCTTTAGCAATGAACATTGTTGTCCTTGAAGGCACATGCAATCCATAAACTAAAGATTTTTGAGAGAAGCATTACTGAAAAATCATCTCCCATCTTCAGATGCTGTAATGTAATAAAATCTAGTATGAATCTGGACTTTTTAAGATGCTACAATGTTATCAAACACTTCAGAAGGCTTGATAGGGTCTGAAACATGTTTATCTGTCTGGCAAGTGTCTGAAGCTCTCCAGAACTGTAAGATTCAGTCCAAACAATCCCATTATCTGAAACCTGATCTTTTCTAAGGAAAAAAATAATTTACAATCATTTCCTAAAACGGAAGAAAAAGTAAGGGCGAATATATTGTCTTCCAAGAGCAATCTAGATATTGCTGGTGTCCTGGACAGTGCAGTCCAAAGGAACACTGAACTCTATTACTGAAGAGATGTGTATCTTTTAATTGTCTAAAGCAGTTTATGTGCAGTTTAATAGGATCAGTATTAGCAGCATTAGCACTGGTACTTAAATGGGAGCTCTGATCCAGCCTTAAGCTCTGTGAGTCCTGAAGACAATACTTATTACAGCAACATAAGTACCATCTTCAATGCCATTAAAATTAAATACAAGTACGCATCAATTTCAGTGTCAGGAGACACACTGTAAAGATCAACAATAATTCTAGCTGCAGATCTCTCTGGAAGCCCATAAAGCTTGAATACCACAGTATGAGCTATAGAGAATTTAGAGCTGTTTGAATAGTACTTACAAATATAGAATGCTGTTATTTTGTCTTTTACTTTTATAGAGTATTCCTGCAATTTAGCAATTTGTGATGGTGGAGTGAATCTCATCATTGTACACAAATGAAAATATTTGAAAAGTCGTTTAACACTGTTATTTGTGATCTGAACCCAGGTCCCTCATATATCTCTGTGTCATATGAATGTTTTCAAATCAGTTGTGAAATTGTGCAGTTCTGTGAATACTGAAAAATTCAGAACAGGTGAAGATGAACTGCAATGCTAACATGAATGAAGAGTGAGATTAACTGGGAGGTCCTAGCTATTTTGTACCACTCCAGTGGTGCAAGGAAACAGTAAGTCAGTGCTGTCTGTTGTGCTGTGACTGATCAATAACTGCTTTATGGCTTCAGGCTATCACAAAGTAGATGAAGACTATTCATGAATTTGGCTGAAAACATTTAAAATTATACTCTCTTGCCTTCAACCAGTTTGAAGAAAATATATTAACAACACCCACAATATAATAAAACTTACATTTTCCAGTTCTGAACCAATAATTCTTTTATTAAAAGGTCTGGCAAGAGTTCTTACCTAAAACTGGTACTCAAAGTGTTCACTTAGGCTCATTAAGGGACTAATGCTGTGGGAGAATGAGTTGCTGCAAGTCAGCTGGTTTGCAGGAGGTGCCTGTGCTCTGTCTTATTGTAAACACTTCTGAATCTGAGCCCTCAAATCTTTCATTAAAAAGTTAACATCATTCAGGGCCTTCCAGGCATTGTTCCTGCAATTCTTGCAACAGGGCCTCCAGCACAGATCCATCCCCAGCAGAGGATCTCTGGATGAGCCCATCATTCTACCCTCCTTCTTTTCTTAAGAGCAACATTTCTTCTTTTGCTGGGGAATGTAAACAGATAGACCTGGTCCTGACAGCATTTACATTTTCAATTCCCTAATTGTGTGTCCTTTTGCATCTTTTATTGTTGATTTAGATGCAAGATGAATTCCTAAGAAGGTTATGTTTGCACAAGGTCACTAATTCAGCTGTACTTCAGCTTTTCAGGTCGGGCTTCTCAGAAAGGAACATCTTCACTGAGTGAAATGGACTTTAACCGTATGTGCTTCTAAAGAGCATCAGTAGCAAAGCTCATTAGGGCACAGAAATAAAGGAAAGTTAAACCTGTGGGTTAGGAAAGACTCTGGAAGATCTGTGGATAGTAGTGAGGATCTTGGTGAACTTAGGAATGATATTACCAGAACAGGAAGATGGGATGCCCCAGATTTGAAGCAGGAGAGCAGAGTGTTTTTGACAAAGGTGTAAGTCACTGGGGTGGTTGTTATTTTAGAGTGGACCCATAAGGTGAAGCATAGCAGATTTGGAATGGGAAATGTTTCAGAAGGTAAGATAATGATTAGGAGATCTTTCAAAGAAAAATGAAAAATTTAGTGCAGAGACTTCATAGAGGAAAAGACAGAGCCTGGGGACACTAGCAGAGGACCGGAGAGCTTAGCTCTGGCTAAGTGACTTTATTTTTCAGGCCACCTATGAATAAGAAACAGAAAGGTTCTGCATTTCCAGCAACTTGCCATCGCTATGTTGTGAACAATGTATCAGTTTTAAGCTGGAGACATACTCATTGACTGTTTCCAGTTGAGTGATTTGCTACACTTCCACCACAATGTAATCCTGTAATTCAGCTCAGAAAGCAAAAAACACAACACAAATGTCTTTGATATTGGTTCCAAGGAAGTGTTTAGATGAGGAAGGACCCCTAATGTAGTCAGGGTTAACTCAGATAGTCAGATTTGTCATTGTTCAGTAAGGAATTGAAAGGAGTTGGTGGCAAATCCAGTTGTAATTCAGAACAGCTTTGCCCAAAAGTACTCCTTAATACTGTCTGCACTGTTTGTTTTGTCAAGGGTATGTTTTTTCAAGTATCTCCAACCACCTGAATGGTGGTTGTAGTCAAGGGGAGGGTTGGGCTCTTTCACCAGGTACTGACAGAACAAGAGTGTCCTCCACAGTCTTAGGCTGTGCCAAGGGAAATATAGGTTGGATATTAGGAAAAAGTTTTTAATGGAAAGAGTCGTAAAGTTCTGGAATGGCCTGCCCGGGGAGGTGGTAGAGTCACCATCCCTGGATGTGTTTAACAAAGACTGGATGTGGCACTCAGTGCCAGGGTTTAGTTGAGGTGTTAGAGCATGGCCTGGACTTGATGATCTTTAAGGTCTCTTCCAACCTGGTCATTCTGTGAATTCTGTGAATCTTTTGTTTATTTGTCTTTGAACTGTTAGTAACCAGTATTGTTACTAATGAGAAGACAGGAAAATACCTCAAAGGCCCCAGGTGGGCTGGAAAGCTGAAGATGGAAGGTTCTTCTTTCATGCGTCTTATAAATTTCTTTGTGCTGCAATAGGACTTGCTTGGCTCTTTGTCATAGCCAGGACATTCCAGCACTAAGACAGTGTCAGGAGATCTCTGCAGGTGCTTTCTGCAGACAAACAGATCACCTCTACCACCAGCCTGGATTCTGAGAGGATTCAGAGTACTTATCATGCATGATGTGAGAAAAAAATCCCTTGCCTACAGAGAAGACTTTGGCAAATTCCTTCTCAAGGAGAGTCCACTAACCAAAGTGAGCTAGTTGTTTTCATGGATAGCCTTCTATCATATTAAAAGTGGTGATTGGGGAATTAACCTTTTACACATGCAAATATGACAAATGTCAGTAAGATCAATGTGTAAATAAGCAGTATTTATTTATCTCTTTTCCATCAACCCATTAATTCACCCTTTATATATATATATTAATGAAACATCAATGCATGTATCAACAAAGAGTAAAACCCCAGTGAAGTTTTCTAAGACAGTAGCATTCTTGGACTAAGGATTACTGAAATAACTTCTTAAGTAACAGTCTCCAAACTACCCCACAAAGCTACATCCTTCTGGAGTTCTAATCAGTAAATGTTTATTCATCCATTTCTAATGTTACACACGGTGTAACTCCAGTACTGTAATGTCATATCATGGGAAACAACAAAAGCTCTTTCTAAAGACCTGAAAGCAGATTTCCCTAAACACATCTCACAGCAGCTAAGCAAATTAAATTTATAATATTCATTCTGATATTAGGTGAAATGAAAATTATTTTACTGCCTTCTAGAGGCAGAGATTTAACTTTTGCTGCAGAAGTAAGTTTATTACCAAAAGTCTATGTGTCACTAATGGGAGGTTTAACAAGGCTCATAAATGAGAAGTGCAAGTTGTATTCTGTACAGGGTTTTGCTCATCAGAGAGGTTTGACATCTCTGCTGATGTCAGCTGCCATGGTAGACCCTTGTCATTTGTGCAGAAAAACAACATCTCATTACAAAGGGTATAATTTTTTTCCATTCTCTTTTAATCTCACTTCACACTCACAGTCTAAGTGAATGGCATTTTTTTCAAAACATGCTGAATTTTGCTGATTTGGGATCATACACCAGTGCAACTAGAACAAGGTTGAAACTAACAGCTAAAATATTTTCATACATAATCAGAGAAGTAACATGAAACCCGGGAAAGGACCTTCTGAATAGGAAAGGATGGCTACTGCCTCTTTTACAGTGAGTGAAATGGCATTGGCATAATATATTATGTGTGTCCAGTTTATACATTTTTAAATCCTTGGAATGTAGATCTCTACAAAACAGTGGCTTTTATTTATTTAGCTTGGTAGAAACAACATTTGTTTCTTTCAAGAGTGTTGTACATTGAGAACATAGAAGACAGAACTTGAACTTAACATCAATGGAGATGATGTAAGGGAAATTTTCCAAGTTTATTGAGTTTGTAGGTTGTCAACCTGAAAATGGACAATAATTCACTTCTAATGTTATTCCTTAAAATCTTTTCCAGTCGGGGTAGAGATATCTCCTTGAAGGCTTACTTCTTTAGCAGAAATTCTGTGCCCATGATTCTGCATATTCTGCATTAAGATTTTCAGTAAAGCACTAGTCACACTGGGAATCTAGACATTTCAGAAAGTTGTTCAGGTTGTTACCACTGAAGGACAGAAATAAGTATTTTTCCAGTTTGAGGGATGTTTATATTGTAAAAGAAAACATTAAAAGGAAATCCAGCTGTTAGAGCCCCCTAAGCAAGTTCACTCTACTTATTGGGAAAATTGATTACTTCATTTTAACTGCTTCTGATTTAATTATGAAAGGTGTTGCAGACCGCAAACCTGGAACTGTAGATCCATGGTCACTAGTCATGGAGCAGCAGAGTAGGTGTTTGTGCATATTGCAGTGATGTAGAACTGAGCTCACAGCAACGGGAACAGGACAGGGGCAGCATGTTTGAGGATGATGGCTACATGAAAAGATGAGTTGTACTTCCCAAATTATATATGAAGAAGATTAAAAAAGAGAATTATATTTTCCTTCATAGTGGATGAGAGGTTTTAGAAATTCCACTTGAAGCTTTAAACAAGGAAAACAGCTGGTCTTTTTTCAGCTGAGCTGAAAGTATCTTCAGTATCATCTTGTCCTTCCTAAGTATTCCCCTGTATGCATGGCTGTCCTGGCTGATCCCATTTCCTTTCCAGTCATCTTCTCCTTAACTAGTAGTGGGGCAGTTAAAGCAATTGTACAAGCAGAGTAATTTTTATTGTGACCTGAACTTGGTTAGTGCTTGCTTTGGCTCACAGAAAAACCTCACCCACTATGTCTGCACACTAAGAAGTAGCAGCAAAACTTAAAGGTTATAGAGAGATAGAGGAAAAACAGATATCTGAAGTAGAAGTGAGAACAGGAGAGAGTGAAAATATTGAACAGGGCTAAACTGCAGCAAAGTGTACACAGTAAATATTTGAGGCAGAACAGGGAGATGTAAACATAGGTAGATGTTTTTCTGCTGCTCTCCCTGGATCCTGACAGCAGCACAGGATGATTTCAGGCATCCACACAAACCTCCCTTCCAGCCACTCCATTAATCACTTGCTGCTGCTGCTGTGTGTGAAACATGGAGTGAGAAGCGTGTTCTTGTTAGCATGTAACCATCCTTCATTTCGGTTCACAATGCCAGTCACATGCATCAGTCTGAACCAGCAACACTCCAAACCTCAAGGAAAAAAGCATGAGTCAGAAAAAAGAAAGAAAAAAATCTTTCTGAGAACAGTGGAAGAAGAAAATAGCTAATATACTGCTTGCAGAAAATACATAAAGTAGGGGTAAACCTCAAATTTCTCTGCAAAATGAGACAATCTACTCAAATATTTTCTGCTGAAGTCATGCTTAAAATTAGTCAAGATGAGAGTTTTCTCTTTTTTTAACCAAACTTGTGAAAGACACAATAAGGCCTGAGAGCTCATTATTTGTGAGACACTGTCTTTTCATACAGATGGCTGAGTCTTGCAGGTATTTAGAGCTGAGATGTGGCCAGATTTCCTGTATGAGAGGGAGAAGTTCAATATTTGAATATTAAGAGTTGTGAGGAAGAGAACTAGATGTGGCAGCTCAGGAGTACAAAGGTCTTGCACTTTTCCATGAATCAATTCTTATTGTCTTAATGTCATCTGCATTAAAATTTGTAAAACTGCTGTGCTGTGTATGGCATGGACAGCTGTGTATATTGTACTGACATAAGCATTTGCCAGTTGGTTGATGCTCTCTCCTGCTGTAGCTGTGCCAGTCTATGCCATTATGGTTGGTGTCTCTGTTATGAAATAAAAAATAGCACCCAGAAAATTAGAATAGGTTTCCAGTGGGGGAAAAAATATTACTGTTTAAAAAAGTAGGTTAGATATCAAATGACCATTTTATTCTCCCTTCATATAATATATGAATCTATGAGTACGTTTTCTGCATATATATCCTTTGTTCTTCATATCATCAGGTCCATTTCATTTATTCTACCTGTAAAACCCCAAAATATCTGTGCTTTTTCCCTTGATGGTGAAATTTGTACACTACTAACATATATGCCTCTGAGTTGAAGCATGCTAAAGAAGTTTGAGAAATTAAATATAGCTAATTTTTTTTTCAGTTAAAATATAAAACTTAAAAAAATTCTTTCTTCTAATAACCTGAATTTCCTTTTCACTGAGGATGCTTTAGAGAATTCTGGCAGTGTAGAGTGGTTTTGTGTTGGATTCAATTTATGTCTACTTGAAAGACAAGCACCACTCTGCCTAAATGAGGATGACAATCTTATCCAATGCATGAGTTTATTTTGAATCTTGAATTTATAAATGAATCTGGTGAGAAGCACCAAGTCTCAGATGTTCATGTCTCAATGACTTCATAGTTTATCTTTACATTTTATTATTTCTGTATCTGAACTACAGGCACTGGTCATCTACTGGTATACCACCAAGCGAAGTGATGCTGAAACACAGAATAAAAATAATTGAAACTATCACAGAGACCTTCCACAATAGTTGAACACACAGTCCTAAAAAGAAAATTCCTAATTTCACTGCAGTTTTTAATGAAAAACTGTAACATATCCAAGGTCCCTTTGAGTCCAAGGGAGCTTCTGTTTTTATTTCAACTCTTTCAAGCAACCCATTAGGATTGCCATGTTTTGCTCAAAAAAGGTGTCTTGCCCTTTGAGTCTAGTTTAATGATCTTCATTCAATGATGTATTAACAGAAGTTCACATTTTTTGTTCTTTCTATCATCTTTTTAATAAAAGACTAAGTATCTTACCAATAGATAAATATCCTAATTGATTTCAAATGGGATTTGTGGGTTCACAATTTGACAGTGAAGTTCATGTTTCAAATTCCAACAAGCTCCAAAATTAAGGTTGGTTGGTTTTGTTTTCCCTGCAGCAGCTAATGAAAGAGTCATGGTGTTGAATAGAAAAATAGCAAAAAAAAAAAGAAATTTGTGTTTACATGACTCAGTGTGACAATATTCACGTTTACAATTCAGCAAAGTTGAGAAAATACCTCTCTCCTGACCCTGACACAACACATTGGCAGCTTTAGTATAAAATGTGCATTCTTGAGCTTGCAGGTGATTCTCACTGTGGAAGACCTTGTATTCACAACTACCCAGTAAAACCTGAGAATTGTTAAAATGGAGGATAAAATATAACTTCAGAAGAATATTCAAAGAAAGCCACTAAAGTCAAAATCCTCAAACTAGATTTAAGTTTTTGAAGTGAGGCAATTCACCTCAAATAGGAGCAAATAAAAGATACTTTAAAAGCATAGGATTAAAAAGTAGACATAAAAGAACAGTGATACTCTCTTTTCAAGTAATAGAACAAACTATATTATGAGCAGCATTTTGAAGTGTACATCAAACCGATTTTCTCCTCTTTATCCTTTTTAATCTCCACCAGATGCAGTTTCTTTAAATTCAAGTTTTACATTCCTAGCCATAACTTGTCTGAACACACGGAGAGAGCATTGAGAGACATTAGTGGCATTCTTTTTTTCTTTCTTTCTCTGTCATTCTATTTGTTACAGCTGCTGAAGGCTTATCTTCTTAAGTCGCTCAGTTTTATAGACTTGGTGTGCTTTATTTTCATCTATGTTTTTAGGCTCCAAACAATTCTATGCCATTCTTCCATGGAATTTTTGCAGTGAAAAAGATGCACAAATACACAGAGATACTTACTAATGTAAAAGTGTACATAAATAAATATGTATATGTGTATGTATGCATGTATATAAATGATCTCAAAGAAAATCTGACATGATTGTTACTGGTATGGTAGAAAAAAGCTTTACAATTATATTTTAAAGCTTAATTGACAGAACATAGCATGATTGAAATCTCAGAATGGAAATGCTGCAGGAGGAAGGAAGGGTTTTCATTAAGACACACCAATATCCAGCATCACTTTTTCTCAGTTGATCCCTCAGGGTCATAATTTTCTCAGGAATGATGAAATACAGTTTCCTTTCCCACAAACATTTTAATCTCTTTTTTTTTTTTGCTTTCTTAAGAGATTGTCAGTAATGAATTTGTCCTTTATTCTTTCCCTTTTCTCTCTTATATCTCAATTAATTGTGGATAAGGATGGGTTTACCATTTTCATTGTTTCTTCTAATTAGAACTACATGTATGTGAAGCAAACTGAACTGTTACTAGGTGTTTGGTTTTTTCTTCCTGTACAGGAAATACCCACGACTAACATCCTGCAGTAGCTAAGTCTCTGGAATAGTTTTTATTCATTAAGGCAGCATGATATGTTTTAATGGTGTTTAATAGAATCTGCACAATTTCAGCAAGTTTGTCTGTTGACCTTGTGCTGTAAACATAGGTTATATTACAAGTTTTGCAAAAGACAGCAAAAAATTATTTTATTTTTCTTCCTGGAGGTAAAAAATGTGACTGCTTGTTATTTATTTTGGACCTCTTCAGCTGGATGGACAAGAATAATTGCATTTTTTGACATTGTTAAATCCACAAAGCATCAAAGGTGCAATGCATACAATGCTGGAAACAACTCTCAGTGAGGAAACTCTAGGATAAATGGTACAAAATAAACCCTTCATACATTTGGTTAATCAACTCTATTCCCCTTTTCCCCTCATCTTTCAAATTCACAGGCAAATGACATTTGCCTTTCCCCAGCATGCACCTCTCCTTTAAACCAGGGAGTTTGCCTGGGGCCATACCTATATATCTGATCCATGCATAATGAAGCATGAAGCTGCCAATTGTAGGGAGCGTCTGCTGTGTCAGAGACTGATAGGCATTTCATTTGCTGAACTCCCAAGGGCCCTCACGCTTCTCAGGTTTCATGTAGTATTTATTTTAGGCACTCACATTTCTCATCTGTGAACTTCACACCATATGTAGAATGAGTAACACAAGCCCTGCGTGAAAAAGCTCTCCAGGTAGTTTTAAATGTAACTTGGTGGACTGGGGGCATTATGGCCTTGAAAAATAGGCTTGCATGGGAAATGAAGGAATATTAAGCTTTGTTCATACAACAGCTGTCTGAGTCTTTCACTGAATAAGAATGCTCTTATTCTAATAAAATCACTGCTCTACACTTCTACCACACAAATTGTTTTGTAGTGTGCACTGTGCAGATCTACATTTTTCACAAATTATTGCTACTCTGCCATACTGTCTACAAGGAAATGTTCATTTGCTGTTTCTAAAGTGCACTTTTGTTAGGTCTGAGGCTCACAGTCAGGCTGAGCTGATGGATAGCAAGCTCATATGCCATGCAGCTTTGAAATCTGAAGGCTGAATAAAAATCCTGAAAATATTGTTTTAGTTCTCAAAACCTGACCATGCAGAATTACTGAGGCAAATATATGTCTCTTGTTTATTTTCGCTGGTAGGGATCTAGAAAATATTTCATATGAAATGCTCTCTTACAGCATAACAATGAAGGAGAGTAATAGAGGGGGATAAAAGAAATGCTTATTCTCCATTGGTGTCTTTTCTGAATAGGTGTTTCTAAGCATAAAAAAACCTTTGGCATTTGCTTCTTGGTTTGTAGGTGAGGGGATTATGACAACCTTATGAAAAATCCTCACGTAAGTGTTTATAGGGGACACACTCTCTGGACTTACAGCCAAATGATGTAGACTAGACATTAAAACTGAAATTCAGAAAACAACTCTGTTTGACTGCTTGGCAGTTCAAGCTTGTTTCTGGGAGGAGACAAATACTATGTTCTTGATCAGGAATATTGAAATATGCTTGCATTATGAAGCATTTCACTATTTCACTGGTTGCAATGGCAGATTACTGTTGTAGAATTTAATGTGCTCACAGGCACATACTGTGCTGAGGGAGCACACTCTCTGCCAGTCCAAAGTGCTGTAGTGGAGCAATGTCAATTTAAAACAGAAGTATTGTTACCCTGCACTTCCATCTTTATCTGTTTGCAACACTCTGCCTTCACGAATGCTCAGTGTCCAAACTTCCTTTGGCAATCAGCTATCTTGATTTTGTCCTTTACTGAAGGTAATTCTGGGGGTTTCATCATTTAAAACAAACAAACAAAAAAACCAACAAACAAAAAAAAAGAAACCAGTTCAAACCCTTTTCTGTGAGCTCTACATGTCGTGTACAATCTCTGTAATAAGCAATGCTGTGAATGAGACAGTTCACTACTATTAAGCTAATGAAATACAAAGTGTAAGTGGTTTCATTATGCCAGCAGCAATCCTTTCTTATATTTCATTGAAACACTTATTCCATAGTATGCTTTACAGTAGGAAATTCTATTGAAAATTTTTTCTTATTATTGAATTTGAGCTGTAAAAAGACATTGCAGAATTCTACTTCACGTATACATAATCTTCAAAACAAAGTGAATGAATAGATTTGCCTGCATGGAATTAGGGTATTACAATAATGAATGCAATCATGTTGTGAAAGGCTTTTTATGTTGTTCAGACTCACATGAGAGTGCAGCAATATTTGTTTGGCAAGTAGCATTTTGGTATTCTCTGGCTTTCAAATTCCTAATCACAATCTACCTTAATATAAAGGGTTTTTTTTTTTTAATACATCTTTTGCATACACCTATATACATGTGCCAAATGTGTGGTTTTTTTTTTTTTTTTTTTTTTCTAATGTGTACAGTTAATCAGCATGACTGAAATCAAGCAGATGTTATTGACAGGAGAAAAATCGTGCAATGGCGAATTCAGCTCCAGATGCTATAGCAAAGCTGCTCTTAAGTTGCTTTACATGGCACAACTACATGCATGTGCAGGTACCCTCGTTTGTGAGCATACACAACAACAATACATACATGGATAAAAGCAGGTACTGCATGTGTGTTTGGAATTGGCCTGTGTCCATGCACACTTCTTTTCTCTAACTGCTGCATGCAAAGGGAGCGCGAGGCGCGAGGAGGAAGGGCGCAGACATCTCCTGATTCATGTGTCATCTCCGACGCAGCTCACTGCATTGCAGGTCTTCTGCTGCCAGTGCAACTGAACCATGATGAGGAGGGACCACCCTCTAATGGAGAAAAACAGTATTTCGGTTTCGGGCCTCATTTGAATATTGCCTTTCAGCTGTGCCTTTGTGGCGTGGCTGCAGCGTGGCGCAGGGAAGCAGAGACCACACAGAGCCTCGGCACAGAAGGGGCAATTTACAGACAGCTGGCCCAAAATGTGTCAGCTGCTTTCCATTCAGATTCCTCCCATTACTTTAATCCTGTGGCAGAGAACCTCCTCTCTGGGTTTAGTTTTCAGTCAGTTTGTGTTTTGTGAGTGTCAACAAACATTTTAGACGTGTAAATCCTACTGGCATAAATGGACATTTCCCCTCTGAATCTCACCAAGAAAAGCAGTGTTCTTGGTTGAGAGAATTCTGAGTTGAGCAGTGGTGGGTGAGAATTCTATTTGTTTTTGAAGCCTACATGCATTTCAGATTAGTTTTGCAGATGAGAAGAAAGACAATTTATCCTTCTTGGAAACTGACTTCAGCATCATGCATGGAAAAGCTCTAGCTCCACAAATACATACCTCCAAATTAAACAAATATTTCCTTCAACAGTTCAAAAAGTAAATTCCACTAGTAATCTGTTTGTTCACTGTTTGGTGTTGGTTTTTTGTGTTTTTGTTTTTTTCAGTTGATATATTAATTCAGAAATATCTGTTCATGCAGTTCAGAGGGATATACAACAGGAAATACCCAAACAATCTGTCAGAGAAGTGACATGAATATTACACTGTATGCACGTGTGACCTCCTGAATTTTTGCTGCTGTTAGGTGTTCCTTTAATGAACATTGAAAATATTTAGCCAATAGTAATAATTCACTTAGACTCGAACCACTACAAGGCTATAAGCATAAGCTTATGTGTATTATCTTTTTAGTTAAGATTAACCTCAAAAGGTTATAAGCTACACTTTCCAGTCAGTGGGAAAATCCGAAATTCATACCTGCAAGAGTCCGTAGAGTTGTTGTAATGAAAGATAATAGTCAAATGAAATTAATGAAAGAATTGTTATCCAGTTTGTAAAAGATAATTGCATTTCACCTCTCTAAAATCCTCTGATTGCTTCAAGAGCAAATGAAAACTAAAATCCTAAAATGCTGTGTGTTACTATAACATTATTGAGAGCAGAGGTTGTGAAAAATTCTCTAGTATTTTATTCTTTCTTTTAATTTTAAATGATGAAAGAAAATGGAAGAAAATACAGTAAATATGTATTTAAGTAAATAGAGTAAATAAATATGTACAGGTACACATACACACACATATATAAACAGACATATATGTGACCTTCTTGAGGATTATTATGGATGGGTTATAGGGGAAATGATAC
Source organism: Setophaga petechia (assembly GCA_024362935.1). NCBI lineage: Eukaryota > Metazoa > Chordata > Aves > Passeriformes > Parulidae > Setophaga > Setophaga petechia. The sequence continues at coordinate 20,274,611 of JANCRA010000002.1, forward strand.
CAGTATACAGCAGAGAAGATTGCTTATGCACTCCCCTGTGCAGGAAGCACTCACTTGGTGTCAAATAAGGCAGCATACAATATTTTGTCTTTTTTACCACTTCTCTGTCCAGGTGGTATATGTGTGTAATATTCTTTGCAGTCAGAAGATAGCATGGACTGCAACTGGGAGGAGGGGTGCCTGGGGGGAAGGTTTGGCCCTGCGTGTGTAAGAAAAGCCAGCTGCAATCTGGTTCAGAATTTCTGCTTTCTGTTCTTAAATTTGTGAAGTATTTTATGATGATACTATGTAAACAAAATATTTTTAAATTCTCATCTAAATGTCTCAAAACTCTAGAAGTAATTGAGAAGAGAACAAAAAGAGAAGAGAGAATAGTCTGAGTAATACATTTTCACAAATCAAGAGCTGCAATAAATAATATATATTTGATCTATTCAGCTGAATCAATCTCTGAAACAATGCTTACTTTTTTTTATGCCATTGAGTTAGAAAGTTGGTAAAAAGGGTCATCTTACAGAAGTGAGATGGTAGAGTTTACTGACTCAGGCCCATGCAGCTTTGCATTTCAGCTATTACTTTTCTGCCTAATAACTTGCATGGCTTTTATCCAGAACTAATTTTGTGTGCATGGAGGTGTCAGCAGCTGTGCTAATACACTAATGCATATTCAGTTTGTAACACACTGGTCTATAGAGTTCTGCAGTCAGTCTTCCTACCACCACTACTTGATCTGAAAACTAGTCTGGCATTTATAAAATAGAACTCCTAGAGCTCCTAAGGCATTGGATTTTCAGATTATTTTTTGCATTTTGCCAGGAAAGCAGAGAGTGTTGTGCATTGCAATCCCAGCATGCTAGAAATCAGTCACCAAAGTACAACATGAAGATTTACATTATGAGATTCATTCCAAATTTAGGAGAGGCACATCATAAAGACATTGACTGAGGAGTTTTTGGATGATGTCTGCCTCCATTATATTTATGTGAACCCCAAATGGAAGCTGTTTTTCTAAAGTGCCACCTCTAGTTACAGTCATTTTTTTATCTCCTGGGAACAATTCACCCTACAAGTCTGATACCTGATCTGTATCTTTAGATATCTGTACCTTTAGAAGGTGGAATCATTCCTTTGAAAGCATGTCTCTTTACCACAGTGGGAGCACGAATAATAAATTTGCCTTAAATACCTAATTTCCTAATTTTCTGTTATCTAAAGTAGGGTGACATCCACATTACACAACTAGATTAGCATTTAGACCCAGAGGAAGGAAGGAAGGAAGGAAGGAAGGAAGGAAGGAAGGAAGGAAGGAAGGAAGGAAGGAAGGAAGGAAGGAAGGATCAAAAAATATTTTATCTGGAACACAACCCTCATACATCCCCATTAGTGTTTTCCCAACCTTTTCCAAGTCTAGGTATCCTATTCCTTTGAAATGTTGGTGCCAGCAGTCTTATTGGGTGCAAAAACTGCTTACCTCTCTTGGCTCCTTTGGAGTCTTGTGCATTTACTTTGTCTGAGATATTTTGCCGTTGTCAGAAAATTTCCATTTTATTTAAATACAGTGTGTTAAATCAGGTGGCAGTAACATCACACAGTCCTGGCTTCCAAGCAACTTTCAAGAGTATAACTGTCAGCAAAGACTATTCCATTTTGTTTCAGCAGAGCACAGCTCATTCTAATCCTTTTAAGATTTGGAATCAGTTATCCATGTTCTTATTTACTTGAACTATCATACTAAAGCACTAAAGGTGCTTTATCACCCGATTAATTAGGAAGCAAAACAGAAGCAAGTTGTCTAATCAATTCCACATTCTTCTTTTTCACATGTCAATAATGGGCTACCTAGCTCCACATTTTGAACCAGCACAACACCAGTTTCTTACAGGAGAAAAGATTAATCTGTGAGAAATATTGCACATGTTCACTGGGAAAACTTCCAAAGATAGACTACAGGTAATTCACTTGTCTTCTTTTAAAGGACTTTGGGGCACAGAGGACTTTGCATATGACAGAGTCTGGGACATGGTAATAAATTAGAATATCCCAGCAATGCAGATGAAAAACTTCAGAATCTGCTGTTCTGGAAGCACCTTTTTTCCAGGAAAAAAAAAAAAAATCCAGGATTCATTAACAAAGCTGCGTCTCCTCATTTGCCCCAACTTCCTTGACACAGCATCATTGTTTGCTACCCCACTGGACTGTTCTTAGCCTCACTGTCAGTGGGAGGACACATAGCTGCATGTCACTGCTCATCAAATGCTTGTGTTTGTCTCTGCTCTTTGCTCAAGGGAGGCTGTTATTACTCAGCCATAATGATTTTATTTAAAAGCAGTTCCTACTCTATCCAGCAGTTCACACTATTGTGCATATAGACACAAACCATTATGGTATGCAAACCATAAGTTTTTCTATTGACTTTTACCTTACATTGTCCTTCCGTTATCCAGTCTTGGATTGTATAACCATGGTTTTATTTTGACTTAGCTTTTCAGAAATCCATGTGAAAGAGTGGGAAATATTGTAAAAAGCAGATTTTTTTCTCATTTATACAATATTTAGAAGCAGATATTATTCACACAGGCCCAAGAGCCAACAATTCTAGGTCAATCACCAAAAGGAAAAAATAACTTGAATGTGATGTAGTGCTCAATAATACCATATTATTATGGTTTTCTCCATGTGACACACTAATATATCAATATACAAAAAATAAAACAGTGTTAGTATCCCAGAATCTATTGTACAGTTTCTAACTACAGGCATATTTTTCATATGTTATCACTCAGCATAAATCTGGGAGTAAAAGGCCAAAAATGCCTTCCCATTTCACTGCTGTACTGAAACACCATAAAGTCTTTACTCTTAAAAGTCTAGCAGGTATGAATGAAGGTCAGAGGAATACAAAACTCTTACCCATGAGGTTAGGAAAAGTAGATCCCATAGCAGGAGAAATGTTGTGGCACAGGGTGTGCAGCACCAAACAGAGAAAAGCCGCAGGGAGCGATGGTCTTGTAGCTGTACTAAAGCTTCTATGAGTGGTGGTGCCAGCAATGAAATTGTCTGTAGTGGAAGTAAAGGACAAAAACAAACAAACAAAAAAATAGTAGGCCTATCCTGAGAAAAATCATGGTGGTTGCCATTCTATTGGCAAGAGGACAGAGAGATATGTTGAAAACAATTTTTGGTGAACAGTGACATTTATAGAAACATAATTAGGGAATAATTTGCCTTTAACCAAACGACCTTTATAAAACATAAAATTGAAGGATTTAAATACAAGGGAAAGAAGGTATTAAGGAAATGGACAAACGTCCTTGGGTCGCTCTTTGCCCTCAAAGCTCTGTTTTTCTTTCATTTGTATCCACAAATGAGGTAGCAACTTGTGCTTAATTCAGAGATCAAATTTTGAGTTAATTTTGAAGCAGTAACTCAAAAAAAGTCACTTTTTAAAATGCAAGCCATGAATACACTGAAGAACCTAGCTTACCAAGCATATTTTTAGGCAAAACTTTTGCAGGTTATGTTATATACAGTATTTGTGCAGGCCTTTTATTTTTAAGAACATGCAGTTGCCAGCATTTATATCTAAACAGATACATGGATGTAGATGTTCTATGAAGTAAAATTTGTGTACCTAAAAACAAAAAAGCAACTTTTTGGAGCCTAGAACATTTGATTAATTGTAGGCAAAATCTCAAAAGTAATTATTTGTTATTTTGTCTATATACACTCTCACACAGATCCAGGTTCCACCCCCTCATGGCTAATGTGAAAAAATTAACTCTGTCCTTGCTGAAGCTAGACATCAATATATGTGGGAGAAAAAAGGAATGTGGTATTGATTTGGAATGATTTAGTCTCCTCTCAAATAAGCCATATGACAGACAGAATGAGTTGATATTCTTTTCAAAAGCAACCATAAGGCAAAAAAACCTAGCCTCAAAATAAACAGAAAACTCATCTTGGAAGAAGTAATAATAATAAAATGAAAAACTCATTTTAATGGTATGAGAAGTGTGTATAGCTGATTGTGTATTGAAGCATATCTATTTCCAGTCTTGAATAAAAATACTTAAATTTAAATCATTTTTTAAAAAATCATGTTCATCCTTTGCTGTGTCCCTGAAGTCTTAGAAAATCCATATTACTTCAAAATATTAAAACAAATTCTTTTCAAAAAGCAGATATACAAAATTACTATAACATTTTGTTTCTAACTTTTTCTTCATATGCTGAATACCTTATAACTGTTTTACCTGATTAATACAAACATAGTGTTCTTAGTGACCACAAGTGAGAAAAGTGGGCTTTTGTGAATCAGTGCACATCATTCCCAGATAAGGGTGACATCCTAATGCCAATATTTCCTGCTAGATGCTCTGAGAATTGGCTATTTCAACCACCTTTGTTTTGTTACCATTTGTTGTTTATCCAGTGAAGTCCATATTTGCTTTTGTTGCCGTCTTGTTCTGTGCCTTTCACAGACTGGGAGCCATCAGTCACTCTGAAATCTTCCAGGTTTGCTTATTCACTCCTCTCCCCTTAAGTTCTGCTGCCTTTTGTGCTCTCTCCCCCGCCCTCACTCTAGTCATCATTTATCTTCTGCTGTCACTTAGGTGGTTGCTTTTTAATTGTAAGGGCTACTCTGTCATTCAGAGGGATTTTATATCATTTACAGTAGGGTAAATAGTGATCCAAGCTGAAGATCTAATCTAATTTGCCCCACTACACAGGCATAGAGCATGTTAAACCGAACTGTGCAGCACTCAGGAGCTAACAGGGTTCAGCAGGTACACTCCATTTAATTCCTTTTACTTTATACTTTCTCTTCTTTCTTTCACCTTCCTAACTGTTTAATAGCAATTTTTTTTTTGTAAAAGGACCATTTCTAGCAGTCCTTATTTTGATTTGGCCATTCATCTAATATATCTGGAATATGCCACAAAAAAAAAAAAAAAAAATAGGATCTTTTTTAAAACCTTGAAACCAACAGTAAAGACACAGTAGGATTTCACCTTATATACAGCTCCCTCCTCCACTCTATGGAGTCCCCTGGGCAGTGAAAACTGTAGTTCAGAATCTGCTTCTGTTATCAGAGTAGTGGGGGCATGATGAGTTTTATGTTCATAAACCTGCAGGATTCAATACACCAGAATAATTCTACTTATAAAGGGTGTTTACATATTAGCATGGTACAACTCAAATTTCCACATGAAATTTAGAGATAAATTAGACTAAAGCTACAAGATCTTTTCTCTTCAAGAACATTTTATCCTTGGAATCAAATAGCTTTGTGGGAGAGTAAGGGGCAAAATGCAACCTTCAAAAACAAAAGATGGATGTGTCATGTGTTTGGGATCATTATTTTGGAAACTGGTCTTCTTATCTGCAAGAGGCTTGACATGGTCTGTCATGGTCTTCCTGGTCTCCTTTGGTGCATTCCAGACACATTCCCTTCACAGCCTTCCTTTTGTTTTCAATAAAGCAGAGCTAGGCTACTTGCTACTCTTTCTCTTCTTCAGATAAATTTCTTTTGTAGAACTCTGGACAAATGATATCATTAATAAAGAGCTTGGAAATAGTGTTGACCTCCCTACAAATAAATTGACTGTATTAACATTTAGCTATCAGTCCTTCTAGGCTTGTGCTTTTGATCTCTTTTTATAAATAGCCAAAAAGGAATGCATTTGAAGTCCTATTCAGTTTGAATGTGTTGCCATAATCAACCTTACACTCTATTATTACTGGAAAAGTTTTGACTGATTTAAGTGTGTAATCAGCTATTGATTCATGTTTAATAACAGCCATATCGGGACAGCAGTCAAAGCTTTATTATTTTGCTTTTTTTACCCTTAAATCACTTGCATTAATCATGTTTGATTACTGAATATTCAATACTTATGACTTTCCTTTCATTTCTCCTCTCCACCTCCTTCATTTCCCACTTCTACAACTTCTTTGATCTTTTATTGTCAAGTCTAAAAATCAAATAAGTCTTGTTTTGCCTTATTCATTTAAATGTCAAAGGATCAAACTGTCAGTATCTGCTGCAGAGTCCCTAACACAGGCAAAATAGCAGATGTGCTGTGCAAAGACAAGAAAAGAAGAGGTATAATCACTCCTGTATCAGTGGAATACTATATATATATACACTTTATATTCAATCTCACCATTCCATCAAACTCTACTGGTTAAATTGAATGTATAAGTAAATTGAACCCCAATTCTTCAGATTTAAATTAAGTCTAGGACCCAAGGTCAGAAAAAATAATGTTCTAAAATCCACATCTCTGGAAGTGAGATGCTTTTCTGTGTGAATATTTGCTCCTTTTTCATCCCAAGCTGAAAAATGAAAAATATGTCTATTTGCTTTTTCACTGGATACAAAATTGGATGAAAATATCACAAGAGCTTTTTCATTTTCCTTGCTACTCTCAGTGACCAATATTGTGTTTACAATAGTAAGACACAAACTTTTCTAAAATAGTAAGCTTTGCCTCTGGATTCATCCCAAAGACAGAGAACACAAGGGTTAATACTTACAGTCATAGCAGAGTTCCAGGGAGGAGTCTGCCTATTTTCAGAATTAGAAATTGAAGAAGCTACAGAAAAGAGACTTCTCTGCCTGAAATTATTCACCTGTCCCAGGATTCTGCCTTTTTATTAAGAGTTTTCTTCCCTTTAATTTGAATGCCTGTAGTTTCAAGGGTCCTGCTAACTTCAATTTTGGTTCCCTTACCCTTTACTGGTGCTGGAGAGTTGGAGAGTTTCATCGCTGTCCTGGATACAGCAGAGTCAGAACTCCTTGCAATCAGCAAATCTTCAGGTTACTCTTCCTTTCTTGGGTGAGTCATACCTACAACAACATTTTGCACTGCTCCCTGAGCCTGTTCTACCAGCTGCTGACCACTCTTCTCAATAAAAGTCATCAAGATTGTTCAAAGTAATAACCAGTCTTACAAACTCAACACATTCAATCCAATGGCAAACACTGGGAGACCCCCAATGTTCAATAGCAGTGGAATCTGGTAAATACTCTTTAAAATAATTAATCCACCATACATTTTGTTTAAGGAATGTAGAAAGAGCAATATTAATTCACCAAATATTAGTGTCACTATGTTATACAAAATTACAAGAGCCTGAGATGGCAACTCACTTGATGGGGGACCATTTAAGGAAACATTTCTCCCAGTAAAACTCTTATTCCAGCTGCCTTCTCAATACATCTTAAATACTTGAAGACAGTTAATTATGAGGAAAATGAAGATTGTGTAAAGGAAGATGACTTTGGTATAGTATTAAAAAGTTTATATTTTCATTATTTCCACTCCTTAAAATAAATATCTCAATATTACAGCACTTGAGAGCAATGATTATTTCAGTGAAATAAGGAAAGATAATATTTTATCTTCTCAATAGTTACAGTCAGTATTTATTGTGGAATAGAAACAATGAAGACAAATTACCTGTTTTAGAAACCTTGTGGTTCTTTTTCCCCTCTAATGTTGACTTCTCTAATTGGAAAGGGAAAAAAACCCAGTCCTATCATGGAAATTATCCAGTCAATGAGGCTGGAGATGGAAAGAAACACCTTGCACTAAGGAATCTGTCTGCAAGGGATGAACTTGTCTGTACAAAGACATATTAGAAATAGGTGCACAGGTATATACCCAACTCTGTACTGATAACATCCTTGTTACAGAAGGGAAAGGTCAATTATGGATTACATCATCTACCAGAAGGAATAATCTCTGAGAACTAGAAATCCAACTATGACTGGATTATTAATTCAGTCAGAATGAAGATGCACTTCAGTGTTCTTTAACCTAAAAGAAGAATCTTCTGATGCCAAGATTCATAAAGGCAAAAGAAAACCAAAATGCACTCCTAGAGAAGAAAGTTATTAGCAATATTGGAGTTATCCCAGCAAAGGGGATGCTGCCAAGCTGCATTGGTCTTAAAGTCTTAAACACTTGAAGTTTTCTTAGTTTTATAGCTGTTCTTTAACAAAATTTTATAATCAGTGAAGTTGTAATTATAGACTTATGACAGAACAATCAAAATATTCCTAATGTGCTTCCTAATAATGAAACATATTTTTCTATTGCATTGTCTCTTTCATCTGGCTTTGGCCACTTTATCCCAATTTATTTATTTAAAGTAGTTCTTTACAGATGTCTTCTATGTATTAATGGACAGAGAGCTTCTGACTCAATCTCAAGACCCCCTGAAGAGTGACACATAAGCTCTCAACCTCTGAGCTGAATTCTCACCTTTTTCTTAAACTTCCCATCTGCCAGGACTTGCAGCTGTGGCTCTGGTGGTGGTAACATGACTACCCTCCTGAGTTCAGCATATCCTCAAAACCAGTTCCCAAAAGGATTACATTTCCAAGTCCTGAGTCTGACCACACGTCCTTTAAAGCTCATAATACAGAACTGATGAGTCCATCACTTGGAAGATGATACAATAGCAACCTTCAAGATTAGCCCTTTTTCTGTCTCAGAATCCTTTGCAAAAATATAACAGTGCACTGACTTCCTACATCTTTTTATTGCCCACTAATAATACAAATGACAATTCTGTCTGCAAATATATAGCATGTCAACCATCTGTGAGAGAAGATGAGTGGCTTGACAGACCCTCATCTTCTAAATCTCTACGAGTACTCTTTGAGCTTCAAGAACAAAAAACCTTTTTGAAGGTTTTTAGTTGCCCTCAATACAACCTAAGAAAAATGCTGGGCTCAGCAGATTGGGTGGGTGGGACGACAGACAAAGTGCTCCCTTTTCTGACTCAAGCAAAGTAACCTCAAAGCTACAAGGCACCAGCTTTCCCTGGAATTTTGACTTCTTCCTACCTTCACAGCTAAACATTGCACAAGCAAATTGACCAGTACTTCTTCATGATGTTCAATCCACTTCTTATTTCAGAGTGCCTGATGAGAGTACAATGGCTTGAATGATTTAAAGTTAGGAAACAGGAATCATTAGGAAACAGGATCTTAATTCTAATCAAAATTGGTCAGGATCTTCTGGACATCTGATAACCTTAAAGTGACTTGTTGACTATCCTTACAAAGTCCTAACCTCTAAATCACTCTCAGAACCATCCTAAACATCATCAAATCTTACCCTCAACTACAGATATCACCACTGCCAAAACTCCTCTCCAACCTGAACAGGAGACTATCTTCATCCCACTAATTTCACCATCAGTATGAGCCCAGCAGATGATGGTCGCTGGCAGAATTAGAGCTGTAAAAGAACTGTCACTGTCATCTGTCTCAGTGTACTTTCTCCATTACTGTGAGCATCCAGACTGAATTCCAGCACTGCTCTCACCTAAACCCTAAGTCCATGGTGAAAGTATCTCTCCAAAGTCCTAAAGAAAGTTGAGACCATGGTGGTTATGGACACTAACTCTATTTTTTCATTCTGCAAATTCAGGTATGTTGGTTAAGTGGACCAGTGAAGCTTGTAATTCTCAAACCCTATATGCTTGTGCAGGGCCCTCAATAAAGGCCCATAAGGAAGAGGATAAGTCTCATAATGAAACCAGCTTCCTAATCCGTTGAAGTCTGCAGTATATGCCAAAATAAAAGCTCTCAAATGAATTAGATAATCAAGTTGCAATCATAACACCCTTAACTACTCTCACAGTCCTTATAAATGCCCATGCCCATGAAGAAACTGACTTCCTACATGACTGCAAGTCCTTGCAAGTTTCTCTAGTAAGCTGGAAAACACAGGTTTTTCAAGCCCTTTTTATCCCTAACCCTATCCTTACTATAATGGTAATTAGAGCCAGGAAATAAATCCCTGTGCTAAATGAGATCCTATTATTTCAATCCTATTAACACCATGGCCTCTTCCTAGCCCTGTAGGCACTCTTGAATCCAGAAGCAATCATGGCTCTGAATGTGTGCATTCTCAAATTCTAACCCTAACAACACCCCTGAATTCTAACCCTAATTAAACTTAACTTTAATTATTGAAGTACCAGTTGTATCTTAAAAGACAACATGAGTCATTGGACCTTTACCTAATTCTGTGGGTCCTTCAGTGACTGTTAATAAAATGGAATTTTGAAGGTTTATTCCCAAGTCATTCCCCAAATTCACACTCTACTCCAGCCTCTACTTACAGTCTGCAGTTAATGAAACATATGGTACTCTCTTCTGTGCACAGCATTCCCTTTTCCTAACTTCTAACTCTGCAGTAAGGAGCTGAATTTTTGAAGCTTTATATTCCAAAATACTACACAAAATAGCAGCCCTAGCTCTAAAGTTAATTGTAGCAGAGACCAGCTCTTACTAGTTTTACTAAGCCAAAATCTAATCCAGACACCAAATCTAATCCAAATATGAGGATGAATTGGTAGCTATATAACAAAAAAAAAAAAACGAAAAAAAAGGAGGGGGGACTGGGGGGAGGAAGAGGGGGAACGGACTGAAAAAAACAAAAAAACAAAACCAGAAAGAAAGTTAATAAAAAAGCAGAAACAAAAAGCAGCTTTGATCCTCATCAACTGTCACTCATTCCCTTTCTCCAAGGCCTGTAAAAGTTAACAATAGATTACAGGAAACCAGCAGGTTTTAGAAGTTCTGAATACCCATTTCTGTCTGATTCATGGGCCGTACAGAACCCAGTAACAAATTAGATAATTAGAGGCTGTTGTCCCAAACTGTAGTCTAATCTGGAAACTTTTTATTATAGTAACTAATCTCTACACAAAAAGATAATCTGACAAATTTTTTGTACCATCTTCCTGTCTAATTCCTTGAACCTCAAAAAATCCAGCTACAGATTTGCTCTCAAATCAATAGAGACCAGACCCTTAATCCTCAGCCTTAGCTACCACCAAAAGCCCAATCTATGCAATAAAGAATAATGAAAAGGTGTTGGCCTAACCCAAGCAAAGAATCAGGTATTAAGGTAACCTCTTGGTATTTCCCTAGATGTAATCTTGATTTGAAATATTCCTTCTCTAAATGTAATTAGAAATAGAGCTGAGATGCATTCTGACATTAGATACAAATACAGGGGAGTAGAGATGCTGCTGACACCACTTTCTACTTTTCCTGTCTTTATAACATGAAACAATCAGCGTGTGTGACACTGCTCAGTTTATAACATGAGAGTCTTTGGAAATTTTTGATAGTGAAATGGTTTTAGAAGACTGTGTAGAGTGAAGGGAGCTAAAACAAGTATGGCATTTTCTATTCTGAGTAAAGATAGAATCAGTCTAGTTCAAAATATTTTCAGAAGTACAAATTTTGGATTTTTTTGGAAGGAACTAGATTGTTCATTGCAATATTGGAGATAGAACTAAACGAAGCTTTGCTTAATGTAGACAAGTGGAGGACCAAAACCTGGTAGTAATTTCCACCGTTGAATTCTAACAGCATTATGAAATATGTTTGTATGGTACATCCAAGTGGAGAGATCTCCCTCCTTTCCTTGCTGCCTAGCATTCTAATTGCAGCATCCATTGCAGCAAACAGATGTAATGCTCTGTTTGCAAGCAGGGAGAAGAAACTATATTTACTATATTTACCTTGATTTTATACTCTTTCCTTAAGTATCTATTCCTGACCACTGCATAAAACAGATTTAATAATCCCTGGTGTCTGAGGCAGAAAAAACCCCATGTAATAACCCAAGGCCAGACCTCAGCTACTGTTAATCTGCAGATCCACTAAAGTCAGTTCATAACCTGAAGCAATGGATTCTCAGTGTTCTCAGTGCACACTGAGAATTGCAGGATCTTGTGTAGGTTTTGAAGGTTTCCTGATTATTTTAAAAATAATTCACAAATCCTTATCCCTGCACATGTATTGTATGTGTCTAATTGATGCACAAACTCAGAGGATCATTTGCCTCATACTGTACCTGACACATAATTTCTCAAAGAGAGATTGCTATTAGTCATCTCTCTTCCATGCTTTGCACAGGTCACTAAAAGAGCATCAATCTATACTAAAATAAATTTTAATCTGATCACAGCTACAGTGGTGTAAATGCTTGAGTTCAGTGGAAAATCATCTGTAAAATAGATTTTCTAAACTCTTCCTTTCCCTTTGTTCCTTTTTTATTTGCAGAAAGAAATACAACAATCTATTTTTGAAATAAAACAGTTCATAAAAAAATAATATTATGCTTTGTAACTTTGTTGTTAAAGGATTGTAATTAAAGAGGTGCAATGAAAAAACAGCATCACACTTTTGAATATTTAAAAATCTCAGAGCATTTTACACACTGTAAATTAAACCTTATGACACATTAACAGTAATATGTTAAAAAAATATATATATAGATTGTATTTTAGCAGTGTATATTCTGAGTCATATACACACCCTCCACACTGTAGGAGAGAATATTTGCAAATGTCAGCAGTACATCTGTGGGATCCAGGACACAGGACTCAGTTCCCCATGCAGTTGATGATTTCTTGAAGTAATTTGGGGCTGCATTATCGAAACAACTCTATTTTCACCACAACAAGGCTGTTTATTTTCAGGATTATCCAAAGTCCAATGCTTTTTCTCTTTCTATTCCTTTCTTGTGTTATTTACTGATGAGCTTGGAGAGGACTATATATTCTGTAAGCTTGGCTCTGTAAAGTAATTTATTTTGATGCACTAGTTGATTTTCAAAACATGTCAGTCACTCATCTCACACTTCCTTATTAGTTAGAAGGCAGTATTACCGCTTCCTTCACCTTTCACAGCAATCTCTTTCAGAAATAACTGTTTATTGCTTTGTGCAGTGTATCAGCCAGAGCACAGTCTGCATCTACACTTGCAGGTGTAACATACCTGGAGGCTCAATGCCAGTTTGCTGTGCTGCAGCCAGTTGGTGACAGGGAGTGCAGCTGCTCCTCCCTTTCTGCTGCCCTCCAGAAGACAGCAACACCATGCATGCTGCCATCAGGAATTCCAAATAATGCCAAACTGCAGTACTGAATTATCTGGGAGAATATTAGGCGGCTTCACTCCAAACACAGAGGGTGACAGCTCTATCACCTTGACACCTCCTGGTGCAGACCAGGAATAATGAACAGACCAGGAAACTTATACACTGTACATGTATAGAGAAACAAGAGACACTTATGGAAAACAGGCTCTGTATTGCATTGCTGCTGATAATCACCTTGTGCTGGTTTTGGCTGGGATAGAGGTGGTTTACATCATAGTAGCTGGTATGGGGCTGTGTTTAAGGTTTGTGCTGAAAACCGTATTGATAATTCAGGGATGTTTTTGTTATTGCTGAGCAGAGGTTGCACAGTCAAGACCTTTTCTACTCCTGATATAACCTTTCCAGCAAAGAGGCTGGGGGTGTACAGGGGGCTGGGTGGGCAGACAGCCAGGAGAGACCACAACTGACCCAAGGGATATTCCATACAGTGTGATGTCATGCTGAACATATAAATCCAGCTGAACACCTGCCTGCCTATGGAAAGGGATGAAATTTCATGTTTTGCTTTTGCTTGTGCATTCAGCCGTTGCTTTACCTACTAAACTGTCTTTATCTCAACCAATAGGTTCCCTCATCTCAGTGCTAGCTGCATCCAAAACGCTGTGCTCAGTTCTGGTCTAAACAGACAGAAGAATAAAAGGTAGTATAGGGAAGGGTGGCAAGGATGATTGAACCTGTCCAAAAAAACTCAAAGCATGTATAGAAAGAAAGAGATAGTTTATTTTAGCCAGGAATTATTATTATTATTATTATTATACATAAAGTGTATCTCATGAGACCATAAGATGATGTGGTCTCCTTGCTGAATGATACTGAAACCCAAACACACCTCAGAGTAAGTGATCTTTATGGCAAGAATATCCTGTATTTTGACATGAAATATCAGGCTTACATAAGCTGGTATCAGACATGAAATTTGTACTTTTGTGGACCTGGGAGACACTCTGGCACCAGGTGATTCCTAACTGCCTGCTCCTTTTCTGAGCTTTGCAGCCATAAATTAATGCCATGTGAAAGCGTTGGATATACAAGGGGAAACTCCTCTCAGGATATCTTCTAATATAGACGCATCTGTTGCCCTAGAGAAAGGGGGGAAAAATAGGGAGAATACAGCATAAGCATAAGTCTGCTGTGGAATTTCTGGTACCAATTAAACATTACAGAAGTTACTTTAACATTGCAGTTGTGATGTTTTTTCAGAGAATACCTTGAGTAAAATATGTTTTTTGTTTCCTTCAGAATTAAAAATCTAATTTTCTTTTTTCACATATCAGATAATAATCTCCTTAACTGATTTTTTTTTCATCTTTGGAACTTATCAGAAAACTGTTTCTAAAACCTTCATTCTTATGATGCCTCACTCCTGGCTAACTAATTTCTTTACATTTCCCATTCTATTCCCAATTATAGTTTTCTTTTTGAAAAGCCTCCTCTTCTTTCTCAACAATTATTTCCAAATTCTTACTTATAAACAATGTCTCAGTCTGATTTTTTTTTCCAGTATAAATATCTTGCACTCTTATTTTCCTCATATCCCTCAAGTGTTGTTTGTTCTTTTACTAAGTCTGTCTGTCCCCTACAGTTATGTTTATGGCATCTATCCTAGATATATATGCCCATTTTTTTTTCCATTTGCTGTTTCCCTTGCATAATTCAGCAGCTCTGTGTAGAGCAGCTACAACCTCTGGGAAGATGAGGGAAATTGATAGTGGCCATTGACAGATGGCCCCTTTTTCCATCTGATAATGATGCTAAAATTGCAACGAAATCTTAGAATTGTCATTAAAAAAATACAACTCTCCAACAGCATGAAAATTAAGTCACAACCAGGTTTAACCAAACAGTAAAATTATAAATCTCTCTGAATAACTCTAAAAACAGAAACAAAAAAATTACTCATGCTAAACAACTAACTCCAACTTTTGGTCTTGCCAGGAAAATGTTCAGGATAGGAAAAAGAGGAGGCTACAAAGTGGCACAGATTGTGAACTATGGGCTGTAGACAGAGCTTGACAGATGTCCAGTGTTTGACAGGCCTATAGCATTCAAATTACTTTTAGATTAGCCAGCACATCTCCAGTAATAAAAGAGAGTAATGATTTCAGCTCTCTTATTTATTCATTTTACACTGAGTCTGAAAGCCATAAAACTCTGCACTGATGGATGCAAATTGTCTCAGACAATTAGCTCCTATTGTGCAAAAGCAAATTTGAAGTCTCTCCAGTTTAATAAGCAAGATGCCTTGGATTGCATTTCAAATATTAGGGAAGTAAACAAAAAGAGGAAAAAAAAGGCTTATAGTGGGCAGACAGATGTGTAATGTCCAGGGTGTGACTGGAAAGCACTGTCAGGAATATAAATCTGCAACAGGGCCACTTCAGCTGCTCAAATGCATACTTGCCTATACTTTCTGTAATACTGAGTAATAATCTGTTTTTAAAATTATTAACATTTTTTTCTCTTTATAGCATTTTTTGGTTTGATTGCTAGGTCTAGACAGAGTCATGATGTTTACCATTCCTTCACCAAACAGTTACTCAGTCTCTTCAGCTCAGAAAATCTCTCTGCAGTGTCTGTCAGATTTTTCAGTAAAACTTCCCCCAAAAGACTTCTACCAATGATCAGTCAGCAAAGTCATTCAAAACAGTTCATAAAATTTTCCTCTTATGGTGCAAAAGACAAGTCAGTCTAGACACTTTCAACCTGTATTGTGATATTTCCCAAGACCTGTTTTTTTACAGCTTTAAGATTTCCTGGGAATGCACCATGGATTTGAAGCAAAAGAATGCAATGTAGACTTGAAACAAAAGTTCAAAACCTAGGAAAGTGATACAAATTCATACATTATTGTTAATTGATTATTCATTCCATCTTCGTCTTGCTGAAATTTATTTCTCTTGTTTGTCCTGATAGATTTGCATTTGGAGGAGTGTTGAGCCCTGGTCATTCAGAAACAAAATTTGAAGGAAGTGTGGGAAGTGTTGGCTTAATCAGCTTCAGATTTAAGATATCCTTTATTCTTATAGACACTAAAAATTCATGGTTGCATTTGTATAGAGTAAAACCATGGCAGAGCAAATGTAAGGAATCCCATAAGCATCAGAATTGTCACCCTTTTGCTGGGCTTGGGGAACAGGTGACATAGTGTCCCCAGCATGCCAGAATGATGCTGTTGAAGCACCTAGCACCATCTCCTGTGCTGCATATCCAGTCACAGCAGCTCAACAGGTCCTCCTTCAGTTGATTCACGGCTGTCTGTCTTGTTTAATTGCTTTAGCTTTGAAGTTATGTCAAAAGGCTCCATGAAGCAGACACTAAAACTGAAACAAAGGCTGGAACTGGATGGTCTGTCCCACTTTCTACAAATCAGATGGGAAAGGTAGATGGGATCTACACATCACCACTTCACAGCAACATTGGTAACTATTCTTTTGCACTCCAGCTCTGTGTTCCATCATTTTGCATCATTGGTCCCAAACCAGCAAGTAAATTTTTCAGCTTTGTGAAGGAAAATGTGAGATTAAAATAAATAATATGCTTAATATATAAAAATAGCCAATAGAACAGAAAGAAAATCATCCTAGGATATCTTTTGGTGACTCTGACCTTTGATGCCTAAGAGCATACTTGATCAGTAGAAGAGAGCTGAAAAGGATATCAATTAGTTATTGCAAGGAGACAGCAGTACCTGAAGAAAAAGACGTGCTTTCCTTTAGCCTAAGGTTTTTTCCACCACACTAACAGTGCAAATGAACTTACATAGTGTGTGAAAATTGCATTTGCAGTTGTAGAGCATCAAAATGGGCTATTGTATATATAACGTCAATTGGATTCTCTCTCTCTTTTTCCTGCCTTCCAACACTTCCAACTGGTCTTAGAGGAGAAAGGCTCTGAAGAATAAAAATGTGAGTGTTAGAATGGTAGGTGCTGCTGCCTAACTCTTGTCCCCAAAAACCTCTCCTGTCAAAAATAAGCTGAGTTAACATTCAGGCAATGCACTCAAACCTCCACTCAACACTCACCACAACTGGCTCAGCGATAGAGGCAAGACAGGCTCTTTTGCAAGGTTTTATTCCAGCAGAGTAACAGCGCAGCTGAAGGGAAACCCGGCTAGAAAGAGGGGGAGCCACATGGAGCAGGCAGCTTAGGAAGGGTAAGGGGTGGGGGACAGAGCTGAGGGCTGGGCAGAGGGGACTGAATGGCCTCCAGGGGAAGGGTGAAGGATGCCAAGCCAGTCAGGGGACAGGGAAAGGAGAAACCAGAGGAAGTTGTGACACGAAAGGTCCATTTGGGAGTTCAGTTTTTTCCCCCAGGAGAGCTAACTCTATGGTAAGTAGTTACTTCTGTTTCCAGGGCTGAGGGCTTGGGGATTGATCAAGAGGAGAGAGTTCATGTGATACTACAGGACACACTTTGTGTATTAACAGCTCAAGTGTGGTCAGCATTTTCCACAATGATTGTTTCAGCTAGAAGTTGGGCTCAAAACAATAGCTTTCTAAAAAGGAGCTTCTCTGGAATTTCATTCTTGGAGGTCAAGATAATTAAATGAATGTTTTGTTCAGCCAGAGAAAACTGAGAACAATGTATGTGATTTTGTACACACAAGTACAAATTGTGTATTTAGACCATGCATATTTAAAACCCTCTTCTTCCTCAAACTCTGAACTGTGCATAAACAGGCTATAGTCCTAATAATCTTTTTCTGGTAAAGCAAATAGTAACAGCATTTGTTTCTTATATATAAATTTAATTTTTTATTCAGCACATATTATCTTCCTGCCATTACCAGATCTTCTTGAAAAAGTCCTTGAGAGATGTCTCAAGAGGAACTGTTGACCATCTCTATAAAATATACACTTCGGTTTGGTAGTCTTATCTGCTGTCTTTTCTCCTTTCATCTATGGCTGGTCAATAACACATTCTTGTTCAGAAAACCATGTTCAGCACTTAAGAGTTTGTTTAAGGAAAGGTTACACTTTTTTGTCCTGTGTAGTTTACCCTATGCTCTTAATTATTTTGTATTTCAACATTCAGCATAAGTTTTACATAACTTTACATTACTCCTCTTTCTGAAGAATCATCCAAACCATGTTTCTTTTTTAAGAGGAAGAAAGAAATAATAAAATCTTTAAGCAGACCTGATGGTGCAAATGTCTTTTTTTTCTCTCTGTTCTGTTTTTATTTTATAGAGCTCGAGATAATTTTAAGACTTATTTTGATTTCATTTACAAAATCTAAGTCAGCTTGATCATCTCCATTAATTTTTGGCAGCCTATATTGTTACTATATTTCCTAAACTTTAATGTGCAACTTTCATTACTGATTAATATATTTCTTCATTTCCTGTAGGCACTCTGCTTGCTCCAAATATCCTCTTTAAGGTGATATTAATTGAGCATGAGATTACATAATTTCCATGTCTGCGCAAAGTGGTTTTGAAATCTCAGAATTTAACACATTTCTTTAAAGCCAATATTATAGTTTAGCAAATGTGGGTATCTATCAGCATATCTGCGCAATCCATACCAGTTGGTGTCAAAGTAGTAATTAAATACAGCGCAAAAGCAAATCAGGTCCTCCAAATGTTAATCTCATTATCACCTTCTCAGCCCCGCTTGCCAGAAAGTTAACAGCCGTTAAAGCTCTGCTGCTCATCCAATCAGAATATTAAATTAATCAGTATGGCCTGACACAAATATTGCCAGTGGTGTTAATCCTTTGCTTTGTACATAGCAAATGGGGAAATAAGCGTCAGTCTATGGAGCTTGATGAATTCCTATTAATATTTCAAATCTGCAACACGCTTTGGAATGTTTTATGTCGTGGTGTGCAATGAAAAGTTTCTCAGAGACTGGAAAATGCACCTCATGTCTGGTTCCCAGGCTCTTTGCCTCATCTGTGTTCCCCTAACACTGTTCATAGATAGATTCCTCTCTCTTCCCTCTCTCTGGGCAATCATCTGACTTCCTGGCAAATTTTTAAAAATGTGCCAAGAGTGTCTGAAATCAGATATGATTAGATGGATGAACCCAGACAGGCTCCAGGATTCAACAGGCATGTGTTGCAGGGAGTCGTCTGAACCACAGTGTAACATTGTTCCTTTAAATATATTTTGGGTATCACCAAAACTATATAGTAAATCTCTCTCTTTTTTTTTTTTTTCCATAAACAGACAAGCATGAAAACAGCAGCTGAAAGAACCTCCTGTGCTGTAAATTTTGGCAAATGAAAGTCATCATGTTCCCAAAGCCTTGGATACTGTTCGGCCGAGGCCTTTGCCCTGCCTTTGTTATGATAGTTGTGTCTAAGCCATGATCCTGTCAAAATTAATCATAGATAATAAAAAAATATTAAATGTACATAACTCCACCTTTCATGTAGACGCTTCCACTTATAAATAATGCACATCTATAAAGAGCATGTTTGCAACCTTCCAGAATTACAGCTGTTTGTGGATAACCCTATGGATGAATGGATGCTTATACATGAAAATGTACATATATGGGGAACCTGTATACATGTACATCCATGTGTAGAGAGCTACTTAATATTTTTACATGTGTATATTTATACAAACACAAAATATGCATACATGCATGTGCTCATGCTGCAAGAGGAATAAATATTCATTGCTTATTTTAATAATTCATCATAATAAATATTTATATAACATACAGAGTGATGTGTTGTGGTATAAATGTTTTAGTGGCATGAGTTGGGGCTGAATACATTATTTATGAGTGACAAAGCCACAACTAAGTCATGCAGGTCAGCAATAAAATCTTTTCAATTCACTCTCATGGATTTCTTGCATACTATCAAAAGAAGAAGTATTTATCAAATGTCTAGAACCGTTAAAATTTTGTTATTCCTGGGTTTTTTCCTCTATTAATGCTCCTCTTTCTGACCAGAAATAATAAAAAAATACTGCAAATATGTGCATAAAATTTACATTTTCTGCTTTTATTTTGGTAAATATTAAGTTAGTTTCATTCACGAACAAAAACATGTGAGCAAAAACAGCATTGAAACAAAAGCTTTTTTCACTGCAGTTACCTCTAAGTTTTGAAAGTAAACCTGTGCTTCTGATAAGAAGGGCAGAAAGAACAAGACAAAATAAAATACAATGACAAAAACTTCTCCAAGATTCAAAGTTATGCATTTTGGGGTTTGGTAAGTGCTGAAAAAGGTCATAGGGAACAATCTCATATGTGGTAGCATGATTTTCTTTTTTTCTTACTTAACAAACATTTGTCTGAAGCTGTGTAGAGGTGTGGGATAGTCAAGTCTCTTCCTTAGAAGGAGAATTAGTAGCAGGAAAAAGATGAGACAGACAGACAGAAGTAACTGATAAATTGAAGAAGCATGAGATAAATTTTACTTATATCATGATTTAACAATTTATCACACAACTATACAATTTATCCCATTGGTTTGCCATTACGCATGCAGTAATGTGCATTTGTTTCCATGTTTTTACCTCTGTCTTTTCATTAGTTTGGGAACAAGGTGCATTTGTTTATGTCTGTAAGATAATATAAAAAAACATATATGGTATTTTTCCCATATCATATAATGCCATGGCAATGACAGGAAATGGCTGATATAAACATAGATAATTCTGAATAAAAATGCATACACACCAAAAAGTACTCAACATAGGCAAAATTGGCAGGTGGGATATTGAAAAATCTGAGTGCATGGGGATAGCTTGAATAGAGGTCTGTAATGGTGATTGTCCAGAAAAAAATTATTTAAAATTGAAATAGTATGGACTAAAAGCTTCTCTGTGAATAATGATTCTGTATATCTTCCTTCTCATACATATACTTTTTTAAAATTTTATTTTTTATACATGATCTCTTAAATCTCTTACTTGGAAAAAAATGAACAAGATTGTACCAGGCAAAATAATATTTTTCCTCTACCACATTAGCAAACAACTGCTGATACCAATACCTTGCACCCCCCTGCAACATGATACCAATATCTCTTCTTCCAAGCCCCTAAGCTTAACTGTGCATATTTTCATTAATTATAATTTGGAGGAGATGGAGAGTTTCTTTGAGGTGACAGACAAACAGCAGGATATCATGAATATGTATTACATGTCTGAGAAAATAAATTAACAGGGGCCATCCACTCTGGTGACCCACTTAGGCTGTCATTGATGAGTGTGACAGGAAGGTTCTGTAAGAACTGAATTTGCATGACAGACTTTTCTCCTGATCAACTAATTTACCCTATGCATTTAGATTATTTTAAGCACTACACAGCAGTCAGATAATTAATCACTAAATCACCAATAGTGACATTAAGGTACAAGCTATACGTTATTGCTGATTACCACTTAAAACTCAGTCTTGTCATCCTTCATCTCAAAAATTGGTGTAATCTTACACTAAGTAATAAAATATATGATCTGATATGTTCATAAGGTTAGATGTTTGGGGAAATAGGTTCATATTCTATAAATAAATGCATTCTCTTTATGATAAATATGAAAAAAATGATGTAAATTCTCACAGAGGTACCTGGTTGCCACCAGTTAGTGGGTTATTCTATTAAACACAGGTTCTGTTAAAATTAAATGTCTTAAAATAGCTAGTGTGAAAATGTTTATGTGCATGCACATATATCTGCATACACATAAGCGTATAAATATATGAATGAAACATCATTTTCTGTGGCTCAGATATCTCCACACAAACACTTTCAGCCAAACTAATCTAACTCTTAAAAGAATATAAATAGATATGGAATTATAATAGAATGGGTCTCTAAAATTGTAACCACATTATTGCAATGTATGTTTATGTGATGCATCAGAAACATACAGAGAACATCTTCTTCCTATGCTGTGGATTTTTACTGATTCATATTAACTTATTTCAATGCCTGTAGCAACATATGAATCTTCAGATGCTTTCTTAGTAGTTGAATTTGGCCCTAAAGTTATATCATGAAGGCCAGATATAAACTATAATGTATTTTAACAAATTCCTCAATGAAGGCATGTCAAAAAGTAAAGTAAAAAAGGCCAACTTGTCTCTTAACAACTTGAAAATTAAGAACGGAATTCTAAGTTATTTTCTATCAGACATTCAAAATGTTCTCAACTATAAAAACTGATCAGGCATCCTCAATCCTATTAATTACATACAGAAAGCCAACAGCTTATAAAACTTCCTTTTAAAAATTGGGACAGATTTTTAAAAATTTGTGGTGTTTGCCTGGTTTGACTGACTTTAGACCACATGTTTTTAATAACAGCAGAAAGCTCCAACACCAAATTCTTTAGCCCAAGAGGCCTTTGACACTTTTGGAAACTTAAGCTTCTTAGTTAGAGGATAACAAATCAGTGTTTGAGACCTGCTGTCTTTAATCTTCTATGCTTACTTGCAATCAAAGAAACAAGTCAAGTTTGGAAGGCTTATTTATCCTGAGGTGCACCTGGCAAATCACTGGTTTTCAGCTCCCTTTTGAGTTCCCTCCCAGGAATTCATCCATCTATGCATGTGCCTTGGGTGCCTTTTGGAGAAATCCACCTGTTGGGATGTAATAGACTGGAAAAAGCATAATCCATTTGGTAGCCAAGGTAATTCTCTCTACATATAATTAATTAGTTTTCATTCCCAACCAAAAGCTGCCTCTGAGTCTTTCTGGGCTTTTTTTCAATGCTTACTGAAGAGTTTTCAACAGCACTGAGAATTCTCCTGTAGCAAAGTTCTGCAGCTAATATCTTTTATAAATCCACCTTGACTCCTATCACTCTGCAATTTCTTTGTAAGTTGAGCTGCAATTGTATCTTAAAGGCTTATTTCAGTTCCCAACCAGCAGCTGAGTTTAAGTGACTAGAGGAGCACAGCAAGAGATGAGGCCATTCAAGTCATCAACTGAAGTACTCTGGAAACTTAGAAACTGTGTGGGGCTGTTTTGTTCAGAAACACTGTGAGGACAGCTATTCACAACACACTCTGCAGGCAACAGCACTTTTCCCAGAAGTCTCTTAAAGTCTGTGTTTAATACATAAGGCAATAGCTTTCTTGTGCCACCAGCAGAGAACCGGGAATGCTAATGTCCTAGGAAATTGAGCCAGGCACCTCAGGCTCTGCACACTGCAAAGTCCATGCTCTGGGCTATGGAGGTGAGAAAACAAACAGTAACCTCAGTAACTGCTGATCTGATTCTCTCTACCTACTTTTGGAAATTGGGTTACCTCAGTGTGTGTCAGCAAAACAAATTTGTATGTATTTAGAGGATAAGTCCCCATTTCCTAAACCCCGAACTACACCTATTGTCTCATCCTTGGACATCTCATCTGAAGTTCAGATTAAAGCTATGAATACCAGAAACTTTGAAAGTTTTACAGGCAGTGCTAATGCCCATTAAAAGACACAAAATCCTTAACCCAATCTGACCAAACATATTTTA
Organism: Setophaga petechia; assembly: GCA_024362935.1. NCBI lineage: Eukaryota > Metazoa > Chordata > Aves > Passeriformes > Parulidae > Setophaga > Setophaga petechia. The sequence continues at coordinate 20,298,025 of JANCRA010000002.1, forward strand.
GATCAGAAGCAACCCAAAATCTGTCTTTGAAAAACTGAAGTTTGTGATCTTGGAAAATATTTGCTCACATTACATATGTTACCGTGGCAATAAAAAAAAGTGGTTGAAACTTAGACATCTTGTAGAAAAGAGTTCAAGACTAATTTCAGTAGAAAAGAGGGGGGAAAATAGGAAAACAGAAATCTCAAATCACAGACTCATATGTACTTTACCCATACATAAGTGTTTCAAGGGAGAATTTATATCTCATGCTGCGGAGCTTTTATCATCTGCCCCAAGTCCTTTATAAAATACACTGTGCATTAAATATACAGAAAATGTATCAACAAGCCTATACTGGGAGGAAGAATCCAGGGTTCATGTCCCATCTGAGTTTGTGAACACAGGTCCATGTTTAAGCTCCTGGTCTCTCCCTGTACATTTACAGCAAGAATGAAGAGTTTAGTTCTGTGCCAGCTGCTCCCTCTGGCACTGCTCACAGACAGGTGGAGGCTGCAGAGCAGCCATGGCAAATTCAGTCCCTGTCAAAACAGGTAGAATTGCACCAGCTATTGCTGAGAGCATGGATCTCTGATTACAACTTTTCCCCAGCAATAATGCCATATTAATTCTCACTAGTTTCTTCTCCAATATCTGTCAGTCTGTTAGCTGAAAGAAAGGAATTGCACTTTTCCTAGAAAGCAGAAAATAAAAAGGAAATCCCTTGCAACCTTATTTACTTAGATAAAATGGTGTTATTGACATTCACTCAAGGTTTGGAATGCTACCATAAATCCTCCTATTTTAGTGGGATTAGTGGGTAGAGTTCTCACATACTTCAAGAAATCTAATATGTACAATTAACCAGATTTCAAAGTGAGAAAATGGGATGTGAATCATTTTCAGAGAAGAGTAGTTAGTGAGCAGAGATGTAAGAAAAAAAGCATGTTGCATGAGATATAAAAGCTAGGAAATCCTTTCATCATTTCAATTTCTTTTTATTCCTCTTTATATTACATAGCACCTCAAAAAAAGATATCTGTTCCTGGAAGGATATTAATTTTCACCAAGTAATTTTGAACAATGTCACATTGGTAGAATTTTTTTTATTATTGTGTTCAAATATATTTTTCTTGATTTATATATTTACTTGAGGGTTTTCTGGATTTTCAAGACCCATCTAGAAAGATCGGGGCCATGACCAGCAAGCAACTTAATGAAATTCTTCCTGCAGCTAATTTGTGTGGGGACAAAGGCCCTTTGTTACCACTGTTTCTCATATCTGCAGTTTAAATAAACCCACTCACACACAAAAAAAAAAAAAAAAGGAAAAGAAAAAAAGGGGCTGTTTTCTGCTCATAAGTCAATATCTTTTACTTACATTCAATGGAAACAGTGAATTTTTTAGCCCAAAGGTTTCAAGAAGAAAAGGAGCTCTTCCATTTCCCAAACATTAGTAATGTACAAACTGCAAGTGAAAAGACTTATTTGCATGCTTAACTTAATCATGTGAATAGGTCTGTTCAGTGTGTGCATGCCTGTTTGCAGAATGGAAGCCCAAAAGACCAATCTTAGTCCCGGTGGAATTAGGAAAGGCTTTACCAATTATTTCAGCAGAAGCAGGATCATGACATTACATATGAATGAGAATTGATGGTTTAGAGACACGATTGTTTTCAGAGCAACTGTTTTGTACACTGCCAATTTGTCCAGCTCCCTAAGGTCTGTTAGTGAGTCCCACAATTCCCTATCTTCTCTGGGAAAGATACATACCTCTCCAGTCTTACAACAAGCTGTGAAATTAGCCATTTAGTTTGGGAAGCAAGGAGTTATTTCATAATTCTTTGCAAGAGAATTTGACTTAAGAATTGCATAAACTGCTTGATAATAACAACTCAATATTAAACAAGAATTGGACAAGAAACAAAGTGAGATTACCTAACAGTCGACAACTAAAATGCTGTGAACATGTAAATAATTACATAGTCTGCAGGGCAACTCCCTCCCCAAATAATTATTTAATATGTAGTAAACAATTATATTTAAAGGACAATTTATGGGTGTAATAAGAGGTACTATTTATGAAATGCAGCTGTCCATTTATTTGAACTCCTAATTTCTTCATAAGAAACGGTTAGAAATAAAATTAATTTAAATCCACAATGACAAATACTCCGGTTAAAACTCCAAGTTTACAAACACTCACCTCATTCTCCACCCTCCTTTTCTCATCTCCTTCTGTTAGGCCCTTTTCTCTTCCCTGAAGTCAAGAAAAATTAAAAAAAAAATAAAAAAGAGAATGACTATAACAACGAATAACCATGTAATTGGATATTAGTCAGACCAAGATTTCAGACAAAAATACAGACTCCAAACATTCCTTTTGCCAAGGTAAGGCAGGTTTTTTCTTCAGGTGCTCATAGATTTCTTAGCACCTAGGATCAGGTATAGGATCCATTTATTTGCTCCACCAAATCTTTTGCCATCTGTGTTATCAAAGCATTAACAAATGATAAGCTGACTGACCATGAATTCAGAAGAAATCACTCATTTTCTTTTGAAAAGGCTGTGGAGTTGCTTAGGGAAAAGACTGGAGGACAACTTATTTGCTTTTCTGTGCCATGTCTATACCAGAGTTTTTCTAAAAAACGACATTTTGTCAATAGAGTTGTAGTCTTGGAAGGATACTTTGATGATTTTTACCATACTTGATGCAGTTTTTTATCATTTGGACAAAAATGGAATAAAAGCTGGATGCCTTAGAGATGTTTGTTTCAGACTGATTTATTTCCACTGGTGATAGAAGACTCTTCTCAGGACCAGCTTGCTCTGTTCAAATGTGCAGACAGCTGTGCATCTCCTTCTCCACTGTGGCTTACTCTATAGTACCTCAGTTTTCACTCTGAGACAGAAAGCACATTCCCTGCCAATATCTTTCAAAGAATAATTACCACTCCCTCCCCTTCCATCCTGCACTTCTGCAGATTCAATGCATCACAGATGCCAACTACTGCAGCCTGAGAGTTTGCTTAAGGTGGACAGCACATCATCTGTACTGCAAACAGCTCCTTTGACATGCCATGGCCTAGACCTGCACTTGTGGCTGGCTTCCCATCAATCATGTCTCTGAGAGCTGATTAGGCACATCTGGATATGGAAGTGTTTGATGAGGAGGTAGGACAGCAGATATCATCAGTGATGGACAATTAATGGATAGGGTAAGGGTCAATGACAGCACTGAAGAAACAGCCAGCTGTGTCTACTCTTTTCCAAACAGTGCATATCATGGTATAACAGCTGTGGAGGGAAAAGAAGACAATTTGTGGGGACTAAAACCACAAACTTCAACAAGTAGGCTTGTAGAAATTTCACAGCAGACTTTAAGAAGATGAAAACACCTTGATATCTGACATATTAATGAAACACCAACATTTGTCTAAATCTACAGTTTTCTTTCACTGTGTCTGGTTTGCTAAAAAATATTTGAAACCAATGTATGTAGCTTAATTATTGCTCTTAATTCAGTCTAAATTAATTTTCATCTATATCTTTCTTATGAAATGTAAAGAAGTCCCCAGGTTAAAATTATTTTTGCTTTTATTGACCTTAATCATGCAAGATTTAGTAATAGAAACAGTATCATTCCTAAACTTAAAATTTAAAATGCAACTACAAAATTTACACTTCTTTCTTAATGGACTGGATTAAATCAGTCTAGATAACAAACTAGCTCTCTCTGTGTCTGAGATGATTCCATCTCCTGCAGAGCCCTCTATATCTTCAGGAAATGTGGAGATAGTCATACAGTTATCAAAGAAAAAGAAAATTATTAGAAAATAAAATTTATCAGAAAATTTTAGAAGGAGAAACCTAAAACTTTGCAGACTATAGAACTGTGTAGACAGACTATAGAAGGAGATGGGGAGGAGAATCTTTATTTCCAATGCAGAACTGGCCTAGAAGCACAGTTATAGCATTTGCACTGTCCTGTGGGAACTCTACTGTATAGTATATGCATAACACTTTTTTCACATTCTTGTTCTCCAAATAGACCAAGACTGAAGCAGCAAATAAATGCATACCTGGCAGGAGGTCAGGTCCCTGTGTTCTGGAAAAAAAGTGTCATGTAATGTCTAATCAAGAATTATGCAGTCGCTGCAGATAGGAAGATTTTCCCTTAAAAATCATGGGAAATTCCTAGAGTACTGGAAGCAGGGAGACCTCATGTGTCCATCAGTGAAGAGGCAGACCCCAGTCTGCTATTCTTGCTGCTGCTGCTTTACCCCATCAGTCCTCCCTCTACTCCAGGCATTGTGCTGTGGCTCAGCTCTCACTCATGCCAGTAGCCCAGCTCATCCAAGCAGACATTTGACATGATGTGTTCCTTTACAGGTGCACTGCTATAAATCAGGAGCAGGTCCACAGTGGTTGGAGGCTTAGTATCAATATATAAGAAACATAAGAAAAACAGGTTCAAACAAGAGTAAAAACTTTGGCCAGCTTTTTGAATTTATACTGGATGACAGATTTATGGAGCAGATTATAAACTATTCAAGGCAGACTATCATTTTTTTCTCCAATACTCTACATACTGAGTCTGAAGCCTCCAGAGTATGAATAATTATAGGTCTATTATAGGGAACATTTTTATTTTTAAACATGAAAAGCAGCATTGTCAGCAAAGCATAAATATATATTTCGGGAAAGACAGCTCACCCATTTACAATCTTTAGTAATGGCAGAGGGCAAAAGGTCATCTCCTAGAACTACACTCAACACGTATCCCCAAACCTACTGTATCTAGTATAAAGCTGGAATAGAATGGTTGTATTTTCTTTCACTCTTTTTGCAGTGTTTCTAGCGCTTTTAGGGCTTTCCAGTGCAGAGTTTCACTGCTATCTCTGTGTGTGTGTGGATGGTACAGGGACTTTCCATATGCTCAGCATGACTTAAATAAACTCTTCAGCCATTTGAAATGTGGGTGTTACTGTTTAAGGGGGAAAAAGTAGATGGAGGGGAAATGACAGATGTTTTTACTCAGCAGTGTGCTCCCATGATTTTAATCAAGATTTTTGATATAGAAATAGTGCTTGCAAGGCTAAATATTTTTCATGTGGTATTCAGCTGTAGCTTTGTTGTTTTTCTCAGAGTAAAAGTCAGCTGGGAAAAAATATATACGATACGGTATTAATATAGATGTATATGTGTCTTTCTGGTTCTATAAAAGCGTATGGTTCTTTATAATGAAAATAAAACCAGAATAGGAATTAAGGAACATTAAAATATTAGAAACTTGAACCATCCTCGTGTGTAAGCAACTATGTTTGCAAATATCTTTACAGACTCCATATGGTTCCAGCAGCTGGATCACCCCACCCAGTTTGGGACAGAAAAGTTAAATTCTACACTGCACATATTTAACCATAACGTCAGTCCCACTCAGGCCCCACGTAATCAGGTACATGTATAAATGCACATCCTCAGAAAGATTCTTTTGTACAAGAAAACTGAACAGAATAGTCAGAAAATTTGGGGTAGATTTGTAGTATATGAAGTTTACAGACAATGTGTCATTCGCTTAAGCTCTAAATATATACTCAAAAATGGGTCCAAGTGCTGGAGAACTGAGCTGTTTTGAACAAGACTCACATAAACCAACAGGCCTTTTCTCTATTTTTAAATTGCTTGAACTTTGTATCAAGGCTGAAGTTCTTGATTTAGGATAGCAAATGATCACAGGCCTGAGACCATCTTTCTGTAGAAAACATTTAAATTTAATCTCATGTCAAAAGTGCTTTTACTAAGTGAATTTTCCTTGATTTCCAAATATATATGGAGAACTTGTCATGACATCTCCCAAAAAGCCGATATTCAAGACAGAGTGAAGATCATTGAGAGCAGAGGGGTGACCTACAATGGGGAAGACAAGGTTTCATCTTCAGGCTCTAGGTCTTGCTCTAAAAGGAATCTTTTCTAGTCCTGGGCAAGCTGGTAAGGATCAGCCTAGTGCTACACCCATGCCAATATGTTATGCATGGTGTTCCTTTTTGATGCCTCATTAAATCGGTGCTATCAGGAAAAGTAGCTCAACCCTACCCACCTACTATGGCTGCTGCCCATTACTTGCCTTGCACCAGTGTAAGGAAACATGTCATTGCACAGTGAGATCAAGAAGGGATTTGACCTGACTGGAAACTGATCATTTTTCTTTTCTGTGCACATTTTAAGCTGGGTAACATCTCTGTTTTTTCCATACAGCTTAGTTAAATTCAGGCCAGGCAAAAGGGAATTGTGAAGAACACACAGGCAGAAAATGGGGAGGTTTGAACCATCCTTTCAGGCCCATCCTGTGCTGTGAAGTCAGCCTCCAGACTTTCAGCCCAGTATGTTAGCTCTGGTGCAGCATGTGTCTAGAACTGTCTGGATCAAAAATTGAGATGCAGACGCCTACGTTGGTGCCTTTTCCCATCATATTTCCAATTCCAATACCAGCATGGGAAGACCAAGCTCAGTTCGGCCTGTACCTGCTAATGTACACCTACACACAGCTTCTGTGCATCTGCTCTTTGTCTGGTAACTTGGGGAAAACTGCATTACCTTAAATGACAGGGAAACATATTCCAAGCAAAAATGCTTTCACAGCTTGTGAGCCTTACAAGCACTGAAGTAAGATGTGCCAGTCAAGCATCTTGGGCTACTATGCCAAAAATATGCATATAGTTCCCAATCAGAAAATTATTAAGATGTTGAGAAGGAAATATTTGTATTTTACTATTCTGCTCTGCTCAAAAGCAGTGCATGTTTTAAAGTGGTTCATTTGGGTATGAGTCTTCCTCTTATTTTCATATAGTGAGCTGGTTTTAACCCTTTATCAGAGCATATTGTACAATTATTGAATACATACATAGCCAGCATGACAGTTTTGTTTAGTAACTGATTTAATATGTGTTTATTTTAAGATTGATGGTGCAATACATGTTGTAAAATAAAGACTGATAAGTAATCCTAGTCTGAATAAGACTCAATCACCAAAGAAACACTGCACACTACTACTGGTTTTGCTCAATTTGGGAACTGTAGCAGTCCATACAGTGCCAATGATTCTGGTTCATATTGAGAATATTGAACAGACCTTTTATTCTGCATTCTTATTAGCTTTTTTAAAAAAATACTTATTTAAATAATTTAATTTTAGATGGGAGTTTATATATCTTGAACAACTCTGTTACTAAAACACCACATTCAATAAAGGGATCAAATGTAATTTTTTACCATTTACAAATGTGATATTGTTTCTGTTTAGAAAGGAAAACACATTGAAGTCATTATTGGAACCAGATTTCTCAAGCGCTTTTTAAATAAACTGTATGAGAGACTTTGATCTAGTTAGCTGACCGGTATCATAGTTCCATGCATATGTCCTTCCCAATTCTATTAAAAACTTTATATAATTTCAGATCATGTGTTACAGTGCCAATAGGTTAGGTTGCTAGAAGTTGAAACCAGTAGTAAAATTTCTACAAGCTAAAAAATATATCTATTTAACATTACTGAAGTTTTTTTATACAAATTACCAAAGAGGAATTATTTTCCTTCCCTTTTTTCTAGGCACTGTTAAGAACTGTGGAAATGTGGAAGTGGGGTCAATCAAGTCATCATCTTTTAAACATAAAAACGTTTTGAGTCCAAGCCTCTGTAATAAGTACTGTGTTTCCAAACCACAAATTGCTGGTTTTGGCTGTGACTGAGAGTCTATCTCCAGCTGACACGTGTGTTACCTCTCTGTGCACGGCACGTTGGTGCAACATTTAGCACGATGATTTATCATTTGTGCACAATATCATGTCATGAAACACTTACCAACCTCCTGAAGACAGTCAGAACAATATCTACCATAATAAAATACAGTTCCAGTAGGCTCCAAATTACATCTTAGATATTTTGTTACTTGTCCTTTATCAAGCACATGTAAAATTGTAGTGGGGTTACTGACAGACTCTATAATTCAGCTGTCTGCTGCTTTATCACAGCTCTCAGTAGGTCTCTAATGAATATTTCTGTATGCATGTTTCTGACTGATAATCAAACTAAGAACAAGTCTTAATTGGGTTTTCCAGTGCACAGAAAAGTGCCTATCTGCATTGGCAGATATCCCAACCAGTGTTAAATTAAAAGTGCAAACATAACAGACATTCTTTTACAATTTTTTTGAGACCCAAATGTGCACAGAGTACAGAGGCTTGTGCATAAAGCTATATGGTGCCCTAGAATAAAAAAAAAGGCAATGAAGGGGTTTGCTGCACCCAATGAAAGTATATAAATCAGTGACTATGGGTCTATTTCTTCAAAGAACCACACGAAATCAAACTAAAATGTCAGTAACATGGTTGAGATCTGATGAAGGCTTAGAACTTTGTCAGACAAATAGTGTAATAATTGCTAGTTTTTTGGAGCCTGATCTGCATGCTATCCTATTCAGGTAATTTTAAATCATTAAGGATTTTGATCTGACTTGCAGTTTAAACACACCTCTTTTTAAAGTATACACAGCATTGGAGTCGATGGAGGTTACACCAACACACAAACATGAAACCCATTTCACCAATTTCTCCACACGTGATTTATGCAACTCCCTTTAGCTCACAGTGGAGGATTAGGTTAGTGACGCAAGAAGAATCCACCTTGTCTCACAGAATCACAGAAAAGGATGGGTTGGAAGGGATATCAGTACTGATATAGGATATCAGTATTCAAGAAGGCAAATTATGGTTATATATAGCCAGACAGGATACCCCTCCTTAACCAGTACAAGAGATGTGATCAAGATATGTCAGTGGTATGCCGTGACATATATACAGCAGGTAATGATCAGCCTTACATTTTTATATATCTTAATCCAGAACTCGATCTCCACTGCATAAATTGCATCTGGACTACTGTATATGGCTTCATTTGCTTTAACTTGAATTTCTACTTGTGCAACAACTTAAAACCCAACAGGTTTCAGTTACTAGAATCATCATTGAAATAATTTCTTACTTATTAGAATTACTTTTCAGTAGTTTGTGGCATCTAGTTTTCTCTGAATTAAAATATATATGGGGAAAAATGTTAGGCTAAGATAGGCTGAAGAAGGATCCAGCTGATGTAAATAATTGGACAGTGCTTTTTCATAGGTACGGGTAGAAGGATTTCAGGTAAGAAGAGAGTTCAACAGGCTATGGAAGTTTGGAGTCCTAAATTATCTATAGCCATAGACGGAAAATATCGAAGTATCACAAAGAACAGGATTAAGTAATGTTATAGAGAGTACAGTTATAGTAAAACAGGTAGGCAAGGTGCAACAAAACACAGCACAGAAAAAATCATTAAACACTGCAATTAGGTCTTTAAAGGGACTCACTTCTTTCTTCCAATAATTCCAATGCACAGCTCACTTCCAATTCCAATTCTTTCATTTTTTACAAAGAATTCTCCATACTTTCAGAGCCTTATTCCTCACTTTCCTAAAACTCTCTGTGTAATGCTTGGACATAAAAGTGGAAAGAATAGGTATTATAAAAATGGGGGATACCCACAAATACTAGTAATGTTAAAGTACCAAGAAGCTTCATGTGAAAAGGTAAAGTGCAGAAGGAGAATAGCTATGGTCTCTTTAAGGACATAATTTTGAGCATCTCTCTACCTTCCCCCCAGCACATTGTCAGTGAGTCATTCTAGTGGGGGCAGAGAGAGGTAATATCAGCTGCATGATTCATGTGCATGCTGCTGGCCCCTCAAAATGCTCAGTCTGTTTGAGCTTAAGTGAACTCCTGACCTTCTCAAAGAGAGACGCAGAAATTTCCCATTATATTTTCCCATTCTGAGCAAGGTGGAATTAAGACACTGAGACAATGAATTAAAAAAGCTGTTTTTCAAGGCTAAATCATGCCTCCAGCAAAATGCAACAAGAAATAGATACCAAATGAAGAACAGGTACTGTCTTTCACTCAGAGCAGAACTGAAAGTTTCATTTAGTTCTTAAGACATATTTCCTCTTCCTGTGAATTATCTTTACAGGCCATGACTGGAGGCAAGATAGTGAATAAGGTGGAGTATTCATTTCATACATTTGAGCATTCTCAATTTTATATGCCTGACTTCAGATAAAAGTGTTTTCTTAGTAAGACTGTTTTCTAAACTTCCTTGACATGGATTAGGTTTCAAGCATATTAAAAGTCTGAATTATTATGAAAAGGAACAGGAGCTAATAAATTTATTAAAGATGTTGTGGATTAAAGATCTTGTGGAAATGTTGAAATTCCTTACTGCATGAATATTCCCAAGTATACTTTAGATGCTAAAACTCTAACTTAAGGAAAGATGCTCTAGCTTTAGACTGTTACACATACTAAGACAACCAGTGTTGTTCACAACCTGCCTAGCCAGCCCTGAGGAGATTTATAACTTTGATTGGCAGAGGCCAAAAATCCTCACATCTGCTTTATAAAAGTAGTTCTTGAAGACCAGATATCTAATTATTGTCAAATCCACTGTGCAAGTTTAGAGTATCTGACCTTATGATTACAGACAGGTGCACTTAGAGTACAGAAAATGTTTCTAATTCAATTTCACTGATGAGATAATCAGGACTGACTTTCTACTAAAGTCATGTACTCTGAAGCCTTGAACTTTGTTTTCTGTGCCATTAATGGCCATCCCTCTTGTGTTTTGTAAAGCAAACTAAGAAGTCAGCGCTGGAATTGAAGGTATGTCACCATCATCTTAGGGAAAAGCAGACTGGGTAGACAAAGTAAATAAATAATTATATGTTACTAGTAGAAGTGTGTCTTGATAGGAAACTGAAGAGCTTCAAAGCTAGTTCATCCTAGTAAAATGAAAACCAGGCCTGATCTCTAACATGCAGCCACATACTTCTAAGGTCCAGAAGGTAATTATTTATTTACAGTCTTGTAGAGCAAATACAGTTTGACTGACATAGTTTTGTTCTTCTATAAAATTTTTAGAAAAGAATCAACCACAGATAACCTCATGGGACAATGACTTAAGGAAACTTTAATCTGTATTGCACACAAAAATTATCCACTTCTTTTAAACAATGTTGTTGCTATTTAAAACAGATGTAGAGTCCACAGTGGATCTGAGTTTTTAATCAAAAGCTTCAAGTAAGTTTAACCTCCCAAATAGTGTAAGCACTGAAGCAGTTATTAATTATAAAGATAATAAAATCATTTTATGTTGTGATGAGTTACGGTGAAATTTGATATGAGCCTATTTGTGTGAGATGCAGCTGAAAACTCCTCATGCAATTGATGAATTTGTCAATTGTTATGGATTTAGGGATCACAACACAGGGAAAACCCCCCACCTTTATTACCTGTATTATAAATAAATTATCTCTCTCTTTTCTGCCAATATTTAACTGAATCTAGTTCTAAGAGGATTCAAATGAGACAAGGTTGCTGCTCTTGGTACAGTACACTTGTGAGCCCAGTCTTTCCACCTGCTGTCTCCATAGGATGTAACCATTGCTACTCTGCTAAAACAATCTATATACATGTATATCTGTAATGTAAAATAAATGAATAGCTTATAAAATGTATAGCTATCTTTTTTTAATATAGCAATGTATGCATGAAAGAATTATATCTAGCAAAAGCTTAGATGAGAATATTCTTAATAATTCTGTGAATCGTGAAGCCACGAGACCAGCCAAGTTTTTATTTATTCATCCAAAGCATTCCCATTACCTGAAGGTCATCACCCACTCTCTCAGTGCAGATTCCTGCAATCACAGATCTCCTTTGTTGTGTTTGTAACCCAGACTCTTCTACTGCCATCTCTATTGTTGTTCTTTCCTGCCTGAGATAAGCATGTGGCTGACAATTTACATTTCCTGTTGCTAGGGCAGGATTTGAGAGCAAGCTGAACCACTCTCCTGGAGGGTATCCTTGGAATAATGGATTAATTCATATCCCTAAGTTTCTTTCTGAGAAAAGAGGAATGGGTGACTCATAGATTCAGTCCAAGGTAAAGTAAGATTTCTTGAACAGGTTTGGCAATTTTTCTCTCTCTTTAATAGGAGAATTTCTGTCAAGCATGCAAGCAGGAAATGGCATTTAGACACATGAGAATTCAGGAAAGGGATAAGAACAAAAAGGAAGACAGAAATTGAGTGTGCAGCAGAATCTTGAGATATCTTTTTGCTCTAAGTATTAAACCACCAAGTGCTGTCACTGCTCTTTCACCCTGTTCCTTGCCTGTAGCATCAAAAAGCACTCCAGAACCCTGCTGCTTTTGCTGAAGTGAAATTTTAGCAAAATTGAAATTCATGCTGACCTGTGGTAGGAAATAGGAAGCCCTGAGGAGGAGGGCAGTCTGTTTTATTACAGACTACACAATCTCAGCCTTGAGCCTTCAATTCTCCAATGAACTCGGTTTATCAGAGAAATTTCTCTAATTTCACAGTTTGTTGCCTGGCTGTGACACCTTTGCTATAGATGATTCCTCCTCCACAATCTGACTTCAACAAACATTTGCCTTTTGATAACATGTCTGTAAAATGATTACATTTTGCTACATGTTTTCTTGACTTTTAGATCTTACAGCTTCTCATTAAATAAAAGCTATCTTGCCATACATTGAAGATTACAAACGTAGAAATAATTATAGCTATTAATAAAGAAATCATAAAATTCTTTCATCCAGAGAGCCCTTCTCTATGTATTTTACATGCTTTTAAAAACTGAATCGTAGGGAGGTAATCTGACCTTGCATAGATTCCAGGCAGCTCTTTCTCAACTCTGTTTGTCACTAGTGTTGAAAGTACTTCAAAGTGTAATAAAATGAACAGAGTTCAAATGCACCATAACTTATTTTTGAAGCATGAATCAGAGATGCTTAAGTATCAGCACTAAGTTGAAACTTAGAACAGCTGATGTGTTAAGCCCTGTCATACAGATAGTGGTAGATAATACCAAAAGATTGTACTAGATAATATCAAAACTGCTTATTTTTATGAAAAAAACATTTACAGGCAAAACTGGCTCTTTCAGGGGATTTCCACTAAAACACATTCCTAATTTCTTTGTGAAATTAAAGAAGTTTAGATAGCCATCATGACAGAGCATAAAATATGCAAGGACATCTTTCATTTTAACACAGATTATGCAACCTTTACCTTTATTGATTTGAGCAAGACTACTCAAGCATCAAGCACAATACTTGATATAGATAAGGCCAGTCAATAGGTCAAAGATAACTATATTAGATGTCTCAGGGAAGCAAGGGAAAATGTTTTAAATATTAACAAGGGACTGAGGTCGAACTACTGTATTACTTAAGCTGAGATGGAAAGAGGGATTTTGACCTAGCATTGCACGATTATGTGTAAACTATGCAGAGAAGCCCAGTGTAAGGGCTTTGCACTTACACTTTCTGTTAGTTTGACATAACTTTAATCCTACATATGGAAGTGCTTTTCTAGCAAACAAAGGGATCTTCATCCATCAGCGTACCATGGACGATAGTGGTTGTCATGTTACACAGTCTCAGACATGAGCTAAATTAGGGTTTTAATCTACATCAATTTTTCCTGCAGCTAGTACAGAGGGAGAGATAGCTTTGGTCTCTGCTTTGTATTGCTCCACAAAAGTATCCAGCATTCCTCTTTGGCTAAGGAGGAAAATCAATATAAAAATTAATGCTGTGAAATGCTCGTGGGAAGACATTAAAAATGGGAAACTAAAATAAGTAATCTTGGGGGGGGGGAAATATATATATATGTTCTGCTTTATAATTATACATTTTATAAAAAAATTTAAATATATCTATATATATGTATTATACACCTTATAATAATTCAATTAAAACATCAGATTAACACTGATTAGTGGCCAGATAAACTCCAACAAAATGTTAAAAATTATTAGGGTAAAAATAGTGAAACTGAGAATAAGTCTAGCATATAGTCTAGCATAGATGCATGTCCTTTTTTAACAGCTGGTTCCTTCAACTTAAAAAGTGCATTGATTGAGTGGAAAATATAAAAAAAAAACCAGAAAGAAAGTCAAAATTATACACTAACTTCTGTAAAAAGAAAGAATAGAGGGACTACGACCTATAAAGAAAAGACAGAAAATGCTAAATAAATAGAAATATAACTAGAGAAATATAAAGTCATGAGTGTCTTCTATATTGTCTGTGTTCAATACAGAATTGTTTCTTTCTATTTTTTCAAAGAAAAAAAAGTGGTACGGAAAAAACCTTGCATAAATTAAAGGGGGCAATGGCTACTGGATCTTGTTAAATGCAAAGACAATAATTTTTCCTCAGGAGGCCCCTTACCACTAAATCACTGCAAAAGCATTGCTACAGCTTTGCCCTGTTCTTAATCTCTTCCCTTGTTTTTGGCCACTCTCCAAGGCAGGATTTGAGGACATTTACTCTGACCTAACAGGGCTTTTCTGAATCTAATACTTCAGAATTGCTTAGGGGAAAAGGAATCTTAAATTGTTACCATGGATTTCGCTTGAAATGTTATCAAGGGCATTCTTAAAACCCAGGCAGGTGCTTTTCTCTGAATATTATGAAATAGATAATTTTAGGAGGCTTTATTCTCCTGCAGATGTCAATAGCTCCTGTTAAATTCAGTCTTGCTAGAGAAAACTCATTGTGAATTATATTGCTATTCTCTTTCATTTCATCTTTTCACATGCTTGGAGCTGTTTGGGTTTCCTGCCAGTTTAACACTGTGATTTTCAGTGATTTCTTTTTTCTTCTTTGTTTTGCAGCCTTACTTTACTGTGAGACTAATGGATATATTTAACATTGGAATAAATTATAATTTATGATCCTAGCTGGCAAGAGAACAATGAGCTTGCATGAGGTGAAGACATTTAAAATCAGAGATTAGGTGCTTTGCTGAAGTTCAAGAGACATGGAGCTCCAGATGCAGCACGAAGTGACACTTGGCTTAAGCAATGGTGGGACCAAGAAACCTATATAATTGGGAATTTCTGTGGGAAATTACCAGGATTCAGGCATCAAGACCTCAGGCCCTTTCCAATGGAATTCTGCTTCTAACACTAAATCTGTAGAGAAATGGAGAGACACTTTTCTTTATGTATGGAGGCAAAACCAAGTATTCACTTTCCATGGCAAATGTACTAATGACTTAGACAGAACTTCAAGTATAGACAGGAGAGGTGAGAGTCACATCCCTAACCATGGTTGCTCATAATGTAGCCAGTAAAACACGAGTCAGTCACGTGAGGATGCTGAAGTAGCAACTAGAGATTGAGTCAGTACAATAAATGGATCCCAAGGCATGGTACAAGTTACGCCAAGACATCTGTATTTAATGAATTGAACATGGTCTAAATCCATTGACTCTAAAAGAATCTTCAGGTGACTGACTACCTCTGATGTATGCTCCCACATTATAAACATAAAATAAGATGACCATAAATTATAAATATAAACATAAATAAGATGACCTTTATTAAAGGAGGTTTAAGGGAATCACCTTTATTTAAGGAGATTTAAGGGAATCACCTTAAGGTGTTAAAAGATGCATTGTATCCATCTTTTAAAAGGGTAGAATGGAGAATCCAGGGAACTGCTAACCTGTTAGTTTCACCTTTGTTCCTGGGATGGACATGGCAGAGATCCTCCTAGAAGCATCCATAGTAGTCAATGGCCCAGAGTCCCAATGGACATCAGTGACAAGTGTTGTCCCTTAGGGGTCTGTACTGTGACCAGTGTTATTTAATATCTGCATTAATGACGTAGACAAAGGGATCAGCTGCAACCTCAGCAAATTTGCAGATGACACCAAGCTGTGGTGCAGTGACACTCCTGAAGGACAGGATGCCATCCAGAGGAACCTGGATAAGCTGAAGAAATAGCCCATGGGAATCTCTTGACGTTTAACAAGACCAAGTGCAAGGTGCTGCACCTGGGTTGGGGCAAGCCCCAGCATCAACACAGGCTGGGAATGAGCAGATCCAGAGCAGCCCTGCTGAGAAGGATTTGGGGGTGTGAGGGGGGGGAGAGGCTGGACATGACCCAGCCATGTGCCCTCACAGCCTGGGGAACCAAACGTGCCCTGGGCTGCATCAGAAGCAGCGTGGGGAGGGGATTCTGCCCCTCTGCTCTACTGAGACCCCACCTGCAGGGCTGCATCCAGCCCTGGGGTCCCCAGCACAGGAAGGACATGGACCTGTGGGAGTGAGTCCAGGGGAGGCCACCAAGATGATCAGAGGGATGGAGCAGCTCTGCTGAGAGGAAAGGCTGAGAAAATTGGGATTGTTCAGCCTGAAAAAGAGAAGGCTTCAGAGTTACCTATTGTGGCTTTCCGGTACCTGAATGGAGCCTAAAGGAAAGATGGAAAGAGGCCATTTACCTGGGCATGTAGTGACAGGACAGGGGGGAATGGCTTCAAACTAAGAGTAGGTTTAGATTAGATATTAGGATAAAAAAATTTACTGTAGAGTACTGCGTTACTGGAAGAGGTTGCCCAGAGAAGCTTTGGATGCCCCATCCCTGGGAGTGTACAAGGCCAGTTTGGATGGGGTACGGAGCAACCTGGTCTAGTGGAAGGTGTCCCTGCCCATGTCAAGGAGTTGGAACTAGATGATCTTTAAGGTCCTTTTGAACGTAAGTCATTCTATGATTCTAAATCCTGCCTTAGGTTTCCAAGTTTGCTTATTGCAATTAATGAATCAATTACTTGGATAAGGATATCTTTGTTGAAATCAGATGTGTCATCTAAACTGTCAAACCCACCAGGTTTTAAATATGTTTAAGGTACTTCTTTCATTACAGCAATTAGTTATGTGTTTTAGAGCATAGTAAAATTGCTTTAAAATTCTGTTATAGATATATTTGAATTTCATATAAAAAATATGAAAAGTGATTGGCCAAATTCCCAACCAGTATGACTAGCAATTCATGCATTTCTTAGGGATATACTAGAGTTACACCAGAGACTGTGAAGGAAAGGATCTGAGGGATGTCTTAGTCTCACCTATATCAAGATTGTTAAACTAATTTGAAAATTCTTTAACTACATTACACCATTTCTGTTTGTATAGATCTTATAGCAACATAAATATTTCAAAATCTTTCCAATGACTGAGTTATAACAATATCTTACTTACAGACAGTCCAAAATAATATACCCTGTGACCTCACTTCTGTTCAGAGCATCACACAGATTCTTCATGTAAAAGAGTCTTTAAAAATTTTCTTATTAGCACCTTTTAAGTTTAACTAGGCACAACTGAATAGCTATTTTTTAAAGCTCTTATGTTTTTGCCATCTTTATGGTAAGGTTACAAATTTGCAGTGAAAAATGAATAATTTTCAAATTGTTCTTTTGAGTTCATTTTAATCATCTTACTGTCAGAAATAAGTGGTCTAGACACAGAAGGGTTGAAACATGATTCTCCCATGAGTAATTGTAGAACCTCTGTTCCCTAAAACTTAGAGATGTGGTTGCACTTCAGTCATGATCTCAGAAGAAATAATAGAGCATTTCTGTACTGTCTTGTTTAGAGTTTTATAACCATTTTACCAACTCAAGGCAAAATGAAAGTAGCCTGATGTTGGGAGAGGTTTTGTGCAAATAATGAATTTTGTATCAGTTCTTATTTTTTGTTTCTCAGAGCTGTCATTTGAAACTATCCCCACTGCAGTAATGTAAGAATGTTTTTGGTGACTTTATGGTATGATTCAGTGAAATGGCAATACTAAAAGATTTATCTGTTCATTTAGTGAAACACCAACTTGTAACGAATTAATTTCTATCATCTATTTTCTTTTCCACTCATATTAAAATTATAAAGATATTTGAAGAACTGTTTTTAAAGTCTTTATGAATTTCACTGTTTTCTGTGAATGGAAGAAAAAGGGGAGTCCATCCACTATTCAGGAGCTGCTACCTTGCAGCTTTTCTCCACGCTTGTCATGCAGGAGTTAGACCTTTAATTCTCCACTTTTGTTCATTCAGTAGTAGATCCACTCACGGCAGTCTCCTAATGGTGAAGTAAGATGTAATAAAAGATAAAATAATAAATAAGATAAAAGATAAAATAATAAAAACCACAAAGATAAATGAGGAAACAGATGAGGGCAGGCCTTTGAACCAAAAATTAGGGCTTTTGCATATCTTCAGTAGCTGTAGCATGTGTCCTCGAGCCATTTGGAAATTAACATGAGAAAGGAGAATTCACCAAACACTTGAGAGAGGAAGTTAGCAATTGTTCGTTATTTTTCTGTTCAAAGTAGTTTTAAACTTACCAGTTGAACTAAAGCTTAAATTGAAATTTTGTTTCATCCAGCACTGACACCTAAACAGCATCTGCAACACATGTAGGTATTTTATGTACAAGATTGCCTTAAGTAGATATCTTACTTGCTCATTAACTTTCTTTTAGTTCTGAATAATTATGACTATTCTAGTGGCCAGCAGAAAGGACCTTGTCTTAGAGAATAATTGTTGCCTACACTTGCAAAAAAAAAAAAAAAAAGCACTTTTACTTGGTTTTATCTGGGATAAATTTCTGGTTAAATTGGAATTGAGGTGGTACTCATTTAAATCAAACAAATAATTAATAATGGAAGAGAGTAGAACTGCAGCAGTCAGATGACAGACTTCAGGTCAGCCTCAATCTTAATTCAACTCAGGGGTTAAATTTTGCTGAATTTGCCCATTGTGTCAGTAAAAAAGACAGTTAACTCTCAAAACACTTCTCATGTGTGACTACACAAACACTTCCAGGACCACCATATTTTTACAGCAGGACATCCAGATATTAATGAAAAAAGTGTTTTGTATTTAAGTACAGACTGCAATGGATTGCAGATAGTGACATCCTCTCTAGCCACTGAGTTCTCTGTGTAGATGAGGGCTTTAGTTCTTAAAAATAAATACACTGCATTTTAACTGTCATAACCAAATACAGATATTTGAATCAAATGTTAAAAAGTTAAAATAAATTACTAATTGATGTCATTAATGATCTCATAATTTCCTTAAACAACTCCCCATGGTCTTTGGTACAATTTTGAAATGTATAGAGACAGAAATTTTGTCTCCCTATGGTACTAGGATGCTCCTATGAGACTTGAACATTCAGGGTGGTAACATTTTATTATACATAATAATCTCAGATATGAGAGGAATAAATTTTTTCTCTCATTAGACCATCTGGTACAGCTGAGAGAAGATCCAAAAACTGCCTGATGGGGCCAGGGAGGGGATAGGTATTTCCATCCCTACCTGTTTGGAGATGCAAAATTGATACAATACCATGATTACATAAAATAGAGGAATTATGCAAGATGAAGGGCCTATGACTTCCTAACTATTTTTTTAGTGCTTGTGAAGTACAAAAAGCATGGGGGGGGGGGGGGAAAATCTTTACTGAGTCCGCCTTGAAAGCTAATATTTCTCACAGCAGAGTTAAATGGACTGCAAATATGCACAGGTGTGTAACACATGAATAGAGTTGACTGAGCTAGTGAAGGGTGTGATGGAAGCACCGTAATCATGTTACTGTTAGCCCAAGCTAAGGAATGTCAACAGTATACAAGATATTGCAAAGGCTGCAGGTTAATAAAGAGCCACAGAGTGCCCTTCTATAAAAAAGCAGGCTTGCCTCCTTTTTTTTTTCATTGTTGCAGTGTGGTTATTCATTTGTATATTGTCTGTACCAATTAACTACTAAATTACCTATCAATTTATTTACCTATTTATGGTCAAAGAGAGGGACTGAGAGGTTTTCTTGACAATATTTTTTTTAAAAAATGAGCTCCTTTTCCTCAGAACCAGATATATCTATTGAAATGTATGAAGAGTCTTAAAAATTAGCAGTGTGACCCAGCCCAAAATAAGGATTAACAGGATTAAGCTCCAGCATGATGATTTGTGATTTTACACATGAATAGTGCCAAATTGAATGGTTTTCATGTGCAAAGTTATTCACCTGTTTAACGTTGGAAATATCTTTTTGTTTTAAATCTGACTTTTACCTTTGCAAAGATTTCAACTTCTGTTCTGCCTAGAACTGCAGATGTGGTATAACTATTCAATGGAGAACTTCCTTGATACATCTACAATTATTGTAAAGCACCTTTTTAAAAGTTTGATTGCAAAGTAGAATGAATGATAATTATTAAACAATGTGTTGGCATTTTTAACAATACTTTTCAAAATAATTCATTTGTCTTTCACTATTTCAATGAAATAAAGAGCATGTTTATTATTCGAAGGCAAGGAAGGGATTTCTGATCTAGTTCTTATCTGATATAGGAAACTGATTCCAAACCCACACTCTAAGTTTACATTTTAGAACAATTTATTTTTATCAGTAAGTTATTTTTCTTAAAATAATTTTATACATCTCTTGATGAGGTATGAGCCACAGTCCAGGTAAGTAAATGCAAATACTCACTTCTCCTTAAAGGTTTTGAGTTGTTCACTCACCATTTGACCTGCTTATCCTCTAAAGTATGAGAAGTGATTATCTGGTTAGGATGCCTGCAAGGAACCTGGAAGAACTGCATTTCTTTTTCCTGTTTTGCTCATGTTGCTTGTGTTACCACAGACATTTCCTTTATTCTCTTTGTGTATCAAGTCTTTGCCTGAGAAACCCAAACAGCAGGTGCTCTCTCATCCCCTCATCTCTGTCTTTTTCTGCCTACCTGGAATACAAGAATCTTCTGGAGTTTTTGAGAAAGGGTACAATGGCTGCTCATAGTGTGCACTGTGAATAGAACAGTCCACAGAAAAAGAAAAACCTGTAAGGGATCATCTACTCTGCATATATCACTGATTTCAGATTGCTGAGAATTTACCACCTGTAATTATGGTTTTGATAGACTAAGCTGAATTCTAAGAATACTTGAGAAGAAAAGTTGTCCTGCTAGTCTCAAAAAATCTAGCTCTACACCAAAGGTTAAGCAAAGGAAAAGATTTTTCTTTCCCCATAGACAAACAATAAAAGCTATAATATAATAGGATAACAACCTGGTTTTATTTTATTTATTTATTTAATTAATAAGGAGAACATTGAGTAAATCAATCAAACCTTTACAACACAACTACTAAGCACTAAGAGCTCATTAAGCCCCTTTTCCACACTTGATTTCAGCTTGAGGAAATTATTTTATTATTAGCAAAAAGATATCACAAAACTTGAATTAACAGTAACAAAAACAAACAAATGAAAAAAAAAATTCCTTTTTGTTGTCCAGAGATTGCATTCAATTGCCAACACTATTAACAGCCAGAGAGTAAATTCTTTTTCCCTTCTCTCACTGCCTTCAGGGTTTTAACTGACAAGACACACAACAGCTCATAACTGAAGCTTAAATTTTAACTGTAGATAAGGGCCTCAAGACACTCTTATAATATCAGTATATATTATATAGTAATTAGTGATGCTACTGGGGTTTTCTTTGTTTAAATTTTTTCTTTTCCTTTTTCAGTATTTGGTGAAAGCCTGTTTTGTAGCCCTTCAGTTGTGACATATTGCTCTAATTTTGTGTGCCCACATCCTGTTAGATCTGTTCATGTTTAGCCTACCTGAACTTATGCTTTATCTTTTGGATGGAAATCTCTGGTTGGCTGCCTGCATCTGAAGGGGAACATCTGTTTGTCCTAGCACTTACAGAACACCTAGTTTAAAGCTAGCATGAAAGTAATCTACTCTTTGGGTTTTTTTCTTTCCTCTCACTTTGCCCAAAGAATCAGCAATTTAGTTGACAAAGAACCTAAACATGTTTCCTTCTTTGATTTATACCTACTACCTGACAACAACTTTTATCCAACCTCAAACAGTCTTCATGCAATTTCTAAATTATCGCACACTTGTCTTTTCACATTGGCTGTGCATGAAACAGGGGCTACTTCCTCTGATGGGACACCACCATTCCTGCTTCTGTACTCCCTCTCACCTCAGAAAGATACATTTTTGCTACTGCTGCTGTCCCACACACGGTGTGAATAAACCTCAAGCACACATCTGACTAGACTATACCGTGTTGTGGTATGAGGTCACAGCCTGAACTGTGCAGGAAGTAATTTGGTATAGAATGCTGTCAAGATGTGGCCCATGTTGGCTGCCCTTCTGTTGATTGCTCCCTTCTGGTTACCCAGCTAGAGCTTGAGGCATTTCCTTGGTGCCTTCAAGAACACATTATATTGGCTGTGGTCAAGCCTAGAGAGGAACCAAGAGGTGCTCAACACCCCAAATCACGGGGAAATAAAGTAGTGCAAGAGCTTTGAGAGATAGCTTTGACTCTTGCCCAGATGAGATTAGAAAGGGTGCTATGATTCCAGTTTTTAACACAGGGTAAATATCACCTTAAGCTAATAAGCAGAATTAGATTTCATCAGAGACAATAGGTTCAGGCTCAGGTTTATCTGCTCAGAAACAGAGCTGGTACAGTTCTGGGAGAAAAAATTCTCCAATTAAGAATCTAACAGCTGGGTGAAACTGGTTGTTATGAGCAAAGCATCTTGTAAGTTCCCCTCAGAACAAAGGTTTAACATAAACTGTCTTTTGGGTTGAACATCCTGCTTGAAGTAAGTAATAAGTAAAAAAAATCTTGACTTCAAATAGCTGAAAGTAAGGGTTAATAGAGAACAGATAAATACTGCCTTTGTAGATATGATACTTCCCCCTTATATAATGCAACTAACTGGCAACTGTGTTGGGGTTTGAGACTCTTTTTCCTTTTATTTTTTCTTTTCTTTTTTTTTTTTCTTTTTATTCTTTTTAAGAGGGAAGAGAAGATTTGAATTGGCTTTGATCCCGTTGCCCACAAGGTGGCTGGAGCCTGGCCATCTGCCACAGCTGCTGCTTTGCCATTGCTGCCACTCTAATTGACAATGAACCCAGCACCCCGCAGTAATTGGGGCTGCACTGTGACTCGGGCAGGTAATGCACCCTTTTAGCATCCAGCAGTCCCCATCTGTGCAGCAGCCCTGGGCATGGGAGCACAGTGACCCCACTGCTGGTTTCCCAGGTGGGCAGCAGGATGGCCTCACCTGGGAAGCATTAGGCAGGCCCAAGGGAACCATGCCCACATCGAAATTGAAAACCTCCCCAAACTCACTGGAAGATTTTAACACTGCTGCCAAGGCACACACACATCTGCCATTCAGCTCTGCTTTTTATGTTAAAAAAGTAAAATCTTCCACTATTGAGCAGTTCGTCTCAGTCAGGGTTTCTTTATTAAATTATCTCTCAACAATATTTTAAATTGAGTGGTCGGGGTTTTTTCTCCATCACAAGCACTACATACACCAAAGCTTTTGCACACATGGCATTTAATTCAGTCACTGAGAAGACAGCTTTGCAGCAAGTCTTTCCTCAAGGTTTAGATATTTTGGGGAGACAAAGCCAAATCTTCACCATGTTTCTTGACTGCAAGGTGCTGGAAAACTCAACAATTCCCTTGTGCCATGAGCACTACCTTGGTCCCAGAATATTCCATGCAACATTTCTCTGTCCGCTTCAGTCACAGGTCCGCTCTTTATAAATTGCAAGTTACTGTTATTTGACCATATTTTGGGAACTGCTGCCTTCTTAAGTGGCAGTAACTCAGGTTTCCATGGCAGGTGCAAGTATGGTGAAAAATAAAGGTATACTCTTACATCCAAAATGTGCTGATCCAGAACATAATGAAGTAGATAGAATTAAGTCATTTTATTCCAGAGAGATTCAGTCTCAACAGGTAGTTTAGAGTTTAAGGTAACATTTTGAAGCTAAATCTCTGTTCTTCCTGCAATTTCTCCACAATTCTGTATAAATTAAGATACATGTGGATGTCAGAATTAGGCCCAGTGATTCTGATAAGCCTAGAACGATTGAAAACATGGCTTGCTTTGTAGAAAGTTACTTTCATTTTAAAAAGTACTATTTTGAGCTGTAATGATTTCTAATTACAGATAAATTCTTCAAGATGAGACCAACTGGCCAGTAGGCCTGGCAGCTGATTTCCAGTGGGGGCACTGTCCTGTGCTGCAAGAAAACCCCTGTCACCCACACAACTTCAGATCCTCCCAAATCTTGCTTTAACAATATTTGGATGGTACAAAGGCCTTTATTTCTTTTTTAATCATTATCAATTCAAATGTGACATTTTCAGTTTTGTTACATAACTTTTTTTCCCCTTTGCTTCCCAAAATAGAAGCTCAAAAGTGTTTCAATTCTGTTTGTGAAACAATGCTCTCTAAAGAATTTGACCCTTTTAATTTTTAATATTATTGTTAGGTTTATATTTGAAAAGTCTGTCTGAGCTAGAACAGAACCACTTTACCAGGTCCTGTCTCCAGAAAGGTGATTTTTCCTTCACTTTTTGGGGTGTGGAGTGATGTTGTACTAACACTAAGTAAATTACTCCGACAGCAGCTTGTAGTGGAGAAATTATACTGTGTAATATTTTACAATGTTTTCAGTCCTTTACTCACATATCAGCAAAACTTCACCTGAAAAATTAATGAAACTGTGAGCTGAGTGGTGGGAATTGTTGAAAAGAGCAACACATTTCACACGAGTTGTTAAGCAGTTGGAAATGCAATTCCTGTGCCTATGTGCCTTAAATGTAAGAAAAGACATTTCAGACTTGATGTATAAGTAAAGACAGGAAATATTCCTAATAAAAAAGAAAATGTCAAAATTCACATGACTAGAAAATGATGCTGATGTGTGATTTTTTTCCCGCAAAAATAAACAGTCAAGGAGACAAACTTAGCACATACACTTCCACACACATGCACAAGAAAGGCCAGAAGGATGCTTCTGATCCTGACATGAAGAGCTTCAAACACTTGGTTAGATCTCTGTCTAGTCAGTTCCCTACAGCATAATTTTTGTGCTGCAGATACCAGTGGACTTGTACATCATAGATATTTCTCAAAGAACTAGTTGCAAAGTGGTATATTCTGCAAAAATTTAAGGAAACCTGTTGCTTGTTATGAAAAAATTTGGCAGTAAAATTATGACTCTAAAACTTCTGTTCTGATACTTCATTCAGTTTCATTTTAATCTGGATTTTTTTATGAACCTGGTTTACAGCATGACTTCAAAAGCACAGAACTGAATTTATCTGTGAAAAGTGTGACTTGTCACCTCTCAGCAGAGAGAATGAATGAATAAATGAAATGTGCAATCACCTGCAGTGGCTAACAATGTTGTCTAAAGCTCTACATGATTGTTAATTTCACTTAAGTATGCTTAAAACCAAGGCACATGAAAAGGGAAGAGCAGAGTGACGCTGCCTCTTTTTGAGAAGCAGGAGCAGCCTCTCATTCCAGACAGGCTGTGAGCTGCAGAGCCTGTGCAGGCACATCTTCTCCTCAGCTGCCTGCATAGGACACACAGTTGGATATATTTCCTTAAAGCTGTGGGTTATACTTTAGGTTAATATAACATGAAATTTAGTTGTCCAGCATTTCCCAAAGTTTAGAGCCATGTTTTCTAAAGATTACTCGTGAATACAACCCCAACATTGGAGGAAGTTATTCAAAGTAAAAAGATTGGCCATGGTCCAGCATCTAAAGAGAGATGAAGGCAGAATTCATCTCAGATTCCGAAGGTGTTACTTCAGTTTTATATGATGTAACTAAAAGCAGAAGGAAGTTCATTGTCTATTATGTTAAAGAAATAACATTGTCTATTACGTCAAAGACATAAGATCTTTCAGATAACGGGCTATAGATACCAGGCAAAATGCACTCATATGTTTTTCATCCTATTCATTGAAATCCTTTGCTTAGAAAACTTCATAATTTTAAATGCAATGCTCACATATTGTGAGGAAAGCTTGGAATATCTAAAAAAGAATCTGTGCAAAAGCTTTATATCAGTTTTCACACAAAAGTCTGTCCAGAGATTGAGATAAGAAATCTAGAGATACAGATAGGATTTTTCACTATTTCTAGACCATGTTAAACTGTCAAAGGAAGTGGCCTCACTGTTCTCTTTATATATATTCTATGTGCAAAATGAAGCATATCTCTTCTAGCTGGAGTGACAACTTCATGCATCTTAACAAGTTGTCCTATAACAAAGGATAAACACCTCTGTATTCACAGTAAGAAACTTTATGTGTTGGTTTAAGATATATGACATTTTATAGCTGACAATATGCATTCTCTGAGGGTGAAGCATAGCCTCTGCAAAGTTTTTATGTCTTGATATATTGTGTCTTTGGAATATCATTTTTTTTTCAAGGTAGATTGTGGGGGTTTTGTACTCCTTTCAGTATTTCTTTGATTATAACATTATTTTCAGTTTAGGAAATTAAGTTTTGGATTTCTAAGAAAGAAATGTGTGTGTTTGTGCACACCCTGAGACACTTGGGTTACTGTATCTTTCTGTCCTGGCTTACTACTACAGAGGCAATTATTCAGCTCACAGGATTTACAGAAAAATACCTTTCACAATGAAGCCTGAAGTTTCATTAGTATATTATTACTTCTAGGTCATTATTAAAGATGAACAATATCACTCTACCTAACACAGTCTTGTCATAGCATCATAGTAAATAAATCCTGGTTGATTAACAAGCATTGTTACATTTCTTTTTCACATCTTCCAAGCTGCATAACTTGTTCACACGTCAGTTATACAGATTTCTGTAGAACTGTGAAAAGAAAGAAAATAGAACCAAGACACCAAATTTAGTGCCATGGAAGGAAGGAAGACCTTCAGGCATACCTGCCAAGGGCTTGTACATCTTCTGAGAAGTGGCTGAAGAGAATTGTCAGGAGCAAGAAGAGGCAACTGTGTTGCAATGTGTTCCAGTCTCCTGAAGTAATTTCTCACAAGGACCATCCTCAAGAATCATTAGGGTGATATTTCCAAGAGCTACTTGGTTATTTAGCAATGCAAGTCTTCTTAAAGTCTGCAGAACCTTTACTCTTGATAAACAGTAAACACTTGTAAAATCTCTGTCATTTGAATGCTGAGCAGATTGAGCTCTGTCACAATATTTTCCTCCCTGAGACATACCTTTTACTACTGATAAATGTCAAGATGGCAATATTCTTTCTTTGTAAAGCAATTGTAAAGTTGGCTGCCTCAGGAAAGCTCCTTCTGCTGAAGTCACAGATCTTTGAAGAACTGTCTGCAAAGTATCTTTAAGGTATTCAGCTACTGCAGCTTGTAAACCTGTTCTGCCTAAAGTAAAAACCCCACACTCTTCTAGAAAATACAGGTGCTAAAAATGTATAAGTTACCTTCAGAACTAATCAAAAGCTTCTTAAAATTTCTCTGTCAACAGTAAAAAGGACAAAGTTGCTTCTAACCTGGGAGTGGGGGAGCTATATAGGGAGAGGACTATATTAAGTGAGGCCCCAGGCACAAGTAATAAATCCAGGTTTATTGTTTTGGTTGAAGAGGTGACCATAATGTGGGATGGGAGCCTTTCAACTCTGGGATTCAGCAGTGCTCGGGCCTGATAACAGTACCCACCACCTGCTGCACTTCGACTTTCAGCTCTGTGGCAGCTGCAGGCATTAATTCAGACTAGAAAACTGAGGGAACATACACTTTTATGATGTTGAAAGGTAACTGAAAGGCAACTAGAAGCAGTACTAAAGAGAAAAAAAAATTGCTATAGAAATGTAGATTATCCTATTTGGAATGGACCAGCAAGAATCATTGAGTCCAATTCTCAGCCTGCACAGAACTGCCCCAAGAGTCACATCATGTGCCTGAGAGCATTGTCCAAACACTTCTTGAGCTCATCTGTCAGGTTGATGCTGTGACCACTTCCCTGGGGAGCCTGTTCCAGTGCCCAAACACCCTCTGAGGGAAGAACCTTTTTCTAATATCCAACCAAAACCTCTCCTGACACAGTTTCATGCTCTAAGCTCAGGTCCTGTACAATGATTTGGTTCTGACTGATACAGACTTCTCCTCTTGGGGTCATGCTGCACCACACAAAGTCAAATGTCCCTGAGCACACAAAGTTTGACTCTTAACACTTAATACTGTTACAGATACTCATCTAGCTGAACAAAAACCTTTCTGGTTGATGCCTATTCAGGGACTTTTATTTAGAATAAGAGTTAGTTTTTTGTTGATATCTGCATCTGTACCTAAGCTCCCTGTATGCGTGGTGAGATATACTGTGTTTCTTAAAGGACAGTTCAGCAAGTTCACTGAAGAAATGCTGAGAAAAAAGTTGATGCCTGGACCCTACCTCAATATGAGCTTAGGAGACAGCTAAGTGGGGTTGTGATGGTTAAGGACCATTTTGCAGTTCTAAAGTTAGAACTTGGGAGGGAAAAGTAATGGTTAGGTTGTTAAATCTCTTTGTTCTTCAAGCTCTTTCTTTAAAGACTTCAGACTGACTCCTGAAGTCTGTGTTTTGTCTTGTAGGTATTTACACTGTAAAATAAATGGGGACTGTTTGACATTCCCTTCTAAAAATGCCTGTGTGCATGTTCTGCTCCATTAACAATAGAGGTGTACACAGGAGAGGAGAGACCCTGACCCCAGGAAATTATTGCCTACCTGCTGTAATGGCAATTGCTTATCTCTTATTTAAATAATCAAGTTAAATACCAAACAAATCTTCTAAACTCTGGTTTTTGTTAAGCTCAAAGAAATCATGGGGAGAATGAAGCACAAATCCTGCATGAGAATGATTACAAAAAAAGTCCCCCAAACCCTCCTTCTATATCCTGCTGGCAAGCTATAGAAAGATTAATATTTTTAAAAATGCCAAACTAATTGTAAATATGAGATGTCCCTGTCCTCCAAATGCCAACTGAAAGGCTGGATTGCTATCTACGTAAGATTAGCAGGAAATTTAAAGTATTATTTATTGTGGGCAAGAAATTAATTTAGGATAAAAACACTTCCATTTTGAAACAGCAGGGTGAAATCAGAATTTGTCTGTTAATTAACCACCAGAGCTTCATAGGAAAGATTTTACTGTCTTAGTTTTGACTTTGTAGTAACTAAAATGGCTTTTTCTGCATCTGAGTGACTGCTTAATATAGCATATCACTGGTGTGCCTCCAGATTTTATTTGCTAATGCATTTAGCACATTCCTTATCATACAATAGACTAAGAACCCCACAAATTATGTAACAATAATTCATGTTACTGGACTTCTAAGACCATTAAAACAGCTAGGTAGCATTAATAGTATCAGTAAAAGCAGCTGTTTGTACAGGCTTCCTTTTTATTAAAATAGTCATAGGATAAAATCAGTATATACAGTAACCATGTGCTGTGAGATACTGATCAAATGGCGATAAAGTTCTTACAGCAGGGTAATTAGGGCTTTGAATGTGATCTGAATGGGGTAAGTGACACCAACTTACATTCCAATGGTCAAAGAGATGTGATTATATCTCCTTTACAAAGAATTAAATAACACTCCGAAGTTTATCTGTCCATCTGAAAGAAGTCCCATAAAGGGAAATAAACACTTTTAAATTCTTGACACCTTGAGATTCTTTTTTCACTCAGCTGCAACTACTCCAATTTTCCCCTCAGTATTGTTATTTTATAATGATATTGCTAATATATTCTGAGGAGACAAAATGAATTTTACAATCAAAACTGGAACAACACAGTATGGAACAACAAAGTGGAGGACTTCTTAGTGGCTGACATATGATCTTTAATTTCCAAAGTTCCTGAACGTTTTTTTAATCAGTTCATGTATTTCTTTTGGGATGCAGCCAGAATTAGAGTTTTTAGCCAATTGCTATTTGTCTAGCGCTGAGGAGCATCAGTGGGAAGAAGAAGCCTGTAGAATCCCAGCTTTAGTGTTTGGCTTTAGGGTTAAGACACATGCCTGCAGATTAAGAATGCCACTGTATGTTTTTTCAATGACCAGAATGTGAGAGATAACACTGCTGTAGGAGGCATCTAACAGAAGAGGAAAAAGAAACGGAGGCTTAGAGGTAAGGTAAGTATTTAAACAGAGCAGTAACAGTTATTATGAAAGACTCACATAGATTGATCTACTATCCCTGACTCTCATTTACACTGGGAGCAAAACAGCTTTCAAAAATCCCAGACAGTAATCCATACAGCCTGGTGTCCATGGCTACTCAGTACCTACAGTCTTAACCTCATTTGAAACTCATGATGCTGCCTACACATGTGGTCTAAGACTAATGAAGAAATAGAAAACGGATTAAAAAAAAGAAAAAGAGAAAAGAGGAATTTTATATGTTATGTTGATAGCAAGTATATTAATTTCAATGAGATCTATATAAATGGGGAGGAAGAACTGAGAGAAGTTAATTAACTGAGAAAAATTAAGAATTTTTCAACAAAAACTGCCAGAAAATCAGGAAAAGCAGTGGAAGTAGATGAAAATAAGATGCTGATATTTTATCATGAGTACTCTAATTTCAGTAAGGGTTGAGGTAGTTAGGAGAAAATACTGAGAAGCCAGGAAGGGTTTGTGGGTGTTAAGCAATATATAAGAACCACTAGCATGAATGATGTAAAAACTCACTGTCTGTAAGGAACCAGTACAAACAAAAGGGTAAGCCAGTAACACCACAAGAACAGTGGAAATTGAGAGAAGAGGGAAGAAGGTTCTATGAATGGGATCTTAAGCAGGAAAAAAGTGAAAAGATATTTACTCCACAAAGAACTAGTTAAGAGGAGCTGGGGAGTGAACTCAGGGGAGAGAATGGAGATAACCATAATGGAAAAGTCTGCTTTACAGGTAGATAATAAAGAACTTCCTACTTTTGGAAAGGCAAATTCTATATAACTACATATATAGATACTTATATAACTATATATTATAAATATATATATTTTCTTCTGTGAAGATTAGAATCAAGGTTAGATAGCAATGAGGAAGGGATCAGAGAACAGCATGTGTGTCCTCAGGCAGACAGAGCCCATTCATAGCGAGGACAGAGAGAGAAGGACAGTGAACAAGGAGAGGTGGGTGAGATGCAGCAATGACAAAGAGCTCAACAAGGTATAGTTAAGAGAGGAGGAAAGTACAGATAAAGCAAGTGGTTGATAAGGTGACAGGATGTAGGCATAAAAGACAGAAGCTTGAATTGAGAAAAAAGTAGGTGGTCTTGAGCTGAGCCATTTGGGAAAGGTAATGGTAGTGGTAAAGAGAAGTGGTAGTAAAGAGAAGTGAATAACATTGGCAGAGATAGGCTGTGCATGAGCCTGCCAGTGCTACTTTTTGAAATGCCAGAAAGATCAAAGACTAAGCAAAGAAACTGAAGGTTGTACAGAGCTTTAAAAAAAAGTCTGGAGGGGACAAAACTAAACCTGAAGACCTACTGTGTATGCCAGAAGAGAAGACATTATAAAAGTTCTACTCATCAGTAGTATGAATAGTATGAGTAGTATAGTAGTTCAGGAACTTTCTCCAGAGCAGATGAAGAGTAGGAATAAGTGGTGCCCACAAAGCTAGAAACCAGAGCGGGGAAAGGAATAGCAAGGTAGATCAAAAATTCCATATGGTCGGACAAAGACTTGGGGAGAGCTCTGGACAGTGGCACCTCTGGTCCTGCGGACCTGGAGTATTGGGTAGACAGGAGTTAAATTTAGAACAAATTAGAGTCAGAATGATTGACAGAGTGAAAAACAAGTTTGGCAAGTGAGTAGAGAGGCAGGGCATGAGAGAATCAGGATTGGGACAGGACAAGGGAAACTATGATGGAAAAAACAGAGAGCATCAGAAATAAGGTCTTAATATGGAGCAGGAGGTGGGCAAACTGAAAAGCACATGTATTTTCAGGGAGGTTAATTTTGTAAAATATGGTTTCATTTGGAGGACTGCATTTAAACTAAGCAGTTCTGCAGCATGGAGGTTTCCTCACCTGTCTGCATGCTTCTCAGACTTCCCAGAAGTATTTTCTCCTTTCAGGAGAGATGACTGCTGTCCCACATACCTTTAATGTATGTAATCACCCTGTGGTGCCTTTCATCTAATTTGGCATTATGCACATTTGAAAACCTGTCACAAATGGGCCAGTTTGAAATGATGCTGTAATACACAAAATTAGTTCTCCTGCCCTTTGGCTGCCGAACAAGAAAATTGATTTTTCTGCATTATGCAATGAATTTAAATGGTATATTTCAGACAGCTTTGTAAACATAAGACTTTGCAAACAGAGACACTGGAGGGATTCAAATGTAACCAAAGGCAATAGTAACTATTTTGACAACCTATTAAATAATTTTTTACTGACTTTGCCCATCATGCCATTGGACTGATAGGCAGACTTATCTTTGTGGTTTATGTGTTCGTTAGAAACCCTGGTTCCAAAATGCAACTGGTCACTGCTACAGCTTCCATTACCCATGATGGTTTTAAAAGGTTCTTCTGGTTACAGTACTTAGCTTGTGTATATATAGCAAGTGCTTTTGAAAAGGCAAATTCCTGTGCTGTCATCCAAGCAATCAAAACACTCTTTGTTTGCAGAGTGGGGGAGGATGGAGACAAGGGTAGAGGAGAGGGGGAGATGTTTAGAGAGCCAGCAGTTGCCACTCCTTGGTGTGGCCGCTGCCTTCCTGTCCCTTCCCGACTGCCCTTCAAGGCTGTGTGTTAAAATCCAGTATTCAAGGTAAGGTGACAAAGCCGAGGAACGCGCAGCCAGCCCTGGCGCTGATGGTCTCCCGGCCTCTCGGCACATCTCCTCCCTGCTCTGCTGCCCCAGCGCTTGAGGGAGCGCTGGGACCGCCACAGGCACTGGTGCCGCACTACGGGGATGACAAATGAAACACTAATGTAAAACACAAATGAAACACTAATGTGTTTGCTAGAGGCTTAGCTGCTGGCCTGGGGTAGCAGATAGAGTAAGCCCTCTGCTCTGTGACCTTTGCTTCTTTACTGCAGCTGGTGCAGAGAGGTTAAAGAACAAACACTCTGCTTTTGATCAGCAGTGCGACACTGTGCTCCAGCCCAGACACCTGATGGGGAGAGAAAACTGTTTGAGCTTTCTCCTCTCTCCATGGCAATATGCTGAATGTTTCTGCAGCACAGGCACTACTTTTTAAAAAGGGATTAAGAGCATCTACCATCAGGAGCAGCCTCTTTGCACTGCATGTTTTTATGCCTCACAAAGATCAGTCTATCTGAAGTCAAAATAATTTTTTTCTCTGAAAATAAGCAAGAAATTATGTATTTATTAGCAATTTCTCTGACTGAATTATTCTCCTACAAGCCCTAGCTTCTCTCTCACCAAGCAAAGCAAATAAGCTATTAATTCTCTGTTTTTCCTCGGGGTATGTGCATGAACAGCAGTTGTAGAAGCTCATCAAGCTGCTGTTTGTTCCTGACAGACCCAGAATCCCTGATGAATGTTTCATTATTTTCATCCAAAAAGGGGGAAAAAAGATAATTTCTGGGATGATTTACACTCTTTCAAAAGCCACAGTTAAACCCCTCCTGTTGCATGTTTGTCTAGGTCTCAGTTCCTCTCTTCTCCACTATAACCTTTCTGAAA
This sequence comes from Setophaga petechia, assembly GCA_024362935.1. Classification (NCBI taxonomy): domain Eukaryota; kingdom Metazoa; phylum Chordata; class Aves; order Passeriformes; family Parulidae; genus Setophaga; species Setophaga petechia. Next base: position 20,331,483 of record JANCRA010000002.1, read on the forward strand.
TCTGGTACCAAAAGCTATGGAGAAGCGAGGTGACTGGCATGGAGCCTAAAGTCCCTTTTACACAACCTTTTAGAGCATTAGAGTGAAGTGTGCCAAAGGCCTCAGCTAGAACAACAAATTGCTTCCCACACGAAGACAGGTCTCCATTACCCAGAGCAGATCAATTGCTCTCAGCGTGACTGATGAAGCTGAGGTGAAGGTACAAAAAACAGAATGATGCTAGCTCAATATTTTATATTTGCTAATGAAAGTGATCTATTGCTGTTTAACTAGTAATTCCAAGAACATCAACACAGGAGACAGGGTAAAAAATGTTGGTTACAGCATTGTTTATGTAGCCAGATTTCAAGATGAAACTAGCTGCATGTAGTTTGCAAAACACTGGCATTTCATCATCTTTTATTTATGGAATTCATTAAAATGTGAGACTCTAATATACCATACAATAAAAAGAAAACCTATAAACTATTCCCTGTATCATCAAACCCATCACCCATGCTGCAGTAGATGGCTTGGAGGAACACCTCATATTCCAGTGATGAGCTCCTTGATCCCTTGTGGATGGTGCATCTACCTTGGCAACTGTTTTTCAGAGGAGGACCATTTGTTTTAGTGGCACATCAGGACAAGCCAAAAAGAGCTGCAAGTAAGTGACAGAGAGAGAATTCACCACCTGCATTTTGGCTGTTACATTTTAGATGTAGTATTTATTTTTATAAGTCCCTGGGGGAACAACTTTCCCAGATGCACAGTATCTGCATAATCACCCAATTTTAGATAGATTAAATATTCATATCAGGCTTCTTGAGTTGTGGTAATGTCCCTCTGGGGTTCTGAGGATCCAGGAAGAGCTTTGCCACAGCATAATGATTGGTGCCTGTTATTCAGACTGTCAGGGTCAACCTCTCCCCCTTGCTGTTTAGAGGCAAGTTTTTGTGAACTCTTGAGGATGCTGGGGTTTTCCCCATATAATTAGGCAAGATATGGTTCTTATAATACAAGGTAGTTCAAAGATAACCAGACCTGCATAAAGACTTTTGCTACACCTGTACACTGAGATTTATAATCTGTCTATTTAGTTTGGACCCAGCTAGCAACACAAGTAGCTCAGATCAGGCTGAGGTGAATAACAGGTCAAGATCATGGGTATAATTACATTAAATAGAAATATCTGTGGAAAGAGTGGGAAGAATTTTTTATGAGGTATGGATGGGCTTGGCAACATCTTCCCAAAATTTATTCTAGAACTACTCTTTTCCATTTTGTCTTCTAGTTTGTTTGTTGTAACAGTATCATAATGAATGTAATTTTTTTGCAATTAAATTGGAGATTAATAAATTCAATAAAAAAAAAATTTTAAAACCCATTCTTTATCCTAATTTTAAGTCCTAAAAGTTCTTTGGATTAGTTAACTGATTACATTATGTAATAGGTCTAAATATTGTTCTTGCTCTCTTGTGGTTGGCAAATTACATTAAAGCTTTCAGGCCAGGAGAGCAGCATGATTTAATGAAACTGTGTAAGCAAAACTTGCTGAAAAACTCCCATCATCTTTCTTTGTATTTATAACTATGACCATTCTAGCTTCTCCAAACACAAACAGTTTAAAGGGCACATATGATTGTTTTTCCATTTGTCATCGCTGTTGGTGACAACAGAGGGTTTAACAAGAATCACCTTGCTTCCAGACAGGATGTGCCTATCCAAACTCAGATGCTTGAAAAACGTGTGTATCAGAGCTAGTTGCCTACAACCTCACTAGAGACAACAAAGAGGAGCCAGAATTATTCAGAATAATTCCTTTTGCGTTAAATGAAGCATTTAAGATGGGTACGTTGAATTCTTTTCCTAAAATGTTTTCCTTGAGTTACATGTGAGGTGATGTAAGGCAACTACTTCAGATACAGGCATCTGCATCAATGTTTATAGTTAGGTCAAATAAATTGCATCTTATCTGTTGAAGAGTAATTTTTCAAGAAATGTGGATGATTTAGAGTCTCCTTTTATTCTTTATGGAATTAAAACAGAAATGGAGGGGGAGAAAGGCATCCTAGAGTGCCCATTTATAAACAAATCTTGTCTGTGTACAGATAGGCATCACATCCAATTGATATTCAGACATTCAAGTTTTATAAGCTTCATCTAAAGAGAATACCTCTATCACTTAAATGTCTGCATGATGAGGACATTGTACACTGTCAGAGGAGTGGATTTTTTAGCACTAAATAGTAAGTTCACAAAATTCTTAAGAATAACATTTGAAATTACTTAATCATATATATTGCAATGCAAAAGGAAATTATGCGCATAGTTCTGGTCAGTAAACAGTTAACAAATTAGTTAAATAAATAGTGGTATTTCATTGAAATGCTGATATGAAAATTCACTAAAATACTTTTGACAACTGGTAGAAAAAGCTGCAGTTTCTAAGACTTGGATGCCTAAAGCTAAACAACTAATTAATGTCTTGAATTACCATTTTTTGTTTTTTTTTTCTTTTTTAAGATGCTGGCTATACTCAAGGAGTGCAAAACTTTTTAAGCATGCTTTTGAAAACCAAGCCAATTGAATTTTTTCCTGTGTAAGATTCCTAAGTTAAAAAATTTGGGGAAACTGAAAAAAATAATATGCTAAATTTTAGTAAACTTACATACTAGCAGCTTATAATATTGTTTAAATATTTTGTGTTTTGCTATTTATGAACAAAGTACAGCAGGTTATGACAGAAAATAGGAAAGTCCTGCTATCTTGTTAGATAACATTTTACCAGTTCCACATGATGAGATTCTGCTTGTCTTGCCTGTTCAGCACAAAAGGAAACCAGCAGATGGAAGCAATGAAAAGCAGAATCTTTACTGCACTCATTGACAGCTAGTGTAGTTTACTTTCTAAAAGTATAATACACATTACTTCATCTTCCATTCTGTGCTGATAGATGTTGGATGGAGTGTCCTTCATTTCAGGACACCGAGGAAAGAAGCAAAAACATAAGTGGGCAACTGAAAATAGGACATGCTGATTCTATTTCTACAAGTCAAAATCAAATGTTTCAGCTTCCATACTTAATATGTAATCAAACTTAGTATAATTACAAACTACTATGATTGCTGCTTGCTCTTTGTATGCACTAGCAAAACCTCCTTTGGGAGGAACCAGCTTAATTCTACTGAAGTAAAGTAAACTCTATTGAGTTCCTGGCTCACTCTTAAATAGTGAGCTGGCATAGCAGGCCCTTTTCTGCTAAACTGCTCCTGTTGTTTGAGCCTCATCTTTTTTTTTTTTTTTTTCTTTTTATTTAACATGAGGAAGTAAGACAGAAAAATGCAGTGGATAAATATATGAATATAGATTTCATGAAAACTGGTTTTCAAAGAAATCTGCTTAAAGATTTATAAAATAGAAAATAAGGAGATTTTATAATACACTTGTTAAGATTTTGAGCTCTGAGATAGATCATCCGGTACAAATCATCTTGTTTCAATAACTATGAAACTGTAGATTTTAATCATAAATTGAGAAATCGAGAAAGAAGAGAAACAGAAAGTTTACTCTGAAATTTTTAAGGGCAGCAGGCTGGCTGGTAGAACAGAAGAAGACAGACTATTTCAATATTATACTCTATTTTCAGTCCCAGTGTAATTAAAATCCTCAGTGTGAATGCTCAGTTATGGCATCTATATTTTACTAGTAGCAAGTAAAACTGTTCAGGAGGAGTTTTACAAATGTTTAAAATTTATTTGAAATCCATTACCATATTTCCACCAGCTGGGATGTAGCCATGTCTGCTTTCAGTCTCACACCAAAAGCATGTTACATTGCTCTGACTTTTCTATGGGAAGCCAAATTTATAATAATTTGGAACATATCAAAGATTGGAAAGTATTCAAGCCACAGTGACAGTGAGATGAGGCTTCATGCACTGGTTGCATTTAGAGGGGAATGGGAGAAACTGAGCAATAGGTTTGTTATGCTCTGGATCTCTTCTTTCAACCATACTCTGGTGTACCTCATTTCCACAAATGCCTTGTGATCACTCTCCCTAACCACTATCCTTCACCACAAGCTAAAACAAGCTGTATATTACAGCCCTGTTTATTTTTAGAAAGATTCAGAGTTCTGCCTATTCTGGTTTCATTTTCTTTAACTTTCACACTCCAATAAATTTAACCCACTTTCAACACACTAAGATCATTTAACCTTTCCATGCAGGGACTTGCTGCATTTTAATATAATGTACATATGTACTTCTATTTCCAAAAGGCTTGTGTGTTGTCAAATCTCGAGAAAAGTAAACCAACTTTGATTCCTTGATCTCTAGTAAATTCCACAAACACAACAAGACACAGAACAGCAGCAAAAAATCAGACATTGGTGGGGTTTTTTTCTGAAAATGGATATTAATGTCTAATATAATTTTTTAATTTATAGAATTTGGAATTTACATTTTAGAATATAAAATGGACTCTTTTTCAATAGTGTTCTCAAGAGTAACACATTTCAAAAGTCTTCTGAAGAAGTCTGCATTCTGATAATTTCCCTGAAGCAAGCTTTGGAGGTTTTTTGGTTTTGCTGTTGTAACCACGTTACTAACTTTTAGGGAAAAAAAAGAAAGAAAAAAAAAAAAAACAAAAAACTTGTTTAAATAAAGCTTACAAAAAACAGAACTAAAACAGAACTGGTCTCTTAGCAAAGCTACAGGACTGTGCATCTATACAGTGTTATGTTTGGAGTGTAAAGACAGCAGACGTGGGAATAGATTTGGCAGTAGGAGGGAATTGCCAGCATGCACTTCACAGAGGGAAAGTGTCCATGGTGTTCCAGACTTGTCTTTCCAGGTACTACTATTTCTCTTTCAATATCTGTGTCTTCCCACCAGCATTGTGTGATCTCAGATTAGTCCTTCCCAGACACTTCTCATCCAAGACATTACAATCCCCTGTGTTGTTTCTTATTCCTATTTTCATCTCACTATCCCTGTCTGATCAGCCCATGGCTGCCAGTGCTTTAAGACACTCCCAGCTGTTTATTCATCAATGCCCAGTTTGGGAATGGGAAAATGACCTCTCTTTATATACTTTTATTACACGTTTTTTCTCTCCCTGCCTCTATGCCCAAGAGTTCTCTAGGGAATGTTTTTTACGTCAATTAGCACACCAGAAACATTTTTCAGCAAATTAATCAAATCATTCATAGTTTGTATTTGTAAGTAGTTATAAAGAAGTTTCCATAAATTTTAATAATAAGGAATATGTAAAACCTTTAAAAAAATCTATTTCCTTTTGGAACAAAATTTTAAATTTTCCCAGAAAATCATTTGCTGTGGTTAGTACCACGGTAACATAATTTATGGGAAATCTGGTTTGTTCTGGGGCAGCTGGCAAGTACAGTGGACATGAGCAGCTAAAATGTTTCTATCACTCTCAAATACTGTCCCAGATATTCCCTTTGAATCAAGTACATCAAGAATGCATTGATTTTCAAATATATGTGTTTGCTTACTTAAAAAAAGGAAAGTAAAAGAAAAGAAAACTATAGTAAAGCATGTTATGCACCAACAAGAATAAGGAGATGTGACCACATGGTGTACCCCAGAGGTCAGGAGAATTACAGTTGAGCTTACAAGCGCTAGGCCTACAGAAAACCAATGGTAATGTTTTATTTTAATTATGGGTGTGAATGTGTTTCATTTATTCTTCCAGTGGCTTCAGCTTCATATTGGTGCCTAGGGCCATAAAGTATGCATAATCCACAGTGCCCTTTGTTGCTTTTGGAGTAATCAGAAGGCTGCTCATAGACTGCATTGTGCGAACAGGCTTGGTAATCTTCCTCTTCCATGAGTAGCTGTTGGTTAAAATACAATGTGTTTTCTGCTGCTGTGTTACTGTGATGCCTCAGGCAGACAAGACTAAATTCCAAAGCAAATGCTCCAACAGAAGCCATATGCACTGTGATGTCAGCTGATACACTGCTCTGGCCCTTGGCACCAAGGGAGCACAGCCCACAGGAGACCATCCAGCCCACAGACTTCAGAGACCTAAGTCAGGTGCAGCAACACTTGAAATGTAGTTCCCTCATCCCCACACGACTGCCAAAATTGTCTACATTTTACAACTAAGTTCCAAATCCAAAAAATTTACAGTAATAGTTGTAAAGGCAATTTGATCTGTTTCTGAAGTGGTTATTGAAAACCAGCTCCAGGAAACTGGTTTGTTGATCGTCTCTTGGGATCCAGCAATTCTCCATTGGAAAGTCTTTCATCTAGAACTGCTTGTTACTGGTTTTACAGCATGTCGCTAATGTAGATTTCACAGTATGTTACCCTGGGGTATATTTCTGGTTATGAGTCCTTGGAGTATTCATATATTTTCTTTGCAAAGAAAACAGAAACACTCATGTGACTCAAGTGAAGCCAAGGCATACCTTGTACTGGACAAATACCTCACCACTGGGCACCAGACCTGTGGTCCTCCTTGCTTATTCATAGCATCATTTAGCCTGGAAGAGATCTCCAAGACAGTCAAGCCCAAGTGGTCCTCTGCTACAGATCCAAGCTACATGATAGCCACAATCTTCAATTGACAGAAAGGGTACATTGCATCTAAATCAAAGGGCTAAGAGGAGCTCCTTCTTTAGAGTAATTGTAGAGATTTGCCACTCTTAAAGAACTGAACTTAAATATTACTCAAATGTTCAGGGAAAAGCTACCTTCTCAAAAGTATAAAAAAACTGCACTGGACCCCCACACAAAAAGTGGAGCCTTTGTGATCTCATGCGCATCTCTTGAAACAATGTATGAATGGTGATTCTTATCATGGAGACTGAAACCTGCTCAGACAGAGTCCTCCTCCCTGAGGCCTCTGTTGGCTGGCTCCCACAGGGTCTCATAATTCCTGAAAGGCCAGGAGTAAGAAACTGATGCTTGCAAGTAATGCAAGAAAATTACTGCTTTCAATAGCTGTTCTGCATCGCTGCTGCTTCCTTGATGTGGATTTGTAGGTCTGTCCACAAGCCTTTGGAGTGCATGGCCTAAGTGGTGGAAAAATAATGTGTTTGCTTATGCATTAAAGGGATTTGCTACACATCTTCTTTCCTTAATTTGAAGAAACAATTACTATTGGATATATTGCAAAGGTTTTACTGCTTGTTGTTGAAGAGAGCTATGTAAAGCCACAAATGTTGAGCAAGCCGCATCTCAGAGTGACAGTTCCATGAAAAAGTTTGTAAATCTCAGTAGTCTGCTCACTGCTCTCTAGTGATTCAGATTCTGTGTGTCTGCTCCTGTATATTACCATTTTAATTGCTGTACATGAGACTATATAATATATTCAGTAAGGCATGATGCAGAATAATGAAACATTTCATTACAGAAGCATAAGCCTCTTCATTATATTGTCACGGGAATAGATTTGTCCCATTATAATTGTTTTTATATTTACCAAAAAAAATTTCTCAAATATATTAAGCTTTAGTACACTAATTAGATTGTATTTTACAGTACCTGTATGTGTGATTTTTCTTTCTGTTCACAGCTGGCAGATGGTGTGGAGCGCATAGTTCTGCTATTAAGAGCTAAGGAAGTTTAAAGAGGTGAACCCAATGTGCGTTGGGTTTTTTTTCCTTTTCATTAGGTCTGCAACATTGCCTGTCTTCTGTTATTTCTCTTTTTTTACTTTCTTCATTTAGCTGCTTTTACACTTTAGATCCATTGTACTTCTTCCATTAAGTCAGCTGTAAAAACCTTAACCATTGCATTGAGTTTTGTGTGCTTCAATACAGTGGATTTCCATCCATATTTGATTTCATAAACTTCACTGAATGGCAGGTGAAGTTTATGAAATCAAATGTATAAAGGCAGGTATATATAAAGTTAATCATGCTGTTAAACATTCCTTTGAAAAAGTCTCTGGATGCATGAAAAGTCACAAGAGGCCAGACAACATTATGCATTTGATGGTCATGCAGTTAGTACTGTCTGATCATATACATATCCTTTCTAAACAATAAGCTCCTTATCTAAGTAATCAACCATAGTATCAATTTAGTTTAATAAAGAACAACTGATGCACTAGTAATTTGTACCCTAGAATACCACAAAGCAACTTGGATCACAAAAGTAACTCTCAAACAAATGAAAGGAACAATTTTGGATAGTGTTAACTTTGAATAAAATATAAATAATATACGTTCCGATATGCAATTTTCTGTTTAGGGGCGATAATAATCAAATAATTGGAATATACTGCTTCTCCATAAATGAAGCAAAATAATAGTAGAATGGAAAATATAAGACTTTTGAAGTTTCATAGATACTCATTATAAAATGTATTCCAATGTAAGTGTGTAATTACAATATTCCCATTATTTCAAGAGAATTGATTCTGTGTTGGAAATTATTATCATATTCATAATCAAAATTATGATCTATTAATAATTATTACTGGTAAATATTTTACCCAACAAAATCCCTTACAATTATTAGCAAAACTGATGACATGTACATCATACTTTGAAAAGCAATGATAATAAAAAGTAGATTTTACATTTTTAACCCTCAGAGTTTTGTGTATGTCTTGGTTAGATTATTAAAATGAAAGAGTACCTCCTGAAGCTGATAGCCCTGCCTACAGATGATCGTAATGAAGGAAACCAACACAGCTGTAATGTACTAGGTACTAGTTCCTAAATTCTTTAAGAATAATTCAAGTCCAAGAAACAGTATCTAAGATTAAGAGGTTCAAACCCATATGTTTAGTGATAAAAGGTTAAATTAAATACTCTAATGAATTAAGAATGTCAACAAGGCAGACCAAGGCACCTGTTTTAGAGATTCTTAGGCCTTCAGTCAATGTAGAGAAAGAGACCTCCAGAAATGAGCCAAAATCCTCACCTCATCTTCCTCTCACAGCCATGAAGAGAGCCCAAGTTCTGTAGTGGGTGTTCTGAGAACTGCAGTGGGTGAGCTCATGCACCTTAAGCACCTTGGAAATGTTGAAGCTTAAAACGGGAAGCCCACCTTGACATTTTTGGGTGTCACGCCTTCACTGCCTGGCTGTCTGACTGACTGTCTGACTATCTGACTGACTGCCTGGCTGTCTGACTGACTGCTTGGCTGTCTGACTGACTGACTGTCTGTCAGACTGACTATCTGAACGACTGACTGCCTGGCTGTCTGACTGACTGGCTGTCAGACTGACTGTCTGAATGACTGTCTGACTGACTGAATGACTGACTGAAGAAATGGTCCTTATCCATGTGAGCATTCATGGTGATGGATGTGTTACTGATGCAATAGTACATGATTTAACACAGAAACCTTAAATACAAAAATGTCGGACCCATCTAACCACTTTCCCTGAGGAACAGACAGAAACCTCCCTACAATGCAGTCTGCAAACAGCCTGAGATTTGTTAAAGATTGTTGTCATTCATAGGAAGCTACTGTCTCCAGCAGGCACTGGAAATGCCATTAAGTCCTAGGAAAAATTATTCTACTGGCCATTTTAAGGGGGGCATTGAGAGAAGGAAAGATGCACAGGAAAATATCTGTCTGAATTTCTTCTGATGAGGTTGAGTAGATGATAAATGTACAGTGTCTTTTCCCTACTTATTTTTCTCTTAACTACCCATAAATTCTTACACCCAGAAAGAACTCCCAGCCATAACCTACAACTGCAATCTTTGCAATGCACTTAAAAGATTTTCAGTACTTAAAAGGACAGAAAAGAAATTAATTGAGATAGCTGGTTATTTGATTTCTTTAAATATTTTCTTAATCATTAGTGAGAGGATAAAACATTCTGGGTGTTGTTCGCTCTACTTAGTTCTGCCTTCCTCAGTTTCAAATTTATAAGATTCTGTCATAAACTTAGTACTTTACTAGGAAAAATGAATTTTTTTCAAATGTTCCAAATAAATCAATAGAGCACTTTCAGGTAGCAAGAAATACAACAAATAGAAAAAAAAAAAAGGGAAAGGAACATATAATTTTTACTTTAACAACAATAACTTTTACTCTACAAAGCTACTAAATCAACCTCCATCCAAAATATCCTGCATAACAGCAGAAACACCAACATTTTCTGTAGAGAACTCTGATTAGAATGCATATTATTTCCTCTCTTGATGAATCGAACTGGCATTTTGATTACCTTTAATTGTACACATCAAATAACTTAGTACTGAGCAGTGATACACCAATGCACATAGAGGCCTTTTTAATTTCATGTAAACAATCATATCCTAAATCACACAAAGTATTATAACCTTCCCCTTTCACTGAAAGATTCCCTTCACAAGTTTAGAGAATTGTGGTTCTGATTAGGATTATGGAAGCACCCTTCCAAAACAACTTCCAAGGTTTTTGACTGCATTGCAAGACAGGCTCCTTCGAGCTCTATCTGTAGAGTCTGACTTTGGTACTAAACAACATTTCTCCTCAAAAAAAGTAGAATGCCTATCTTCTTCAAGGGGCTTTACAATCTGGAATGAGTAGCAATACTAAAAAATAATGATAATGTAGAGCATCTTGCAGGTCTATTTTGGAGCTTTCACTTTAACAGGCATTGGAAATGAGATCAGTCATTGACTTGGAAAAGTGAGAAATCAGTTAAACATGAGGGGTGTTTTGCAATAAACAATGATGGTTTTATACCTATTGGTTATTTTTATTATTTTCTATGTATAATCAGCCATCATAAACACATGTACTAAGTTTAAGAAGTGCAAGCAGATATGGCTTTGAAAAACACGTTTTAGTTCAGTTTTGTCAGATTTGGTCATTCCTTTGCACAGTGTTACAAATATCCTACTTTCTACTGTAATGCGGCACAAGGTAAAAATACATTTCTCATCTAGATCACACAAGTATTTTACAAACTTATCTAATTTAAATGAAAAACTGACAATGGAGACCAAGGGATGAAGAACATGAAGATGAAGCATGAGAAAGATAAGGAAGTTTAAGGCCTCAAATAAACTGGAGGAGATAAAGTCTGGAGATAAATCAGTAATATTCTGCAACATTCTGAAAGCTCTTCCAGCACATGTAAAAAGAGCTGTCTGTAGTGGATTTAAACTCAAGGAAGGAAAACCTCTAATATATTACAAGTGACTCAGAAAGAAATGTTACTTTGTAATAAATAAATAAATAAATAAGATTTTTTAAATGTTCTGTTGTCTTAAACAGAAGTGGAATGAAGAAAAAAGCTCCCTATTACAAAGTAAGTCAGGTTTTTAAACAAGATGTGGAAAAAAGGATAAGGAATACAGAATAGCACTCCCAGCTAGCAACAAATATAATTTTAAAAAGACTTGTTAATGCACATGGTGCATTGATAAAATTAGCCTTGTGAGTTGAACTTGGTGTCCCTTTCTGGACCTGATAAGGAGATCTGTCCATATCTAGTGAGAAGCAGTGCAAAAAAGCAAGAGGCAGAAGGAAGGAGACAGTGCATAGGAGGAAATCAGTAATGTTGCCTGCCCATGTAGGGAGGTACCAGAAATGCCAGAGCTCAGCTGGACTGGAGACTTCATAGGTAACAAAAAGAAGAGACTGTACATTTCTAGGAAAAGACTGAACAAGGAATGTGTTGAACTGTTGTTGAATAAGAATGATGATTCCTTGCTAAGGGAGACAGATAAGACTAAGGAACTCAGTGTCACCTTTCCCTCAGTCTTCAACTGCTGAAGAGGACTTCATTTTTTTATGTCCATGGAAACCAAGATTATATTTGTATATTCATGAGTAAAATTACAGTTTGGAATTTCTTGTGATGATAGGAAACTCTTTCCCAAAGTGTTAACACCCTCCACCCCCAAATAATCACATTTCATTATGTATTTCACTATAATTCTTTTACTCCAAATTTCTGTCTGAATAGTTATTTGCATTTGTGATATATACAGTTAAAAGCTGCTTGGCAAATTTAATCAGGACACTTGAGTTCCCTATCAGTTCCCTGTCTGTGCCACAGGAAATTAGTGAATTTGTCTTCATATTTTTGATGGGCAAAATCATTTATATCTGAAGCTGTCAGCCATCAACCAGAGATGTCAGAACAAGAGGTCATGAGCACATCCAGGGCTGATTTTGGCAGTGCCTTGTCCCAGGAGCAGATGAAGAGCCCCAGTGAGGAAACCACAGGGCTCATGAAAGTCAGTGAGGAAGCACTTTCCCAGTGGATGGACATTTCATTAACACCTCTATTTGAAGGGCAAAATGACATCCTGCCTACAGTATGCTGAGGTCTTGACCCTCCTCAAGAAACCATCTAATTACTACCCTCTGTCAAACCTCCCTTTTTGGAGAACATGATTAAGGAGGCAGTTGCTAAGCAACTTCAGGAGCACCTGGACGAAGTGGGATTTTTAGCCTTCTTCCAGTCTTCAAGTAATCATTTCCAGACAAGTTCTCGTAACAGTCTTAGCTTCATATTTCCTAATACTGCTCTTGGGACACTAATGAAATATTGTTTTATATCAACTCTGTTAATGTTTTTCACATATATTTCAGTTATTGATGATTCAGGTCATCTCATGTTGAGTAACAGAAGGAACATGTTATTACCAGAATTTTATAAAGAACATATGCATTTAAAATCAAATACTTTTTACTTATATTCATGAGAAGAAAAGCTCACCTTGAAGAACAGATAATGATTTTATTCATATTCATCTCCATGTTTCTTCTTAAATCCCACATATCAAATATGCAAATCCCCTAGCTTCTGTCAAAGAAAAAGAAAAACTGAAATTGTATCACCATCAGGACTTCAAATAATGAAGCCATGAATAAAAAGATCTGTGATAAATGAGTTTCTAATAACAACGGGGCTTCTAATAACAGCAGGAATCAGATTATGAGAACATAAAGGGGAAGTTTCATGTATGAATGAAAGACTGCAACCTTAATGTTTCTTTATCGCTTAAAATGAGGAATGATACAGACTGTAGCAGTCAGAAGTTCTTCTATGGACCTGCCAAGCCTCCTGCTTTCACAGATCCTGCGGCTCAGCTGTGAAACTCTGGCTAAGAAATTAATCAAGTGCCACAAAAAATCAATCAAACAAACAAATAATCTGGTAAAGAAGCTTTCCTCAGAAAACCTGCCCAAGCTGGAAACACTCTGAAATATGAAATATCTAGGTTTGTTTAAACAATTTGTTTATAAAGAAATTCTACCTAATGTGAAAGAAAATTATCATTTTTCATTATATACTTAACTGAATAAAATATATAAAAAGTTTTTCGTTGCAAAAGGATGATGTTTCTAGAAAATTATTTTGCTTTGGTCCAGCAAGGCAGAAGGAAGAATTGTCAATCTGGTGTTGCTGTAAGTATTGAGAAAGCCCTTTTCTTAAATTCAGACAAGTTGTCTGTGAGAAGCAGTTAAGGTGAACTAAGAATGGGTTAATAAAAGTAGTGCCAGTGTGTAATTTCAGCTCTGTTGCCCTCCTGTATTGACTTTTTCTGTTATCAAGTTTCTATTACATAACCAGATTTATGCCACAGCTCCAAGCATCACAAGCATAAATCAATGAGTGGGAGCAGCCAGCAGAGTCAGACAGGGAAATTGTTTTAAAGTCCCACAGACATTTGGTTCTAAGTCTGAAACTCTAGCAATGCTTGTGAACTTGTGACCGTGGAAAGTGGTGCTGGTGGGGGAGCTCAGCTCTTCCTGCAGCCTGCCAAGCTCTCCACTGCTTCAGCTGCTGATGAAACTGCAGCGAACACGCAGGAGGATGGAGCAGAGCAGAGGGAAAGAGAAGGCAGCCAAGGCACAAAGGCACCATGGAACAACTCTTTTTACTACCACAGTTTCCATCATGGAGGGTGAAGTACTTGAACATTCATTATTCCCTGAGGAAACTGGCAAAGTGATCCCTTTGACTAGTTTCAGCCCTTTTTACCAATGGATTAGGTATTGAGAAGGAAACAGGCTGCAGAAAAACAGTTTCTTCTTTCTGACTGAACATGAAAAATAAGGCTATTTAGATTGTTTCTTCAATACCAAGAGTAGGATCAGTACAGACTTCCTTCTGCTTGTTTTTCTGTTGGGCTTTGGAGGGGTTTGTTTCAGGCACTGGAAAACTATCAATGCTTTTTGAGAGAAGCATACAAGGAAGAAGAGCTCTATGTTTTTTCTGAGTTAAATGTGCAATTCCTATTTGTCTGTTTGTTAACAGTAGGCCATTGTCCACTTTTGATTGCCGTACCTTCTGCAACTTTGAGAATAACTCACAGCCAGAGGGGCTTTAGGCAGATGGATGGTCTTTCCGTTCTGAAGAGCTAAAGTCCATGGACTGTTGCAGAGCATTCATGCCTGTCTGTCAGGATGTTCAGCATGTTCAGCATGCCCCACCTACCTGGAACCTCAGCTGTAGCAATGCAGAGATCCACTAGAATGCAGCATGGCTGCAAGTTGCCACACAAAAAGGGAATTCTGCTGCAATGGTCTCAGAACAGCCCAGGGTACAAGCATATACCTGAGTCTTTTCCTACCGTGGACTCTAGCACCAGGAAAAAAGCAAGCCCTTAGGAGGACTCCCCACATTCTAGGAACAAATGAGAGTGAGAGATATATAGCAGTAGAAAGATATTTTAAAAGACTTCACAAAAGATATTTTCCTTGGACACTTGCAATTCCTCTGTCCTTAGGTGTTTTAAGCTCTTCCTGGCTACATGACCAGTTTCCTAACATGTTATATCTCTTATCCACCATTATCATGAGGCTACTTTCTGTCTGTCTATGAATTCCAACTTGACAGCACAGATTTCTTGGGGGGAAAAAACCACTGCTGTGGGGATGTTGCAGTTTGATGTTTCTTTGTTAAGTCAGTTCAGTTGTGTAAGTTGAAATTAACTCAGATATTTTTTGGGGGTGAATACACTTTCTGACAGTCCCTGAGCAAAGCTGCAATGGGGGTTTTTGTTTGTATTTTGCAGAGGAAGCTGCAACATTTTCCACAACCAGGCAATTGACTACTCTGTATCTACAACTATTTCTAATGGTAGCTGACTACTGAAGGGAAGGAGGCAAGGATTTTGTAGTTAGAAACAATTCCCTTTAAATAAAATAACTCTGGACAGTACCTGTGGTAATTTATCCATTTTCAAGTTCAACTTGTTCTTATGATCCTTTCTCACTTGCCAGATATATATTCCAACTCATGACTATTGGACCCTGCCATTGCTTTTAAACAGTCTTTCCAAACAAAAAGACTATCAAAATCTGTCAAATTCCTAGAGGAAGTTTGTCTTCAATTAATTAACCTTTTTCCTCACAAAGATTTTTTGCAAACATCACTTATCTCTGGTGCCTTTCTGATTTACTTGGGTAAAAACTCTAGCTATCGTGCTTTGGTTTTTTTTTTTTTAATTAAAGCAGCAATACAGCATTTGGTTTTGGGACTCTTACAGAATCCATGTAATATTTAAATCCAGAAAATGAAAAATTAAAAGTATTAAATATATGGCCTTACATTTGTAATACTTGTCTGGAAATGACATTTTGCTTTATTGCCATTTAACATCAACTTGAAAACAGTTCTTAAAAATTAATGGCCTATGCTAAATAGATACTGAAGGATCAGTGTCTAATTTTAGCTAGACTATATTATAATAAGCAATTACTTTTTCTCATATCATGTTTATATAGCATGACCAAGTTTAAATACCTGATTTAGTGAGGTCTTGAAATGAATAATATCACTTCTTAAAGGAAGAGTAAAAAACCTTGTGTTACTGAAAACTCGTACAGAAGTTCCCTTTAGTTTATTCAGTTGATGAGCTGATAACTGCACTATTACAAGGGAGGAGTATATAAGCAAAGTTGTGCCTTTTAATAGCTTTTTGCATTGTTATGTTTTAAAACAAATCCCTCCTTTTGCCTAGAAGCTTTAAAGGCCCTTTTCCTTTCCCAGTTGTCTGGGCTTGCTGTATGGTCAGAAAGAAAGCAGGTTACAGTGTTCTCTGGTGTCTTAGAGGGCAAGAGATGCTCACAATGGCACTGAGAGCCCTTGTGGATCAGGACCCTGTTCCACTTCTCTTTCTAGATGAGTTCACCAGACAGGAAAGCTGCCAGCAGTGAGATCTCATTTCCAACAGAAGAAATGAGATCAGATGTAAACTCCAGTACTGTTCGACAGCACTGAAGGTTTCAGTATCTGTCCCTCAGACTTTTTGAAAGATGTCTTAGCATCAGATTCTTCTTTCTTCTAAAGATAGAGTTCTTGAAAGCTGTTCTTGCTGTGGTAGTTCCCAGATAAAATGCTAAAGAGCTAGGGCATGGTTGTCTGAGCCTGTATCAATACCCACTCCTTGCCAAGAAATCTAGAGCATTCATAATGCCATTTTTTATCTTGTTAGCTTCAAAGTGCCTGGTTACATTACTATTTTTATGTACCAGTGCACAGAGATCTTATCACAGAGTACACCTCTATTCAAATATTGGGCAAAAAGATGACTTCTGCCCCAAGGAGATCACATCTTAATATGACAGAGAAGTGATTTGCAGATATAAATAGAGACAAAATAAAGTATTGGTGATTCTAGAAGGTTGTATTCATACAGCATTTGCAGCTTGATCACAGTTTTTGGAGGAGCAGGGTAATGTAGTTAATGCAAGTATCGTTTTCATATCTTTTTTTCATTTTCCATGTACATGCAACCCCACTCATAGGAAATACACATCTTGTACAATAAACTTTCTCACTGGCACGGTTACATTTTTCTTATTTATTTTTTATTCTTTAGCAACAAAAAAAAAAAATCATGAGTACCAGCAGAACTGATACAAAACTCTGTAAAGATAAACACATCACTCTATGCATGTATAAATATATTCAGTATCTATGATGCTTCATACTCACTGCAAGTGCAGTTTTTGCTTCCTGAACAGCTTCCACAAGCAGTTTCATTGGATTTCCATCCACTATAGTATCAGTCAGTCCAGGCAAGTGACATTCTCAGTCTCACAGTAATGTGAATGAGATTACATGTGATAATGTCAAACAGCAAATGTTGAGATACCCAATTTGATCAGGTGTAACTTGATTTTCAGAAAAACTACACTTGAATCAAAATATATGACTAGATATATAGCCAGAAGTCTTTTTTTCTTTGACTTTTTTTTTAATCTTTTAAATTATTTCAAAATAGATTAAATATATAGTAATTACACTGTTTATGGGAAATCCAGATTTGAAACTGAGTAGTATTGATGACCATGTCTAGCTCTTTACATTCTGGCTGATGTACATGTATCGATGGCATAACACTGTCATATGATTTCTGACAAAATAATGTTATATTAGATTCTTTTCTTGATTGCCTGAAAAAATTGGCAATAGTAGCAATGCTTTTGAAAAATTCTAATTTTCAGAAAAATTCTGGAGCTCTAATACTTTTGAAAGTCAAAACTCCAACCAGCAATAGAAGTAAAGAGTGTGAGAAAAAAATGTTAGTCAGAGGAAACAAATACCATCAAAATGCTTCAAGAGGAAAATTGTATCTTGTTGTCTTGATCAGTGTGAGAGAATAGTGTAGAGTTGTTCATATGATTCACATTGGCATGAGCTTTTAGAGCTCTCATAAAGAATAACATACACTTCCTTTCCTGAGCTAATCCACAGTGACCAATAATGATGTTTTCAAATGTGGGCATAAAATTTGTTTCAACTTATCATTCACAAGGAAAGCCTTTCTATATATCACATGACATTCATCACAGAAGAACCACAACTTCTTTTTTTGGTTTCATGTTCTGGGATGCTGGGTCAAGTGCAAAGACCAGTAAACATGGAGATATTTTCAAAGAGGATCTATAAACTAAAAAGTTCCAATTCTTTATTTCCAGAAAGAGCCATATTAAATAATACAGCCTCAAAATTCTGCACAGAAAAATAAGACAAAATGTCATTTGTACTTGAAACTGAATTACATTAATTTTCTCTAACTGAAAAACCCCTTATAAATTAAACTATTTGTATTAAACACAACAACAATAGCAAAATCTTGCTTCACTATAAGCTTAAGCATACATTCATACATTTAACTAGAATTATTGGTAGCACTTGCATAGCAGAGTAGATGTTATATTTTCTTTTGCTGTCCTTTCAGTAAACTACTATCCACAGAAGTCACACCATGCACATTCAGACAGCGGACATAGGTAAATCAATTTAAGAGGTTTTGATAAAAAATTATCA
Organism: Setophaga petechia; assembly: GCA_024362935.1. Lineage (NCBI taxonomy): Eukaryota > Metazoa > Chordata > Aves > Passeriformes > Parulidae > Setophaga > Setophaga petechia. Next base: position 20,349,689 of record JANCRA010000002.1, read on the forward strand.
GGGGGAATAAACATATATATGTGTGTGTGTGTGTGTGTGTGTGTGTGTGTGTGTGTGTGTGTATGTATGGGTATATATGTATGCATACACTCTAGACTCCCTTTTATACAGAGAATTTGAAGAATTTTTTGCAGAAAAACAGTAGTGGGCACCAAAAAATTTTTGTCCATCCTTATAGGCTAGTTTTATTCTCAAATGGTAAATGTCTTAAATGAAAGGAAAAGCAGAACAAGGACAGGAAAGTCATAAAGCCTAAATGAATTGAGATTGCTATTAGCACTGTTTGTCCCCCATCCCAGAAGTGGGAACACTTTTTAATCCTTTTAAGGATGAACTCATGCAGATCTAATGATGCTGATTCACAAACACACTGAGGTAATACACTTCAGATGAGAAGGACATTGCATCATTTCAGCAAATCTCAAAACATAAGAATAAAAGGGAATTTCATGATGGCATCAGCTTTTGCTGTAATCAGACTCCAAGGTATGATTACATCTATGCAGGTCACTCAGTGGGATAGACTCACTGATGCAGTAAGATGCTCCCAATCTAAAGAACATAAGGCAGGAGACACAAGCCAATTCTCTTATTGTATAATAGCTCATAATGTTATATTATATCTTTAAAAAATCAATTTATGTTCCACCCAACTGCTTCTGGTTAAAGGGAAAAAAACTACCATGAGGACTGCACATCATATTTATATCAAATTTAAACACTGTGGAAAGAGCCTACAAAATGAGATTTTTCCTTGCAGGACAGGATAAATATCAATTAACTGAAGCGTGCAAACAAAATGCATTGTTTTAAAACCTCTGCATTTTTATGTGCTATGTCACACATATGGAATGAAACAAGAAATTCCATGGTTCTGACATTTATTTTTAAGAAATGAACTCAGGAAGAGAAAATTGCTTATAAGCTTACTCCTCTTTCCTGGGGAGAGCAAAGGTAGCTCCTGGAGTTATTATGTTCTTATCTTTTTTATGGAGTCTTGATCCAGAGCTGCCACAAGCTGGTTCCACCAAGGCCTGTAGTTCCTCCCACTCCTCAGGGATAACAGGGTGTGAAGTGGAGAGTAGGGTACACAGTTGTTATGAGATATAAATAGCACTCCACCCAGAAGCCAGGAAAAGCAACTTAAAAGTGAAGATAGTAAGATCTGGGTCATCCCTTCCTCCCTGTGGGCACCCCTCCAGGCCAGGTTCACAGGCTCTGTGCTCCAGCATCACTGCACTTCACCTATTGCAGTCAGTGGCAGTCACATCCCCATCACCCAGGCAGAGGCACCACTGGCAGGCCAAGGCACAGGTAACTTGTTTGCAAGAGAGGTTAGCATGGTATTTCTCAAACACCACTCTCTCTCCTTTTATGGATCTTTAAAAATCACCTTTACCATGTAAAAACCATAAAATACTCAAAGGCTTGATGACTCTTCACTTAAGAAAAATTCCATCAAATTTGACTGACCTGCTGGCTAGAGAAGTAAGATTATTGCTTGAGTGCTTGAGTGCTTTCTTTTTTTCCTTTTCTCTTGCCAAGTGCCTGTTTCCCCCCCAGAGATGAATGCTGGATAAATCTTGAGGAATTACAGCCAGGACTTCATAACCTGCAATATTTTACTCTTGTTGAAAACTACTAAAGTAGTAGTAGAAAATCCACGACGTGGATTTTCAATGCAATGGGTGAGGACACCCTCCTCTCTACCCTCCTCTCCACCCATTCTCACGTCATAGCCCAAATGCTCACAGTCCTCAGGCACTGTGGTCCAACAGCAAGTCTGAGACATTTTTGGCAGCGTTGGCTCAGTAGGTTTGTACAACACTAAGTAGCATTTCATAACCCTGTTGAAGGGACTATCTATTTGCCTGGATTACCATGTCTTCAAAACCAGCAGGTCAAAAGGCTTTAAGCAGGACACTGATAGAAATTCCAACCTGTTCAAATATTTCTAACAATATTCAGGGCTGCTCTGAACTGACTTGCTGTGCATTATTGTCACCCTGATTTTTTAAGATTTTTTAAGATTTTTTAAACCTTTTAATGTTTACGTTCTTGTAACAGACTTTCTCACACACCTTATGTAAATAACTTATTGTCTTGCATTCTTTTATAAAAAAAGAGAAATTTGATAGACTGTTATTTTGCCCAGTGTCATCGGGGAGGCGGCGCTTTCACCCTCCAATACACTGTCACTTCAAAAAATTTATAATTGTTAAAGTCAAAAAAACAAAAACCCCTTTTTTACCTTAAAAACAGCAACATATCCACATTGTGTTGCTCTGTGTCTTGTAGTGACACATTATTTATATAGACATGAGTAAAATCTGAATCCAATTGTCTTTAGTTGCTGGTTTCACTGCCATGAGTCCTACACTTGCTATCCCATCATTTTAATGGGCCAGCCCTTGTACTAACTTGTGTATGAAGTCTACTGTTGGGATTTGAGTGGCTGGATCATGTGTCTCCTCTTTACTAATGATCCCACAAACTTCAAAGTATTCTCAGAATATTGGATAAGAGGTTTTCTTAGCACCCTCCTTTGGCACTCAGGAGCCCTTTCCGAGATCTAGAGCTTTGTTTTGTGTAAGTTACTCTACCACTCTCTGTAGAGAATAGAGAATAGAGAATTGTCCATCACCCAACTCTTCAGGGTGACTCCTGCCTCAGTAAAGAGCTCAGACAGTTTCTGAGCACTCCAACACCAGATCTGTTCCCCCTGGCTACAAAGGTTCATCTCTACTACTAATTCTGTAACTAGGCCAATGAATAATTTCTTTTTGCCTGTTCCTAGATGAAATCTGTATCTATGGAAAGAAAACACTTGGTAAGTTTATATCTGAGAGAAATTTTTATTTATTTTACTCAGAAAAGGAAAAATAAACTCTCATAGCTCTTCCCCAAACATTTTTTTTTTATTTCCTCAAGAAAAGCTCTGTGTATCTGTTTTCAAACTTTATCTTCATGAGAGTTGTCTATAAGAAGAAACTGGTCTGCTTATTTAAGCTCTGTCATTGTATACGAAATGAAAGCTTTTATTGTATCACGTTACATATATGGTGATGTAGGAGTGAGTGTCTAAAAGAAATCCAGTATCTACATTTGTTCATTCATTGCATCACCATATTTAGTTGCCTATTCACATGAAACAACAACGCTTTTGTATAAATCTGATGTTTAAAATCTAGTCTACTATACAATATTTATTCTATAGTCCACTTTATTTTAATTTTCCTAATGCTTTCTTTACACTTTGCAGAGTTATGAAGCCATCTTTGGGAGAGGGAAGAAGGGCTAATAATGTTTGAAAAGAAATGTGTATGGGTGTCACTCACCCAGCACTGGTAGAAGTGACATGTTTAATGCCACTCCACTTAATTTGTTATTAGTGTGCCAAGGGGTCTCTTCTGTACACACTGAACTTCACAGTGTCAATGTATTTATCTAAGTGGCTTGTATGGCAGAGAATTACACAGTGGTAGGTACTGGTGTTAAAAGTGGGTACACTCTGTGTCTGTGCCTAGCTAGAAGTGATTTTGAAAGTTTCTGCTTTTTTCATTGGAAGAAAATTTATTTAAAAATAAGTCTTGACAATAACTGAAATGATTCTGAAATGTTACATAAGGAGAGTTGTTAAATGAGGAACCACAGTGAAATAATGACTTGTTAGAAATTTTGAACTTAAAGTAAAAGTAGAGTTGTTTACACAGCTCTCCTACCTTCTCTGCATCTTTTCTTGTAAAGCATTTGCCTCAGACTGTCTCCAGACCTGTCCTGCCTGCCTTTCTCTTACAAGTTTGAAGTAAAGAATAACACCATTTCACAGAGGGCTTCAGAGTCCAGAAGGTTAGTCTGGCAGAGACTGTCCTCAGGGACACATATTTCAGTTTTTAAAGCTATTTCCAGATTAAATGACCATCACAAGCTGCCTCTTTTCTGCAGCATTACTGAAGTTTCAGCTACCCCAATTAGCCTCATTAAATCTGCAGCAGGTTGTCTGACATCTGAGTTGCCTCGTGTAGTTTGGTATCAGAAAACTGTGCCACAAATTGACTCCCAAAGAAATCACTTTTTTTTTTTTTTTTTTTTTAAATCAGAGCAGCCTCTTGCCTCTGGATGCTACCTGCTACACTGCAAACCCTCTAGCTCCTCTCTGACATTTTTTCTCTGAAAATCAGCTTTTGGCCTGCTGGATCAGAAGCTGAGTGAGTGTAAATCAGTGGCAGTGGCTGGAGCTGAGCCAGCAGTATTAGGCAGGATGCTTTGGGGAAGCAGAGGCATTCACCCATGAGACAAGCCCAGAGCTCAGCCAGCAGCACACCAAGGAACAACTTCTCCCTCTTTGTGTTTTCTGCCTTGACTGTTTGTTTTTATGGAGCATCTTAATGTATATGTAGCTACACAGATCTATTTACACCTTAAGCACATGAATGACTTAAAGAAGAGCAAAACTAACAAATGTTTATACAAACCACAAGTCTGAGTATTCACAGAGGAAAAAAGTGTCCAAAAGAGCATTCATATATTTTAGTGAGATGTGCATACACATATCTGTGCGCAGGATTCACAAATTGGTAAATGACGTCTCTGTACAATTTCTTGTGTCTCAACATGCCAATACATGATATAGCAGGTAAATATGCAGCATAAAACTTCATATAGATATTAAAGGATTCTCTTAAACTAGAAATAAAGGCTTAGCTTCCTGATAGTGCTGAGCAGAGGGGACCAGCAGAGCTGAGGAGCAGATGCTGCTGGGGCAGAGACTGACAGCCTGGAGGTTTGCTGAAATGGGCTCCAGACCCGTGGGCAAGGTGAGGGGAGTATGGCTGGGGGCAGTTCACTTCAGAACACTGAGCATATGCAGCTTTGAGCAAATATCCAAGCAAAACACAATGGGAGAGACTCTTAGCAGTGGTTTGAATGATACCAGTAAATACTTAGCTTTTAAATTACCCTTAGAAAGGCATGTTGAGGGTGGGCTTTTCAGGTGACCATCCTAAACAACTTGCACACATGCATGCATGAAAGAAGATAATTTTAATTATATTTTTGTGGTAGTCCTGCTGTCAGAGTAATCATAAACTCTGATGTTTCTCATCAGCTGTGCTCTGTTAGAAATGAAACATCTCAGTGTGACAGCAAAAAGATTTCATGAGTGCACCCGTCAGATCCTGGAAGTGAGAAAGCTGGTACAGAGGATTATAAAAGTGTTCTCACTACACAAGCATTCAGTCCTTGCTATTAAATGCATTTCACAGTGAAGGGAAACACATAATCTGGTTGTGACAAGGTGGGTGAATTAAAGCAAACCAGGGGGGTTTCCATACTCAGATAGAGCTAGGGGCTTTAAGTAAGCCTGCAATTACTGGTACACCAACTGTCATGGCTCCTCAGAAATGGAAAAATCATTTTGTTCAGATCCTGAAATCCCAAGACCACCTGTATCCTACAAAACTCTTCATCTCTTGTTCCAAAATTAATGAAATGTAGCTTTTCCCCCCACATGTCTTTAAAAAAGCATTCAAAGTTAAGAATTTTGTGTTATATTTTGATTCCCTAAAAAGCAAACAATTGGGCTGTCACTGCATTGAAAAGGGCAGAAGACAGATGAGAGGTGTGTCCTTTCCTCTGCCTCCTTGGGCAGAGTGAAGACCCAAGGGCAAGAAGATGAGATAGTGCAGAGGTGAACTTCAGCCATCACTCTCCCAGCCCAGGGAGATCCCATCCTGCAGCCCTGTGGCTAATGGTGGGCCACACAACACCAGCAGAAAGATGGTAAAATGGTTGAAAAACCCTTCCCAGTATACATTTATTTATAACATGAGGAAAAAAAATTGAAATGCTAACTCAAATTTTTATTGTTCCTTCTCCTTTTTGGAAGTTGCAAGAGAAAAATTCAGTAGTCTGCAACCCACAAAATAGTAAGTTTGAAATTGTTTTATGAAGAAAAAGGATAATCCTTGATTATTGGCACTGGGGGGGAAGGATGGATGATTCCTTGATTAAAACAGTCAAGAGACAATATTTTAAATCTAAAATATTCAAGAAAATGCTTATAGCTTATTTCCAGCTACAGAGCTGTTAGCAAAGCCTGACACAAGTCAGTGCAAAGCAAAGTAACAACAGCTTAGAAGTATTTTCTTCATATCCTCTTGCTAATGAGAATGTTATGTTTCAGAAACTCTTTGTTTCAGAAACAACTTTTTTGATATTCAGATTCTACTCTGAAAGCATAAATTATGTTAAGGAAAAAATTACTCCTGATAATAATTTTACTGAGATCAACAGAAGTACGTCCTAAAATAATTCTACTTACCCCAAATAAAGGTTGGAAAAATAGACTCCAAATTAAGATCTTTCCTTGCTGATAATATTTGGAACAGTATTACACACATCTCTTTTTTTCTTTGAGGTATAAAATTTAGTCATAAATGAAGTCCTGGGCACAATTATTTATTCTTAGTCTAATGTCATTTTCCTTACCATCCTGTTACACTGCTTTTGAAGTTAGCTTGCCCCATAAAAATTTGATTTCTTAAAACACAAAGAAAATATTTTCAAATCTCCTTTTTTGTGGAATATTTTTGAACAGAAGGAAGCAATTGCTTCCCTGTGCCCATATTATTAAGCTTTTATTTCTTATATTTTGTCTGTAGATTTTAATTTAAAGCATGCACTGGTATTTTTCTTGGCTCACTCTGCTAGACTCAACTGTAACATCATTTTCCAAAATGCCCACATAGTGAAATCTACTCAGCCATAAAAGATTTAATTTAAGTAAAGTTGATCTTAACATCAGATTTAAGGGTTTGGTTTAAATGTATAAACACAAGGAAATTCCAGGCACTGTAAATTTAAGATTAAAAAAGGTCATTCATTCTTTAATTGAGAAATATTATAGTAATATCTGCCTATTTATTTATTCCATCAATTCCTAGCTCTGAATTTTTTTCCTTACTCTCAGACAAGAAGTCACTGTGTTGTCAAAGACACTTTTGTGTGAATTAATAATTTTTTGTGAATTTTTTTATTTAAGGAACAGCCAGTATTTGAATTCAAGAAATCCTGAAAGTTTCCTGATATACTTTAGTAAGCAAACTGCGATTGCAATCTGCCGCTGCCAGTGTGCTTTAACGATGAATTTACTGACAAGACAGTAACAAATCATAAATTATAAACCCCCCAAAGGAAGGCATTTCCTTGGCAGCTCTGGCTGGAAGAGGACTTGCAGAACCAGGTTCCCGGGTGGGTACAGTCTCTCGTGTTCAGGCTTTCCTGGGAGGTTTCAGTTCACAAATCATTTGTGTATAGGCTGCAAAGCCTCCCAGGGAGCTACTGCAATCTCATGGGTCAACACAGACCAGCGGGGGCTCTGTTTGAAGTAAAGAGTGGCAGAGAAAATGAGGGACTGTTTTTACTTACCAATCCAGATAGATAGATAGATAGATAGATGGATGGATGGATGGATGGATGGATGATAGAGTGTGATTCCTCAAGGCTCCTGGATAACGTGCATATTGGCTCATTTTAAAAGCTAGCTGGAAATATTCACTTTCTGCACGCACATTGAAAATTAAATCTCATAACATATGTATTCTATACACTTCATACATCAAAACAAAAACACAGACAGTTTGGCAGAAAGAAAAGTAGTGTTAATGAAGCAGTTAGATCTATAATAAAGAATTTCTTTGAAATGATATTGTCATACCGGGTTTTATTCTGGGAAAATATTGCAGGCTTTGAAATCACAGGCCTGGTGAATCTGTAATGGCAAGGCTGACAGACACATTAGCAACTCCTTGTGCAGAAACCATGGAGATGGTCACCTTACCCATATGAATAAGTAAATAAGCTATATTGCTTATTGTAGTAATACCTGGGCTTCCAAAATATACGGGTGGTGTGGAATAACTGGCTAATCAGTATTTTGGAAAATAAAAGATTTTTTAATAGGTATGTGTTTATGAAGAATCAGAAGCCTTGATACTTTAAAGGTTTTGAGGATTTGAGGCAAGGAAAACTAAGTGGAAGAAAATAATGATGTTATGGCTATAATAATAAAAAATAAAGAAAATAACAAATGAGTCAATCAGCTACCTTTTGCTGAGGAACATAATACTCAGTGTTTACACTAAAGAAATTTAAGCTAAGAGTGTATTATGGGCCAATTCTTCTAAAAAAGCCCTTTTACTACAAGGCCATTAAAAAAAAGAAAGTTAACGAGTTCATGGCAATTTCCTTAGCTTTTCCTCTGAATAGGGAGTGAAATTTCAGTTGCAAGCTAGAAAATAATCCTGGCACATAGAAGCCTATAATGATTACTTACTTTTTATATCTATTTGGTTTGATTTTCTGGCATTGAACCTTTTTCATCCGTGGCCTTAGCAAAGCTGGTGTTCTGTCTCAGGCAGAACACGGTATGGAAACCTGAAACCTGGGTGCCTTTGCTGAAGTGTGAGCAGCACGTCACACCATGATTGCAAGGCAGTGGAGAAGAGGTAGTAGAGAGGATTAAATCCCCAGGAAGGGTTCCCCACAACAGGGTTGCCTCTCTTTCTGTGCAGGCCAGGCAGAGTGTTGTGAGGACGGCCGAGCATCGCTGCAGCCGCGCCCGGCGCTGCCTCCCCCGGAGCCCGGGCTGGGAGAGGGGAGCCGGGGAGCGCAGATCCGGTCACACTGCCGGGGTGCCCGGCCGCATTCCCAGCCTCCCTGCAATGCTCCATGACAACAAGGTGAGACGGCAGAGGTTACCCGAACAGCTGCTTCCTAAGCCAGAAATTCCAGGCATTGAAAACCATCTGTCTATACATTCACAAATGTATATAAGGGCAATCTATCAGGCTGCGGCACTGCAGCTGCCACTCCATCAGGCCTGCTTCCTTTCTCCAGGCTGAACAATAAGAGCTAGTTCTTCACTTTGTGTCACACAGAATGGCTGATTTGATTAAGTCCCCAACTCTCATTATGCTAGGTAGGGGTGTAGAATTTCAATGATAATCCATAATGCATGACCAGTTTGTCGCCATGGTAACATAAATTCAAGGTTACTAGCTCAGACGCATAATTGGGTGTGCATTGAGTGCTGAAGAAGGGCTGTTAAAATTCTTGTCATAGAAGAGTAGCATCCATCATACTGTCTGAAATTGCAAAGTACTCATAATCAGAAAGAAAAATCCTTGGAGAAAAATGTTAATAAAATAATGATTACATCTAATACAGTTGTTTAAGTTTTAAAAACCAAAGTGGTTAAAGTATTTTAGCTAATAAGAATGGAAAAGGCAACTCATTAACTGCAGAAGACTTCCTTTGAACATTCCCCACCCCCCAATATTTGCATTGTAAGATGGACCCAAAGCAGTTCAGCTCTGAAACTGACTGATTAGCTCAGAGTCTAATCCATATGATACAGTAAAAGATGACGCTTCGCACGCGGACGGCACAGCCTTATAAGCATCGTTTGTCCAGTTTGATCTTTTGTGGGTAAACATATCTTCAAAATTAGCTGCACTAAGGATGAGAGGACTATTGCATGCTGATTCTTAAAATTTTTTAGATGTTGCCCTGAACTATTGCACTATACAGCAGCCATTTTAACTATCCAAGATGAAATAGGTAAGGTCAAATCGAACAGATGGAAACAAGACATTTAAAACCAGACTGAGAAAAACTCTAGCATGTATATAGTAGGTAGTGATCTTACTCCAGCAGATGGATGGAATAGATGACCTAGAAAAGCTTTTTTTTCTCTCTCTCTGTCTCATTTCTATGCATTTGTGACTGCAACATACCTGAAACCTGGCATTCAGTATATTAATGGAGTGTGGGGAGGGGACTGGGTTTTCTTTTCTTAAAATATTCTTGTGTACATCTCTCCTGTATTCCTATAATATTAGCAAGATTGATGTGATGTTTGCATTACTTATTCCTCAACAAACCTTATTTTGATGACCATCTTTGATAGCAAGGAAGAATAGGCAAATCAGATTTTACATGAGCACTTCCAATATGTCAGGGGCTTAAACCTAGCATGTCACTACAGGAAGAAAGATCATTACTAAATGAATATTTTCCTCAGCTCCAACCCCATTTCCCTTGATATTGTCTGACTTGTATGTATGAGTTTTATAGCGTTGGAAAATCCTAGCTGAGATGCTTCAGCACATGGTTTTATTTATTAGGATTTCTAGTAGGATCTGACATTATTTCAATGTATGTTTCTGTAACAATTTTAGAAGAGTTTTTTCAAAGGAATAAAACCTCAGTTTATGCCTTTTGAGTCAAATCTGTCCCTTGTTTCTGGAACTGAGCTTTTATCTAATTCTGTTGGAGATGCTTATGATTTGTTGGGTGAACTGCTTAAAAATAACAATAGAAAATTCCCATTTCCTAGAACTGGAAAGGTTCAGTAAGGAAAAGGTTATTCTACCATGTATTCTCTGCAAAGATTGAACTAATCTATTTGGGCTTTCCTGATTTCAGATTGTGCTGTTTTCTAATCTACTCTGCATTTACATTTTGAAAATATAAATTGTGGCAACGTAACATAAACATAATTCAGACTGTTAAACTACAGTGAATTTTAAAAGAATTGTGAAGTGTGTTTGGTATTGGCTACTTTTCATACTTTTCATGTTTATTTCTTAGAAGATTATATTTTGAGAACTGGAAATTTTCATTACAAAATTGCATTATTTTTATAAGGTTATAAAATATGTGTGCTAGCCTGTAATTTTTAAAAATTAATTTTTGCAGTGAACCATGATGCTCCTTTTCCAAACAAGTGAGTCCAACCCATGCTCTCTTGTCAGCATTTTAAAATTGTTCAGATCTGCAACTAACTTCCATTACAGAAAAATGTGCTGGATCATAAGCCTATATGCACCTCGTAGGCTGTAGGATTTTTCACATGAGTGAGAAATGGCAAGATGAGGTGCTACAATAATGGAGGATGTGGTTGTAGCACAGTGAATTATTTTTCTCTGTGTGTAAGACCTGGTTTTGTATGTAAAAACATATATTATTGTTCAATATCAAGATAGGACTGTTTGTTCAATGTTGTGTTTTATTTCAACACAGCCTGGCTCAATATGAAGCTTGCAAATATCGCATCTGGAGGTGTATTCTCTTCATGATGTGCACATGTAATTCCAATTAACATTAAGAATGTTAATGAGAATATGCCCCTCTAGGGGCTGGAGAGGGGGAGGTGAGGGAGCAGGTTTGTAGTTCTGATTTAAATAACAAGTGACTTTTGTGGAGAATACCAGCATGTGGTCTCATGCACTTATATTGTGGAAATGCAGTGGCTCTGAATGAGAGTGCAGGATTTAAACATTGATGCTCAGTGATGCTTAGCCAAGTGAACCCGTTGTTGGGGGCAAATATTAAATCCCAATGTGCCTTCTCCAGGAAGGAATATTTGTAAAAATGCTTACTTCTGTATTTGTCCACAGGCATAAAAGACTCCACCGCAAGAGACTGGGCTGTGGTTTTGTGATTTAATTTTTTTTTTTAAAGACTAGCTTAGTTTGAAGAAAAGAACCATTTAATTACTTCTTGTTTCTCAAGTACACAGAATGTATAGGAGAGCTTTCAAAGCCTTAAGCAGCAATGTGCTCCTATGCTTTGATTAATGTACGTGCTGTTCTTTTAGTGTTACAAGAAGGAAGTGCATTTAATATCAGATTTCAAAATAACAACAATATCTATATTAAAATGGCTATTAAATCAGTCTTTTTTTTGAAAGCGTGATGTCACTGGTGATATTTTGAGGAATCCTGTGTAAGCAAAGAGTAAGAATAACTGTAGCACTTCCATTTCTGAAAGAGGACAATAACAGATTGTGGAGTGGTTTTAAGGCAGGAAGGTATGCAATACATATCTTATAATTGCAAGAAAAAGTCCTTAATAGATTAAATGGAATTGTCATTTCATTTTAATAGATGAAAACAGAGGCAGTTTTATGTGTAGAATATATTTCCTGTGTTTTTTTGCCAAAGGAGAGCACAAAACCATAGTAGAACAAACATGTTGTATAACATGCAAAGAAGAAAAAATGTTAAACATGTTAAGAAGAAAAAATAGAAATAAGAAAGACAAAATTTTTACTGTCCTAAGAAATTATTTCGCTTTTGGTTTTTTTTTCTGATAATGATTATTGCAAGACATAAAAATGACCAAGAAACAAAAAATATTACTGTTTAATGTGCCATCTAACTCTTTTGTTATCAGTGACAGAAAAAATATCCCAAATAATATAATTTATCTATTTTGTTAATTCTTGCTGCATAAACTTTCTGCATGCCTATTCAATTTACACACAGAGAAGTGCTGTTCATTTCATTGATCTGACACATCACATTTCATTGTGTTGATTTCAATGCAAGTGCTATTGCAGGATGGGCAACGTGCAGCCAGCAGGAAACATTAAAAATGTAAAGTGAAAATGTGTGTTCTGTAGATGTCTTTTACTGTGGTGTTTTTTAGGTCAAGCAGTTGAAAAGTTGTTATTTGAATATTTGTCTTGTACATTTAATATGTTGAGTTTAGTATTTTTAAAATTTATATTTTGAAAATACACAGTGATATGTTTGAAATTATGAAATACCATGTACCCTCATTTTTTAACTTGTTCAGGACCTGATCAAATAGACCTCATTACACAGATAACTCATGTCTTTTAACAAGACTATTAAAAACAATAAGAATTGTCTTTGTATTTAGGAAGTAATTATCTAAGACTTAGATTTGTCCTTCTTCCACATCCTTCAATAGTCCTGTGTGAAATTTTGGGGGTTTTATGAAAAAATGATTTTGCACAGACTGGTGTCAATGCTTACTCAGTCCCATCTCTGAGTGTGAAAAGACTACACATATTCAAGAAGAGGTGGGAATTGTAAGAAAGCATGATGGGAAAACCAGAATAATTACTAGCACTTGTAGGTGAGTGAATCTGTTTAGAAAAAAGAAAGCAAGAACAAATTTTTAACTGGAGATTTCCACCCCCCCCCCCCCCCCATTAATTAATTTCTTCAGATTTGAAAAAGAAGACAGTGTTCAGCTGCAATACCTTCATGTATTTCTTTCATTCTTCACTTTGAAGAAAAAAATCAGTCATCAAATCAGAATAAAGACATCAAAAGCAAATTAAACAGATTAAAAGGGGTATGACACGTGAATGACATGTTGACCAAAACATCAAGTCTAAGAGCTTATTAAATGTTTATCCACCCTACATTGAGAGGACACACACTTGAGCAGCAAGAACCAGGGAACAGGCTGCTCTGAGTTCTCATGCTGCAAATCCAAGGAAATTTCATTAGACTCTATAGAGTAATTGCAGAAAAGATCAGAATTTGTCCATCTGGTTCTATCAGTCACATTAACTTGATTTCATTAGACATTAAGATTACTAATACCATAACTTCCAGAAAACCAGAAACATTCTCAGAAAACCATCACTTGTGAGAAGATGTGTTTAAAATATCAAGACAAATGATGAGTTTTCTGTAAAATTTTGAGCGGTTCTTTCTTTGAGTGCCAGTTTCTGAAAATATACACATATTAGCTTTTCACCACAATACAGGGGCTAAAAAATTATTAAAATATTAGGGAAGTAAATACGGAAACATACAAAATAGTAAACTAGCATTCCCTTTAATTAAAAATTAAAACCCTGAAGACAACAAATTTTCTTTATTAATCAGCTGCAGTCAGAATTCACAAAAAAATACCAAAAGACAAATGTTGTGGCACATTTACAAATTGCATGGCCTCTTGGACTGTAAGTAAGAAAACAGACCCATAGATGTTATGCTGCTTTTGCTCTTGGCTCACCTCACACTTGACTGTTGGGACATCGCTTCTCTGGAGCTCCGTCAATGTTTCACAATGCTCTCTAATGAAGAAGAAACTGCTGAAAGAGAAAACTACCTGACAAGGATGAAATTCTCTGACCTGAGGTGTGCAGAAGGTCATGTTGGCTGGTCATAATCTATCAAAACAGTAAATGTAATACACATTCTTTAGGCGTTTCAAGGATCAGTGGCAATGTGATTTCCAAAAATTTACAGTGGTACCTTGTGTGCTGAGAAATGATCACAAATCCTCATAATATTGAACTTGTCTTGAGGTGACTGAAATGGGTCAGTAAGTTAAATACTATATCCACAGAAGCTATGGGAAAAAGGGAAAAAAAAAAAAAAGAGAATAATTGTTTCTGCTCTTAAAGGCAGCACTAGTATCCTAGCTTTGTTCTTGTGATGGTCAGGAAGAGAGGAAAGCATCTTCTTGTTTTGATTAAGCCTTCTCAAAGAGTGTTCTAACTTTAAAATCAGTGAGGTATTCACTAGTGTTGCTAATGGCATTGAAATACCGTGTTGCTAATGGCATTGAAATACCCCTGTGTTTGATCCCCTCTATGGTCCTTTGCTGCTGCTAGTGGTGGCATTCACAGAAAAAAAGCTGCACCTAAAATAGATTTCCTATCAAAACTGCTTCCCTATCAGTTCAACAGCTCCAGTTAAGAATGTGATTTATTTTTAAACATTACACACAGGCCATTTGAACCTTTGCTATGGGTAGAACCATACCATTTTATACATGTTAATAGCAATATAGCGTGTTCATTTCCCTGTCTGCACTGGAATCAACTACCCTGGTATAATCACTTTATATCGGTATAGCTGGGCTTGAAAAGGGGAAGATGGGATGTGACTTGCAGTTTACTACTTTAAATGAACCTGAATATTTAAAGCAATACAAACTCTGTGTTTAGACAGGGCTTCAGGCCTTGGAGAATTATGAATATGAGTCATTGACTGTCTTTTGCACAAATTGTTCCAAGAACAAACCCCAGTCCTTGCCCAAACCCCTAATTAATGAAAAACCAGATAACCCTGATTATCATGTAGGGCACAGTAAGTGTGTTGAAGGGATTCTGCTCAGATTTTAGCTGATGTGATTGAGCACCTATAACCTTGTTTTCCCCTTGCCGAGCTCAAGCAAAGGTGTTTCATCATAATGGGAATTATTCCCAAGTCAATTTTCACAGGTTTTTGCTCTGTCTCCTTTCAATCCATATGATCACAGTTAGCTTCAACAATGACGAAGAAAAGAGACTTTGGT
Organism: Setophaga petechia; assembly: GCA_024362935.1. Taxonomy (NCBI): domain Eukaryota; kingdom Metazoa; phylum Chordata; class Aves; order Passeriformes; family Parulidae; genus Setophaga; species Setophaga petechia. Next base: position 20,364,824 of record JANCRA010000002.1, read on the forward strand.
TTACTGTAAAGTACATTTTTTGTCTTCTGATTCAAAAGTGACTGAAAATGTTTTACCCTGTTTTTACAAAAATCAAGTGCTGTTCTACAGAGAACATGCAGGGAGATGTTAGATTGGAGAGACAGACGATTTAAAAGTTCTGCACATAACAGAATGTAATTAAAATGAAATAAAAATAATAACAACACAGCATTTAAATAACAATACATATCCCAAAGCACTTCACAAGTAGGTCAATATCATGATAAGCATTTGATTGCTGCTTGCTTTAGCGGGAATTGTTTAAGAATGAAAAATATTTAGCCCACTCTCCCTCCCTTTGTGACAGTCCCACAAAAGCAACAGTTTCTATAGAACATCCTGCTGCTGAACACCCAGGCAGGAAAAGCCTAGGCAATGCTGAATTGCATCTCCAGGTGCACAGAAATGTGTTATTTTCAGTTTGGTTTATATTACTTTTTAGGGTATTTTTAATAATTTAAACACTGGAAACCAAAATGAAATGCAGATTAGTTATCAGCATGCAGCTTATTTTTATCATTAAGTCGTTTGAAGATCTAGATGCAGCATTCATGTGTCCTTGAAGCTGCAAGATGTGGGGATGGGAGGGGTGGGTATGTGCACTCTGCAGGACTGAAGCATTAATCTAAGAAATCATATAGGGAAAAGAAAGCCAGTTTTTCATACTGCCATCAGTATTCCTATCCTACCAAGAGCTTTCATTAGATGATATTTAACTTAGATAATTACCTTTCTAGCTGACATTATCCATAGGAAATCACAATTTCACTATGCCAAAAAGAAGCTAAATGGCTAACTCTATGGCACTTCATACTTTTCAACTGATTTTTCAACTGATAATTTAAGGCAAAATATTCTCCCCAGTCTCCATACAAGTGTGTGTTTCTGTGTGGATGAAATCCTTCTTTTGTTTTCATTTGATTCTCCTGGAAATGGATAAAATTATATCCTTGAACAAGCTGTTGAACAGCAAATCTTTTGCTTTCATGCATTCCCTAGGTCTCAAATGGATTAAATTCATAGAACACATCTTCACCTTGGAGTAACGCACTATGAAGTATTTGTTTCACTCATATCCCTCTGACAAGAAAATTCCCTAGCTGGGTCCAACTCCTCCTGCTCTGCTCAAGGACTGGAACACTTTTGGGGGTGCAGGTGTTCCACTCTGACCTGCAGATACTGTAATGTATGGCAGTGTGGGCACCACAGCCCTTCTCCTCTGCATACCTCTTCCTCAGAATTTGGGCTCCACTACCTGCAGTTTGTCTATATCCTCAGGTTTTTTTCCAGTTCAGCCCTGTCTGTCCTCCCCTTCAGCACTTCATCTCCAAGGTTCTCAAGCACAGAATATAATTCCTAGGTGTTCTCAGAACGTAAACAAAAGCAAGCTTTGTCTTTAGGAAGACTGGCACCAGCACAGTGTGTAGCTGCTCTGTGCCTTGCAAGCTCTTTGGGGCAGGAATAAGAACTGTTGCATGCCCAATGTGGAACTCTTATCCATTGCAGAACATCAAAATTCTATTAAAAAGTAAGAACATTGTGCTTGTGTGTTCCTGTGGCTAAGCTTAGAACACACAGCCATTGGATTTCCAGATGTTTATTTTCTGCTCTAACATTTGTTACCCCAGAAGTATCATCCCATAACCTTCATAACTATATCCCATGGATAGACCAGACTAAGTGTGTCTCTCTTCTTTCCTGCTCATTACTATGCTGCTTGGATCTAGGGCATGTTTTAGTGCCACCAGCAAAGAATATTTGACTTTTCTTCAGAGTTGAGCAGAAGGTCTCCAAGGGAACTGCTGATTTGATTTGTAAGAAACATATGTGGGTTAGTTTGGTGTACATCTGATGTGCTTGTTACTAAAGCAGTGTTCATGCAACGACAACTGGAATAATCCAGGATTAAGAGCCCAAGGTGTAAACTTTCCTCCACTTGTTCTTTTCCCTTTACATCATCCATTGCCTATCTCAATTTTAAAAACATCCTGTTCAAAAAACAGTATAAACAGTATAAAGCAGAAAATCTGACTTATACCTGCTTTTATCCATAAAAATGCACAAGGAATTTTTAAAACCATAAAAGCCATGAAGATATGCCCCAGGAAAACTAAAATTGGATAAGCACATATATTCAATGAAGGAACAGTATAACAGGCACTTACCAGATTAAAACCTGTATACAATTTACTTTCAATTGCATGTCTTGATGTGAAAAGAGTATTGAACCAGCTGACATCTAGAGGCCCCTTCCAGTGCAGATTTTCTATGATTCTATAATTGGGCTAAAAATCATGAAGAGGCAGGGCTTATTTTGGGATGAAATTCCAAGAAGAACAAAAATCATTGTTTTAATCTCCAGGGGTGTGTTTTACCTCATTCAGTTTAACATGCTTAAAAGTAGTTTCCTTGCCCAAGCTGGTGTTCCTTAGGCCATTAGAAAGGAAGAAACAGCTCCAGAACTACTTTTTGTCACCTTAGATACCTAATATGATCTGAAACAGGCACCTTTCTCTCCACTAGCAATACAAGCACTGCATGCAACCAATTTTCTCATGCTGAAGCCAAGAAAAAGGAATCTTACCTTATCAGAATTACCTATTTTGCATAGAAATATACCACTCAGTGAGTTCTATTTTCCTGGTGATAGTTTCTTACCTTCAAGTGACTGTATCTTCATCCAAAATTTGAAAGGAACAAATCAAACATTTGAATTGAGTTGTAGTGGAGACATTCTAGCAAGACATGAAGCCAGCCAACTATTAAAAATGACAAACCAAATTCTTCTGTGTTAACTTTTTTCACTGACAAAACTGGAGGAGAGAAAAAAAAAAGGTAAAAAAACTTGTGAGTTACACACCCCAAAGCCTATTTATGAAACTGGAAATGTTATTTTATATTACAAGTCAATAACACTGCATTGTTGACAGATCTCTCTCTGTCAAGCACCTACTTGCATTTATTATGTTTTACAAATGCTGATCAAACCATGCAAGATCATATTGGGACTTAGTGCACAAGGTTACCATTTATAGCAGGGAATTAACAATGTGATAAGGCATTACAAAACTGCTGAAATCAACTTGTGACCTGGGTGCCCTCTGGGTTCAATTAGAACATTAAATTCTTCATGCACTTAATAGCCACATGCTATTAATAACAAGAAGAAATCACATCTGAAGAAACTGTTTGATAAAAAGGTTTATTTGGCAGTAGCATGTAGGGAAATCATCATTGAAGTCTTCTACATAAACTTGCAGGGCACAGGATAGCTCTGAGACAGAAAATAGCTCTCTATTCTATATTTGTAATATTAAATATGACAAAGTCTTGCCCAACAACTACTTTCTTACTCCAGTAACTGTCATATAAAAAATGAACTCAAGGTCTTTAGTTTTAGTATTTTAAACAACTGTCATTGATTTTATTTTCCTTAAGCACAGAATCACAGAATCACTGAGGTTGGAAAAGACCTTCTAGATCGTCAAGCCCAACCTTTGACCTAACCCTGTCTTGCCAACTAAACCCATGCTGAGCAGTGCACTCACTGAATCATTGAGTAGTTCAGACTGGAAGGACCCATGGAGGTTGTCTAGCAGGGTCTATTGGGGCAGCTGGCCCAGGACTATGTCCAGTCTCATTTTGAGTGATTCCAAGAACGGAAACACCACATCTCTGGGCAACTGGTTTTGTGTTCAGAAGGATTACAATCAAATAAAACAATAAAATGCTAATCTCTCCTTCAAATAGAAATTCATCCATCACAACTTGAGTTTCAGTTTGAATCATGAAGTGTAAAAGACACCTGACATGTCTTCCCTGAGGCTAAAACTCACTTTGCAACTCATTTATTCAGGGTAATCAGTCAATAGATTTGCAGAAACGATGTGTTGATTTCCCCACTTTTTAATTTAGTAATTTCTGTTAGCTGCCAAAATTAATTAAATAAAGCATAGCTCTGAGAGCTTACATACTAATCAGAAATAGCAGGTGCTTTCTCTCAAAAAGCTGTCAGGAGCCCAGCTTCTGGGCCCCCCATGGTCTGGGAAGGTGACTCTGCAACTTGGGCTCTCAGAGGAGACACGTGTTGCTGAGGAAATACCGTGTTGTCTGAGAGACTGGACAGCACCAGCAGAAGAGAGGGAGGAAGCCCTCACCAGATCGCTGGAGTTGCATCAAGCCCTGATGGGCACCTGGCAGGTCAAGGGGGCCTTGAGCCAGCAGATCTCCAGCTGTACATGATGGAGCAGCACCAGCTGCAAACTCCTCCCTTCAGCCCACCCTGCAGGACGGAAGGCTGTGCCTCTCCACCAAGGCCACCACGAACTCCGGGGATCCCCAAGCTTCTGTCAATTGGAAACAAACAGAGATTCATAAGTCTTGTGGATTATGATCCCATATTTATTTGGTTGGAGTCTTTTTCCAGATGAAGCTGTTTAAATTAATTCATGCCAAATGATAATTAAGTAATTTCCAACTGAAGTTTCAAATAATTCACTGTTTCCTAAAAAAAGCCAACAAAAAACCCAAACCAAACCAAAAACAATCAAACAAACAAAATCAAAAAACAAACAAACAAAACCCCTTAAAGAACAAAGAAACCAACCCAAGACATATACCAATTAAAATCTGGCTCTAGTTAAAGTTTCTAGCACCAAGTAGTGCTCACTGAGATTATTTTAATCTTTTCTACTTTCTTCCAAACACTTTGGATAAACTCTCTAAATTTTTAAGATATAAAAATAAATTTATTCAAAATGCTGAAATATGCAACTTGCTTTAAAATTGCCTGCATTAGCAACAGTGTTTGGCCTCCATATAATACTCATATAATCTGAAAACTTCTTGTTTTGGGGTTTTTTAGTTTGTTTTTTTTTTCATTTTTTCTGAATCCACAGACTTATCTGTGAAGTATATAATTTAATAATAATCATCAATAATGAACTAGATCTGTAATTTAAGGACCGGCATATGAGTGTCAAACTGACAAGTTGTTGAGTTGATTCTCTTTGAATTATGTTAATATAATGAGGAAAGTGAATTTAGCTTGTACAACACTTAGGGGTTCATATATGTATTTTTTAAGGTGAACTTCTCTCTTCCTGAAGTGAATCCTCTAAAAATAAAAGTAGTGGATGACTTAGGAGATTTAAAAAATAGTAGTAGTTAAAACAGTATAAAAGAAAGAAAGAATATTCAAAGCCAGCAATACTGGATACTTAAAAATTACATGAGGCATCAAGGTAATACACATAGCATACTTAATCCCCTGATAATTTTTTTAACCATGTTTGATGTACAAATACCAGTTGTACACACTGACTTCCATGGAATTTGTCTCCAGTAATAGTCTTGCCTCACAAAGTATGTGTTTGGGAGGGAAAACACAAAGGCTGGCATTTCAGAAGCTCCTCTTCACAGCACAAACTTGGGAACTCCCAAGCTCCTCACCTGCATCACACAACAGAGCACCAAATACTGTCCAAATTCTTTTCCTGTCCTCATCACCAAAGCAACAAAGGGAGTCAGTTTTAGCTCCACAAACTCAATGGCAGACTTCCCATTGGTATCAGTGAAACCAAATTTTTCACTGAAATCTACTCCTTACAGACAGGTGTTCCATTTGTGTACCTATTCATAGTGGTGACAATGTTTCACAGTACTTTTGAGAAGCAGGTAAATATTATTCAGGATTTTCAGAGCTTGTTAAAACTGTCCTGGGTCATGAGTCCACAGCAGAACCAGCAACAGATTTCCAAAAAATTGAATTCCATATTCTCTCATTAAAAGGAAATATGAACTCTTACATGTCAGCAATGCTGCCTTTGATTTATTAAGCCTTGCTGTCCACTCTTCTTTTTCTTTTTTTTTTTTTCTCCTTTTTTCCCCTTTTTATTTTTTAACAAGGGCATTTTTCCTCCCAGTTTCACAGAACTTTTCCTTACCAGGTACCACACCGAGGTAGGCTGGAATTGATGAGATTTAGGCTCCTCCTGAGAAGCCCCAGTAATTTTTGAGACAAAAATACAAGTGTACATCATCACCAGAATTTAAAGGCATATGTGCATATACTTAGAAAATTGACCTATTTGGAAAGCCAGCTTTCCTGAGTGTGATGGGGTGGGTGTACCTATGTGTTAGAGTGAGAAGCACAGCAAAGGTATGAGAAGGAAAGATTCAGACAAAACTTGGACCAGGAGAAGCTATGACTGAAACAGAGAAGGGGGGAGAGATTCTTCTTCAGATGGCAGAAAGGACATCCTGTGCTGCTGCCAGAGACACAGGATTCTGCACTCCTTGTGACCACTGCTTGTGAGAAAACACTAGGGCAGCAAAAAGGACCTTGGATCTTTGCTAATAAAGATTTAAAGCATAAAACGATCCTCAGAACCAAGACTGATGTTCCTCCCTCGCAAAATAAATTTCAAAATCACATTTAACACCAACCTTTTCGATAAAAGTGTTTGCAACATTCAAATATCTTATTTTTACAATCGTGCTCCATTGCAAACTTACTGCAAATCAACTAGGTTTTGTTTCATTTTTCAAAATGTCATCACTGCTGCAATCATTATATCTTTTAAAATATTAATTTTAACCTCTATACCACCTGATAAATGCCCAAATAAAAGGGCCTTACTAAACATGAAGTATATCTTCATAAGGCTTAACTGATATTTATTCTGTTTCTGCAACTAAATTCCAAAATTACATTTTTTCACATTTACCCACTGGAGTCTCAGTTCCTGCTTCACATCAGAAATAATTGTCATCGCTTTTGCCGTAGCTGGGGAAAACAAGAGGATTCTTTGTATATCTTTTTATTACATTGTCAATATAGTAATACAAGTTATATGAACAAACCTAAAGAGACAAAGAGCTATTTGTTACTATCCAGAGGTGAAAGCACAAATCTTAGGAAAAATCCAGTAGGGATCGCAGCTGAACAAAAGGTCTGAGCAAGGCAGGCTTCGACACCTGATTATATGCAAACCCAGCAGCGCAGCCGTGCAGGGATTCCCTTCTTCTGTTTGCAGACAAGGATTGAATGAGAAGTGGTGAGATAACAAGGAAGCGTGCAAGCTTAATGATATGCCTATTTTTTCCATCAGTTGCTAATCTGTAGCTCTGGTGATGATTACTATTTCATCTCCAGAGAGATGCTATTCAGAAACATCAAAATGACATACAATTGAACGCCTTGTGTTTCTGTAAGTATAGGGCCAGATTGCCAGGGCTGTCAGCCCCAGAAGGGAGAAAGTCTTCCTATTTCACGCCGCTCTTTCCCCCGCCCCGAGTGATGCCTTCCAGCCAATGGCGAGAGGAGGCTGAGCCCGGCCCGCTCACCTGATGTGCCGGGAGGGGCGGGAGGCGCCGCGCTCCGGCTGCGCTCGCAGGAGCAGCGAGCCCTGCGGGAAGGCAGCGTTGCCTTTTCGGCGCAGAGGAACAGAGAGAAAAGTGAAAGCCTTGCCTTATTAAGCCTTTCCTTATTTTCTACTTTACTCTTGAATTGAAACAGCGTGGAGATGCCACCCACATGCGTCAGCTTACAGGGATGTCAGGGCACCTTCCGCTCTCACGCACCACGAGTCTCTTGGCAGAGCCGCTGAAGTGAATTCACTCCCTGCTGTGCTCGAGAGCTGCTCGCTGCACAAACTGCAGCAGGTAAACACACCCTTACTGGCATGGCTGCAGCTTCCAGAACTAGTACAGCCTTCTCTCAGCCTAGTAAACATGCAGCTGGGTGTCCTAGACGAGTAGGATGCTTTTTCAACCAGCACTACCCTTGACTGGTCCTGGATCTAGCTATTTTGCCTCCAGTTTCTGAATGTTTCCATGAGCAGCAATTGCATGTCTGGACTTCAGAGCATACAGCCCAGTGTCTCCTCCAGTTGTCGCATCAGGCTCTTCCATGTGCAGAAGTTCAGATCTCTGAACTTGGGTACCACTGGAATTGCCAAAACTTCCAGAAAACATCTGATTTAGAGAAAATTTAGAATAATTTCATTCTGGTGTGGAACAATTTATATAGATAATCCAATAAGGTCTGTAAATTTAAAATACCTTCTTTCAAGAAAAAAGATTGAAATTAACACAGATCTGCATATTTTGTGTGGGTTCCTGGTAGAGCCATGGATCCTTCCTGCTGGCAAATAAATGTTTGTGCCAAAGATGCTTTGGAAATCAAGTCTGATTGACTTGTCAATCAGTCACTTTCCTTCTTTGTGAAAGTGCTCGTAACTCAGGCATGTTTTTGTGGGGTTTTTTGGTTTTGTTTTTTTGGGTTTTTTGGTTTGGTTTTTTTTTTTTTTTTTTTTTTTTTTTTTTTTTGTCTAGGTGTCATTTCTTTGGGACAGGAATTCTTCCCAGTTCTGAAGAGCAATGTATCATTCAAGTGACATCACATACATATGTGCACTTTCATGCAAGATGCTCTAAATTCCTTCTGGTACCTCTTCATTGCATGATTTAGGGGATAGAGATATACCAGAGTTGATCCAAAAGATTTGCCCCTACAAATGAACACTTTGCACAATCACTGTACACGGAGGCAGAGTGTGCTGAAAGACTTTAGAGGTGAGGATGAAACAGGCAATGCCTAATAGTATATATAGGAAAACTATTTATTCTCTGTACTAATAAAAAGATTAATTATGAAATGATACAGGAATCACCACTAATTTTCCTGGGCTAAAGCTTGGTAAACTGCATGATGACCTCATGCCTCCCTTTGAGACTATTACCTGAGATGCAGAGGTCTGTGTCACTGCAACTGGGCAAACCAAAACTGCTTTAAAGCTCAGTGTTACATTTATGCTGTGTTGGGTGCCTGCCAGTATAAAATCAGAATGGTGTGTGACTTTGGTGTGAATTGCACATGAAGCATGGATGCTATTTGTATGTTAATAACTGCGTGGCCTTTTGCTTTCCTCATTTATTCCCTGCGCTTTGTCCAAATGCTAGCAGGTAAAGTGACCCACATTCTCCTCTGACACATCACACGTGGCATTGCCCAAGCTCAAAGTGTGCAATCAGTTTTTCCCTGCTGTATAACAAACACAAACACACAGACACAACCTTAATCAGGGCGGCTGGTGCAGGAGCAGCCTGCTCCCCTCCTCCCGGCCGCCTGGCAGATGGCACAGCAGCAGCAGCGCAGCTCCACAGCTCCGGGAGCAAAGGAACAGATGTTGGATTACCGCACACTTTCTAGAGCTTTAATCTTCGAAGAAATTCTGGATCTTACCTGCCTTCTCCTTTCCTCCTGTCATTCACAGAGGCAGCAGAAGCCTCTGAAAACAAGATTATGCAGGCCCTTAGCACAGCCTGAAGCCACGATGTCAGCAGGGATAACGACAGTGTGGTTAATAATGGCTGAAATACGTGTTAAGGGTGCAATCCTTCAGAATGAGCATTTTTGAAGATAATTACAGGGGGTGGAAAATTGGGTTGAGAAAGATTTTAACAGCAAAAATATTTTAGTTTCTTAAAATGCTACCTTGAAAAATGTTACAGTATGAGTTGGTCATATCTTATGTGAAAACTAAAAATGCAGAGGGCTGTTTGAAAGATAGATAGCTACATAGAAAGAAGCATGTTAAAACCTAAGGATCATTTCCTCTCCTTCTTCTTCCCTATAGATGACTGCCACTTTTGAAGCTATTAGATTGGTTGTGGACAAGGAGCATTTTTTAGCAAACTCCAGATCCTGAATATAATTTCAGTGGACAGACATGGTAGAGCAGCATCTACAATCAAATCCACAGCTGTAGTGTAATCACAGCATTATATTATCAATTGAATTTACATTATCAATGATATTATGATATTATTATTAGAGATCTTGATCTCATTTGTTCTGAAATAACTTCATAGTAGCTTAAAGGAGTTTGAGCCAAATATTCCAACACTGCATTTTAGCAGATATACTTACGGTCATAACTCAACTTTAAAATGTTTTAACCAAGGACAGATTAAATAAATAAATACAAAAGAAATAATTTATTTGGAAGCTGGTAATATTTTGTTCAGTGAGATCCAAACAAGACCTAGTTGCATAACTATTTCTAACATTATTATTTATTATGCAAGTCCTAAAAAAGATAAAGCGCTCCACTTTATTTGATTCACATTTTACGTTTCTCTTACACACTTCTTAATTGAAAGGGCAATGTTAAATTTTCTTTTCAGCTACAAATTACTTCAAATGATTATTGAGTTTAGTTTAAATGAATTATTCAAAGTTTAATATTAAAGGTCTCATCCTAATATTGAGAGATTGATTATTTTTTTCTGAAGTGTACAACTATTCTCCAAAAACATGCTGCTTTCAATCACTTGCTCTTATAGGTTATTTTTGTAGGGGGCTGGACTTCAACAAATGCATCCTTTCTTTTCCTGTCTTTTTACAGCTAATGATAGAGACCTGAATATGAAGAAACTTCTAAAGCAGTCAAAAAAAATATGCTAAAGGTCCAGCCACACAGTCTGAATCTTGGTTTCACCCATCTACTCAGAGTCACATTTAACCAGTCTCTCTAAGAAAGTATTTTAACATATGAGAAGGCCTGAGAGTACTGCAGACAGATGCCTGTCCCTGTTTCCCCAAATTGGAGGAGGCTGCTAACAGGAAAATTTCATTTCCTTTTCATTACGCAGCTGCCAGCTGTCTGAGCTGGCTGATACAGGGAGGATATGGGCAGGGGTGTCTTCGTGAGTTCTGGGGAAAGTGCTAACAGGATTTATACATTATCAGAAGGCCACTGAAGTTCAAGAACGAGGGAGGAACACTTACACATTTGCTAATATAGGTGTTGTCATTGGTATCAAAGACCATAAGCCATGTCTATAGTTAGGTCTTGTGTTATTTCACTTAAATTTCTGATTTGAAAATAGAGACATAAATATTTTGACATAGATGAAGACTGGACAAATTTTTGTGGAAAGAATCCTCCCATTTGAAATAATAAACTCCTTGAACTTGCAGGATGCTTTAATTTTGATGTGCATTTTCTCTCTTAGAAGTTCCATGGCTTATTGGCTTGTACAGTTGTGGTATTCTGTGATGCAGCCTTGTGTTCATTCTGGAGAAAGTGACTGCACACTTTACTTAAAGACTCTGCTCTCTGCTGCATTTGGCAGTTGTTGGAAGGATAATTGGAGATGCTTTGCCTTTGTTTGCCTTGCTTCACCCACAAATGTCTTCTGCAACTTGTGTGACACTCAAATCACAGGTTTCCTCATGATGTTGTCCATGGCTCCCTCCCTGTGTCAGAAGATTTTCCCTGGCACAACAGCTTTTTTTGTTTTCTTAATACATTTTTCAACAGAAGGCTTCCTTATTTGAAACCATGGTTCAGGTATCTTCTCTGAAAGAAAAGAAAAAAACAGTTGATAGAAACACAGATCTAGTGGGAATAGCTTAAATCATTGATCTGGATGCTTGCAAACATAGAAGCTATGCAATAAATGTTTAATACCAAAAGCACAGTTCACTCATGGTATCCACAGAACACTTCCCAGCACACCAGAAAGAGAATAAAGGTTGTATAAAGCTCCAAAGTTAGAAGCAATGTTCAAATATAGACCCACAAATTCTAGCCCCTGCCTTACCCCGTTTTCTAAGTATCAGTCCTACCACAACCCCGTAAAGCAAATGTTAGATAAGTAGCCTTTATTTCACCTTTCAATGACAAGTTTGTTCCCAAAGTTAAATCCCTGATTTTTCTTTGCATTGCTTGTCAAGGATACCTGAGAAAGGAATAATACAAAGTCATCTTAGTTTGGAACTCACTGAGTGGTCACTGGGAATTATGGACATATTGTTGTTGGCCTGATGCCAATGCTGCTGAAATAATGCTTGTCACATTTCTTTTCCTTGTGGAAGCTGAGATCTTGCAGCTTCCACAGGATGGTCACTTTCCTTAAAAGAACTGTCTAACTTCTCTCTATGGGAGGAAAAAGAGCTCAGAATTTTTATCTTCCAAGAACTTCCTCAGATAAAAGGAGGAGAATATAAAGATGAGGAAAGACAAGATTCAGACAGTGGTGAGAAAAACACAAAAATGTTATACCTCAGTCATACCTCATAGCTGTTGGAGTGAGAAGCATACAGCTGATAAAATTCAATTGTCTGTACATGACCACCAACCCAGGGCTGCAGCTGGAAGAGCAGAGGAGCAGGAGGCCATGGGGTGTCTGACCTCCTGCTTTCAATGATGCAGAAACTTTTCAGGGTGCAAAGCTGAGAGGCAAGAGTATTGTGATCATGGAAGAACAATGCAGTGACCATGTAAGCCTCACACAGCAGCTGGAATCATTTGGTGTGACACACAAAGTCAGGGCTTTATTGAGAAGCCCTACCAGCCTTCCAGCTACCCTTACCCTTGAGCTGCACTCAGGTCCTTACCTTCAGTATACTGTAAAATGGCACTGTGAGTATTCCTTCAAATCCAAGCAGCTTCTCAGAATGAGTTGTAGCCTCAGAAGCAACTTTCACCTTGACAAGGAATTCCAGCTGCTTGGATTTAATTATGTTTGCAACTTACATTCTTCCTTTTCCTGAAAACTTGACATTGTTGTCTGGGGAGGGGAGACTCCAAGAGAATTGAATTTTTTTTGTCTGGTGTTTGGTTTTGGAGGTTTTTTTGTTTTCCTTTGAACATGCTGAGAACTGCAATGCTAAGACCTCAGCAATTGAAGTTACCAATTTACAGTTATTTAATAGTGGATGAATTATGAGGGTGTGTGTATCAAGACAAATTAGCACTCAGTAGTCTAGAAAGAGATCTGCATTAAGTGTTGGATAAACATTCTGCCCATGCAAGAGCAGGAAGGCAGTGTGCTCACTGCAAGTGCATGGCTTTCAAAGTGGAACTGATCCTTTTTTCCTTTGCTTCACAGTACAAGCTCACCTAGGAGCTGGTGTTCAGTTCCTGACATCCTGTAAACCCATAGAGTTTTTAGGCTGCTCCTTTGGGGCACAGTGGCTTCGAGCCACTCCAGCCATGGGAGCCATTGATTCTTGACTCCTAACTGCATTTTGAAAGTAGCAGTGGTGTTTTAAGTGGGGTTTGGTGAAAAGCAGGTGGTTGTTGTTTTTTTATTTTTTGTTCCTGGGAGTAGGGCAAGCCCTGGAAAGGTATGATTCAGCATCAGGCAAGGGTAACACCATGGCCTTAATGTACCATACTAGCTAATAAATGAATCAATTGAAAATATAATGAAAATTAGGTTTAATCCTAAGTAAATAAAATACCTGGCTACTTGAACTGTTCCCAGTGTATTTTCGCCTTTTTCGTGCTTTGCTTTTAATTGCCCAGAACCCCTTACAATATCCTAGAAACCACTGGTGTATCAAGGACACTAGCCAGGCATCCAGAGCAAAGATCGGATTAGTCCAACATCTCTTAAGAACAGTATAGAAATAATTGATTCTCCTTTGGGACTGGGGAATGGAAAAGAAGGCCTCTCAAGCTCTCTTTGATCTTGTTATCTTGTTTATTGTATTATCTTGTAGTCAGTTCAGATGTAGCACAAAAGAAAGCACACTCTGTCACATATTACTTCTTTTGCTGCTCTCTCAACTTACACTCAGATAAAAGCAGCTAAGACTACAATTCTTTGATTTTACTCTAGAAGAGAGATTCTTTAGGGGCAACTAAGAATCAGAAATTCTTTTGTTAAGTATAAGGTTTGGGGTTCATAGCCCATATTTCACAATCATAGTCTGCTGGTGGCCAAAATAACTGGGTGACTCACCTGCAAAGGTGAGAGCTTGTTCTCTCCTCTTTACAGCTGGGCTCAATATTTCGAAAAGGGAATTTTCCCTTTTCCCCATCCAGTGTTTTTCTCCAAGTCAGCCCATCCCATAAGTGGAGGAGGGTCCTGAATTATGCTGTGTTCAAAAGGGAGTCTGAAGAAGATGTCTGCAGGGGGAGAGAAATATCTCAGTTATGCAAATGAATAGAGATATCAATGGATGTTGATGGATTTCTCTTACCTTAAAAACAAGAACTGCATGAGGAAGGGATACAGCAAAACCTGCGCAGAGACTTCTCTGTTTCTGACAAAATATGGAGGACTGAAGTGGGAGGGTCAGGTTAAGTGTTCTGGAAGGAAAGATAAAATTATTATCCTTATAGTTTTAGGGAGGTTTTATAGTACTTTTATCGCTGTTGTTCTCATTGCTGATACATTGCTCATGGAAGGGAACGTGAGTGAATTTTCAGCCTGTGCTCCTGGGGATGGATATGGCAATGGGAGAAGAGGGAAGTTGAAAAGCCTCTGCATGTCTGTAGAGGAACTCATGCCCCAAAACTGCTTGTTGCTGCCATGGTAACTACATTTAGAATTAAATGAAAATACAAGATAACATTTCCTCTGCTTTTGACCTATTTGCTTTTCCTATGAGATATCTCATCTCAGCAAGGTCAGACTTGCCTGTGAGCACCTCAACCCAGATGCTTTTCTCTCTCTGCATCTTCTTGAGACCCTGCCCTCCAGCCTAGATATCTTCTCAGGTGATTTTCTCAGCTGTCTGGAAGCATTTCCACCTATGTACTTTAATTTTGCTGCAATGAAATCATCACACTGTGACATGCCCCTTCTTGGCATGGATACTTCTTGGCAATGCTTCCTCCAAGACTGTCCTTTCCTTTCAAAGTGCCCAGGTTTGGAGTTTTAAAAAGCTGAAAGGAGGAAAGGGAGGGATTTTGAGGCTTAAGATTTTTGCATTTGCTTTTCTGGCTGTTTATGTGCAGGCACTTAGCTGAACCCAAAGACACCAAGAGTTCACTTTTGCTTAGAGATGTTGAGTTACATCTTTGCCATCAGGTCTTCAAGTGTTTCTGCCTATGCTGAGTGCAGGAACTCAGCATAGTTAGTTGAGAGTCAGCTGGGAAGAGAGAAGCAGCATAGCTGTCCAGAGGTCAGGGTGAGTATATATCTGCACAGTCGTGTTTTTTTTCAGCTTAAAAATTGGAACCTTAATGGGAAGTGGGACATCATCATATGGCTCAAGACAGGGATGTGATCCCCAGTGAGGAAGGAAGCAGAATTACTCCTTACCATCAGCAGTAGCTGTGTGCCAGCAATAGCTGCACAATATCCTGGCAGCACTGACTGGTCCTGGCACAGGCAGAGGCCACCAGGAGTGAAGGACACAGGGCAGGACAGACATTCCTGTCTCTGAGCCTTGCTGTGGAGAGCTCTAAAGCTGTTCTCAAACCTGCCTGCCCTTCCTGTGCTGTTCACCAAATTTCAACACCAGCTGCAATTTATCTTCTTTTACACGCCACTGTGATCTAGCAATTGATCTTGCAGGCTACAGAAGACTAAGGCAACTGGTTTACAATTAAAATATCACTGAAAATCAGCATAATTACTGTCTGTGGGCTGGTTTCTCATCTCATTTGGACTTTATAACCTCAGTTTTTTACCTAGCAGGTTATTGTCTGATAAGGTTGGAGTTTTTTGTCATGAGTTTTTTTTGGTTTTTTGGGGGGTTTTGTTTGTTTGTTTGTGTTTTTTTGTATTGATCTGGGTTGAGTTTTTTCTTTTATTTTTTTTTTCTTTTATTTTTTTTTTAATTTAGTATTTTTTGAAACCTATATGTAGAGCTTGGTTTCCATTTCCAAGCTGGTGCAAGGGGTTATTTGTTCATAGCAGGTTATTTGTTCATAGCAGGGCAACACTGTTTCCTTAATCTAGGTATTGTCTTAATCAGTTTAACAATTTAACCAGATCAAATAAAGATAGCTAGTTAGCTTTTACCTTAATCAATTTTACTCCATGACATAAAAGTATCAGAAGAAAATTGTCTCTCAATTTTCCTACCTTACACATTTAATGTTGTCAGAAACATGTCTAAAAGATATAATGAGAAAAACAATACTGACATTCAATAAAAGAGTTCTTCAAAATTGGAGTAACATACATTTGTTGCATAGTTTTAAATAAAGCAATTAGAATGACTCCTGAAAGTGCTGAAACTTCATTTTGATAACTTGATAATTTATTTTTTTAAAGCTGCCTGATATCTTTTATTGGAGGATCAGGGATTTTCTCCTAGCTATAAGTAAAAACTGAAGGGAAATTATCAGTAGAATTTTAAACTAGGCAATGTTATCAGAGAGCTCAAATCCTTGCAAGCTCAAATTCAAATAAAACAACGACAAAAAACCCCCACGTGTTTGCAGTCCCATTATACAGACATTAATGCACTGTTATTTAAGGAAAGTAATATAAACACATGGGTGAAAATTCTGGGGGACAGAGTGACAGGTAAGAGGAACTTGTAGAGAGCGATGGAGCAGGGATGCTGGGGCAAAACCTTGACGTTTTTGTTCGGGGCGGCGCCGCTGCTCCCTCTGCCCCGCCGCTGCTCCCTCTGCCCCGCCGCTGCTCCATCTCCATCGGCCCCGCCGCTGCTCCACCTCCACCCGCCCCGCCGCTGCTCCATCTCCATCGGCCCCGCCGCTGCTCCCTCTGCCCCGCCGCTGCTCCATCTCCACCGGCCCCGCCGCTGCTCCATCGGCCCCGCGGCGCTCCGCGGAGCTGCCGGCCCGGCCCCCAGAGGGTGTCGGTGCTGCGGCTGTGGGTCTGCGAGCACACCGTCTTTCCTGGGTTTGGAGGAAGAAGGGCAGTCCCTGACTCGCAAGCTTTTCCTCTGACTTCCCAGTTGCGGGCTGCCCTGCCCGTGCTTTGGCTGTTTTCTCACCCGGACCTGCCGCCTGCCCGGCTGGGTTCGGGGCATTTCCTGGCACACCGCAGCCTCCACGGGGCTTCCTTTTGGGCTTGAGATGTTTCCCCTACAACCATCACAACAGTAGTGCCTGTCTCTCCCAAATGCTGAATCTTTTCTGACTGCTTTCCTGCAGTTTCTTGCACGAGAGAAAAGTCTTTCCCAAAACATTATTGGCACTCTTAACGAGCAAGCAGATGTTGTCTGGAAATTCCACTCTCGTCAAGCCCATGTGGCTGGTTGTGCACATCTTAAACAACTTTCCTTCAGCTACAAATCACCCATCTTCTCTGCATGGATGTTTCTACCTCCCACTGATTTTGGATACTGTTACCAGTTTTTACTGTAGTTTTCTCAATAAAACATTTAGCCTTTTTCTATTCTGTGAGAATAAGCTTTTTCACTTATACCTATACAGTACAATAGTTCTTAAATGAGGATTTTTTCTCCCACAAGAGGGGAGCATGAAGAAGACAATGTTAAAGAAGCTCCTCTGCCCACAAATCACACTGCAGTGAATTTCTGTGTCTGTGCTCTTGGACTGGCCAAATGCACATTAATGTAATTTAACCTCTTTCTCTGAAGTTTAGATTAAGGCCCGTTATATCACAAATAAAACAGACCAAAACTGACAGAGACATTTATAAGCAGTTATGGTTATCATCCAATGTCTGACAACCTCTTTTACATCCTTAACTCAATTCTGTGTCCAAACTCTAGAGGAGGGGGGCATGTAGCATTTTACTTGTAGCGCTAAAGGTAGTTTAATGCAATTTCTCTCAGCAAAGTAGATCTGACACACTATTTCATTCACCTTATCAGGAAATGCACAAATTGTCAGGGAGTCCAGGACCCTGTGGTATAAGTCATTTGCAGTTAAACTTATACTTTTCCTATTGAAGCAACTAGCTTTGCTGCTATTTGTGTGGTTTTCTGGTTTTGGAAGATGTTTCATCAATTTCGTTGACTTTGGCAAGTGTTAACATAATTGCTTGTCCATGTTCTGAGGCATTTCCATGAAACAGTTATTCTCTTTAAAAATTTTAGCTAGATGCTCTCACTCAGATGTACAGGACTTAAAATCACTAGTTGAATATTGATTATGGATACCACCTTGCTCAGTTTTTTTGTTGGACTCTGTTATATGACTGAAAAACAGAGAGTCTAATATAAAAAAAAAAAAAATTGCACCAGCAGTAGAGTAATTCACTTTTTTTCAATGATTTCATTCCATATGATTTTGAGATCATACCTAAATGACTGTCAGTCCTTAAAATCTACAGTTCAACCCAATTATATTAATGCAAACCTGAAAAAAAGACTCTGACATTAAATAATTTGGCAACCTGTTCCTTTTCCCCCTATTCTCAAAGTCTGTCACAAGCTCAAGCTGCTCACTACTGGTCCTAAAGCTCATCACTTCAATCATTTGCTCTCCTTCACTTCCAGAGTGCATCTCTGAAGCAAACCACCTGCACTTACTGTACTTTGGCATATTTTGAGAGAAAGCACAAAAATGGTCTCCTTTTTACATAAAATAAACAAACCTGGGAGATGTGTTGGAGAAGCACACCTCATATTGTGAGAACCATGAAGTTTTGATTCAACCTGATTAGAGCTGGTTCAAAGAAATCGTCCCAAAACCTACCTGGGACAGATGCAGGGTCCTCTGCACCATCTTCTTTGCTCTGCAGTGATCTGCTTGGCTGCAACTTTTGGTAAAGACTGAAGAAGACAATATTTGATGTGTTTTGCTATCCAACTGTAGATGCCAAAACTGGATATTATGTATGTATCTATGTATATATGTATATATGTGTATATGTATATATGTATATATATATGCACTAACCTGGCTTTGGAGATGTGGCATGAAAAAAATAAAGTATGAAAATTAAGTTTCCCATTTTTGTGGGAAAACCATTATAACTTTTAATGCATAAGAAATATAACCTTATAACTTTACAATCCCTTTGGTCTTAGAAGTTATGAATTTATTTAAAATATCACTTCTCACTATATTATTGATGCTCATACACCTGGGGTTCTGCAGGTGGGTCAAAAGTATGCTAGGGTGAGTAATAAACATTTCCAGAGAACAGTCAAAACTAGTCTGACATCACCAGAAATGTATTATCAGGTGGTGGTGCAGTACTAGCTCTGGCTGTGTATTTAGAAAGCATTATGACATTACCTAATGCTATCAATGATGTTACTTATGGGGATGCACAAATGCTTTGGGCAGACCCTTGTTAGGGCAGAGCCCCCCAAATGCACAGCCCCTCTCCCAAAGAGCTTCCAAATTATGAAATAGATGTGATGAGAATGGAAAAGGCCATGGTAAATATTCCAACAGCTGGCCAAAATGCCACAAGTCTTTGGAGAAAAATCTTCCAGGATTGTTTTTTTTTTAGTCTGTGCTTCAGGCCTCCTCTGTAATCTGTTAGTATTTCCTTCTTAAAGGATTTGAGGAGGGATGGGCCATCAAGAGGAAAATGAAAATGTATTGCATTTATCTGTACACTGGTATCTTTAATTATGTAACATTCATAAAGGTATTCATCCTTTTTTGGCATCTTGCTAAAAATGGTTCTAACTGTCCCAGAAGCAGGGCCATGAAACCTGGGGAGCTGAGCAAGCAAAAGGATTAACCAATATGAACAAATTCTAATACACTCCTCACTAATTTGGATAATAGTCTACCCATCAAATAATTTCTTTGATCAGTAAGGCTATATTTTTTTTGGAATGAATAATGAGTCAGTATGAAGAGTGAAAGGGTTAAAGACCCCAAACTCTACCTTGTGAGGCCATCTCTGGAATAGACAGTTTTCATCAGGGCTAACAGTGACAGAATGGGTCTTGAAGTGAATTCTCAAACTAATGACTGTTACCCAGAAAATTATACCCCAAAGAGTAGGATGGACAAAAGATTTTATTGATTTTTGTTTCATATTTTAATGGTATGTATTTCAGCCATCTCTTCTCCACCAGGTGAACCTCTGTCTTCTTCCCATGAAAGCGATGATATCATGTAGCAGCTATTACAGAGTAGTTGTTACTTTTCACAATCCCAGCTGTTTCATTCTAAGAATAAAGATATTGGATGCCTGCCAATTAAGTAAATGGAATTGCCATTTTCATTTATTGCAATAGCTAGTTTAACTTGTATTCATAATGTTTTTGTTAATGTAGATAAAATTACAGCACTGGCAAGAGGGAGTATTTTTATGAGCAGAATATGTGTGTTAAAATATTCAGTCTTTTCAGAGGATTCACAGCTGTTTTGGTTTCAAAATGCGAGTTTTAAATGATCACTAATGTTCTGGTGTCTCCTACCTGTCCACTGACAGCAGATCCCCCTCCCCTCTGCTCATCTTTCTGGTGTTTGGTGCAGAATGATCAATAAGAGGGAGGGCTACATGAGCATATTTTCCCACCTACTTCCTATTCCTGCCTTCCAGTTAAAATGCTGAATAGAATTATAAACCCATTAAGCAGTGTTAAAATGCACTAAAATCAGAGTGCTCTTTTTGAAAACTGGATCACTTTACAAAAGAGCCACATCTTCCTTTAGTGTTCATCAGGAAGGGTTACGGAAAGCAGATATCATCAGCTAGAGAATTCTTTTTAAAGTACTTTCTGTAGAGAATTAAATGTTTCACAGTTTCTATTACCTACACAAAATGTCCATCAGGAAAAAAAAGGATTAAAAATTATTTTTAATTTTTTGCACTTACTATCAAAATATGGTGCTACCTCCAAAATGCCACAAATATTCTTTGCCAAGCTTGGAGACTCCACATATGAAGGCCCTTTTTGGAACAGAGACATAGGTTTGTGACAGGAAATATATTTGGAGTGTAAGGCAAGGAAGTTTGTGAAGGGGCAGGTAGGTCTTGAAGGAAGAAAAAGGATTCAGGCATGGTGTTGTGCACTGCTCAGTGGTGTGCTAAATGTTCAGGTTATTTAAGGCATTTCAAGAAATTGTTAGACTCACCTAAAGAAACTGCAGAGCCTTCCAAAAACAAAAGCCCTTTTAGCAGAGCAACCTTATGTCTCTTGCTACCTTTGAATGTCTTTGAGAAAGGTAAGTAACAGCAAGGAAGGGAGAAGAGAGAGTGGATATCTGAACATCCTCCTCCACAAGCTGGAGATGAAACAATAGAAGACTTCTCCATCCCACTGTGTCATCTGGTATTTGGGATGCTTTGCTTGGCACATGCCAATACATTTGCATGAATAAGTGACCAAGATGAGTTCAGCTAAAATAAAGTCTATATGAACTGGCTATTTAAACTCTGAATTAGGTATTTCCCAGAAAAAAAAGTACTGTGTTTCTGAGAATAGCAAGTGCAATGGCTAGGCTTCAAATGCTGAGCCACAATCAGAAAACTCAGATTCTCATTAATTAGAAACATATCCCTTCAGCAAAATTACAGACAAAGGCAAGAAGCAGACACACAAAAAGGTAAAACTATAAAGCAAAGCTGAAAGTAATCAATTAATGCACTTCAGCTTTGGATTGTTATGTTTACCTCCCTCTGAAATGTTTACACAGATTCCTTGTTCTAATATCCAAATATTCTTGAACGCACATTTTCTCAGAGCATTTCATGACAGGCAGAGAAAAAATGGTTATCCCCATTTTACAGGGGGAGAACTGAGGCAGGAAAAGCCTGTGATCAAAATGAGATCCCTGGAGAGGCAGTCTCCAAAAAGCAACTGCCTTTCCTATACGTCATGGCTATCAGTGGTAGAGATAAAATAAATTCTACTTAAATATTGAATCAGTTTTAGGTCACAGAATTTAGGTGAATTCTGTAAATAATACAGATTTTTTTTAATTTGTACTCTCACTTTTATAGACCTTAAAATGCACTACCTTTCAATTCTCAATGTTTTCTATGCAAATCTGAAAAAAGGAGAGAGCTATAATGCATAAAATGTTATATACAATCTATATCATACATATTTAATGACAGATTATTTTCTTAAGCAAGATTGCAATTCAGGCAACTGCAGATTAGAATGATTTAATTATACATCTATATATAAATAGTACAAGTAGAAATTAACCAAATTTTATCTATTTCTCTGTGTATTTATGTATGTATGCAGATGTGTTTTCTGACCTTGAAAAAAAGAAATCTATAAAAGTTGTCAGCAGTCTTTTGGATATAGGTGAATGAAATTACATTTGAAGTAATTACAGAAATAAATGCCGACTAATCACCAATTCATCACAAAGTAATTTCTTGTTAATGTAAAGATAATATAAAAATGAGGAAAATAAAACTAATGCACAAAAAAGAATTTTTAAAAAATTAAAAGTGTGGGTTTTTTGTCGATGAAAACGCCTTTGCTCCTTCAGTCCCTCCAGTGCTCCATGGCAGTGCCCCAGTGGCACGGCCCTGCCCTTCTCCAGCCCCGGGCAGGCAGGAGATGGTGGTGCACCAGCTCTCCCCCCCTGCCAGCACAGCCGCTCCCTCCCTCCTCCCGGGCTGCCCGGGGGCTCTGGGGGCTGGAAGTGCCTCCTTGCAGGCTGAGGGCGGCAGGAGGCATTGAAGGAGCAGAAGGGTCTCTGCTCTCCAGACCCTCTGGCCACTCCCTCTGTGAGAGACCCTTACTTCAAACGCATTTAAATAGCTGCTCTCCAGGTGTCTCCCAGCTGGCTGGTAACTCAATATCCCAAGGGTTCATGTACCTATTTTTCCTAAATTTCCCCAACTTCCCTTTCCTCTGCATCAACATCTGGCCTCAACCTAACCACAAGCTTAAATATCCCTTGAAATGCATTCAGGACTATTTTTCATTAGCAGTCAGGCTCTTTTTGAAATGGCAGGCATTGTATGTTTATCTTCATGGCCTTCAAATTTCACTGGCCTTGCTGAAGGCAGGATTTTACTGGCCTTTCTATATTATTAAGATTGCTTATGGAGAATCAAAATAAAATATTAGAACTCTGCATCTCCATTAATTTCAGTAGACTTAAACTGAGATAAACACAGCCTCTTATGCCACGGCGTCTCAGAGAAGTTCACTCATTTCAAAGCACTGCGTGTAGTGAAGAGATGAGGCACAAATGCCATCCAGAAGAAGTAACGTACCTGCAGTTTCCTTTCTTCTATTTCAGCATAGCTTTGACAGCAAAAACTTTTGTAACTAGTGTAATGGTTCTTGATGGCAGATGATAAAATATCCTAGTGTGAGAAACACTGCTCACTTTGAAAATTTAAAAAGGTTTATTAAACCTTAACAAAAATATAACAAAAGGGCTACATAAGGAAAAATCTGCAGCACTGGGAACTTCCCTCGTGAATACCGCACAACCAGTTCATCTTTAAGATGGATGCTCAGTCTTTTATACCCTTGGGGGTTGCATCACCCAGCCGGGGCCTCTCCCAAAGTCTGTCAGTCAGCTCTTCTTTGCCATTTATCGGTGGAGACTGCTTTCTTGTAACTGGATTGGAGGTCAGGTGTTGCCCTGCCACACCCCCTAAGCACCAAGCTTTTCCATTCCCAGCTGGCCCAGGTAAGGGACACATGTGCAGCCTTCTCTCTACCTCTCCTAGACAGCAATACGGGGGGGGGGGGGGGGGGGGGAAGGAACTATGGGGAGAACAGAGGACATCTAAACTACAATAACATAACTATCTATCACTAAAGCTTTTCTTAATATTCACACAGTAGTTATCTTTTAATTGTGAGAGCCAATAATCTCATTATCCATCCATAACACTAGCGAATGCTTAGCTTAATTGTTTGGGTTTTTCTAAGATAGTTTGCAGACTATGAACAGTAGGTGTAAGCACACTATTTAAAAGGCTGGGGCAATGCACACAACTTCTGTGGAATTAAGATATAAAGAAGAAAATCATACTGGTATTTGATGGTAACAAAAATTCTAATATAAAGAGCTAAGGGCAAAGCATCTCAGTTAATTCCACCACAGTTATCCAGATGTGCTTAAAAAGCATTTGTCCTCTTCAGGGAGGTTGAGGTACCTCCACTTACGGATGGGAAATATACAGTGACTCTCAGAATTAAACGGAAGTATATTAACATAGACGGAGCTTGACATCATTGGTGTAAATTGGTAAAACAAATGCATTTGCCAAGACTTTTCAAGTGATCATTGGTTCTGGATGAGTTCTAAGTGCTTTGCCTCAAAACCTTTTCCTGAAGGTGAGCTCTGTGTGAGACTAACTTCCTTTTACATACCTGAAGCAGAGTTCTGGGCTAGAGATGAGTTTCCAGAGTCACGACCTGTGAGAATGTAGATCCTACTCCTGAATGTTCCTGGAAAGTGTTATACAAATACTTGGTGGTATTTAGTTACACAGATTCAAATTTACCATATGCAAATAAGAAGTAACTTAAGTTTTCCAATTTATTTAAAGAACTCATAAGCGATCAATACGAAGTTATTGTCAATAAAATCTAGGGGTGCTTTCAAGATGTATTTTAGGGCCGCTGATTTTTGGTGTTAAAGCCAGACATTTATTTCTTTCCTATGAATTGAAGAGTCTGCTTCTGTTCCTCTTTGAAGTCAAGGAGAGTTTTATCACTGTCTTCAAGGACGGGCAAATTAGAGCCCAAATTAGCATCTGGAACTATGTACAGTAGGGTGTTCGAGTGGTGTACAACTTGTCACCACAATTATAGTAATTTTAATCAACCTCATTTGCTGTTGGCTTCTCTGATTTTTCCAGGAAAATTTGCTCATCTGCACTTCAGTATTAATATCTCCCTACCCTTTCTGTTTTACAAGTCGTGCTTTTCTGTCACTCCTGCTGCAGCTGAACCGGAGCATTTTAATAAACCTCTTGTTACCCACATCTTCTATCCATATGTCATTGACTTAAGCAGAGCAGTTTGTCAGGTTAATATTTTATACATTTTGTATTTAGACTATTACTTAGCTGATCCATAACAGGGGATTATAGTCAGGGATAGGTATATTGAGTGGCTTTTTTTTCCCCACGTGCTTGTCTCCAAGACAACTAGATGGCTGTATTTAAAAGAGCACAAAGACCAGAACGAGTAGCTCATCCAAGTCTTTTAGCAAGTGAATGCTCTGCGGTTTTGCATTTTCAGGCAGGCCTTTCACTCCATTCCCCTGACATTTTTCACCTCGGGCTCTGATGGGTGGTAATTCCAACTGGGAGCCCAGTTGATAATTGCAGCTATTAAGCTGCTGCTAGTGTAACTCTAGTTCCCTTTTGTTTCTGGTTTTATCTGGTTTAGCTGAAGAGTTTCATTCCTGATAGTCGTATTTAAAAGCCACATTGATATTCCTCCTTTTTCCCCTTTCAGTCAGTGCTGATGTTTATTAGGTACGTCCTCTCTCCAGTTTAGCCTGCTTGCAGCGATTTTTCAAAGCACACGCTTGTGCTTCCTGGATTTTACACACAAAAAAACCAAAAAACAAACAAAAACCCCAGGAGGCGTGGCCATAACAAAAGGTCCCTGTCAATCATAAATTAGCAGTAGGAATTGCCACCAGCCCTGCTGGAAGCCCTCGTGCTGTAGCCTCAGATGGACCAGCAACCAGGCAGGGGTTGCAGCTCACAATTAGCCAGCCATGATCTGCCATTAATCTGAATCTGCTCCTGAAATTCAGCTCAGCACTCCCTGAATTTCCTCTCCCTCCTTGGCTCTGTCAAGAATAACACCGTGCACTGGCAATGCAATGTTTGAGTGGTCAAGCTTCATTACTCCCCTGTATATTTTTTGGCCTGATAATTACATTAGGGATGTCAAATATGTAATGTAAGTTTCCTGTGAGAATTTGCTGCTGAGCTAAGTGCTATCACATGTCATGGGGCTTTCAAAGTGTGTTCAATACAAAATCCAAAATCTGTCCAAACAACATATTTAGATGGGCACTGCAAGAAAGATTGTGCTTTTCAGCTGTAGACGAGGCTCATGGCTGCTCCTGTGGATAGCTGGTTGTGACGCCTGGGAGGTGACAGTTTTTATTAGAACATTTCATTCCTTTGAACATGAGAGGCACAAACTTTTATGATTCAGATAACCTTTCAGGGGGATAGTATCTTTGTATAGACTCAAAAAATCCAGCAAGCCATTTCCATCCTCTCCCTAAGATGATTTATCTTGCTTCTTTTCAAACAACTCCTTCTGTACTTAACTCTCTTTGTGAGAACAGAGTACTCCAGTCAAAATTCAAACTAGATTTCCTGCGCTGGCACTTCTGAAATTTCACATCCTCTTCCTATCAGTTAATCTAGTAGTGAAGGTAAACGTCTGCTGTTGGATACACATTGAAGACAGCTTACAGGTATGAAAACTGACTGTAAATATTCCTATAAAAGGGATTGTTGTGTTTATGTGATTTGCTGGGAAAATGAAGTATTGGCAATCCTCTGTCTAGAACTTTTGTGCAGTCAAATGAGAGCCTGAGTGAGTCCTGCATAAGGCTCAGCTGATGTTCTTCAGGAAGTTTTAGAAAGCAAAAATGCATTAATTAAATTTCAAATTAAATGAAATAAGGAAAATAAATAGAAATGGATAAAAAGTGCCCCCCCAACCATTCTCCCAATCTTTTCTTTCTCTTCACAGCTAACAGTAGCAGAAATAAATCAGCAACATTTGAATACAATCAGAAATAAAAATTTTGCAGGGTAAGATGTAACAGTGAAGTGCTTCCATCAAAATCTAGTTTTGACTGAAAATATGTTTTGTAAATAGATATCTTCCTGCTTTCCATAGAACATGTTGCTTTTTCTCACATATATCCAGTAAAATCTGCATATCAAAAAGTTTCCTTCAAACAAAATCATTCAATCTCACTTTAAAGGGGAATAAAGATTTTAGGGAAATACTGGGAACAGTAAACAAGCATAAAAATTTTTTCTAAATTCCTCCCATTTTGCTGACATCATTCTGTTTGGGAATAAACATATCCTCAATGTCTAGTCTGGGTCATTAAAAAAACCTATATAAAAGCAGATCAGTTCTCATTTCCACCAACTTCAGTTTCAGTCTTGTCCAAGGGAGCACAGCTTTCTTCTGGTTCATCACAGAAAAAGGAAAACTGAAACCAAACCAGGAAGTAACTTGAGGCAGGGAAAAATCAGATAAAACTGGTGCAGAAAATTAATTTAACCAAAGATTAAATAGAAGCCTTCCTTTTGTCACAAACTGTCTCTGGTGGTGACCTAAGGAGCTGCCTGAAATTGTTGTGTACCAAACGTTTGCCAGCATGAGAGACTTCCAGATGAGTCTTGAAGCAAAGGAAACCTTCTATGCACTGCTTATTATTTTTCCAAATTCTAAGCATCTGAAGGGATGTGGTCTTCATCTTCTGCACAAGTGAGCATTTTGAAGCCCTGACCCTGTTTTATGTGGAGTTCTGAACATATATGCATTAAAATTTGGACCAGCTTTAGTCAGTTGCCAAAAATCCCTTGGGTTTCACAATGATTGGGATAAAAATGTGTACACACACACATATTTTCTCCTCTAAATCACTACTAAGAAAATATTTTTTGTATGGAAACATCAGCATTTTCATTACCCTCTTCTGATTTTTCTCACATTTACAAAGAGGTAGTAGGATTGTTTTGTTTGTTAGAAGGTTTTACAGCTTTTTACAGGATTGTGCTGAGTAAGGGAAAATTCAGACTGAACACTGAATAAAACTTCCTGAAAGTAGATGTTATTAGGCTTTGTGATAATATCCCAAGGGAAAGGATCAACTCCATCTGTTGTGACATTTAAAACCAGACTGGACAATACAGTAATAAATATTCTGTGTGGGCTATTCTGCATTGTCATGGGGCTAGATGAGGAGAAATATAAGGTCTTTTTCACATCTAATTTCTCCAGTGAGTATTGGAAATTCAAATGCAAAGGAATGTCTGTTTTTGTAAAGATAATTAAATAACTATTGTTGAAAGACATGGAAGGGAAAAGATCCTGGTAATTCCTCTGTAAATTAGTTTCTGTCTTAAATCCCCCAGGTTTTGGATGTCCAGGTAGGCTTGTTTTAGTCATTCACTAATACAGAAAAGGATTTATTCTAATTCCAGTTTAGATGTAATAAATCTAAACTGGAAGGAAGAAAGATTGAGAGATTGATTGATTTTGCTATATTTATCAAACCAATCAATCTGGTACTTGAAGCACAGAGTATTAATCTTATACAGAGACATATAACCTCAACCTTGTCTGATCTGAGCAGGCTGAAGCGGGAACAGCACTATTCCCAGTCCCTCGAGTAATGAATGTCACCCTGCAAAACTTGATTCTTGCTATCTCTTTGCCAGGGATGTGCTTCCCCAGTACCTTGGAACTAATCACTCACCAGTTTTAAGAAGTATTCCAAAAGAGAAGACGGTCTTACTATGTTTTCCCACAAAGCACCTACAAAGTGCTTTATCAGAATGCAGGGGAAACAAACAAACAAACAAACAAACAAAGGTATTCCATCCTTCAGGACCCTACTGAAGAACATTTCTCATTTAAACTAAAGGGTATAATTTCAGGTACATTGGGGCAATACTTGTGATGGAATTATTTCACATGGCTAGGACCGAATACAACTGTCATCTTAAACTCTACCCAAAAATCAACTTGATGTCAGTGCATATTATGGAGCAGAGGTAAAACACATTTTTCCTGTGGAACCTCCTATTATAAGAAAGGAGCCTTATTCAACAAGAAATACCATTCACAAATGTGCCTACACTAAGCACCAGGACAGCATATTATAGTAATCCATATCTGAGGCAATAAAAACATGCCACAAGCTCCACAAATTACAGGAAAAGCTGCAGTTTTCATGAAGCAACATATAATTAAAGAGAAAAAAAGACCTCACATCATTTGAAAGAAACAAACTTGTCAACATTTGCTACCTGAATAGCCATGAACCTGATAAAGGGGGTGGACAGACTGTATTTTTCCTTCAACTAAACTTAATTGTAGTTGCACTCTTACTGATTTGGAAAAAAAAATATGTCATTTCATATTCAAGTTCAGCTGTTCAGTGTAACTGGTGGCAGTAGTAGTAATATAATAGGAACTGAAGAATAATAATGCACAGAAAAAATAAATAAATCTCATACAGGATTAGGGAGAGAGGGAGAAATATAAATAGAGATTTTTGAAAGAATAGGTAATTAATTATCAAATATTTTTTCTCACTCTTTTACAGTACAAATAGCTGGAAAGGTTTATATAATCATACCATCAATGCTAATAAGCTTGTAAACTTGAGCATTGTAAAACATGGATTTGAATACATTAAATTCTACTTACATGTTTGACAGGATGCTAAAATCTGACTGTACTACATCTTGTTATGAATTCACACATTACTGTCGGTCAGCAAACCCTGACACTAACTTCCATTGCTAATGGTAGTGGGTATGGGAGATTTTAATAATAAAGTGTGCATGCTCGTTATTTTTCAGAGACAGTATGTGGAAAGCAATTCCAAATCAAGAAATATGACAACAAATGCATACATTTGCATTAGGAAAATATAACATCCCTGAGGGCTGAAGGAAACAGTTTCATAAGCATCTGAAATGAATTGTATGTATAACTTCCACAACTGTAAATGTGAACAGAAATACAAAAGATCAAAGATTGCAGTGCTGTGTATTATGCATAGCTACACTTAACTTCCACCTAGTAGCTGAATGACAATAAATTTGTTTTGAAGTCAGGTGCTCTTCCCAGAGCTTTCAAGCCAAAAGTTGCACTAAGTCAAAGACTACCTGAAAGCTGAATTATCAAGTGAAGGTTTCAAGGCTCCTTTCCCAAAGAGGGGAGCAAAGTGGGAATTTTTTTTTTAACCTTGCTTGTTTATGAGATACAGAAGCTAACAGATCAGCTAACTTAAAACAACACATTGTTCAGTTCTCACGATAAGAATATCTTGGAAATTGTTACTCATGTGCCTAAGGATTTTCATTCTCTACTTCTTGTGACTTATGTTGTGAGTGAGGCTGCGCTAATGCCGGCACCTTTCTGGTGCCGATGCTTTGGGCTGCAGCTGGTGCATTTGGGAGGGAGTCAGTAAACTTTGGTTATGGTGGGCTTAAGGAAAATAATCAAGGAAAGAGACAATCAAAGTGGTTTGCAGTGGAGAAGCCATTTAGCCAATTCACCTGTCCCAAGGCAGGATGCCATTCTCCTGTCACTCCCAGCCTTCACGTGCCCAGTACAGCCTTACAAACTGCTGCTGGGTGCATATTCTTCAGTCTTTCCTAACTATCACTTTTTATGCTGCACTGTTCCTAGAAGGCTTTCCTGAATGTTTGTTCTTAACTTGTATCCTTTTTATTGTGTTTGCCAAGGGCACAAAGAAATTTATTTTTCTCTTTCTTTTAATAGCAACATATTACATATTTGAAAATTCTTAACAGTTTTCTTTTTTTTTTCCAGATTACCCAATCCCATTTATATCAGGCAATAGTTGAATATCACGCAAAATGATCATAACTCTCATAATTTCTGCTTCTTCCATCTGTGATGCGTACTTTTTATTCCTTGCAGTCCTGTGGTCAAAACTGAACAGTTGCTTGGTTGAAGCCTTTGCTGTTCTTCAGAGAGTACTGAGAGGATTTAATCTGTTTTATAGACTATGCATGCTTCTGTTAGTGCAGTCTGGTATGACACTAGTTTTGTCCACAAGATTGTGCTGTTTAAATTTTCCTGACTAACTGTTCTCATCTTTCCCTGGAATATAATAGCTGAGGTATTTGTATTCTTATGTTTTAACTCAGACAAGATAGATATCTTATGTTTTGCATTGGCTTCTATGGGAAATCACTCCAAGGTGTTATGAGTTCAGAGACCAAATCACATTACTAAAATTAACTGCCCTTGTCTGTGTTATATTTATTTGTACTTGTTCCCTCACTGCCAAGCTGTGACCACTGTATATGCCTGCAGACTGCAGTAACAATGGATTCAGCTGACTGAGTAGCTGTTGCAGTAACATTCCTTGGTAATATGGATGATTTCTGGGTTGTATGAATAACTTCTGAGAGTTCTGAATCTTTTTAAAAATATTTGCTATTCAGAATTATGCAGTGATGACTTTAAACAAACAATTTGCAAATTATGAATTATCTTCAAGTTTGTTTTTTGTTTTTGGGTTTTTTTTCCCATTCATTCACAAACCAGGCTCATTTGCTTGCCAAATGTCTTAAGGTAGAACATAAACATTTTTTGTCATATCCCAGTGATCTGAGAATGACCTGGCACACTCAGTGCAAACCTTAGAGGATGAGTGGGAGGGAGCAGCAGCCCAACAATGTCCCCCAGGAAGGAGGGAAGAAAGCTGATACCTCATGGCATGTACTTAGAAAATCTCTCAGCCACTGCCACTGCACTGGAGTGGGCACAGAAGTGCTGTGGGGCTTGGTACTTGCATTTCCCCTCTTTACAACTTCTTTAGTTTAATCCTTCAAATGTATACAGTCTTCAGTTTGAGTCACATGCAGTATACTTCTTAAATGGATCACAAAACATTTAAAATAGAGTGACTATAAATAAATAGTAAGTAGTACAGGGCACAAATAAACAAAATTCCTCAAAAAGAAATACACAAAATTAATGTTGCCAATATAGTTTTTTATGAATTTAGGAAATCAGGCACTCCACACAGGGATTTAGACACTGAATATTTTCTATTCATAAATGTGTACTTTTGCCCAAGATTATAGGTGAGCAGTGTAATTGAAATAAGGAAAAAAGTTTTTTCAAAGCCTTTCTTCTGAATTTAGAGAGAATCTGGATCTGATTTACCTCAGTGGATAACACGATCACTATATGACTATTTTTATACATCTGACATGCAGAAAAAAAAAAAATGACACTATGGGTTATAAAAATCACTTCTATTTTTTCAAGAGGTGGAACTTTCTGTTACACTTTATGAATTAGCTTTGAAGGACTGACAGATTACAACTGATCAGATTTGCCAAACCTGGAGATTTTCAGTGCAGACTGAATTTCCATTCTCTAAGATTTTATCTATATTTGTAATACTCTAAGAATTAATCTCTATTTGTATGCAATTCAGCACAATAAAAGCAGACCAGTGGATCATAACCCTGAAACAGCTGCATCTGCATCACACATGGTCCAGGGGCTTTAATTTGCACTGAAGGCTGAGTATCACCAGGACACGTGGTTTGAAGCTGTCCAAAGGCTTGGTCACTACTTTGCACCCATCAGAGGTTGGAGCAGGCTCAGTGCACCTCCAACAGTGCTTGTTGTGTCCTCTTGTCCCAAAGGAATCCCACGGGCTCGCCCTGGAAACAACCAGTGTGTGCACCTTGGAGTTGATCAGGGGTTCCAACCTCACTGCTCCTGCACAGCTTGTGACTGGGCATGCAGAGCAGTCAGCTGAATCTGCAATTAGGCAATTTCAATGTGCTTATTTCAAGTAATCTGAAAAAAAGGCAAATTAACATCCACATTTTGATAGATGCTATTTGTTCTGAGGGAATGCAAGCTGCTGAAACCTTTTTGCAGATTGCATTTCTAATTTTGCTGCTACTAAAAGGTAGGATCATCTACTCTCAGAGTTTGAAGGCCCTGCCATACCCACTGAGGGGGAATCGTTCTGCCAGATTTGCCCTGGAACTCTAAACTTTGGAAGACTGACCCAGGAATTCCAAATGTTGGAAGCAGAATGAAGACCACGGGAAGAGCTGATCTTACAAGCTTCCGACCATGAATGTGAGACCATAAATCCCTTACAGCCTGGGCTCACCCTGGGGGCTCCTGGGAGATCTAACCTTCCTGCCAGGGGTCCAGGAGCCACAGTCAAGTCAGATCTGGGGCTCATGAATTATTGAGTTTGCATCACATGTTGCCTCCAGGTCCTGAGTGTAGAGAGGATTTACCAGTGACCCAGTTGCAAGTCCATGTCACAGCACTGCAGATCTTAGAGTGAAGGAGTCCTTTGCAGGAAGGAAATGTGAAAAAGTCCATGTACTACAAGTTCTACAGCTTCAGAAAAATCACTTGAATATAGGAGGTGTCAGTGAAGAGTATCAGGTTACTATGTTTTAAAAAAATTCACCTTTCTGATTTTTATTTCTCTTTAATTTTGAATTTTTTATGTGCTTCTGGAATTATGACAATAGTGGGGGGAAAGAAAAAAACTAAACAAAAATCATAGCCAGGCTCTACATCTGAAACTGTTAGTCTGGAATGTTCCTAAAAGGACCTAAATTGTATATTCATACCACCCCTTTGCTACTTTAACTCCCCACCCGCATACAGTATGCCAAGCTGTTTCTGTGCAGTGATGTGTCCCTGCCTGTGCTCTGTATGTCTATATTAATACACATATATATGAGAAACGGCTGTGATGCTTGGAGCCAGGGAAGGGAATATTTGTGCCTCCACAGATCTCTGTGGGGAGAGACTGCTGAGAAATGGTCCAGAAGGTTCTTTACAACACTCAAGTTCAGGAACTGAAATTAGTAAACTGCCATTTATGTAGTAGCAGAATGAATTATTCAATCTGCTGTGTGGACTGAAAGTCTAATTTTAAAAGTCTAGCTTGCCTAAAGAGCCCCGTGCAAAACGTTCATTAAATGTAAGGCAGTACCAAGTGTTACTGCCTGGCTGAATGTCTTGGGAAGGGTTGTCTGGTATGAACCACCACAACTAATCTGTTCCATAAACTCTGGTCATAGCAGAACAAGAATCTGTTTCCCTGTTTTATGAATATTTTGGAAAAGTTATGGGTCTCCTCCTTATGCCACATTCAGGACATTTTTGCATTGACACCACTGGGCTCTCCAGCAAGGTCAATGTGTGAGGGAGCAGGAGGCGGCTCAGCCCTGGGGGAAAAGCCCTCGAGTGGACCCTGCAGACACAGGGAGGAGGTAGAGCCCCTCTGTCCTGGGGCCTTGCTGTGTCCCCAGAGGCCAGGGCAGACACAAGGGATTGCAAAGTGTCAGCTTTTGTCACTTCACCCTCTTCCACCTTCAGCCTGAGGGTGAGAGAGGGTGAAGTGACAAAACTTCTCCCTCTCTCTTAATGTTTGACTTTGATAAGACAGCAGAGTGCATCTAAGCACCCCTTCTCATGGAAACTTCTCTTTACCTCAGCATTTCTCTGTAAGAGGAGCCACCTCGGTGCATCAGCACTTTTCTGACACAAAAATATTTCCCTGAAAAATTTCTGACTGGCCAATAACTAGCATGAACATCAGTAAAGAGCTCCTCCAAACCAGCAGCCAGCAGATTATGTTTGTTTGTGTCAGCCAAAAAAGGTGTAATTTGTACATTGCATGACAGTTTGTCCTCTAGACACTGAATATATGAAGCAGGACTTTATTAGTTAGCAAAACCCTAGCTTGAAATTAATGAAAGGTGACTTTTCTTAATGTACCTCTGTGATGTAGGGACGTTTTCTGCCACCTTCATATCATGACTCAGATTTTTGTCCTGTGGGAAATATTGTGCAGGTCGCCCTTGAGCTCCTTCCCAGGCTAGGATCAGATTCTGCTCTGTAAGGAAGAAGTGACAGAAAATAATAAAATACTGTGCAGTACTTTCTGTTACCTTTGGCTATATTGTAATATGTGATGTCAATCTGAAATAACTAAAACCAAAATATTGTCATATATTCACAGAATAAAAATACATACAGTAGTTCCATCAGCCAATTAATTATTTTCTAAGTACATATTTTTACATGTTAATAAAAATTTAGATTATCCAAATGAGTAGCATGCTCTGAAAGAATTATGAAAACCATAACTGAAAAACTACTAAGAATCTGCTGAAGTAAGAGCTACCAGGTGCACGTGTGAGTTGCCCCAGTGAGATCAGGTTTAACTATCTTTAACCCATTTGCTCATGAATGACAAAGTAAGGAGATTTAAATCTTCATTGTTACTTCAGTAAAGTCTAATTAACTTCCCTGCTTCCACCCAGAAAAAAACCACCCTCAGACAAACACACTCGGATAACATCACCCAATATCCTGAAGAGCTTTGGGGATTTTCAATTTGTTCAGAAGTGGGGTTGTTTCTCTCCTTCTCTGGTCTCATCCCGCATCATATATCTTAGGTAAACACACAGAAACAAAAAACAAAAAAAACAAGCAAGCAAGCAAGATGCCATTCAGAGGTGTTTGTATGGCTCACCCTGAGGAAGCACAGGAGATAATGGTCAAACATAGATAATGCAGCCTCTGGTCCTTAAGGTGGACTTCTCTTCCATGGAGTGCTGCTCGCTCTGCTGAATAGAAAACTCCTGATTTCATTTCTGGCTATCACTTACTGCCTTGTGCCAGCATCTTTCATGCCAATTGCAAGTCCATCTCCATTTGGAGCGAACCAAACTTGGACCTGAATATACTTGTGTGAAAGTACAGTTTGGCACATTTAACTGTGCAACTCAACATAAAGGCCATGCTCCTCAAATCTGTTTTCATTCCAACCTACTTTTTGTGCCAGAAAGTATCCACCTGGAAGGCAGCAGTACATGGAAACATTCAAATCAGTCTGCTGCAAGGCATTTATAGCCTGTGTTTAGCATAGTGTAACTCACCAGAGAACGTGACTTCAGGCATTGCCATTGCAGCTCCTCTTTCCCACTTTCTGTTCATTCTTGTGCCCCAAAGGATAAGCAATTTTTTTGAGTTTTCAGCATGGAAAGCCTCACATGTGGTCTTACATTTTACTGCTGTTGAGATCTTTGACTGTCATGGTAAGGGCAGAACTACATTAATGATCCTATTTTTTAAAATATCATTCCTTTTCATATTCCAGATATTAAAAAAAAAGTGATTTTTCTCTGTCATGGTTTAACTCCAGCCAGTAGCCAAGTACCACACAACTGCTCACTCACTCCTCCACCAGCAGGATTAGGGAAAGAATTGTAAAGGTAAAAGTTAGTGAACTCATGTGTTGAGATAAAGACAGTTTAATAGGGAAAGCAAAAGCCACACATATAAGCAAAACAATTCAGTTCACTGCTTCCCATGGGCAGGCAGGTGTTCAGCCCTCTCTAGGAGAGCAGGGCCTCATCATCTTCAACAGTGACTTGAGAAGACAAATGCTATCAGTACACACATCCCCCCTTTCTCCTTCCTCCCCTCACATTATATACTGAGCATGATGTCATCTAATATGAAATATCCTTTTGGTCAGTTTGGGTCATCTGTCCCAGCTCTTCCCAACATCCCAGGCACCCTCCAGCCTCCTCACCAGCATGGCAGTACAAAAAGCAGAAAAGACCTTGGCTCTGTGTAAGCCCTGCTCAGCAATAACAGAACCATCTCTATGTTATCAACCCTGTGTTCAGCACTGGTCCACCACATAACCTCATACAAGACAGTGTGAAAAAAACTAAAACCAACACTTGCTCTTAGTGTTGACTTAAACTTTACCATAAAAGTAGTTCTGCAAGGACATAATAGCCCAGAAAGCAGAATTTGCTTTACGATGATTTGCAGAGGTAAAATTCAGGGCTTCAAAAAAAAAAATTCCACCATCAAATTTGCAGTTCCAGCAGAGTTGGGCTACAGTTCATTGTTGCTCCCCTTTCACACTGCACAGACCTTATTAAAAACCAGAAGCAACTTAACTTTCAGTTAAACAAGTTGGACATGATCTTGCACATACTAATTTTGATATTTTACAAAATATACGCCTTAAGTTCCATCATGTTAGGCCTAAACCCCAGAAAAAGATACCTGTTGGCTGCAAAATCAATCCTTATGACTATTGCACAAAACGTGGGTGGGGGTCGAAATGCTCGCAGCCCTGACAGCAGGAATTTGGCATGCTGAGGGTACAGCTGGTGAGCTGTGTCCCTCAGGACACCTGTGCTGTGACTCCCTCCCACGGCAAAACCTGTTGACCATGTTGGCCTCTTGCCACTGTGCTTCTGCTTTAGCATCATAGACTTTTGCCTGCTCCAGTTTTCTGATGTAATTCAGAAAATAGAGCTAAGCTGTAAACCAGACTGCAAGAGTAAGCTATACTAAAGCATTTATTTTGTAATTTATTTTTTTTCCCAAAGAGGGGTCATTGCAAAAGTCCCACTTGCAGTAAAGCCCACAGACAATTGCAGGAGAGCAACTGAAAACAAATTGCAGTGCTGGGCTAAGAATGACAGATGGGAGAGGAACTTCCTCAGCCATCTGCACCACCAAATTACACTAAAAACTATACAAAGCTGCAGCCCCAGGGATTTCTCCACCTGAACTTTTCATCACAGTGGCCCTAAAGTAGGAATCAGTGCCAAATACCCAGCCAGGTGCTCCTGAAAACATGTAGGGACACAAGTTGAGGAAACTTGGGAATTTTCAGGTTGATCAGGAAGATTCCAACAAGTTTCAAAGGTCTCCAGGATTAGGCAATATCAGAGAAGCTTTTGGTTTCTGTGCCATTAACTGGAGATTGATGCTTAAATTGCATAGGTGGAATGGGGGAGATCTGGACCTTGATTTTTACTAGATTCCACTGAAATAAATGACAAACCTTTTCATGGTATCTCTGGAGTGCACTCTCCATGTATTGGAAGGCCACATGCCAGATGTCATAAAACACCCTTCTGGTACATCAAGCACCTGCTTGACAGGTTTAAAGATTCTATCTTTAACTCCTAGTACCTCCTGGCAGCATGGTTTTTTCCTTCTTTCCTTTAATTTTTTTCATGGGTTTTTATTTTGTTTTAATTTGGTTTGCTTGTGTTGGTTTGTAGGTTTTTTTTTTTTTTTCTCCTGAGAGTGGCAATTCTATGCTTTTCTAGCAGAAACAGATTTTGTGATGTGGGCTGATATCTAGAAAAAACTTATAGTAGACCCATTTTTCCCCCAGCATTTTTCCAAGAGGTTCTTCATGCTGGTGTTTCCATTTGGTTTCAGATATTTTCTATTAAAGTATCTTTTGCAAGGGGTTATTTCTGTTGAAGCACATATTGAAATATTCTGATCACTGACATCCTTCCTTCCTACTGAAATCTACCTAAACTTTGTCAATATCTTTAATGGAAACCATTGATTTCCACTTCTGGCTGCATGAGTCGACCAGCCTTTCTCTGTTACTTACTTCTTTTACTTGTAATTGTAATGCCAAACCTGGCTTTGACATATCAGAAGAGTCTGGAGAATGCCTCTGAAGCACTGCTCTTTCTTTTTCCCAGAAAAATGAGCCCCAAACAAGTCTTCATGCTCACAGCAGCCTCTGCAAGACTTAGCAGAGTGCTCTTGTGCATTTCATACTTCAAGAACACAATTTCTGTGTTTCAGTCTGGTAATGGGGTGGTTTTCCTGCAGAACTTTCTTCTTCTCCTACCTTCAAAAATCGTTATTTCTTTTTAGTGGCATTTCATCTATGTTTTAATTCCTGTCTTTGTAATCCTTTTACGCTTGCTGGACTCAAAGCACAGACGTGTCCATAAAGATACGATTTTCATTACATGGGTTATGCAAAGAGAACATTTTTGAAAGTCTAACTCTTGTGTTTCATGATTAAATGAGCTCTGAACTCTTTTGAGGACATGGGTAATTACATCGTTGGGTAAACACTGAGTCCCTTTCAGAACTTGGAGAAAGACTGGAATAGAGGAAAAGAAATAAAAACTTTTACATGAAAAAATTGTATTAGTTGATCCTGGTCTCTACTTTTCAGCAGTTGGGGGTGAAAAAAAGGATAAAAACAACTGAAAAAGAGAAGAACAGTCAGAAAATTATCATTCAGCTCATGAACGTGCAACACATTGACTCCCATTTTTCTTGATATCCTCAATTTTCCAAACATCATACCTTTATGAAGGAGTAACTTTAGTAAGTATAGGCTAGCATATGTAAAGAAAATCAGACATAATTAATCATATGATTATTATTATGTATCATGTATAATGCTTGATGCATTGTTTATGCAGGCAGAGATAGATTTTTAAGTTCAAAGGTGTCATTATCATTATGTAGTCTGACCTATTGCCTCAGTCAATACAGTCTCACTCAGTAACTCCTTTGAAACGCAATCTGCCTTTCAGAGAAGCCTTCAAACTGAATGGGAAATTTTCATGTGATAGGCAATCTTCCTCATCCCAGTAAAAATATCTTCCAGTTTCAGATGGTTAAGAAAAATGAAAAAGAAATTTGTGTTAAAAAATGGAATTTCAATGTATTTCCTTTTAAAACAATGTTAAACACTAAACTTCAAACTTGTGAAACTTTTAGAAAAGTTTAGTCTCACTGGATTTTATTCACCAACCCTGAATTTTTTCCTACGTATCATTTAGGGAAAAAAAATAATAAAAAGTTATTCTAACTGTCCTTTTGGAAGGTTATTTTGTCTTTTTTGTTTTAATTTAATTTTTCCCTCATAAGGCAGAAAATATTTTTGAGAACTCTAGTTCTAGCCATTATTAATCAAAAAACAGAATCATGGAATAATATCTTTTGATAGGGACCTCAGAAAATTGTCTAAAATTGACTGATGTGATTAAAGAAAAAAGTAACAAACAAACCCCTTGTCCCCTTAGAAAACAAACTTCATCACTGAAGACATATTTCTTCTCATATTTGTCTGCTATCGTGCACTCAAATTCAGAAAGTCAAAGCGATTGTGGAATTACATATGGAAATACAGTTTTTGAATCACTACATTAAAATTTGGACCTTTTGGTGAAGTAAATTATGGGAAACAATGAGAAATAGTCAGCTCATTCTTTCAGTCTCATATGCGAAGAGAAAGGCTCTTGCAGAGGGCTGTGCAGAAAAACACCTGACCTATGGCTGTCCTTGTAACTCAGGTGCCTGTGGCCCCAGTTTTGATGGCAGGAATTCCATCTACACCCATAGTTTTTCTCCTGGAGATGCAATAATCTCACCAATTTGTGACCCAAGTGAAAGATTGAGGAACAAATGGATGAGATCCAAGAGAATTTCCCTATCAGGGAAATTTTCCTGATTGCCAGGAAAATCTGGTTTTTAAATCATATATTTTAAAATCATATATATTTTTAAGATTTCTTTCAATTTTCCAACCATGCTTAAACTGAAATGTCTCTTGAACCTTCTTAGATTTGAATAATCAGTTCAAAGGTAAGCTTCCCTCAAAAGTGTTGTGATTCTACATGCATAGTATTTAAGTCATTATAGTAAAATTCTTAATGTTTTTCACATATACAAGCAAGAAAGCTTTTGGAGACATCTATCTTCAATTCAGTAAAGTTATTGCAAAGGATTGTGTCATTGCATGTATGAGCATTGGTGTGGCTTCCCAGCTTCATTGTGGGCAGCTTCTTTTACTTGGCAGTGACTATTATAACATTGGCTCTATTAAAAATGGTGTTCAATCTCTACTCAGGGAAGTGTAAATACATGTAATACCTTCTGTCCAAGTATTCATTAAACATAAATGGTTAAGCTTCATTGGTCTTCTTGAGATAAATATCCCTGCTTCAGAAAAGGGTAAAATGAAAGAGATCACGGTTAACTGCAAAAGTTAAGCAGTGTCTCAAAAAGACAGAATATCAGAGATACAATCAGAGATATTATGAGATCAGATATTGCATCAGAGATACAATCATCTCTTGGTGTTGAGTCATCATGTGCCCCTCCCAATACACAAATACAAATTAAATAAAATTGCACATAAGTAAAAAATAAATCTATTTTTTCTATACTTAAGATATTAAACTCAGACAATTTTACTTATATACCAATGTTCAGTCAAATAAAAGACAGAATTTAAGTTTTCTGGATTCTTGAAAAATGCAATACCCATTGTGTCATTCTACATTTTAGAGTCAAACATTTCCTGATGGTTACTTCCAGGCTTTTAAAAATTCAGCCGGATCATTTCCAGATGCCCTGGCACTCCTCCCCTCTGTGCTTCCTATGCATACCATGTAGAAGGCTTTAAGGTTTTCAGCTGTTTTCTACATTTCTGCCTGCACTGCTTCAAATACTGTTTGCATTTTTATAGTCTTCTTCCTTTAATGTGCTGTCTTCATGTGTGAGGAAGATGAGGAGCTGGGGGGCAACACATTTACTCTTATCTGCAGCTGCTCTTTGGGCAGCTCCTCCATGAGGTGCCAGTCATGTGGGAGCACTGCAAACCCAGTGCTGCTCTCCTCTTGCTGATGCTTCGTCCTGTTGCTGAAGTGACTTTCAGGCCTGGCAAAAATCCTTAGTCTCCAATATATAATTGTGCATTAGTATAGAGGTAAAAAATATCTCTAGAATGCTGCTTACACATTTCAAAACTGATGTTATTTACTATTGCTTTTTTTCCATCCTTCTGTTTCTGATATACTGAATTTCATTATAAGATTGAAATTTGCCTTTCAGAAACAGTGTGTACCTTATTTGCTGCATCTGAAAAGCAGGTGTTCACAAGCCAATCTGAACATTTTGAGCAAATCCCTGCTTTGAAATGCAGATGAATTTGCAATGTCTGCATAGTTTGAGATAAAGCAGTTAACAATGAATTAATCCTTGCTTTATGCAGTGCATTATCAAGAGACTATGACCAGACCAACAATGTATTTGGAAAATAATAGGGTCTTGCCAAACAGGTAGAGACTCTATTTAAACTGAGCACTGACACTTGCAGTGACTCTCATTTTTGAGGTCTGCATAAAATAACACAATAAGCCAGATATAATTTTTTGTGTTTGCCCCAAAAACTGGTGCCTATGTACAGTCTAGCCTCATTCCAGAACCAAAGTCTCCTGGATGGTACTAAAACATTGTCATATGAGGAATTTTGTGTAAATTTAGTCTTAAATGAAAAAAGGCTGCATTTCAGGGGAAGTGGTATTTTAAATTTAAAAGATTGTTCCACAACCACTTTCATGAGAAGTTCATGTGCTCTGAAATTCTAAATCACTAATGATAAATACATCAGAAATAGTCTCTAAATCAGCTGTGGTTTGAATCTTTCTTTAAACCAGGCAGTGCAGTTGGGTCAGGCTTAGATTCCGATGCCTGATGGAACAAGAGTGATGTGGTGACAGCAATGGAGTTCCCATGGAAGTCAGTGTGAATGATGGGAGAAGCAGACCTCCAATGCAAAATCAGTAGTTCACCAGTATAATGATACTGTGCAGTACTTTATCTTAACAAAGTTGTGGCCAGTGGTCTTCAGCCCTCCTGCTCTGTCTCTGCTGGGACTCTGTGGAGGATGTGATAGAGCTGAGAACCTTTAGCACTCCTGTGTCTAGGGGACACAGAACCACTGAGTGATGAAGCCTTATTGTACAGACCTAGGAAGGACTTGCTGAGCTTGACTCTGTGGGATGAGGAAAAAAACACACAAAAAGCATGTAGGAAACAGATTGCAGGTGACTCCTTTGTAGCCCCACTGCTACTGGATGTGAAATCTCTCCTAGCCCTAAGCCTTCCTGAGGACTCGGCTGAGCCTTAGCCATGCATCCCCACTCTGTTGTAGGTGAAAAACATCTCAGAGAAAAGCTTAACTGAGGGCTAGAACTTTCCCTGGCTGAACTCTAAAATGGAAATGCACTCCTTGTCCCATCCATATATGTCTTGGTTCAATTAAGAGAGAACACTCTAGATAGATAGGTGAGGGGAAAACTTTCTGAGTAGCTTGCTGGAAATGAAACTGTCTTTCACTTATTTACTTATTTTGCTGGTTTGGGGCTTTTTTTTAACAATATAGTGTAGTTATATCTCTCCATAACTCTGTCACAACTTTGTAAGGCACTGTCATAAGTGAAGAGGTTTTTAATTAGATTCTTTTTTATACTCTGAAATTAGATAATCAGGGGTGAGATGCTGTACAATTATTTACTTGAATATAGTAGTTTCTTCCCGTTACTGCAGATTTTTTTGCTCAGTATGTTTTGATGACTTATATTCAAGATCTGCAGACTGCTGAAAGAGAGGACTTCAGTTTTGCCTGTCTCTAATCACTGTAGTACATAACAACAGATGGCAGCCTTCCTAAACTGCCTTGTTAAACAAATGGTATGAAATAGATATTGCAATGATTTCATAATCTTGATTAATATTATTATTACCAAGAATTGAGAATGAATCTTTAACTCCATATGATTCCTCTTGACCTACATTTTTGGGATTCCTACGAATTCTGGTTGCCTCCATTTTTGAGCCTACAGAGGATACACTATAAAGACTCCTAAGTTTCAGACCAAACTGAGCAACATGTATTTCAAGATTAGGTTGCTTTAAGGGATATTGTATCAGTCCAGAAAAATAACTAGCTTCTTTTTAACATATTGTCTCTCCTTACATAGTTTGCCTTTTGTTCAGTACAGGTATTGGTGGTTTGTTTCCCTTATATTTAATCAAGATGAAAATAAAAATTTGATTGTATTTCAAAAGAGCAAATTTGTCCATGTTTTTATCATTATGTATCTGAACTAGTTATGCTTAAAATTAAGGGGCTCATTTTCTCACCCTGTGACGACACAACCAAGCAGAGCAGCAGCGACAGACAAGAGGGAACACTTCCTCTTTGTCCTGACTCTTTTATTTCACTACAGTAATATACTGTGTTGCTGACCTGAAGAGACTTTGGGGGTCCAAAGGTTATTGGTCTGCAATCAGTATTGGATTTGAGGTCTCCTTCCAGCTAAAAAATCAGGATTCAATAAAAGTTGAGCTGAGACCAGGTCTCTACTACAACCTCATGATCTGCCAGAGCAATTATTCTAGTTTCAATTGCAAAGCACTCTCCTATTCTAATATTGATACATTTTGTGAAAGACAGAGTTTGCACATTCTTTTTGTTCAGAATAACCTTTAAAATATAAAACAAAGGAATAACTTAAAAAATATTCTCATTCATGAGCTATTTCTCAAATCATTATCTTGCTGCCTGACAGTACTAATGAGACACAACATTCAATTTTTTCAAGGTCTTGAAGACACAGTCCTCATGTATCCCAGAAGGAAATAATCTCTTGTTTAAAAATTAATAAAGAAAAATTACCTTAACTGCTACAGCTGCTGTGTCAAAGTCCTTATCTAGCTTTCAAGAATTTTAAAGCAAATACTTTAAAATTTTATTTTAACAAGTTTTCGCCACTGATGATAGTAGAAGGAAAACAGTTATATCAATGTAAGGGAAAAATGGCTCAACAATGTTTCAAAAGCATTTTAGACCAAGGTTTTTATCAATATTTCTTAAAGATTCTGCATCCTTCTGTAACAGGCTAAGACAAGTAAGAACAGGTGAAAGGGTGGCATAGCTGACTGTAAACAACTGTTTGTGACTAAAAGGCTTAAATGACATTGACTATGCTGAATGTGAAAATTGAGTAAAGTGCTGAAAAATCTTCAGGCATAATTAATTTCCTGAAGACTTATAATTAAGACAGTCTACCAAATTGAGGAGCTCATGGAGCTGCCATGAACGCTGCCTTAGGAATCATTGCCTTTGGTCTTCTTACATATATATGTAAGCAAAAGGAACAGGACTACCAAAATAATAAATTTTTTTTTGTCTAATTTTTCTAATGCAAATTTGCTTGACTTAAAATGCTCTATCATTGATTTTTTTCCCCCAGCTAAACTGTCTTTCAGGATTTATCATCTTCTTCACATGAAAATTCATTTACAATAAAATCAACCCACTC
Source organism: Setophaga petechia (assembly GCA_024362935.1). Classification (NCBI taxonomy): domain Eukaryota; kingdom Metazoa; phylum Chordata; class Aves; order Passeriformes; family Parulidae; genus Setophaga; species Setophaga petechia. Next base: position 20,409,188 of record JANCRA010000002.1, read on the forward strand.
TGAGTCTTGCTTTTAATAACCTAGTCAGAACCATGGGTCTTGCAGAGCAGATGTCTCCATTTGAACTCCTCATTCTAATTGTTATTTATTATTCCACTAATCTTTGTGGAAAACTTTATCACTAGTATCTGTATGTTTAGAACCACTGACAAAGTTATTCTATAGAACCAGTTCTATAGAACTGATCCTGGCAGAACTCTTCCAGTTAGCTCTGTCTTTGATGATGGGTCACCGTGGAGAGCTACATTTTCAAATGCTATAGAATAGAATCATTGAATCATTAGGGCTGGAAAAATCCTGCAAGATTATGAAATCGAAGATTATCTTTTCTTTTGAACAAACACTAGCTTGTCAACTCAACCATAGAACTAAGTATCATGTGCAGTCTTTTCTTTGTTTTCAGGGATGGTGACTCCGCCACTACCCTAGGCAGCCCATTCCAATGCTTAACTACTCTTTCAGTGAAGAAATTCTTCCTGACATCCAGCACTAACTTCCCTTGGCACAGCTTGAGACCATTTCCTCTTGTCCCATTGCTGGTTGACTGGGAGAAGAGACCAACGCCCACCCGGGTTCAACCTCCTTCCAGGTAATTGTAGAGCAGTAGGGTTATCCTCAAGCCTTCTTTTCTGCAGGCTGAACACTCTCAGTTACTCTTCATAGGACTCATGCTTCAGACCCTTCACCAGCTCTGTTGCCCTTCTCTGGACATGCTTCAGGCCCTCAATGTCTTTCTTGTAGTGAGAGGCCAGAACTGAGCACAGGATTCAAGGTGGCCTCACCAGTGCAGAGTCCAGAGGAGAAATCCCTGCCCTGGTCCTGCTAGCCACAGTATTTTTGAAAGAACCCAGGATGCCATCGGCCTCCTTGGGCACACACTGGCTCATGTTGAACCGATCGTCCACCAGCACCTCCAGGTCCTTTTCCACTGAGCAGCTTTCCAGCCATTCTGCTCCCAGCCTGGAGCACTGTCAGGGGTCATTGTGCCCCCAGGGCAGGAGCCAGCGCTTGGCCTTGCTGAACCTCACACAGATGGTCTCAGCCCATCGGTCCAGCCTCCAGCCTGTCCAGATCAAATATCAGTTTGTTGATGTTCAATTTACAGTGAGTGTCCACCAATTATGAATTCATTTTCATGTGCTTTCTTGACATAATTCAATGCTTTATTCCTTTTATCCCAGGAAGTAAAATCCTGGCATAAATCTAAGAATGTTGCATCTACATAGGTTCTTTGTCAATCTAACTTGAACTCTCATCAAAACATGAATTCAGGTTTTTATGACAAGACCTATTTTCTATTGGATCCTGTTGTCTGGCATTAAATATATTCTGATCCTTTGATTCTTTTTCAATTAAATTCCATACCACTTTTTCTATTATTCTCCTCTCACTGATATCAGAAAAGAAACTAATAGACACCTGGGCTTATCCCACTTGCTGTCTTTGATAAAATACTTGGTTTTGTTCTTTTTCTGAGAAACACTGATATTTCTTCATTGATATTTCTTCTTGACAATTTTTTCTTCAATTTCAAGCTATTTAAACTCACTTTCTCTTTCTTAAGCCCTTAGCTGAAATCTGTTCAGCAATACAAACCAAAATGTAGTAACAAAATATTGCATCAATATGTGGCATAAAATCCATAAGAACTTGCAAACACTGCTTGACTTGCAAAGGAAAACACAAGGTGTCAAGGTTGACCTGTATCACCAGCAAACACTAAATAATTCTTGGCAAGACATTCCTACTTTTCTCACTTTGTAGTGAGACCCCCAAAGAGGTCAATTTTGTACTGTCTAGCTTCATTGCAAATGCTTCACACAACTCTACTGTTAATTCTCTACATGTTATATCCATACTGCAAAGGATTTTCCAGATTATAGATGGTAACCTCCATCAAACCTCCAATTCTGAAAATAGGAAATCCATTTAGATCTGGTCTACATGAAGAAATTTGCTATTACAGTAACTTTAATCAAGAATAATTGTTAAGTTCACAATGCAGAGCAGAATAAAAATGAATTTTTACTCCAGAAGAGAGTCCTGTCCAGGAATAGGAGGGGTGAGACTTCCCTACAAGAGCAGAGTTGCTAGGAGCATGGCAGGATAGTGAGGTTAACTGGGTAGGGTATTCATAGACCCCATCTCAGACCCCCAAACAAGGTAAGCAAAACAGGGCTATCACTGTAACTGCTCAGCTGAGAGCCCAGTGACCTTCAGGCACATCTGTAGTGGCAGAACTTAGTAGCTAGCACACATTCTTGTACCACTTCTACCATGCTTTCATGAAGGCGTCTCAGTGGAGAACATGATTCTGTAAATCAGTGTCTGTAGCTGTCTAGTGCAAGAAGGATTTAATGTGCTATGTCTAACTTTTACTTGTATAATGTGCAGCCATGTCGCTGGATTTCAGTGAAGCAGCAAACTGTAGCAGAGTCCTGAGCATCTCAGCTTATAGTTTGCTGTAACTAATGTTGTGAGGGAAAGTCTTGGTTGGGGCTGTGAAATTTTACCAAATTTTTAAAATCTGTTTTCTTAAGCATTCTCAGGAGCTCTGCTTTCATGTGAAAATAAAAAACATGCTTCCATCAGTAGGTAAAAAGCTCTTCCTTCTTTTTCACTGGATGAAGATTAAAATTTCAGGAACATAATTCTTTACTGAAAAAAAAACCCCATGTAATTTTGTAGCAGAAAAGGATTTGTTAGAGACATAACCATTGTAAGCAATCCAGTTGTAAGAACTTAGTTAAGACTTGTCAACAAAGATGCTATAATGGCTCATCTGCATGTTTCACCTTCTTGCAAAAACAAAGTGAAACCAAAGAGGAGGTTTATGCTAATGGATTTTATTCTACAACTGCAGCAGGCACAAGGCAAGCAGCTCACATAGACACTCATACACTGTGGATGTCTGATAAGCAATAATTTGTCAGCTGTGATAACTGAGTTGTTTATAATTGTAAGAATATATCCTATTATAGTCTTTTTAATTCTGTCAGTATATTGTAGTAGTATACTTATTTCAGACTCAGGAGATTTTGAGAAAATTTAATTATTCAAAAACCTCTAGATATGAGGGTGCAAAAGTGCTTTGATATTGCTCTGTGATTCACATTTTACTGGGGTTAAAGTTCTCATAAGCAGATAGTTCACTAACTTAAGATTCAGGGACATTTATGGTCCAAAACTCAGATAACTTCTCGAAAAAGTGGTGCTTTCTTGTGTCAACAGTAAATATTTTTAAGAAGTAAAGTAGCTTTAACTGCATCAACCTTGGGTTATCTGTTTCAATGGCAACAGCATTCTAAATGTCTTTAGTAAGAAGATATACAAACACCTACTGAAATCCTTCAAAAAGTCTCTAAATGCATATGAATTGTCCATTGGACTTTTCCAGGGTCCTGAGGTTTTGCTTGATGGACTATATATGAGCTTGTTTGCTTGGAGAAGTGCCAAAATCTTCAAATTTGAGTCTTTCAAGGTGAGAGCTACTAAACACCAATGAAGCAGCACTGCAGCAGGTTTCTTTCACAGTTCATGTAGCTCCATGCAAGTGAAGCAGGACATTTTAGCAGTACACTGGTCAGTCAAACTAGAAACTGTTTCTGGAAAACAAATGTTTTGCACTTGTTTGTACTGGGATACTAAGAGTCAATAGCTTTGTTTCCTGGTTCCACTGAGAATTCAGGTACAGTCTGTCATATTTTAAAAATGTCACACAGTTTGTCATTCCTAAACAACATCCACTTGCCTTTGCCTTTTTTTCCCCTTTTTTTTTCCTACTTGGAAAACCTAGAGCTATTATAATACAATAATAACGTTCCTAATGATATTGTTCCTGGCTGTAACAGATAAGGTGAGCTAAACACTTTAAAACAGCTGTGTTTTATCACTGATGCTGTCAAGTCTGATTCTTACAGCTTAAACATATTTGTCCTTCTAGTTGCACGAATATATATACATACCCACAAACATATATGAGTCAACATATGGGGAGATACCATGTTCTGTATATCTTTATCAAAAATATATTACATGGGCACACAACTTGAATGATAAGTGTAATGAGCAGATATAGCCCTTCTACACACATAGAGCTTTACTGGTAGAGTACTGATGCTACTAAGGTCTTACCTCAGCACCAGTGTAAACTCACAAATAAATAACCACTTAAAACATTCACAGCTCATTAGCTCTCTGCTTATCCTTTTTTCTTTTCCCTTTCACTGCCAATGTCACAGATCTGTATTTGGCTTTAACCCACTTCAAAAGTATTGCCCTCATGACTGTGAAGGACAGAAGGATGATATTCATATCCTTAATATTTTTTTTACTAATATAAACTATAGACAATTCTCAGTTTTTAGTAACTGTGAGTCTTTCCCAGTGAAGATAGCAAGAGCTAAGTGGTTTGTAAGAGCTAAATGATTTGACTTTGTTTAATGTGATTCTTCCACGAGGATATCTATTAGCAGCACCATCTTCAGTTGTACAAATAGGTGTAAAAGAGGACATATCTCCAAAACCAAAGATGCGCCTGTAAAAACTATAACAAGGTTGTGATTATAACTCCATATGTCACATTATACTAGTTTTCTATTTTGAGGTTTATGGGGTTTTTTGCTTTTTTGGCTTTTTTTTTTTTTTGTGTATTTGTTTGGTTGGTTTTGGTTTTGGGTTTGGTTTGGGGTTTTTTGGGTTTTCTTGGTTTTGTTGTAGGGAGTTGGTTTTCTCTTTGGGCTTTGGTGATTTAGGTTTTTTTGGCTGGTTGCTTGCTTGTTTGGTTAGTTTTTTGGGGGGTTTTGGGGATTTTTGGGATTCTTGGTTTTGGGGTTTTGTTTGTTTGTTTGTGGGGGGGGGTTGACTGTGTAAGAATGAATAGCTGTATAAATACCTCTGTGTCAATGGAGTAAAACAAAAAGAATTATCGGTAACGCATTAGGTCTTCATATGTCTGCCTAATAAATTGTTCACATAAAACCAAACATATTGTCAGCATCTGGCTGTTTTTTATTTTTATTTTACTATGGATTTTAAACTTGCTTGAGACTTCCCAGAGTCTAACACAGCCTGAAAAGCATCCTATAGTAGAGGTACCTGGGTTCTTTGGGAAAGAAAATAATATAGCTTCTCCCTCTCCCACAATAATCTACATACAGCACTAATTCAGCTAAGAAACAAGAGGGTACTACTGCCTAAGCTTTTCTGAATCTCATTTCTATGATTTATTCATAGAATAATGCTGTTTTAAAATCCCTGACATAGATAATGTTTTTGCTTTTTTCTTTTCCTGTATTAAATAAATACACTGATATAAAACAGTGTATTCTACTCCAAGCAGTAATTTGTGAAAGCAACTGCATCCATGTTATTAACAAGTCCTGTGATTTCTAGTCATTATGCATTTGTAGTGATTGAATGTGACTGTTGGCAGAAAGGTATGATATAAGTTAATACCCACAGAAAAGTTTGATGGACCCAAGGGATACAGCCTGTGTGTGCAAGGGAACTCAGAGCAAGCAGACAGACCAGTTTATTCCCTCAGTGTTTGCTTCTGGCTCTGATGAACAGAAACAATGAGTTAGCTGAGTTTTCTTACAAGGACTGTGTTAGCTAACAGACACATGTATGCAAGCTGATGGAAAGCAGACTGGGCCTACTGGTCTCGTTCTTTAAAGAAGATGACTTACAGTTACATCAGCCAAAGGTTTTCATGTACAAAATATTAAATCCACACACACATTGTAGGCTACTCAGAACTCAGTGAAACATCCACTTGAGTACACATCACACTGAGGAAAAAGAAACCTTAAGTAGGGATGTAAATATTTTTTTAATCTAAGAAAAATATTTCCTAAGCAGGAGACTTCTTGAGTTAATACTTTACTATAAATATTCTGTCTCTGAAATCTTTGTTTTCCTCCTTGTACCATCTCCCTCCAGCCCTGCTCCTAAACCAGAGTCAGCAGCACAGGCTACAGCACAGCTGAACTTCTGCACTTCCTTTTAATAAGGACAGATATGCAGGGAACCAGAAACCAGAGTAATCACTTTACCCAGCTAGAGACAGGCACTCTTCTCATTTGAGAAAAGCATGTTAATTGCTGAGGTAGGTATGGTATATCGTTGCTAACATTATTTCAGGCAATTTTTCTGCTTCCCTGATGTTTCTATTTCTCATCTATTTCGCATAACAAAACATTTACAGTTATAAACATTACCCCCTACTTTGGAATATTTTCTACACATTGTACTTCTCAATATTTTAAAATCATGTGGTCTGCCTTTAGTGTAAAAGTCACCAATGCTGAGTCACCTCGACTTGGAAGCAGCATTTTAAACAATTTTCCAAGACCAATAATGAAACAAATACGCAAATATTGCATTACTTCCATTAAGGATTTCATAATGACCACCTCCATGAAAAGTGATTAAGGCAATTTGAGTACACTAGCTCTATTTATTTTGTCTATTTCTTTAATATTGAAAGAAAAATGCATGGTGTAGATGTCTATCTTTACACCAAGAGTCAAGCCCCAGGCATTCCTTAGACACTTTTTCTGGTATCTTGAGAAGACAGCACAGAAGGGTGTATCTGTGGCAGCAATTTGAAATTTGCACCCTCTGGCAGATCTTTTTCCATCCACCCACACTGGAATCATCATTTCCCAAAGTAGACATGCCACCATACAAAGTATGATAAAGACACAGCAGCAAGACCAACAGTGGGGGTGGAGAGTGGGGGAAGACGAGGAGAGAAAGAAAACCCACACAACATTCTCTGCCAGTCACCATAAGAAATATTGTCTGGGAAATCAATTGCTCAAATGCCACAAATGTTCATTCCTTGGTATTAAGGTGTGGCCTGAGCTATTTCTTATAAAAAGAACAGCAGCATAGTCTGCTCTCAGATAAGCTCATGCATATTCTTTGCTGGGAGGAAATTTGGGCTTAGATTTCTCTTGGGTTATATTGGCAAAGGCCAAGCTTATAGAAGCAGGAAATTACATATGAGGACATTATACTTCTGTTTTCACATCTTGCCAAAGACTGAAAAGTCAAACTTTATCCAAGTTTCTGGAGCTCAGTTTACCATCCCATGAAATGTCACCATTTCAACTTATTTCTATACCTTAAAATGGACAAAGCTTGAGATGCCCAGATGGAGAATGCTGCAGAACTGAAAAGTTATTTTCTGACATTCCAATGGCAGCTGTAAAAACAAAAGGAGCTCAGAGTTTCCAAACTGAAACTTATCAACCATTCTAGATGAATTTTCATTTACTCTCCTTTATCTATACTCTATGTATGGTCAAAAGTTGTCTCAAGGTGGCCATTTCTTCTATGGGTTTATTTATGAGTCAAGAATCAAATCCTCCAGATCTGTTAATTGAACAATTATTGAAGAATAATACTGAGGTTATTTTGTTATTTATAATTATTTTATCTGCCAAATTATATCTCCTCACAGGCAAATGCCTGTGTTCATGTTACTTTCACCATAGTGCCATGGAACCAGCAAAGTTTGCAAGTTGGGATGCTGGTAAGAAGAGCAGGCATGGCACTCCTTTAGCTAATTCTAAGCAGACAAAGTTCATTGAAATTCTAGAACTGGTGTGTAAAATACAGTAAAATTAGGAGGGCTTTGCTTTTGTGAGAAGCTGAAAAAAAAGTTTGAAATTACTTCCATGCTGAATTTTCATTATCTATTTCCACTTGTTTCATTTAACATAATTTATTTTCATCACGTGTATGAAAAAAAAAGCTTTCTTAGACCTGCTTATGTGCTTACTCATGACTGAGAAATGACTTTATTAGGAATTTTTAGGATATTTTGCTTTGTTCTATCTAATCTCCTACTGAGATCAGTCGGAGTTATATACCACATGCTTAAAAAGAAGCACAGATATGATCCTAGTTTAAAATGTCTGATAACTCATTAGTGTGGGTGTCCATGCTTATAACTTCAGGGAAAGAAATAATGATTTGTCATGGGCATACCACATATCTTTTCAAGAGGCTACCAGTGACTGCAGCTTACAATTATTGCTGTAAATATAGCACACTAATTTAAGCAGTGTGTATGCTCCTCTGTTGACCCTTACTCTGAGATAGCCTAATAATACCTTTTCTGGAGTTTCCTGCAGGCTCTTGCAATGCAGTGGGTGTGCAGCAGGTGGGAAGGGGTTAGGAATGCAGCCTACTTCCCCAGAGCCCACACAGCCCAGCCCAGTGCAGCCCAGCACAGTCTGCCAGGACAAAGCCAAGAAGAAGTGACCAGGGCAGCAGCAGGCAGCAACACAGAAACAGGAAGTCCCCTTCCCGTGCTGGAGTTGCAGCTGCTCTCCTTGCTTCTAGGAAGCAGAGCTCATCTCTGTGGGTGCATCAAGCATGATTTGGTAGTAAATTTGTAGTAGCACAAGAGCTGAGAAACTGTGAAATTAATATGTTAACACAGGCTGAAAAGTTTCCTTCCTTAAACTTCCCTCCTTTGTCCCAGAGAAAGGTGGCTGTATGGATCAAATCATAGCTGGAATTTGGGGAGTTATGGAGGGTCCTTGCTGAAGCTGAATAGTAGAGTTAAAACGCACCTCTGGAAAGCCGAGGAACTGACTCTCCTTAAGGCTTGAGTGTCTGACAAGACTGTTAGGAGAATGCACACGGTTTAAATTAAAGTTGTCTTTCTGGTTCTCCAAAATGAGGTTTTTGAAAATAATGAAAGAAGAGACAGTGTCATGTTCCCTATTATTCTAGCCAAATTACCAAGCTTTTTTACTTAAAAGTAATATTTTCTCAATACTTTGAGTTAGTGTGTTACCATGCCAAAGCAGAGGAGCTCAGAGTGGCTGGTAGCATTGCTTGCTCCAGCTCCCTCTTTGGCTCAGCATAGCTGTGAAGATGAAATCTCACTTTTACAGGGATCTGTAGCCCATTGCAGCACACTGGGAATGCCTGCCAGTCGGTACCCTTGGCTAGAGGCATGTGTTACAAATGTTCTTGTGTGTGACTTACAGCGGGATGTACAGAGGAGGAGCGTATGGGAGGGGTACAGAGGTTCACTGAACACACTCTCTCTGTTAGATTCTACTTTTGATGGTATTGCTTTGCTTTTTTTTTCCAATGTTTTCATTAATAAGGGAGGGAGAAGAACAAGGAGGCTCCAGATCAAACATCTGTTTTATGCTCCCACCCAATAAACACAGTATATGCTTTAGACAACACAACAAATTATTTACACTAAGAATCAAACAAAAGACATCAGAGAGGGGGAAGGCAACATTTTAATATGAACAAATACTATCAATTATTTTTCTGTATTTAGGTCATCACTGTACCATTACTGGAAATTCATAATGGTCAGGATGTCTTTCCTGAGATTTCTAATACTTGTTTTATATGGAAACTAGCTGATGCAAATGATGACATTTTCCCCTTGACTAATTCTGTTTGCAAGAGTCAAAACTATAAATATATTTCAACTCAATGGCTTGCACCAGAAATGCTGGAGGGTTCATAGGCTCCGGATGGGCTCCCAGCTGGCCAGCTGTGTGATCTTGGGAAAGGCACTTTGCATCTGTTTTCTTCCCCCATTTCCTTTGCTTATCTAAGCACTGGTCTCACTGTATGTAATAGGGTGCCTCCCTTTTAGCCTCCAGTTGTTGAAACAGAACAAATTTCAGCTTCCTCCCCCGAGTCCCTTGCTTTAATTTCTATCTTTGTTTTAATCTCTAGGAAAATGTGCCTCCTGGATCCCTAAGGGTGTTTCTGACTGGAACACCCATGTGAAGTTTTTCAGCAGAGTGGTAGGTCTCTTAATGACATGTAAACCTAGAACAAACTCAGGCACCCCAGAACACAGCTCCACCTGGACGGCCCGAGTGACACACAGCAACACGGCCAGCGGTGGACCAGCTGGAGCTGCGTACCCTGTGCTGTGTGCAAAGGCTCAGGCATAAAGGACTCCTTGTAAATCTGCTGCAGATCTCTCACATCCATCATTTCACTGCTTGCAAGTCCAGGGGGGATGTACTCTAACCTCAATACTCTGAAGCCACCGAGTTTCTTCCTCTTATCCCTATCTACTCATGCCGGATAACTTGAGTAAGATGAAAGCACTTCAGAGGAACAAGACAGACTAAAGTTTCCATTAATGCCTGGTATCCTTGCAATAACAAGGAATCCATTAGAGAGCCTGTAGCAAATACCCATCACTCCTTTCTCTTCAGCATTTCCCACAGGCTGCACATTTTCTTTCAGAAGCTGGATTAATGTGTCCCTGTTTTAAAACTGCATTTAAACTAATGGTGAGTTCACCATCTTCATGTGAATAAAAACCAGGTTCTGATCTCTAGTTAACGTTCTCTGTTACGAAATATCTTCTAATTTGTTTAGCTTTAGCTTCCAATCTCTGGACAGTTTCTGACTTACATAAGGAACAGCTTCCAGACACTGGATGAAAGTTGAGGTTAGATAAATATACATTTGTCAGAAAGGCTGAAAATGCCCTTGCCTAATTATTTTCAGCTTCCAAACCTAACTGTGACCAAGTTACTTTTCATCCTTCCCTTCATCTAGCCAAACATGTTTGGTTTATTTACTCATTTATTTTCTAATCTCTAATTTATTTGTCCATGTCACATCATGGACACCATATTTGAGTACTGATGAGATGCAGTAGCTATAACCCTAAGCATAATGACCTATTTGCACAAAATAATGTTGCATTATTTTAACAGCTTATACCTGGACAACTTTAGGGGCAATGATTAGCCTCAAAATGTTTAAAACATGTTACCTATGCCTTGTCACCTGCTTCCTTCTTCTCTCAACAAGAGACAGGACTGATTTTGGAGAAAGACTTTCAGTTCTTAAGCCTGGAAATTCTTCTAGTAAGGGTTTACCTTTTTTTTTTTTTCCAGTTAAAATGTTTAAGTATTTATATAGATTTTTTTTCTGAGTCTGGTTTTATGAAGAATCCTACTACTGAAGTGGTTCTGTGCCACATAGTTTGGCCTTTTCATGGCAGTTGGATTAATGTGCCCAAATGTAACTCTGATAAACTGCTAAATATGGTTCCTTTATATGGTAGAGTCTTATAAACAACTCCAGGTCCTCTTTCTTCTTTTGTTGGTAGTAAAAGATTAAGTCAATTATAGCAGATTCCTAGAAGTGGCATCAGCTACACGGTGAGTTTTTGTAACAGATTTTGGTTTCTAAAGCATTTAGAGCTTTTTTTGTTTTCTATTTTATAGCAGAAATGCTGTAAATTAAGACTTTTACCAGTTAAAATATCAATAGTGGTATCCTCAATTCATTAGAGATGAAAGTAAATGGAGACATTAAAAGAAAAGAAATATAGTCCCAAATGTATTATAAATTCTATAAACTGAACATGAGAGATTAGTTTGGCAAAGCTCAGTGAATATTTTCAGTGAATGCTGCGTTTACTGCCTTTATACACCTTATTCTAATTAGTTAGTGTACGCAACAATTCTGCTAAAACAATATAAGAGAAACAATGCCAGTCACTCTACAGGTGGGAAAAAATTCCAGGTGGCCTCTGTTACTTTAATTCCACACTTTTTTTCTGAATCTCACATCATGGAATATTTGATTACATGATCGAGTCCCAGGAAGATTTAAAAATATTTAGGTGTTCTGGCCTAAAACTAGAACCAGACCCTGGTTCAGAGCTCCACCTACAGAACTGGGCTACTTTTCTTATCTCCTGAGTAATTTACTGTTTATTAGTAAAATATTTTTTTCATGAACTAAAGGTTCTGCTCAGCACAGACTATACTGAGTGGAATCTAGGCTGAAGACTCACTTTATGGTTAGCCTTTTCTGCGAATTATCTCTGTATTTTTCATCTATTGTAATTTCTCCTTTTAAACAAGCATCCGTCTTTTGGGTTGTATTCACAGCATCTATAGTCAGTCTCCTAAAAATTAGTCCCATAGTCTGAGTTTGAGGTTTAATTTTTTTTTGACACATTATTGTTAAATGCTTAAAATTAATTTTCAGTGAGGTGAACAAATACCCACACTTCAAAGCTGCCAGCAGAATCTTTTCAAATCGAGGAGTAACTTCAAGGAGGTCTTTTGTCTTCTCTTGGTCTCCATTACTGAGATGACTCTCTAAGAGTTAAGTCAGATCCCTGCACACACTAAAAATTCCAGTGACTTGAGAACTGGAAACATCAAAATCTATTCAGAAATAACAACAAAAAAAAAATCAGTAGCTGGGAAGCTGGCTTGTAATGCAAACACTTAACAGTTCTGCACAGCACAAAATACAAAGTTTCTGATGTCATATGGGCGTGTCTTTGAACAGCCAATTCTCCAGCATGTGCTCTCTAGACTGTTTGGGGTAGTATTTGCTGTGTTAAGTAAAGATGAATCATGGCAGTGAGTGAATTTATGTATGTTGCTATTTAAGAGATAGGACACCGCAAATGTGCTGCTACATACAAAGTTGATTCATCAAGTAGTTAAATCATTTTCTTCCCCTTATTTAGTGCCTCTTACACACAAGAGAGCCCTTGCTCCTTCACCTTATCCCCATACAGAACTTATTATGCACACATAGGCCCCTCATTCGCTCCATATGCTCCATAGTGCTTTCCAAGAGAATTATAATAATGTGGTTCCAACTATCATGCCAGTATAATTAACCCCTGGTCTTTTTACTGTATTTTGATACACTTGAAATATTACCTACATTTTAAAATCTCTGCACATTAAACAGGCCTTTCCTACAATCATTTTTCCTTTCAATTTCTCTAGTTCATTTCAAAATAATCACCAACTTATCAATATGCTCAATTTGCAGAGTTAATGGAATCTCCAAGGACTCTTGAGAATCATCCCTTTCATTATTTTTCATCAAATAAATAAATCAAGGCGAGACATCAGAATGTCCTAGCACCTGCCCAGTGTGCCCATGCTGGGGAAGAGGGAGGGAATAAGCTTCTCCTAACACAGCTCTGCAGTTCAAGAGGCTCCTCACTGGGTTTCTGGACACCTCTGCTCATAAATCTCCTGAAACTGAATTTCCTGCTGCTGTTTGCAGTCTGCTCTTTTCTCTTCTAATGCACTTCCAGAGTGCCATGATACCTGTCCCCTCCACGGGCAGATCACGGGGTCATCCCTACCTCTCCCTGGAAGGACTTTAGCAGTGCAAAAGGTCAGTGTTGATTTCTCTTATTTTGTTCAGCTTTTGCTTCCATTGTTCACCTCCTTCAGTCCCGAGCTCTGGTAAATTAGGTATCTGCTGGAAGGGTACTCAATGGTGCGTGCTGTTGGCACCTCTGCAAGCGGCAGCCGGGTGCCTACCACCAAGCAGTGGTAAGAAAAACGATGGCTCTTTTAATTGCACTAAATAAAGCTCTGCTAACTGCAGATTTGCTGTGTTAGGATCTCATTTTCTCTAACTGCTTTTTCAGAAAAGCTTCTATGCTGATAAAATTGTGTAGTGTTAACACAAAGATTCCCACACAATGATTAGCAAAAAAAATAATAATAAATTAATTTTAAAAACATATTTCACTAGAGAAAATAAAACAATGAAAAATAAGGAAAATCCAGTTTGATAACTCCACTGATTAATTAAAGTAATAAATATTTCATTTCTTTAAGTGAACTAAAATTATGTCAGATTTCTTTGTTCCAGTTGAAACAGCATTTAAAAGCACCAGTGAGAAAGAGAATTTTAATAAACTGACATACAAGTCAAACTTCCTGTCCTCGATTTCTCCATTTAATTTAAAACATTATACAACGGGTGTATGTGACAAACAGTGAGAGGGAAAGAGGAAATAAATGCAACTTATTGAATGAGTTATGACTTGATCTCCCATAGCCATTAAATAATTCTCACTGGAATAAATGGCATTGATTATTGACTTAGAACAACTCTGAGTAACTGCAAAATATAGATAGAATAGAGAGCAAGCAATTTATTGTTGCTTTTCTAAGATTGGCTTTTGGGTATTATCTCATTACATTTAGGCGCCATCCAGAAAAATAAAAGTTTCCTTGTCCTTAGAGCTCTGGAAGAAGAATGAGGTTGCCCTTTTGGGCTGATGACACTCTTAAAGAAGGAGATAAAAGGTTTCCCTCCATCATTCATTATTTTGTTTTGAAAGGCTGGTTTGCTGGCTTATCATAGCAACATATTTTTAAAAAAAAACACTTTTGAATGTTGAATATTTTCTAGGAAAAATTCTTTGGATTTTTTGAGGATTTTTAAAATTTTTTAAAATTTTATTTAAGACAAAGCTGCAAAACAAAATGCTTTGCTTTTGGATGCTTTCATTTTTATAAGTTGTCTGCTTTTCTCCTTTTGTGGTGTGTCATTGGTCTTCCACCCTTAATTTTTGAAGCCAAATGGAAAAGATGAAAAAGGGAAGAAAAAATGAATTAGAAAAGAACCTTTAGAAAGAGAAAATTTGAAAACCAAATATGTAAACAGAAATGTCTTTACAGTAGGTAGGCAGAAGATCTTTCTTTGTAACCCCTACACCAGTTGTTGATGCCTGGGAAGAGCTCTATGGCAGATGTTTCCCTACAGTTGGTAGACCATGGTGGAGCACACATCCACACTACTGACCAGAGGACCTTGTGCCTCAGAAGGTGGATGTGCCTCAAAGGAAGCTGTAGCCCATGGAAAACCCACACAGGAGTACATCTTTCCTGAAGGGCTGCAGCCCACTAGGAACCTGCACAGGAAAGGTGGGAATGTGAAGGAGCTGCAGAGAGGAAGAGCTCTGTCTGGCCTCCACTGATCCTGTGTCTTTGGGAAAGTGAGAGGGGTCTGGACTTGAACCTGAAAAAGTGAAGAGGAAAGGTGTTGGTTAATGCTTTCCCTTGTTTCTCACTATTCAAATCTATATTAACTGACAATAAATTGTTTTTCCCTTCACTGAGTTTGTTTTACTCATTATGGCAATTATTAAGTGATGCCTTTTTCTTTTTCTTGACTGAGGGCTTTTCACATCCTGTTTTCTCCTCTTGTCCTGTTGCAGAGGGGGAGTGACTGGGTGACTGGATGGGTGTGTGGCCCTTTGCCAAGGTTAACTCATACTCCATTTTTTAAGAGGTTTTCTAACTGAGTTTATATGTCAGAACATTGTATGTGGCAGACATGTGTCTGGTGCATCAGCCTGGACACATATTTTTATGCCTCCCTTCGTATCCAGTCTTTTGAATTGCTGTAAGACTTCCCAGATCTTGTTTGGTATTTAGAGATAAATGCACAAAAGGGCATAGATATCTCAGGGCACAGTGCTGCCACAGGAGTCTCAGCCCTAAGTGAAATACTGGTTTTCCCACTATGAAAGGAAAGACTTAGCTATTGGCAAACAGGAGCCACCACAATGATGTGATGAATGGGGACATACCTAACCTACATAACTAATCATGCCAAGAGGGATATGCCTTAAAATATCAAACACAGTGAGACTGACCCACCCAGACTTTAACTAAACAAACACTAACAACATCTGCACCATGAAGGCTATTATACTCTTTCTATATCCAAAGGAGGGCAATAGGCATCTGTAAATGACAATTTATGCCACCTATTTCAATCATGTTTTATTCTCCCAATTAGCTATTGAGAAGGTCCAGATGCTTAGATTTGATGCCTAGCATTTAGACTGTAAAAATAATTTCAGATTAATTCCAGCCCCACAGGTGTTAATATTCTTAAATATGCAACAAACTGCTTAAGAAAGACAGAGAGTCTTGGATGATATGTCAAAAATCAGAGATATTGGCACAGGGGTGGGGACCTCTAAGTATGAAGTACTCAGAAACTACTGACACAGATGATCAAAGAAAGTAAGGGAAGTGTACCTTGGATTCCTCCCAAACTGCTGATGCTCAGGGCACAGTGTCCATCAAATGTGAGGCTGGTTGTCTTTCCGCCTGTGCCAAACCAAGAGACTTTTCTTTCAAAGCGGTCTCTTGTCTCAAAAACATCTCAGTTTCTTTACCCATGACATAGTTTATTAAAGTCTCTGTCTGCTGGAAGCCCAAATGTCACAAAATGCAGCTACATCTCCATGCAGAGCACTCCCTTTGTATGTCTCCTTGCTCTTCTGGTCAATCTTCAGGTGCAGTCAAAAATGTTGGCTTTTAATTTATAATTTTCATAAAGTTTGAATCCTGGTTTTTTGTCCCTTTAGCACTACAACTGAAAGTAAGGGACCATTGCCAAAATACTGCAATGCAACTGGATCCAGCGTTTAGCAAATGAGCTAATGGCCTCAAGTAAAAGCTTGTTTTTGGAACGTGTCAGTGGTTCCTCTGAACAAAAAATCGTACTAAGTTCCTGCTATTTTGTAGTGTAAACAGGCCCTTAGAATCTTCAGGCCAAGTCCTCGGCTGGCAACATCAGCAAAGCACGGCTGAGCTCTTCTTTCAATGCAGATGAGATCCTCTACTAATATCTCTCAAATTTAATATTTTTTTCCTCCCTTGAAATTTCTGTCATGACTCCAATAGCAACACGTTCACTGAAACTTACAGTTCTCCAGCATCTGATACCAGCTGTCAGGCTGTGTTTCATCAGACTGAACTCTTTGTCCAAGTGCTACCAGCTGGCGTTGCTTCAACCATCTGGGATCGCAGTACTCTAACCTACGGACTAACGCATCTCCAGCAGAGCCACGGCTCCCCATCCTTTCCTACAACAGAATTTACTAGCAAAGTGAAGCAAAGCAAAAGCCACTGCCCCAAAGCTCAGATCCTCCTAGTGCTCACAATCTCCAAACGTCCACCTCCATCAGAGGGAACTCAGGGCTTTGCAGCTTTCAGATGTTAGCTGCTAACTGCTGGCATAATTTTGATTCCCTGACTCTGTTGTTAGAAAACACACTATGATGTACTCTGAGGACAGTGCCGCAAGACTTCCTCTATTTCCTGCCTCTCCATTTGTGGTTACTTGTGTAATTCAGTGTTGATCGTCACTTTCCAATCTGCATACTTTTACCCTGCAAAATTTTGCAAAATTTCTACTCCTTCCTCCCACTTTTCTTTCCTATCCACTAATTGTATATCACACCCCTTCTCAAGTTTCTTTTTATGCTACCACTAATATTACTTTAGGAGGCTCCAAAAGTAGAAACTTGAAAATCTGTGTTTAAAATTACCATGGGGAAAAAAGCTTCCTTCCATTCAATACGTCTGGACGTCTGGATATACGAGGAACCTTCCCTAACCCACCAAATTTTGATTCTTTATTTGATCTCATTAGTTAAATTCCTACCAGTAATCTTATTATTGTTATTGAATGCCAGTAATATTATTGGCACTGTCAAAGAGCCTGGGAATTGCCATAGTGGATCAAAGCAGTGATCCATCTCTCCTAGCACCCTATCTCCAAGAGTGGTCAGTACCAGCTGCTTCAGACAAAGAAATGCTACATCTGGCAGTTTGGAGATAATCTGCCTGCAAGCTAAGTTTCCCTTGTTTAGCATTGCAGGCTGGCTTATGCCCCAAAGCCTGGAGATTTATATCCCTCCCCAAACACTTGCTTATGAAGTCAGGTGCTGTCCTTACCTTGTAAGCTTACAGATTGGGATAAAAACTGAAAAAGCAGGAAAATACAAATGCTTAGGTCAATGAGGCTACAGCTCAGTAATCATTATCCCCCATGCTGCAAAATTCCCCAAGGTTACACAGTGGACTGGTAGCAGGGGCTGGAATAAAACTTTGGACCTGCTCACCCTGAGCTGGTATTAGAGGATGATTTTACATCTTAAAGCATTTAAGTTGTGTTAAATGTTAATTTTGTAGGACTGACTACCTCCCTTTTCCCCTCTCAACTTCTCTGCAGAGGTCAGTATATTTTACTGTTTTAATCCAAAAATACTAAACTTCCAAAAAATGGCAAATGGTAACTTTGGTAGTAATAAATCCAACTTGTATTACTTCTCAAAATCTGTGTTAATTTTGGGTTAGGACTGTATGGGAGGCCAGACACCCAGTAGAACTTGCTTTGGATATATAGGGGAAACTTCAGATTTATACAGAATTATCATAAAGCTATAAATGATAAACCTATACATCTTGCACCACACAAGATATTTTTGCATTTTTTTTCTTAAATACTCTAAGAAGCATTTTTAAGTAAGAAGTTTTTGACAGAAAAAAGATCTATTAAAACAGAGTTAGCAAAATTACCTTTCTCCTGCTAGCACAATGAAATGTATTTGAACTTCAGCAGATTAATTTGAAAATAAGTGATCTTATTGTCAAAACAATTTTCAGTGTCACTGGTGTTTGATCATAGGAAGAACAGGGCCCTATTCTTATTCATCGTACACTGGAAGCAAATCCTTATTCAAAACCTCCCCCCACACTAGATTCCATTTTTCAGAATCAAGTGCTACTTCATCTATGCCTCTGTTACATGCACTTAATGGTTTATGCATTGCTTTTCGGTAAATAACACATATTAAATAACCATTCATTTCCAATATATAAAAGACCTCATCATTGCTATGTATATAAATAGAGGATGTATTTGTTGCATTAGTTGCCTTTCTCAGCCTTTTCTGCACCAGCATGTCCTGTAAATTAAGGGAATGTTCAATTAAAAACATTTTCTAGCCTTCCTTAGGTGGAAGACGTAGAAATCAATTCAATAGCTAGCTGGCTGATTCAGCAAGAAATCAGCCAGCCTCCAGGAGCCCCTTTATAAATGTTTTCCTCTCTAATAAGGTAACAAACCAGAGAAACATGCCACATGGACTGGGAGATAGGGAGAGCTTATGCAGATCAGCTGTTCTGTTCCTGCAGGCTGCAACCCCTGATTTGATGCAATTTTTATCCTGCACCCACTGCTGTCCAGTTAATTTGTCATTAACATATACTATGTGCTCAGTACTATTCATATATTGCAGCAGGGCCTTTAAATTTTCTATGATCCACAATGGGAAGTGCATTCAATTTCATACAATTCTTTTCAGTTTACAGTTCCATTTGCTTGAGGTTTCATTATCTACATTTCAGTCACCACTTTGAAAAATAGGCACTGTAAAATTTTAAGAACTGATGTAAAAAATCCAAACAAATGAAGCTGTGGATATGAGAATACCAAAAACTTAGCTCCAAAAATAATTCTGCCAGTTGAAGAATACAGTGCATTATCTCTGTTTTTCTCTTTTCATCCTCCATGTACCTTATATCCAGAAAAGGATTCCAACAAACAATAAAAAATTACATAGTATTAAAATACTCAGACTGAAAGAGAATAAACCTGGAACCATATCATTGAATAATGACAATTTGAGAGTTTTAGTTAACACAGTCTTGTTTTCACAAAGATGAATTACCAGTTAAAAGGAATTATTTATTCCTTTTTTGAAACATTTGTATCCTTACTCAGTAAATTGAGCTCCAAGCATCCACCCTGTTAGCCTGCTTAGCCTGCTTTTCATTATAGTCTCTTCTTATTTTATTTAATACGAAAATCCCACAACAGTTAAAGATAGAAGAAAAAATTTAGTCAATTTTTGTGTGCTCCTTTTGATTTAGTGAAGCAGCAGTCTCTGTATTACATCTGGCACTTCCATTAAAATTTAACAGAGCCTCAAATGAAAGAGAACCATTTTCTGGCTTTTGATTCATTTCTCATTTGCCTAAAAAGTTACAAGCCTTTGTAGAAGCTGTAAATCTGGCTAGAAGTGGGACTAGATTTTTTTTCCCTTTTAGTCCATGCGAAAAAAAAAAAAAAAAAAAGAGCCGTGTTTCCTTTCACCTAAGTGTGTGCTTCAGCCATTGTGTTTCCTGAATTTGGAGCCATTTGGTACAGTGCTAATTTATTTTACTGACTGAGCACATGAATCCCCACTTCAGAGGAGCACGGATGGTGCTTTGGCTCAGAAGGGAGCTTGCATAGCAAGTGGAAAAGGGGTATCACTCTGAATGATTAATTGTAGTCCTCAGAAGGGTCTCAGAATATGATCATTCTTTATAGAAAATTGGATTAAAATTTGACACTTCTACAATTTTTTTTCTTTGTAGTGAAATTTTCATTTTTCATCTGTTGGCCAAATAATTCCATGTGCAGTCATCCCTAAATTAATCTTGAATTAATTTTTAAATCCACTGTCCTCTAATATATAATTCAACATAAGAAAACCCAGAGCAGTCAATCTTTCATTAGACATGGGGTGAGAAGGGGTCAGCAGACACTCCTGCAGTACTAAAAATAAAGGCACCACATCTGGTATGGAATGATGTCTGGAATTGCAATGCATATGCATCCACTTACTCGTTCTGCTGAAAACACAAACTACAGAGTGGCTGCATGTTGAAACATGAACCAGTGTAATAGGAGCTTAAACCCTGGAACAGACTGTTTGTATATGTAGTCAGTTTATTAGCAAATGTGCAGGCCTGTAGAGTACAAGGACGATCGTTTCAAGCCGATCTGTCACACATTTAACAAGCTGTTTGTAATACAGTCCATTTCAGATAGAAGAGAAAAATCTTTCCCACAGGTACAAGAAATATACGATACTTTTAGCATATGGTGAGCTCTGGTTTTGCAGGTATCCTACATTAGAAACTGCTGCAACATGTTGGGTTAACTTTTTGTTTGTTCCCAAAAATCCTCCTTTCTTTGTTGAACACTTCACCACAAAGCACGTTATAGCGGATGTTAAAAATGAGATTCTGTGCAACTTGTGTTCCTAATGTCAGGCACAGCCATGCTCACCGAGAATAAATCTAACCCTGGTGCAAACAGCTCACACTAAACCTACTTTATATACCACAGCAGGGCTGAATGGGCAGGAATCAATAGCAGAGGGGCCTCCACTCCTCAAGCACAGCTGTGCCTCTGTGCCTTTCCATCAAGGAAGAGTAAGATGCTGGGCTACCTCACCAAAATGATACACACTGTTCGTAACCAGCAGGGAGGTGCTGGGGAATAAACACCCTGCAGTGCCTGCACCATGCCTCAGCTTCTAGCTGGATTTGCAAATGCTGTGTGGGATTCAGGGATTGTGCTTAGACAGAGCTGCCTGTGCACCAGTGCTGCCTGGCCCCATCTCCTGCCGGCAGGGCCAGCCGGGCTCTACCACAGCCCAAAGGCCCCAGTGCCCACCCCACAGCAGTGCCTGCCCCCGAGATGAAAAGCACAGAGTCCGGGTGGACAGGAAGAGGAGGGAAGGCTGCTTCCTCCATGCTGCCCAGCCTTGCTGGTGGCCAGCAGGGACAGCTATTGGCCTGCTCTGTGGCTGGGCCTGTGCAGGAGCAGTGGGCTCTGTCCTGCGGTGGTGTGGGCACTCCTAAGGGCCTTCCTCCCTGCTTCCTCCCACAAGCTGTCCCACAGAAGGACAGGTGGGAAGGATGCTTCCCCTGCAAAGACTCCATCTGACTCCTGCCTTGCATCCTTTGGGAGGAGGCGAGAGCAGGGCTCCACTCTGTCTTACTCCAGCATTTTCCCAGCTGCTGTCAGGCTGGCTTCAATATATAAACTTTATTTAAGCCTTTCTGTCTGCCGTGGACAAATGCTGAGCAAGGAGAGCTGCAGTTTGCAGACTGTACCCAAGCTGGGTTTTAATTAGAAACAGATTCAGTAATTGTGCTGTGTTTCACCTCCAAGTCAGGAATTAAATCTTGCGCATGTCAGGTGTTAGTGGTTAAGAGCCTGACTTTCCAACCCCCGGAGGGAACACGGGGACCGCAGCTGCTGCACAACAGCCAGGGGCTTTTCTCCCCCAGGAGCAAAGAGAAACTCCTCATCCCAACTGGCAGGGCTCAAAGCTGTTTCCAGCACCAGCTGTACCCTGTTCTCAGCCTCTCTCCCCAGCAAAATCACTGAGAGGATTTCATCTTGAACCACATATTCCACAGTAACTACTGGCCCTTGTCAACAGTCTTAGAGAAGTAGCCAAAGGCTGCTCAGCATGACTGTGTTTGTGGGAATATTTCCCTACATTTGAATGGGTATTGTCTCAGACCAGGAATGAACAAGCCTGTTCTGCTTCAAGTCCGTCCATCTGAGGACAACAGGTCAGCTCCGGGAAGCTACTGCTCCCAACACTGTGGAACTGCTCCTCTTGTCCAGAGTCATTCTGTTTGCTGGCAGACATCCTCCTCCAGGTTCAGCCATGCAAGGGAATGAGATTTCTTCTCTCCCCGCTATGTCCCAGTTACTCTTTAAACCTGTCAGAGTTATTGCCCCCATAGTTTTGCTGGCATAGCAGTTGGTTTTAACTTTCCTAATCTGTTTCAGACAAAGTCAAGCTGTGGGTTTAGTTTCCACAGCTTCCATGGATGATCTGAGGAAGCCCACAGACTCTAGATACTAGTGTGTCTAGATCCAGAAGATATCAGCTCCCACTGTAAACTCCAGAGGATGAAAGTTTTGCACCTTTGCTACATTAATTCCTACTAAGTGAAAATAGGCAGGTCTCCACTGAAAACTGACAAGTGGTGGAAATATTTAGAGAAACATGTTTGCACGTAGAATCAGCTCAGATCATGTGAGCTGACCCACTAATCTGTTGCCATCCACATGTCACAGAAACTTGAAGGCTTCATACAGCTTTGATTACAAAAATGTGCATTTTCTCTCATCATGGTGATTGAATGCAGAGGGAATGGGTTTGTCTTTAGGTTTGTTTATTTTTCTTTTTCAGGCATAATGGAGTTTTGAACAGTAAAATTGCTTTCTGCCCTTTCATAGCTCTTTGACTATTTGAGAGAAAAAAAGACAAACCAGAGAGTGCAGCACTGCTAAAGGGAGAGGTTTAAACACAGTAAAAAGCAACTTTAATGAGCATGTTTTAATATTAAAGGAAAAATGTGTTTTCAGTTAAACTACCTGAAAATCCTCAATGAATCCATTCAAGTTGGTGGCATTACTTACCATACGTTAAGGGTGAAGAACCTACCCTTGAAATGCCTTTCTAACTTAGTACTTTAAAAATAAGTAAATAACTACATTGTCCCATGCCTCTCTAATTTTTTCAATACATCCTTCAATGTTTGAAGATGGCTGATTATGAAAATTATACTTTCCCTTAAAATTGAAATTATACAGTGAGTGAAATACACTTGATGCATCCTCTGAGCAATTTTTGGTGTTGATTAATTTTTCCCCATAATTTTTAATATTTGCTTTGGGTGTACAACTTCAACAAAATGTATTGAAGAAAGCATGAAAGGAGAGCAACTGAGGCAGAGATTATAAACAAAGCTGTTTTTTTAGGAGGGTTGCCAAGGCCTGAGGAGGAGTCTGTGTTCTTAATTTTGTTTATATTTATAAGTAAACACAAGTTGACACTTGAGAATTTTTCTGTACAAGTTGACAGCTAAGACAATATGTGAGCATCATTCATGATGGCCAAGCAAAACCAGCCATATGTTTTTGAGACCCAAATACAGAGAAGGGGAAAAGTACTAGTGCTATCAATTGAAAAGTACAGCTCATGAGAGGTCTTGATCTTGTGCTGAGAGCTCAGTAAACTTCGAGGGCCCATGAGAGAGGATAGGCAGAAGGTTGGAGCCATAACAAAAACTAAAGTTTTTCATGGTGTCGTCAGAAGGTCTTTCCTTTTTATATACACAAAAGTAAACAGTGGAGGGTTTTTGTGTTGGGTTCTTTTTTTTTTTTAATTGCAGAGCTGTTTGGGGATGATGAGGAAAAACACTCTGACAGGGCAATTCATCTTATCTGCCTGTATGTTTAACTTGCCCATGCCATCCTTCATTTCAGCTCTAAGTGTCAAGCAACCATTATGTAGAAGTAATGAAAAGGTCCTAGAAGGCATAACACTGCCTTTTGCTAGTCCTGTTTTTAGTTTCTGAGGTTTTATTGTTCTTAAAGTGCTTAAAATTACACTACCTTCCATAAATACCTGCAAGTTTTGGCTCTTCAAATAACTGTGATTTCCATGGCACGTACCATTTTTGGCAAGGTTGGAATTTGTTATGTGACTTTTTCCCAAACTGCCACAACAAAACTGAATTCCTTTAAATCACAGTCAAGTCAATCAGGGATCTGAGAGTGAGTGAAAATAAAGCAGCAGCCAAACAGCGCATTAGTTCTTGCTTTTGCTAGTCTGACCAGAAAGCTAGAACAGACAGCAGGGGACAGGCTAAAGACTCTAGGTCTGGTTGAAACAATGATCATCTTGTTTTGCTTTGCCATGGCCCCGTAACTGCACAGCAAATAAACAACAATGTGAGTACAGCCAATTCATATGCTGTCTAGTTTTGATTTATGAAAGCAATAACTGAGTGAACAAGGGGATTCAAACCTTTTGGTTGCTTTTTAATTTTAGTTCCTTTCTGTTCTATTTTAAGCTTAATTTGAAATAGTTTTGAGGGGTAAAAGCAGCAGGGGGGCCCTCTTACATCTTCATAAGAAGTGCAATACATAGTTTTTAGTTTTTGCCTTGTGTGAGGATGCATTTTTCCTTCTCCCTATTACTTGATTAAGACATTCTCCACAACATTATGTTAATACTATAATTTGAATCTTTACCTTTTAGGTATTCAGCTGAGGGACTGACTTTTCAGACTAAGAACCCATGGCTCCAATTAGAGCTTATAGGAGCTATCTGTTCTCAGTGCTTCAGTAAATCAGCCTTATGACAGATCTGTGAAGCTAATTGCAGCTCTAAAATTCAAAACTACTTTACCATTTTTCAAAGGAGTTTTGATAAACCCTCAATCCCTCAAGGAACTGCTTATGCTATTTTACTGTTAATGAAAAGACTTACCAAAAAAGAAAGTAAATATATTAATATTGTCCAGTCACTCTAATATCTGTGAACATAGCTGACGTGCATTGAAAGGGCACAGACTAGATTTGTCATTGCCCTCAATCTTGTGTGTTCATTTAAATTACTGAAGAATTTTAAATGCTATTGAAAGATAAAGCAGAGCATTCCTCATCCACCCTGAGCTGGTTTAAGCACACACACAAGATGCAGAGCAGCAGAAAACCTGACTTCATATGTGTATGTGCTGTGCTCCAAATAATATGAAATGATACTGACCTCAGCAAGAATCAGGCTGCCCAAGAACTGAGAGTGGCTGAGAAGGGAGGCATAGCTGCCCCTCAGAAAAGAGCTCTTGTCTGTAGTTGTACAATGCTTTATTAACTCCCTGAGTAGCCACAAATTCCAGCTTTATGTCAGATTGAGATATTGAAGATCAGTGTCTGCTTCCTGCAGAGATGCCTGCAATCAGCTGAGCAGCCTTTTCTCCAGCTGTGAGCACAGTCACCAGTGGGACTCAGTTCCCTCCCAGTCCAGCAGCTGTATCTCCATGGGGGCTGGATGACCCTGGCACTGAGGAACTACTCCTCAGTAAAAGGGGAGTCTCAGTTCCTGCTGGTTCAAGAGCCCCGATTTTTATAGAAGCAAAGAACAGCCAGCCAGCCTTGTTTTTCAGCTCTGAGAAGCCACATGTAAGACAGGTTTGCCTGCTTCCAAGCACTAGAGAAAGTGGCAGCAATTGTGGTAGGCTGGTAGCGTGCCCACCTTGTCAAAAAAAACAAGGTGCTTCCAAGACCCCATCTCTTCACAATAGTGCATCCTGTCATACTAGCTACAGGCCACCTGCAGACAAGCCCCTTGCAAATAATTACTGGATAATTTCTTAAGCAAATATTTTAATAGTTCTTTGAGCATAAAATTATTTTCCTCAAATCACAGTGCGGGATGGGTAAAGATATATGTGGGTTTTAGTTACAAGGGGAAACATGCCAGAAGGACTGTACAACAATAAGTGAACCTAAAATCAACAAGGTTAAATAAAGGTAGAATGTGCCAAATCATTGCGCACCAATCCCCTTTCCAGGGAGACAATTGATACAAACTTCGTTCTATATGGAAGGATGTAAATCAACATTTTATGGAGAGCACTTTGAGGACCCCTAGCTCTAATGTGAAATTGAATATAAAGTTCAAACTCACCATATATTTATTTTAAGAATAAATAAAAAATTAAAATATTAAAATACATACACATCCAGCAGTTTTTACTGATTACATGACATGTCAATATTATAATTGCAAACACTCAAAAATTATTAATTGGTTTTCCAAAACTTCTAAGACTGTTTTAAATCTTTTTTTCACTTTCAGGCGTTATCACTTTGTAATATTTGATCCCCAAGAGCATGGTTGTACTGGTTTTTCTTTTTGAATTTAGTGACAAAATATCTGGGTTTTTTTTTTTAATGTGCAGTGTAAGAGTCTTATGTAGATCTCAAGTGGGAGACCTACTTCCAAATATCACAAGACTTAGAATAAAGTAATGGAATTTGGCAATATTATTTTATGTTCAAGATATAGACATGCAAGTGTACTTACTGTGTACTCATTTATAACTGTGAACAGTATAATACAATCAATTTTGTGCATGATCACGGTAGCCAGATTTTCATGAGACCCCAGCTGAGGACCCATCAAGCCAGATGATTTTCTTGTAAGTCTCATTTAGGGCAGTCTTAGCACAGGCTCCTCCTTATTCTGTTAGAGCTCAGTTCCTTGCTCAGCACAGACCATTAATTTGCAGTCTAGCCCAGCACTGCCATTAAAGTCACTATCTATTAACTGTTATTACTTGTATCACCTCACCACAGTAACAGTTATTTTCTGTTCTCAGTCCCAAAATACCTTAGTGAGAGACTGAATGGAAATTGTTGTCACAATCAGCGAATTCATGAATATAAGGCTTAGGCAGATCAAAAAAAAAGATCTAAGGAATCACGGCACTCCAGTGATAAATAGTAACACCACTGGCAGCATCTGCAGCACTGGGTGAAAGCCTTAATTTCTGGGCAAGGACTCAGAAGAGTCAGACACTTCAAAACAAGATTGGTCAAGCACTAGAACAGGCTCTGCAGGGAAGTGGTCACAGCCCCAAGTCTGACAAAGTTCAAAAAGCTTTTGGACAACATTATCAGGCACATGGTGTGGTTTTTGGGGTCGTTCTGTGCAGGGCTGGGAGGTCGACCTGATGATCCTGATGGGTCCCTTCTAACTCAGGATACCCTATGAGTCTCTGAATCTATCTCCATTCATCTTAGACCCACCCTGTTTTGACAGGTAGCACACACCACCATAGGTGAGCTCTGGCTGTGCTCAGCATCTGGTTGCTCATTACAGGATGACAAAAGATAGTACTGAAACATACTGCATTGGTCTTGTGGGTGACATACACATCTGGGGAGGTGACCTGAGCTGTCCTGCTGACACTGGCAGTACAAGAACGCAGCTATACTATCCATGACACCCTTGTTGCCAGTGCCATAGCACATGTGGCCTTGCAACCACAGTGGTCTCATGGAGAGTGCAGCCACATCCTCATCTACACCGCAGTGCCTGCTAGGAGAGTGTGTGGGACCTTCAGGGCCCCTTGCCACTGTCTGTAAGATCAGTTCAAAACTATATGAAAAACAGAATCAAGAGCAGATGCTCTGTGTCTTGCTGTTGTCACCTTACTGTAAATCTTCCATACCTTCTTGGTGATTTCCCATGGGCAGCTCTTCACAGCACAGACTCCACTTTCTCCACAGTACAGCCAACAAACTCCATCTCTCTTCACAGCACAACCAACAACCTCTAACCCTCCTCAATCAGCTAACCCACTCTTTTGTAGCACTCTTCTTCTTACTGGACACAGCTGTGACCTATTAAGGGCAGGCCTGTTCCTAATCTGTGGTGATTAGTACAGCTGCAACTCCTCAGGTGTGAGATTACCTTCTGCGCTATCTTTATTTTCTTACATTCTCTCCCTCCACACCTTGCTGCTAAGGAGAGGAGGAGCAATAGTCTGTCCAATCCTTTTGGCTGAGCACTCACAAGGAGTACTCCAGGACCAATACAGTCTAAGCAAAGCAGTCACCACTTAACCATCAAAGCCATGTTGACTTCCTAATTTTCTACCACGTCCTCTTTTAGCACACATTAAACTACTATTATGTATCTTTCTCCTATCCGTCAGAAATATTGTCATATTGGAGAAAATTAAAATCTACATTACTAGGAAACAGGAGGCTGACTTCTCCCAGTACTCATTCTGCCTTACTTCCACATCAGTTTTAGTTCTCATATCTAAATGTGGTTATCATTTGACTATCTGGGTGCTAATCATTACAGAAGCTTCTGGTGCTTCCACAGACAAGCGTAGGGTAGTACTAATCTGGCAGAGCTCATTATCTGCAACATTGTGTTAATAAAATCTAAGACAGATCTGAAAGCTGAATATCCCTTTTTAATTTGCAGTTACAGCTACCACAGAACTAAAAGTGTCAAGTTACAAATTCCAGGGCTTTATTTTTTCAAAGTGGGAATCTGTGTTTGGAATAACCAAATCACATTGAAAGATCATATTGTAAACTTTAGAGGTAATTTTCAATACCATTTACAGGGAGCCTATGGTTCAGAGTTAAATACGACTTCAAAGTCATGTATTTAGTCAAGGCCTGTGTCTTACACCTCAGGTGCTCAGGTGCACCTTAGGATGCTCAGTTTCAGGTATTGAATAAAGCCGTTGCTCTGAATGTGTCTACTTTATTGCCTGATACCTCTAGAAAGAGGTGGAAGTCCTGTAACGCTTTTGGAAAAAAATAAATTAATAAAAATAATTGCATTTATTTGACTTAGCTTAAACTTTGGCAGATTAGAAATCTTCAAAGAAATGCAACAAGCTGCATTAACTACATAAAACTAATATTCACTAATTTAAAAGGATTGCTTTAATTGATGTTTAGGTTTAGGTTCCAGTTAGGGGGTCTTCATCTTTGCAGTATAAATATTCTCCTTGGAATATTTTATATGGTATAAGATTATTCATGTTATGGTTGGGCCTGGGCTATAACCATTTCTGCAGGGGTTACGTGATGGAAGAACTAGCTGCTCCTTTGTTTGGTGACGGATGAAGAAATGGAAAACTGTTTTCCAAAGAATAAATTCTGTCAAGAAGCTATGATATCCAAGTGACCCAGCACTGAATGAACAAACAGTAGCACTGATTTAAGTCCATCTGTGTATCTGTGTAGCAGAATGTGCAGAGGAAATCGAGGAAGACCAGAGAGCACCTAGGAGATGCCTGGGATATGACGCTGAAGAGCAGCTATCTTGGTATTTGGGGGCAAACTTGCATTTAGACAAGGTTTAGAAATTTGGTTACAGAAAATGCATTCTGCTGTTTGATTCTTGTGATACCCAAGGGCAAAGAGTCATTCTCAACACTATATATAAATACAAAGAAGGTTTGTTAAACAGAAAAAAAAAGAGGGATTAATCAACACCATCATTGGCTTCTGATCTTGATTGCTACAATGAGATCAAAATGGAATATTATTGTGAACAATAAATTACATTTTTTTTTGAAAAGAAGAAATGGAAATGTTTCAAGATGACCCCATTGTTCAGATGTCTTCGTTTTCTATAGAGAAATCAAATTTTTTTCTCCTTTTCTCTGGCAAAATGTGTGTATTGTGACACCACACAAACTCGCAATTGGGTGAATTCCTTCCCGGCATTTCTTTTCCTTTCTCCCTTTCCTTACAACTCAGAATATTCTGTGGTTCTGTGATTATCTGTGCTGCAAATCTTCAGAATACCTCTTTTATAGTTATGTATATCACCTATAACAAAAATGTAGAAAGAATTCCAGAAAGATTACAATTTTTTTTTCACATTCACAATGATCTGTTATTATTGCCAGTCTGATTGCCAGGACTTTCCTTGGAACTTATAGAGAAGGTGATCAGATAAGTTAAAGAAAGATACATTAACATGAGCCTGATACACGGATATTATAATAGCAATAACAATACACTTATAATGTTTTTTTCATTCAAATATCAGTTGGGGGAAAAGAGAGAACCTGGTTAGTTTACTTTTTCTATGAAGGCCAAATTTCTATGTCATACATTCAGGAGGTGTTTGCTAAATGAAAAAATAATGCAGGATTGCACCATATTCTGTGCTGGTTCTGCTCCAGCCCTGGATCTCTGTCAGGGTCATGAACCTTCTGCGCAGTGTAAATAATTGATTTTTCACTATGGCTGTTAAATGAAAAAAAAAAAAGAAAAAAAATCAGATCAAACCAATTCTTGTTTTCTTAACTCCCCCTTCCCCTAAAATTTCATTTAAAAGAAATGTTACAGACTACCTAAAGCAGAAGGGATCAAGTTCGCTTCAGAAAAGCAAAATAAATAGTCTAAAATTATAAAACTAAACAGAAATTAGACAGCAAAAAGCAGAGGCTGCTTCCTTGTGTTAATTTCAGGATACAAAAGATTCACGTTAAACCTCTCCATTGGCTCCTAAAGGGAAAAAACATCCATGTCCCACTGTTGGGACTGTTCTCTATTCCCTGGGCTAGCATGGGCTGTGCAGGAGCAGGACATTGTCAGTCCCCTTCCCTGATGCTGCTGCACTCAGTGCAAGCTCATGCGTGCCTGGGCTGGCACCCAGGCAGCCACGTGGAAGTGACAGGCTTCCATGTCTTAGTGCATTCTCCTGGTACTTGTTATTTGTATCAAACACCCTTCCCAGTGTTTTATAAGAAACAGAAAATTTCTAGGGGGAGGCATTATTGCTGCAGCATGTGGTGGTTCAGGAGATGCTCCAAGCCACAGCTAGGGAAGGAGATGACCCCAGCTCTCACCTCCTGCTTCTCTTCTCCTCTCATGGAAGTGGCTGAGCTTTGGCCAGCTGGAGCCACGCTGGGAGCTTGACTCAGACTCATAGGGGAAAATCAACTTTTGGCTGGATTTGCTGTTTTTAAAAAATATTACACAGCTCTATTAATATGCCAAAACCACACTTGTTCACCACACAGACTAGTTCTTGCTTCAGGCTCCCCTGTGAGAGGTCTGGCTGCTGTGGACTGAAAGCCATGAGGTTAAGGAGCCTCAGTGGGAGAGTACTGTAACAGCAAAACTTTGAAAGAGTCCAGCAGACAATTCTTACTGTAGCTATTGAACCCATACAGTTCAGCTAAACAACACTGATTTTTGAGGGGAAAAGAAGACAATTTTTCCCCATTTCTGTAGCCTCATTCGGTTTTGAAATGCACATAATAACTTTTGTTCTCTGAAAATTATTAAGGTACATTAATTTCTGGTATAACTAATAAAACCACAAATAGCTACATATTTACCCAAGTGATTGTTTCACTATGAATGGACATTGGCTCACCTCTAAGTTTCATCTAAAAATTGTATTTAACAATATATATCTTCAAATTTGCTTTGCCAATACTGAGAAAAATTTAAATAGGCCACTGAAACTTGACTAAATAGCATTGAATTTCATGAACTTGCATCCATTTGCATGCAGCCTGGATCTGATTCCTTAATAACTATAATGCATGGATGTTCAGAGCATGTGGATGCAATCTGCTATATTATAAAAAGCATTTATGTACAAAGAGGAGAAACAACCTGATCACAGTTCCAGGGAAAGTCAAGAATTAGTGACTCCTGATGCTGTACTCAGATAACTGAACCGTGTCTTGGTTCAACTTCTTAGCAGGATATCAAAGATTTTCTAAATTACTCTGTAGCTAAATGTGAAAAAAAAATACTGCCTTTTTTAATACTGGTTTTTTTTCCTGTTAAATATATTGTCTGTTATTATTTGATGTCTAAAATTAAAATAAAATTGAGAGGCAAAGTAGGGTTAAAATGCATTTTCTTGGTACGAAGACAAATTACTACACACACTTTTTGTAAACAGAGTAAGATGCACCCTGGTCTCTCTGTATTTGTTATGCATTAGCCTGGAGCCCTTAACTCTGCAGCCATTTTGCTGACAAAGCTGCCCTCAGCTAAGCAGAAGTTTTACCTCTCCTCATGTGTTCTTAACGTGTACACATCTGCATCCAATGTGAATGAGTCAATGTGCTTTGGGATTCAGGTTGTAAGTAGTAAATTAGATTGAAATAAGAAGCTACCCAGAGAAAGAATTCAAAGTGCATATATTCGCAATATGAAACAGCAGCTTTTCTTTTCAGTGCTGGGCTTATCTTCTATCTGCGGCTAGTTACATTAAGGCATGAACATTCATTCACATGAGATGTCTGATGCCATAAATCTCAAATTCTCTCCTTGCTTCCACTCTTGCCTCCATTGTGCTGGCTATGCTAATGAAAAGCAGGTTTTCGGTTTCATATGTACGTGCATGTGTGCAAAAGAAGGAGGGGTTTTGTCATATAGGCACTTGTTCTGCTCAGCACAGAGATAGAAGCCCACTGAAGTAGAAAACGTATAATATATGCAATAAATCTGGGAGAAAGCATGTAGGTGATTTTTCTGGCCTCAACTATTTTTATAAAAACATAGAAACCAATATATCATTGAAAATAAAGCAGTGCATTGTGTTGTATTACACAGTGTTTACAGAGAAAGGCAAGGTTTTTATGCGCGTGGCAAGTATTTCAGACAAATAAAAAGAGATTTGAAAAAGCAAAGACAAGCATTAGAAAGAGAGGGGGAGGGGAAGCTGGGGACTTCTCATTTGCACATGTAGTAATGCAAATTTGATCCATCTCTTTCTTATCTACTGGTAACAGACTTGGCTCGTGGAGCACAATAGCACCTACAGTTCTATGGCCAAAAACAATGAAGTTTAAAAAGAATTCATTTGATGATAGAAACACTGCTATAAAGCCACGTGTTCATTAGCAGATGCCTGCCACCTACCTCGGAGGCAGGGATGTGAAAAAGCCTGAAAGCAGGATGTAGCCCCCTGATTTAGGGACACAGACACACTTAGGGGCAATAAGACTCCTTGCTGTTAAATCTTTTGCTAATGCAGAGAAATGTGTGGACTGGCAGCAGCAATTGATTTCCTGCTTTTCCTATATTATCATATAGGTCCATAGTCTCCTTTAAAGCAAAGCTTATTCCTTTGGCTTGTGCCTGTTTGCCTCTGTAATAGCTGGGACCTAAATACTGTTGATATAGCTGCAGAGATGGACCTGATAGATTGGTTTTCACCAAGTGTCTCTAAAAAATCAAGCATAATATTAACAAACCAGATCAAATTCCTCTGAATTATCTGAAGTGATTTTGTCTCCGCATTGGGAGAGTTTGCCTTGTTTTAAGAAGGGTTTTAAGAATTAGACTTAGTGCGACCCAGTGCTGCTGAATTAGAAGCAATTGGACAAAGTCTCTCCGGTACAGATTCATCTGTCAAAACTTTTGTACTTCACAAAAAGCAGTGGAGCTTTTATAAAACTGAAAAAAAAGAAAAAAAAGTGTTTGCCTTTTGCCTTTTCTGTCTCATAAGCAAGTTTGCTGAGGAAAGAGAGGATTGGAAGTGAGTATAAAATCAGAGTTGGGGATAGTGATGACAGAGGAATATACACAGCTGTAGTTATTTACAAAAAAAGAAAGAACCTGCTTTTGCAGGGCTAGATCTTCAGCTGGGTAGCAGTACTGGGCAAGAAAAAAAAAAGGCTTCACGGAGTCTACAAACCACTCGCAAGTAATTTGCTATCCCTCTACCCTTCCATATGAGCTGAAATCAGATACAAACTAATTACGGCAAAGCAAAGAGGGCGCAGCCGCCGCAGCAGCGAGAGCTGCCAGGTGCAGCCGCCGCGCTGCCAGATGGGCACAGTGTGACTCCCCAGCTCCGAGAGGGGCCGGGAGCCGTACAGAGCACAGCGTGTGCCAGCGGGCATTCATTCCCAGGGCTGTGCATGGGCTGCGTGTCCCTGCCACTTCTGTGCGCCTCTGCCACCCGGCCCGGCCGCTCCGTGCTGAGGGAATTCGGCAGCGGATCAGATGCCATGAAACTCTCACATGCTTCCACATAATTATCTTCCCATGAGCCCTTTTCTGTACCCAGTCAAGGAAACCGCTCACCAGAAAACACAACCTGCAACTCTGCCTGTGGCCAGTCCGCTCCACCAGGAAAGTTTGACCGTGCCTTCGCTCTCCGCCCGCTGCCCCGGGGCTGCCCCGCGCCGCAGCCTCTCCCTGCTCCTGCATCCTCTCCGGATGCTCGCTGTGCAGGGCTTGCCAATACATTTTGCCCTCTTGCAGAACTGGGAATTCTTGCACTCACTCCGTACTCAATCATGATGAAAGATACTTTTGGCCTTACAGCTACAGAAAACCTGAGACAGGTGTCAGCTCCCAGCTCTGTAAATGACATCAAAATTCCCCTTAATATCAGCAGAATTTCTCACTGGGGATAAGATCAGAGGCAAAAGGGCCTGCAATGCAGTTAACTATTGGGCAACAGGAGATAATTTTCATTCTGTAATTCCAGTTTTGCCTTATAAAACTAGAACAAACATCATAGCCTTTAATTTCGTACCTACATCTTTTTTTTTCCTTTGACATTCAGGACTAAAATGTACATACTGCTAACTCCATCATTTAAAAGGAGCTACCCCTGTTTCCCCATTCAAACACTCATATATATCCCATACACTTGAGTTGGCCTGGGATATTTTGGTGCCATGCTCTGAATTTGTAGAACTGGACTGAAACCTTAGTGTAATGAAAAAGACTGCTGAAAACTTTGCTAAACAGATGATCACATTCCTGAGTTTGTTTTACTTAGTTAGCATTTTTGCCTGCTGTGAGGTGTTTTCCTTGGATGGTTACCTACAAATACAGCACTGACCTCAGTGTGCATGAAGCAGGCCAGCACAGGCAAACAGAGCCAATTGGACATGCTCTATAAATCATCACCCACATCCTTCCAGCAGCAAAAATAAAAAGGAAAGGAGGAGGGGGTAAAACAACTGGTGAGTGTTCCACATGAGGAAATGGAGGCTATTTGGTGTCACCAGCTGGAAATACTCAGAGTGCTAAGGAGAAAGGTACCAGCATGAGCTAGCTCTGTGCCGGATAAAGTACTAACATTATAAATAAATGCTATCATCTTACAGATGTCTTGTATGGGCAAAATAATAGGCCTAAAATGCTCTCTGCTATGAAAGGCACCTATTTCAAATGGCAAGTGCAGAAATGTAATACTGTGACTTGTGGAATCACACTTAAATCCAAAATAAAAGGTTGTCTCAGCATAATTCACTCTGATTCTTCAACCCTGAATGTGTATGAAGGGATTTCTACTGCTCTGCTGGGCCAAATTCTAGACAAGCACCTAAAAAAAAAAAACCCTGAGGAAAACAAAGATTTTTTTCAGGTGTTTGATTCTCTTGACAGTGCATTTGACAAGGGACTGAAATTTGACTGTACCTTGTACTTAGTGATTTTTCATTTAGCCAAGTTACAACATCAAACTTGTTCTGAGTCTAGTTCAGTCAAAACTTCTGCATTCTGTATAAATGAGTATTAATTAAGGACTGAGATACTAATCTGAATTCTTAGTCTTTTTCCTGACTCATCTGTCACTTTGAGTTCCTCAAAAGTATTCAGTGTGACCCTTTGTAGGAAAATCTCTATCCTAAGGGACCTATTTCAACAAGAGGGATCACAGCTGAAAATCCCAAGGGAAAGCACACATCTAATTACTTTTAGAGGTCTGGCCCAAGTCTCACTCTGCTCCTTAGCATGTCCTGCTGTATAGCTCTAGGAGTTCTTTGATCATTCTCTTTGCTAATATTCCTTTTGCTCTGAAGAGAGGGTCTTGCTGCTTTCTACTTGGTGATAGAGCACATATAATTAAGGGGTGCAACAGTGAAGTCCTTTTGGCTGTGAAATACAATGCACCAGTAACTGTTGTGCAGCCCCAAGGCCAGCTGCCATGTCATCACATCCATACAATTGAATTGCCTTGTGTGTTCCCCACCACACTCTGGATCTAAAACAGGGAGAGTGAATCCAAATTGCCATTGAAAGCAATCTTTGGCTTATGCTAACCTCTGAATTGTGCCCAGGCACTGGCTGGGACTGCTAGCTGGCCGTGGCCAAACCTATGTCAGGGATGATGCTGGAAGGGAAACTGTATGGACAGCTGTGTGCCAGGGCAAGGACCCGTGTCCCAGCTCATTTCAGTTCACTCAGGTCAGCATGGTCCTTCTGGATTTGGCTTTCACAAAGAGCCTCAATATGTGAAATTCAGCTTCCCCAACTTTAGGCTCTCTTAAGTTAACAGTATAATTATGCTAGGCTCTCCATGCAGTCAGTGGAAAGACACTTCTGAGGAGAATTCAGATCTCCTTATATTACACAGCACACCCACAAGAGAAGCCCAGATAAACAAAAAAATGTTTGATGTATTGATGGGAAGGGGCAGTAAAACATTGAAAGACAAAGAATCTACCACATAAATACAGTGTTTCTGCTCAAAAAGATGATGGATACTAATGATCTTGTTGGGTTTTGTAGGGCTGAAATGCTATCTGTGGGTAAATGTTTCTGACTGTCCTGGGCAGATCCCCACATCATAGCTGCCAGGTGGCTTTAAGCTGGAGGAAAGATTACAGACTCATTCTCTTTATAAATCACTGGGTACAGCATTCCAATGCATTCACCCCATCAGCTGGTACAAGCTGAGTATAAAACTATCCAAAGGATTTTGGTGCAGATCATTTTCAAACTCTTTCTAAATACACATATGAGTTGACTGGGGTGGACTTACAAACACTGAAAATAATCCTTGTCCATCAGCAGAGTGGCTAACGTCCAGATAGTCTCTCTTAGAGTCATTTGTGCCTGTGTCTGGTTTAACAATGACCATCTTTGGCTTCACAAATCCATGACTATTGTCAAATTGGAGTGGTTTACAGAGGGAGAACCCTACACTATGCCTGCATGCAAAGCTGCAAGTGTTCTCACCAGAAGCCTCTAAATTAATATTCTGCTAGGTTCACCTCAACAAGAAATATGCTAGGAAGGAAACTCCCTTGGCTAACAGTAATATAATAACTTATTTAGTGATAAAAATTATGTTTTAAAACAAAAGGTTTGAAAATTTTGATTTCCATCTTAAGGAAGTGAGATTGTTTTGCTTTTTTAGTTTTTTCTTCCAGGAGAAGTGACAACAGAGAATAAAAACTAAAAAAAAAAAAAAATCTGTGAGAAAAATACATATTTGCTGCTTTATTTTTCCTCCCTTACACAAATTTTAAGTATAATTTTCTGCATAGTACTAGTTTAGACATTTTCCCAGTAACATACTAAAAGTAGTTCCATTTATTATTTTGCTCTTGCAATTCCAAAACCAAAACCTTGCCTTGAAACCTGACATTTGCTATTTCAAAATCTAGCTTTTCTGCATGAATCTCTCAGATTCACTTTTGGTTTTCTTTTTCTTGAGTTCTCATCTGCAAATTCTTTGCATGCCATGCTTGCCTCTAATATTTTTACTGTGTATTCTGTTAATAATGGTAATGACTTTCAAACATAATTCACAAAATGAAGAAAGAAGTAGCTGGTTTCACTGACTTAGTTGATAATGAAAAGTTAAAACTTTTAAATTTATTGCCACTTTTACAACAAAAGCCTGGTCAACTGGAAATATAATTATATTTATGTTTGTATATATATGTTTGTATACATATTTTATCTGTATAGCTTACATATGCGTAGAATTGATGTATGGTTTCAAAATTGATTAGGCACTAAGCAAAAATGACAAATTACCTCAAATAAAGAGGGAACTAAGAAGTTAGACACAACTATTTTATGTAAAGCTTAATAAACATGTGGAATAAGTTAGCAGGAAAGGCAGCTGCAACAAACCACAGAAATTAGTTGAAAGACAGTTCTGTGGATCTTTTTTCCATCTTTTCTCATTTCTCTCTTCAATATGAGTCAGCAGTGCCCTGGCAGCCAGGAGGGCCATCCTTGTCCTGGGAGCATCAGGGACAGCATGGCCAGCTGGACACAGGAGGGGATTGTCCTGCTCTGCTCTGCACTGGGGCAGCCTCACCTCCTGTGCTGGGGACAGCTCTGGGTGCCACAGTACAAGAAGGACATTGAGCTGTTGGAGAGCATCTCAAAGATTGCAATGAAGATGGTGAAGTTATATAGGGAAAACCATGTGAGGAGCAGCAGAGTTCACTTGGTCTGTTCAGCCTGGAGGAGGCTGAGGGGAGACCTCACTGCAGTTGCAATTTCTGTGTGAGGGGAAGAGGAGGGGCAGGCACTGATCTCTTCTCTGTGGTCACCACTGACAGGACCCAAGGGAATGGCCTGAAGTTGTGTCAGGGGAGGTTTAGGTTGGATATTAGAAAAACGTTCTTCACCCAGAGGGTGGTCGGGCACTGGAACAGAGAAGCGGTCACAGCACCAAGCCTAGCAGAGCTCAAGATGCATTTGGACAATGCTTTCAGATACATGGTGTGACTCTTGGGGATGGTGCTGTGCAGCAACTGGAGCTAGACTTGATGATCCTTGTGGGTCCCTCCCAACTCAGCTTATTCTGTGATTCCATGATTCTGTGATTTTCATAGAGAAGTAAAAGACAATGAAGCACAGTGAAAAAGTTCTGATAGACTTTAAAAAAAGATAGACTGAAAAAGTGATGCCTTTGATGCTAGATAATCTTTTTCTGTTCCTTAAAATATGTTATATTCTTGATATGGGCCTCATTTTCAGACTGAACTACAGGCCAGTAAAACCAACTTTTACTAGGGACATAATCCAATGTCCTACTGGCAGACACAGTGACTTGTTCAGCTGAATCTCAGTTTTCAGGAAGGGAGCCCAGTAAGCAGCCTGACTCACACTCATCCTTTCCATCCCTGCAGTGGGCTCCTTGCAGATCACAACCTGCATCCAAAACACTGAGCTGTGTCAGATGGCAAAGTGCCTTGAAATGCTCATGGTGTGGGTGCTGCGCCAATTCCCTGAACTCCCACATTCTGCTGCTCATTTATATCTCTTTTCTGAGCTGGGATTTATCACCTTGTTCACAGATCCTCCCTGAGTTCTCCCTGCTTGTAGCACCTCCCTCCTCAACAGAGTTGATGTGGAGGACTTTGCCATTTTGGTGCATCATTCCATAAACTTTTTTTATTGCATTCAGCACCATGTTGAGCTGAAGGTTTCTGAAATGCATGCACAGAGTATCTTCTTGCTCACAGGACTCTTCACACTTCTTATCCTGCTTAATAATCCTGGGGCAAATCTTCAAACCATGAGGCCAGGGCAGGTTTGCATTGCACAGAGGCACAGGCTCTCTTGGCTGAGTTATCAGCTATTGTTTAATACAATGTTTATGTTTACCTATCTGGGCATTCATTTAGGGATATTTAAATGAAACTTTATCACTAACTTCTGCTGCTATTTTACTGGCTAATATGCTCTGCACATTACAGCTGTCAACCGTGGGATCAGCAATTTCCACAGCAAGGAATGAGTCCCATGCACATTGGATTCCCAGCTATGAGCAATGTAACTATGTTTGGCTAAATCACATAAAAGACTTGCAGTCTGAGTCACATTTTTAAAATAGCTGAAAGATTTTATTCTTACCACAGGAGAATTTTCACTTCTGGCCAGTTATGAATAAAGATACTAAAATACACATTGGTGTAATCCTCATCACATATAAGATCTTGTCCATCACATGGCTGCCTCACTCTAGTCAATCTTCATTCTCAGGAAATCTTAAAATAGACAACACTGAAAATCTTTTAAAAATATCAAAGTGATCACTGATATCTTCCAAGAGATTGGTTTGGAAACACAATAAAACAAAAATTAAAGAGGCCAGATTTTCAACTGTGGTGAGCTAAAGTATCTAACATATGCAGCAACTGCAAAGAATATCTTAGAGACACACTGAAGACCTTAGTGTAAAGTAGTTTCCATCCTAAATAATTTTTTTAATTCTCATTTAGAGAGACTTATTCAGTCACAAAGTAATAAAAGAAGTGTCCTGTTAGTCTATGATGTGTGATCCAAAGATTTACCACTATAAAGTTTATAACCATGAAAAACAATGACAGCAATGATTTTCTTCCACTGTGAAACTCTGACTAACTTTAGGTGGAAGAATATTCTGAATTAAACATCTCCTAATTTCAGAAACTGAGTGGTGGCGCCTCAGCCCTGGTAGCAGCAAATAAAAGGATTTTAACCTCACATCCAAACATTTATGTCCTAGTGTCACTTAACCAATAGTCCTGAGGAAAGTAAAAATGAAAACTGCTATAGTAGCATCAAGAAACTGTAAACATAATTTGAAGAATTAAATTAGCTGAATACAAAGCATAGAAAAATATAATCCTGAACTCCAATTCTTTATAACATTTACTAGTCTATCCTTCCTTTCCCTGATGCCTGTCACTCTTTTTGCCTTAAGGCATTTAATAGAATAAAACAAACAAATAAATAAAACTTATTAATATGAACAATAGTTGCTAAAATGAACTTGAAGCTTGGTACATCTTTTCCAGATCTAAAGAGGTCACAAAATTTCTCTCGTTTTCTGACCAGTATAAAAATGATAATTACTTCTCCCTACAAACCCTGCTTCAGGTGGACTTCTTTAATTTAGGGTTCAATATTATTCCTTGAGAAGCGAATAGAAAATTGTCATTACCTTCATTATAGCAGGACCTGGCCATTACCTTGAAAAGACAGTTGCATCTACTGAACAAGACTATTGATTACTTAGCAGCTTCATTTCTGATTTGGGAATTAGAAGGTTGATAAAAAAATATAGTTATTCAAAATTATCCTGTTATATAGAAAATATAGTTATATAAAGAATATAGTTATTCAAAATTTTAAGACTAATGGTGACTCTAAGATCAAATGTTCAGCCCTAGAAAATAACTAGATAATCACAGAGAAGTAAAATGAACTAGAATATTATTTACATTTTAATGCAATTGCTCAGTAGAATTTTGGTGGATGAAATCTTCCCATAAAAGGAGAACGGGGAAGGTTTCCCTCCCTTCCTCCAGAACAGAAGACAGTCCCTGCTTTTTCATGTGACACCAGTGTGTTCTTGTACAGGGTCTAAAGACAAAGAAACAGTAAAAACCACCCTACTCCAAATAAACCCCTAAAATCAAGGCCAGGCTACTTGTAGTCTGCCAGAGAATCCAATAGGTCAGCAAAGTGCTTCTTGAAGCTCTATTTGTCTTCTGGGCCATGTAAGTATGAGCTCTGAGATGGGATGAGTAGGAGTTACAATACACTAGCTGCCATATTTATGACATTTTTTCATCCCATGTGGTGAATGCTGCAGGATGGAGGTGCCCAAATTGCTCTGCCAAACCAGTCTCATACCAATTACTCCTCACACCCACACCGGGAAACATTTTCTGTTTGCTGTCTCAGCCTGGGAAGCTGTGAAATTACATCAGTGCTAAATCTATCAGAAGCACTGTTTTGCTTGTTTTAGATGATGCAGTCCTGTTTTTTCATTAAGTGACACCTGTTGGGGTTTTGGTCTGCTTTGCTATGTTATTTCCACAACTGCAGGTTGTTGGTGGTCTCTACGTCATATTTGTGTAC
This sequence comes from Setophaga petechia, assembly GCA_024362935.1. Classification (NCBI taxonomy): domain Eukaryota; kingdom Metazoa; phylum Chordata; class Aves; order Passeriformes; family Parulidae; genus Setophaga; species Setophaga petechia. The sequence continues at coordinate 20,450,585 of JANCRA010000002.1, forward strand.
TTGACTACTTGACCTTGGTAGAGCATTTTGCACGGGTCTTCAATGACTTTCATCCCTGTTTTCCCAGGCTTGTTCTCAAGTTTGTAGGGATCAGTTTGATATGTACAGAGCTATTTCTGTTACAGTCACCTTGACAAAGTGGTAACCAGCTGCCTGATCTACATCATCCCATTAATAATGCAGGTGCCAAAAAATCTACCAGACATGGGACAGATTTTGAGTGACATCCTCCTCATACATCCTTTCAGTTTAATAGCAATAAATTGATAACTACTGTCAAAGGACCATTTTTAAAGAAATCATGCACCCAAACCAGAGAAGTTTTAGTCAAAAGTCAGGGCAGGCTAGGGCACTATTCATAAAATCCTTAAACCAGTGTCTATGAAAAGCCAAATGAAGCTCACCATCAACATGCCAATTTATTTCTATTAACTGTTCAGACATAGATATCCACTCTGTACGTCTAAAGCTAGATAAGTGAAATTTCAGCTGTTTGCTCTTTTTAAGTTTTCTGTAACCTCATCTGTGTTGTATAAAATGGTCTCAAGCAGCCCCCTGTGATTTCATCAGGCCCAAAACAAACAGCTTATCTAGGTACTTTCTTACTTGTTTTTCTTTATTCTGGCTTGAATTCTTGCCCTTTGAGTGCAAATGAAGATCATGTTATTCAAATGAAGTGAAACAGCATTAAATATTTTTGCCTCTTTGCAACTGTCATTCTTGCCCCCTTAAATAGTGGGCCCATTGTGTCCTTCCCACATTTTGCTTGCTGCTAATATGCTTATGAAATGTTTTATTGTTACCCATTTTATTGCTTGTTAGTTTAACTCTATCCATGTCTGCCTTTTTTGATTTTCTGATCTTTTCTAATATTTCAAGGACTAACAATTGCTGCAGTAGTTGGTTGTTGCAAAAAGGCTCTAGAGGCTGACCCAGTACACATCAGAAGCTAGACTTGAAAAGCTCTGTAGGATAAAAAGGTGTCAGTTAGCTGGTACACATTGGCAGGAAAAATAATTATTTAGATAAAAGAACATCATTTACTGTAGTTGCAAATTGATGGCATGTCCCAGTCCCAGGTGCTGAGAACCTCAGCTCCCATGGAGCACTATGGAGAACTACACAAAACAAACTGCTTCCACTGCTTGCAGTGAGATTGCCATTTGGCAGTGAAGACTTCCTTGCAAGAAATCAAGAGCAAAAAAAATATTTCAGCTGCTGATATGAGCATTTTCTTAAAGTCTGGAACAAGCTGAAGTTTAAGCCACGGCCCAGCATAAGTAACTGACAGCACTGGTACCTATCTCTGAGGGTTGTAAAGTCTTTAGGAAGGAATGTTGCTTTGGCAGGTAGAGACAAAAACTCTCTTGCAATGGGTTGCTGAGAATTATTAAGGCAGCTATCTAGATAATGATTCTCAATTTAGTAATGAACAAATAGTAATGACCTGATGCATTTTCTGCTCACAAGAAGACCTATAGAAGTTTTTGTATTTGTAAAAATCGTAATTGTAATCAACAAAGAGCAAAACATCTGTTGCTTCAGTTTGACATTTATCTACAACAATTGTCAAGGCTCACTCCTGAATGATTTAACTGTGCTCCTACTTAATAGCTGCAATTACACTAAATCTGTCATAAAACTGTAGAGCTTAACTAGGCTATGAGGGAACACATTATAACATTTAAAATATATTTTATAAGATATTTTATGATAAATTTTAATGGTGGGATTCTCATAATGTCTGCTGTTTGCAATCACACTAAGGTCAATATTGCGTTTAATTATACACCTGAAAATACAGATATACTGGAAGCAGAGAAAGGGACTTTGGTTCGTATGGGACCAAGTCATAAGGACACCAAGGACTAGAAGTCAAAATAATAAAGAGAAAGCAATAGACAAGCAATAGACAACACTCATCATCACCTTTTTGTTAATCGTAGGTTACAAGTGCCCTTCTTTTGGACAGTATTCAATGACATTTTCAAGTCACAGATCCTATCTTCCTCCATACAGATTCCCTTAAATATACAATTCACCTCTCTTTTTACAAATGTAGATCAGAAAACATACATTTGTTTCTATTCACATATTTCCATTAAGTGAAGAAGTTTTCTAAAAGAAATTCTCTTCATTTGAGAAGTCTCTGAATGAATCATTAGATGCCAGAAAATTATATTCCAGCTCTGGGACTCTTTGTCAATGCAGACCAGTTGCAATGACAATAAGGGTTGTTTTTCTTTATACAGGAAACTAGCCAAAACTAAATTATATGATACATTGATTTCAAACTGGATACATGTCAGAAAAACACCACAAAAAATCTTTCCATCACAAAATATAAGGCTAGACTTGAACTGGCATGGCTATAGAAGATATCTTGTCTTTTTCAGAAGAAACCCTGTTTTACGGGGTTCTTGGGCACAATCATATAAAAAGATCTTGAGCTTCTCAAACTAGCTGGTTCATTCTCTGCTAAATAAATGGTTCAGTCTGTGAGACAAATAAGCAGTTTCATTAATGTTTACCTCTCTTGAATGAAAATAAAGTAAAAATGAATCAAGTACAAGTTCAATATTTAATTCATTTTTCCTGCTTTTTTTGGTAGCTTTCCTTGTATTCAGTATGTGCTTACCATTCTCCTGAGCAGTGCTTTTAGTAGGAGCAGTTACCTTTTACTGGTATTTGTAACCTAATTTGGCTCTCTTACACTGAAAAATAGAACACAAAGGAAGATAATGCATCTGATCCTCTGCTACTTGGTGCTTACCACATGTATCCCAGATACATGTTGAGGAGGTGGGTGCACAGCAATTCACAGAGGCCTGACAAGAGACATGAGAACAAATCCCAGCCATGAAGTGTTTCAAGGAAATGTTTCAAGAATTGCAACTGAAGGAATTCAGAGATTGCTGGCAAGGCGAGTGCTGGAATGAGCATTCATGGTATTCCAGGTGTTATAATTTTGCATTGAAAATACACAGAGAAGAGCTGCACAGGTGAGGGACTGTAGCTGTAGTCCTAGTAATGGGGTGAGTTCAGAAGTGCTGTTCCTGAGAATCAGCCTGGCTGTGAAAAGGTCACATGTGAATGCAACTCTTGCAAGTAAAGCCCAGGGCATTTTTCCTCATGCATATCCCATACAAGACACTCAGGGTGTGGAGGATTTGTATCCATGTTCTGTGACCCTGCAGATTGTCACTGTCAGTCTCCACTTCTCTGAGAAAGCAAAGGCATGCAAAGCCTTTCCCTGACCTGGCCAGCACAGCCTGGCCACATCCACCCCTACAGCCCTCCAAACCAGGCTGCCCACACACAGACCTTCCTACAGCAACAGGCACAGGGTGTGCCAGAGACCCTTCTCTCAATCCAGCAGCACAGCCAGCTCCTTCCCCGGGCCAGCACAGACACTGCCACACTGTCCCGAGCAGCACCAGGGCCAGCACAGACACTGCCACACTGTCCAACACCAAGTTCTCACTGAAGCCAACAGGGAAGGGCGATTAACATCTTTTAGTACAAGAACCTCTCTCTCATCTACTATTTAAAAGATGTCAAAAGTGAATAAGTAAGATTTGAAGCCTTCTTTTTACTGTTTCCTATGAATAATCATTCAGGTAGAGCCAAATTAAATACTAAAAATGACTTTTGGTGACCACAGAATACATTAATCAGATCATGGCGAATTATGATGAAATGGCATCAGAGCTCATGCACCTGACTAGCTGATGCCTAATAGAGACATGGTGTCTCCAGCTTATAGAGAAACGGCCAAGGCTATATCACTAATAGCAACATAAAGGGAAGTGATTACAGGGCAAGATAATGTAGGGGGGGGGGACTAACAGAAAGAAGGAAATGTAATATCCTGTAAAAATCAAAACAAAGCAAAACACCTTTCCAAGGAAAAGAGAGCACAAAGGGAAAGAGAATAAACAAAAGGAAAAGAAGATACTATGGATTAAAAGAAAATTACCAGGAAGGAAAAAATGAATGAGGCTACAGCTTGGGGAAAGGAAAAATATCATAAAAGAGTCTCATTTAGACTCCTGGAATTGATTTTACTTGCACACTTAATAATTAAATATACAGTATTTCTCTTAAAAACTTTCATGAGTCAGTGTAGAATGAGAACAGAGTGGAAGATAGTAATTTCAAATAGTGGTTGTTGATGTCATTTGAGATAAGTCTTATTCCTCTGCAGAAAATTCAGCCACTGGGCTTTCGTATTTAAAATAAAAATACTTTCCAATAGATTTTTTTTATAATGAGTTATAAAATCTACAGGAAGAACAAAAGCCAATGCAAGGCTTATGCAAGACTGGGTGATATGCGTTGCTCTACAGCTGCTGTTGTGTTTTTAATTTTCTTCCATTGATTTGCTTTTCACTTGTTCATTTCCCCGTGATCTTTCAAAAATTTACTGATATCATCCATAGGTTAACCGAGAACAGAGTCACTGTTATCAGTAGGGAGAATAGATTGTCTGAAAACAAGCCTTTTACAAACAGAGGAAATATCATTACAAAATATATGACCCAAAAGGGCTTACAGCTGTCTTACAAAAGAGTTTTTTGGTGGCCTAAATTAACCATAGCTGAATCAATTTTGTGACAGAATTGAGAGATGATCTTTAAGTAATGAGGGCTGACAGGGGACCATGGATTGTAGCAAATAATTGAACTTCTGGACCATGGGAGACACACATTTGAAAAATTTATAGAGCAAAAGCCTCAAGAAGGGTGATAGAAGATTTCAGCTCCTGCTGCTGTTTTTGTGAACACTTGAACAGTGTCAAGGGCACGGTTCCCAGCACACTGGTACCTGCCATATGTTGGTGCCCACTCTATGTGTAAAGATATTCACCTCTGGCATGAAACATCTTGGGACAATGTGAAGTGTTACAATATCAGCTCTTGGGTACAGGATTTTCATGTTACCATCTGCATTCAAAATGCAGAACTGTTTCAGAGTTACAAAGAAGATGTTTCTGGTATTGACCAGAAACAACACTGGCTCCACAGTGCCAGGTGTGCCATTATATCATCACAGTCCAGCACAACTGGCACAAATGGCCCAAACCCTGGCAAAATGAGCAAACATCCACCAGCCCACCTGAGCCCAAGTCAATATCTCCCCATGGAGCTCAGCAGTTTGACCCAGCACACCCTCAGTCCAAACTCACCCTTCCTTTTCCTGCTTCCTTGCCATGACGTTCTTGCAACATCTGGATCTGTTCTTAGTTAGGGACAGGAAAAGAATGGAGTTGCTGTTATTAGCCTTACATATCAGTGCCACGGAAGAGCACAAAGAGTTTGCCTGTATTTTTACATACTCAGTTTGCGTTTTCACTGTTTTCTGTCTCTTCCAGTTCCTGCAGAACTCCCAGCTGCAAATAGGCCCACAATAAATGGAACTTTTGCATCAGCCACAGCACTTTGAAACTTGTAAAACTTCTCAGACTTTCCATTCCCATATAAGCTACAATAATTCTGGCTAAACTTTGTATTTAAAATAACTGTACTCTGTATATATATTTCCCTGCATTACGTAATAGTAAGAGAGATCTGGTATCTAACACAGGGCTGAGTGGTTGGGGTTTTTTCAGTGAGCTACAATAACTCCATATGCCAAAACATTAAAATAGCTCCAGGTTTTTTTTGTAAGTGGGAATAAGGCATATGCAACTTTCTCCATGTGAATTTTTAACCTGCTATCTCCCAAATTTCTTGTAAGCAATGTGAGTATGTAAAGTTACTCTTGTTCAAACAAAAATTAACCTTGAGATGAATATTTATCAAAACCAGATTTTTCACTGGCTACATAACACAACAACTTACTATCATGTTTTTAATAAAAAGATACCTTGAGAAATCTTTATAGTAGTAAAGGTTAGAAATGGGCATGTTGCTTTAGGTAACTGACCATACAATGAAGCTGACTGAAAGTTTATTTCCCTAAGCCCATAATGCCAACAAAGTAAAGGCTTGCAACATTACTTTTCACAATGGAAGAAAATTAGCATACTCCTAGGTGATATGCTTAGTTATTAATTTTAACCTTATGGGAAAACAAAACACATGGAAAATGCTGCAACTCTTAGCCAACAGTTCTTAGTTTATTTGAGGATGGGTTCCTGCTTACAGTTACAATTACCACAGTTGTTCTGGCAATCAAACATGATGGAAACACTGCTGCTAATTTACTAAGCATCATACTCACCTACACTATTCTAGACTTCAAATCTCTTATCTGACTGTCTGTGGTCCTGCTTACTGACTTCATAACTAATTTTCCATTTAGGATTTTGTCCTGTTCCTTCCCCAGCCAGATTTTTCTCACCAAGTATGTGAAGCCAGCTGGAAAGAATAAAGGTGACCAAACAGGTTATTAAGAAGACACTTATGGGGCTGAGACGTGGAAGAAGGGCCAAAATACAGATTTGTGGCCCCTAAGAGAGGGAGATGATGGACAAAAAAGAAGCAGCAACCTGCTGAGAAAAGTGCAGACAAACATTCTCAGAGGAGAGGAAGTCTAATTTTTGAAAGGCTTTTTAGCAGTGGGCTTTTCTGCCCCAGATGACCCTCCTTGTTAGTGTCTGCACAGTTTCCTCCTTCAGCATACATGCTTACTCCAAGCTGCCCACATCTCATCCCCCAAGCGGCCACTTTCACCTCATTTTCAGCAAAATGTCAGAAAGGGTAAGGGTGAAAGGGATCACAGTGGGTACCCGGGATTCCTGGTCAAGCAGGATTATCCTTGCACAGGAATAGGTGCAGACAGTTCGTGAATGTGTCAGGGAGGGAGACTCCACTGCTTCTCTGGGCAATCTGTTCCAGTGCATGGATACCTGCACAGCAAAGTGTCAGTCAGTTCAAAATTGCAAATGAAGAAAGAATTCCCAGTCCAAAGCTGAGTCACCATGCTGAGATACAGCCAGACTGCTTCCATCTTGGCTTCTGGGTTTAATTTCCCATTGGCCCTGTGCCGTTGCAGCTCTGAGTCAGTTAACAGGAAAACATGGAGAGAAGAGATGCATTCAAACAGAAGCCCTGCTGAATTTGGACAAGTTGTAGTTTTATTATGCTCTCTTCCTACGTATCCACTCCTCTTGCCTTTTACTTGTCTTTTGGTTAGCTCTTTGCTGTGTCACCTCTGTGTCCACTTTGGCTCCCCTCCGCTGACATGAAATGCTCTGCTGCCAGAGCTGAAAATGCTGAGCCAGCCTCAGGGGTCTCGTGAAGAATGCTGCTCCATTGCTCCATACAATTTAGCTCAGTGTTATTGCTTGTAAAATAATCCTCTTTTAAATACAACCACCTTACAACCACTTTACAGCCTCCTGTGGCAATGAATTCCACATGCTTCTTAGAGACCACATACTTCATTTTATTTACCACTCATCGTATTCTTTGTATAGTTATTACAAGCCAAACAGGGAGAGATACACACCTTTATTTTACCATTTCACTGTACATTTCACATTGTTAACCCTTTCAGTCAGCCACCTTTTATCAAAGATGAGCAAGATTGCTATTCCTATTAAAAAATTAAACATCAATTCTACAATTATGTAAAAAAACTTAAAACATTCTCCACAACCTCCTTCAGATAACATATTGTATATTTTGTACATGCAGATATCATAATTTCATTCACTGATTAGATCAAGATTTTTCATTTCCTTTTGCTGAAAGATTTTAATTACTTCTTTTAAATAATCCAAAATTTTCTTTGGAGAAATATACATTTGAACTAAGAGTGCGTGAAACTTGTACATGGGTCACATATCTCTAATAAATGTGCCATAGTCCTTTCTCCATCATATTTCAGTTGTCTAATGTGAATATTAAAGCATTATAATTCATTTTCTGGGAAATTTGTTCCACTAAATACTTCAGAACAATTCTCCTACCAGAAAATCCACCTTGACCTACCTTGCAAGCCCCCTGTTGAGTCAATTTAAATAAATTAATATAACAGCTTGAGTTTTCATGAAAAAGAGAATTGAAATAACTTCTAATTTGACTGCATGTTTACATCTATTTATTTGTTTGTTTGCTTGTTTATTATACTTACTCTCATTACATCCACACTCCTCTTCATCTCCCTTACTTTGGCACATCTCATTTGGAATAGAAAAAAGAGTGCATAGGAGACCCACAAAATATGAAACCTGTCCAAATGGAAAGTTCTGACATTTTGGTTCTTGCCATTAAGCACTTGGAGCTGTAACCCTCTGGTGAGCATGTGCCAGCAGCCTCTGGCTTGGCCTGTGGGCAGACACCAGATCATGCAGCCATGGTCTCCAGAAAAGGTGTCCTGAGTATTGGAAGCAGGAGACACTTTTAGGCAGAATCCTGTGGCAACAAGGATGTACGTGTACTGCCCAGTAAGGTATGAAAAGGCAGACTGGGATTTCTCTCTTTAAATATACCTGGGTGCTGCTCTGAAAATCTCAGGCTCTTGACCACTGGCATTATAATCTTCTGCTCCTTCCACGGATGAATTTTCACGTTTCTTCCACTTGAATTCTTAATACTGTTTGCTGTTGATCTTCTTGTTAAGACTGATTATATTAGACTTCATTTAAAAAAAAAAAATAGAAAGAAAATCAAACATCACTGTGTCATACTGTGCAATTTCAATTATAGCAACAACAACAAAAGGCAACAGACATCTCACAGTCATTCAAAAAACTTTATTTTTCCTATTAAGAAGACATTAAAAATCTTAATTCCCCACATTCTCAGTTTGGCTTCCAATAAAAGGTACAGTTGATTGAAATGCTAATGACAGAAAAAGGAGATGAACAAGGAAACGATTTTATGAATCTACAAAGATGGCTTTGCAAAGAGACAGAAAAAGCTAATTATTAGAATGTCTGTCATCAGACATTATCATGTCTGTCATCTGGTACTACCAGAAATGCTGTGTGGTGACCTCCTGGTGTATGCTAGAAATTGTTCACTTGCCTCTACAGGAACTCATCTAAATTTCATAAAGATGAGTAAATGGTGAAGGGAATTTTTATTTTCAATTTACACTTTTTGTCTTGAATTAAAAAAAAAAAAAAAAGGTGTAAAGCTAAAAATTTATTTATTTATTTATTTATAATCATCACTGTTTTTAGGCTATGGAGACTCTGTTATGGCTAAATGTAAACAGCATGACCTTCTTATAATTTGAATTTTATATCTGCCTTTTTTGTAGAAACAGGAATTCAGCAGGGTTTTTCTTCATGGTTATATTTACAGCAGTGGGGACCTGATAATGTTACAGCTAATTGTCCTAATGACAACCTAACCCAGCATTAAACCCTGTCATTTCCTCTTAGCTCAACCCCTCCTTCTCCGGATACCAGTACATGTGTAAAACAATGTTCATCTATACTGGCAACGCAGTCATACAAAGAGCCATCCTTCTCTGAGATTTTAGTGGGAAATCCAGGAACAGAGGCCTTGACTCTGTGTGGAAGGATAGTGTTCTAGAGACTAGCACTATAATTTCAGAGGCAAATTATTTCCTGTATTACAGCAAAAAATTAAAAAGCTTAATCTTTTAAAGATATGTTTCTGTATGGCTCATGAGGTTTTCATTTAGACAGCAAATATCCATAAGATGAAGGAAATCTTCATTCAAAGATAAATCAGTCAAGAAACTCTCGGCTTCAAAAATGTCGAATCAAAATGCTACCATGCTTGCATACAAACATTTGAAAATGCAATTTGTGCATTCCAGTTTGCATGAAGTAACTTGATTAATCTATTACAGACCCACAGAATCATCAAGATCGGAAGTGACATTCCAGATTATCCAATCCAACCATCAAAAAACATCTAAAGCATATACCCAAGTCCCACGTCCAGACACCTCTTAAACACTTCCAGAGATGATTAATTCAACACATTGCTGGGCAACTTATTCCCATTCCTAACCCCTTTTTCAGTTTTTTTCAATATCTAATCTAAACCTCCCTGGTGGAACTAAGGGTAATTTCTCTCCTGCTTTCAGTTCACACATGACAGAAAAGGCCAACCCTTACCTCACTACAACCTTCTTTCAGGCAATTGAAGAGAGCGATGAGGTCCATCCTGAACCTCCTTTTCTTCAGACTAAACAAACTCACTTCCTTTACAGGACTTGAGCTCCAGATCCTTCAACAGCTTAATTTCCCCCACTTTGGAGGCTGTCTTCAATGTCATTTTTGAACTGAACACAAGACTCCAGGTGTGGCCCCACCGGTGCCAAGTACAGGGGACAATCCCTGCCCTGGTCCTGCAGGTCACACTGTTGCTGGTACAGGGCAGGTGCCACTGGCCCTCTTGGCCACCTGGGCACACACTGGCTCAGGTTCAGAAGGCTGTCGACCAGCACCCCAAAGTGAATTTCTGCTGAGCCATTTTCCAGCTGCTCTGTCCCAGCCTATAGCACTGCCTGGGCTTGTTGTGATCCAAGTGCAGGACTTGGCCTTGTTGAACCTCATACTTCTGCCCCATTGATCCAGCCTGTCCAGATTCCTGTGCAGAGCCTTCCTTCCCTCCAGCAGGTCAAGACTCTCATCCAGCTTGGTGTTATCAGCAAACTGATTGAGGGTGCCCTTGATTCCCCTCATCCAGAACTTTGATAAAGATATTAAAAAGGACTGGCCCCAATACTGAGCCTTGGGGATCCCCATTAGTGAGCAGCCACCAGCTGCTGTGGCACCATTCACCAGCACTCTCTGGGCCTGGCCAGCCAGCCAGCTGTAATCCAGCAAAGGGAGCTATAGGTGGCCATTGAACCTTAGTATGTATTGTATAGGTGGCCTTTGAGCCATAGTAAAATACATGTAATGTATAAGTGGCCTATGAGTCTCGGTAAAATACATGTATGGTATAAGTGGCCTTGCCCGGATCCTAGTTGGTCTAAATGGGCTGTAGCTGTGATGTCCTTAATTGGGCAGCAGCTGTGTCTAATGAAGATAACTGGGATAAAAGGGGGTGGGTTGGCTAGCCAGGGAGAGCTTTGGAGGAGCCCTGATGGAGAAGCAGGAATAACACTGCTGTGAAGAGCTGCTTTGAGAAAACCATCCAGAAGGTATGGGATTCTAGAAATATGGTAACAACAATATGATCACAACAGGGAGCACCTGTGCAAGCCATGGACTGCCAGCTTCCCCAGGAGAATGCTGTGAGAGATGGTGTCAAACACTTTATTGAAATCTAGACAGATAACAGCCGCAGCCTTTCCCTCACCAACAAAGTAGGTCTCTTTGTCATAGAAGGAGATCTCATTGTTCAAGCAGGACCTGTCTTTTGTAAACACATTGTTTACAATGTGTTGGCTCAGCCTGATCCCTGCATGTGCTGGGTGGTGGTGTTCAAAAGATCTGCCATGGCCTTCCTGGTATGAGATCAGGCTGACGGGCTGGTGGTTCCACAGGTCATCCTTCCAACCCTTCTTGTAGATAAGCATTATATTTGTTAATTTCCAGTCAAGTGGGATTTCTTTGGTTAAGCAGGACTACTGGAAAATGAGTAAAAGTGACTTGGTGAGCTCTTTTACCAGCTCCCTCATTTCTATTGGGTGCATCCCATCTGAAAAAAAATTATTAAATTTATTGAATTTAATGAAGAGCAAAGGCCACTTTGGCAGACTTGTGGAATCCTATAATAGTGGTTTAGGTAGCAGGGACTTGTGAACCTAATAATAGTAGAGACTTCAAGCTTTAGCTCTTCATTGGACATGGTCATACAGATTCCCTGTAAAGGTTTTATGCTGTTCAGAGCCACTTCTGCAACAGAGTTAATTCCCCACTGTTGACCCAGTGACAACACACAATGGTAGAAGACAGAGTGACACTTTTTTTCCAAACATAAACACAACTTCAGAAAAACTTTAAACAGCTTAGAGGTAATAAAACACGAAACTCTGAAAAATAAGAATATGCAAATGTGAGAAAAGAGTAAATGAAAGCTGATTTGCACAGAGTCCATGTTAAAAGATACTTATTCTAAATCTAGTTTGGGGGACTTACTGTGTTTGTTTGCTTGCATTATATATTTCACATCTGTTAATCGTATCCTCATGTCTGCAGAGGTGAAATTTCTCATAATTAGTGCAAAATATAACAGCTTTATATAAAACAGGCTTAAAATGAAAAGTGTTTTGACACTTCCACATAGTTGATAATCCTGATAACTTTATATGGACACAATCCGAGCCTGATAGTGGAACAAAAACCAACCAAAAAATAAAAAATCCAAAGAAAGAAGAAAACAACAACAACAAGCCACCCACAAAACTGTTGGACTTTTTATTGGTATTTAGATTATTTTCTATGGCTTTACATGAAAAGTGATTTTATAGCCTTCTTCCATCTGATTGTCCACATAATTTAAAGTATTGGCAAATGTTGAACATATGTAGGTCAAAGGTACTCTTTTCAATCATATTTCATTTTTATGTGCAATGTCTGTATATTAAAGTAGCAGAAAAGAAGCAGTTGAAGCCCATAGCAACAAGACAGCTCTTGGCCCTGCAGGAGAACCCTGTGTCCCTAAACCTCACAGGAGGTTGCTGTACCCTGTATGAACTGTTTATACTTGTACTGTTACCTGTATCCAGTCCTGATTCTTGCAGGCCTTCAGTTTCCTATTTGCAAATGAGAAATATTGCAATTATTGCTGCACTTATAAACATAATTTGGATTTTAATTGATGTCAACTTTGAGAAAACACTGTAATGGGTATGTAAGTATTAATGAAGATTGTCCTGTAAATTAGGTGTATACAATACCTTATAGGAATCATTCGTCATTTTCCAAGATCAGGGCATCAGATTGATGCCCATTTCTTTCCCTCCTTTTACCATGCACATATAAATTGCCAGCCTTCTTTTTTCCTTTGGGTTTTTAAGATCCATCCAGGAGCAGTGCTCATGCATCTGGCTAAAAGTGGAAAATTATTTCTTCTAGGAGAAGCCTATCCTAATGTGGGGAGGACATACCTTGTCACCATATGGGCAGGAGAAAGAATTACAATCCCCTCTGTACAGCAGAGATACTAAAATATTATACTGAAATACTGATACTGTGACTTACAAGAGTCCTGCCCCAAGGGGCACTGATGCAGAACTCACTCAAAATTACTAAGGTACTATATGTCTTACTCCACAACTCCAGGCACTTTGCTTCAGCCAATATTGTCTCCTAGGGAGACAGAATTTGAAATGGTCTTCTAACAATGTGGAGTTAGGGACAATCAACAATTTATATACACCACTTTTCTCTTTCCCTTAGAAGTAGTCTTTCAAAAGAAAATTGTCCACTAAAGTTCCCACAATTCCTTTCTGCAGCATTCCCTTTCAAAATATGTATTTTTAAAAATGGGTTTACCATAAAGAATGTTCAGGACAACTACCAAATTTTGCAGAAGAATTACCTAAAACTTCTAATTTAAAAAAAAATCACAAAGCAAAATACATACACTCCCCTTTCACCCAACATTAAAAACCAGTACAAAAACCTTGTACTTAAAAATGTCCACCCTTTAAGACACACAATGATTTTCACCTGGTAGATAAATGTACTTGGCCTTTTTGCTATAAGGCTGTTTCTGCTTTCCATTAACCAAAATAGCTCTAATTATATTTTCTTGCTTTTCACAGTAACCAAACTCTATGAATAGGTGTATGAAAATAGACAGCTATAACAGACAAATGTAAAGTCACACTCAAAACCTCATTCACTTCACTAATTGCAGATGATTATCATAAAAATGTGTTAGTGCTTACTATGACCTGCAAAGGGGAAAACAGTGAATCAATCAAGATTGCAATTATGTTCTGAATACCATTAATAACCAGACTAAGAGGCATTCAGCAGATAATTAAGTTAAAACATACAAGTTTGTTGTGTTGTTTTCAACAGACCCCACAGCAGTTTTCCATCTTGTAGTTCATCACCCTTGTGTGAGCTTTCCCCAAGCATTTTTCCAGTAATGCAATGCCACTCCAGAGAATTATGAGGCCAGTAAAGAGAACAGATTTTCCAGAAACCTCCCCAGAGCAAAGAAGTTGGTAGTGGTTTGTTTGTTTGATCATCTTCTCTCCAAATAAGCCAGACAAAAAGTAACAACCTGTGAAGAAACACTTGCCCTCTGCAACAGACAACAGGCAGTTGTGCAAAATGGCCAGCAATGAGCTAGAAGATGCCCAGAAGCATCACCCTCTTAATAATCCTTGTGAGGGCTCTAAAGCTAAATTTAAACCTGTCCTCATCAGTGATGCTCTGAACTGAGTGGTGTTTTGCCACAGTCAGCAAAATTGTGCTTGCATCAAAGTAATGGGTTCCTCTGCAGCAGAGCACTGAATAACTGACCTCCGTGGAGCTGTACTTCCCTGATGAACTTGCTCCTTTTCACAACATTGATTTTGAGTTAGAAGAGATTTAAATTATCATAAACATTTCCCCTTTTGTATTTTCCTTAGGTTACTATTGGGAAACTGTATTCAACACTGTTCTTGTTAAGGATATGTTCAGGATAGATTTTCCCACCTGGCATCTCAGTTTTATTTTCTTTAACTATCTCAGCTGTTCACAAGCTTCCTTTGCTTAAAAAAGTTATGAAAAGAAAAAACCACAAAGGCACAACAAAACAAAGCATTGCAAATTGGCCCATCTACCTTTCTGAAAGGTATATTCAGAATACTGAGAAGTTATTTTCAATTGCTTTTTTATTTCATTCTTCACTTAATTCACTGCTGCAAGAAAGCCAGAAAATGTATAATAGATGTTCAATTTTCTGTTCTTCTAAGAGAACACAAAAAATGGGAAAACACCCAAAACCAGTTTGAGCCTCTCTCAAAAAATGGCAGGCAAAAATTTGTTTGGACCTAAATAGTAGAGATATTTATCAACCTCACTTCTTTATATTTACTTCTGTGATTACTAATTTTTTGAGGAGAAGATTGGCAGACTAGGAATTATTGTTCTTACAATGAATTGTTATTCTGGATTAAAGCATACTCTGAAGGACAATCAAGAACATGACAATTTTCATGAGTTAAACCCTTCTATATTTAACCCTTTAGTAAAAATTTGCTGTAGCTGTCATAGTGTAAGACCAGTGGTCTTAAAAGGGCTGTACATAGGTGTGATATTTTGCATTAGACCAGACAAAACACTAAAACTGGCTTTCTGGTACAGAACCTCAGAAAAGTCAAGCTTATGTGGCCATTTATTTAAATCCTGAGAGTCAATATAGTTTACACAGCTACACTAGATGCAGAATCTGTATTGTCTGTTCTGCAGCATATTTTTGAGACTTCTTTCCAATAGCAGCACTGGCCAGAATAGCTCTTGTGGAATACTTTGTGCTATAATTTCTATTTTAGGAATAGTTTTTTGCAGTTCCATCTATGAACAATCAATTTTGTATTACAGAGTAGTTTTTTTCTGGTTTGTTTTTTTCTTTTTTTTTTTTAATCACTTGGTGAATATTGTAAATAACACAATTATTTCAGAATAAAATAATCTGTACTAAAATGCACTGCCAATTAAAGGAGTTATTCCAATTTAACTACTGTTACCCCATTTATTCCACTAGAGCTGTGCCTGTCCACTTCCTTGCAAAGACAAACTCAGAGACAGTGGGAACAGGTTCCAAATACTGTACACAAATGTGTTAAATATATTTCATAGCATTAATAAAAATTGCAGTTCTGTATTTACATTTTTACAACTTTTTTAAAGAAACATAAGACTAGATATTTGTCCTTTTGTTTCTTCTGGGATAACAACTTGTTAAATGTTTCATGACATATCACAAAAATTGGTGTTGATGCCAATTTTTTCAGCTAGACTCTAGCTCATGTAATTATATTCTGCTTTGGTAAATAACTCCTGAAGTTTCAATTTTACCTTATTCATTTTTCTTCCCTATTTTAAGGTACTGAGCTTTGTTCCTGTGTACTGTTATATAGCTGAACTTACTTGTTTCAGATTCTTCTTGTGAGTGATGTGGTTTTAATAAATACAGCTTGTTTTGAAAGAGCAATATGGACATTAGTTATTAGACTTTCACTTTAAATTCATCAGAAGAAAGATGCAATCCTAGTATAATCTATTGCTATGCTGTTCTCCATAACAGCTTTTCTACTTAAGAAGAGCTTGAGAAAATGCTTTTCTGTCTAAAATATTTCCCAAAATGTCACAGAAATAAGATATAGAGAGAAAAGGTCTAATACACATTGCAATTTAACATTTTTTCTTGTAAAAACATTTTTAATGCAGAACTGCTGTAAGTCATGTTAATGACTGTAGATTGCATTGTGGTTGGCTCTTTTTTTTTTTTTTTGGGTAGTTTTGGACTAATATCTACAGGGAAAGAGAATCTTCTTTATGAGTACTAGGAATCTTCTGATGTAAAAGTTAGATTTTTTAAATTGTAAACTGAGATGTATTAACCTGAGATGCATTCACCTGAGAAAGAAAAAATGGATAGCCTTGAACATTTTCAAATCAGCTTTTTTCTGATGTGCTGGAGCACTGCTTTGCTAATACATAATTTCAATATTTTCCCCCAAATTTGTTTCATCATTCTTTTCATGATACACTTTTATATTGATCAATACAGTAGCTGCAAAAGAAATTTGGAATTGTGTTTCTGGGTTTAAAACTACATCTGAAAAAACTTGTAGTGGCACTATTCATCATCTCTGTTGGTTCCCTCAATTGAATTCCAGTTTTGATAAGTGGGTTCTCCTTGCACAACAGTGAGTTTTACCTTTAACCAAGACAAAGATTACATAGTTCCTCAGAGATCCTTTTCAGAGTAGAATTGGCACCAGAAAAGGGTGAAATGTGAACTCTGGTCATCAGCACTGGATCTCTTTAGGAAAGATGCCAGTCACCAAATCTTTCAAGATGGCATTTTGCTCAAACACAAAATCAATCAATGAAAATAAGCTCCAGCAAGTAAATAATGTCTTCTGTGGGTAACTGAGTCAAGGGAATTGCAATTGTAACTTGTGTTTTCTCATGTTTTTATCGCATATCTCTGCCACCTAAGGGCAAGTAAACAGTCTCCTCAGAGAGTGATCTGTTGCTAGAGAGCCTTGTGTTAGCAAGGTGGGACCAAGTGAATTAACTCTCTGATATTTTCCATTCCAACAACAGCAGGACAGAGATCCTGAAATCATTCCTGCTCTTTTAAGGTCCCACTGGTTACTCTGTGAACAAAGCAGTGATGAGGAGAAGAATTTAATTCAAGATTACGAATTTAATGTATTAACAGAATAGTTCTTCTGTTTGCTATTTAAAACATGAGTTTTAAATGGAGAACTGAGGGAAAACGAGACCTTTAAATTAGATCTCAAGGGAAACAAAAATGTAATCCCTGTACATTGTAAATAAAGCAGTCTATTCCAGCCATTATATTTGCTAAACCATGGAAATTATAGCAAACACTTCAAGTACAATCAACTTGGCCATCATAAATTATTCTTCAGAGCAATCACTCTGGGTCTGTGCACAGAAGTTTGGTGACTGATAAGATTTTTTCCTTAGATGTGATACTGGTGAGCTTCATGAACTTGAATGAACTTGGAAACAGAGTCCCTCAGGTTCCTTTGGGGCTAGAGGCAATTGCATCCCCCCTTATAGAAAGAATTTTGTATTGACTATGCAGTTATCAACTAGGATGTCTGCACTGTCATGATTCATTTCTAATTACAGGTCAAGATGAGAGAATTCAAGAGAATTTGAACAGTACTTCAGAGAAGAATGATATGAAAGGTTCTGATTTTACTCTTTAAATTTTCTCCAAGAAAAACGATGAGAAAATTACAAAAAATCCAAGCAGTTTGTTTAGTGTGCCTCGAATTACAATATCTATGCATATCTATATTACAATCTTTTTTGGGGTCCTCATTTTTTGTGGCTTCCTGTTCATCTTTTTTCCTCTCAGATTTTCATAATTTTTTGTCATTTCCTGGCTTCATCATGACTCTTTCTGACAAACCTTCTGTTGCTACAAGATGCACAAAGCATGCATATGCGAGGACTGAGCAGAAAAGGGGCAAATTTGTCAGAAATATGATAGTTGCCCTACTGAATGTATGTATATATGCTTTCACATCAAAAGCATGGTGCCAATCATTTAAATTCAGGTAATCAGTACAATTCTGAGAAAAAAATATAAACATTTGGCAAGGTAGTCCATGAACTTTTAAATTTTCTGTTTTAATATTGTTTTCCAAATCAAGAAAATGAAGGACAGGAACCTCTTCAAGGACACCAGATTAGGAAGCACTTACACAAGTTGCTGACAAAATCCACAAGGAGAAAAGATTAAACACTTAAATACACTAACTCCATTTCCAGCTTGAAACCTTTTCCTTTCTTTTGGCTGCTGATCTCCCTCAGCCAAAACTGTGCCAAACCTCTATATTGACACTGGCACTCCAGAGGTTTGGCTTCCCTTCCACAATGCCATAAGAGAACCAATGGCAACAATTCTGTGACTTCCCCAGTGAGAAAAGAGAGCTGCTGGCTCACCACATTGTGAATCAACAATGAACTTCTTTCTGTAGCTCTGTTAATTATTCTGAACAATTTTCTGGACTTCACTAATAAGAAAATATTATTTTCTTGACATGTCTGAATGGGATCATTTACTGATGTTGTCTCCCTATTTCTTTCTCTCTCCCTCTGTATGTATACATGTATGCATGTTTATAAAATTGCATGCTCTGAAGAGGGCTTCTTAAATACACAGTCAAAAGCTTGAAAGACACAAATGAAAAACAGTCAGAATTTTTTTGCTGCAAATTTGACTTTGATAGAAAGCTTGATAGCTACTTTCAAAAAACTCATTTTAAAAAAGAATTATTAAAGAAAAAAAGTATCTTCCTTTTAGGGAAGGCAGCACATACAGTTAAATATTTTCTTCAAGGTTCTCTTATGGTGCATTTAAATTATAACCCATTTTAATTTGTGTCTACTGAATTTCTGTCTTAAACTGTGCTTTTTTCCATGCAGACTACATCTCTCTAGAACTGGAGTTGTGCAGAAGAATAGGAGAAGGAAATTTGTGGAGGAAGAAATACTGAAATGGGATCTTTAAAATCAAATACTAAACATGACTGCATCTTGACAGACTTAGCATCTTTAAAATTCACGGACTTCCATGCTCCCAAGATAATCACACAGTAATTTGTTTTTGTTCCCACTGTAGAACAAGTGACATAACAAACCATAGTAGGAAATGCTAAAAATAGATACTGACCAAAAATGTAACTTGGTGTGCTTGTTTTTGTTTTCCTTGCTTGTCTTTCATACACATTATTTTCAATTGCTTATTTTTGCACTTTAAGCAAAATGACATCAAAATGTTTTCCTTTACATATATACACATATACAAACATACACACACGTCTATATTGTAAATAAATCAGTGTTAGTATTGCATTACCCTCATCACAGCCTCCCAGTAATATATATTCATTCTTTGGGAGAATGATGTTTGGACAAAATAAGAAGAATCTCTAGTACTCAACCTGAAGGGCTCAGTTGCTTATTAAAAAGAAAGGCAAGATTAAAACAAACATTACCCTGGCAATGGCCTCTTTGTATCTACAAATGCCAGTTGGTCTCTAAAGGATATTTCAGAATCTTAACAGATCTCAAATAAAACTGATGTGGAAGAGTAGGTGTGCAATGGCATTTAACAGAAAGAGCATCCTAAATATGCAGCTGCCTACAGAATCAGGGTGGGGATTGACTGTCAGTATACATGAGAAAAATGACAGACATACATGGCAAAGCTGTTATGCTTTTTGGCCATAAAATGAAAATGAGAGGGATATTGTACTACAGTAAGGAGAAATGTGGCACTTTCTGTGGAGGAAGAGTTTATCAGTCCATTGCAATCATATGTGATTTTGGAATTATACCAAATACAACTGAAAAGGGTGTAAAGGTCTAGAGTGTTTGTTCTCATCATAGATCCAACTTATGCCAGGAACAGAGCCATGATTTTGGAACAGCTGATAGGACACCACCATCCATAATGAATTGCTGTTTTCATACCATATAGAGAAACACATTCTAAACTATTTGCCCAAAGAAACGACTTCAGGCTTGAACCCAGCCCAGCTCTGAGGTGTTGGCCACTCCAGTGGGTCATGGCCTTTGCCCCTGCACCTCCCAGCTCTGCTGCCTCTCAGTGTTGCCACAGCAACATCTGCGTGTCTGTCCCCACCACCACATACCCTGCCCCAGGAGCCACACTTGCACTGACCTCCCAGCAGTGGGGAAAAGCCCATTTCCAGACCAAGCCAACATACCTGGTAAGTGATGAAGGTGACTGACTGTTATGGCCAGTATGAGCACTGCAAAATTTCTGTTGGGTTTTAGGATTGCTAAAGTGGCTTCCTTCTGATTTATGCAGTGTGCATCGTTAACTGCCCTTCCCCTGACAGATGAGCACTTTTAAAACTAAACAAACACACAGTGTGTCCAAGCATGTCATCAAATGACCTTCTGCTACCATTATTGATGAGTTACACCTGTTTGCCAACAAATACCCTCCTTATCACTGTCATGTGAGTAATCAGGTAAATGTTTGAGTAAATAAGGCTGCCCAGCATGAGGCCCTGGCAGCTCTCTTCAGCGGATGCAGAGGGAGCCCCTCTGGGGCTAGTAGGAGGTAAGGCTTCCCAGTGGCAGAGAAGTTTACTGCTGGTTGTTTTACCATGTTTCCAAAGAACCACTGTAAGGACTAAACTAAATTTAGAAGCTAGGCTTTACAGACCACAGTTTCCTCTAACTCAGGTTCTGGCATGGCACAAAGGAACAGACACACACACACACACACACACCCCCCCATGTTGGTATTCATGGGCACCCCATCCAAATAGTCCCTGATGAGCTGGGTCAGGCTGGGAGCAGCTCAAACAGCCAGGTGGGGTGGCCCCAAGCCCAGCTGTGAACAGCAGCATGCATAGTGTTATGTCAACAATAAATTAGCCTTCTGTCTGCCCAGGAGAAAGGCTCTCACATCTGATATTCACCCACCTGTGAGGGAACCTGAGACCTGGGGGCTTTCCAGCTGCTGAGGCATTCCCTGGAAATGCAGTGACCAAGGATTGCTGTATTTGTTAACAGGCTGTCTCAGGTAGTGTCAGAACTAGCCAAATAATGCTTGTGTTAAGATAGTTTATGTTTGTGATGAATGCACAGAATAAAAGAAGGATTTGAGAGCTAGCTGAGCAAAGCAAGCAGTCAGAATTTGGCAGCTCCAAGAAAACACACTCAGGAAGAGGATTGGCAAGAAAAAAGAAGTAATGGGACCCCTTCCCCACCCATCCCAAAGCATGTCTAGAACACACAAAGGAGCAATTTCTGTCATCACAGGCATTTTGTGCAGTCTTTTTTCAAGTATCCCAGAGGAAGTGTGGCGCTGCCCTGCCCCTACTTTAGCCCCTTTCTAAATATCACCACTTAGCTTAGCCTAAGCAGAGTCAAGGTTGCTCTTTTTTTTCTTTCTTTCTCTGAAAATTATTGCTTTGTTCACTACTGAAAATGATAGAGCCAAGTGTTTGTTTTGCTTACCTACTCAAAGAGTAGGTAAATTATTATCTGAAGTTCATGCCACAAATATATTTAGTTCTTATCTTTAGTAAACATTTAGTAACAGTGAAGCTCTCATTATCAACAAGAGCTACGTACCTAAATCCCTTCCCTTCCACCCTGATGTCTTTTACTCCAGAGCTGATAAAATGCTTTCAGTTACAGAGCTCTGCTCACACACAGACATGTGAAAAATGTGTGTGCCAATTGTGTGGCTGAGACGCTGTACGTTGCATTGCATTAAAGGGCTCTCGATAAAAATTGGTAGGAATGATTAGAATACCAGAATGAGAACAGCTTAGAGGATACTGTTCAGTACTGCAGCATCTTCTGGTGCTGCTATAAATAGAGGCTTACAGACAATTCCATATTATGAACACTAATTTCAGGAATTTATAACCTGGATGTTAAAAAAAACCCCACTCCAGATAACATTTAGAAAAATACTACATTAAGATATAAATTTTACTGAATAAGTGTTTAGATATATCTGAGAAATCTCTTTGTAAATCTATACTTTTCTTTCTATCATTATTTATCTATCTAAGACATGTCATACTGGCTTCAGGAACTCTTTCTAAAGACAGAGAGCATGCATTTGAATTGTTAGCTAATGTTTATAATGGGAAAATTCAGTTTTGGAGGTTTACTTTCTTTACATATTAAATCATGGTGTCATATTCAAAAAAATAAAAATTCTCACACCTGAAATTCTGGAATTCCTTGGTATGTGCCTTGTAGATCACCAGTGAAAATGAGCCTGTCCACAGTCTCTGTGTTAGCATTGGAAATGAGCTGTGCAGCCTGTAACTCTCCTTGAAAGAAAGGTTCAGGAGTGTAATTATTCTCTATACTTTGAGATCCAGTGCTAAAGAAAAGGTGTGAATATTAAAATCAAACCACTGTTTTTAAAAGGAGGATATATATTTGAGCCTCTGGGCTTGTGTATCTTTATGTGTTCTTCTAAATTAGTCAGAGCAGCTACCATCAGGCACATGGCTTGTTACCTCTGCTCTCACTGTGCAGAAAGGCCAGGTCTAGCAGCCCAGACAGTGCCAGGACAAACCCTCCTCCACAGCCTGTGGGCAGGAGTAACACCCCCTGTGGCAGGTGGGGCAGGAACTGGGCACTCAGCATCTGCTCCGATTTCAGAGCTGAAGAAGCTCTTAGTCATGCTGATGACTGCTGTGAGGTCTCATGGGAGCAGCACACATTTGTGGGGATCTCAGGAGATGGTAGCTACCATGCTTATGTGTTCTCTGCTCCTGCTTTGGCTCCTGTTTGTCTAACTGAGTGCTTGTCTCTGCTTGCAGAGGGACTAGCATGTCATCCTCTCTTTCTACTGTCCTCTCAGCCTAGCATCTGCACCCTGCTCCATAAATTAAATTTAAATCAAATACAGAAAAAAGCACATATTAAAAGCACATATTAAAAAAAAATCATGGAATGGCATTTGGATTTGCTAGATGCAACAAAGGATGCAAAGGATTATAGAATAAAGTGATACAAAAGGCAAATGGATCTCTGCACTCTTCATTTCCCAAGTACAACGAGAGTTTTCTCTTTTTATGACTTCACACTTTCCTCAAAAATCTGTAGAGAATTAGTAATCATCTGTAGTGGAGAAAACCTGACTGCCAGGAAGAGAATATCAGCAAATGTAGCCAGGTAAGAGAATAATTTCTAAAACCAACAGACATGCTACATCAAAACGGTGTTGTTCCAGACAAATGATATGATATTTCTTTTTTTTTTGAATTTTGTGAGCATTTTGGGTGACATATTTTCAGTATAACAATTATTCAGAGCTATTATTTAGTGTAATATATTTGGCTTCATGCAACCTTTTAATAAATAGTAAGCAAAACAGAGAAACATTGGCAGTAAAAAACAAGAAAATAGGATAGGCTTATTAATTCTCTTTAAACTGTCAAACAGCAACAAATCAGTGGGGAAAAATGATTGATTTGGAAAAGAAAAACAAAAATAAAAATAATGTTGAATCAATACAACCTCACTGATGAAATTCACTGGGAAAAAATGGGGTTTAGTTACTAGAAGTACCCTTCAGGTCCCATGTGAAGGAAATAACTGTGACCCATCAGGATGTGGAGGGTCAGGCACTCAGCAGGTAAGGTTGAGTGAGCCAGTGTCGGGTGCACAAGGTGAAAAGAGAGAGGCACACTTAGCTCTGCACTCTGGCTTAAAGAGTTGCTTGTAAAGGTGTTGATGTAAATGGACACTTGCTTTTCACACAGCCTCCATATCCTGCATCAGCGCTGGCAGTAGTAGAATAAATGATTTTGTGAGAGAGGAAGAATGGTTACTGAAACCCCTTCTATTAAAGTCTATTAAATACTGTAAAGGTGTTTAACAAAAAAACCACAAATCCCAGAAAGTCCCTGTGCATTGTACCCACAAATGTACAACTACAGCTTTAGTCACACAGTCAAGGAGTACAAAAAATGAATTTTTGTACAGTCACCTATCTCAGTGACTGAACAGTATGCAAATCAGTCAGGAATTCCATATAGGCAAAAAAAAAAAAAAAAAAAAGAAAAAGAAAAATTGCAGATAAGTGAAATGTTTCCTGGCTCAAACACATATTCCTTACAAACTAACATTTATCCAATATTTGGTTCAGAATATAATATTGCTTGACAATTCCACTTTTCATGCTTAGTTTTTAGACTTTTAAAACACTGAAAGACACTTCTAAAGGACAGCTACTTTCCAATCCCTCTTGCAGGGTCTACCCCTGTTTCGAGCATATGCTTTCCTAGATAACAGACACAAAAATATCCTCAAAACACCCAAATCACTCTATTATCCTGAGAAATGTTTTAAATTAGCAACAGTTCTGTAGAAATTAATACGACTCCACAGACAGAGTCACAGCTCACATCCTTGTATTCAGACTACATTGCTAATTACATTAAACAATTCTGTCTTCTTCCACTTCCTACTAGGAGGAGACTCAAACTGGGCATATCTCCATGAATTTTATGCAACTAAGATGGAAAATTTAGGGGAAGAGATCATAAACTGCAGCTTTTGTTTTTTTTTGGTGGGGGTTTTGATGGCTTCAATTTCATAAGCAAAAAGGTACAGATCCTATCAAATATTTATTTCTGCTCCTTGTAAGTGCTCTTCATCTTCTAAGAAGACTCTTCTTGCAAGAGAAGAGTATTTGGACTAATGATCATGAATTTTGTATCAAAGTTATTAGTTGATAGACTTAATGTTCAAACAGTTGTTCTTAGTGCGCTCAGCTAATTGAAGAAATATTTTCCGTTTAATTTACAAAACTTGTGATTTCTGTGACAGCATCAGAAATATTCTTTTGAGAAGCAGGACTCTTTCCTGGCAGCAGAGGTACAGGAAACCCTGCGGTCCAGCAACTACAGAAGCAATTTCAGGCTGGGTAACATTCTCATTATTTGGCAGTTTTCTGTGTGCTCTGTAACAGGGAATTCCTAAAAAACACCACATATGTACTCCACATTCAAACAGAAAAGAAGCTGAGGGGAAAAAAGAAAATAAGGAAATTCAGAGTAATGATCACAACTCCCTCTCCATTAAGTGGAGCAAGGTTACTTCAACCACAGATGAACATTACAGCAGTAGTGCAAAAGAGCTAATGCAAGAGTGGCAGACAATGCTGTCACCCTGTTCCATCCTGTGACTCCAGCCAAATGGGAATGTGGATTGCAAAGGCTTGGCTTGAGATGGTGATAATGGGAAGCTCAGTCTGAACCAAACAGCTCATCCTCTTGGCTTTGTTAGGTTGGTGTCTCTGGGGATGCTGGAGGAGCCTGGGCCTGACAGAGACCTGGAGCTCCAAGTGATTTGCCAATCCTCATGTACCCTGTGATAGCCTGAATTTGGTCACTTGGCTGGCAGAGTCATTGCTATTGCAAAAGAGTGCTGCATTAGAAAAAGGGTGTGAAAATTGATGACTATTGATTTGGTAAAGGCAAGTGAGCATATATTGTGAAATACATACTCTAGTATGCATGCTTTTGTGATAACAATCGTATTTATCCCTTAGACATTTACGACTTCTTTAGAAATTTTATGGTTGTATAAATTTGTACTTAGGCACCTTATAAAAGTGGAGTTGTGACAGCATAATAGTCCATAAAGAAAACACAGTTTCAAGAACTGGCCTAGAGATTTTGTGGTTTGCCATCTTAATGCTGTGCCACTCAGAAACACTGAAACCAGATTTTGAGACCTTGAACAGCCAGTCATGAGATGCAACCAGACCGTCTTCCTTTCTAAAAGCACTCATCAAAAGTGGATCATTAGTTTGATATCAGGTGAATCCAGCTGCTTCCTCTCCATATATAAATTCAGAGTATATGAAAGCCCTTCTAGAACATTGCCAGCAGAAAATGCACTGGGAAATTCAAAGGTTTTCAACACACAGTAATTTTTTCCCTTAAAGTGCCAGAAGAGGTAATGTGTTAATCATTTGTCAAAATACTATTTTCAAATCCAAGCTCTTTATTATTTTTAGTTATTTAGTTGCATGAGGACAGAAAATGTCTTTTATCACTTTCTAAAATATTTCCTACCTGTTTCAGATAAAAAGCAGATCAGGCCAAACATTCAGAAAATTAGAGGAAAAACATTCACTTTCCAATTGTTTACAAGGTGAATTTCAAACATACGAAAATATTTTATGGTAAAAATATTGTCATTTATTCACATCTAGAAAACAGACCTGGCAGACTGCTGTAACAGGATGGTTGCATGTAATTTTGAATATTGCATTAATAGAGCAAGCTATAAAATGGGATGGTAGCTGTGATGGATAATTGCAAATATTAGGCAATAACACAATTAGTATAAAAAGGAGACGTGGCTTCAAAAATTTACTCCTGTAGCTCTAATGTGTAGGTACAATCTCTAATGAAATAATAATAACATGAACTGCAATCCACAACAGTCTTCATACTTAATCAAATGATGCTCCACTAATTAAGTTTATCACAAAAACATAATTCCTTGGGAAAGGTGAACAATGTTTGTAAAAAAAGCATTATGAAGACAACTCCTTAAACTTATAGCAATTTATTCACCACTAATTTTTGAATTGTGAATGAAACAAGTATTGGATATTTATGGGAATTTCTTTTGTCCTTTCTACAGTGCTGCAAAGGGAAATTGTTGCTGGATAGGTAAGTTCCTATTAAGCCTATCTGAAATACAGTAATGCGAGCAAAAAATGTGTTTCTAAGTTTTTAGGTACGTGTAGTTGTTGTGTTAGGATCCTTCAAAGAATGTTTTTTTCCTGCTTATGCTCCATTTACAAGGGGGCAAATGATTGAATTTGCTTCACTGAATTGAACTTATACAGCTTCCTGCTAGGTTCTGGGGAGCATTTATGGAACAGCACCTGGAGGGCAGCTGCTCTTTTCTCCTAGGCCTGAATATCATTAAATTTCAGCAGCAAAATGACACACTGTAGAAAATTTTGTTTTAAGGCTGCACTCTTCTGTGCTGCTCTTGTCAAGAGCAAAGAGAAGTGGGGGCAGGGGGGCATTTCTGGAAAGCAAGAGTGATAGATTTCATTGCCTTGTCAGCAAATGCCCACAATCAGGAAAGCAGAAGGACTGGAAGTATAAAAGGGACCTTTTTTTTTTTGATGGTGGGTGAAAAAAGCAAGCTGGAAGAAATGTATTTCAAAACAGTGTATTGTCTTTTTGTAAATATAGGTAATTATGGCCTGTGTTGAAGCATTCACAATTTAACTTCACATTTGAGCAGCAGAATATCTTCACTTAAAAGAGAAGAGCAATTGCTGACCTTATCCTGTACCTCTGGGTGGCATTGGAGCTACCCTAAGACCTCATTTTCTTGTAGCTATTTTCTTAAGCATTTCACTACCAGATGAATCTGAAGACTGCAGTGAAATGTTGTGAAGAACTGCATAATGCCTATGCCTTCCAAAGGGACTGAGTAACTGCAGCTCAGACCCTCTATGGGTTTTACACATTTTGAACAAGCTTTTTGCATTACTGTTAAGAAACCTTTTGCACAAAGAGGAGAGGTAAGATGGGACCAGCTTGAAGCAGCTCACATCTATTGCTCTGCCTCAGGTATTTTCCCTCCTCTACTTTCCAGCCTTTAAGTGTCAAACCCCAATGTGAAGAAAGGACTGCATTCCCCTGGGAATTACAAGCATGGTCCAGCCCTCTGTTCTTCTTACATTCCCTCAACTCTACAGAGGTCATCTTGCCAGTGTCAGCACAAAAACTGGCACAAAGATTGGAGAGAACAATCTATATACAGTAAATGTTACCAATGTGATTTACCTGCTCTGTGCCTTGTTATAAAATTTTGGTATTTTTCAGTGGATTATGACATTTAACTCCTATTTTTGCACATTTTGACCTCTGCATTTTCCTCCTTCTTTCCATGTTGCACCTTTTCTCTTTAGCGCCTTTGCCAGTTGTATCAGCTCCTCATTCCCTTCTCATTCCTCCTTAGTTCACCACTAAAATGTGTAATAGCAACACAAGATGGTCTCCAAAATGATCTGGATTATTGTAGAATTGACAACCAATTAACAGGGCTGTGCCATATAAAAGATTGACAATTTCTTCTCAAAGCAAAATTCAGAAATAGTGATTTTGCCAAAATCATACTGTTACTAATGCATTGCTTTCAACAGCAGCGACAAATTACTGTTACAGATGAGAAAATCACAATAAACTTAAAATTCACATTTATTTTTCATTTAATTTAAAAGTTTGTTTCAAATAGAACAGTTGACAGAAAGTTATATTACTTTCTTTCAAATTGAAATATCTATGCTCTCATGCAACATTTCTAAATCAGAAGTTTTTATAGCACTGTTCATGAGCAGTATTTCAACCAGCAGTTCCAGTTTTGTCTGGGTAGTTTTTCAAAATTCACAGTGACTACAAGTACTGTCACTTTGGGAGCAACAAAGGACCCTGGATCTGGACCAAAGAATCACTGTGCTGGGCAGAGTGCCAGACAAAGGCACCAGGTCATGGATAAATATTTTGGGTTCCCGAGAGAAACAGTGGAATGGTGATTGCCTGACTTAGAGTTGATGGCTTAAGAGAATAGTCAGAACTGGTTTTCCCTCTTGGCCACCAGAATTGACTAATGCTAATTTTTTTGCAGGAAGAAAAGGTATTTGAAACAACTTTAACTCTTGAGTATTAGTTGAAGAAACCAATAAAGATGAATGTTGGTAAAGCAGCTCCTATCACTGAGATTACACCAGCAGGAGCAGCACTTCCAGTTGATCCAGAAACCTAGATTTAAATACAAAATTATTTTGTTTCATGAGGGAAATAATATTTGCCATTCTGAAAGCCAGAAGGGCCCAGGTGGGAGAGAGGCAGATTCCAAGTGGGAGGTGAGGATGGTAAAGTGTCTTCCAAAAGGAAACAAGAATCAGGCCCACATTTTCCAAGCTTAGTGCCCAGGGAAACACATAGAAAGGTTTTTTCTATATTGCAAGAAAACTCATACTTAGTAATGTTTGTCATTGAGTTTGTCTGTATTTTTTCTGCCACAGCAATCTTGCTGGAAATACAAACCTGCCTACAATGAACACCAAATAATGGATTTTCAAACTAGCATTGAAATGAAAAAGATCTCTCTGGGTAAGACTAGTGTCTAGATAAAATGTAAATTCAATCTCTCTGTGAAGCACTTGTGAATAATCAGAAATGCATACAGTCACTAAAATACATTACCAGAATAACGCAGAAATGGAACAACATGACAAGATTTTTTTATCCTCCTGGAGAATAGAAGTAGATGGTTCTCCCAAATAATTATATATTTCAAGAGAAAACTGTTCTCATATTAAAAATCTCATGCTTCCTTTTCACATATCTCTCTCCTTGGGCTGCCTCCAGTTTTGATCTTTACCCTGATCCCAAATGGGAGCAACTGAATGGCACAAGCTGACTTTTCAAACGTGACTCCTCGGTGTACTTATTCATTTAGTGTCTCAGGACTGCAGTGAAGAGTCCACAGGACTCTAATGGGGAGAATTCCAGGGCTATTCCTGTCCTACCAGGCTCATTGTATAGCCTTAGACAAATTATCTTAGCACTAGTTCAGACCTTCCTTTCCTGCTTTGTTTTGTTTATCTGTAAATTGCCAAATGAAGAGCTTGGAGAGCACTCTGAACTTGTGTGTAACTAGTTAGCTACCCACTTTCTTCTCTTGAAGTTTGGGAAGTGAAGGAGAAAGGAGATGCAAGGTATTACAGAAAGGGTTGAACAGACCTCTGTTAATCTTATTCTCAAGGGATAGGATTCTCTATTGTGAATTAACCCTGTAAAGTGAGGCATATACTGGTCTGTTTGTATCTGAATGAAGGTTTTGGGCATGTACTCATGGGGGCAAGTCTGTGCTCATTAAATGGTTCTCTCTACACACTACTTAGCTGGCAGCACAGATATTCCCCTGGGTCGCACAGCCAGGCCCTTCCAGGAAAAGCAGGAAACAGAAATCAGGAAGAGGTTTCTGGCTCTCTGTACCATCCTTTTCTGACCAGTACCGATGTTGTAGGGAGAACGCCAAAATTGCAGCTCCCTTCTATAAATTGCCGATAATAATTTCTTACCTCAGACTTCACATTGTCGTGAAATATCAACTGCTGTGCAAATAGCAAGTACAATTAATTATTAATTTCTGGTTTATTATTGACTGACCACTTTGTCAAACAAACTGTATGATAACCTGTAATAAACTCTTTCTATTTGCTGCTCTCTCTTAACAATTCCTAGTACAGCAAAACAGAAAAAAATAAGACCAAGTCTCATCTGACTTAAAAAGATCATTAGTAACCATGTCTTGTATGCAAGAACCGGATTGGGGCCATGCTGACACAAGACAATCAGTTTTCTATACTTGCAAGATGCTGTAATGAAATGCCTGATTTGATGAAGTTAGAGGCGTTATGATATTTTCATCATTGTGTAATAAAGCATCAGGAAACCTTCAAGCCTCTAATGTTATTGAATATCTTGGTGGTGCTCACAATAACAGCGCACAGTTTGCAATGTAAGGGAAGGAGGAGGGAGGAGGACAGACAGTTTGGGCTTTTGGTTTAAGGTGAACAATCTTCCCCAAATTAATTTGTTCTCCATCCTTAAGTGATTGGTACAGCCAGGGTTTTGCATGCGCCCCAAATCTCCTAGCATATCCATAAATAAGAAATAGTGATAGAATAAGCAGATGTTTCTCATTTTCACTACAATGCAAAGGCTGTTAGGGGGAACAGTATGCTTAGGTTTTTTCAGTTACCTGGCTTTAGTGAATATTTAGTAATACTCTTTTAGAAACTGAAAGAACACAAACTTATTTTCATGGTAACTAGTAATGTGCTTTAATATGCATATACATTTCTAATAGATTAATAACCAGATTTATAATAAATTAATAAAAATATTAAATTAAACCCAGTATTAACTGAAGTGCTAATTGCCCAGAGTCAGATTCAGTATATTTGATTCATTCCTGTGAATTCAGTGGGGCTTTGTGTAGAAATAAAATAAACAGCATTTCTATGTGCCTTCATTGTTTAGCTACTGTACAATTTCTTTTGACTGCTGTTATTATTTATTACTAGGAGGTTTGTTTGTTTGTTTTCCATTTGAAAAAAAAATGGGTAATGAAGCATTTTTAAATTTATTTCTTTTTAAAACAAGAGCAATACAAAGATTTACACGGACATAACAAAACAAGGACATAAAGAGCTTTATAAAGAACGTCATATAACCTTTTTTCTCTAAATTTATACAACCAATAGGAATATTATGTGGTTTGCTTCTTTATTCAATAATGAAGCTCTAATTTCCATTTCCACTGTACAGCTGTTGCACTTCTTTTGGATTTTGCTTGCACAAGCCCAGGCTCCAGCAAGAACGGTCTGGAGGGAGAAGCCAGGGCAGCCCAAAAAGCCCATCCCAGCTTCTCCACACCAAGCTCTGCCAAAGCCAGGCACAGGTGGCTCAGATGGGAGCGCAGTCAGGGCACTGGAGGATGTGCTGGCTCCATGCTCCAAGTGGCTCCTGCCCAGGGGCTAAGGAGCCTCACAGCTCCCTGGGAAGGAGGTCCCTGTGCAGGCAGCACAGCACTGAGCTCAGCTGGACTCCAGGGAGAGCACAGCTCACACCCCTAAGCTGGGCCCCGCTGGGGGACTCCCTGCTGATCTGAGAGGTCACATTTTATGGTAACACCCTTGGGTATATTCCATTTTCTGATCAGGAAATGGCACAGGACTCAGGTGGCATTTAGGGCAAGGCCCTTCTAAGCAAAACCCCTGCAGATTTTGCAGAATCCTGCTCACTGTGTGAGTCCTGCAGATTAAGATCTCTCAGGCATATGCCTCGGAGTGGCTTTTCACTTACTCTATAGTGGTGTATCCAACGGGCAGGGATGAGCAGATCCAAATCCAGTGAGCATGTGGGACATGAGACTTGCTAAGTGTCTCTCCTGCAGGAGGTCATGTTGCTGACTCCTTCATGATAGCAGACCCAAAGAAAACACTCTGTGTCCATTTTATAGGTTCCAATGTCATTTGGCTGTCACTGAGGGTTAGGCCAGCTGCAGCCCTCCAGTGCTTTTTAGGAGGAAGGAAAAGCTAAATGACAAATCTCTGTGTCCGTGTCTATTCAACTGTGCACATGCTTTACATCTCTAATGGTTAATTGGTGTGATGCCTAATAAATAAATTGTTATGCATTTTTGTCACATCCTTGCTAAATTTCCACATTCTAAAGAACCTGATGGACTAAAAAGACTTCTTCCCCTCTCCCACCCAAAATAGTAAGCAAATCCATTACAATAAGTATGATTGTCATTCTAGACTTCATGAAGAGAAGCTTTAGGCATATTGTATAAATTAAGTACATGATGTAATAAATCCTATATGAGTTGTAAATATTCTGCCACTAAGCAGGTTAACTGGCACACAAGTGTGAAATATTACACAGTGAAACCTGTGTGCCCTAAGAGACTACCCTAGGGTACTGACAAATACTTTACAACATCAAATTACCCATATTAAGCAAACTGGCTCCGCAGTTTAGCCAGAAAGGATCTATAATTGGTTCAGGGTAAAACACTTTTTCCTAAGAGACCTGTTAAAACACCGTGGATTTCAATGTCTATAGGCCAGCAATAGAAATGTACAGCATTACGAATAAACTCTGTCACTTTGAATTGTTCTGAGTTTTGTAGAAGATTTCATATCAATCAAAATAAAACATGCTAAAAATAAGAGGTTTCCATCTAATTTCATATAACTGACAGCTGAATAATTAATATTAAGATAAAATTGTTTTAAATTTACACATTAAACTTACTTGCATCAATTTTTCAGCAGAAAAAAGTAAACATTTCCATTTAAACAAGCCTAAGAATAGTAATTTCTTATATCAAATATCTGCAATACAATCTCCTATGAGATTCTCTCCATGTTTTTTGAAGCTTGATTTTCAGATGCTTTTAATAAGAGACACATCTCTTCTAAATTGTTCTTCTGCCCTAAAGTGATTTGGTAAAAATGGCATGGGGGACTCTGGATTCATTATCACACTGATTTTTCTATCCAATGAGCTCAGTTTGCAAGTAAATTTCCAAATGCCAGCTGCACAAACTCAGCCTGAGTCCTGGACCCCTTCCATCTCATGCATCACCACCAGTAATAAATGTCCTATATGCCAGAATATGCCCTCCATGGCATCTGTGCAATCCCAGTGCCATCCATGAATGTGCACAGGTGTTGCTTAGGGCAGACGTTCAAATCAATAGGGTTACACACAAGTGGCTGAGGAAATTATCTCCAAGCAAAACTACCAGTCCTACAATGATCTGTGGGATGGAAGGGACCCTGCCTGACTCACAGGGCCAGGTTTTAATCTCACAACCAATAAGAAAAGTATTTGCCTCGAAAACAAAAATCTGAGAGGGGTGCAATGTACATGGAACATCCCAATGCTATTTTTATGCTATTTCTTAGAGCGTGAAATGGTTTTGAATGTACATGTTGCTCCAATAGGATATTTGGATTTTTTAAAATAAGATGCACTTTCCAATTAAGATATTACAAAAAATCAGTAAGTGATGTATCTTGGTTTCTCAAAACACCTTTTTGTGTAAGATCAGTATGTTGGGCTGAGAGGAAATGGCCTGTCCATATTGTCCCAGTGAGACAGCACTGTCATCCAACAATGCCTTAGGGGAAGGTGTTGGAGCAACAACATACTCCAGGATGCCAGACCTGGACTCACCACAGAGCTGCAAGAATAGGGCTGATTTCTGCTCCAGCTTTAAGTCCTGGATTATTTCAACCCATGTACACAATCACTTTGTCTCTAGATGTCTTTGCTGATCATGTGTTAACAAACAGTAAGCATGTTTCTAGGACTACCCACAGGCAGCAGGCAGCTCAAAATCAGTACCTGTGTCTCAGCTCTCTTGGGTGGCCAGGAGCAGAGCTGGATGATGAGTAAGCAGAATACATAGGTCTGGCAGGAGGTGAGTTAGGAGGAGCTGCTCCTGCTCCCACTACCAACTTCTCTGGGCTCCAGCTGGACCCCTCCAGCAGCAGAGGACCACACTACCTGAGAAGATGCCACACTTTGTGCTGAGAAGTCAGAAAACCACCCTCAGACTGCCCTCACCAAAGTGGTATCTGATACACATACTTTTGACAAAATAAAAATTTTTTGCAAACAAAATCAAGGTGAACTATATCTGGATACCTTTGTCTGCATTTAGTTTCAAACTGGATGTAATATTTTTCTAGATTATGGTTAAACTAGTATATCTTCTCAAATGACTACTCTTTTTCAGTTAAATGAGTCCACTTTACCTCTTCAGCAGAAGTTTGGTTGGGACACCTGTCAGGTCTGGGCATTTTCATTTTCAAAACAAAGACCTTTTGTGAACCAGCCTTACACAATCCAAGAGCATGGATGCCATGCTGAAAAGAGAGGAGAGGATGCCATTTTCCTAGCAATGACAAGAAGCTGGCTTTTCCATCTGAATTAGCAGCTTAAGATAAAAACACTAAGGCAGAGAAGACTTACCAAATCTTAAAAAGCACAGCCTGTGTGCCTTTTCACTATTTTACCCTGTGTTAACTAACATGAAGTAAGACCACAGCTTATATTTTTCCTCATGAATATAAGACTCAAGGAATTTATGTTTATTCCAGGGAAGATCTCTAAGAAATGTGTCTGTGAACTAACCTTGGGTGTGACCCCTCCATTCAAAATTCATCATATGTTTTCTATTAAAACAAAACCCTCTTGTAAATCTCTCTTCTTCCATTCTGAATCCACAGCTTGTGACTGAAACCACTTCCCACACCTTGCAGAAGGTGCGTAACTCCGGCTTTCCCACACGTTCCCCAGGCAAAGTCATTTTGGGCTCTCCAGGCAAAAATCTGCAGCACAATTTAGAACAAGAAAGAAATAAATAGCCAAAAGAACACTGTTCTCATAGTACTGTTTATCATCAGAGTTAGCACAGTAAAAATCTTGGCTTACCATTTACTCAAATTTAACACAGAGAACAGGCACTATAAGGAGAGGGAATATCCTCCACTTTTCTAAAACACTGTTTCTTGAACAACAAACCTTTTTTTTGCTCATTTTTAGTTCCTGTTTGGTAGTCAAAATCTTGTAAGGACGGTGTAAGGTCAGTCCCTTAAAAACACACTTCACTTCGCCTATCTAAGCACAGATGAGGGTACATGTAGGCACACTGGGCCACATGCAAAAAACCTTTGTTCCTGCATGAAGAGTTTCCTGCTGCTTCAGGCCTCTGCAGGCACCTCACCAGCTTCCTGCCAAGGACACCTCAGCGCTTCCAGTGCCATTCACACGCCCCAGGTCACCCAGAATAACACACCTCCCCAAGCTAGAGTACTGGGAAACCCAGTGTGGGTGCAGACCCACAAAAACAGACTCCACCCAAGGAGAAAAGCATTAAGCTCTTTAGTGGATCCTGTTTTACCTATTTTTTCCCACTTTCTGGGGTAGCCCAGCCTCCTATTGACCTAGATAATGGGAAGATGATTATTCATTTGAATTTCAAAAGAACGAGTTGTGGGCTGTTAGCTCCAACTGCTGCACTCTAATAGGAATATACATGCACACACACAATTATTGAACTGCTTTTAGAACATAAAATTATTTAATTTTAACAGTAATATCTACTTATTCATGCACATGTTTAATCAGATTTCTAAAATCCTTGAGATTTTTTTTTGTTTTATAGACTGTGGCTATTATTTTCAATGTGTTTTCAGCTTCATTATCTTCCTAGCACTACCCTTAAAATGCAACAAAAACCAACCAAAACACAACATGAATAAGCATGAGAAAACAGTAATGTTTTTTATATTTAACAGATCACTTTTGAAGAAAAATTGAAATGCTGCCAAGACACTCAGAAAATGAGCTATAATACAAAAATAGAAAAATTGGATTTATGGAAATTACGTGATGCCCATAGCATTAATACGCATCTTCACAGGGACACACATGAAGGAAGTGAAATATCCCAGAAGTCCGGTATAATGACAGTGGATTCAAATGACAACAAAGCTTTATTAAAAATTATCTTGCCTGATCTTAATGTGTTAAATGTCAGGTTCTGTCACCCTGGCATATTGAGTCCCAGTCTTATCAATATTGATTATATGCCTTCCATTGCAATTGAGTGAAAATTTTCCAAAATAGTTTATGGCTTTTGTAAAATTATTTGAGAAAGAATAGCAGTACGTTGTGAAAATTCATTGATTTTATTCACTTCACAGGAAATAAAGATTCAATTTTCATTTCATCAGCTTGAATTTTATGCAACTATATGACATAATGAAATCTACCATAAATGCCAACAACAAATTAAAATATTTTGACACTTTTCATTTTGCAAAATTACACCATTATTTCTATCTGGATTTAAAACACATGTAAGACTGCAGAATCTCTCACCAGGTATCTGAATACTGGTACTTAGAGAGGAATACTAAGAAATAGGGTTAGGTGAGACATTGGTATTCTGCTGTCAACCTAGTGAAGGTCCCAGCAGAATCAAAGCTGCCTTCCCCCAAGGCAGTCAGGCACCTACACACTCCGGGGACTCCTGTCCACGTCAACATTAAAAAGAAACACCCTCTCAATTTTTACAAAATCTGCTGACCCAGAAGGCTCTACAGCGTGCCCAGTCTGAGTGAATCCTCACCCAGATGGGGCAGGAAGTGCCAAACTCATTCCTCTGGGAAGGAATGCCCTGTGCTGCCAACAGCCCTGCCCGGAGAGACCACAGCTGACCGTAGCTGCGACAGGAACTCAGGCACTCCCTCCGGGAGGTACTGCACCCTCTTCTCATGTGGTTTCTCTAAATTTTAACATTTTATGTCAAGTTGAGAGGCCTGCCAGTCAAATTTTCCATTTTATCCCCTGTGTCTTAAAGGACAGACGTTATTATGGAGCTAGATTGTACCACGGAGGGTAGTCAGAGGGAGAGAGACAGGTGGCAAAAGCCTCAGAGCAGAAATCAAGGCTGGGCAGAGTCATGGAGAGGCACAGCACTATTTTTCAAAA
Organism: Setophaga petechia; assembly: GCA_024362935.1. Classification (NCBI taxonomy): domain Eukaryota; kingdom Metazoa; phylum Chordata; class Aves; order Passeriformes; family Parulidae; genus Setophaga; species Setophaga petechia. The sequence goes on from JANCRA010000002.1 coordinate 20,487,830, forward strand.
TCCATCTTCACAATGAAGTAACTGAACCTTCTTCAGCTGTGCCCTTTTCCTTCCCTCTGCTCTGTATGCCCGGCTGGGGTCGGGCAAGGAAGGTGACATAACACGATGTATCTGCCTCAAATGTATCCCTCAAGCTCCAGCTGACTCCTGACAAGTGCAATTGAGACCTGGCAGCCCTAACCTGTCCCTACAGCTAAAAGAAGTGTGTGACGTTTCCAGTTTTTTGTTTTTGTTCCTGTCACAGCTCTGGCCACTCTGCAGCCCTATGATATCAGAGTCACATCACCCAAACACAGTCATTTTGCCGTAGTCTGAGGAAAATGAACCACTGGGATAATTAGAGGATGATGCACCAGGGGACCTACTGCCCCATTAGCACCACTTCATAGGACGTGCTCGGGCAGAGGAGAGGCTGTGCTCGTTCCTCTCACTGCCATTATGTCCATATACAGACAGCAACCATCACAAAACCTATTAAACTTTCCCTTATCTAATAACTGCAAACGGTAGCTGGAAAAGCACAAAGGAACACATAAAACAGTATGTGAACTAATTTTCAGCATACTTTTTGCAATTAAAATGACACAGGTGCGTAGCACACTGTCAACCTTTGGATTTCAAACATTCTGTGATAAAATCAAACATAGGATTACCCGGATAGGTGCATCCATTACAGTGTCCTGAATAACTTGGTGCTTCCGAGAAAACATACAAACAAACAAACAAACAAACAGAAAATCGTCAGTGTTCGATGCTCTCTGTATATTTTCACGCTGTACTTTGGGGAAGGTGCCTTTATCCTCTGCCTACACCACGCTGTAAGTGCCTCCAGGTGGGTGCGACGATTCTCACGTCCCTCCCGCGGACAGCCTGCGCCTCCCCGGGGACAAGGGGACCTCCCCCACCGCGGTCACCGCCGACCGGTGGGCCGGAGCCGCCGAGGCACCGTCCGCATCCGCGGGGAACCGGGAGCGCACCAGGCTCTACCCTGTGTTCCCCCAGCCCCGCTCTTTACCGACCAGACACCGAAACACGCCCCAGGAGGACCGAGGCGCCTGCGGGGGTTCAGGGGAGCAGCCCCGCCGCGGAGAGGAAGCGGGCCATGTGCGGAGAGCGCCATGCCCGCCGCGACCCGCCCGCACCCGCGGCGGGGCGGCTCCGCTCCCGCTCTGGGGCTGCCGCCGCAGGAGCCGCGGAGCGCCAGCGCCCCCTGCCGCCCGCCCCGAGCCACGCAGGGATCCGCGGCCTCCGGAGGCAGCCAGACACGGGGGAGCCGCCACCGCCGCCTCGCTCCGCCCCGCACCGTTCTGCACCACTACGCGCCCAGCGGCGGGGGCCAGGGGACGAAGCCCCCACGGCGGCTCTGCCGACGCCCGGGCGGAGGACCGGGCCGGTGCTGCTCCGCCGAGAGCCGGGGAGCGCCCGCGGCGGCGCCTCCTCCCCGCGCGGGGGTGTGTCAGCGCCCGGCCGGGGGGGCGTGGCGGCGGGCGGTGCCGAGCGGCGCCATTGGCCGGCGGCGGCGGTGATGTCACCCATATGAGGCGCTGATAACGCGCGAGGCGCGGAGCCGGGAGTTTCGCAGAAGGGGCAGCGCGCGCAGGGCGGGCGGCGGCGCGAGGCCGGGGACGGGCACAGCGCGCGCCCAGCGCTCCAGCCCAGCCGCGCCCGACCCGGCCCGGCCCGGCCCCAGCGCCGGCGCTGCGGTGCGGGCGACACAGCCACAGCGCCCGCCCGGCCCCGCCTCGCTGCGCCGCGCACACGGGAGCTCGCAGCAGGGGCAAGGTGCGGCGGTGGGAGGGGGCGGCGGCGGAGAGGCTTTGTTGGCTCGGAGGGGAGCGGCGCCTCGGCGAGAGCCCACCATGGTGCAGCAGGCGGAGAGTACGGAGGCGGAGAGCAACCTGCCCCGGGAAGCGATGGACACCGAAGAGGGCGAGTTCATGGCTTGCAGCCCCGTCGCTTTAGACGAGAGCGACCCGGACTGGTGCAAAACGGCGTCGGGGCACATAAAGAGACCGATGAACGCGTTCATGGTGTGGTCTAAGATCGAGCGGAGAAAAATCATGGAGCAGTCCCCGGACATGCACAACGCGGAGATCTCCAAGCGCCTGGGCAAGCGGTGGAAAATGCTGAAGGACAGCGAGAAGATCCCTTTCATCCGGGAGGCGGAGAGGCTGCGGCTCAAGCACATGGCCGATTACCCCGACTACAAGTACCGTCCCAGGAAAAAGCCCAAAATGGACCCGTCGGCCAAGCCCAACGCCAGCCAAAGTCCCGAGAAAAACGCGCCCGCCAGCAGCGGCGGCAGCAAGAGCGCCAAGAGCTCCAGCAAGAAGTGCAGCAAGCTGAAAGCCTCCTCCGGCTCCTCGCCGCCCAAGCCGGGAGCCAAAACCGCCCACCACGGGGACTACGCGGGAGAAGAGTACGTCTTCGGCACCCTGAAAGTGAGCAGTAAGACGGTCAAGTGCGTCTTCATGGACGAGGAGGAGGATGAGGAGGAGGACGAGGACGAGCTGCAGCTGCGGATCAAGCAGGAGGCGGAGGAGGAGGACGAGGATGAGGAGCCGGGGCCGCAGCAGCTGCGGCGGTACAACGTGGCCAAAGTGCCGGCCAGCCCCACCTTGAGCTCCTCGGCGGAGTCCACCGAGGGGGCCAGCCTGTACGAGGAGGTGCGGGGCGGCGCCGCGGCGGCGGGCGGCGGCAGCAGACTCTACTACAGCTTCAAGAATATCACCAAGCAGGGCCCGCCGCCGCCGCAGCAGCCGCCCGGCCTCTCCCCGGCCTCCTCCCGGTCCATCTCCACCTCGTCGACCGGCAGCGAGGAGGCGGACGACCTGCTCTTCGACCTCAGCCTCAACTTCTCCCAGCACGGCCACGCCGCCGCCGAGCTGGGGGCGGGCGCCGCCGGCGGCAACCTCTCTCTCTCGCTGGTGGACAAGGACCTGGACTCCTTCAGCGAGGGCAGCCTTGGCTCCCACTTCGAATTCCCCGACTACTGTACCCCGGAGCTGAGCGAGATGATCGCGGGCGACTGGCTGGAAGCGAACTTCTCCGACCTGGTGTTCACGTACTGAGCGGGGGCGGCGGCCAGGGCGGACGGCGAGAGCGGCGGAGCTGGAGCGGCGCGACGCCGGCGATGATGATGACCATGATAATGATTAAAAAATAAGTCTTGTTTTCTTTGAAAAAAAAAATCTCGAAGTTAGTTCCGAGCCCGGGAGTTGTGATTTTTTTTTTAATTTTTTTTGTGTTTTTTTAATTTTTATTATGTTTGGTGATCACAACAACAACAGCAAAGGCAAATGGGACTGGGGGAAAAAAGATACAGAAGGCGCTGTTTGAAGCTTGTCGGTCTCTGATTGAAGTCTGGAAGATGGTCTGCAAAGAAGTCTTTTGGCAGCACAACTGTTACTCAAGGGGGTTTGTGGATTTTTATTTTTTTTCCCGTGAGAGATCTTAACGAACTGTTATGATTTTTTTTTTTTCCGAAAGGGACCATTGCAACTTTTTTTGGAGGGAGAAAACTGATGTCTTCTATGCATCCGATTCTTAACAAAGCTGCAGGGAGCTTGAAAAAATGCAGACTGTACAAACGCTTACAAATAACTGAACTGACTTAAGATCAGAGTTTACTTTTCAGATCAAATTGTTTATGGTTTTACAAATGTGATTTCTACTTGCCAACTTTTTTTTTTGTAACTTGTTCCCTTATACCTCCTTGATTGAATACCAGACAGCCTAGACCTCAGTACAAAAAGGTATTGAAACATTTTTGATACATAACAGACCTCAGTCTTTTTTAAAAATTAATATATTTTCAGGCGTATTTTTGTACAGTGAAAAGGGAACATTCTTGCTGTGTTTTTTCAGTAAGACTTTTCAGGCACTTCTTCCCTTTTATTTTCTTTGTTTTTCTCTGTTTTTAGCATGCAAGTTTGTTGGTACGTTACGTCCTGGTTTTAAAAGGATTAAAATTTTAAAAAATAATCCTTGCATCTAAAGGCCTTGTGGTTTAAAAAAAAAGAAACAAACACTTTTTTTGTACAGCTATAGTTCAGATTTGTTCAATATTTGTAGGTAAAGATTTATTGAAAATGGTGATATAGACCTCAGAGCTGTTATCTTAGTTTAAAAGATTGTATATGTACTGTACTATAGTAGGATTTTATGTATCTCATACGCTGTGATATGTGGATGGGGCCCCAGATGGAAGGTATGAAACTGGATTCTCGATTTTAGCAAAAAAAAAAAAAAGAAAAAAGGCACATAGTTTAAAAAGTTTCTCATGTTGTGCAATATAATCTAAAGTACAGACCATCTGCATATTTTGTAGCAAATGATGGCAAAAGCAGACTTGTGCACTGTCAACATCATAGCCTGTTTTTTTTTTTTTTTTAATGCTGAAAGTCTGTATCTTTACAATTTGAATAAATCAGCTGGAACTGATAGAAACTCGTATCGCAATTAGTGTCTGTAGCAGGAACGCTGGAGATGCCGTGTTGTCACCCTGGCCCGCGGAGGAGCGGTAGCTGTAGGCTGTAGTGCATGATCAGTGCTAGGGGGGAGGAGAATCAGGACTGCTTCTTTTCCTTTTTTTTTTTTTTCCTCCTGTGGTCGCCTTTTTCCCACCGGCTTTGCTCCGCGGGGCCGGGGTTTGCTTGCTGCTTCCCCGGGGCCGCTCCGGGCAGCGGCAGGCTGGCTGGCCCCGGGCATTTTCGGCTCCGCCGCCTCCCCCCGCTCCCGGGGCGGCCCCGCGGCCGCGCTCCGGGCGGGGGCTCCGGGCGGGGGGCGCGGCGGGGCCGGCTGCCGGCCCGCTCTCGGCGCTGCCGGCGAGGCGACTCTCCCCGCTCTGCATGCTCCCGGTCTTCTCCCCGCTGGGCTTTTCCCTCCCGTTCGTGATGAGTAACCTGGGCCAGACTCGAGGTGGAGATGCTGAGGGTAGCGGTGCCGCATCTCCTCCGCCCCGGGCAGCGCTCGGCCCGCCGGGGAGGCACTGCCGCTCCGGAGAGCCGCCCGCCGCTCCGGGCTGGCAGCGCAGGGCAGGAGAAGGGGTACGAGCTTCGGCTGTAGGTAAGCAGACTTTGTCAGTGTGCTTTTTTTTTTTTTTTTTTTTTTTGACTTTAGCAGCCATCGGATTTCAGTTGTGTGCTCTGAAATAGCTGCTGATGGCAATAAACAGACTCACGAGGTGGAAGTTTGTTTCTCACGAAGTTTACTTTTTTATCTGATAGGCATTGGTAAATTATTACTACTTTTTTTTTTTTCTCCGCTAATTAATGATCCAGCTGTTTACAGGGACAATTCACTGTGCTGGTATTTTGGTGGCAACCACTGCTACAGGCTTTCAGACTTGCTGAAATGAAAATCCTGCATACGCATTTGTAAGGCATAATAAAACATAACATTAAAACCTGCATGCATGTTATGTTTAATCAAAGACAACTCTTAGGCATTTAAGTGGTGAGATATCTTACTTTAGGTTAGTTAAACTGGTAGTAAAATGATTAATATAATCTGATCTCTTTCTAATAATAATAATAATAATAAAACACTCATGATTCTAAATAAAAGTTGTTTGGCCTAAATCTTTGCTATCAGAAAAGAGATATAGCATATCTGGGAACTCAAATTTATGTCTTGCATTGTGATAATTCTTTATGAGAAACTGTGTTTTGAAACAAACTTAATTACAATATACAAGATATCCTTGGCAATGGATAGTCCTCAATAAAACAGAGTTTCTTGAATTTTCAGTTTTTGGTCTCAAATGATTAGTGTGTTCTCCATGTAATAACTTAGAAATCAGATTGAAAACAAATGACATTTATCTCTTCTAAGGCAAAAGACTGAAAGAAAATAGTTACACTGAAGTGCTCTAGCCTAGCCATTCACTATCCTGCTATCGAAAATCCTGTTTTGGGCTAGGGTGATGGAGTAAGTTGATCAGGTTCTAAGTCTTAAAACTGAGCCAAAATTCTCTTAGTAATTCTTCAAGCTATCATGAGGGTAGGGTGACTTGTTCTTTCAGACCCTTTCTTCTGATATGCATCCTTGTTTATTAAAGTGATAATAGGCAGTGTCATTAAACATTTGTGCTTTACAGATGTTCAATGAGTTATGAATGATTATGGTCAAATACAGGCTGCATTTAGTTAGCATTGTAATAAGGTCTGTGTCTCAGCCTACAAAAGTTTTGACTTGCATATATTTTTGGAAGCTGTTTTTAAAATTGCCATTTGAAATATTACTCAAGGATAGCTGATTTAAATGATCCAATTAAAGAGCAGTCAGGCATATTTTAAAAGAGCAACAGGTCTACTTTAGTCAAATTATATAATACCCACTCAAAAGTATCTTTTCTTTCTTCTAAATGGTAATTATACTGTACTATATCAGAGGAATATTTTGAGTGAAGGTATATGGTGCAGGGAAATAATTTTTTTGGCCAAACACTTCAGTTATTTTTATTTTAGAGTGTATCATTGCATATTGTTCAAGGAATAACTAGGTAGTGTTCTGTTTAAGCCACTGCATAGTTAGGGCTGAAGTCTGATGCTGTTGAATGCCTACGCTCCTACTGGTCTCAGTGAGAGTAAAAAACAATCTTCTACTCATGAAAAATAGCATCTGCTAAGCTACTCTTTTATTTTGTCATTAATAATATTCATACCTTTGTTTCTCTTTCCTTTTTTGTTTTCTGTGTACATAGGAATCTTTGTTGATGTGCTAGAGCAGTCCTGTTGCAGGCCTGGTATCTCCCGTGGCCTTTTTCCCCACATTCCTTGCATTTGTCTCTGTACAATAGTACTCTACGTGTAATAGGACTCAGTGATAGGAGGGAGGAAAATGAGCTTTTCTATGTCGAAAGACAATTTCCTTACTAACACTGAGGATGTCAACTCAATGTAAAACCTAATCAAACATGCTGATTCTTTTTATCTTTACGGTGAACATTTTTTGCAAGCTTTTTTCCCCTTTTTGATGTTTTTACTCTGTTTTTTTTCCTTCCTTTAAAAATAACCACAATTAAGAAACATTTTCTCTCTTTAAGTGCAGTCTTTTATAAATGTGGTAGAAAAGCTCATTCCAAGCGTCCTTAAAGTGCTACATGCTCTTTAGGCATTCACTGACATTCAGATGAAACTTCAAGTCTATTGAATGTGATTTGCATGCGTGCAGTATGATCCTTCACTCCTGCCTTTTTGAGGAAAGTGCAACTCTGTTGTTACACCAGGGGAAAACTGGTGTGGGGTCAAAGTCAGGGCCATATAAGTTTTAGGTGTTTGATAATCAAAACCGTTCATGAATTCTGTTTTACATCCTCACAATTGTTGCCTAGTAAGGCCTTAAACCTGCTCTGGTAAAAAAAAAAAAAAAAAAAAAAAAAAGAAAAACTTCTCATTGAGCTTAATGGGAGTTTTTGCCTCAAGGGCTGCTGGCAGGATAGGTGTCTTATCTCCTCCTAACCTTCATTTGTAAGAATGGCCAGGAAAAAATAAACAACAAAAACTTAATACAATGAGTTGCCTTACATTTCCCCTACTATACGGTTGTATTTCTTTGATTAATTTCCTTTCCCCTCACTCACATCCAAGGCTGTGATTGTTTTTTTTTTTTCTAATTTTTTTGCACACTACCTATACCAATTAACTGCCTAATTAGTTTTATCTTCTCTACATGGATGCAGTGAATTTGTAAGAGAATTTCACATGCAAGTAGTTTTTTAGTGAGTTTAAAGTAAATAGAGTTTTAAAGACCTATTTTTATATTCAATATAAAGCACAAATGTGCAGAAAATGTAGAATGACTTACAAAAAGGGAAGCAAAAGTTCGTAATATTTCATGTATAAAAGTAATACCTTCTTTGGGGTGAGATTCTCTTAGAAAACCCAATACTTATGCCAGTGCAAAGATAGGAATATTTTAAAAACTCTTAGAAAAATTGTGATTGACAGCAATTTAAAAGGAATGACTTCTGTAGATACAAGGAAACCCCTAAAGCAATATGGATAAGAAGGGGTGAATGGTTTTCAATGATGAACAACAACCTGGAAGTGTGAGAATGGAGGTTTCAATCCTTATTAATTAATCAAATTTCTTCTTTTGTGGTTAGTTACATCTGGATTTTCTGTGAAGTGCAATCTTGCGGGATGAAAAAGTGCAAGGGTGCCAAAATTCTAAGGCTTATGAAAGTTCAGAGGCAGGTTTGATTTAGAATTATTGAGTAAAGATTTAGATTTTGGTAATTCACACTTCCAGTAAAATCAAGACATTGATTTACTGCTTGAAGAAATTTGATCAAGTAATAATGATTAATCCGGGAACTCCCATTGTCACAGTTTGTTTTCGTTTCCATCGTCCTGCTTATCTCCAAAACCAATTTGCCTCAACTCCTGGCAAAGCCAGGGAGAAGAGTTATATGCCATTGTTAGTTCATTTACAATTTGTACCTGGTTTTGCTCTTGTATATATGTTGGCGTTTTGGAGTCTTTACATAAATGCTGTGATACTTTTTTTCTTATTTCCTTTTGGTTTTTGGTGGGCTGTTTTAAAATGGAGGCCTGTTTTCCAGTGTGGGACTTTTGATGGTTACAACATTTCAATGATGTTGCATGATGGCCACAGGTCGGGGAAATTGAATGTTTTAGAGCAGTTTTTCAAGCATGACACTTTTAAAATATGTAATTTCAAAGACTTTTCAAGGCCACATGAAATTAGTTTTCATAGCCACTCCAGGTCTTGGGGGGAAAAGCTGAAAAGTACTTTTGTTTAGAAGTCTGAGTGATGGTGGGGGGGAAACCTTTTCTTGAGGTTTTTGCATGCCAGTGCACGGCCTATTGCTGTGAGAGAAGGAAGATGGTAAGGCTGCTTGAGGCAATGCACTGGAGGACAAAGTGTTTTCTAGCACTAGAAAAAGAAAATGCATGGCAAAGTTTTGTCTTCTAGTAGACTATATAGCATGCAGAGTTTAGTATGTGTCAAAACAGTGTATGACATTGCTGTATCAAAGTTGTAAAATTAAGCATTATTTATTGAAAACTATGTATTTTTTTTGTAAAAACCTGATCACCTAGAGGATTAATATCAGTGACTTGTGCTAGTGCTACAAACTTAACCAGCTTCTTTACTACAGTACTTGATATGCAGTGTTAATGCTCAGGGTTGAAACCAGTCCACTCCAATGTCTTTTTTGCAAGAGTTTTTAAATAAAGGAACAACAAAATGCAATTGTTCAAAAGACTCTAATAAAAATGTGTGATCAATCTTCCTATGTGGTTTTATGTGGATTTTTCTTTTTCTGGTGTTGCATTTGGTAAATGCAATTCAGCTATGACAGTGAATCCACTCCTCATTCTGTGGGTGCCTAAAGCTAAAAGTTAATGGGAATGTTATATCTTTCAAAAAAACCCTTGACAGGTATTTATGGTCCAGGTAGTGTGTGCTAAGTGCTGTTCTGGGCACGCCTGAGAGACACTGAAATGCAGAATAAGTCAGTTAGCTTCCTTCTTCTTTTCTGGTTAAGACTCTGGATTAAAACAATGAAATATTTTATGACAAACATCTTTAACTTTGCTTTAAAGTTGACCATGAAAGAATGAAATAAAATGGATTACATGCCAGCAAACCCCATTTCTCTCTGTATCTTTTTCTACAAACAATTTACCATCTAAATGTATTTTGGCATAGAAAAAATCATTCTGTATTAAGATTCTAGTTATTAAAATGTTTTTATGAGAAACCTGTAATCAATTCTTGAAACTATAAAAAGGTGTTTTTAATGTGTTTATGTGGTGAAAGTTTGTTGTATATTAAATATTGTTTTATAGAAATGATGGAGTTATATTGTTACAAATTCAAAATTTGTAATTAATACAAGCCATCTATTGCAGAAATTAACGTTCTAGAGCTCCTGCCAGTAGACATATGCCCATATCCCAAGAAATATACAAGACACATCTCTCAATTGTATTTAATGTCTGTACTTTTGCAAGCTTTTACACAGGGTTGAAAATATCAACTGATAATTCCTTCCTTTCTGCTGGGCAGGGGAGGGGGAGGGAGTGAAGGTTGTTGGTTACCCTTAATACCTAGGAAATAATAGAAAAAGTCTAATCAACTTCAGCTGTAACTGATAAAAACCTTTAGACCTGGGAAGAGTCAACTCAATAAATTAAAAAGTTCCAGATAATTTTGTATGACTCTCGAGCACAGCCTTTCCCATTTTCCTGTTCCTTCCTTGTCCCAACAGTTAGCTGAATAGCTCATTTCTTCAAAAAGCAGTTCTTGGATGACAGGTGATTTCTGTTTAACTTATCAGACCTATTAAGAACACTGAAAGCAATCTATATCATTTCAGGAGTCTGTTGTAGTAGTATGTTTTTGTGTGAATGGAGATGTGTAACTGATGTGAAATAAAGGTTTGAATGTGACCTGTCATAGTAAACATAGGAAGTTTAAACTGATCATTGTAAATCAATGAAATAAAATCTTTATATACAGCCACTATACCACTATTCTTTCTGTACATATCAAAGAAGTTTTAAGAAGCATTTTAAGGTGTTTTACAAGGTATTGAAACAATGCTCTGGGAGCATTCCATGATACTTTGGGGTTTTTTTTTGTTCGGGGGTTGGGAGGTGGAGGTTATTTGTTTGTTTTAATTCCTATAGAGTTTTTCATTCAAGTCCTATCACAGTTAACCAAAGACAAACTAGAAATCTTTTAGAACAGACTAAGGTCACCTCCATGCTGTCTCAAATGTGTCTAGCTGAATTCTTCTCTTTAGTTCCTCCTGAGTGAGAACAGTGATTACTGCTTTGGAAAGTCAAGCTTCATTTCCATGGCAGGTCTTAATGCCAGAGGGAATTTCTGCATGACATATCAGGAATTTTCCATATCTAGTGTTTGAAAGTGTCTTTGGATTGGTAACCACAAGTCATCACATCTTAAAACTATCACTGTAGAGGTATTGAGCATCCTGGGTGTTGGCTCAGTTTATTATGGAAGAAAGGATAGAAGCACATGTTTGTGGAAAAAAAAGCCCTTGGCATTTCAGTTTGAATACAATATTCTCAAGTTTGAATGTTAGATCTAACCCTAGAAGAAATGTGTGAAAACACGGGCTGTAGGTAACATAGGCCCACAGGGTTACCTACACACATTTGCATCATTACAGACTTTACACAGGCATATACATATGTATTTGGATTTTCATTAAAATTTCTTGCTGGCTGGACCACTCTAAATGGCTAAAATGTAATGTCCATTAAAATCCTTTAAGTCTTGAGAATTTCATGACATTTTCATCTGTTGGTCTTAAAGTGTTGTCCCTGGAGTTTTGTAAGTTTTAAGACAATCTTTTTATAGCTTAATAACATTTTGATAGAATAGTGAAAAATCTCCCAAAACCCCTCACCCAAATGTATAGCAAAACCAAACCAGAATGAAATCATACAAAACCAAAAAAGAAAACCACCCTCAAAAAATATCTCCAGCTCTACAAATAATTCCCCCAACAGTCAGAATAAAAAGATCTTGGCTCTTTCCTCTGAAATCCCATGTTACATTTATTGGTATTACTTTGATTTTTGCGTATCTATGATGGATCAGTTTTTTCTACAACTCTGCCAATTCAGTTTAAAGATGATGATCATCTTCAAGCAAAATTGACTCACATATATACTTTAAAATACAAGTCATACTTTCTCAAAATACAGTCTTAACAAATACTGAAGTGTACACAGGGAATGAAGCGGGATTCACCTGTACACAAGAACAAGATAGTCCAAGAAAGGCATAGTGAAAAAGAAAATCTAGATCTCAGTTATAATTTTCCTGCTAAGCTTGATACTAATGTGATGTTTTGGCATTTCACATGTACAACTAGGTGGGATCTTTCTTTCTCTAAAACATCAAATATGCATAAATAAATATGCAACAAATTCAGCTTGAGATTGCCTTCTCAAGTCAGTACTATAAGAATTTTGATTTTGTGTCTGTAAAGTAGCTTACACTTGAGCCTAGCCTTTGCTTGATGAGACTTATTTTGTCTGTGTAATCTTATTGTAATAATATTCCCAAAATCGCTTTAAAGCCTGCCTTTCATTCACCTAATTTCATTCACCTTGTTCTTTGAGTTTCAGTGCTCACACTCTTCAGGAATCAGAAGCAAACAACTTCTCTGAAAGCAGCACTCTTTTTCAAGAGTAGAAAAAGGGTAGTGATCACCTAGAGGATTAATATCAGTGACTTGTGCTAGTGCTAGACAAATCAGTGAGAAATGCCCACCTGTTTTTGCCCTGGGAAACTTCGACTACAATCTCTTTTTTGGGCTATGGGCAGCCATAACTTGAGAACAGTTTTGTTTTCCTCGTCTATTTGTGGCCATTCATCAATTATGGGTTATCAAAGCCAACAGTGCTGCAAAAGATTCATTGAATTCAACTAGATTTCTGAAAACCTCCTGCTTAAACTGCTAAAACTATCCATCCTCATTTTGCTTGAAGCTGATGTGAATTATTCCACAAACAGAATGGTGAAGTGTTATTGTCTGTAAAAGGGAAAATAACAGCAAAAATACCATCAGCACCTTCCCCAGATAACTGCCTGTTTGAAATGTCAATCCTGATGTAGCTGTGATGACCTGAGACTTTTCCAGCCCCAAAGACTTTTTTGTAAATAGACATTTTTGTGTACTTCTACTCTATTAATCAGTCAGATGTAAAATATCACATTTCCACAAATGTATTTTTTATTTGAAAGACAAGCAAAAATTTACACAAAGTCATATGCAAATGGAAAATATTTACAATAATGCTAAAGACATTTGAGCAACTATGGCAGTAGTTTTTCAAAAATATTTATTTTTGCTTTCCCCATATCAATCTCTTGCTAATGTTCTCCCATTAGCCTTTTTCTGAGCATGTAATTTTTTTACATAAATGAACAGATATAAATATTGATAGGTATCACAGTCTTTCATGCACAAATGCAATTAAGCAAATATTACTAAAGCTGCTGTATCAGTCATGCAAAGTTAAGGAAAAACTACAACTTTACTGAAATCCCTTTAAGTACATACACTGCCATGAGAGCAAGTGTCCCAAGTAGTACAGCACCTAGAAGTTAGACACCTGGCATCAGCTGCCCTTCCATGGTAGATTTCTGAACTCACCCTTTGTGTTGGGCGAGCAGCTGCCTGCAGCTTCACTGAAAAATGGCATGTTTGGTGTCCCCAGCATCTAGCTCAGGATTGCATATTAGATATCTCTGTCCACTGAAGGGCTCAAGGAGTTAATAGTTGTATTCTGATGACAGATCACAAACACTTTCCATTGATATGTTATCCTGTAGGTAGAGCATGTGCTCGGGAAACAGAAAGCACCGGGAGTAGATAAAAAGAACATCTAGACTGAAAAATTAAAGCAGAGTCAGCACATAGTCCAGGCACTGGAACTCAGCTGTCTGTATTGTTAAATTGCTAGAAGACAAAATCCCTGACACGGTTTTGGCTGGTGAATGCTAGCACTCTTCCAAAAAATCACTGGAACAATTTGGAAATTAACATGGGCCAAAGATCATTCCCAACAGGCAGTTTGGATTCAGACAGTCTGTTTTGGAAAGAGAGTTTAATAGCATAGATGCGGGCAGACCATGCCAGCTGGCTTCTAAGCTAGAGAACAGACCTTAGTTTAATTTACTACAGCTACAGGTTACAAACCCTGTTTCTGGAGAATTTTGACCATAAATCCGCTATAATTTTGGAGAATACCTAAACCTCAATCTATGGAATAGTCCCAGAGAGAAGCTGTCACCACTGTGTATGATTGGAATGCAAAAATCACGAGGTTAAAGGCAAGGCAAGAAGGAATTTGCCATAAAACCTCTTCTGCTCTATTATTGACATGTACTACTTCTCATTGTATACAGTGTCAGTTCTACAGCTGTGGCATTCCTGTCTACATGGGCGCTCATTCTTAACAGGGGGAACAAAGAATGAGACTATGGATACAAATTCTTTAAAACTCAGGGATTTCTTAGAGAATTTCAGATAGGATGAATGCTCCAGCTCATAAAAATGATAACAATTTACACTGTAGTGCCTTCACTCCCGAGAATCCAAAATCACTTTACAAATATTGTTGGCCAATTTTGTTCTTCCCTTGTAGTCAAAACACCTACTGAAATCAATTGTAAAATCACTTCTATTGAATCGCCTCCAACTGCAGAGCTGAGTGAGAATTTTATATGTTGAACAGCTATAGAACTGGAGCCTTGAAATTGCTTTTTAAATTATACATAAGAATCATGCAGTTTATGTTCTTCTAGCACTTCGCAGTTAGTTTAGACAATATTTTCATAAACTACACTCTTAGGAAAAGAAATCAATCCATCTGGACTAGATAAGAGAGAATCATTAAGTATTTTCCCTGCTCAAATATTAACATAAATTAGTAAAATTGATTTAGTGTCCTGAGAAAGGAATGCTCCTTTGGTCAGTACATCAGTGTTATAGTCTAACCTCAGTGATTACTGATTCATAAAAAGTGCTGTCTTCAAACATGAAAGATTTTGCATTTTTTCTCCTTTTTACAAATGCTAAGGATAAGGGATTAAACTAAAGCTAAAAAAGCATAAAGAATGCTCAGACTCAGAAATCTCAGACTCATTTGGGTTGTTTTGCTGCTATTGAACCAAAATGGTGCATCTGCACTGCAACAGATCTCCTGCTTCTTTCTGATGTTCAGTGGTTTCTTAATCTAAAAATGTTCCACTGGTGTTAATGGTGGTTTTGACAGAATAAATACCATCTGAGTATGAACTTAGACACAGGCAGGAAAAACAGTGTGGAGTAGGCTTACCTCAGAAACAACAGGAAGAAAACTAAAAAAAAATAAAAGAAAGGCAAGACAGCTGTCATGAGCTGCCCACTGAGCTCTGTATTTTCTGGTTTTTAGCACCAGTATGAGAGGACTGCCTCAACAGGATAATTTCTGGTGTGCCCTGACCACTGAGAAGCTGCTTCTGCTTAGTGATCCATCAGGATCTGTCCTACTTAAGCAATTTCTGAGAAATGTGTGTGCCCAGAGCACTACTCAGCAAGAGGTACTGTGGCTGCCTTGTGTCACCTCCAGCTTCACCAGGGGCACCTGGCAACTCCCATCCCCACCAGTTTCTCATGGTGAGAGACTTGACTCCAAGGGAAAGACAAAAAGTAAATGGCAATACTTGGATTTACAAATTATAAGGGTGGGGACATGCAATCCCACATCCACGCTGGCATTCACAAGCAACTCCTCTCCCAACTGGAGGTGCTTGGAGAGCTACTCTCCACACTACACTTGTGGAAAATGAGATCCTGAGCTAAGGAATGTTCCCACTGCCTGACACCAGCCTTTTCATAAATTATGATTTCAAGAGAAAATTCAGTTATGAAAATTTATTGCAAATAAAAGTGACTTTTTTAAATGCATCTTCATACAGCTCTGTTTGATTCCCCCAATCATTTAACCAGCAAAATGCTAGAACAGCAGCAGATTTCATCCATTGTATCTGAGAGTATTCAATTAATGTGAAAATACCTTTCTCCAGTCATGCTCAGAAAATCACTTTGTATGAAACTGGAGACAATATGTATTGAATAATGACCTGATATTGAATAAAGATTCCCACTAGTGCAGGATTAGTAGCCTTAACCATTAGCAAGTTTCACGAAATGCTAATAAAATATTTATTTGGCTATTACTTTTCTTGACCTATTAGTTCAGCTCACTAATGGATTCAGTCTTTCCAGACAGAACCTTATACATTTATCTGAAACTTAGCTAGCTATTTTCCTCAGTGATAATACATAAAATTTTTTGGCCAGATATATTTTTACTCTATAAAATTTGAAGTGTATCTATACACACTCACACATATACATACATATATATGACATCATGAATATATAAGAAATAAAACACTAACCAACTTTTACTTAAGTATTTTGAGGCGCAGATGATTTAAAAGAGATATTCACTACTTGGTCCAAGAGCCACTGGTTTAGAATATTGCATTAAGAATCAGAAACTACTTACTGTATACTTTATTTTAGGACAGACTAGTCGAATGCATATGAACTGAATAATTCCATTATTTTTGCCTCTATCTAAAATCCTCCTCTAAGAACCTTTTAATGCATCTTGGTTCTGAGTCTCTTGGCTGTACAAATCACTTTCATTCATATTAATGTCCTTTTTGCATGTAAAAGAACTGGGACGTTTGAGGCGATATATAGAAAAAAGTCTTTTGGAGAAAAGATTCCCAGAATTCAGAATTTTTGTCTTTTGTGTGAAACATAAAGCAAGTACTCAAATACTACGTATAAATACATTATTATAAAAGTTATTTTCAATTTAATTTATATGGATTGTGGTTTAAAGCAGGCACTTAGTTCTATCTATATAA
Organism: Setophaga petechia; assembly: GCA_024362935.1. Lineage (NCBI taxonomy): Eukaryota > Metazoa > Chordata > Aves > Passeriformes > Parulidae > Setophaga > Setophaga petechia. The sequence continues at coordinate 20,504,276 of JANCRA010000002.1, forward strand.
GCTGACTTGAATATTACAGTTGCAGAAAAAAAGAAGTTTGATTCCATCGTAAGTTTTGACAAGCTTTTAAACAAAGGGAGTATCTGGTAAGGACTGACAGGTTAGCAATAGAATGGAAATGTTTTCTTCAAGGGAAGCCACAGCTTTTTACTAAAGGGCAGCCACCAAATCCCAGCTCATAAAAGTTGTCAGGGACTGGAAATTTTCATTGCCTCCTGAGAGCTCCTTATATTGTGCTCAACTGGGAGGTTGATGTGTGGGATGGATTTCCCAGTGCAGTGCAAAGAAATAGGTTGCCTCCAAAATACAGACAGTTATTCTAATCAGTTTTTGTCATCCTCCTTTCCAGTAACTTTTTGATGTGATTTAAAGATTTACATATTTCATATATGTAATAAATAAAAACAAATGTAAATAAAATAACCTCTTACTGAGAAAATATCAATATTTAGGAACCTTTTTTTTTCTATTTAGGAAAATAGCAGCAGGTTTGGGTTGTTTTTTTGGTTTGGTTGGGGGTTTTTTTAATTTGTTTTTTTGTTGGGGGTGGGTGTTAAGCTTGTTTCTCTTTTCCAGCCTTTTTGCTACTATTTCACCCTATCACCATTTCACCTTGGTTTCATTAATCTCTCAAAACCTAAGTGTTAGCCATCAGGCATGTAAAGTACTATGGGAATTCTTTACAAATGAGGCTTAAGTGAACGGCACAAACAGAATAGTTTGCCTGCTATCCGAGACTTCAGTAACAGAGAAAATGAACCTGAACAGGCATCTGTAATATTTTCCTCTCTTAAGTGACATTTGAAACAAATATGTATATAAAGTGTATGCACTAAGAGGAAGGAGAAAGAGTAAAATGTTGAATCATGTTGCTGCTGCCTTTTCCCCTGGTGTGCAGCATGTGTAATACATGAGAAAGATGACATCACCCACAGAAGGGACTGGATTCACAGACATGCTATAAATAAATCATTCAACAAAATGAAGAACCAGCAAAGGGGACAGTCAGGGTCATATTCTTAAACATGCATTATTTACCCAATAATCTGAATCATCTCCTATGTTCTTTCCAGTTTAACAGGTAAATACAATAAGCATTTTCACCTGAAAAACCAACACACACCCTCTGTCCCCCATTTGTATTTGTTTCTTTATGTTTACAGCTAATGGGTACAGAATCAATTTGAATAAATCCAGCTCTACACTGTCACTTTCTGACTACAGTTTTGGGTTTGTTTTCAAGAGCAAGATGGAAACACTCCTCCAGTCCCCGGGGACATGGGATAGTGTGGGCAGTGAGGACCCAGTGCACAGAAGCTGAGTGTGGCTGGGTTCCAGCAGCCTAGGAGCTGGAGCCCAGCCACCACTCCCAAGGCCCAAAGCCACCACTGCCAAAGCCCCAGGCCACAGAGTGAGCCCCAGGGAACTTTCCTGCCCCATGAAAAACTCCCCTGATGCAAGTCTCAAAAATTATTCTGGGATTTAGACGCCTTCATCGCTTGGATTTTGCAGATTTCAGGTGCTATTCAGTTTATCTACACACACCTAGATCCCTGCCAAGGAGGTAAAGTGCTTTTGGTGTCAGGAAGCTCATCACTGCCTAACACTGCAGGTGGTTCAATTCCTGTGCTGGGACAGAACATTCCTGCAGCACTGGAGGGGATAGTTACACAACCTGCCCAGCTGTGGTTAAGTGAGCACCATGGAGAGCAGATGGTTTTCTGCTAATTCAGGAAGGTTACATGAGGGACCCTACAACAATTGGATCACTATGTTTAGCATACATAATTTGTATGGTTTCTTCCTAGAAAAATTGCTTTTCTGTGAGAGATCTGTCTCTGGCACCTTTCTGAGGCTGCAGCTCTTGGGCCTTTGGAGACCTGCCTGGGGCTTGGGCAGATCCATCTCTCTGCTGCTGGAGCTGGACCATGAGCACTCAGCACGAGATTCATGGAGGCAGACAAAGCAAAAATACACACAGCAATATTTACTGTCCTACAGCTATTTGTATAAATCATGGCAGCATCAAAGAAATGTGTCTTCCTCTTGGGGTAGAGGGTGATGGTATTCCTGTTTAAATTTAGTGCCTGGGGAAGTGAGTTCACAGAAGAGACCTCTGAGAATGCTCTGTCTCCTTCACAAACGAGCTCCACTGCTATTTACAGCCTCCAACCAAGTGCCAGACTCTGCAACCTGGTAAATGTACAGATAAATATGGATATGCATTTTTTTAAATTGGGACCTTGTAGAATGCTTTCGAGTTGATCCACAGATTCTAGTTATAAGGGAGAATGCATTTATTAAGAAAATACATGAATAGTAAATGGAAATCGTATTTTATTTTATATTGTACCAAATGATGCAATTTTCTTCGCATAACTTCAGATCTGACTTTTATTTTTTCTTTGTCCTATGTTTTTGCCCCTAAGTTTCCCCATTCTATAAAACACACATTAAAACCCATGACCTCTATTCCCCCTATTCCTTATTTTTTACATTTTCCTTTTTGCATCTCTGTAAATTTTAAAAACCTTTTTAGCTCTGGAAGTAGAAGTAAAGCAGTAGAAAATTGAAACTCTATAATTCTTTCTGTTACATGTTAAATACCTTTTCCACTTTTTTGAAAATTTATAAAGTGACAAAGTTACACAGAGTTACAAAGTGACAGAGTTACATTTTACTTGTTTGAGCTTTACTTCTTCCAAAGTTGAGGAAGTTTTGAAAAGTTACAAAGTGTCAGGAACAAAATTCAAAAAGTGAGAAAACATCCCAGAGCACTTTCATTTGCTCATTTTCCTCAGAGGAAAAAAAATTCGGGGAAAGAGACAAAAAAAAAAATATTAGACAAATAAGAGCATAGAAACAGTACGAAAGTTGTATTTTAAAAGCCAATAGGTTTTTTTTCACTGTGAAATGTTTAAATTAAAACACTTGTCAAGGTTTTGATCACATCAACTGATCTCTGTTGTGCTAGGCAATGCTCATAGGAAACACAAATCTCCCTGGCTAAGAAATGGTACCCTTTGAATTTTAAAGATACCAGTATCTTCATAAATCCTCTGGGCAAGGGGATTGAGTTCATCCTCTGTGAGCTCCAAGTGACACCACGTGGGACAGAAGCATCGATCTGCCAGAGGCCAGGAAGGCTCTGCAGAGGGATCTGGACAGGCTGGACCAGTGGCCTGAGGCCAGGAGTGTGAAGCTCAACAAGACCAAGTGCCAGGTCCTGGCTTTGGCCCACAACAAACCCTTGCAATGACAGGCTGGGGTAGAGCGGCTGGAAAGTCACTCTTATCCCTTCTCTGACTCAGATAGAGCAGACACCAAGTAGGTTGCTCCCGAGGAATCAGTAACCTGTCCTTCAGTGGAAAGGAAATGTCCAAGGAAAAGAGTTAGAAAGGAATGGATGAAGGCATGTAAGAAGTGGAAGAAGATTGATATGATCCTCCTGTTCTTTCTGTTCTCCAAGTAATACAGATACCAGGAATGAGCTGGACCAGACTCGGCTGTCTGAACTCAGGCTGGGGTTTGATGGGGAACGGAGAACCTTCAGAAGCACTCCCTGTTCATGGCAGTGCTCCTTGGAGTTCGGGAAGGCATGGTAGGCATAAGTTACATCAAGCCTAAAACTGTTTTTTTTTCCTTGACCCACCACCCTCCCTACTGCCTGCCACATATCTATGGGGCTCCTGAACCCACTAACCTTAATTGCTCACAGCTGTGACCTAGAGTTTGAGAATTGCTGACTTGGGCAGACAAACATTTTTCTTGTATCTTACTCAAGAAACAGGGTTTATCTCTGCATTCTGGGATAAGTTATTTAGCTGGGATAAAATTTAGTTCTTTTCTGTGATGGTTGGTACTGTACACATCTTCCTCATATAAATTCTCACAGCATCAATAAAAACTGTGTAAAACATGGGGTAAAAGGAATATTGGAATAATGCTGATTAATTGTAAATAATTCAGAAAAAATATAATGTAGAGGGAAAAGACACCAGGAAAGTTGCTTTATAAGGAAGGAGGAAAAGAATTCTACATGTTTTAAGATTGACCAAAAGAGACTGAAGATGGGTATGGTAACATCATAATTATTTGCAAACTGGAAATACCATGACTGAAAGGAATGGTTTATTTTGGCACAAGGATTATAAGTAAGCATGACAGGATGAAACCTAACACCAGACCTGTCAGCTTACCAGATGAAGGGAGCTCTACAACCACCTCTATTAAAAGCTGGATTAGACAAAGAACTATTCTAGGAGAGCATTCTCTACTGGCATAAAACATGTCCAAGTACTCCTCTCTTTGCTTTAATTTTAGCAGTTCAAGTTGAAAAATTGCTAGCATATTTGTGCAATTGTTTGTATGTTAACACAGTACCATCAAGAGGTACAAATGAGGTTGAATGTCTGCTGAAGAATTTTATATGACTACTTTTATTCTGATCTTTAGCAAACCAAAGAGCAGTAATGAACCTGTCAAGCTTATCAGCAAGACAGAGAAACATTTGCTGCCAATTTTTTTTTAGAGCAGGGGAAGAGGTGATGGAGGTCAGCAGGATTGGTAGTAGAATTCCCTGTGGTTTCCAGAGATCTCACAGTAACATGCAAGTAATATTTAAAACCCAAATGGAGCACTGGTGGATGGGAGTGGGAATGGGAAGTTCATGCTGCACTCCAGCTTCCTTAATTCTTTGCAGTGTGAGCTGATGAAACCACACTATTGCTGTCAAAGGCCAGGTTAACATTTAATAGCCCTGTAAAACTTTAAACTTACTTTCAGAAAGTCTTAAAACATTCTTATTGCTTTGATTAAAATTCAGTGGAACTATTAGGCTTAACCACTACCTTTCATTTAAGATAACTTTGAAAAGTCATTAACCTCTGTTAAAGGAGAAGGAAGCTGAAATAGTAGAAATTTCAAACAACAAAACAAACACAAAACACTGTTCATAGAGCTGCAAGATGGCTCAGGAATCATCCTTACCTGAATAGATGTGTTTAGATTTTGAAAAGCAAAGCAAAGTGCCAAGACAGAGAAAGGGAAGGAAGCTGGCACAGCTGGAAGGGAACTGCTGTGTGGCCCTAGGACCATGCTTACAGTGATAGGATATAGGATAAGGGGTTTTTAAGTAGAAAGCTGTCTAAAAACCATGATGACTGTGAATGGTGAAATTTGTGTTCAGATTTGTCATGCTTGAGGAAACATTATGTATACCTTTTTTAACTGTTATTTTCTTCATAATTTATTTCTCTTTCTACGTAAAACAAATTGTAAGATACCAAATTTTGTCTAGTGAATAAACCCACTAATAGTGATGACAAGAGGATAATCCTTCCTTTTGATCATTCTGTCCTTCTCTCTTAGCTGAGAATTAATCTATTCAGAATTTGATACACTGTACCTGAATAAAAATTCATTGAAATAATTTAAACAAATATCAATAAACCACATGTAAGACAATAATTATGCTTCAGACCTCAGGTTAACTAAGTTGATGACAATGGTTTTGCTTATTTTTTTTCGTAAGCCACAGAACTGCTGGTACAAAACTCCTGACACAAGTGAAAGGGAGAGAGAAATTTTAAATACCAATTTTTAGAATGTCACATTCATTTTCATAAAACTAATCTGATGTACAATTTTTCTCATAAAGCGATGATTTTCCTAGACATAAGAGTAAATAGCTTTTTCTGGATGCTGAGCATTCCATAGCACAGGGCCAAAATGAGAGGGTCCTATTTGTAGAACTCTTGAATTTTCCACTCAAGGCTTCTCAGGAAAACAAGTCCTGAACATGCAATATTTCCAGGAACTGTTCACATGACCATTGAAAATCTTCTCTGGGAATCTGAGTCACAAAGAAAGTACCACTGTGGATCTGTTTGCAACTGCTAAAATGTCGACCCGGCTACTGCTTACTGTTAGTCACCAGAAGATTACCATCTCCACTACAACAATATTGCCATAGATCATTTTAGTATTCCTAGAAAAAAAACAGATAGATTCTTTTAATTTGTCGCTGGAAGAGATCTCCTTCCAGCAGACAGAATAGGTACACACACCAGAGTCATTTTGAGCCTCTCACCTCGCTGTACTGACCAATGTGAAAATAATTTTATTCCTTGAGAAGCACACAAAACTGCTTTTGGAGCTATCAAAAGAAAACTAAAAATATTATTCCAATATACAGGGTATATTGATTTACATATCTCAATTATGAGTTCATGAGGCATCATTTTCACTTTTCACCATACCACCACCCCTCACATCTGAAGTCAAAACCAAGACCAGCATAAAACTTTATGTCATCTACTAACTCCTATTGTAAGAGCTTGTGTTTTTCTCTCATTGTCTTCTAGTAATGCAGTGTTCAGCGTGTTTTCTGGGTAGCTTTAAAGATCAGTAATATATCCTTGTCTGTAGATGCACTGCACATGAAGGCAGTTAGGATCAGGGAGGTCTCAGTCCTTACCACTGCTAATTCCACCATGCAGTCCTACTTCCACATTCATTGTTGTTTTTTGTTGTCAAAAATGGATCAAAAATTTATTCCATGATAATGTAATGGCTACAATACTCACAATTCTCTTCATATATGATGTTGCTAACAGGAAGATAGGAGTGTGTGATGACTTTTCATACCAAGGCTCAGGGTGACCTCCTGGCTCCAGTAAGGATGGTACTGAAACTCTCAGTGGTTTGGAAGGCACCAGTTGTTATTTTATCCTTATTCTATAAGCCTGAGTTTAAATGAGTTCTTTTCCTAGAGGTCATCTCATCTTCACCTTTAAAGGATGAACGGTTGTCCCTATGGGCAGTATTCATCTCATTTTAGCAAAGTGAATCATTCTGGTTGCTTCACCTGAGAAGATGGTACTAAAGCAGAGTCTGAATTGTCCTCCAGAGAGTGATAATGAACTCTGAGGTGACACGAGTGGGTATCTAGGTACTACATCATTAAAGAAGGTGAACTTAATCCCATCTTATATATATTATGATTGGCTCATAATTAATATTAAAACCAAGAAAAATAAAGTGAGCAATGAAATCTGTGTTGTGAAATATCAAACAAAGGCTGATAAATAACTAACACTGTATTAATCAAAGAAAGGGAAGCTATTAGAACTTACCTTCTCAATTCAAACTCACTGATTAATCTAATCAGATAGAATTTTAATACAACTGTACCATTTATTCTGTGGAAATCTTATCATTACTGTGTACAATGGCTTCTGTTTGTGAAAGACTGTCTGATATACACCTTGCCATTCATTGCATTATAAGGCAGTTGTCAGTTATGTTTAAGTGTCTTATTGCTGTTGGCATGTGTCTAAATAATACACACAATGTGTTTCTGAAACAATCTAATGGCTCAGCTGAACTAAAACAAGGTTGTAGTGCAACACTTGGGAAGTTGACAGGCTGTCTTCAATGTGTTGGACAAGATATGTTGCAGTAACGAGATTTTAGGTTTGTGTATTTTCTAAGCACAATATTACATGGTGTTCAAGAATCTGATAACATCCATGTGTGGTAGGTACAGCAAATGAATGTTATGGTCATCAATAAACTTTTGGTAGCTTCCATTTAAAAAGGAAAAGTCCCTTTGGCATTTCTACCTTTCACTTATCTGTGGATGATTAGCACAAGATCACAAGGTAGATTGTCTTCACCTCTAAATATTTCTAGTTGTCACTAAAAACCTTTTCAGATATTTCAAAGTCAGACAACATCACCTCAGAAGTCATTATACACCCACTCTTTTCATAAACCAAGTATAATCTCATATATTTACCCTCTTTATGTTGAGTAGATTTTGGTTTTTTTCAAATTTATCTTCCAAGGACAGCAGGAGTTTGGCACATTATGGTCGCTCTTATCTGCATGAACTTTACAATCAAAAAGCTACAGAAAATGGAATATAGGTAGAAGTGACATAGAGATAGATAGATGCACACATGCAAATAGATAGATGCCAATGTCATCACCATAAAATGACATTCTTTTCTGATTTTGCCACCTCCTCTATTGTAATTAATTTATTTTATTGCCCTATGACATCTACGTGACTTCATGAGCCATACAGCTTTAGAAGTCTCATAATATGTAGACATTTTTCTTCTTGTTTCAGCTAAGGAAAATATGCAGTATAACTAATGGTATTGGAAAACTCATCTCACAATAGGAACCTAGAGGTAAACAACTGCATTTGCAGTATATAATCTCCTCCGCAAGATTTCTAATTATTGTTATGCTTGTGTAGTCAGGAAATCATGGTCTATAAAGCAAGCCTAATTTCCTGTGGCTTGCACCTGAACACGATAAAAGCTCTTGATCTCCTTTCCTTCTCCAGAGGCAAATCACAAAACTGTGACATTGCTGTTTAATCCTACAATGAGTACCTATTTCCACCCATGTAATCCTGAAGGTGTTACCTTGATGAATGCTTGACCAGGGTCTCTCTGGACTTTCTGTGACTGCCTTAACATTTCCTTGTAATAAAATGAAGATATGCAGCATTGATTTTCTCTTTTTTTGTACTCTCAATAGTTGTATGAGTTTGGCAAAAGACACTGATTAGTTGAAGCACAACTGTTTTTCTTCTTCAGAATTCTATGGCAGCTTGGGAGGGTGCTTGTGTTAGACAGAAAGTTAATTACTACTTCTTCCTAGAACAAAGAGAAGGCTATATTGATTAGATGTAGCTGTGAAAACACTTAAGAAAAAACCAAGCCCCAGGTTTGTGCTATGTAATGTGAGCTTTAGTGCTTGTGACAGGTGTCAGATTTACAGTACTAGAGGCTAAAATCCTCTCTACCCAAGGCAGGTATGGCTTTCCCCTGCCTGTCACTCAGCCATGCTCCAGTGGGAGAAGCACCAGATGTGCAAAAGCACTTCATTGCTGTTTAATCCTTTGGTGCTGACTTAGTGGGATTGAATCAGAGACATCAACTTGTTTCACATGGGCCAACAAATAACATTGACTTTGCAGCCTCTGTCCAACAAAGCTGTTAAGCACATACATAACTTTAAGATCAGCCATAGCACCAACTCCATCAATTCCAGTGCTTTAGGTCCTTATTCACTTCTGCCTTGGAGAGGATTTGAACTAGTGACTTAGAACTAAAATGTTTCATATCCTTTCACTAATCCCCCCAGTCACTTCCTAACAAACTGCCTTTGGAGACATATAAACCAAACCTCACACTGAACTCCTTGGCAGTACATTCATGTTCCACAATGTCTAACATCTAAAATTCCCCTGTACCAGAGGAATCACTTTTATTTTGCTGGTGCTTGTAAATCTTCACATTATGATTTTAAGTTTCCCACTTTGAACAGTACTTCCTTATACGTTTAATCCCAAGAAAAGTCATTACTTATTCAAGTCTATTAGGTCTGCATACTCATATCCAATGAATACTTATTGCTTTGAAAAAAATAAATATCTTCAGCAACATATCAAATCTTATATACTAACAACCTTTCAAATGAGCTGCTTGTGGTAAAAGGAAAAATTATACATATAGTGGTAAATACAAAGAAGGAATTGAAACTGAAAGCAGCACTAAAATGTTGCTCTGAAAATAATTTGGTCAGGGACCAAAATCCTATTAATATACAATTATAATTATTTATATGCTATAAATTACTTGGAAACTACGTAATATATGTAAAGTAGCCAACAGAGATGTCTGATTCACACCTTTACAAGCACTTTGCAAAAGAGAATATTTCTGGGGGAAGTCTCTCCATCTGCATCCCACATACAGAGGATTCCTCCTGCATTAGCACCCTATCACACTGGGATTCTGTGCCTCTGTGGCATTGAGCCTCCTGGCTGCAGCTACCAGAGAGACCTCGCGGGTTTGTCCTGGGAGAGCACTGGGCGCAGAGCCATGGAGGTCTGCATCGTGTTACACCAACACTGCTTATCAGTCAGCCTTTCTGGGGAGCACAGGAAGGGAAGGAGCTACTGCAGCTCTCATGAGGGCAGAAAGAGAAATCCTTCTGAGCTGAAGGCTGGAATCGACTTGCTGGGCTATCAGGTCTAGTTCCTCATATTACAAATGACCTTTTATATACATATTACATAAGTTTTTTTCATTATTTGGTCAGTTTCCATCTCAGCAGACCCTGCTGCTGACGGAGATTGTTTGACCACTTCACTGCTCTACTAATTTCAAGTATATTTGAATTTTAACCTAAAGTTATGTGTGCTACTGGTTTTTTATATTGTCACTGTCTTTGAGCTGGAGCCAGGTTCTACTGCATGAACCTGCTTCCTTATCCACACTAGAAATACTGCTCCTGTCAACATTGGCTTTTTGCAAGTACATTACTTCAATAGTTAATAGTTATCCTGTGACTTGTTAATATGCCCAGGTTTTTCTCTTCCTCAGTCATTTCTAACAAATGAGCTCTTAGCCTGTAGCAGAGGCTTTTGTTATTAGTCTGTAAGTGCATGACCTTGCATTTTGCAGTATTGAATTTCAATTACTCCAGCCTACAACATCACACAGTCCTTCCTGTGTGTTCCATCCCAGCCATCCCTTAGAGTCATATTCCCTCCCAACCCTGTATCTCTAGGACATATCAGCACCACACCAACTGTTTTTCACCAAGTGCATTAAAAAATGCACACTAAATCAGCATTAAGAATCCACACCTGGGAAGAGGAGTAGGAACTTGCCTGATGTAAAATACATTACACCCAATGCTTATTTCTTATGTCAGCACTAGAAGTTGGCTAGTCCTCTTTTATGCCCTTGTCCTGTTTGTGATTCCTATTTTCTCCAGTTTAACTAAAAAGTGTCATAGCATTACATAGGACATTACAGTGTCACATGCTTAACTGAGATCAAGAAGTAGCTGTGACACATAACAATTTGCTAAGAAAATTGTCTTTTCAGAGGCAGAATACATACACAAAATTAACAGATATTTCAATCTAAAAGTATACAGCTATTTATCTGGCAATTATCTATCACCTATCTCTACATATCCATAAAGAATTTAATTTTTCCCTTTCTCTCTCAAAGCTTGTTTTCTTAAACTCTGCCTATCAGTTGGTGGCTAACAAGTCCTGCAGTCATATCATTTTTTTCTCTTCCTTAGTACAACATTCATATGGCACCACATCTGCTTTAACTAGATAATTTACCAGAAAGACTGGAATTATTTTGTGATTGTACTCTCAGTGAATCCAGTAGTCTTCCAGAATTACCCATTTCCTTCAATTGGGCAGTCCTATTTTCTGCAGGCATGTTCTTACAAACCACTCATTTCACCTAATGTTGTCATTATAGTGCAAGAGTTCTATTGTCATTACATTGCAAGGGTTCCATATTGATAGAGCTTTGTACCTCCTTGATGGTTCTTGTAGGCAGCTCCTCCAGGCACTGACTCTTCCTTGTCCTCACAGCAGCCAACTGACTCCTGTCCCCCTCAACCACTCAATCCACTCTTTTATAACACTCTTCTGATTGGCTACAGGTGTGCCCTGTTAAAATCAGGCCTACCCCAATCTTTAGTAATTGGTTCAGCTGCAACTCTTTAGGGGATAAAATTACATTCTACACCACCTTCATTTACCCATACTGCATCCCCCTACAATTCCTCCTTTTTCTTTTAATTACAGGGCTGCAGCATTTCTAGAAGTACGTATTCAAATAAACTACCATTATAACATATTTATATATTTCATTCAGAACTAATAATTATACAGACATTCCGATAATATATATTACAGTACAAATATATATATTTCTGAGTGTTGGTTCAGTTTTGCAGCTTTTCTGAGTTTATAAAGTATTTCTCTTCAAAATCTTTTATACTCATATTTAACAAACACTAATAGCTGCAATTGATATATTTTACCAATAGTTTAGTATTTAAGTCCCATATCCCCCAGTCTACAGGGTTATATAGTCAAATCCTGTTTCCCCTAATCTACAGGGTCATATAGTTTAGTCCCGAATCCACAGTGTCATTTCTCCTAAATCACATCACGGTCACTATTTGTTGTCATTATAGTGCAAGAGTTCTATTGTCATTACATTGCAAGAGTTTTGCTAGAGTTTTGTACCTCCTTGATGTTTCTTGTAGGCATCTCCTCCAGGCACTGACTCTTCCTTGTCCCTACTGTAGTGAACTAACTCCAGTTCCCACCAATCCACTCTTTTATAACACTATTCTTACTGGCTTACAGGTGTGGCCTGTTAACATCAGGCCTGCTCCAATCTTTAGTAATTGCTTCAGCTGCAACTCCTTAGGGGATAAGATTACATTGTATACCACCTTCATTTACCCATGCTGTATCCCCCTACAACTTAACAGCTTCTTACATTCTCATCACTGCACCAAGACCCAGCTACAAAGAATCCTTAAAATAAATTCACCTGGACAACCTTCAGACCTTGGGATGCTCCTGCTGGAACAGCCTCAATGGAGTATAGTGAGAGTTCTGCTTCTAGAAGACTCTAGTCTGCTGTTTGTACTTTCTTCACATATTTGCAGGCAGGATTATATGAGAATTTCTAAGGGTCTGTACTTCTAACAGCAGATAAAGGAATAAGTAGATATCTAAGTCTCTTTTGAAATCTAAAAATCCTGTATTTCTAAACATAATGTTTAGAACCTAAAATTTAGCACGTAAAGTTGTTCCAGGTATGGATTATTAATCTCTCCAGCCTTATTTTCTCGGGGGGTGTATGTGTGTGTGTGTGTGTGTGTGTGTGTGTGTGTGTGTGTGTGTATCCAGCCCTTGCTAGATGGTATACAACAAGGTAAGAAACCCAGTTCACCTTTCTCTACCCAGCCTTGCCTGCATGGGCTGTGCCCTGTGCAGTTTGCTTTAAGCCACAAATGAAAAAATGCTTATTTTTCTTCCTTGTTGAGGGTAGACTCGTGCCAGAGGGTTGCTGCCTGGAGCCCTTTCTCATGCCCATGCATGCATTGCACACTGCTCAGACACATACCCAGGAAGATGGAATGCAAAGAGTAACCTAAAAAGCTACATTTTGAGCAGGTGCACAGAGGTTATCTATGCTGCCAGATGGATATACTTAAGAGGAATAAACAGATAAAGTAATCTCCATATTTCAAGGAGTGTTTGGGACACAGTTCAATAGTTCAACAGAAGCCTTTTTAATTTTCTTTAATCATATATAGAATATGAATGCATCTGTTATGATTTTTTAAAATTTATTTTATTCACCAAAACCTGACATTTCAAGAAACATAAAATGTTGTTTTACTCTTTGCCCAAACCAGTCCTTTCTTTAATGGTTCAGATCAAGCCTTTATAAGGGCAGGGGAGATGACACATAGGCTATGGTATATATTGTCACAGATCTGTGGTGCCAGCTTTGCATTTTCATTGTCTCTGCCTAATTAGATCAACTGGCAGTTCTATGACAAGGGAAAGGTTATAATTGGCATGTACAAAATGCTAATTTTGCCTGCTTTCACTGATGCTCACCAGCACACAGCTCTGTGATCTCCTCTCAGCAATTGTCTTCTAAATATTTCTGTGCAGTGATTGGGTGAAACCTTTAATCCAAGTCTAACTTTAAATAATTCTCTTGACACTCTTCCTCTCAGCTGTGAGCGTGCAGGCACCTGAGCTCAGATCACCTTGCTGCTCACACAGTTTTATTTCCAAAATGCTGCTGCATCCATGTGGTGGCTGAAGGAAATGGGTGTGTGGAAGCTGTGCTTTGGGGCTGAGGCTGTGGAGCAGCAGGCATGAGTCTTTTTTGAGGCATCCCTGCTGCATGTGAACTTGGTTGTGCAGCAGAGACATTCAATGGTCCAGGCAGGAGGATGGCAGCCAGGGGGAATTTACAAGAAAAAAGTAATGGGAAGAACCAAGCTGGCAGCATTTAACTGAGGAAACAAGAGAGTTCATATTCAACAAAGCTCTAAAAAAACACTTGAAAAAAAAAATCTGTCAGACTTAATATAGCTATTTCTTATATTTGCACTCTATGCCCCTTGCTTGCTGATTTAATGGGACTCTAAAGGACTCTTTGGCTTTTATGCATCTTTTAAATTTATTTAAATTTATTTATTTATTTATTTTCCTTATTTTTTATTGAAATTAAAATTTACAAAGTAGGAAGAAAATTATTAAGATGCAGTTCAAGTGTTTTACAGGACTTTAAGAAGAGCGTTAAAAATAGAGTGGCCTGTTTATAATAAAATAACTTAATTTATATTAATGAATTTTATTAAAGTACTCCTGCAGAGTCCCTTTTATCCAAGCATATCCTAATAGATAAGTCATGGCATGCCTATTCCTTTCAAACAACAACATGATAAATAATAATAAATAATCGCAAAACATAACGAGTGAAGATTATATACAGCCTCCTTTAGACTGAGTTCTGTTATAAAGGAATCATAAAATCCTGGTAAATATTTTAATTGTTCCAAATATAAATGCAGGATGTTAAGATCTAATAATTATATATCTCCTTCTTCAATAAGAAAATAATATTTCAGTGATGTCAGAAGCGGTAAGACAAAACATCTGAGTTTCATATCTGATGGAAGTCTCTTTGCTTCTCTATATTCATTCAAGTTATTTCAGCTTGTTCAGGATTGGTGACTACAAAACTGTGGACATGACAATCCATTTTTTGATAAGAATTTTTTAGAAGTTTAGTTAATATTTTCAAAACTGCTTGAAGGATAAGAATTGCTCAGTGTTGTGGTGCCCTATGGCAGGAATGGGTCAGAGTGAGTGACATACACTGCAGCTCTGAGAATGAAACAGTGACCTAATTGTTATCTGGAGAGAGAATACTACTGATGGATTCTCAAAGCTTTGGATCATTTTTATCTTACTCAAAGAAAGGGAATGGTCAAAGCAGTAATTTTGTGAGAAATTCAGTATGAAAAATGTTGGGTTCTTTGCTTCCTGAGGACATAAAATGCAACAAAAATAATGGTAGACAAGGCCAAGCATCCTTGTAAAGTATCTCAAACATGTATGTATCTCTGTATAACACTACACTTCTAAATTTCAAGGCATTTTGTTTTTCAGTGTGAACTGGATTTTTTATAATTATTCTATCTACTTTGATTTCCCCAAACCCTTTCATTGCTTTCTTCACAGAGGTAGGATTATCCATACTCTCTGCTCCTGCAAGCTGGCACGCTTCCTTTGAAGTCCATGAATCTCTGCCAATTTACACCACTGCAGACTTATTTGATACTGTATTTTAACTACAGATGGGTCCCAGCTGCAAGTCTTGGTTCGGATCCAAGATCACCCCAAACTAGGGAGTGTTTAAATTCAAGATTGTGGCTTAGACCCTTCTCTATGGATATGTTATAACAGAAAGAGAAAATAACTTTCTGAATAGGGTAGAGGGGCAGTGCCTGTCAGGGAGGCTCTTTCATTGTGGTTAATCTGCATGAAACTGGAGACCAGTTTTTGTGGAATCTTCCTGCATAGCAGAGCTAAGAAGTGAAGAACCATTCAAAATGAAGAAAATATACAAGAAGCTAAAATTCATTATCTAATCTAATGCAATTGTAAGATAAGTCTTAATCGTAATGAATCATAGGCTTACTGAATGAGATTATGTGCTGTATATTACTGTCCAGTACAAGAGGAAAGGAAAGAAAATCCCTATTAAAATCAGCAGAGCAATGAAAAATGCATAAAAGCTCAGAGAAATTAGCATATATTTCATTCTCTCAAATGAACATTGTTAAATCCCATATTGTCTTAGTTTTTCCCCTACTGATAAAACAGAAATGAGATTTTTCTATTTCATTTAGCAGATCTATATAAAGTTTAAATAAATTAATAATATTTAATTGATGCTTGTTGAAGCTTTGTTCTTCTTCAGTTTTGACCTTGGAAATTGATTAAAAGTATGTGGGATGTCATTATGTCATTTTTGGTAAAGCAGAGAATTCCTGGAAAGCAGCTTTGATTTTAGGGATGACCAGAGTAAACTGGATTTGCTTAAAATGCTGAAACAATTTTGAGGGGTTTCAAATATAAGTTTTCTTTTGACAGTTAAAGCTCCTCCCTCCCCCTATCTTGATTAATATTGTGTGTAACCACTATTTTCAGAAATCAGATGAAATAATCACCAAAGATCAAATAAAAATTTCAGATCAGACCTTCAGAAGGGTTGCTCCGTTGACATGAATGATATGTCAGTGTTCCCTACAGATCAGGAAGAGAAGAAAGGTAGACTTTGCCATATTACCTTCCCAACAGGTTTCTGTCCTGGTGAAAGATGACCAGAAAGAGGGCCTGAGTATTTCATGTCCACTCAATTTGCTGCTGCTCTGCCAAAGGTATTAGCTCCAGTTGTGAAGGAACATCAGGTTCCTAGCACAGAAGATGTGGACTCAGAGCTCAGACTCCTAAATAATTTGCTGATATCTAACACATGCTAGTAATGTACCTTAACCCCTGTTTGTTAGGTTTTTTTACAGTAAGTCTTCACTCCCAGGATTCACAGTCTGTTAAGCACCATTTGAGCAGACAGCAGAGACGCAGATATAGTGAGGAGAGAGGCTTAGGTGAGCCTCGAAGTGGTGCATTTACTGGGTGGCCTGTGACAGAGCATTTGCCAGGCAGTCCTGACTTCCTCTCATTCACATGAGAGTTGCATTTACCTCTGGGAGAAGGAAATGTCATCACTGCATGTCTGGACGGTGTCTGAAGCAATCACTTTTATATACTGCACACTGTGAAAACACAGATGTACTTATAATACATATGTATCTTTTGTACCTTTGCAACAGCACGTTGAAGCTAGTGAATAATTTGCTGCTCTGAAATAGAAATGTACTGAATTCAGTCCTCTTTTCAATCCTGTGTGTATTTATATATATATATGACATTTCTTACATCATTGTAATTTATTTTTCTAGCTTCAGAGCCCTCCAAAGCTTTTGCTTCCTTGATTCTGTTCTATTGTAAAGAATAAGCACTAGCGCTGTTAACTTTTCATGAGTGAGTAGAACAAACAGGGAATCCTATCAGTCAAAAGCACACTGAGGAGACTTGGCTTGAAAAAAATGCTAAGTTTGTAGGCAAAATAACTTAATATATACTTCATGGGTTATAAAAAGATTACAGTCAATATTTGCATAAATTTATCTTCCTAAACTGTAAGATAAGCCACTGCCTTAGTTATACTGACCTTTTCTAAAAATAAATGCTATTTCCCTAAGTTATTGCCATGCCATTCCTGTATCTTAATTAATGCATTATTAGTCAAGCATCACTCCCTCAACTGAAAGGAAGCAGTTTGAATATTTTACAGATTATTCTATTTTGACTAGCAGCTGAGCATACTAAGAGGAGGATATTTGGTAAGATGGTAATATTCTTTTTCTTCAGTAATCATTCAAACCCCAAAGGCATTTCTTCCGCATATTTCATGTCACATGGGTCTCCCCTCCAAGAGAGCATGATATTCATGCCTCAGGTGGAGCCTAAGCTGAACTCTTCTTCCACCAACAGAGTGAATGGCTTGTATTACCCACTACAGCACCAAAGGCAACCTCCCTACCTTTGTCCATATAAAACAGCCCTACATTTGCAGATTGCATTAGGGGAATATATACATGAAAGAATATTTTGCTAGAAGCTCAAAGGCCCGGTTCCTCAGGGTCCAGATCTGAAACCTTGGATTTAATTGTCCCATTATTTATGCATTATTTACACAGCATTGCCATGGATGCAATTCCCAATGTATATAGAGCTAGTGGCTGGGTATACCTGACTTGGCTAAATGTTTGAGCATGACACTAAATCAATCTGCTGTGTCCTGGGTATTTCTGAGGAGCACATGTAGATCAGTTCTGTGGTGTATCAGACTTGTATGCCACATGCACAAGGAGTCCAGTGCAGTCCCACTGCACATATGGTGCAGAATTGATCTTGGTTGCCTTGCTCAGAAGCTCACACAAGGCTGCCAGACCCTCAAAAATATTTAGAAAACACAAGGTAATACCTCTAAGGTTGTGGATAATTGATAAATTTTTAGTTTACTGCCAAAACAGGCGCAGTAGGATAGTAGTCTAAGGAGAATATTTAATCAGATATTAGTCTAAAGAATTATTCTACTCAGCCAATTTTAAAATTATTAATTTTAGGTTTTTTTCCACACTCTTTCTTCATTTTTATAGTTCTACGCCTTGCTTCTTCCTCTAAGTTCTCAAATACATTGTCTTTTGTGTTTGTGAGGTATTTAGCGGTAACACAGAGGGCTGTATTCACTTGAGGATAGATTCTCCAGTCTCACTGACCTTTGAATCCTGAAATATCTATAGGTCCAGTCTCAAATGTTGCACACAGCAAGAAGTCAAATGTTCTCATCACAGGAGAGCTCCTACTCACCTGTGCCGAGCTGCATATCTGTCAATGTGCTGAAAGATGCAAGTCTGATCCTGAAAGCACTGTTCACGTGAGAAAAATGTATTCACAAGGGGCCTGACATGGCAAGGACCCAAGCAACTCTGGCATCTATCCAAAAAAGCACTTAATGCATACGCTTAGAGCTACAATTCAGCTGCAAGTATGTGAGCAGTAGCATGGCCTTTGATTGACACTGAATCAACGAGATGTGAGAGGTGATTAACAAATTTATCAAGCAAGGGCAATATTTGGCCCAGGACTGGACTTCTGTTGTTCAGTTCCTGAATAAGGAAGTAGAAACTGTTTGTAGGGGCTGCACAGAACTTCCTTGACACAGAGATTTTTCAGGCAGACATGGTGACAGTAGACACAAAAGTATCCGAGCTTTCTTAATGTCTGAACAAACTAGGAATGTGAATAGATATGTTAACACTAATAAATTAATCTAGGAGCTCTGTTCATTGAATACCATAGAAGAAGTCTTAATGAAGAAAACTGAATATATTCTGTTTACTTGCATAATGCCTTTCCCTTTTGTGGATAAATTTAGCAGAATCTGGTCTTTTCTTAAACACCACCCACTTTATAATGTGCACTATTGTATTACTGATAGATCCAAAGACCAAGAGAGAAGACTTTTTTTAAGATTTAAAAAAACCACAGCCTCACAAGTTTATTGAGATTTATAAGCAAGAAATGTCTCTACTAATTTAAAGTTGAAAGATACTGAAATTAATAGACTATGGGCCCATTTATTAGAAGTTATATTTTCTGATGTGGTGGATAATTTTATTGAATAACTTTGCTCACAGTTCTGGAAGCATGAAAGTGTGAGGATAATAATAATCAGGAAGGGAAGTGTCAAAAAGGGAATTTATTTTGGAGAAGAGGTATAGAGTAAAGTTGTTTGGGAAGCATTAGCCCATAAGAATGGTTTTTGAAGACAAGAAAAGAAGTTAGAGTAGTCTGAGGACTTGGATCAATCTCTTCCAGTCTGGGGTGTTCCTGAGCCTTCCTATCAATGGCAGATATTTCTTTCTGTTCTTGCCTGTAAACCGGAGTTCAGATGTCACTAAAAGACCATTTTCAGTTATGTTTTGTAAAACTTTTCTTAAATTAGGATTTAGCATTGTTATTTTAGGTTCCTAATTTGCAGGGGAGGGAGTATGATGATACATGCAGAGAAAATTGTCAGGATGGAAACATACTAAGTACTTCTTCTGCTCCAAATAGAAATGCATAATCTCCAAACTTACAGAATCCACAGATTTTCAATGTTTACACTTGCATCAGCCTTTTCTTTTTCTTTTTATTTTTTTTTTACCCAGTTTGTTCTTTTTAGCTTTTGAACAGATTATATTGAGCATACGCTTGAGGTTTCAAACTAAATTTTTAGTCCATTGGGTAATCAGTTCCTTAGGTTTACATCCAAGCCACAAAATATGTATTTGTGTCAAATTTTGCCTTGCTACATGAAGTTGTTGAAAAATCTACTCAAAATGCTGATGGTCAGGTTTGTAGCTAAATTATATACATTAAACCTCATCTTTTCATAAATTCTTTAGGTTCAGCATTTTCATTGTCTTGAGCATCAGCTCCAACTTTATAGATAGCTATTTGCAAGAGAAAGTACATTTAATTCCACAACAGTTGACATTGAGAGCATATTGTTTATACAGGCTTCACTGATAACCTTGTGTTTTAAATTGTTTCTGTCCTAGTTTAACAGCACAGTTTATTGTTAACCAGTTTCCTTTTTATCCCTTCTAGCTGCAGATTTATTCACAGAAACACATCGTACAAATGATGATTTATAATAGAATCATGTTGCCTGAGAAAATGTATTGATTTAGAATGAAATTGCAGTCTTTACTACAAAGGCAGAATGAGATGAGAGTGATCTGCCTTGAGTTAAACTAAATTTCTCTGACTACCCTATACCTGTTTTTTCTTTCTTTTGTAATATTTTACATGATAGAAAATGTTGCATTAGACATTTTTGTATTCAGTTCTTGCAATCTACATTTCTCAATATGCCACAATTACTATGATTGTCTTTGTTCAGTTCTTTCATCAGTTCAAAGTAGTACAGCATTTACCTTGGTAGCACTTAAAATGAACTGATCAATAGCTAGATGTTTGCTATTAAGAATGATGAAGAAAGGTTGAGTGGGAGGCAAACAAGGTTATCTACTTTTAATATATTACCTAATTATTTTCTGTGTTGGAAAGAAGGCATGCCTTCATTTAATTGATTTTAATACACACACATGCAATTAATGCAGATGGCCAAAAGTGGACACTACAAATCCTGTTCATTTTTTGACTGCTTTCACTTCTTTTTTAAGTTCCATGTCTTTTCTAAAGAAAATGCATTGCTCTGTTGTTTAAACTATTGTTGAAACCAGAACTTTAGGACAGTCAGGCAGCTTCAGGATATAGAAAAAAAAAGGAAAAGTGTGTGTTTATTGCTTAAACCAAGATGTAGGGAAGTTATCCTGTTGTTGAAAGGTTAGCTTGCTTTTAATATGGTATTTTTTAGACCTGTGAATTTTTTAAATTCTATTGCAGTTCCCACATAGGTTTCTTCCACTTGATGCTTCTATTGCAATACAAATTCAATCAATGATTTTATTCTTTCTGAGATTGAAAAAAGCCTGTTTTTTATTTCAGAAATATTTTGACCTTTTTCTCATTATTTCATGAAAGGATCCCTTTGCTACTATTTCTTCCTTTTTTTTACTGATCAATTCCTTTGGTACAGCACCAGCAACATGTATGTCTAAGTTTGCAACAGCATCAAAAATAGAGCACTATCACTAATCATGGCCCTGGGTCTTGTCAGACCTCTTTATGACAGAGCATCTCCTGAGCTCCATCCAGCTTCCATCCTCAAAACCACATCCTTTGACTGCCTCCAGCTTGCCCAGAAACCACACTCCCTGCCCTCAGGCTTTCTTCTGTTTCTGAACCTCCACAGCTTCCAGAGGCTCCTTCAGCCCCTTAGAGGCCAAAATGAAGTCTGAGCATCTCTGAAATGACAGGCTGCATGAAATAGCAAAAACATCCTGAAACAGCATCTGGGGAGCAAATTAACATATGGGTACCCTCAAATTGCAAAGTGATGAGGAGATATTCAGTATGCACATGATGGAAGCTGCAAATGAAGGAGGAAATTTGGTGCTAATAACACCCTGGCCTGATCCAGTTTTCATTGGTTTCTGTTATCTTTAATAGAATCTGAATCTAGATCAAAGACGAAGAAAATAACAGTATACAATGTTGGAGTGTGACCCAACAGCAACATTCAAAACAACAAAGGGAGCTAATTTTCCTCTTGCTATTCATATGAGCCTAATGTGAGTTATTTTACATCAAATCAAGACAAACATGTACCTTGAATCCTGTGCTGTACCCTCTGTCAATACTTGTGATCACAATGAGAAATATATTCCACTCTTATTTCTTAAGTTGAATATTGTTCTGGCATCAAGTGAAGTTGTAAAGGTCTTCTGAGTTTTCTCATAGAACCTTTGCTTCTATCTCTTCTAGATAATATTTTGGCCACCATAACAAAATTATTAGCACTGCATTTTCTGTGCTTGCTGTACCTGTGCTGACATATCACAAATTTGGGTGCCTCAACTGTTACCTCATTTGATTTGGAAGTAGTTAAAAATCCCTTTGTATAGAGACAGTAATATTTATCTGTCCCTGATACATTATTGCTAAGAGGAACAGCCACTGCTGTTCTGGTCAGTCACTTACCATATTTTCATTGTGTATATTAAGGCCTCACTTAACAAAAAAGAACATATTTATTTTTAATATTCCTGCCAAGAGGCAATGATTCTGTAGTAACTTTGTTAAATGTTCATATCACAACAGGAGCTGCTGAGAGTGTTTTGATAAGACTGGAGCTCTAATTCAATCTGCATCAATTATAGTCATAAGGGTGGGAAAGAATAGCATATTTCAAATGTCCACTTCTGTTTGAATTGGATTCCTGAAAAACAAATCTCGCAAAATAAAATAATATTAATGAAATTTCAGCTCATTTATCTAGCAGAGGTTGTATTTTGGACCAAATCACATACCAAATCTTGGAACATTGCAACCAAAATCACAGTATCTCCAAACTGTGATTTTGGCTGTAATGTTCCAAGATCTGGTATGTGACTCAAGACTGATAAGAAAGATGGGTGCTAATGTCTTTACAAACAACTCAATGGGAGGTCTTTAGGAGAAATGGGTGTTAATGTTTTTGAAATGCGTCTTAATATCTCTACCAACATCAAGCTGCACAAGTTAGTTACAGAACCCAGAGTTTGACTCCTGAACTTCAGGTAATAGACAAACGGGTCTGCACAAAGTCTGTTCAGAGCCCAGAGAGCCTGAACTTCTGAACTTTGGAGGAAAATGACAGGTTCAAGGGAGGAATAGGGGGTAAGCAGTTCAGAAATCTGTACCTTCCTAGTACCTCAGCCAACAGGGAAAAGAAGAGGGCAACATGCAGCCAGGAGTTTAGGATAAAAGGAGACTTCGTCTTCAGGGAGAAACCACACGGGGGAATGGACTGTCTCTCCCTTTATTCAAATAAAATTCCAGGACTCCTCTGTCTCCTTTATGGACACTGGCTTTTCCTAGTGTGATTTTCTGCACAAGATCGACTGAAGTATTTCATGGCCTCAAATATTTATTCCTTGTTGCTAAATTCCTTAGTGATAACTGCACTTCAAATTTCTTCTGCCAGCTTGAATGGTAAAATGCCAGTTCTAATTATTATCCATAATTTTGATATTCTTCACCATCTACATAAAATCCTTGTGTTAGTATGGAAAAACTGTACTTATCAATAACAGATAATAAATGGAAGAACAACTTATTTTAGTCTCAGAGATATATGCTTCTCATCGGATTTGCTTCTGCTTAATACAACAGGGGATTAATCATATGTGTTATTGATTGAATTACACATACTGAGTAAGTTATATTATACAAACTTATAATATATTATATATATAGAATCTTAGCTCTTCTTAAAGGATCATAGACTTACAGAATGTTCAGAGTTGGAAGTGACCTTAAAGACCATCTAAATCCAGCCTGCTCTGCCATGGGCAGGGACACCTCCCACTAGACCAGGTTGCTCAAGGCCTTATCCAACATGACTTTGTATGCTGCTGGAGTTGGGCCATCCACAATCTCCCTGGGTAACCTGTTTCAGTATCTCATAACCCTCAGACTAAAGAATTTCTTCCATATATCTAATGTAAATTCCCCTTCTTTCAGTTTGTGCCTGTTACTCCTTATCACTACAACACTGGAGCGCTTCAATGCTTAGAACTAATGAGCCTAAAGTTAGGTGAGGTCTAAAGCACTTTCCTAAATTTAACACTAAATTTTATAATTCTTATAGAATTGGATCCTAATGCAAATATAGAACAGATAAAGACACAAGGCTTACCATGAAAGCAAAAGCAATTCAGCACTAGTAGATCATCAGAAGCACCACAAATCTTCAATGAGGAGCTGGCTGCCAACTGTTGGCCTGGAAATAGGATGAAGTTAAATGGGATGAAGGCAGAAGTAAAAGACACATGTGTATAAGCACTAAGTAGCAGCATTAGTTGTGGACAACAGGAAAAACAATGCAGGGTATTCAAAGAGAAACCTTTGCTCTAGATGATCCATTTATGCAAAAGGCCAGTTTCAAAATTGTGCTGTCAAGGTGACTCTGTTGTCACTTTTGAAGATTGCACTGTTTAATGCATTTAAAACTTCCTTGCTATCATACATTCCTTATATTACAGATGAATGACAGATGAGGATATGAGGATCTTTTCTTGCGTATCTCCCCTTTTGAGCTGAAGCAAGTCATGGAAAGATAATTATAAAGCAAGAGACTATGGAGGTGATAGAGCTGCTTTGTCATTTGCTGGGATTAGTGAACATATTCAATGAGTCACAAGGTGCTCATTAAACAAAGACAAAAATGAACTACCACCATAGCATTTTTTATTGTATATACAAGCCTCAAAAATGGCAAATGTGTTCCCCAGGCTTTTTCCTAGATGCTTTTGAAGAATCACTAAAGGCTGAGAAGAAACACTGGTTTATTATTAGCAGCAACTTTTATTCCACAAAGCAATATCCAAGCAGCACGAAAATACAGTTCTGAAGGCAGTAGCATCTTTTGAGACTTTATTCTTCTTTGGAAAACTGACTATAATAGCATCTAAAATGGCAAGCATTATCCTAATTCCATGACTTGTTTACTCAGAGACAAAATGCTTTCTATATCAAAACTCAAAGGGCTGCAAGGGCAAAAACTAGTAAGTTGTGTATGACATGTAGGGACTAACATTCCTCAAGTAGCTCATAAAATTATAGAACATTTGTGGTGTACAGTGCATATAGCACAAACTCTTTGGGAAATGCTGAAATATTGCTGAAATGTTGAAATTCAGAAAATGAGTGTAGAATTGCTGGTATATTCAGCAGTAAGGCAGTTGCATTATATAGCAGCACCTCAGAAGACTAAAATACTTCTGTCAACAGGGAGAACAGACTGTGCAACTGTGATGATCTATCAATTTGCTGTCAAACTCTTCTCTCAGTCTGACAGTGGTCCTCACTCTTAAAACCAGAGTGCTGGCATCCCATACAACTATGCAGAAGATTAAGGTTATTTAGGATGTTTCTGCCTTGGTCTTGATGGTCATTTAATTATTCCTTATAAGACCACTGGAAATAGTTCCCACTGATAAAACTGCCTTGACACATTCAGTATATCAAATCAACTACAAAGAATAAAATGTTTTATGTGGTCTTTTGATTTTTGTAAATGGAAAATGTTACAAAACAGGGCATTTCAAGGGGAGATGTTCACATGGAGTTAGATAAACAATTGACATTTTCACCTTTGAAAATTTTCCTTTAGACTTACAAAGAGAATTTTACTTCTATATTGATATGGCAAAAGTGATGCTCCTGGGAATCCCCAGTCCAAGTTTGCAACTCTAGTTTCTGGTATGAGAAGAGTGTGTCCCCACTGAGGCATCCACAACCCAGATTTAATTCACTTGGAAGAACCATGTATGTCAGAAAGGTGAGAGAGCTCTCATGTGAAGCAAAGATTACCAGAATGAATGCCTTGACATAAAGATGTGGTGTTGTGTATCAGGCAGCATTACAGGACTATCACACCCTGTGTAGGGAGAAGATCCTTGAATTCAATATGAACCAAATTCAGGCAACTGATTTAACACCTTGGCAGGAGATGCAAACTTTCTCAGTTTTTCGGTTTTAGCCCTGACTTTTACATTTTGGATTGTATAATGGGTGAATAATAGGATCAATCACAGAATGGCTTGAATTGGAAGGGACCTTTGAAGAGCCTCTCATCTAACCCCCTGTCACAGACAGGAACATCCAACAGGATGGAAGTTATTTCTGCTGCATTCTGAACTGAACGTGCATAATTACTGTAGTCCTGGAAAGGGAGCTTGGACACATCTAGATCAGGCACAGAACACAGCTGGACATTGTGGGGATGCTCTCCAGCCAGATTATCAGAGGTAAGTAGTGCTCCCTCCTTTAACACATATAGCTAGATGGATTAGATAGATATAGCTAGCTAGCTAGATAGATGTATGTGTATGTGTGTATACAAAAGTGTGTGTGTCTATATAGATATGTATATATAAGCATATCTACATCTGTATCTATGAGCTACTTTTACTTGACGTTCCTGGTGTTGTTACAAACTGTCGGAACTAAAACAGTCACTTGCCCTGTTGGGACACTCTGCAATATTCCTGAAGCAGGACAGACAGCCTGGGTCATCTCTGTGGGTTTTTATTACTACAACCTTTTACCAAAAAAAAAAAAAAAAAAAAAAAAAGAGAAATACTTGGATAACTCTGAGCAACAGGGAAACAGTCTGGTATCTGTTTGGCTTCAGAACCTTTGGCAATAAGCAACTGAACCCATCACTTATGCTCAGAGTGAAACAAGGAGTTGAACTGACCCTTCCAGCTACAGTGTTTAAAACATTCACCTGGAGACTCACATTCGAATCTCCAGCAGAGAAAAATTTTAAGCCACAGTTTTTGTTTTCTAAGAGACTGCTGCAATTACTAGACTATGAGAGAAAGTTGGAGAGTTCAATTTTGTGACAAACAATAATAAATTCAGAAAATGAACAAATAACTGCAGGCTTCTCTAGAACTTGCATTTGTTATGGAACTTTGGATTATAATTCTTGTTGATAACAACAACACAGTAACAGGCATGACAATAATTGCAGGCACTATGCTAAAGAGCAGATGTGTATGGATGGGCTGCTTGAATGATCTAACATCAGATATAGCTGTCATCAGGAAACAAAATAAACAGTGATCTTTTAGTCCTTAAAGTTTCTTTGGTGATGTTTGTTTTTATTTTTTCAGTTCAGTTGTATTTTTTTTTTGTGGTTTATTTTTCTCACAGGTACAATATCCTTCATTTTAAAAAACTGCAATAGCCCTCAAAGTCATGTTACATTGGTTGCACTTCCTAAAAATCCCTTCTTCAGAATGTAGTAACACTCCACCACTCTGAGCATCTGTAGGCAAAGATAAAAGAGCTAAATAATGACAGCATTTCCTAGATGGCAGCCAGGAAGCCCAGGATATATATATGAACACTTGCAAACATTCTGTGCAGCTAGATATGCTAGCCAAATTTTTCACTTGAAAGCAGATTTCAAATTCAGCCCCTAAATTTGGCCATTAGATAAGGAGTAGCTCCTGGAAATAATAAAATGAGATCACAGTGTTTTTATTAAATGGTGAAACTTTTCTGATAATGATGAAAGCAAAATGTAATGAAATCCACTTGTCCGCCTTGATGCAGTTAAAGTCTCTGATCTGCTTCTTGGATATCAAAAAGATGTTTGACCAGGTCAGATAGACCTTCCTTTCCTATATGTTGTGAAAACCTGGATATTAAATTTTTTCTTTTTTTTTTTTCTTTCCTTTCTTTTCTTTTTTGTTCCCTGCTAAAAGCATGCAGCTTTCTCAAGGATGGGTTATCATCATAATTTTTTCTTCAGAGGATCATTGGACAAGAAAATCAGTCTTGCTCTTTAATTTCATGCATTTTTAAGGGGGTTCAACTTATATAAAAATACTCAAATTTGAAGTATCATTGATGCTAACAGAAAAAATCAGTCATGTACACAAGCACTTCTATTTTTAACCTCTAGTTTGTACCTCCTAATTTTACTTTTATGCTTGGGGAATTTCAATGTAATCTCCATACACTAAAGCTATGTATAAATTCCAGTGTTATTCAAACTAATTAAAATCATTCTTTCTCATTAGGCGTATTCCTCTGAAGTTATGAATGATTCAACAACAAAAAGATTATATAATTTTAAGACATTAGATTTTAAATATAGAATTGAAAACTACAACTTTTTATTGATGTCCTGCCAGAGAGTTTTTAAAAGTGTAATGCAGTTTCATGTGTATAAAGAAGACTACAGAATAAAGTTATGTAGACTAAAACAAAATTCTGAAAGATAACTTTGGGTTTTACTTATTTGATTTTTTTTTTTAAACAAGACAAAGATAGATCTTGTCAAGGAGATAACCTTGGAATTTGATGGAAGCATGGTCCACACCATTCCTGTCCTCCTTTCTTCCTTTGATCACGTCTTGTCCACTCCATAAAAGAAGTGTAAAGGCAAAAACTGAAGATTTATGTTATAAATCTTCATAATACTTCATATGAATCTTCATAACATAAAAATTGATGGAATCATTATATTTTAGGCTTGAAAAATTTCTCCTTTTTGCTTTTGCTCTGTCCATTCCTCCCATCAAAAAAAAAAAAAAAAAATAGCTGCTGGTTGAGACAAGTATTACTTTTAACTAGCAACCAAAATATTCTTTTATCGACTTTTCATTTTGAATGCTCTTTTTCTCCCATCTCCCTGAATGGTTGTTTGGAATTTTAGAGTTCATTAGATGAATCCAAAGACATAGGTTGGATGGGTTTCTGTGGAAATTCCTACAGCAGGTCATGAGAATAAGTTTGCTTTTCTTGTGTTCAATCTTGCCAGCCTGCCTTAATTTAGGATTAAACAAACGACTGTGTTTAATAGACTCTGGCATGCACAACCCAACACTTAACTAAATTCAGGTAGATATGGAATCAAACATGAGCTACTTTGCACAATTTAATGCACACCACCCAACTTGGAAAGAACAGGAAGTCTTGTTCACATGAATTTTTGGCCCTGTTTCGATGTGAATGCCTGTGGGAACTGAAAGAAAGGAAAGAAATTATAAAAATATTTAAATATTGTCTGCTGCAGTTCATTACGAAAACTTAGAGGAAAGAAAGGACAACAGTTTACTTTACATTTCAGACATTTCCTGACACCTATCAGGAAATTCATCTAACCAAAAGGAGCAAGATTTCAGTTTCATTTTTTGTGTTCAGTAACTGTTCAGAGGTGAGGAGACTGGTGGAGGTCGGCTTCCTGCAGGGCGGCTTTCCAGGCAGCCAGCCCCGGAGAACGCAAGCCTCTGTGGAGCACAGCTGGCCCAGCTGCCTCACACCAGGGCCTTCAAAGTTACAGCTTTTCACATCATCCCCTTTCAAGTAGAAAAAAGAAAAAAATGAACATTAAAACTCTGTGTCCTCTCTGATATCTATAATTTAAAGTGAAGTGGTGCTCCTTTGGTGGGAGAGTTCTAACACACCATCAGCCATCTGAAAGTCAGACCTTTTAGACTAAACCTGTAATTGTGAGCCAGTCAGTAGAGGAAGATAAACATCTTCACACTTATCTCCATTCAAAGAAGACATGCTCCTCAAGCCCCTACTTCTCCATGCTGCTTTGTGTACTGCAGTGTTTCTCTTAGTCTTCTGTGGAGCAGCAGGTAAATCTGTCCTGGGGCTCATCTGTTGTGGACAAACACTCTTACACCCTCTACTCACCTTGGAAGAGAAGACTATTTTTCCGGTTTCCATGATATCTTCTGAAGGAGCTAGATTGTGTGTGTAAGGTAGCAATTTTTAGTCCATGATATATGCTTTAGCTGCTCTGGGTTGTAACCATACCATCCATTTCATTCTTGGCCTCCTTCATCAATATTAACTGAAATATTTTTTTAAAATCCTGTGATTAAAAATCCTGTGCATGACTCAATGTGGAATGACCACCCTTGGGTACCCTACAGTGTCTAAAATGGCACAAAGAACCTACATGTAAACATCTGAATTGCTCCCAAAGTTTTGGAGTACCAGGTGTTGTTAGAAATAACATTACCTTCTGGTACTTTTCTCTTGCATGTGCATCCAGATTGCACAGAGTAAAGAGTAAAGCTGTTTAGCTCTCTACACTGCTAGAAATCTCAATCATTCAGGGTATCCTCCCACTGTTTCTTCATTCCTGACTGAGAATGTGTTCCAATCACTCAGAGTCAAGAAGTCTGATAGATGCTTTATCAGAATTTGAATTTTAGGTGCTGTGCCTTGAGAAACACCAGTCTTTGCCCAACACAGACACTGACTTAGAGCCTCTGAAAAATGTGGCTTCTCTTTGCCACATGTTGAAGGAGGCTGCTTCATTAGGCCTTTGCTCAGAAAAGCCTCCATGTTCTGTGAGCATGGGCACCCAGGGGTGAGGCTCTGCTTCCCAGAGCTGTGTGTGCACCTGTAGAACGCACACAGGGGTCCACCACAGCAGGGGTGGGGATTCCAGTCCTCACCCTTCCCTAAGCACTTATAAGAATGCAATGAGCTCTGCTCTTTAATTTACACGATGATCTATTTTTACTTATTTTGTGGCATGGAGGGCAGTGTGTCAGAAAGAAACACTGAAAGAGAATCACCTAGCCTGAGAGGCTGGAGAAGGGAGGTTGAGTGGGGGGCTGTATTGGTTTTGCATGGTCTGGTTTTGGTAGCAGAGGGGCTACCAGGGTGGCTTCTGTGAGAAGCTGCTGGAAGCTTCCACCAAGTCCAGCAGAGCCAGTCCTGAAGATGGACATGCTGCTGGGCAAGGCTGGGCCAATTAGAGAGGTTGGTATTGCCTCTGTGATAATATAGTTAAGGAGAAATCAAGACAAAGGTTGTTGTGCAGGTGTAATTTCAGCCAGAGGAGAGCAGAGATGAACAACTCTGTAGGCACCAAAGTAAATGTAGAAGGAGGGGCGGGAGGTGCTCCAGGGTCCAGAGCTGAGATTCCTCTGCAGGCCATGGTGAGACCATGGTGAGGCAGCTGTGCCCCTACAGCCTGTGGGGATCCCTTCTTCATGGGAATGCAGAGATCCACCCACAGCCTGTGGGGGAGGTGCCCACACCAGAGCAGGTGGATGCCTGCAGGAGGCTGTGACCCTGTGAGAGACCCATGGAGAAAGGACCCTGCTCCCAGGCTGGAGCAGCCCGTCCTTGGAGGACTGCACCCCATGGAAGAGTGACCCATGCAGCAGCAGTTTGGGAGAACTGTGTGGCCGTGGGATGGACTCATGCTGAAGTTAATGGGGAGCTGCCTCCTGTGGGAGGGACCCTACAGTGCAGCAGGGGAAGGACTCCTGTCCCTGAGCAGCAGGGGAAACCACAGGTGGTGAACTCACCATGATCCCCATTCCCTGTCTCCTTGCACCACTGGAGTAGGAGGTTGAGCTGGAAGGAGGGAGGCATGGGGAGTAAGGTGGTTTTAAGGTCTTATTTTCCTTCTCATTTCCTGCTCTAATTTTGTTAGCAATAAACTCAATTCATTTCTTGAAGCTGAGCCTGTTTTTCTGTGGTGGTATTTAGTGAGCAATCTCTCCTAGTCCTTATCTCCTTCAGCTGATGAATCCTTCACTAAGTTTTCTCTCCTCTTTCCAGCTGTAGCTGGGAGTGAGTGAGGGAGTGGCTTTCATTGGTGCTGGCATCTGAGCAGTGTCAAACAACAGGGGACTGGCATTTCAGCCTGGGCCTGTCAATATGAGAGCACGTTGATGCACTGCAGTCAGCTCCACCAGGCTCTGCATCTGCCCACAGAATGCTGTTGCCCTGATGGGCAAAGGATGCAGATCATCTCCTGGACTCTGCAGGCCCACCTCGAGCAAGGAAATTACTTACCTCTCCAACTCTATCTCATCCTCTGCTGAAGCCCTGGAGACTACCATTTGTGTCCTTTCAACCTCCTCTGTTTAAAAATTCACTCTGAAGCCTGAAGCTTTCCTCATCCTACAGCTTGCTCCAATTCCCTTGTTATTATTACGCTGCTCATCCCTCAGCACAGCCATGAGTGACTCCTGTCACTGTCCACCTTCAGCCTGGAGCAGCTGCAGTGACAGCTCTCGGGCTGACTATGATGTTTGGAAAGAGAGAGTGAAGTTATACCATAAATAAGATGGTTAAATACAACCTACCGTTGAAGGAGCTTGCTGCTTTGGTTTAATTGTATTAGTTGTGTCTTTAACTGATATTTATGTGTCTCTGACTACCCCAGCAGGATTAGGCAGGATAAAGAGAAGGCAGACATGAGTACAGAACCAATAATGTACTGTTGTTTTGTACCAATGTTGCTCTATTTATGATCATGTGAAGCTTAAATTATATTCCATTAAAATAAATAGAGATTTTCTTTTTTACTTTGTTATGTCAGAAACCAAGTGTAAGATTTACCTTTAATACAAAAATAACCTAATTGAGCCCAGGGAGCTGAGCCAAATCCCATTGGTATTCACCCCCACACTCAAGCCCCTGTTTCTCCCCCACCCCCTGTGTCCTGTGGCTCCACAAAAGCCTCTGCTGATTTGCAACAAGATGAGAGAGGAGTTTACCTCCTACATATTTTTTCAAGCCATGCACAGGAACTGCAATGCAGCAGTGCAGAGGCACTCCTACTAATATACTAATTGGATGCAGATGTGTGCTGCCTCTTGGAAAAATAAGACCAACTGGATGATCAACAAGAGCCAAATGGGTAATTTCTTTTTAAACAAATTGGTTTTATTAACTTTAAAATGCCCATAATCCAACTAGTCTGGCAGACTTTGGATACTATGAAACCACAAGCGGTATGTGATACCTGTTATTATCTCATACTAGTTTTGGCTGAGATCTCACCATTCTGAATAAAAGACTAACATTTAAGGCTGAAGTCTCTCTTAAAGAGTAGCATGTGTGAGTGCTGCCCCAGGAGATGGCCAGGAAATGAAGTGTTTCAGGCTAAATCCTTTCCTTGCTCCTTACTTTCTTCAGTAGGAGTGCATTTGCACACTCTGGCAACAGAAAGCCCAGCTCTCACCCACTCTCCAAACAAGGAAGCGTGCTGTCACTGGGAAGAAAACCATGTCAGTCTTGCTCCTAGTGGAGAGGAAGGGTTTTAGTGATAGCTTTCAATGCTACTCACAATCCTATCAGCCACTAATGCAGAGGGACTAGCAAGGCTGGCCTGTTAAAAGTTAACGTGGGGCCCTTTCATCTCAGAGATGCTCCTGTCAGAAAACAAATTCTTATTTAGCTCACACCCTTGATACTGATGGGAGGAGTGTGATGTCAGTGCAAGTGGAGATGCTGCAAAGTTAAAAGGATCCACTGAGTATGAGCCCTGTGCTGCTGCTTGACAGCTTTGACTTTCTGAGTGACAGAGGACCAAATGAAGGGCCAAGCGTTGCACACTTCATTGAATAATTTTCTTCCTTTGTAGATCAGCATATTTTTATTCCATTCTGCCAGTTTTATTTCTGTGGAAAATAGTCCTTGCTGTAAAATTACTGTTATGACTTTACTAGAAACATGAACAGAAACAATGGATATTGTCCACTGTCTTCAGAAACAAGATGTTTGGAAGAGCAATACTGTCAGCATCTCTACAGCTTGGGCATCCATCTTCTTGAACCCTCTGTCTTCACTTGACTTTTGGGTGATGATATTAGTCTGAGAGAGCAGCCAGACGTTCTAATTTCAGAATTAGGATTACTGGCTACTCAATGACGTTTAGGAATTACTGTGGGAGGTCTCTATTTTCCTGGTCAGTTTAAAGCAGGTCTTTTTCAAAAGACAAGCAAATTCAGCAAATGAATACAGTGCCATTGAAGCCCAGCTACTGTATCAATATCAATAAAAACAAAAGGTGTGCACTTTAGCCTTGGAGAGCAATGTAAAATAGTAACAATGACCAGTGAAAAGAATAAAATTATAGGGAAAGAAAAGGAGGTAAATTAACATAGATTAGCAAAACCACAGAGATCAGCTGAAAACAGCAGAAAAAAAACCTCAAAAACCTCAAAACTTTGGTGTTTCTTGTTACTGGTTTGAGTGAATTTAGAAGTGCCTGTCTTACTAGCCTTGCATCAGAACAGTGGGGCATGAATAGTGGATTTGAATAATTACCTTTGAGATGATTGCCAGTTCAGATTATTTGAGATTGCAATCACTTCAGATGTAGCTTCTTTTATTTTTAATTTTAGAAATGTAATAAAATACAGCTATGAGAAGAATAAATAAGAATGTAGTGAGACTCAGCTGAAAGATCTTTGCCCACTTTAGTTTTAAATGACAGAACGAGTGGCAGTCAGAGCCAGGTTGTGATGCTCAGGTCACTTGAGATTCAAGAGCAGACACTGTCTTCCTTTAAGAGGAATCATACATCATAGGCTCCATGAAGCTGCATGCTCTGTGCCAGGAGATAGTGGCAGACACCCAAACTTACCCTTCAGGTAAATCCACTCCTGTTAAAAAATACACTTTTTACAGATTTTCACTAGAAACTGACTGATCCCTTAAAGCCACATAATTTACTTAATGATTGATTGCAGCATCCAAATAGGAATGTCTTGAGGTCATGCTTGAAAACATGACATAGAAACAAAGATAACTCCAATACAGCTCTGTAAATTTGAGAATGCCACAAAGAAAAGCAAAAATGTTTCAGGTAATAGATTTTCAGAAATATATTTAAATCACTCCTTTTCAAGCTCCTCTATTAACAAAAAGAAAACTTGTATGAAAATAACTCAATAGTAATTCACAAATTATGTCAGGTTTCCCAAACAACCTTTTAATCTGCCTGGTGTGCAGATGCTTTTTCTCTGTGGATCAGAGCACAGTGCCTTGACAAGAGCAGGAATACTGTGGGGGCATACACACGGCTAGAAAAGCTTTCTGGTTTTACTTTTTAATGGTAGACATACCTTGGAAATGCTTTGGGTGCATACACACCAGAAGTTTTATGGTTTTATTTTTTAATGGCAGACATACCTTGGAAACAGC
Source organism: Setophaga petechia (assembly GCA_024362935.1). Classification (NCBI taxonomy): domain Eukaryota; kingdom Metazoa; phylum Chordata; class Aves; order Passeriformes; family Parulidae; genus Setophaga; species Setophaga petechia. The sequence goes on from JANCRA010000002.1 coordinate 20,538,948, forward strand.
TGCAAGATTCCTATTCCAGGTTTCATTTTCCAAAGCTGTGCAGCAGTTATTTTGGCATCTAACACATCTGGCCTTTAATCATGGTCTCACTGCTCCACAGTGTTTGACAGACTATGTGGTAAAGCTCTCACATTCACAGGATCACTGAAAGGATCAAACCCCAGAAATATTTCATTTGGAAGGGACTTCTGGAGGTCACATCAACCAGCTTTCTTCTCTAAGCCAACCTAATTTCAGGACTAAAAATCCAGTTAAAACTTCATCTTTTAAAAAAGACGATTTTTTAATTTTTTTTTTTTTTGTCTGTCAGTTTTACACTCCAAATGGTGATTACCTGATTTTCTGTTCTCAGGTAATGTTGTCTACCTTCATCATCATTGTACTAAATATAGTTGTCTGTGCAAAAGACATTGTCTTTCAAATCACCGTGGGAAACAGCTATAGTTCACCTATCGGCTTTGCAGACAGTCAATGATCAATTTTTTTTTTGTTTTAAAATTTATGGAATTGTCCATAGTTGCATATATGGCTTTAGCCTAAACAAAGTTCTACTCTAATTTGGCATAATAACAATTATGTTATAGAGCTCTTTTAAGATTATTAAGGCAGATTCAGATTAGACCTAGATACAGCTACAGAATCCATATCTTCAGGAGAAATATTTCAAACTTTTAAGGCAGGATTTGTTTTTGTAGCTTTTGTTCACACCCTTGTAATCCAAAGACTGACATGATTATTCCAGTCTTGTTGGAGGACTTTGCTTCTCAGATAGTAATGTCTTATATGCCTGATTTTCAGTTCTGTTTTTAATGGTTAAATTTTCCACTCTTTTTATTCATTATCCTATGCAATTTTTGTTTATCTTTCAGAAGTCTAGTCTGGCAGTATTTCATGAACTTTTATACAGTTCTGACACTCTGGGCTCTGGCTAGTCAATGGCTTAGTTTCTGTCCTGGCTATATTTGTCTGTGGCTCAGAGGTAGAATCACTAACAATGTAGTGAAATGATTTGCCATCACGTAGTTATTGTCCCAGATTTGGATCAACTTTCAGAAAAATTTGCTCTGTAAAGGATCACATTGAGATATGTGAATAGCCTGTATCTTAATTTCATAGAAAGTATCAAGATGGCTTTCTGTAACAGGAAGAGTTGTTTGGCAAAACAGGCAACTGGTGTGTATAAACACATAAGCCACTGTCCTGCTGGGCCCTGAAAAGCCAGATGGTTTTATTACTCTTGCCACTTGCTGGAGAAGCCATCGATTCTTCCAGGATTTGGATAATAGCTCTGCCCTGGGATCTGTCAGAGCTGTTGCACATCCATCTGGCAAAAGGTTCAGCGATGCACGAGGGCTCCATTCTCCTGCCCAGGGAGAGCAGCGTGCTCTGATGCCCAGCGCGGGCACTGTCAGAGCCACCATACCCACAGCTGATCCGTGACACCCGGGCACAGGAACCCAGCCAACACTGCTGTCCATCCATCATCTCTGGAGGCTGCTCATCCTCAAAGATGCTAAGGCAGCAGTCTGAAATGTTCATAGAGAGACTAAGCTCCAGAATGTAGAGACAGCAGCTACCGAATTGTTTTGTTTGGAGGAGTGTACAACTATCGTGTTCTTGTGTAATGTGCATTACAGTAACCTCAAAATACAGACAAATAAAATACAAGGCTAGCTTAAGAATTCTTTAAAAAAAGAAAAATCGGGGTCAACTCTGAATACTTTCTAATATTCAATAATTTGTAGGGTCTATAGAATAGAATGTGTTAGTGGGAAGTTAAAGTTAGCTGCAAAACAGTGGGGGCTGGTGAAATGAACAGAATGATGAAATCAACACGCTTTTATAGATAGATATGATATGTAAACACATGTCCCTATAAATAATAATGGCATTTAAAACCCATAACTATGCTGCAATAAAATGAAACAATAGCAGCTGTTATAAAGCTTTATAAAGCTCTTACAAAGCTTTTCATTTTCTGAGGCATCAGAAGTTAGAAATTAAAACAGGAGAAGTTACCAAGAATTTAATTGCTGGAGGAAACAGAAACAAAATACAGTTTGAACAATGATCAAGTATCTCTGAGGGGTGGTCTCACCAGAACCACTGTGACTGTGAGCTTTCTGAGCTTTCTTAAAAACTTCAAAAGCATTTGTACAGGGCCCAGAGTGAAAGACCTTGCCTCTGACAAATCTTAAGTACATGGGTCAAAGAGTCATGGATTCAGTAAGCTGATCACTATGTGATTTTTTTTTAGTCTAGCCTGTGCCATTTGACTGGTGACTGAATATAAGTAGTTTTTATCAACAGGTAATTTCATTTTTTGTGTCATAAGATAATCTTTTCAAAATCTCCCAACAACTGTAGAGATACAAATGTAGCTGCCTTATGACAAATACTAAGCCATAACTCCCTGTCACAGTACCAAAGCACTAAACTTAAAAAAAAAAAACTCCTGAGGTGATGCAACAAGTGACACTAAATTAAAATAAGTGGCCTAGAATCGCCGTGGTTTTGCTTGAAAATGGGAAATGGAAACATACTCAGCTAGTACTCCTCTTTCTAAGTATTTCTCAGGCACTGAGAAAGTATCAGCGAAGGCATCCTGTGTGGAGCTAAATGATCTTCATTCTCTTTTCAATTTTCAGCTTCATCTAAAAATAGTGAGAAAAAAGAGCAGCCAAAGCATGTATTTTCATATTGTACAGTTATGCCTTATTAAAGGACAGGTTATGTTGAAACTGTCACTTTGGTTTCTTTCAGTACAGTCACATACAGCATTGAGGCTGACACAACCTGAGGCAGTCATTTAATCACTGACAGTCTCCTCTATGCAGATACTTTCTGCTTTACTGCTACTTTTCTTTAAAGAAGTGAGAAAAGAGCATGCCAATGGCTGGCATTTTTCACAAATGTAAACTTTCCTCCTTTATATTCTTTTCAGAGGATGATGCACTTGGCTGATCCTGGAAAATTCAGGAATCATGGTTTCCAAGGTCTTTGTCATGGTCCCTTTTGTAACAAAAGTTAGATGACAATTGGAAATAATTTATGTAAAGGATTTAACCACTTTTTCTGTTTTAGAAGTTAACTTCTAGACAACTGTGAGAATTATGAATTTGCTCGTTCTCCACTGCTGCTTAACTCTTGAGGTGAGTGAACAATAGTCTGAAGGTGGTTCAGTATTCCTTCTTGCAGGAATATTATTAAACCTGGGTGCAATAATAAACCTTGGTGCAAATGTTCCTTGTTGTAGGTTTTGTCCCCTGACTGCTCTACCCAGGCAGCTATTGCCAACCTGAGTGTGCAGCACTGCATGTGTGTGAGCATACTGTCCCAGCTGGTCACTTCACAATGTACACTAACAAATAAACTCTGTGATTTTGTGGGTGTTAATTCAAACTTTAGAGATTACAAAAGCTCCTGGATGGCCCTTCACTGTCCCAGGGAAAGAATGAGTAAGAACAATGGAAAAAAAAAAAAAACACTAAAGAGAGCATGTTGAAAAATTTCAGTATTCCCTTGTCTACCTCTGCACAAGGAATATCCTTATATTTGCCATATGCATATCCAGGCCTAAAAATAGCTGAAGTCTTTCCTGACTGAGAGGAAGAAGGGTATAAACCATATGTATTGGCTGTCCAATAGACTTACAGCTACATGTGAATATACTTGTGTGGTCCTGGCTGTGACTGATGTCATGGTGTGTCTGTACAGATGCTTGCCAGGTACGCTGGAAACAAATCCATTCCCTGCTGTACTAATAGCACTGTCCTTCCTGCACAGAGCCCTGGCCAGCTTTGAGAGCTTGGAAGGGGTTTTTAAGGGAAGTCTATTGATGATTTCAGTGAATAAGTGATGTGCGCACTGCAAAGCTATTTATTTATGAATAATGTACATAATGTCCTTTTCACCCTTATAATAGGAACAGTATTTGAAAGCTGGCTTTTGTTCTGAGACTTCTTTCCAGCTACTTTACTACCCAAAAGCTTCCTCCCTTGATTTTTTCTCAGGAATATGTCCCAAGTATTTTCTATCTGGCTTTTTGGATTATTCTACCTGGATGGTCTCTGAATGCTGTTCTACCTCCACCACCTTTATTCTGCCTTGTCTTCTGTAGGCAACCTAAGAAAAGTTAATGTAGTCACAGAGCAGTGGGTGGTTCGGCCATGTCTCCTCCATGTTCCATGGCAAATTAGGGTATGGGCTTCTGTATTTCATCCATTTTACTTACAAAAGTATGCTTAATTACATTTTTTTTCTTCCCTGAATAAAATTTTGTTCCCTTCACTTTCAAGATTTCATCCACTTTGTGCCTTAACAAGAAAGAAAAGGAAATAATAAAAGCTGAAATACTTCCCTAAGCATGAATTTTCTCTCTGGGATGATGAAGGGGATAGTTTTCATGGGGATACCACTAACACAGGTTAGTGTTAAGCTGTACCAACATTGGCATAGTGACACCATAAAACTAAATCAAACTGCTAAATAGAAACACATTTGGGATTGTTAGACAAGATGAAAAAGAAACTAAGATAGCAGTGGCTTACTAAATACAAATACAGAGGATTTTTCCCATTCCAGAGAACTTGACAGAACTGTCTACCTGTGGATGGAGAGCTTCAGGTTTGGTTCAATCAGTTGGTTTTGTCTGTTTTTAGTGTATGATGAGATGCTACTTATGATAGAACTGCTGCCCAAATGCTAATTTTTCTACCACCTGTTTCAGATTAAATGGGAGGGATGTTTGGGTTTTTTTAGTATTAAATATAGAAATTAGTGGCAGTTTTGCATATAAGCTGGGCTGCAATGCTACTGTTGAGCACTTCTGTTTTTGGAATATTTTTTCAAAATAAAATTTTCATACAAAAAGGCTTTTTCTATTTCTTTTACTCCTTTCAGAAGACAGCTTTTTTCCCAGGATTCATCTGTCGGTCTATCTATCTATCTATCTATCTATCTATCATCCAACTAATCTGGGTCTTTCCATCCCAGAGAAAATAATACTGTTGAACTATTCATTAGAAAAGGTGTTTGGTTCTAGCTGTGGATAAAAATGGATACTTTAAAAAAAGTTTTTCCATTTCCCACATCAAATATTTCTCAAATATTATATTTTGAAATATATTTCGTTTCCTTCCATGTTTTTCCTGCACATATTTTAATAAGTTTTGCTACACAATTTTGTGTTGCACTCTTGCTATGCCATCTTATCATAAAGTTTACAATGCTTATAAATATTTTGAACTCTACCCAGTAAAGTAGACCAAGCAATTACAGAGTAACAAAAAACTAACCCTGGAAATGAACCAAAATATACTTCCTCTGAAACTGAAGAGCTTAAGGCAGGCAGAATGTAAGGATGTTTAATTTGGTCCCTTATCAAATAGACCATTCCTCTGTGAGAAATAAGATCAGACAAGAAATGACCACAAATATATAAAGTCCTGAAATTCCAGAAAAATAAATTTGATTCCTACCACTATCCAGAAGCCCTCTCTGCCCTTTTACTGTGCTGGACTAGCTGCAATCCCCAGTAAAGGAACTCAGTCAGGATTGACAACAGTTTTTCTGTACTTTGCTGATACTTGCTGTGATGTGTAAGATATCATTTTTCTTACAGTCCAAATCAGGAAATGTAATGTTTCTGTTACTTTTTTTTTTCTTAGAAAACCTTAAGCAGGGAAAGGTTTGACAGGTGAGGTGATAGGATCCAACTTGGCTTGATGCACTTCTATCTGTGTTAAAATGAAGACTACATATATAGAGGGATTGAGTGCACCCTCAGCAAATTTGCAGATGACACCAAGCTGTGGTGCAGTGATGCTCCTGAAGGACAGGATGCCATCCAGAGGGACCTGGACAAGCTGGAGTAGTGGCCCATGGAACTTAATGCATTTTAACAAGAGCAAGTGCAAGGTGGTGCACCTGGGTTGGGGCAAGCCCCAGCATCAACACAGGCTGGGGATGAGCAGATCCAGAGCAGCCCTGCTGAGAAGGATTTGGGGGTGTGAAGGGGGTGAGAGGCTGGACATGACCCAGCCATGTGCCCTCACAGCCTGGAGAGCCAAACGTGCCCTGGGCTGCATCAGAGGCAGCGTGGGGAGGGGATTCTGCCTCTCTGCTCTGCCCTGCTGAGACCTCACCTGCAGGGCTGCATCCAGCCCTGGGGTCCCCAGCACAGGAAGGACATGGACCTGTTGGAGTGAGTCCAGAGGAGGCCACCAAAATGATCAGAGTGATGGAGCAGCTCTCCCACAAGGAAAGGCTGAAAGAATTGGGACTGTTCAGCTGAAAAAGAGAAGACTTATGGGTGACCTAAGCATCCTTCCAGTACCCAGAGAGACCCCATAAGAAAGATGGAGACAAAACTATTTTCTAAGGTATGTAGTGACAGGACATGGGGAAATGGCTACAAACTGAAAGAGAATAGATTTATGTTAGATATTAGGAAAAAATTCTTTATTGTGAGGGTGGTGAGGCACCAGTGAAATTGTGGATGTCCCATCCCTGAAGTTGTTCAAGGCCATGTTGGATGTGACTCTGAGCAACCTGGTGTAGTGAAAGATGTTTGGAATGAGATGATCTTGAAGGTCCTTCCCAATCCAAAGCATTCTATAATTCCATGATCCTGTGCTTCTATGATGACTTTGTGCTGGTATGGTCAGCCTTAGAAAACTGGTATGATGTTTATTAGACCTTTGGGTCATAGTAAAAAAGCCCCAACAAAACAAAAAAAGAGAGAAAAAACTCAACAAAACAACAATAACAAAAAAAATCAGACAAAAAAACTGAAGAAGTGAAAAAAGAGAATGTCCTGGGACAGGGCAGAAAAGAAGAGTGGAGGCATACATGATAATAAGTAATTTAAGCTTTTCTTAGCTGGGATTTACCCAGAACATTTACTTGGATGGCCAGGACAGCTGCAATGCTGTAACATATAGGGATCCAATAAGTCCATACGTCTTATCTAGATTCATTCATTTATCTGTCTAGCTTTGATACCTTGTAATATTTTTATCCTCTAAGTACTCACATGTCTATTTTTTCCCCTCAGTATGTTCCTGGATAAAGCATGTACTGTTACTTTTGGTACTAAGAGATTAGCCAGTGCAGGAAAAAGTGAACTCCCTAGGCATATGCCTATTTCATTTCTAAGTTTGTGCATTCTATAAATTATTCAGAGAAAAGATATTAGTGGATCAACAACAGCTCTGGTTCATCGGGTCATATTAACAATCTTGGACCATTACATTGGTGGGGTGCCAAAGCACAATGCAGAGAGTGAATTCACAATGCATATTTCAGAATAATCCCTCTATACACAGTGTCAAGGTCCATTTGTGAGATATTCTTATAAAATATAATTGTCAGTGCAGCCCCATCCTGAGAGTCAGGGATGAAATCTGGGACCTTTTTTAAATGCATGATTTTCCTGTCATCCCTCTTCTTACAGCTCTGAAGGTGATTGCAATCAGGAGCTACCCATAGGCAGCCATTTTATGTATTATCTGTTCACTTCCCCCATGCTTTCAAAGTGCTCCAGGATGATTTTTGCTGAAGATTTTCCAATCACCTTTTTCTTCCTTTTACTGGTCTGTGTAGAAAATATCTATAATGGGGTGCAATTGAGAGATTCTGATTGTCCCTCCATTCAGTTGCCTAGGAAACAGACTTGTGGATATCCAGCTTTTCCCTTCATTACTGAAGATGCCATTTACAGTTGATTTCCTCCTATGTCTCCTTTGCTGTGTATACTGCTGAAAAGGAAGGGACACAATAATCCTTGTTCTATTGTTTGGTTTGATGTTTTAAGGTGCAATTTGTTTGCAGAATATTCAGGTTATAAAGTCTGAATGCATTGTTCATGACGGATAGCCATGCTGTGGGCAACACAGATAGCTGAAGATACCACATAATAAACTCCTTTTTTTTTTCTTTAACCTCCTGCTTATTGGGAGTCAAATATAAATCTGGTTAGATTCCCTCAAATACTCAAATCTAGTTATACCTGTAAAATATTATCATTGTGTTAATTATTTTATAGAAGTATAACTGTGAGCAGACTTGTTTCCTTTCACTCGCTTTAACGTCTTCTTATGTCCATGGAAGTGGAGAAAAATATTAATTTTGCAGCTGGGACATGGCATCCCCCATTGAAAATGGATCTTAATCAGTTTAAACATTTTAACCCTAAAAATTTGTCATCTTGTTTTGAAAAGGTGTAAATGGTGACTCAATCTACTATTTAAGTCCAGCATAAATTTATTCTCAGTAAAAGATATTAATCATTAAAAACTCCAGGTATTCATTTGGATCTGTTTTTATCCTCTCTGCTTCCTTTTCTTTATTCTTTTCCTTTGTTCTCATTATTTTAGCTCCTTCTATTTCCTTCCTCTCATCCATCACTTTTATCTTTTCAATCTTCTTCCTTTATCTGTTCCCTCTTAATATTTACTCTTTGTTGTAACTATTTTTCTTTTACAAGGTCCTCCTAGTCCCACCTTCCTTTTCTTCACCTCCCAGGAAGCATCCCTCTTTGGAGAAATATGCCATATTTAGTTTCAAAGTCATCTCCTCCCCATTTTGGTTTTAAAATTATTTATACCAGTAATAAAAAGTACTGAAGGGCTGGGTAGCAGTAGAAAAGGTTGTTTATAGGCTGGAGAGAAACAGAAAAGCACTGAACATTTCCTTACTCTACCAGTTTCTCCTCATGTGCATCCCTCACTTTGCCTCCCCCGTTTTGGATAGACCATCCCAGGACCACCAAGGTGTGCCTGCCCCCCCAGCAGCCTTCCCCAGCTGCATATCTCCTTCCTTGCCTGATTCTCTTCTCTGCCTACTCCTCCTCCCTGTCACAGCCCTCTCAGTACACTTTTCTCTTCCTCTTTCTGCCTTGCCTTCATTTTCCTCAGATTGTTCCTTACTCTGATAACATCTCTGTCCTTCTGACCCCAGGGTGACCGAGAAGTCACTCTGGCTCTGGTATTTTTTGGTTTTGTATCTATCTTAGTGGTGCTTTTCCCTTTTCTTTCCTGTCCTCACAGTCTTCTTTTCCCCTGTTGCTCATCTTTAAACAACTTGCCCTGCCTCATTTTAGCATAATCAACTACCTCAAGCTGGAGCAAAGTAGGTAGCGTTGGACAGAAGTGGAACACTAGGAAAAAAAAAAGCCAAACAGCAAAGACAAAATCTGTTATTTACATCAACAGGATCATGGTTCAGAGAGAGAAAAGAAATGAAGAGCAGTGCCTTTTCCTGTGAGTCAGTGCTTGCACAGGAAGGACAACAGTGACAATGATCTCTTTATTCTCTGGCCTCGTGTCTGGACTTCCTGCTATAGTTCTTTCTTCCTCAAAGAAAAGGTACCTTGGGTGTTACAGCATCCTTATCACTGGCTGAGGGAGCTCAGACAACAGACTTAGAGAAGGTGAGATGATCAGAAATCATGGCAAATTTCTTCCTGGACACACTAATGGAAGTGGGAAAGGACATACTGCTGGGTGTATTTTGTGTTCTTACATTTCGTCTGCAAGCAGTGCTTTGTTCTGCAGACACTGAGCTGGTAGAGGGATGATAGAGAGGGATGAACATTAATTTGTTGATGCTAATTATCAGCTGAAACTGACAGGATGTTTTTTTGATTAAATGTTTTCCTGCTTTCATGAGAAAATGCTAATGAGGAGAGAAAACCCAGGGGTTTTCATAGGAATATATCAATTTGTAACACATTTCTATTGGGAATGATTTTCCAGTCTAGATAGGGTGTTCTGTCCAAAACCCTCAGAATGGACATCCTGCTCCAATATAATCATTATTTTGGTAAGAAACTTTAGAGGAAATTGTTTCAACTCCCTTTTTTTCTATTGAGACATTGATTTAAATCCGTATATTAAATAACTCAGTTGGATGTGTCTGTCACAACAGATCTAACTGGTCTTTATTGAGGTGACAGTACTCATTTTCATAGTGGGCCTTGATTTTACATCAATCAGTATTTAAGATTTACTTTTTATCTTGATAACTTTCAGGGGATAAAGAAATCTTCATTGTTATACAGATATGTCCTAAAAGGCATAGTTCAGAAACCTGATGTAAATCTGCCCTCTCTTGCTCCTCCACCCACAGCACCTTCAGACATCTTTAGTTCTGAAACCCTTGGGCTCCACAGATCTCCTGAGGCGGACAAAGAAAAGAGACACCAAATACACAACGTGAAAGGCAGCCTGAATAACCAGTTTTAAAGAAAACACAGCTAAACTATGTAAGGACCAAGTAACAAATAAGTCTTTTTAGTAATAATATTAAATATTTTGTTAGATTTGTGCTATAATTATAACAATTAGAGAAGGTCCCTGCTATCCTCATTGGTACTTTTTGTCTTGAGTTGGGATGAATTAAAGACCCAAATTGGAAGTGAGGTGTCTGATGTAGCTTATGGTATCCTCCTTATGTTAGTTGGAGAGGTCATGAACAAAATACACAAAACAAACCTCTGCTCTCTTGAACAATCCAGTGGGACTAATACTTGAAAAGATGTCTGTTTTCTTCAACAAAGGCTTAGAAACAAGTTGTTATTATTATCTGAATAGAACTCAACTTGAAAGGGAGTCTAACAGTATGTAAACACACTAACAATAACCAAACCTTCTGGGTTGGAACATATGACAGCCATGCCCAAAACCTTTGTGAGTGAGAAAAAAGGAAGAATCCCTTGTCCCTTCCTCCCTATTCCCCTCAGTCAGGGAGGTTTCTGGAGGATTCATGGCTTGGTTGCAATGTTTGGTCAGTAGGGCCATGAGCTACGGCCTGGCCTGCAGGCAGGGCATCCATGTGCACGTGCGAGTCTGCTCCTGAGCCTGTGCTGGCCAACTGCAGCTGGAAGGAGCTGGAAGCAAAGGCTCCTTCCGCTTCCTCAGAAGCTCATCACATGCATCTGTTCAGGGCTGGTCACAGCCGAGCACCACATTATTTTGCTGAATTAGGCTGTGGGGTTATTATTAACAAAATAGAAATAAATTGAGAACAGAATGGAAAACAGCTTGCACTAGGGAGATTTATGACTTACATGTCTTGAGTGTACCCTGACTGCAGTCACGACCTAATTTCTCACCAAACGTTAAAAAAAGGTAAGAAGAAAAAACTCTAGTAAAGGAGATAAAGTGAAAGGCTAATACAAAACATACTAGGTAATATTTCTGTTCCCTTTGATGAGTGCATTAGGGACTAATTTATCTTCTTTGAAAATTCTAGAGATCTGTGTCTCTTTACTGAATGAGCCTACAACATTAATATTTTGATTTTGTCATTCTTGCACTTCATAGGTTTAACAAAAAACCTTGACAGAATTCAATAAATCCAAATATATCCTTCCTCGATAGAATTCGATAAAGCAGGTATTTCAAAAAAGATTTGTACTGTTTCTCTGCCTTTCTGTGAAGAGTGAGAATGTTTTAGGTTTCCTCAAAAATGCCATACGTTGCCCTATAAAGCCTTCAATCGGGAAAGCCTCCATTCAGGAAAACATTTAACCATATGCTTGACTTTAACTTTAGGCATATGCTTAAAATCTAGCATGTGCTGAAATTCTTTCCTGAGAAGGAATGGATTTAAGCACTTGCTTATGCTTTTTCCTGGATCAGAGCCCTATAAGTTATATACCAGATCCTGCTGCCCTCACTACAGAGTTGAACTCAACTACTTGTGTTTGTTATTTTAAAACAATTTCATTTGTTAAGATGTTACTTCATCACTGAAAAAAGTAAGAATAGGAGACCAGAATGTTCTTTGTATCATTGAAACTCTTAGCTCTCAGCAGACACTAACTCTTGTTACATACAAGGATTCTGCAGTGCTCCAGCATCATTTTGAGTAACATTGCAACTCAGTACAGTAAAAATTGTAACTCAAACAGTAAAACACAATATTTGGCTTAATTTGGCTTTGGATTTTGTGATCAACATGTAGGTGTTTCAGTCATTGATGGCCTGGTTTAGGGTCCCTAAAAAGAATTTAAGTTAATTTGACAATTTTGTAAAAAATATATTGACTTCTCTTATTTTGGATAGAAGGAATCATAGAGTCATTAAGGTTGGAAAAGATTCCAAGATCATCTAGTGCAATTTTTAACTGAACACCACCCTGTAAACTAAACCATGGCAGTGAGTGCTACATTCAGTCATTTCTTGTATAGTTCCAGGGATAGTGACTCCACCAATTCCATGGGCAGTGCTTTCCAGCGTTTGACCAGCCTTGCAGTGCAGAAACTCTTCCTGGTGTCCGCCCTGAACCTCTTGTGGCACAGCTTGAGGCCATTTTCTCTTGTCCTTACAGTGATTACCCCAGAGATGAGACCAACACCCACCTTGCTACAACCTCAAAAAGTGTGAATTGGTGAGGACTCTTTCACAAAGGTGGACACATTTCCCTCTATTCTTATTTCTTTTTTAATTTTAGAAAGTGACAAAAACTTACAATAACTAAGGGAAAAAAAACCCCAAATCTACCTTTTTTTCTCAGTGTATTCTTATATCCATTAATACCGACACAGGCTGTCATAATTAATGCTGAACGAAATCCTGTTTGAAACAATACATCACTTTTATCCTTCAGTTACTACCAGAGTTTAACAATTCCTTTTCATGTTTGCTAAACTGAAAAAAATACACTTTAAAAAGGGGTGTCTTCAGGGGAGGGGAGAGGGAAACAGGCAGGCACACAAATCCTTTTATTTATGGGATGGAATTTGTTCATGCACTTCCTGCACCAACCCAAGTAATCATAAGAATCAAAAACTACTGACCAAAACTCTTTATTGGGAAGTCCAACCCCTGCCTTTTCCTAGAGGTCTGACACCCCAGCATTGAACTTATGCTACATTATAAATAAGTGCATTATATGCTTAGTGCATTATGTGCTAAGTGCATTATAAATAAGTGCAGTATATATGCTTCATTATAAATAAGTTCATTATAAAGAAATATAATAAATATTTATTATAGAAATAAATAATTCTTGCACTCTATTAACAAAATACTTTGTAATTTGTATGTTTGTCTTTATACAATTATGGTTATTTCACACACCCTCTTTTCCTTGTTTCCTACAAATCATTAAAACACAGAGTTGAGCACTAATAATAATGATGTAGGTATTCTAGACACTGAGATATGCCGGAATTATCAAGGGAAATAAATCACATTTTAGTGTTCAATCTGCAGCAGCCTATGGGTCTGTCACTGCAGGCATATCTGCAGACACTACTGCGCCCTGCTTAGAGCCCTCTTAGCAGAGAAATTCCAGCTGACAAACTCTGAAATACAGCTGACACTCTGCCTGTGCTGTATCCATGAATGGGGAAATGAGGGTGTTGTGCTCTGCACAGAGTCAGTTATGGGGTGCTGGTGGCAGCTCACCTCAGGGGCTTCCTAACCAGCCCTGAACCTGTCTCCTGACAGGGAGTCAATGCCACCCCCTCACACAAATTCATAGCAGCTCTGCAGGGTTTTCACCAGAGCCCCTTGGCTGCTGGCAATTGCTAGGAAGCATTTCAACATGTTTTAATGTGAATCTCATATAAAAAATATTTGTAAGGATAATGTTGTGTTTTCTCCAGGCACATTTCAGGGCAGTGATGTGGACCCCATGTTCACCTTCTTTAAAAGACAGTGCAATTACCTTCATGGACAAGGCAAACTGTTTTTTCACAAGATTCATCTAGTCTCTGGCTTGGACTGGTGACCTTTCTGCTCAGGAGCTCCACACTGGGAGCCTCTGAATAAAGGGAAAGGGAATTTGGGCTTGGAAACTCCTCTGAACTCCCTCTGAACTAGCCCTGAACCCCATCCTGCACCAACTGGGGATTATTTCAACTATCCATATCTGATTTCCTTCAGATTTTTGGTACATTTGAGTTCTCAAATGAATCCAGCTTTAAAAGTAGAGGACTGGATCCATTTCCTCTCTATTTATTATCTAAGCTCTCTAATCTTCTTTGTCTCCTTGCAGTTTGCATACACTGTATATGACATGACCTGTGCAGGGCACTTGCTATTTTCAGTCCTGACTCAGTACCCCAGTCATTGGCTATTATTAATCTGGCTTTATCTTCTATTAGACATAACAGTATAACATTGGAGAAAGTCAATGAGAGGTCAGTGAGAGACCCTTAAAACAGCAGACCCTTTGAGAAAGCATAGGTTTAAAGTAACCTCATTTTGGTCTGTCTGAAAATTTTGCTTAACTTTTTAATTTCCTGTAGGAAAAAAAAAAGTATAATAAAAATAACTCATGTGAAAGCAAAATTATTAATTAAAGATTCATATTAATTACTCAGGTAAGTAATGTAATTCCCTTGAATCAAAGGAATTAGGTGAATATTTAGTTTTAGTCTGCAGTGCATATTTACACACTGCAGTCTGAGTCTGTGGAGGGGCTCCGAACATCTCACACAAGTGACCAAAACTTCACAAAATGGCCTAGGAAGGTAATTCCACAACTGCTGCTCTTTTGCAGTTGAAGATGTTGAGTGAAGGGTAGCAAATAAGATTTCCAGCACAAGCTAACAAAATAAAATATTTCACTTCATTTTATGAGACTGTATAGAAATCACCAGAGATTTAGGTATTATCTTATAAAAGATGTATTCAAAGCTAATGCAAAGCTAATGCAAGCTCGTCAGTATAAAATAAAAATGCATTTGTTCACACTTGGCTAAGCTATACACCTGTGTAAATTAAATGCTGGCCTCTTCATCATATCTCAGCATGATACAGAGAACTACTAGCATAAAAATCTGTTAAAGATGACTACTTCTAAGACTTCATCTTCTTGACAAAAGTGTTAAAGCATTTTACTAGAAAGAATCTTAATAAAGACTGAAAGTAAACGCAGAATTGTCAGACAGATGGAGGAATCATGCAGAGGAACAGGCAGCTAGCAATGGATAAGAACCTATACAGAAGGGTGTAAAGCTAATTTTAATCAACTTTATTCTTCTTGCTTTGTAAGTATTGGGTTTTTTCTTTTGCTTTTTCAAAACAGTTTTGTGCTATCAAATGGGCAACTGGCAATTACACTCCCATTCCTACTAGAAATAGCTGGAATGGTTATTGTTGTTGATATTATTCACAAAACAGTAGGGCTTGGAGTCAGCCTGGGATTCCCACTGTGCAAGGGACTACACAGATGCAGAATAAAAAGATATTTCTGTCTTAAAGCATCATTCTATTTCACTGTGTTGAGAGTGAATCTGTGTTCATACAACATCCCTCCCCCCTGTAATGCTGGGTTGGGAGATCTAAATCTGTGCTGATTTTTCCATAACAAGTAAGGAAAAGACACTGGAAGCTTTGCTAAAACAATAAAACCCTTTGGCCCCGCCCTGTTCATCTGGCTTTTGAAATAGTCTGAGGGTCACATTTTAGAATCTCCCAATTTAGTGCTTGTTAAAACCAGACATGCATGAATAACTAGTGGGCAAAGTTACACAGGACCAACATTGCAAAGCAGTTGCCCCTCCATCCCTAGATTGCACCCAGGCTGGAGGGAAATCCCTACAAGCTCAAGTCTCCTCTGATAGGTGATAAAAAATGTACTCTATTTACCTAATGAGGGGCAGGGATTTTTTAACTGGATTTCATGAGAGAAAGACATTCAGCAACAATGAGCCCTTCCAGAGAGTCATGTTAATTTTGATAATTTGTGAGAAGGAATGAGAAAGAGAACAGCAGAAGAAACCCCTAGTAGAGAGTACTTCAGTAGGGTTTCAACTACACATTTTCTAGAAAAGCATTTCACTTAACTCAGCCTATGTTTTAAAATACTAACAACATTACTATGTCAAAGAATTTATTGTTTGGTCATCTGAGATTCCAGTGTGTTGTTGATAACTGAACTCAACTAGAATAAAAATTAATTGAGTCTTTAAATACTGGTAATTTTCTTCAAACTGATCTTTTAAATTTTAAAATTACTATATTGTTTTTCAGAGTCAAGATCTTAACTTCTCTGAGAGGAAATACAAAGGAAAAAATGGTTTTAGCTGATAGTAAAAATTCTGAACGCAAGTCTTCAGACAATGCTCAGGCTTCCTAGCTTTGGACAAAAGAACTGAGTAAACCGAAATGTGCCATTTTCAGTACAGTTTAGCCTTGCTTCTTTATAGAAGCCCAACAAAATGTGGCAAATCACATCTTTGAAGTAATATATTTTTTATCAGTTAAGTGTCCTGAGGGCTTATCCTCAGTGACAATGAATTATGAATAACTCATACTTCCTAATATACCCCCGATCTCCATATTCAGCACCAGCAAAGAAGCTGAGCTCTGCTCTTTTATCATCTGTGCTCCTTTTATTTCCCAACCCTGCAGTGCCCTACTCAGTGGGTCTGACACGGCCCTAGCCACGCACTCAGCCACCTCTGTGGATTGCCAGGGTACCCTGCCTTCTCCAAAGCCTTTCTTGGGCATCCATAACTGTGCCTGGGAGCAATCAAGCAATGCTCATATGCTAAGGGACAAGAGCTAGGACACAGCTGACAGAGCATGTCCTAACACTTAGCTGCATTCCCAGAAGGGTGTAGCTGCATTCCCAGATTATACTCTGGAGCAAGGAATGGCTGCCACCCCCCAACACAGTGGACTGTAATGAGGTAGTTTAACACTACTTGGCTCTCTAGTTCCTTATTAGAAATCTAAAAGAATCCAGCCAGCCTTCCTTAATTTCAGGAGGTGAGTGTGACTGTGCCACATCATGTGATGCAGTTCATGGGCATGTGGGGCCAGCAGGTCTCACCTGCCTGCCCAAAGCACAGTGGGCTGTGCTTGCTTTTGGCAGCCCTGCCCAGAGTGTGTACAGGGCCTGTGCTTAGCCTGCTGCAGGGAGAGAGATTGGAGATCAAGGAGGAGAGATTTACCCACAGGCTTCCTGCCTCTTTTTTTTTTACATATTCTCAGGAAGCAGAGGGAACCCAAAGTGGCCCCTGAATGCTATTGGAAGTGCCAAACCTCCAGCTGTGCTTGCTTTTCATATTGTTGTTTAAAAGTAAGTAATTACCATGTGAGAAAACCACAAGTGGCGTTTGATTTTTATCGCACTCCCCTGCCGTACTCCTGTCCCTCCTCCCTTCCTTTCTTCTCCTGCTCAACCACCAGTACCACTGCCCCCCCAGTCCCCATATGTGGTCTGATTTGTCTTGTGCAACAAAAGTGCTGCTCGAAACTCAGCTAAAAAAGATTTCCCCAGCAAATATAACCCCACAAGGTCACAAAGCCTCTTGTTACTGTGCTTTGCAGGTTTCTATTTTGCAAGTGCCCCGAGCAGCGCCCATGCAGAAACCAAGGGATCCCCATCCCTCAGCCAGGCATCTCCAGCAGCCACTGCCCTTCCCAGGCAAAAGCCAGTGCTACTTCTTGGATCCACAACCCACAGTGAGCTTCACAGCTTCAGCGTCCTTCAGACTGAAGAATGAAGAAAACCCTACACCACAGTGCAAGGTTTGTCCATGTTTTCCCATTGTCTGCTTTTCAGCTGGTGAGCTTAAGAAACCATAAGTCATTCTGCTGCACCAACAGGAGCAAAAGATGAGCTGATTTAGCCCACTGCTCAATGCTGATGTTATTTAGTATAGGCATTCCTTAAAAATGTTGTCTGACCATGTTAAATATTTTTTTTTAAAAATAGGCTTGGCCATTCAGACAAACTTCCAGCACTGTAACATATTGGGAACTTCAGCTCCCACTGAGGCAAAGAGCTGCAACTGCAGTTTTTCCTTACAAGCCACACAAACAATAAACTTCTATTTGAAATACAGACTAGGACATTTCTTTATATTATTCTCACTCTACTACTGCAAGTATCTTCTGGGAAGTACAGACCGTTCAATCCCTGGAGGTCAGCATCTCCCAGGAGGTACTCAGCAAGCTGCCGTAATCACCTATACTACTGATTGTACTTGTTAATGGGATTTGACACCTTTGCCTTCTGGCTTCAACTGCATCCTACACTTACACTCTGAAAACACTGATTAAATTACTCACCTAGTAATTTTCAGGATCAGGACAACATTTTGAAAAACACACATTGCAATTTGATCTTGTTGTATTATATAAACTCATTTGAAAGCCTGTTTCAGCAAATCATTTAAGCCCTTGCTGAAGTACCATTGAGTGACTTCACAAAGAAATATTTTTTGCATGTAATATTTGCTCTATGGCATTATCATGTAGCTTTCTGAAAGGAAAGTGGATTAGCTTCAATTGTTGTTATGATTTATTATTTGTTGAGTGTTGACAGTACACTTCAATGGAACTTGAGGAAGTGCTTAAAGTTAAGCACATTTTCAAGTACATTGCTGATCTAGGGCCAAAAAGTGAATCTGAGACCTTCTTTGTTGGAAAGCATAGACATGACACCAAGGAAAAGCATTCTTTAATTTTCCCCTAAGCAGGAAACACTAGTTAGCCATGTGGGTCTGTTTTACACATGAAAGAGTTGACTGTAAACCATTTATCATTTTGATATTCCAGTGCCAAAGAAAAAGTGTATCAACTGTTCATATAATAAGTTAAATGCAAATTTAGGAACATGGCCAACGGGACACGCATATCTTCCCAGAGAGAGATGAAAGCATAGAATGTAAATACACCACCTGGGGCTTGCAACCCCCATCCAAGCCTGATGTCATGTCCTCTTGAAGGGCTCTGCATGCTCCCAGAATATTTGCCCTGGACAGACACCCACGGATATGGTCATCTACAGTAAATAAAACACTTTGCAAAGACCAGCCTCAAAAAGTAACAGAGTTTCCTCTTTGCTAACCTACTTGTTGGAGCGTAAACACACACTAGATACCATGAGCACAGGAGAGCACTGGGCAGCTCCAAACTGCTGTAGGTGGCATGTCTTTGCTGTTGCTGTGTAAGGCAGTTCTTAATGCTCCATCCAGCTAGTGTGACTGCTCAGCACCTGCTAGGGCTAGTCCCTAAATTAATTAGTCTGGGATTGTATAATTGTTTTTTTTTATTACATATGATAACAATGTCTAACACCATAGAACCCTGTCCGTGACTGCAGCCAAGAGGCTCAATAGGAACAACAACAACAACAACAATTATGCTTATATACTGCCTGAACACAACTCAGAAACATCTGTGGCTTGTCAATATTATTGTCCAGAAGCTGTAGCCTAAGTTAGATCTTTTTTGGAGGCAATACAAGGAAACTCACTATGGCTTCTGAAAACTCTCGTGGAATGTAATAATATAAATGAGGAGAAAATATTCTGTGGGGGAAAAAGTGCTTAAGGCAACAGTAATTATATTGCCAAATATAGCATATAGAATCTGCAGAGTGAGAGTTTCACATAACAAGGGAAATGTAAAGTCATACTTGGGGTGTAACTAAATTGTAATATAATGGCTGGGGGAAGCATTATTTGAGGGAGTTAATATTTAATCCCTGAGTAGCCAAGGATGCACAAGAGAGAGGCTGCTTTCAAAATTGTATTTTCTTTATTTGTGCAGGAAGCTATCAGTATGTATTTGGATGTTGAAAAATCATAAATAATAATCTATTATAAACTCCACAGAACACACCTGAAATGACACAGTCATTATGTCTCCTTTCCCATTTTTCTGATGTTCCTAAACCGGTAATATAGAATCAAAAGCTCTGGTTTTGGAGAGTTTTTTCTGGGCAAAACCAAGCAGGGCTTTCTATTTGTTGAGAAGTCAGTCCTATCTCCACTACAGTCTTCACTACAAGAAGAGGTTTGTAAGAGTCCTCTTCACAACCAGCCAGTTGAGCAGGGCTCCTCTCTCCCTGTTGATCTCATTCAGCCTGAGTGTTGAACCACTGCACCAAAAAGAAACCTCCTCCACTCTAACAAGAAATTTGCATATTTTTCATCCCCCTGACTGCTGCTACTGCCCTTGGTATGTCCCTTCCCCCTTTTTCTCATTAAAAATACATTTATTCTAGCTCTAGCTGTGATAGTCCTTTCTTCTCAGGTGTTTCTCCTCTAAAAATCATCTGTTTATGGACATGGTTGAGACACCTCACACTGCAGCTGCATTGCCCATAGTGTCTGTGGCACCCCACAAATAGTGTCTTTCCTATCCGAGGTCAAAATGGGGACAAGTAGCATGAACTTGAGCTTACACAAGCAAGCCATGGCACTGAGCCAAGGCCTGCTGAAGTTATGAGGGCTTTTCCAATGCCTCTAACATTTTTGAATCATAAAACATGCATAAATGTTTTTAAACATAGACAAACATAAGAAATGTTTACTGTTTCTCTGCATTTGGTAGGGATTTTTGTGTGTGCAATTCACAAAAACAAAACTTATGGAAGAAAAAGACTATGATTATATAAACTAGGGAAAGGAAGCTTTTCTATACATCAAGAAAATCCAAAAACTTTTTCTGGCACAGTAAGATGCTGACAGAAACACCATCATAGAGAAACTGGAGAATCTGTGAGGAGGAGCTTTATAGTAGTTGAAGATATTCTAAATTCCAGTTTCATTCATCAGTTTCACTTTGAGGATTGTTGTGAAACTTTCACACATCAAATGGAAGTTTTCAAGTTTTGGAGGACATATATAGAGAGAAAACATTTATTTCTTCTCTTAGAGAAAACATAGGTCTTATCTAGCATAGGAGCAGATGTACAACAGCAAGCAAACCTTTCTCTTCTGTTTTGATAATTATCTCTGATCTTTTATTCCTAAGCTGTTTTGACAGGTAATACAAAACCAGTTAGAAATATCCCTCTGTGGAAGGACCTGGCAAACTGGCACTTCACCCAGCAAGTGGTTGAGTCACCATGCCTGGAAGTATTTAAAAGAGCTGTAGATGTGGCACCTGAGGACATGGTGGCTTGGTGAGCTTTACAGTGTTGGGTTGATGGTTGGACTCAATGATATTAGAGCTCTTTTAAAATTTAAATGATTCAATGATTCAAAGATCAATCAGTGCATGGATGTGAGGCTGGCGTGGCAGCCACCAAGGGCAGCAGCAAACATTAGCAGGGTTCTCTCAGCTGAGTGACAGAGGTTGCCCCACGAAGGTGATGACCACTGAAAAAAGGAGGTGCTTTTACACAAGTGATCTGTACTATTAGAGTGTGGATGCAAGAGGTAATTCAAACCCACTTCAGACTTTGCAACAAGATGGTACTTCTATGCCATTTTGCCTTTTAAAGAGTATTTACTTTTTAAATGGAAATAGTTTAAAAGAAGGTTGTTCCATGTATTTGCAATGTATAACATGAAGAGGAGCATCTGCAAACCGAGACTTACTCTAAATTCAAAACAGAAATTCCTGGTTAAAAAGGAATTCAAAATTTGGATTTCAAAATAGGATTTTAAATAAAGAAAATAATAACAGAGAAACAAAGATCCTGAGTGCAAATTACTTTACTGCAAATGCAACTATTCAAGAGAAGCAAAAACTAAACCAGATTTGAAATAGAAACAATTATTACAGATTGTTTGATTGGCTAAGGAATACCAATTCTTCTGAAGCCATGGATTAGAAATGAATTGTGGGAATAAACCTGTCAATCCATCAAATTTCAGTTTGTGACTTCAGTAGTGAATTGACAGAAAATGTAAATTATGTTTCAGATGGATTCAAATTTATGGGGGTGGTTTTTAGGACTTTGTAATGTTTTGTGGTCTTTCAAACTCAATGAAACCAAATAGATTTTGAGGCAGTCAGTTCATTACTAATGAGAGTGAAGGCTTTGACAGCAGAGCTGCTGCCAATGTTTCTGTAGCTGGCTACATCAGAGACTCTCTGCACTGGATCTAAAACCTCATTTGCTTCAGGTGCTGCTATGAAAACACAGTGTGCAAACACAGCACATGTGTGAACATCATCTTCTTTCATTTGAAGCACAGCTCTCTAGCATTTTGCCTGGAGAAAGTAAAATTCAAGCTATTTTTTTATTGATAGCTGTGGGATTTTTTTATGAACACTTTTAAACTCAAGTCCAAGGTAATCAATTCAGTTCAACTGGTTCTCAGCAGAGAGATTTTTAAAATGACTTATTGCCATTTCTCTGTGTTGTTCCAGGGTCAACATATTTTCTTAACAAAGCAGTACTCATTGAAAGCAGTAGACTGTATAGCATAAATCCTTTGAGTCATATCATCCCACCTCATATGTGGTGGAACTTAGAGAAACCAAGGAGAGGGAAATGTATCATTTTAATCCTCCAAAATCTTCATCTGTTTTCCTTCATGTTCCAATATTTCTTCTCTGAAATCTCCCCCAGGTATATTTCTGGGCCTCATTTCTTCACCTTCACCTGTCTGTTGCTTCTCCTACATTAGCCATTTTCGTCTGTCTCTAACATTTGAAACTGTGTAGGTTTCACCATCTCTCTTTTGTGTCTCTCAGGCTTTCCCTGCAAAAGTAATTGAGAAGGGTCAGGGATCACTGTCCAGACAAGATATCGGGGATCATCACCAATCCTTGGGTAGCTTGAGTAGCTCAGGCCAAAACTGACAACAAACAGTTGGTGATTACCAGAATGTTTTGGGTTTATTTGTCCATGGTGTGATTCCTGGGGCTGTCCTGTGCAGGGCCAGGAGTTGGACTTCAATGATCCTTGTGGATTCTTTCCCAGAATATTCAGTGATTCTATGATTCTATTGCAAGAGCTCCTCACCATCAGCTGAGTTTTATTTTCAGAAGTCAAGAAAGAAATTATTTGTTCCCTTTTTTAGGGAAATACAAACCATTTATTTTCTAACATTCTTTTACCCCTTTAATATAAACTGTGGTGCTGAGGTTCAGCATAATGACTAGTTTTGTGGTACATATATGATCCAGTTTCTTCTCAGCTCATAGCTGAGGAGCTATTTTGCAAAAGAGTTGTCTTAGTTAATCTATGATACCATTACTACTTTGTCTCTGTATTCTAAAAATGTCTTTCAGAAATGTGATGGTTCAATTAATATTTTACTATCCAAATGTTTGTGGGAAGTATTTTTTCCTAAATTAACTCAAGCCAAATAATTAATATGGTTTCTCATCTCAGCAGAGATTTTCAAATTAGTCATCTTTTTATTACTCACATCATCCAAATTGACTTCACAGTTCTATTGAATCCAGTTACAGACTCTGGGGGTTATGAAGCTTTTAATGTTATAAACATTTTTTTCTTAAACTTTTTATTATTCTCCATAGAATGTTCAATACCTAAGCAAGCTGAGGAAGAAAATGAATATGCTTAACTTGCACAGTAAGTAGGAGCTTATATTTCACTAATCGTTAGAAGAAGTTGTTTGCCATATACACTTATTTACTGCTGCCACAAACACATTTGCTAAGTCATTCTTCTTGAACTGAGATGTGCTTATTTGCCTATAAAAAATCCCACCTAAAATTCTCAGACCTGTGCATTTTATCTTTTAAGTTAGAAAGATCAAAGTATAATCTGAGTCAGAAACGAAAGTAGGTAACTACTAGTATGTCAAATTCTTGATAATAATGATAATTATTGAATTCCAGATTTCACAGATCTGTCAGACTACTGATCTGTCATCCAGATTAATTATATTAACTTTTTAAAGAGCATTAATTAACGGCTGTAGTTTCAACTGGGCATCTACTAAACAACTTCCACTTCTGTGCAGACTGATGATTCTGTCTAAGCCTTGTGCATTCTGCACACAAACTTAAAACCACACCATACTTTAATAGATCTTGTATATTTCCTCTATAGAAGAAAAAGCCTTAGCAGGTTTGCAGCTGAGAAATAACTTCTAAGTGTTCTCAGTAAAACAATTTAATAATATGTTAATTTTAGTTTACACATAAGGAAAGGGGACAGTGGTGTTTGCTTTCTCAATATTTTACTACTTTCCTAGTTTACCGCATTTTTGGAACACACATGAGGTGTGCCTGCAAGTCCAGTACCCAGCACAATGGAACATTGGTCTGGCTACCAGTAACAATTGTGATAGCAGCCTTTTTTGTTGGTGATTGTTGCTGTGCATGGAAATTGCATAATGATCATATGATGAGGAGGCTTCTATGTTAATATAACATTCAATGGAACAAAGCAAAAAAATAAATTTTACATTCTCATTTCATTAGAATGATACCAAAATGCAAAAACAAAAACAAAAAAAAATTAATAATATGTAGATATTTGAAAATTTTGATTAGTTTGTTGATGGTTTTAAAGTATGATACTTGTTGTAAATGTTTCAGGATGATACTTATATATGTAAAATGCATGATATTCGAATATACAAAAACAAATTAAGAAACAGTATCGAAAAAGTATCTTAATGAAATGAACTGTTTTTATACTGAACCAACATTTTCAAGAGCTGCATTTTGTGTTGTTCTTTTTAGAGTAACTGGAATGAAAAGGAACTTGTTTTTCAATATCTTTAAAGTGTGTAAATTTCAGACTGCTTTGGAAGTACATGTTGCCATTTTGTATATATATATAAATCTTACACGCATCAGATAAAATATTCTGGTTTTCCATTCCTCGTCTGTTTCCATCTTGAGTTTTAAAAGTGTCATTGGGTTCATTTATCTCTAGTTTATGTTTTGATAAATATAATCATATGTGGCATACTCTCAGAGCCATACAAACATTAGATAATGTGTCATTGTATTTTGTTTGTATAGAGGCTGAATAAAATTTTAGAGTTCTAATTTGGAAAATCAGACAACAGATAGAAAAAAATATCCAGCTCACTTAAACACAAAATCTAAATTGTGCCACATGACTAGTGCCTTCTGTTTTCATCTTCATACCAATAGGCCCTTTTGGCTTTCTTTTCTCTATTTAGTTAATTTCTTTTTCTTTATTAATAACCAATCAGAACTACTTAACAAAGTACCTGACAACCAACTAAACATGATGCCATTTTTTTGGAGCTGATTGGAATTTGGGACTATCCTTAAAGGCATAATTTTTTGCTTGGATTGATGCAAAATCCAAGACTGACTGTTCAATATCTCATTTTAACACTTCAAGTCATTAATCAATGTCACGCCAACAACCACTTTGTCTTCCCCAACATGCTAAAGCACTCTTATATTTTACAATAGCATAATTTGAGAGTTCTCTCACACTGTTCAGAAACCAAAGTACTGACAAGCTGCTGCACTGTTGTAAAATAGTTCAGAATGGTTCAGGTTCTTTGGAGGTGCTCTAGACGGTACTGCAAAATAGATTTGAAGCTCTACCAGTTACACTGACAAACACACCAGGATCTCGCCTGATAACAGAGGTTCAGCTGCAAAAGGGAATCGTTTAGCTGGATAATCATCCTGTTCACTTAGTCTATGTGATGCAAAAAGGAACAGTTTGAGGTGCCTCATGATGTTGTCTTGCATGTTGTTTCCAGGGCCTTTGCTGTTTACACACCTGCTTATTTTCTATAGTAAATACATGCTAGTCTAATATGCTTTACTTGTAAAGACGAGTTTCTTATTACTCCTTTCAGTATGTCCATTAGTGGAAGGTGCATTTCCATCCTGAGGTCGCATAGAAGGCCAGCAGGGCAAATTCCCCTCATTCATATGGGGAAAACACTGTGAGGAACTGTAGCTGCAATCTGTGCTCAGCCTCTGCTTTGCCCAGCTGAGACTTCTCTAAGCTATGGCAAAGAACTGCCATCTTTCCCTCAGATTTCCCCTCCCTGTTAAATGGGATGCTCTGATTTCTTTATACATACAGGTATGTATATACAGAACTCAGAAAGATTTCTGGCTCTGCACCTGTGCTGTGACAGCCAGTTCCCCTGTAATCGTGGGCAATGCGCTGACAAGACGTATCTAGAATAAAGTTAAAGGAGTTGATTTCTCCTCTTTTCCGGTGGCATTCATATAATTTATTGCATTTGGCTTTTATTTCAGAGATTAAGTAGCACCTTAGGAATGGCATGGTCGTACGATATACAGAGATTTATGCAATATGTCACCTCTTTTTCCCAATAATTTAATTCAATCATTTGATTATAGACCATCTTCAGAAAGACCTGAATTATGTCCAAGTTAGTAAAAATTGTAAGATTCGTCTCTTGATCTCTGTTTCTCAAACTCTTACAGATCACGAACTTCCATATGTACAGTCATTCAAAACAAGTTTTCCCTTCAGTTATTAGAGGCACCTGGAAAATGAGTTTTCAATTGAATAAGGTATGCCAAGGTCAACATCTTGATAAAATGTCCTGAACCTATCCCTGAATACCTGATATTGATATAGATTATCATAAAATTAATAAAATTAATTTTAATTTTCATAGACTAGTAGTCACAACATCATCTTCTAATTCAATTTCAAAGGTAGCCTTTGCCACCTCCCTTTATCAGAATGAAAGAAAATATCAATCTCCCACTTTTGTAACCTTGTATCCAGAATACATTATCATTTCAGTTCAGCTCTCTGTGTGGAAACTCAGGCAGAGCTAAAGTTGAACTCATTTCCCTGAGATATCACAGGACAAGAAATCCTGCTGTTCACAACCCCCTGCTTCTTGGAAGTGTTTGGGGCACAGTCAGCTGTTGCTGTGGTCACATTGGTGAAAACTCTGCATGAGAAAGAAGAAATGGTTAAAGCCCATCACATCAGCAATGATCAATGGTGTGCATCATTGGGGGGAAGGAGGGAGGGAGGGAGGGAGGGAGGGAGGGAGGGAGGGAGGGAGGAAGGGAGGGAGGAAGGAAGGGAGGGAGGAAGGAAGGAAGGAAGGAAGGAAGGAAGGAAGGAAGGAAGGAAGGAAGGAAGGAAGGAAGGAAGGAAGGAAGGAAGGAAGGAAGGAAGGAAGGAAGGAAGGAAGGAAGGAAGGAAGGAAGGAAGGAAGGAAGGAAGGAAGGAAGGAAGGAAGGAAGGAAGGAAGGAAGGAAGGAAGGAAGGAAGGAAGGAAGGAAGGAAGGAAGGAAGGAAGGAAGGAAGGAAGGAAGGAAGGAAGGAAGGAAGGAAGGAAGGAAGGAAGGAAGGAAGGAAGGAAGGAAGGAAGGAAGGAAGGAAGGAAGGGAAAGAAACCCAGTCATTGAATTAATTGCGTATTATAATATAATATGCAATAGTGTCAATACTTCTATTTACCCCAAACGTGAGGATGCTTAGGGAATCTGTTAGCTCGCTCACATAGAAGAGAACTCATCCTCTGGATCTGTTTCTATAACACCTTTCTCTAAATGTCCTAGGGTTTATGAAAAAAAAAACAAGGGGGTTAAAATCATACTACATAATTATAAACGTGATAAAATTCTGCATGTTTACAATATATGGCTTAGAATTTCACAATAGGTTAAGGGCATAAGTTTACTTGATTTAAAAATACATTTATTCATTGAGGGTTTTTTGTAATTGTTGACTCTAACTATTGGTATGATTTTCCCTCAAGAACCTGATGCTGGCCACCTTTGAGAAAGAACAGTAGACCAGATGGATCATTGCCTTTATGTACTGCAAGAAATTTTGTGTTTCTAGTTCAAGTCTAAAATCCACTTGCACTTCCATTTTTGTCATTACTGAGGGGTTAAAAACCCAGCACATTCTTACACAGAAATGCATATGATTTAATTTCAAATACCATATGTGTTTAAGTAGATTCCAAACTTTAAGTGCAGTAGAATAACAGAGAGGAAGAGGGCTTTTTTTTTTTTTTAAGGATTTAATTTCCAGAGAGGTCTGTTTGTAAGACCCTAATCCAGAAGAGCCTGGAAAGCAGTTTTGCATGGTTAATGTATTGCACGTGAATACATCTGCTAAGTCTGAACGTTTATATAAATCCTCCAGAGTAAGTCTCTGAAATTACCTAGGTGACAGAATAAATCCATTCTGTACCAAAAAAATTTATTATTTAGCCTCCAGCTGCTTAACTTTAGTTACTGCATCATGGTTACTGTGTGCATTCCTGGGTTTATATTTTTTTTTTTTTTTCCTAGAGAGGAAGACATCTTGAGTTTATTTTTATTGGCCATCAATTCTCTCACAGGATCAAAATATCACACGTTGATTAGGTATTAATGAGAGTTCATTAATAGTAGGTTTCTGGCTCCAGAACCCTGAACATCTGTGATTTTGTAACTTAGTGTATTTTGAGCATCGATAAAATCTTTCTTTCCAGTGAAGCTTATTAATAAATGATTGAGTAATGTAATTTATCACTGAGTGTATTCTTTCTTAGACCTCAAGTTGCATTATAAATTGACTCTTCAGAAAAAGGTAAACTGATTAACTTACTTCAGGTCTTGTCTTGTGTTCAAACATATGGTTCTGCTTAAATGTGCCCATGTTTGCAACTTTCAGTTGACATTTTTGGCACTCAGAATAGTGTCTTGTAATTATGCTAAGTCTAGAAAGGAGGATTAGCTTTTATAGCAGAATACATAAAATAAGAAAAAAAGTTTTAGTCAAATTTATTGGCTGCAATGAGCCCTCCAGAATGCAGACGTCTGGTCTGGTGGAACTCAATAGATTTCTGTTTGCTGCATGTGCACACGCGTGCGCACTCACGCACGCACAAATGACTGCTCTATGAAAGCATTTGTGTGTAGTAAAATGTTAAATATTTTCACACTTAAAATCAGCTTCCCCACCTGCAGTGATTATTGTCAAACAAGCTTAATTTGATATGTTTTGAAAGCCTTTTTCTTCCTCTTTTCCCCCCCACACCTTTCTTTCTCTCTTAAAGTACACTATATATTTTGTATCTGCTTCTTTGCAAAGCAAGTTTTCTGAACACTGTCCAGGTTTTTCCCTAATTCTCACCCTGGTGCAGTTTTATAGAACAATTTGCAAGTGCTTCATTATTGATTCAAAGCCCCAGGAGTTGTAAGAGTGTGAACTGAATTATCTTGCAGTATGCTGTGTGTAGAAACCATCACTTATCAGTCCTGAAAGGCACATTCCTGATAGCTGAGTGTTGGAATGAAACTCTGACTTTTATCTCTGCACCAAAAAGGAAAGGTTTCATTTGGGTTAGCAAAGACCAGACACCTTTTTCCTCTGCAACAGCCTGCTTTAAAGTGAGCTTTAATTCCCGATGATTCCACTGAAAGATCAAGATCACACACATCTATCAAATAAATCTCCTCACCCTTGAGGATCCTCACCCCTTTTTGAACTCTCTTAGGAATGAAAAAGCCAATAGCAACCTAGCTGCCATGCCTTGTACATTTTGAATACAAGCATCTGCAAAAAGTTGTGTTCTGTGCTGCTATCGATTTTTCCTTCTTTCATCAGTTTACGCTCTCAAATGTCCCTATTAGACATTGTAGGGCAAAATCAGGATGATTACCTTGAGTTATCATAGTCAAGCATGAAATACTACCTCTCCCTTTGGGAAATAATTAATTCACTATTTTTGACAATTTAGAGGGAAAGACTAGTTCTTTCAAGGATTAAAAGCCTTCCTTCATTGCTTCCTTCCATTAGAGCAGACCTTTAAAGGATGATGAATTCAGGTTGTTATGAGCAGCTGTCACAACACAGTATTTTCCTATTTAGCATCCACCAGTTGCATGCAGCCCTCGAGCTGGGGACTCCCCAGTGTGGGATCCCTGCAGAGGCTGCAAAGCCAGGCTGGCACCTTGCAGCTGCCCTGCCTCGGCAGCCTCTGCCCCTCCCATGGCCTCTTTCTCCTCATTATCTACACAGCATGCAAGGCCAACCAGGCTCCTCATTAAGATAACTCACTGAACTATCTGGAAGGAGGTTGGAATCATCTAGGCCATGGTTTCTAGCTGGAAATTAATGTAAAACACTGAAAAAGCAGAAGAAATACACCTCAAGTAAAGGAACAGAAGAAACAGGAACTACTCTCCTGACAGAGGAATCCTTCTGTTCTCTGCTGCAATTGTGCAAGATCTGGCAATCATCTTGGGCAGTGTTATAAAATGAGATGGGATTGCTTAGGTTACGCATACATTTAGTATCTAAAAGGTGGGTGTTCAATCCAATTTAGGGGCTTAGTCTCTGTCAGTAATCAAAGAGGAGAAGCAGACACCTCCCCAGGGTGATATTTCCCATTTGAAGGTAGGTGTTTCAGAGAGGGCAGGCAAATAAATTCCCCAGAGATAACTCTGTCATCACTGGAGAAAGAAAGGAGTCTCATGCAACTACTTCAGGCTACTCAGCTAAATTTTAGATTGTTGAAGTTAAGTGAGTCAATTTTTTCCAAGTCCTTGGATCCCATATCTCTAGAGGTACAGGAAACTAAGCACAGGTCTGTTCAGCCTTAAAATGTATCCTGTCACTATAACTATTTTTAACATTAGCTTTGCATTAGAAGCTAATAAATGTTGCCAGTACCTTTTAAACTCTCAACTGTATACTACATGTGTTGGGTTTTTGTTGTTTTTTTTCCTCTGCCTGTAAAACTGCTAAACATATGCTTAACCATCTGGCAAGGAACAATCAAAACCAAACAAACACAGTGTTTGAAAGTTCAAACAGACAATCAGTCATACTTCTTCACAGATTTTATATACAGGCCTGAATAGTAGCATTGTTAGGTAGAATGAAACAAAGTAAAAAATTAATTAACATGCCACAGTAGGTAATTTAATGCTCTCACTCAAAATAAAGATAACATAAAGGAGAGAAGTTTCTCTCCTCTTCCTGTCCTGCTCTAGATATTCTGGCTGAACTATGTTTCTTCAGGCTATTAGTCTTACCAGTCATATCTTTCCTTTGTCTTCCTTGTCTTTCCTTTCTCTGCTATTTCCTGATTTTCTGCTTCTTTTCACTGCAGCAACAATCTTAATTTTCAAGGTTCTATGCTTCCTAAGACCTTTTATCTTTCATCACTGTTGTGAGAGCTTCCCTGGTATTCAGTCCTGGATCTCCTAATATTCCTTGCTTATTTCAGAAGCTCTCAGTCAAAAACCCAGAAGTCCTTCTCACACTCTTTCTTAGACACAGAATTATTCCATAGATATCTCTGTAGGCATGAACTTGTGCTTTGAGTCACTGTTTTGTATTCCAAATTTTACACAAAATAACATCTAGTGGATCCTGCTGCATGTCCCATGCACTGTGGCCATACAGACAGATAACGAAAAAAATAAGGGTAATAAAAACAACACTAGCTGGTATCTTCTGCTTCTCTGCATAGAAGCAAAAGAGATATTAGGGGACAGGCAATTCCATCAAACTTTTGGTGGCAGGGTTTCTCCTAGGCTAAGATCCTGGCAAACTTTGATAGAGTAACATATTCCTATTCAAATAGTTACAATAAAATCAAAGCAATGTTTTTAGTTTTCTTTTGAGGAATTAGGACATGCAATTTGTAGGGTGGTCAGAATTTGAAAAAAACAAGGAAGCCAGTACAGGAATGTGTGTGGTGTGGAACATATGTTCACTGCTGGTTCAAAATAATGGCAGATTTGGTTTAAGGGGCATGCTGTAAAAAAACATTGAATGAAGAGTGCTAAAACTGAAACAGACTCAGGCCTCCTAAAGTCATTTGAGTGCAATATAGCTTTAGGAAAGCTTTTTTCCTGTTGCTAAGAATGAAACATACACCAATAATTTCACACCTTCCTGTGAATACACAGAGCCCAGATCATTTTTCTCCTTGAGCCATTCAGCTCTGCAGCATTTGGCTCTCCAGATTTATCAATGTAAAGCAGAGCAGATCTAAGTATGGCCTTTACAGGAGGAAACCCCCACTCATTTTATGACACTAAGAAATCAGAAAAGCAGAAAGAATAAAAGTAGATCCGTTTTGGTTTTGTTTGACTTTTCAGATTTTGGCCTTAGAGTAGGAAAACAGCCTGTATGGTTTTATGGTTTGAATTCCCATCTTCACCTGGGTACTTGGACTTCATTATCTTTTACTTTTCCATTGGCACGTGCTGCCAGCCCAGGAGCTGACACTTTAGGTCCGTGTCCTCAATCAACACTCTCCTCGCAGGCTTATTGCTAACCCTCCCTTTTTCTCTGCCTCTTCTGCCAGGGAGGACACAGCAACAATACAGCATCTGAGGATACACCTATCAAAATGATGCATGATGTGGAAGATAAGTATTGATAGTCACAAACTCCCCTCCTCTGCTGTCAGCCAGTGTGTTACAGTCTTTCTTGACTAAGGAAGTGTCCATCAGGATATCTCTTTTGATGGAGTTACAACCTGAGCAAATCTCTGGTGGAGACGTTCAGAAGGGGTAAAACAGAGCCTGTGCTGTTGTGATTTATCTTCCTGTTTGGCATTGGCTACTCATATCAGAGTGAATTTGTCTCACAGAAGTGCTGCACATCTGTCTGTGTAAGAAATGTGCATGACAATCTAGGTGGGAGCTGGGGGGGATCTTAATCTTCCACAAGCTGAGGAGGCTCTGTCTCCATTTACCCAGAGCAGGCTCTGGGGCTTGGTTAGACAGAGCCCAGCACAGCAGGCTAGCATGGGCAACTAGCTGGTTTTTGGCATACAGGACACAAAGTAAGCCGCTAAAAATTCACTCTAGTAAGTTAATTTTGTTCTCTACCACAACTTTATAAAGAGATGTGGCCATTATAATGTTGGGTACCGATCATTTCCTGGTGTGTACCAAGAAGTTTTCTTTGCTTCACTTTTCATGTGTGAAAATTATGTTAAAAAGGAATTATTCACTTCTGAAAAACAAGCAAAAAACCCCCAAAGCACAGTAATCCAGCAGCTGGCAAAACAGTAGCAACATAATTTAGAGAAGCCTGTCTTTCAACTAGCTATGAGATTAAATGAAGCATTATTTATTTATTGGCTTTTCTGGTTCACTTGTCATGATTTGCATATAATCTAATATTGTGGAAACTCTTTGAGACCCCAGTGGAGTTCTTCCTTTTGCTGGATGTGTGATCCCTCTCCCAAATGCTTATCTAGAAGTAGACACTGAATACCTTGCGCACACTAATGAACTTTTCTCCTCACAACCTTCCTGATAGAGAGTTATTGCTTGATTTACCTGTGGGAAAATAAGATTAAATAATTGGCTCCAAGTCAAGAGGAAGCCTGTGGCTGAGCTGTGACTAGCACCCAGATATCCTGAGTCACAGTCCAGAGCATTAACCACAAGCCAGTTTTGTTGCTGACAGAGTTTTCTTGGAAGAAAGCCCACATTTCTGGAATGTATTCCCTGCAGAAATGCAATTAAGTATGTACTTGGCTACTTTTAAAAGAGCTGCAAGCCCCACCCCTCTACCCAGGCCTTCCACTTACTAAATCCCTTCTTCTCAGTTTACTAGTAAAGCTACAGGTGGCCAAGAGGCCAGTCTGGAGCTATTTTTATGGTTGTTATGTCTTGCTGAAAATAAACTAATTTTACAAAGAAATAATTTCAATTAAAAGAAATGCATTTTGACATCAGAGAGTCTTGTCAGCATTTTAAGTGTCAGCCTGTGGTGGGTGTTGACTGGACACAGGATCAGAAGCCCACCTGACCTCACCTAGGACGTGTCAGTGTCTAATAGTCAGCTTCTATCAGCCTGGCAAAAAATATCTCCTTTTATTTTCATAGGAGTCAAAGCAACTGCCATAATATCTTAATTTTTAGAGGATTTTTTTTTGGTGGAAGACTATTTTTGCACTGTTTTGATATTTGATGATAGGTTAATTCCTCAGAACATGGGAATAGTCACAAATTTGAATTCCTGTGCATCAAAATGTTTGGTTTTTATGAGAGAAAAGAGTAATTTGCTGAATCAAATGTGTATGTCCCTGTAAGAACTAAAATTTTTGCTTCTGTGAACAAGGAATTAGATACACTCCTGCAGTTGTCGTCCAGTCAACTCTTCCTATCTGTATGGTAAACAATAGCAACTTGAAAAGAAAATCTATTTTTACTAAGCCCCTTTGGACACAGATGTTAATATAATATCTTTTGAGTAACTATTGTTTAAAATACCTGAAAATAATTGCAACACTGATCAGAGAATATCAGTCTGCCAACCTAACCAATATTTTGTTCTAATTAACCCTGTGTTTTATCTTTGGAATACTTAAAAAAAAATCTCCTGCACATTTCACAAAACTAAATTTTGAGTCTGAGCAGCTTTATTGAAACTCCACAAATATAAAGGATTTTTGGGACCTGCCAGATCCTTCAGCCATCCTTATCCCAAGTACTTTTCCCAAGTAACCAATTTTATAGACACAAGCAAAGATAAAACTTCTTTAAAGAAGACAAGTGCATACATGCTTATTGCAGGCCTCCTCTATGCACTGCTGTATTTGTGAGCAAACAAGTGTGTGTATAGGACTGACATGCAGCACATCTGCTTTCTGTGAGCATCACATAGGAGAAAATATATTTAGCAAGTAATGAGTAGCCTTCCTCTGCAGCTAACATAGCAACTTCCATCTGTGGTGAATTAGAGACTATTCCAAGAAAAGATCCTGCATGAGTTTTGTCAGAAGAAATTCGTTTGGTGTGTTGTAAAATCAAAACCAGAATGAGATTTGATTGCTGCCGAGTGGCTGGGTCACTCCTAATGTTGCCTTGATTCCTATAAACATGAAAAGGAACTTTGAAAAAAGAGACATCACAGCTCTCTGCAACTGTGCTGCTTTCACTGTCATAAAACAGTATTAATCAGAGTTCACCCAAGACAGCCTAACCCGGGTCAAGGGATGCTGGAATGGCACAGCCACATCTGCCAGCTCCACTCCTGCAGACAAGAGGCCCCTTGTTTGCGTGGCAGCTCAGGGAAGCCAGCAGCTGGGATGCTGTTTAGCAGTGCCAAACACAATGAATTTTGGGGTGCTGAAGTTTTACAAGAAATGCCTGTTTTAAAAATCTTCCATTAGGCATTGCAGCCAATAATATTGATAGATCTACACAATATTCTACATTCTGCACAAACTATATAAGACTACTTAGATCAGATTTCTGTGGTTCTGTATATATAACACCATGTGCCCGATGACCATTTGTTCTACAGTACAAAGAAACTAAGAACTTTCAGATAAACATAAAATATGAATATTGTTAGTGCTTCTCATACCCACAGCTGATGTCATGTACAGTCACAGCATTTACTGTAGATTCCAGAATTAACAATTTTGAAAATATGTAGTCGGCTCTTGCTTGGGTAGAATGATCTGTCTGGGCTTCCAGACAACCCAGGAAGAGTTTCCTGAAAGTAGATCCTCTACAGTCCCTTCAGGCATTCTTTAGGCCCTGAGCTTTATCCCACAAGCCTAATGGATTTCTTTGTCTAAGAGTTTGGAAAGTCCCTCACTGCCTGAGGAGCTCCTGTTTTGATCCCCACCAACCTGTATGAGCCAACTGAGAGCTGCAGTGAGTGTGAGTGTGAATGTGAAAGATTACAGAAAATACTTTTACTTCAATATTAAATTAAACAGTGCAACAGAAACGGAGTTCATTATTAACATGAAGTGGATTGTTAATTTTCATCTTGAATTCAAATACATTTCCAGGAACAGCTGCAAGCTCAGATTGAAAGAGAATATCGAATTCAAATATTCTAAATGGAAGAGATGCATTACATAGCATTAAGGAAGGGATTTTCACAAGGGAAGATGTATGGACTTGTGGTTAAAACCGGACTTATTCTTGGAGCTGTGATGGACTTTGTGCCCTGACACAGAAATTTAGTGTGACCCTCTCTGTGTCACTCTGTCTCCCTGTTCACTCTTTTGCTATCTGCGATGGAAGAATCTCCCTGACTTTTGTAGTACACCAGCTTTTTAGGGAGAGCCTTAGTCCTACAAGTGTTAGTGGTCTTTGGGTGTTTGATGTCTTGTTTTTCAAACTGAACAACAAAAAAAAATTAAAATATGGATATTTTAAATGACAAAACAATTTTGAGTTTTGTTTTTAAAATACAGTTTTGTCCCTCACACATCCTTTTTTTGTCTTCTAGGTGTAATTACATGATTAGCTGCATGGCTCCTCTCTAATGGGAGCCTAAAAGTCTGTATGTTTTGCCCAATAAAAATTTAGAGGGAAGGAAAATGTAAGAGAGGAGGAAAATGCAGTTTAAATATTTGTGCTAATGCATTTATGCAAAAGCTCAGATGTTAAAATCATGTGGGGTTGCTACCAGCATATTTGCACTTGAGAGGAAAATTGTATGGATTAATTTGGACAGTAGTTGAAAATACAAAATACATTAGGGAATAGTTTTTGAATCTAATATTTTTTTAAAATCTAAGCTTCCTGCAAGTGTGTTAACCTTCCTAAAGGTGAGGGGAGCCATAATACCAGTTTGAATATGACACAAAGATGAAGGTAAATGTTGAACTCTTTAGCAGTTGGTTCAGGAAGCTCTCTGCAGCAATGCCTTGCAGAGCAGCCAGAAGTACAGCTGAGATGGGGTGAATACACCTGGGAAAGCTTTCACTGACTTGTCCGGCTGCAGACTACAGTGCAGCCAAAATGTGGGTTTCTGCGGCATGTTTAGGATCCCAAAGGACCTTTGAAACCCCATAGAAAAATCCTGCTGCTACTGCAATATTAGCAGCTGTGATAAATCTTCTTCCAGTGTATTTACATACAATTAATTTACACCTTTGTCATGTACCTACTGCATTCCTTTCACCTGAGTGGGATATTCTGCTCCCGGGTAAAGCTTACCTCACTGTTGGTGAGTTGCCCAATCCTGTCTGTTAAGAGCCAGAAAGATCTAAAAATGCAAAAAAACACAGACTAAGACATTTCTTGGTGGCCTGCTTGAAGCTCTGCATAAGCATGTGGTGAACTTTAGACATGATCTTGAGTTTCCAGCATATGTTTGAAGTTAAGGGTTTTACCCAGCTGTAACGATGTGAGTCAGGAAGGAGAAACCTGGCTTTGAGTAAACTAGCCAGGTTCCAGCATGATGTCAGGAGGGGTAGAGTTAAAATCTGCACTGAAAGCAGCCAGAAACCAAGCAAAAGCTATGCCCTAATGGTGTCAGGTCAGCATTTTGTATTTTGAGTAAGATGTGGTTTCCCATACCCAGCACTTCCAAGCACCACTTTTTTTTTAAATAGGAAAATTTAACCAGAGATCTTTCCTAGGCTATTATTGAACCTGAAAAATATGTTTGATAAGTACATATATGGATGCATATAGCTCTCTCTATGTAACCATAACCCTAACTATATAATTCATTTGCAAACATATACACACATATGTGGATATGTCTCTACCAGAAGTGTTAAAAACCCTATTGTACCCTGAGTCAGCATCTCAGTTATCAGCAGAAAACTATTTGTAAACAGGAAACTACCAGAAATGAACCTGAGCTTTCTGAAATTATGTACCTCTATAGACTTATCAGGTGGTGGGCAGCATCTAGAAATTACCTCATCTGGCATCTTGCATTTAACCATGAGTTTCAGAAGTTTCTCCTAACAGTGATCCAAGGAACTGGACCTTCTTAAAAGTAACCCCTTCGGGTTGTGCAAGCAAGAACAACAAACAACTTAAAACATAATAATAGCATTTAAATCCTAATTCTACTGTTATTTATATTCAGCATGACCCTAAAACTGATCCTGTGGTTAAAGCAACAAAGTGTTGCTCCAGGTATGCCACACATTTCTGATGCAACCTGGAGCAGACAGGTTTTCCCCTGCATTCTATCTCTAAATCAGGGAGGAGCCAGCGATTGTCTCACACATAGTTCATCTTTGCAGGGACTGCCTTCTCCTATTGTAGCATGCAGTGTGATGAGGCCTTCATCACAAAGAGTGGTTCTAAAGCATGCTGTAACATCCTAAGACACCCTGCTCTAAAATTGGATCTTCCCTGTTGCAGGAAGTCATCCGACACTTTTACAATTGCTTTCTGAGTTCTGAGCAGGGATGACAAGTCAAAGAGCATAGATTTCTCATTGAACACATATTCCTACGTTTCAGCTTAGAATTGTCAAATAATGCATTGTAACCAAAATCATCAGACATTCAGAAATAATATTCCAAACACTATTCTTTAGAGTCCAAATAGATTTCCTGAAGTACAGAAAGATCATTCTGAGTCAAAGTTAGAAAGAAAGATCAAGAAGCTTCCTTATGAATTTTATGAAATATTTTCAGGGATTTATTTTCACTCTCCTCATCAGAAAATATGAACTCTTTGCCCATACGTAAATTTGTTTCCAGTGGGAAAAAATATGGAAATATCCTAATAGAAAAAATGTTCATGAGTTTATTCAGAACAATGTTAATAAAGTGAATCTGTAGTTGCATAAGGTACAAAGAGATATAAAGCAAGACTCTTAAAAGTCTCACTGTAATCTGGCAGTTTTAGAAAACTGAATAGCATTCTAGTACCTCTGTGAAAGTGTTTGTCTTTGCTCAGCTTTATATGACTCTGTGGATTGTGATTTCTTTATTATCTTTCAGAATACATTTTTCAGCTGTCTTTTCTCTTCTTGCATATGGGTACCCAAAGTGGCTGAATATGCATAATGTGCACCCTCTTGGCCAGCACAGAAGGATTCCTAGAAATCTCGGTACTAATAGAAAGCTTGCACATGGAACTGTGTCTTGATCACTGAAGCTAGAGTTCCATCCATCTCACCTAGCTGTACCTTGTAAAAGTGATACGTCCAGTCTAAATTACTCCTTGAGGCTCCCTTGATAATTAATGAGCAGACACAGGACTTACAAAAGGATATCTGTCCCATCCAAAGACATATGTCAGAGACAGATGGGATAAACTATGCTCTAGTGATGCTGGTCTCCTTTGACCACAAAGCATGAAATTAGATGTCTAATTTCCACACAGTTAAAAGTAGGGGAGCATAAAAATCCTCTTTGGTCCCCAGTCTGTGTAAACAAAATGTAAACCTTGAGGGTAAGAAAGTAAGAAGAGGCTATGCACCACAGGGCTCCTGTGGGACATTTTTCCAGCGGTGAATTTCTGTGAACAGTGTCTGATTTTTCTGCACTCATTGCATCAGGATGTTTGGGAACTGTTGAAAGGGCTGTGTCTTAGGAGCCCTGGAAATAGGTGCACATGGCTGCTACTGGGAATGCAAATATTGATTTTCTTTCTGTCACACTATGCACTGCACAACTTCTGCCATTCAAAAATTCTGCCCTTCAATATATTTCTCCAACTCTGATAGCAGTCGACAGCATTTTTGCTCCATACCTAATGGTTTGATGGATTCTTTGAAAATGAACCCATGGTAATTCACCGACAGTTTTGCAAGGTACACATATTCTGTCTCGTTCATTATAAACAGCTGGAGTGAAACACTTCCAATAAGCTTGGACTTTGACATAACAGTGATAAAGAAGCACAGAAAATGTGATTTTCTCTTAATGCTGAACAACTGATGTTCTTCCTACTTAGAAAAATAATATTTTTATATCCACTAGTCAAATCTTTCCAAATTAACTTGGGAGTCAGCCACAAAAAATTCCATTCCTTTTACTATTTTTAAAAAAAGAGCATGTCAGGAAAGATCTTGTATTTGCTATTCTCTTATCCATGCCTCCTGATCTACAGTGTGGGCAACCACTTAGGGTATTCACTTCATCAGATTCCACTTCAATCATAAGTGGTAATAATGGTAATTTCTTGCTGTTCATGCTCCGAATGAATCAAATTCTTCAGGCAGATCTTTTATGTGGTTTTTTTCTCAATCAGTTTTCAGACTGATATGGAAAATATCCCAAGGCCTTAGTCTTAAGGGTGTCTTGTCAAGAAGAGAAATGATTCTTTCATCAAATTTGGATATGTCACCTTAAAGTTTTAATTGAATGCCCATTTGCTTCTGTAACAAGGGAAATAATAAGCCCCCTTCTCTCTGTTTTCTTCCATTATCCTTTTTCATTTTTATAGTGTTGTACAAAACACTGTTATCGGAGTGTTTTCCATGTCGAATTTATTAAAAATAATGGAGCACCTAGAAACTTTCTGTAGTTTTCCTCTTTCCAGGGTGAATTTTGTATTTTGAATAAACTTTCAGTATTTAAATTGACTTCTTTCTTTAAACTGAGGGAGAATTTGAATTTGTGTGGAAAAAATTACATTTTTTAATTATATGATTGAATTAATAAAAATATTAAAGAGAAAATACTATTACTTCTAGATAAAACAAAGATACAAGGCTTTAAAATTGGAATATCTTGATTACTTTTCTTTGTTTTAAACCAGATGCCTCTGCTTTTCTAGATACTGGTTCCTGAAGCTTTGACTGGTTGTTGTCATAACCAAATTTTTTAACCCTGGAAAACATCCAGTTTTCTATATACCTTTACACCAATTCCAACTACTTCAACTTAGATTTTTGATATTGTATTTATTTGATGATGTAAGAGACACCACAGGGAGTAGAAGGAAAAGATAAAAAGAAAGGAAGGGGCTTTACTTTTGCTGATTCCACCCCATCACTGTGCCCCAGTGTCATCCTCAGCTTTTTCCTCCTATTCCATCAATATCACGTTCAAACCATAAAATCTCCCAAGAGACTTTCTCCATCCATACTCTTTTGTTGCCTTTAAAAAATTCCATCCCTGGTCTTCCATTGGGCTTCCTCAACCTCTACTGATAATTGGCAAAATGAGTCTTGCAGCCCTTCTTTGCAGTCATTGATACTTCTGAACAACAAATAGAGTGGAAAGGAGTTTAAGCCACTGGACTCTTACCATCTTACATGTGGCTTAGAAATTAGTGAAAAAAGAGTAGATTTTCTTCTTCCACGGGATATTTAGGAGACTTTGATGAGTAAAAGCAAATTATTTTTACTGACAGATCCAAAGCAGTAAATTAAAGGAAGACACAAATAAGATGATGACATTATGAAGGAAAGTAGACAAATTAAATACAATAAAATAATAATAAAAGACTGATGTATGCAGCACTAAAAGTGCCTATGCCTGGTAGCCATTGGACAAGCAGTAAATCTCAGGAAGCAGGCTAATGCTTCAGTATAAGAAACTATACTGTTTTATCAGCTAAGACACGGAGCTCTACATCCACAACAAATAATGAGTTAGGAATTTGCTTTACACAGGGGAAGGTTACATGGAAGACAAGGAATATGATTCAGTGAAGTGACACATTATCCAATGAAAGTATTAAACAAATGAATACTTGAGTGGAGATAATTCCTGCAAGCACCAAGAACAGAATTTATCTTTCTGGAATCCATTTCCACCTGGAATTTGTACATTAGTGCATGGGAAAAATGCTCACATGAGTGTCTGGTGCTATATTGGCATCTCAGATCACTTGCATGCTAATATGCTTGTCTTTTAACAGGTATGAATCCTTTCTTTGAGAGTAATAAAGCAGATACAAGGCTATAGAGTTGACATTTTCCAGAGAAGCTGGCCAGCTGGCTACATCTATATCATTCTGGTAGTCCCTTCTATTGTTTATGAGTTGACTTCATGAGAAATAATATGTATGTAGATTGATTTTTCTCAAACAACCAAACACAGCATCCATAACAATTTATGAGGACAGTTGCTCCAGCTGGTTTGTTTCTGCAGTACCAGCTTGGCCAGATGCTGTAGCAGGAGAAAAAGAGGCAGTGAGGGGTTTCCCTGGAAGTAAAGATTTTCTCTTTGAGCTCTCAGAGAATCATCTGCAAATGTTTTAGAGGTGATATGTAGCTTGCCCTTGATGCTGACAATTGGGGTGGGATCCTGAAGATCTCTTCTGCAGCTGCAGGTAATAAACAATTTATCTGGTCTTTGGACCAAGCCTATTGCCCTGAACTTCTCAGATGCCTACAAGGGCTGCAAGTAGACCCTGAGAGCACAGAAAGGTGAAATGGGAATTGCTGCTGCTGTCTTTGCCTTCATCTACATGACCAAACCCACTGCCAGCTTGGACAACATCCTCTCCCCTTGAAAAGCTTATTCCACTGCCAGGAACAGGTATTTTTACCATTTTGCAGGTATCTACACTTCTGGCTTTTTAGTATGTGAAATATTGGGTTTGTAGGTGTTTTTGTAAGTATTATTATTAAATGAAAGGCAGCTACAGGAAAGAAAAACAATCAGCAGCAACCTGGAGGTACCTTATTTAAAATATAGGAGGCTTTTTGAAAAACATGTGTATGCTGGCACTGATCTCTGACTCAAATAGCAAGGGCAGATTGGAAAATTGACTTTGACTCCATACTGACATGCTACAGACTGCTGGAAGGTTGTTTGCAAAAACAAAAGTCTTGAAGCAGTAGTGATATCCATCTCTTTTCTCTGTTTCTCTTAATTCTTTTCCCCAGCATCTGGCCATTGAAATACATCTCATGAAAAGGAAGATTTTTATATTACTAAATAATTTGGAGTACCAGAGCCTAATGACAGAGTAGCAAGTAAATTGGCAGGCTCATTTCTTGCTACATTAGTTGCCACTATTTCCCACTTCTAGTGGGCAGACAAATATATAAAATCAGAGGTAAACTTTAGACTTCGTATTGCTAAGGGTTAAGACAAAAATGCCAAGGTAAAATAAAATTGTAAGTTAGTTGCTATAAGGATTAAATAAGTCATTCACAAGTCAAAAATTCACAAGTGATGTTTCATTGTGAAGCAGTCTGATTAACAGGAGGAAAAAAAACCAAAAGGAAAAACATAGACTTTTTATCGAGTTCAGAAAAAAAATCTTAAATTTTGGTACTTTTTTACAATGCTGCACTTCTATGTCCCTTTTTACTTAGTTTTGTGAGAGTGTCTGTCTAAAAGAGATGATAAATCAAATGTTCGCGTTATATCAGCAAACATATTCTTAAGTTGTAAAAGGTGATATGTTTGCTTAAGGGTGTTTTCTTTATGTTTCTTTAAATTTCAGCAATGTTTGTCTGGAAATAGTTAAAGCTAAAAATCCCTTCTAATTCTAAAGTAAGAATTTCCACATGGAATTCATCAGCCTAATTAAACTGACATAATTTCCAGCTACATGGAAAAGTTGTCAAGTGTGCTTACTTTTCCATGTATGTGAGTCTTTAGGATCCAAAATTTGTTGGAAAACTTTTCAGAGGAAATGTCTCTATCTGATAAAATAAATTCTGCAGATGTTTTTTTACCTAATAGCCACCAACATAGCTCCTTGTGCTTGCAAAAATTCAATCTGTAGCTATGATGGGGATTAAATTAATTGTATGGGATAAAATTCATCTCAATTGTCTGTAATAATTTAAAAGTTAGGTGTCTAGCCCAGCTAGTTGTTTAGGTGCACTCTGTAGTCAATGAAACAAGGCAGCATTATTCCAGATGGTGACTCATCCTGCTTTTCTGGGACACCTGCTTTAGAATGGGGTGAAACATCCTTTAGATGTGTTTGTCTTCTCCAAATAAAAACAGATCCTCTGTGCAGGGCTTGGACATACACCTGAGTTTGAAGTGACTGTATATGAGCAGGAAAACTGCCACCTAAGTTCAAAATTTAGGTAGCTCAGATTGGCAGATGAAGTCTGTAAACTTTATCTATTATACATAATGCACATAAAAATATTGCAGTAACTAATTCCATAAATGTGTCCCAATGAACAGAGACCATTCTCTCAAAGTTTGCTGTTTTTCCCAGAAAACAGGCTAAAGATACACTGCATAACCACATTTTTCCATATTTTAGGTATTTAGAACTTCAAAACACTATTTTCATATTCTGTAGGATTACATTCTTAAAAAGTAACGGACTTGCTAAAGCTTTGACTTTTCCATTTTTGAGCTACAACAGAGAAGAAAAATCACAGAAGAGAAAAAACCTCCTTGAACACTTGCTTTACATGTTCAGAAATCACATCTTTG
The DNA here is from genome assembly GCA_024362935.1 of Setophaga petechia. NCBI lineage: Eukaryota > Metazoa > Chordata > Aves > Passeriformes > Parulidae > Setophaga > Setophaga petechia. The sequence goes on from JANCRA010000002.1 coordinate 20,582,641, forward strand.
ATGTGATCTACACCATTCAATGTACTTGTAAATGATGTAGAAAAGACCATAGAGGGAGCTAATAAAACTGTGAATTCTATAAACTGACTTGGAAGGGTCAAACATAAACCTGATTGCAAATAGCTGCAGTTAAACAACAAAACAAATCAAATAAAACTACACTTGGTTAAATAACAAAATAGCAGATGAATACACACTTGTATGCAGAAGAAGGGAATAACCCCACTTAGAGAAGTACAACCAGTGCTATAAATTAACCAAGTCAGGGATGCATAAACTTTTGAAAGCGCTGACTCAGTGCTTGGCTGTAGCCAAAAGGCAAACACAAACCTGACCACGTAAAGAAAGAGAAAACAGAAATCATCATTATGCACTGTTTTGCCAATGTCTCACACACTGTGTGTATTTCCAGTCATCTTCTCTCCAAAGGATATTGGAGCAATTCGAAAAGCAAACAACATGATTAAAAATATACGGTGATTTTGGTATGGGAAAAAGGTAGTAGATGTAAATGTAGATGTAGATGTAGAAAAGAGATGACTCAGAGACATTATTGTTAAATAAAATCCGGAAGGTGTGAAGAACTTGACTGGAGAGCAGTGGTAAGAGAAACAAAGGCATTCTCAGGTGGCAGGCTGAAAACAAAGGAAAGAAAAGCAAATGCACTGAGTTATGGAACTCAGTGACATGATGTTGCAGGGTTCAAAAGTACAGAGGGCAAAAAGGCAAGAAAATGTCACAGAAGATAGTTTTTGCATAAACTTCTTAAATGAAGCTTTAGATAGATCTTGTAATTCAAGCTTCTAGTTCCTGTAGATGCTGACTCAAAATCTGATGCACTAAGATTCAGTCTAGACCTCCTTTTTTAAAATCCTATTTCTTTTTACTTCTGTATGCAGTGTATTGGGCTAACTGGACCTTTCCCTGATCTGTGTTGCAATCCTTCACATCTCACACACCCTTACAAGTTTTATAAATAGAAACCTCTCTTTCTGCAAGTTATTAGACAGAGCGGGTTTATATGACTACAGAGAGACTTGTTGAAATAACTTGCTTTAGATCATATTGAAAAATATTACACAGCACTTTGAACATTTTTCTGACTTTCAAAACCAAAGGTCTGCTGTAGTGATATTACTTCCCTGGTGGCATTCACCCGTACAAGGAGGATCCAAGAGAAGACCAAAGCAAAGGAAGTGCCTCTTTTACAGATATGTATGCCATAAAAAAGTCAGCTCATCTTGCACCATCTCTTTCTTACACAGCAGAAGTAATTAACCTAATTTTTTAGGTTTTCAGCTTAAATGTCATGCACTATATCACATTTGTAACTTTTAGAAGCTTCATCTGGCATTCTTGGGCAAGATCTGTAGACACCACATGGGGCAAAATAACTTCCAGCACTTATATTTGTTATATCTTGTCAGAAAGGATTATTCTAAATACATACGGCACAAACACAAATACACACTCTCAATGGCCCAAAAGCTGATATATTTTTGACTCAAGCCATTATATTATCCTAAAGAGTAGCTATAGACTATTGCTACTACTTGTTGTATTATGAATTCTTGAGTAGGACCTATTTAAGTTCTGAGTCTGATATGGGAGCTATGTCCAGAATATCTTGTCACATTTTTATAGAAATGACCTCATATTTCTTGTTGTATTTGTCAGAGGTAGTCCTAACAATAGGACTTGCTCAGATTTAGTGGGAAATCAGTACATCCTTAAAGTAGAAAATATATTTGAACTTCAATATTATCAAAACCGAAAAATTTTTTTATGGAAAGGTGAATTTTTATGGAAGGTTGTGACCTCTTGGGTGAGCTTGCATGCTAACATGCATTAAGGATTTTTGTCAGATTTATACTCAGTTTGCAAACTTCAGTATATTCAGCAAGAGTATTATACAAAAATGGTGTTCTTCTGATGGGTTCAAAATCTTCAGGGCAATGTTGTATTACATCTAGAGAGCTACATTTTACAATGTCTGCATCATACAAAAAAGTCAAAGAGAATTATATACTGGTATTTCATTTAAATGTTAAGAAGTCCTCTAGGCTAATCATATAAACACAGGATTCCATTCACATGGTTTTCATCCATATGCACCATTCAAATATAAACATGTAGGGGCTGTATATGACACATATATTCTGGGTTTATGTCATCAAGTAATTGACTTCTGAAAAATCCCACACTGGATATCTATGCATGTAAAACGAGCAGTATTATAACACACACACACACACATGTATCTGTAAAGGCATATGTGTGCATAAAAATGTCTATATCTACCCAGATACAGCAATTCTAGGAATATGCATGTCTTTTCAGAGAGAGAGGGAGAAAGAGAGAGAGAGAGAGAGATAAAGAGAGAGAGAGAGAAAGAAAGAAAGAAAAAGGAAAGGAAAGGAAAGGAAAGGAAGGAAGGAAGGAAGGAAGGAAGGAAGGAAGGAAGGAAGGGTAGGTAGGTAGGTATAGGTATCGGCATCTGTTTGCCCTCCAAAGATTCATAAATGCCTCTAGGTCACAATAACCTGGGAATAAAAATTAGGGATTAAAATAAGATTATAAATAATTGGATAAGAACTGAAAGATGAAAAGATGATATTTATTCTATGGAGTCTAGAATGAAAGAGGGAAAAATTTCCTCCAGCATTAATTCTTAGAGCCAGATCTTCTGAAGAGGGAAAAAAGCACATGATGAGAACGGTTCCTCTCCCTGCAGAAGAGACTGGTCAGGTGCTGTGTGGTGTGGTGCTAGCCAAGGAAGTGTGCAGCCTCTCCCCCCAGACTGAGGCCAGGTCTGCACTGAGCTCTCTGCAGCTCACCCACACCAACACTGAATCTTCCAGGTATCTGCAGGTCACTGGCTTGGCTCTTGTAAACACTGCAGAGTTGCAGCCCTGTCTTTCACCACATCTGGTGGATAAGGAGCCCTCTATCCTTTGTGGCTGAGGCTGGAGCTTGGGTCAGTCTCACACGTTTGCGCATGGCACTTCTGCTTCCATCAGCTGTCAGTTTATTCTGCTTTCACTAAATGCTTAGCTTAGATTAATTATGCAAATAAGTATATAATCCTTTTGTGTCACGTGTATTTCCTCCAATAATGAATCACTTCTGTTTAAGGGGGTCAAAATCCCACAAGAATCCTTGTGAGTGTATTTATCTATACCCACATCTATCTCACCATCTATTAATCTCCACATACAATAATGTACATGCAGATATATATATGTGTGCATTCTTTGTATATATAGACATACACACGTGTGAGTGCATTAAATAAGTAGATTGATGTTGAATTGCAGGTGTGTGGTGTGATTGCAATGCATAAATACAATACATAATTTTTCAAAATCTCATAATGTGATTATCTCAAAATGAAATTTCTTTCCTGCCCTAAAAGATGACTGTTTTATCATGGTAAATGGTATTTATTATGAGCTATGACACTTCAAGATGTGCTCATTCAAGACAAGGTTGGAAAGACAATAAATATTAATTTTCAATTCACCAAAGTGGAGTGGAAAAGCCTTTATTCAAACTTTTCCAAGAACTCAAACTGCAACAAAATTTCAGTCTAGAAAATAAAATTAATTAAAAATATCAAAATTATATTGGTATCTGGAATAAATGTAACCATAGTAGTACCTACTCCTGCTTTAACTATAATTATTATCTACGCAGGCTATTTGTAATATCAAATTAGAAAACATCAAAGCATTTTGCAGAGATACAGATTAAAAGTACAATTAAAATGCAGCCAAGTCTGTAGTGGAACATAGCACCTGCTGTAACAGGGTATTGTGTGGTGTTACATGGAGACAAGTTTGTGGAGGAAGTGGACATATGTATCTATGTATACACACACACATATGCACAAATTTATGTTGCTATTAATATTGCGTTCACATTTTCCATATGTATGCAGTGTAATTGGAATTGAAAGCCCCAATTACACTGAAGTGAAAACCTGCTTATTAATTGACAATAGGCCTCAGCTAAGTAGCAACAAAAGAAGTGCTTTGTTTGGCAACCTTTGTTTAAAAGGTCCTTTGAAAATTCTGTAAGAATACTATGAATAGAGATTGAACAAACCTTTAATCCTCTTCAGGTCACATATGTGCTAAAGTGAATAATACTGTGAGGTCTTTTTCACCTTTTGAGTTCTTTTAAGCCAGTAACCTAATTTGAAATAAGATAAAGAAAAGGCCTAAGAAAACGTGAAAAGCTCTAACTTGTACTCCTCTGGTGTATTTATTCTGCTGCAGTAAGCCAAAAGATGCATTTCGTGTTGCAGAGATGTATAAACACTCACTATTTATAATTCCACTCATAATTTGCTTGGTCCCTGACAGTTATTTCCCTTTTATTCACTTCAAATGCACGGAGAACCTTATAACATTTTTTTTTTCATTTAATGCTCCTGTTCTTTTGTGAGTATCAGTGTGAAAATCTTTCCTTCGTGCTACAGTCCCTTTTTCCTATTCAACACTAGACTGCACACGATAATTAAACCTTGGGGGCTTGGAGATTTTGGACTAAAGCTTAAAGAAATGCAATAGTGAGGCCTCTTCTCTCTCAATCTTCTACCACTTGCTGTGGGGATTTTCTTTAGTTACACATGGCTTCACAGGTAAACAACCTTGAAAAAAAAAAATCAGAGGCAGGAATTGAATCAACACCTTAGCGCTCCTTATAATGAACCAGTTTGCTTAATTAGATGATCGAAAAAATTATGTTCTAAAACATGACAGGGCACAGACTGAAGTCTCTATTCAGGCAGAAGCCCATGGAGCTACATCAGGGTGTTTGCAAGGCAAACAGCATCCCAAGCAAGACTAAAATGGAATGTGAAACCTGGATTAGGCAGGATATTTTTTTAAATCAAATATAAGGAAAATCATAGGGCTTTTCTTATGCTTTTGCTTATAAATTAAGCTCTTCAAGCGTCTCCATGACTTTGAAAGTAAGCTTGTGATCACATTGCTTATGATATAGGTCTGAGCAATATAGTTGCCTCTGAACTAGGTAAGAAAACCCACAAATTAATTCAGTGAGCAAAGGACAGAAAGACATTGAAGCCAACCCCTCAGCCAGGGCCTAGCCCATGATGAGAACTCCCCAGGCACCTCTCGCCAGTCTCAGGGCTGGGGGCAGCCAGCTGCACCCCAGGATACTCCCAGAATCAGAATTTGGTCAGGTCTTGATGGAAGGACTGGAGAAAAGTGGAATGGTAAGAATTTTGAGACTCTGGGGTAGCTGGAGATGACAGGAAACAAGGGAAGAGACAGGATGCAACAGTGCTTAAAATCAGTTTCCACTATTTGGTTGCCTGGGGCTCAAACCATTTCCAAATGAAAGCAAGTGTGCTTAAATGTTCCTGGGATCCTACCTTGGCCTTTCTGCCAGCCCCATCTCCATCTGTAAGAAGGTATTTCAGAGCAGGGAGAAAGTGTAATGTCCAAAGAAAAATCCTATCTGACACAAATACTTGCAAGTCTCCTTGCCTTTTCTTTTCTTACGCTGTGTATGGAGATATACCATAGCATGAAAGGCTTTTTAAGTATGCATGAGGCTGCATAGTGAACTACTGCTAACATCAATCATAAATTGTTTACTTTCTCAACATTAAAATCAGTATAACAGTTAAACACCAGCTGCTTCCAAAGACAAACACATTGTTTAAATCAGAACAAATTATTTACAAATAGGTTTCAATATTCAGGGTCTGAATTCTGCAGCATGTGTGCAAAATGTTTTTGTGCAGATCTATCAGCTGCAACACGCACTTGATCACTTATGCTGAGCAATCTGGGAAGTCAGTAATTGGCATTTCTCTGAGATACCACTCTGATCATCTATAATGATTTCTGGAACTCCATAAGAAAAACCTGCATATTTTTAGCTTCATAGTGAAAGCAGGTTTTTGCATATAATATTTTAATTTCTTTCTCTGTTTCAGCACCCAATGCTTTACAGGGGCTGCATTCTTCTGCAGATGTTTATCTGTTAAGGTGTTTGTATATACCACTGCCTGCCATCCCCTCTGCAGAGACAACCACCAGAACCATAAATATTATCTCCAGTGAACGTTAAAGTTGCCTGCTGCCTTTACTGTGAGCATTTAGATTTTAACAGGTCAGTGTCTTAACTGAGCTCTTAAGGAAATTAACTTTTATCTCAAAGACAGCTAATTTAGCTCTCACCACCTTTTCTTCCACTCCCAAATACCTTCTTATCTTGGGTAATCAGGATGCAGGGATTCCCAATCTATCTCTCTTTATAGCTCCCTTTCAGTCGTGTTACTGTTTGAACCTCATACCCTGGATTAAAGGACCAGCACACCAGCTCAGGAAGCGGTTCTAGGTATGAGGTAAATATGCAAGTTACTTAACAGCCCATATATGAATTCAATTACATCCTTCATCTCTTAAGATATGAATAAAAAGTTTAGGCTTTGATCTTGAATCAAGCAATCCCTACATAAATCAATGTACCATGCAATTATATTAGTAGCAATAATAAGTGGCTAGCTAACTTGCAATGAATACAAGGTTGGAAAGCTTTAAAAACTGGTGCCAGGCTGGGACATATTTCTCATATATATTATCTGAATTACAATGAGGGCGCCTTTATTTTTAATCAGGGAGATATAGTGAAAGTATGCAAAAGCTATTTCACTAAACAGGATACATGAAAGTATTCAACAAATAAAAACATGTACATGGGTCATTTCTAATTACTCCATCCATTTATTTTAGTCTGATTTCAAAACTAAATCTAAAATAAAAGTTATGGTGTCTGTGTGCTAAAATTGAAAGGCAGATGTGTACATTTAAAAAGGAATACAAGTAGGCACCAGAAGTTTATTTTTACTGTAAACACTCTTCATATGTTCCCATGTAGAATGTAATATCTGCGTAGAAACTTCTCAAATGTCTAAATTCTCTTCTATTCCCATAGTGCAGACTAGATGTTGTCCTGCTTTTTATTATGTTAATTTATCAATCATACTTAGGCTGAATTATGAAATCAAAGTAATAGAAAATGATATTTAAGCCTGGCTTCTTTTCTCAATCTTTAAAGCCTTTCCTACTTCTTTTGGAATGATAATTTTTTCCCTTAGTTGCAGTGTCAGATTTCCATTTGCAGGTTAAGATGTAGCTGATCCAAAAAAGTTCACATGTGTAAAGAGCCAAATTATAGCAAATACTTTGCATCCTCACAGAAACTTGAGATCCATAAATTCAGCCATGCTGGGAAGAGCTTTTTTGTTTAAAACATTGAGCTAAACAAAATGCAATTAAGGCTAACAGGACAAAAAGCATCCCTCTTGAGATTCATAAATACACTCCCGGGAGACCGGAAATTAAGAGAAAAGACCAATGTAATTCTAATTGTGTCTTGCCTAAGATGACCATTTAAACAGATAACTTTTCCCAAAGTAAATTAGTTCATCCATTTCATGTTTTTTTGGCCAAGTGAAGTAAATGAGAATTTTTCTAGGAGTAAATCAAGGCATTAGGTACAGAATTTTTATTCTACTTTGATGACAAATTGTGATTAGAGTTCTTCAGAGTATTAATAAATACTTCTGCTTCTAAGTAAGTCCCATAAAATCATGTCAGTGCTTCAGGGGAGCACAGTTTCTTTGCCTTGCTTAAGCAAGATTGCAGAAATTTGAAAGATACTAACTTAGTAATTGTACAAAACTATGGGCATCATTAATGATCTTGGTACCTTTTCATGCTCTTAAATTTTACGTATGAAATCCTTTGGAAAATTTGTGTACTTTCCTATTTATTTTTTTCCTGGTTATCACCTAGATTATTTCAATTTATCATATTACATTGTACGCAATTTGATTTTTTAAAAGTGCTTTAATAATAACCCTAATAATCTCACACCCATCTGAACTAAATCTATTCTGATTTCTAAATATGTTAGTGCCATCGAGGACCATATTAATGATCCTTGGCAGTGAAATAATTACCAGGAGAGAAACCTGAAATGACAGTACTTGAAATGGGATTCTCTCTAGCTGAGATGGAAAGATGGAACAAATCAGCTTTGACCCAGGATGTGCTGGATGGGCCAGAGCTGGTGTGCCTGACAGAGAGTAGTTCCAGCCAAGTGGAGTTGGCTGGGTGTTCCCACTGAAATGCTCTTTGATCAGGAGAGACCAGCTCAACAAACCCCAAATTTATCAACTCCAACCTTCACTGGCTGACGTTCTGGCTGAAAAATAGAGTTCTCCAAAATACTACTTTTTTGGAATGCGGGCATTTCTTTGTAAGAAAATAATGTAAAAATTATTTGCTTCATCCTGTATAGTCTGGGAATAAACTATGGTTTGTATAAGAATGATTCTTACCTCACTGCACTTGGTAGCTCATATGAAATAAGTAGAATAAGCCACTAGATTGGGACATGATGAAACCAGAATTGCTCCCAGTTTTATCTCCATGCCTCTACAGAATAGAGGTGATGCTTACCTGCTTCACAGGCTGCTGTCGAAATTAAATTCTGCAAGGTACTTGAGATACTCAGATAAAATAGTATCAGACAAGGATTTACCATGGTAGATAAAGATTATAGAATGGAACACTCTTGATGGGAACCAAAAAGAAACATTCTAGCTTCTTTCTAAGGATTAATCTCCTGAGACTCAGGACTAATCTATGGCTTTGAAAGGCCATAGGCCGTATGTCAGTAGAGCCCTACTTTCTTACATAGGCTGTACAATAAAGTTCCCAAATTGATCCATCCGTATTCCTGACACTCCACAACATAGCTCAGCACAGATGTTGGGCAAGAAGATGTTTCATAGCTTTCTGGATCTTTGACTCAGGTAAACTCAATTTATAACTCTAAATATTTGTGTCTGTGAGCTATACATTCCCAAATTATTATCGTATGTAGATCTTCAATTTCTATGCTTACTAAGAAAATAGCAGACAGTAATAAAGAGTTTCTTCCTAAACAGGAGAACCTATTTGAAAAATCAGTAACACAACTGGAATATAATTATTATTTCAATTTAAATACTGCTACACTTAGCAACTGTGCAACTATTCTCATTATTTTGGGTTTCATGGGTATAGATGTAGTATGAATTTAGTTTTGTGTTTGTGAAATCTGCAGCAAAAGATTTTTTCAGCTATCCACTGGATTTCTAAGCTTCATTTAACTCCTGAAATAATGTATTATATCCTCAGGTACAAGAGGCATTCATGAAGTGAATCATAAATCTGAATCTTCAGGGTTCCCAAATTTATGTTTCCTTTTCCTTCCTCCTCACTTTCTCCATTTAGTCCCTCTTTCCTTTTTTCCCTTATGGCTCCACATTTCCATTACACATTTATTAGCAAAACAAGTACCACTAGGAGAAATCTAAAGGGGAGTGGAGCTTCTTTCATTTCATCTGAATACAGTCAGTCACTCATTCGGCTCCAGCCACAATATCTGCTGAACCTAATTATCATTTACCTAATTCAATTTGCAATGTGCTGCTGAAGTGTGAGATCCAGATGTGTTTCCCCACACTTATCAGATCATTATAACATGCAGGTGGGTGGATTACAGAATGCCCCGTTTTCAAAAAATCAGGTCTTCTCTTGTATTGCTACTTTGGTTGCTGCTTCAGGCAAACAAGTTACTTTTAATTTTGATTGTTAGTGCAGCAGCACACATCGAACATGGTGACCAACACCAGCAGATGCAGCTTTGCAGGAAGCTTTTTGACTGAGGACACAACTCCCCAGATAATGCCATTACTGTTCAGTTTTTCCATTTGACTCACCTCCTGTAAAGACAAGCCAAATTTTAGATTGTCATGGTCAGCACTTCTCTGTATGAGGTTGTGGTGTCCCATCTTTTGTGGGGTGTAAATCAGCTCTAACTCATACACACATTTGGCTTTGCTTTCTCAGCAAGCATATCATATCTTCAATCCACATGCAGGTCAGTTAACTACAAAGCCTTTGCAGTACATCTCTATGTCTCTCCTGGTACAGGTGTAGTCCTACGTACATTCAAGCACATAGAGTCTATATCTTTGTCTCTCAGAGAATTTTATTCATGGCTGTACCTTGTAATGAACTGAGGATTATTTTGGTATGCACAGCTGTATAGAAGAGCAGTGAAAAGATGTAAAATTTGTTCCGTGATTCCATTTTCCCAAGACTAAGGTATGCAGTCAAGTTCAGAAAGGATCAAGTTTATTGCAGGTAAAATTGAAGAGAAAAATCAGTTAAAAATGTAGTCAAAGGCTTGATTCTCTACTGGGAAATTTAATTATTTCAAATTCAGTGTATGTGACAATCTGTCTGCTGTTCTAGATAGTATTTGATTCCACTATTATGCTGCATGACCAGTGGTATATTTCAAGTATGTGCAATTCTACTCTATGTAACAAATATCACAGCTAATATCACAAAGTACAGAAAAGGGTTAAAGAAATTATTATGTCCTGGGATTGGGAATCTTTAATTAGTTGAGTATAAAAACATATGTAAATTTAGGTGGCTATGTAATGTGTACCTCACTTGGACATATTACTTTTAGTATTCCAGGACTCATTCACACTAAATGGAAAAGTTGCATGCACCCATACTAATGCATAAAAATTGTCTATAATTGGAATCAGTGATAAGAAGCTATTATCTTTAATCATTATGTGTACTTTTTCTTGGTTGGTTTTCCACAGTTAACAGAGATTATGTGAACAGATGATTCAATTTCTCAGGCAGAGAATGTAATGGAAGGCTCTCTTTTACCATTTTTGCTTTGGAGAAGGTAATTTTCATTGACTTTGCTTTATTTACAACAGCATAAATTAAATAACTTTTAAGAGCTGATGGTAGAGAAAAATGGAATATTTTTCTACAGTGTGGACTGTGTGGAATCTCATTCATTGAAATTTCAACCATCTCTTCAAAGCATTTTCTGGACTAAGTTGAAAAATGGAAAGAAAAGCAAGAGGAATTTATAACAAAATAATTAATACATATTAACCATCTGTCTGTGAAAGCCGAAGGGGGAGGTGGTTGAAAGAGCAAGATGAGGTGAACAGTAAACCCCTTTGTTAGTGTTGCCTTGTGCACTGCTTCGGGCCATATTGTGAATGCAAGGGCTCTGCATTTCTACCCCGGCATTCATGGCAATTACAGAAAATACACAGACCTGGATGGTTGAAACTTAGGAGTGGCTGGATGGATGAAACACATCCACAGGCCTACCATCATGCTAGGCTTTGAAAAAAACTTCTAGTAGAGGTGTTCTCCTCACAAAACAAACAAACAAAAAAACCAAAACAAACCACGCAAAACCCAAAAAAAACCCAAAAAAACCCAAACAAAACCAAAACAAAACAGAAAGAGAAAAGATGTTAGAATTTTGATTAATTATTGATTGTATTTTAACACGAGATAATGATCAGGTAAATGTAAGCTGCTAGTGGTTTAGGAGGGGCTGTTAGGACAATGTCTAAACTCAGTCTGGCTATCACATTTTCTCCTAGATTCCTGAGATAAACACTTCAGTAGCTTATTTTTGCTCTTTTCTTCTACAAATCAAGATAGGAACTTTAGTGTAGTCATCTGGCAGTTGCTTGTGGCTGGTTAGTCTGTGATGGCATCTCTTGAACCAAGTTGCTTATCTTAGACTTCATCTTAATCCTCAAGTAAACTGGACTAGCATTACAGAAAAAATTTATGAGTCAGCTTTTTGGGCCAAGACACCACACACATTCATGAACCTCTCTCAGGGGCTGGTTGTCACACAGAAAAATGACAGGTCTGTCTCCCAGTGGTTGGAGAGTCTGGAATGAATGATATCCTCATGCATAATTTGTTAAATAGACTGTTTTCAATTCAATAGCTACAGTTGGATTTGGAAAGAAGTGGTCTTTGGTCTGACAAGACCAAAATCGACAAAGATCAATGGAAGATAAAATAGATTCCCACACTACCTGTCTCTGTGTAGATCTGGTGAGTCACAAGTTTAGGTTCCATCTACTCTGCAAGGGGAAGGCAGGACTGAAATGTGGGGGTGCATCTTGCAAACTCAGCAAGACAAAGACATCAGGCTGGTGAAGCCAGCTGCTTGTCCAGCGTGTCTCAGCTGAGCAGCAGCTGTGCTGACTCGGCTTCTCCAGTGGGGCTCCAGGGCTGGTGGAAGTCAGTCTAGGGATGCCTCTCCCCAGAACTGAGTAAACCTTCCACTGTGGGGAAGAAGCACCTTTAGCAGGCAATTCCCTCTACATAGGGTAGATTTTTTCTCATGTAAATTGGCCACTCAAGACTCATCTAAGCACTGAAAGAAAGAAACGGGCAACCTGGAGGGTGATTCACCTCACTTTTACAATGAATGCCAGAAACCATTTGCAGTTGGTTACTGGCTAGAATCCCTGTATATATATATATATATATATATATGTGTGTGTGTGTGTGTGTGTGTGTGTGTGTGTGTATGTGTGTGTATATACATATATATATAATATATATATAGCATTTTGAAGGCTGTGGTACACTTCTTTATCTTCAGTTTTGCAAGAATTATGTAAAGATTCCTTGAGTTACAAACAGCACTAGTGAATAGTTTGGTGATAGGGCCATTACACGAATAAACAGTCCTGCCCTCAGTCTCTAATGCAATCTTCTGCTTAGAGATATGCTAATGCCTCTGAATCAGTTTGCCCTGCCTTCTATTAATAAACTTATCAGTAATATATCCATTAACTGATTTCGTTGGTATGCAGGAAGTTAATTATGCAAGGAGACATGGCAGGACCGTGAGATAATGCACACCTCTGATGCGGTGTGAAACACCAGGTGGAACCAAATAATTTCAAAAACCTGAACGGTATGTTAATTTGCAATACTACATTGTGTGGTCTCAAGAAGTGCATTAAAAATAATAATTTGAGAAATCTTTAAAGAAAATTTTTTAAATCACTAAATCTATGTAAGGTGGCTACTGAGCTATTCTGCAGCTAACTCATGAATTGTGCTAGCAGCCATGTTCTGTACAAAATATGTTAATAATTTTTGTGCTTCTGAGTGGTAATTTCAGTGAATCAGTGAATGAATTCGCTTATTCATCACAAACTTCACCGATTCTGCTTTGAAATATCATCCTATCCTTCTTTCCAAGTGACAGAGGTTTTTTTCTGTTGTTGTCCTTAGTGAAATGTATGGCACATCATTCATGTATGAAAAACAATCAAGTCCCCAAAACTCAAAAACTCATACAAATTCTGTCCTCTCCTATCCCATGGGAAAGAGGAGAGGTTAGGCTAAAGCATATGCAAAAAATCCTGTCACTGCATCTGAATGAGAACAAAACCTCTGGAACTGCTTCTTACACTTCTGAAGCAATATGCTGATTTTATACATGAGCATCAAAGTACTTTCCAAAAATAAATTGGTGGATTTTGCAAAATCACTTGAAATTATTCCTTCTTTCATTTTACTCATACTGGACAGAGCCTGCAGAAATTCAGTGTCACAGAGAAAACCTGATATAGAGCCAGGGACCCTGACTCCTAGACCTGTGAGGAAAGGCTACATTTAAATTCTGCCTGTGCTTTTAGCAGATAGCTTATTTCACTTTTGCAATTTATTTTCCTAGTTTAATAGCTAGAGTTCATATGTTTAAACAAGATCCTAACAGCTTCTGTTCTTTCCATTTACTACAAACTTCCCCACTGAAGTAGCTGCAGAGGCTAATACTAGCTGTCCTACAAAATATCCTCCTACCTATAGGGCCTAGGCATTATATCCTGAGGAGAAGTATGAGGATGCTGAGCAACTTTGACAACAAACCCTGGAAAGTAAGAGTCAGGGAAAAAGAGAGATCTATTTTTACTTTTGTTGTCACATTAACATTTTCAGTTCCCCTGCCATGATGTGCAGAATGCAGGAACAGACCCCAAAAGAAACTGCTGGTGTTCAGCATTGTGCTCACCGAAGTAGGAGCAGCAAAGGGATGTCTTCCTGCTGAAGAAGAGACTGACCCTTTAACCTTAGCTGTTCCCACTCACATACAGATATAGAAATGTAAGCTACTCAGCATGATGCCAGTTAATTTAAATTACCTAACATCCCAAAGGGCAGCTCCCTGCTGAGGAGCCTTTTCTTTTCTTTTTCTTTTGACCTTTTAATACAGAGTAACTTTTCACAAGGATAAGTCAGATGGTCAGCTTGGAAGTATTCAGTTTCTGTGGCCTTTGGAGGTCCGTGCAAAAGGTCACCTCGGACTGCATTCTGCTGAATAAGGGGTTGGAAAATTTCTAAGTTATACTGAATGGACAGATCCTCAGTCCATGTAAAATGATGGAGCTGCACCATTGTAGCAATTTTGCTCCTGCAACTGAGTTATGCAATAACCAATAACTAGAGGACAAATTTCCTTCTTCATGACTGCAATTAATTTTTTTTTTATCTAAGCAACCAAAGTGCTGTCAACCCGCAGAAGCTGCACCATCTTAACCAAATCTTTCTAATGTTTCTTTCTTCCCTGTGTTAGATTATGCTGGCTGTCTAATGTGACAGCACTGAATTTGGCTCTTTGGGTCATTGGGTGGAGCAGGACCTTTGGGGCATGCTAAGTGCATCCTGTAAGGCTTCTCTGCAGCACCACATTATCTTCCCTGCTCTGTAACCTTCCGTGACAAGCTGTTGTCTGGCACATAAAGGGGACTCAAACCCCAGGAATACACTGCAAATATAGAAATTATGATCATCATTACAAGAAATGGGAGAAATTCAAGAGATTTCATGTTTAGGGATAACCCAATATATCTTTTTGAAAGGTATATAAATAATTAAACCAACACAAACTAAAGGGCTTATGAAATGTGTTTCCATTTTGCACATGGGGTCTTTGCCTGGATATGACTGTGTCCATAATGAGAGAAATAGTAATGGTTTCGCTGTATAAGTAAAGCTGAATTGATGCTTAACAAATCAAATATCCCATGTGTATTATAGACCTGCATTTAGTTTTCTAGATTCTCTCAGTTCTGGGATTTCTGCCCCTTTTCTTCATTTTTGTTATTTACACACATTTCTGTTTATGCCCCAGTTTAGATCCCCCTGAACTGGCAGTCAAGACATTGAGAGACAGCTTTGCCTGAACAGCTAACCTCCACTTCTAGATTATCAGGAACCTGTGGCTCTTGCTGTTTGATGTTAATTTGCTGAAAGATGATTATTTCCTATTGGTCATCTGTCTGGCTCCATACTCTGAGCTGGTGTGGTTGGGGGCTTTGCAAACTTGGTGATGCCTCTCCAACACCTCCTTTGCTACTGGCAGGTGCCTTGGGCTGCTCTGATGCAGCTCAGACCCTGGGAAGTTGCACCTCTGATGCCTCCTGCAAGTTGATTTTCTCCCACTGAATTCTCTATAGAAGTCAGTACTCATTTCAGATGAAAAACAAAAAAGGATTTAACTCATTTTTCTAAGGCTTCTCAAGTTTAATACATTATTTTATTTGCCAAGAAAAGATCTCTCTGTTTTTCAGTTAATTTATACAACAGTCCTGCCTTGTCTTAGTGGGGCCTCTGGAAGGTGTTAGGTAGCATTTGGAGCTGCTACACAAATAAATCCTTAGGGGCTTGAATCAGACAGCAATTCTATCTTTTTTTTGTTAAGGATCCACATGGTGATTCCATCATCTTGGGCTGGTGGGAACTGATAGTAGGAACTATGTATCTAAAGCATATAAAATAATTATATAATTTTCTGCTAGAAAGGGACCTTTCTTCCTGTATATTATGCTTGTGAAGAAATCTATTAAAAAGTATTTTCTGCTTAGTCAGGGGAACAGATTTCTTTTTTGCTGGAAATTATAACCTAAATCTTAGCTATCTACTTTGAGACTTAGCAAAGAAGGAATGCATTCAGGATCAAAGTGGAAATCAATAAGATCATGAGCTCTGGGCTAGTACATCCAGTTTAAAAATCTGTGCAAGAATGTGCCAGAAAATTTTCCTTGTGTCACTTGTAGATGATTTAATTATAGGCCTCAGAAGAAAATAGAACATGTTTTTTTCTTCTCTGATCATGATCTCCTACCAACTGATATTCACCAGTCTAGTGTGTCTGTCCTTCCCCCCACAGCCTGTCCCTGTATTCTGTATGAATGTTTTAAAAGCTTTTTTTGCCGTGAAGGGAACAGACACACTTGGCCAGGCAATGTTGGACCTAGAGTATTCACAGGAGAAACTGAGGCACCTCCTCATAATGATATGGGTTCATATGAATTATCTGTATATTCTGAATATATCTGCTGCTAAAGCTCATCCCTTTGAGGAAGGACCTTTGGTGTCCTGACAATGGGAGGTCTGCACTGGCTCTGTCCATGGCTGTCCCCACTGAAACTGAACTGGCTGGATCCTCAGCACATCACTTGACCCAGACCGCTTCTGTTTGCCATTTGGCACCCATCTGTTTCCTCAGTTCAAAGTGCTTGAAGTAAGGTGAAGACTGCATTACAACTCCCAGGGCAATAATCTATGTAACCACAGCCAGTCTCCTCTCAGAAGGAATGAGCTGGTCTTATCCTAAATATAGCTCAAGAGGAACAGCAATCAATAGATATAAAGCACGGATTGTCAGGGGAGCAGTACCTATGGAGAAAAATGCAAGGAAGGAAATTACTTGGTACTGGTATTTAAACCTGTGCATTTCCTCTCCTCAAAGAACTTTAATTTGATCAGTCTAGGTCCCCCAAATCTGAACCCCAGGTGGCCCAGCAGTTTGCAGTGATTTAGTGATTTAGTGAGGTTCAGCTGGGGATGGGCAGAAGTAAAATTTTAAGTTCCCCAGCACAAACTAAAGAAGCAGAAAGCTGTGGTCAGGGATTGAAGAAACTCACACATGCCATGGGTCTGCACAGAGGAGGCCCCCTAACACCCACTCACCAGTGGGTTACACCACCTTGCTACACCAATTTGCATCCCATTTCAGAGCTCTAAGTTGGCTCTGAAGTAAAGTTAAAGTTGAGTTCAAAGCAATGCAGCTGCTTCCAGGAGCTGCTGTGCATGGGGCAGGACCATCAGGGGAAATAGTGATTTCTCTTTGAAGTCCTGCTGCTAGATGGATGCTGCTTGTCTCATGTTACTGTAAGCATCAAGTAACTTAAAAGCAAGCTCTCAATTTACTGAGCAGAGGACAATGGGAAAGGCAAAAATATTTGTCAGCTGTGCTAATGACTTTTCTGTAAGGCCCACAGAAAACCCAAGAACTGCAAGTAAAATTGATTTCTACAGATAATTTTCCAAGAAAATAGATACACTGACACTGGGTACCAATCAGATTATTGGCAAGACAAAGTGAAATAAAAACCATTTGGGATTTAGGCTTCATAAACCACTCAATTTTTAATCTGATATGTACATATACATATTTATAATTTAATACATTTATGTGTTTATATGTTTATTATACAAAGAAAATGTTATACACACTATACATAATTGTTTCACTAGGATATAACTGAAAATATAATTATTAATAGAAAGGAAAGACTTAATAAGCACAAGGCTTGAGCTTCTAATCAATGCTCCTCTTATTTTCCTCTCTGCTCAGTGAAACAGTATTTTATTCAAGACATCTTCTTGAGTGAATAGTTTGGAGCCCAAGTTCTACAATTCAGCTGTGGCACTAGCAATTTGGGAATAGCTCATTGCTACTCAAGCTATTCTGTGATATGTTTGCAGCTGGGAAAGTACAGAGCAAGTAAGACTGATGTGCAAGGAAGTCTGAGGGTGATCATATGACTGATAAGATTCTTATCTGCCCTGGCTTCCAGCACTGGATGGTACCACTTGCCCATAAATTAGCTTCCCTTTATCATCTGATGCATCATCCTACTATAGTTCAAAAGCTTGACTGGAGGTCCTGTTCTCTCATCTCAGTGTCTAAGGCTGCTGAGGCTGGCCAGAAGGACACACCAGAGTGCAGTAAAGTATAAAGTGTGTAAAGCTATGATTACACAGATTGCACTCTATGAATGTGCTTGCAACTATAATCACATCATGCAAACAATTTTGCTAATAACTTGCATCAGCCTTTCCACAGGAGAATAAAGTCACCTGAAAATACATTCAGTGATATCATGGTATATGACATTGATTGTAGGGTCTTTCCTCTCAGAAATATCATTTGCTGCCAAAGCATATATATGCATCCTGCTTATATATTGGTCATGCAAACTATCTTCCCCAAAAAGTATCTGAAAAGAAACTGTTTTCTCATCATTTTTATTAAAGTGATGAACTGTTAGCATATACACTGAGCTTATATAACCAATGACAAAATTTTGATTTTTCTGGAAAGATCTTACTCTGATGTCATCATTTAAACTAAAATGAGTCTTTCTATGCCATTATTTCTCACTACATACCTAACCATTGTTTGTCCTCCACATTTTGTATATTAAAAATTAAATCCTCCACTGTGGAGGATTTAATCAAAGAAATCAATAGATACCTGAAAATTGACAGTGTTCTTGAACAGAAATACTTGAACAGAAATACAGAATTGCTCTAAAATTTTACTAAATTAAAAATTAGATGGAATATCTGGGCTATCATCTGAGGGTTTCTTGATTACTACCCTATAGCACTCTATAAATAAATTTGTCAGTGGTAGCTGCATAGTATTATGAAATGGGAGTGATGTAAGGATTAGTATAAAATAGAATGGAACCGAATCAGAAAACAAAGTTTTCCAGGAGGGACAGGCTGTAAGTAAATTGGGCTTTCAAAAATTCTGTCATCAGTAAAGAATAAATCTGAATTGCAAACACAATCTGATTTTAAAAAGTCAAAAAACCTTAAACTTCTTGTAGCAATGCATTTTTATGTCACTTGTACAGTCCTGTAAGGACTGGCTGTTTGGATATAAAACAATGTGCATAAACACCAGGAGGTTGTTTTTCTCTTTTAAATTGTCTGATTTGGTTGCAAAATAATGAGTTTTGTTTGATTATATTTGTAATTCACTTGACTGCAGAAGGGTGCTTTTTTTCCTAAGTGCTCTGACACTAGTGTTGATACCTGGTGAGTGAATTTAACTGTAGTGTGTTCTGTATCTTGAAATACAAGGTTTCTGATGTGACGCTTGATCTTTATACCTTCTGATCTGCATCATGGTGGTTAGAAACTCTAACCAATATATTTGAAACTTCCAAGAGCACACACCTATAACCTGTCAAAAACCTCAGGCTTTCATGTAGAAAAATCCCATCTCCAAGTGATATTTAAGCAGCTAACTAGCTACTAGCTTCCCTCTAATAAGCAAGCCTTCATCACCCAAAGGTGCAGTTTTTCTTCTGAGAGTGATGCAGGAGCAGGCATAGTCCACTGGAATGGCCCCTGAAGACTGCAATGAATAAATATATTGAATATTGTTGTAGAATGGCTAAAATCTAATTAAAAGAGTGTTCACTACCTTTCATTTAAATTCCACTAGGTTCTTCTATGGATGCAGATAAATGAAATATTTTTCCAAATCTAAAGACTTGTCTAAGATATCTGATTTGGGTAGAGCGTAATACAAATAACACTAAGGTTGTGGGTTTGATCCCCAGATGGGTTTAACCTTAAGAATTGGACTTGATGATCCTTGTGGGTCTCTTCCAACTCAAAATATACTGTGATCTTTACATCAGGCAGCAAAAAAAATTGCTGTACTTCCCTGGGATTTTTACTGTCCAGCAGGATGAATTGATGTATGTGTGCAAATATGTGCATACAAGAGAGAAAAACCAAGCTGCAAATCTCAGCTCAGAAACAGCCTGCAGAGGAATTACCAACATATCCTGATTATTCACAACAACACTGCCCCCAAGAAGGATCCTGAAAGAAACTTTGAAAGGTTCGGAGAAAAGGGTTTTGATACCTTTGGCAAGGAAATGGCCTCTTGTTGCTTGAAAATCTGTTTTTGAAGAAAATAGAACTGTGTACATTTTTTGTTGACAGAGTAGCATCAATAACTTCCTCCAGCAGGAATAACCTTCAAGACCTCAAATTTCCAGCCAGCTACTAAGATCACAGATGGAAACAGCTTTGTGTAGGGTTTTCCACTTCAGTGACATGCCCTGGACATGGGTATCTGCTGTGTGCTGAAGACACACTGATCTGCTGTACATTTCTGGTCAAAACATGGTTCTAACTGAATGTTAGTCTTGATGATTTGTTACCTTGCAATTGTTTGTGTAATAAATTTACTAAACCCTCATTCAAGCAGTGTTGATAAGCAAAGTTCAGAACTCTTCAAACAGTACCACAGATATGTGCTTTCTTTAGCCCTAGGCACAGAAGTGATGCTTTTTGTTCAACTTTTATGGAGTTTAGTATTAATCCCTGCATATAATTATGGCAATAATATCCAGTAACAATGTGCTTATAAAAACTAGCAACAATTATTACTACAACTACTACCACTACCACTACTACTACTACTACTACTACTACTACTACTACTACTACTACTACTATTATTTTTTAAATCCTCTTTCAAACATTTCCCTATGTGGTGATTATTTGAATGAACAATAAGATAGATGAATGAGGTCTTGCCTACTTGGAAAGATTAAAAATCATTTTAATTGCAGGCTGAACTCCTCTGACAGCCAACTAAGATAGAACAGGCTCTCAAGTGTAAGATAAATCACCCTTTTCTGATATTTTATTTATTTCATACTTTTTCTCATGCGAGATGATAAAATATCTAATTTTAAGAGATCAAATCCCTGTACCAGAACTGATACAAAGTATGAGGCACCTAAATTCCCCAGGTACTAATTCAAGGTAGTCCAGTGCAGCCCGATCTGTTGGGCCAAAAGACTATTTCTGTATTTTTACAGTAGGCAGTCGCTGGAAAAAATGCAAGAATAGACCCAGATGTACGTGCTGAATATGAGGAATCCCATGCATCCCTTGGATAGTACTTGGAATCCTTATGGCTGGGCTTTAAATGTGGTGTCACTGTCCTCTGTCAGCATGACTCCTGCCTATCAGCTGGAAAGTGAAATGCAATTTATAATAGATCCCATGATTCATAAAGGATGAAATATTCAGTAGAAGATGAGTCTAAAGGCCTGATTTCAGTTTAGCATATTTATCAAAATAATTTATGTTTCCAAAGACATTTCAATGTCATTTCTATATTGTGAAAAAAATCATTAATAAAAAATAAGTAAATAATGAAATTTCAAATAAAAATCAACTCCCATTTAAAGGACTTCATTTTTTAGCAGCTCCTATTTCTTCAGTGTATCTATTCTGGACTAATCTAAACACTCCCCCAAAGAAATGGATGATTCATAACATTTACAGTCATATTTTTATACAAAATGTTTTTTGTCATAATCCATATTCTTTGAAATAAAGTGCTATCAACCTAACCACCTTCTAGTAGTCACTCCGTATTAGACTAAAGCATAGCATTTATTTGGATTATAATTCTGTAGCTCCATAATATATGATGGCATACAAAACACATGGTTAGAAAGGAAACCCTGGAAGCTACACTCTTCATTTCAGTTGCTGTCCTCGTTTAATCCTATAAACTTTTCAGCTATCCTTAAAAATTTGTGGAAAGGTGTGATTGTTTAAAGGACAGTCCTATTTTTGTTTTTACAAAGCATGTCTAGAGTCCAGTCATAATGATTTTGAATGCTAGCTTGGTACAAAGCTTATGAATTCTCACAGGTTATTCGGTATTTGGGGAAACTGATCCAGGCCCAAATTGAAAACACATTATGTAACTGTATCTGGCAAGAGAAGAAATTAGATTAATTGATTAGGTTTTTTAGCAAATAATGCTTCACACGGAAGTGTGAAGCTCTCTATAGGATATGCCTGATTGCAATCATGGACCATTAACAAAGAAATAAACTGGCTTAAGCACATTACAGCATTTACAGGATATACTGAGCAGTGTTAAAATAAAGGATGTCATAAATTGTGTGCTGCAGCAATTTTCAAACAGCCAGTCACCTCTGCTGTGAACCTTACTGTATTTTAATTGTCCAAAACTGTACTATTATGAATTTTTTCCTTAGGAAACAACTCAAGTTTAGCCAGAAGTTGTTGGAATGCTCAATGTTTTTTTAAGATGCTTACCATTGCCTCAGCTTAGACAACGAATTCTGCCTAACTATAAAATAAATAAAACCTTGCATATTTGCCTAATGAGAAGTTTTCAAGCAGCCCTTATGTGTTGATTCTTATCTATTAACACATAAAGTGGGAACAAACCCTGACTAATTACTCTTAAACTATTGTTTCATCAATGCCATTTTACTGGGTTTTGTTGAAAAAGTAATTTGGAAGTACTCCATCCCATTGGTCAGGAGTCAGTCACATTATTGGATTGCACATATTCCTATTCCAAACTGCAGGTGGAAATTTTTATTTTCTTAGGCAATATTATACCTTTACTGCCTTTCTGTACGAAAGATATTAATACTCTAAAACTGTTATCATATTTAAAAAAAACATTAAAAATAGCTCTTTGTAAAAACATCTACAAGCAGGAGAGCTACATTGCTCCTCTTCAATGCCAAAAGGCCAGGTGGCAATAACCCACCTCTGCCTATGGGTAGCTCTAGCTGCACTTCAGTAAATTCAGGGTTTGACAGCAATATATCTGTTCAATCAGGGGTGTCAGGTTCTTGGAGGTCTTCACTGGTGGTCTCATAGGAAAAAATGAGTTTGAGTGTGGCTGGCCACACTGCAGTCATACCTCCCCTGCAGGTTCAGCTTGGCTTCATCCAGGCTTGCAGCATTTGAGCTTGTATGGGCTGTGACTTCGTGGATATGTTTTGTTCTCAGGTACTATTATGCCACAACATTCACCTGGTGCCACTGTGCTGCTTTACAGTTTGCAAGATCTCCTTGGTGCGTTGTCCAGCTGTGCCAAGAAAGTGGAGAACTTTCCAGCCTTATAATGCTTTCTTCTCACTGAGTTTTTGGGTTAGATATTGTAGCTAGTACTTCAGAAACCTCACTTTTTACTGCATCTAGATTTCATTGTACATGTTACAAGAGGTACACAATTTAACACAACTTATAAGTAATGGGATTCTTCCTATATTTAGAAGACCTAAGAAAATAATAGAAAATTAAAAATAATTATATTTATACATGATTTTAGAATAATTATATTTATAAAACAATATATATATAAAGTAAAAACAGCAACAAAACCACAATAATTATTCCTATTATTCCTATTATTCCTATATTGTTATTATTATTTTTATTATTGTTATTATATTCAAGAAGGTATGTCTGTATCTTAAAACCCAGAGTACTGAATTAGGAAATTGTGCAGTCTGTTGTTCATTCAGTGGATGAAGACTTAGGAAACACTACAGCTACTAAAATGAGCAATTAATACAATGCAATAGAAATGCAGATAAATATTTACATCTAATTAAAACTATCAGCTGGATTCATACAGATACTTTAGTGTAAATCTGGAACAATCCTATGTATGATTTGGTAGAGGTAGAATGCAGAATTGCAGCAGTTTCCCTGAAAAGTTCTGTTCTACTTCTGATCTTTAAATGTATAAAAAGCCCGTATTATTTAGAGTATATGCTCTTGACTGAGCACCAAAACTAAAATTGTTGAAATGAGCTATGGGATTTCATTTTGGAGCCAAGAGATTAAACACGGTTACTTATCAGTCACCCAGCAGCTTAGTTTGTCACTCATCTGCACTGAACTCAGTAGTCCAAAATCAATATACCGCAGCTGCAGAATAAATACAATATATGTCCTTGGAAGAGCAAAGCATGTGGTGTGTAAAATGATAGGTATGATGATCAAAGTGAAAATGAACAATAGATTTTTATTTTCTTCTTTGCTATACTGTTTCTAATAAAGAGGAGTCAGTGCTGTAAAATGGAAAGTGTTTTCTCCTGTATATATCCATTCTTCATCGCTCTTGCTGCACCTGTGAATACAAAAAATAGATGATGGAAACTCTTGGTTTATTAAGAATATGGTTCTTAATTCTGTCCCAATAGGGATAGTGTGCATATAATTCCACACATATTTTATTATTCCCCTATATGCACATACATACACTCAGGCATCTACCTACAGAGACATATCCTCTATATACATTTAGAATGAAGAAAAAAAATATATAAATCAAATTTTTGCATGCTTATTTGACTGATAAAAATACCAGTTGTTTATAGATGAAATAAAAGTTTAATTAAGTGAAAGTACGCAAGGAAGTACTCATATTTTAAATGTCTTATGAAGATTATCTAATTAATCTCTACAACTTCTCCAAGTCCCTTTGTAATATTTCTCAATTAAGATGCTATTTACTCCCACTTCTGGATAATTAATGTGGATGCAAAAGAAGAACAGACCAGTCCCTCAGGTCACAGCACATCTACCTGCCACAGCTCATTTTTCTGCCATCTATCATCATTCTTTATTTATAGATCTGAGGTGATTTTAAATCCACATGACTTTGGATCCTTTTCTGAAGGGTACTTAGATAAATAAAGATGCAGATAGATGAGACTTCAAAATACCTTTTTCTGATTTCAGAACCTGCTTTAGAAATACATTAAAATGCTGTGTGAGACAATCCTCTCTCCCAAAAAGCTCTAAATATCAGCTGACAAAATCTTATCATCTCCTGTTTTTGACAATTTAACATATTTTTCTATGTTGCTTGTTCCTGTCACATATTTGCAAAGCAATATCTTCTTTCTCTCCCCTCCCATGTATGTTCACCTGGTTACCTGTTTGCCCTTCTGCTGTAACATTCGAACACTCAAGTGACTGCTATGATGTCAGATCACTTTAATTTTTACCGAGATCCATGGCCATGCTTTCTCCTGTACAATCAACTGCATTAACTATAAACCTTTCTTTTGCCCTCTTCGGTAAAGTGCAATTGTTGTGAACGATTAGCAACACAGGCTACTAAAAGAAACAAAGGGAAAAGCAATGCTGGATATTGCCCACATACTAATTATGTCAAAAGGAGAATAGTTGAAAATAGCCAATGAAAAAGCTTTATAAAAACTGGGTCTGTATCTGCATTGACTTTTACAGCTGACCAGGTCACTCAGATCCATCATATTGCACCTTCATGTTATCCTACACTATGACTGTGTGACACATCTTATTTCTCTGGTGTGACTTTGACGCACAGGCATACTAGGTAACCACCTCTGGAACTGCCAGTTACTCCACTGATGGAAAAATTATTCCACTTTAATTCCCAGACATAAAAAATGCCCCAACAACCCACAAACCCTGAAAGAAGACCAGATCTTTTCCAAGAGACAGATCAACATGTGAATCAAACTTAAGAGCAGGAATAAACAAGCATACGAAAGGTCTTCATGCTAGATTGCCATGGAAAGGCAGGATTTTGTAGAAGAAAGGAGGCTAAAACCCCAATTTACGTTAAAAATGAAATCCTGGAGCTCCACCCTGCATTTGCTCTCACCATCATTTCCCAGCTTGCCCCTGCTCCTCTGCCATAGCTGTGTCTCCACTAGAGTGGTTTCTCTGCAGCTCACAGCAAAGGGATGTCTCCTTCAAAGAGGTTGCAGAGAGGCCATCATACAAAAATTACTGTAGTTTCAGGCTTCATTAACCTTTTGTGGATTTAGTGCTGATGGCCTGGTAGGCGCTCTGCTTACTAAACCACTTCATTTATTGGACACTATACCAGCTAACACAATGAAATATGTCACCAGGCACCTCTTTAACAAAGTTCAACCTAGAAGAATGAATAATATGTGGAAGAGATGCAGGTGATTCAGAAAAGCTTGTGAAAATATTTTACGTATATTCTTTTTCCTGAAACTAGGGTGTTGGTGGTTTTATGACATCCTTCTGTTTCTTTCTTTCTACTCTTGAAAGATGGTGGTAGTATATAAGCAACCAGACAAGACCTTAGGTGGATGATATTAAAAATACATAAAGAAAAGCAGCTCCTTCAGGAACAGATATAACGAGTAACCTCAGAGCTTCTCCACCACTCACCATCAGTTAGTAGAACTGGATTGTCTAGTCTCATAGAAACATAATGAGCTGGTTACTTGCAGGAACCTCAGCCTCACTATATTGCTCAGGCCCATTCCTTCCCTCTAGTCTGCTGGAAGAGTTCTTGGAAGCTGTCAGAAGAAGAAACAATAAAAAGAAAAAAAAAAATCCCCAAACCCAAAAAACCAAGACTCAGCTGTTTTTTAATTAACAAGGGACTGAGAATCAGGTCTCAGGCTTCCAGTCTGAATGGGTGACCTGCCCAGTCACAGCCAGTTGTTGCTTGAATGCAGAGATGCTCTGTCTGGATGTATGGCATAGTAAGGCAGCCTCAGCCAGCTATTGGAAGTGCAGCCAAACACATGTTCATGTCAAAAATAGAAATTTGTCTGAGTAGTGTGTTGGCACTGCTTTGACAGGTATACGATTTATAAACTATTCCTCGAGGGGAAAAGGAAGGCAAATTGTTTAAATAAAAGTGTCGGTACTTTCATCACTCTCTTTCCTGGGCAGTGCTTTCTGACCTGTGGCTGCATTCCAGCACTCTCCAATACTGAAGCGCTTCTGAGAAGCTTCTGTCTCTGAACAAAGCTGGGGGTTGTGTTTCTGGAAATTAAATTATAACTATAACTTTGAAGAGAACTGAACCCCCCTGTGCTGATAAAACAATAATAAAAAGGGAAAGACACAGCTACATTTTGGCTTGAGTTTCCTGAACTTGGTTCAGTTGCCTGCTTTCAGCAGAGACTGTGTATCACCCGTGCTGGTGGCCAGCAGCAGCTCAAGTGCTGTCCCATGGAGGAGGAGGAAGAGGAGGTTTGATCTTGTCTGCTCTTCACACATCATCTCCTGCCTGCCTGCAGGCGCTGGTCTGACCCAGTGGGGTGGCACTGGCACCCCGAAATGACTCAATACAGGCAACAGTCCCAAATGCTCACTTCACTATTCAGGGGCTCACTTCTGCAGAGGGACAGGAGCTGCACTCCACTGCAGATTGATTTGGCTTGTTTTTCAATTGAGAGTCTTCACTGGATGCACACACAGGAACTGAGCTTAAGTGAGCATAAGCACTGCCCTTTGACCACAGTGGGAGAGAGCTGGGAGCCAGAAGGATCATCCAACTCCAAAGAGAGCAGTCAGACTTGTCTGGCAGAGCTTGGAAACCAGGCAGCACTTCATGGCTACATTTAGCCCTGGGATTCCCGGGTTTGGATCCCATTGGGTGAACCAGTTTTTTGTATTTTCTTCTTTCACATCTTGTTGGTGTTTTCCTAGTACTTGGCAGTGAGAGGAGGGATGGACCTGGCTGTTTGCTGAGCAGTGTGCTGCCTCCCAAAGTTTGTTTGTCCCTTGGAGAGAGTGCACAGGCACACAGCTGTGGCTGATAGGCACAGCCAAGCCCAGAGTGTTCTTGTGAAAGGCTTGGCCTCTGCTCAGAGTGTGGAAATGGGGCTTCAATGCAGAAGTGGAATTAACTTGAATCAGGCTGTCTTTCACATTTCTCCACAGTCAGTTGGAGCATAAAAAAAAATCTGCAGTGGTGCTTTGGGAGACTCTTTCCCAAGGCAAAATGGATACCTCAGAGATAATAAACATTATGCTTCATCCCCCAAGCAAACAGATCTAAACAGCAGCACATTGTAAAACATTGACTTCTATTGTCAAGGTTGCCTACTGTAATTCCAATTGCCATCAAAGAGCTTTTGACATTTTATCTCAGTCAATGGAGATCAACATTTTGTGCCAATTAACTCAATTAAAATGTGGTGCATTACAATAACAATTAACAGCTCCAAGTCTCTGCAAAATCCTGTTTACGAAAGCATTTTTTTGTTAATTTGTGACTATTCTGAGGCTTGAAGCTCATCACCTTGTGCTGCACTGCCCTCTTTAGCCTCCTTTCAGTGAAAAGTTAGGTTGTTTCACAAAAACATAATCAACTTGGCATGCCCTCGGCTTCAAACATACAGCTGGAGACATCCATAGAAGATTAAGGGATATAGGTCGCAATTTTCCAAAACACAGAAGAGATTTAAGAGTCTTTCATCAAGACGAAGACTTCTAGATAACTTAGCTGCATTGAAAAATCATATCCTTACTCAGAGAACTCCATTTAACCTCAGTGGCATCTGAGCCTCTTGGTGCCCCAGCTGCGTGAAAAGCCTCCGGTCACGTTTAACGGCATGTCACGTGTCTGTCACCTCTGACTGCAGGATTATGCATGACAAGCAACATGACATAAAGCAAAACTAACTTAATCTACCCTTGGATAGGTTTCACACAGGAGAAGAATACTTAATATGTCCAAGGACTGCCAGAATTTTATAAATGATGTAAACCAAACACAAGGACTTTGATTTGAAGGCAAAGTCTTTACTAATCTATAACTTCATTGACTATGATGGGAGCCTTGATTAGGAAATAGGTTTGATTTATAGAAGTCTCTATGGCTACATCTGATTTCAATGAAGTAGATGGTCATATTCATAGCACCTAACAAGTCACTACCAAGCATTAACACTTGATTCTGCTGCCTGCTCTGAAGGGATGCACCATAAGGTGCTCCACTGCCATAGTCAGAGTGTACTAAAGGGGCCTACTGCTTTAAAAGTATTTTAAACTGTAATCCATATGATTTTGATTGAAAGTCCTGTGTGTGATTCCTGAACAGAATCTACCACTAACAGGACATAATTTTATTTACATGTGGAAAGTAAAACGCTCCAAGAAAATCTCTGAAAAATCAAAATGTGATAAAACCAGTGAGGAGAGATGTGAATTGCCAAGAAGAAGTCAGATCAAATTAATATAAAAGATGATTAAGTTTTCCACTCAGTTTAAATACACATTTTTAAACTATGGACTAGTTAACACTTTTGTATACATATATGTATATCATCAACAGAAGGAAATTGCAAATTACAGATAAATAGGAAGTAGTTCATTGGGACAAAAAGTTAAAAAGCAAGAGACTTAAAAAGTCTCCATTAGTCTTTATCTTAGCAGTTTAGTTACACATTCAAATAGGAACAGTTTCAAAAGGTCTGATAATTCAGACATATTTAATTCAGCTGGATTCACCCTTAAACAACTTTATTTATTTGCACCTTCTAAATGATTACCATTTATATAATTTGCAGTATAGTTACTTCTGTACTATCTCACCTACATGTAGAGCAGTTCCTTTAATTGGAAAGCAAACAAACAAACAAACAAAAACTACATAAAATCTTATTTGTATTTTCACTTGCCATTTCCTCTGAGCACTTCCCACTATTCCCACTATACTGCTGTGGCAAGTCCCCTATAGTTACCACAGTACTGCCACATTATTTTCTACATCCTGTGTAGATGCAAGGGGAAATAATTCACATTGGCTGCAGCCACAGGCTCACATGTGCTTAGCATTAATGTAAAACCAAGGACACATAATATCATACAGTATTAAACTTAGCTGTAACATACAGCCATTTTCCAGTGTTAATATCCACTACATGTGCCTAACATATTGAATTAAAAATTAGGTATATATTTATATGTATGTAAACAATGTGGAAGACATATCTAAGCATATATTTGTACATATACATGCTGACAGATATTTATACACGTGTATCTATATGAAAATATACCTGCACATGTACAAAGTGAGGTTCTAGAATTTTACTAAAAACTTCCTAACTGGCCGTATTGTCAAGCATTTTGCCGAACTCTGCCGAACAACTTTTCTGTGAAGAAAACCCAAAAGAGATTGGGGTTAAAGGGAGGAAGGTTGGAAAAGTACTTAAGGCCAGTTCTGAATGAAGGAATGCCTCAGGGTATGAGATTCATTTGTCTTTGTACTAATGGGTTTATGGCTTTCCTTTTAAACAGCCAGCTGGGGCCGGGGAAGGGGTGGGGAGGTGAGGAGGAATCGCTAATCCCGGTTCCTGCCCTCCCCATCTGCCGTGGGCCAGAGCGGGGCTGCGGATGAGGGGCCTGGGCCTCGGCCTGCCCCACTGCCTGGTCCTCCGCCTGAACCCTTTCTGTTCCCTCTGCCTGTGCCCTCTGCCTCCTCCTGACAGCTCCCCTTCCTGCACGGCTGCCCCACTGCCTGTCCATGCTACCCCTACATGTCCCTGCTGCCTGTCCATGCCACCCCTGCCTGTCCCCGTTACCAGTCCATGCCACCCCTGCCTGTCCCCGCTGCCTGTCCCCTCACTGGACAATCCCGGCAGCGGGCCGTGGGAAGGCCGTCGGTCACAGCCGTGCAGGACACACGATGACATGTGCAGAAAAGCGTCTCTCTGGTGATTTGTGACCAAGGGGGGAATATGTGAAACGCTAATGTCTGCCAGGTCATGGGTGACACAGCGTACCCTGCTCAGCAGAGCTCCAGCTGGCTTACCCTGGAGTGTTATCTTCTGAGTTTTACATTTTCCTTCCCTACACTCACACAGGGTCAAACTCACCCTCATTCTAAGCATTGCTTTGCCTATGTAGGCTGTAAGCATGCTGTTTTGCTAATCTGCATGAAAGTGCCTGGATATGGAAGGGAAACAGCAAGACATCTTATCTTTGAAGGGATCTTGAGGCCTTTTGAGCTTACTGTTGTTGCAGTCATTATTGTTTAGCATATCCTTGAAGGTTTGATCTGAGGGACAGCTGGTGGGAATGCAATTTAGCTTGTTAAAATGCGGCAATTATTTGAATATACACCAGGCAGGAAAGCAGAGGCAGAGTGAATTTCCTCTGTTAAAGTGTTACAATATGGGTCTTCCTTAGGGAAGGAAAAAAAAAAAAAAGAGGAAAAAGAAGAGCAATATATTATGCAGAAAGAACATCACAAAATAAGTTCAAGTACTTTCTGGCCCTGGAAACAAATATTTGTCTACAGTTGTTCAGCTACAGCTTAAATCTAGTTTATTCTTAAAAGTTCTGTGGTGGAGAGTGAAGTCAAAGAGAAGCACACAAACAACCAATTCCCAGTTTGTCAGGAGGTGATTGGCAAAATCTCTGCTGTAAACATGCATGCTTCTGTATGTGCTTATTCACTTGGGGAGGTCTCAGGGGTATTAACCCGATGTTGACCAGCATGGCGTGTCAGTACTTGCAAACACTATTGCAATAGGAGCAAATCACATCCAGCACAGATCTCTACCTTGGAATGACCTTTATAGTTCAGAATTAGCAACAAGGATGCCACAAGCAGCAGCAGTATCACAGTGAATGAGTACAGAGCACAGTTCAACGCAGTTATGGTCCAGTGATTCCTAATCCCAAATCACACTCCACTGGCAAAGCTCAGTACAACTGCTCCACCAAAAAATTTGGCTGTGAGCTGTGAGGGCTGTGGTTCTGGGGCTGCAGAAACCAGCCAGGACCATGGCTGTAGCCTCTTTAGTGTGTTGACTGGAGGAAGATGGAGCTGTCAGCAGAATATCCGCAGGCAGGGAGAGCAGGGGAGGCTGAGCACCGGGGAAGCGTGAACACTGCAGTTTCTCTGAGCCGAGACCTACAGGCACAGTAGACACACTGCACTTGGCCTTGCGCAATCACCCTCAAAGGATATGGAAATTATGTCTTTCCTGAATGCAATCTATCCGCTCTGGTGGGATTAGAAAATGTGTGGAAGGGCTGCCTTGGCGCAAAAAGGCTAACACATCCTACCAGTGCCTGGTGGAGCCTGTGCCCTGCCCTTGAGTGCGTGCCAGCTCAGACGCAATGTCTACCCAAACTCTTCCTGAAGGCCGGTAGCTCTGCTGGCTTCCTTTCACTGGGCGGGACCCAAATGCTGCAATTTGGTTAAAAGTATCAAGGAAGACCTCCTATGGGGCTGGTTACTGAAACTCAGAAATATCCCCAGAAATATCACTGCTATGGAGAGGGTTAGCTGTTACCAGATCAGCAACACATATCTGCTAACGCTGCACATTTCTTTGCATCAGGCATCATTGACATTTTATCCACTGGTTTGTAATAACTCTTTCAATGCCACAGGTCTGCCACAATTTTTTCACTTACACCACCCCCAAAAAATCAGGTGCAAAAGCAGAGGCTAACATGCTAGAACCAGTGATACCCTTCCAGAGCTTGTGGTATTTCCTGCCTGTAAAAGCATAGCAATCTGCCACTTCTCAATGGCATTCCAGTTAAATTACATCCCAAGCAGCTTGCCACAAAGGGGTTAACACTGTAGCAGCCTTCTTGGTGGATCAAATTCTTTCGAGAGCAAGGCTCTCCTTGCTTTGTTCTTTAGTGGGATGCATTCAGCAAGAGCAGCCTTAACACTGGGGTTTGTTGTCCTCCTTCCACCAGCACCCTTGCTCTTCTCCCTGAATTCAAGGCAGCACAGCTTCAGCAGGGCTCCCTGTTTGCATATCAGAACAATTTCACTCTTTCACGTTGTCCCAGTAGCAGCTTCACTCCAGTAGACTCTGCCCCTGTGGGGCCCCGGGTCAGGGACAGCAGCAGCCACTGCCACTTCTGTGCTGTCAGGCGGGACAGGAGGAATGTGCCTGGCCTTGTCACAGGGGAGGGAAGCCTGCTCTCTGCAAGAAATCTGAACAGATGCCACTTAGCTGGCTCAGAAATTGCTCTTCTGTTGCTAGCTATTGCCCAAGCAGCCTGTCCAAGCATCCAGTGCTCATCCCAAATCCTTTGCATACCAACAGCTTTGCCTTTTGTGATCTTGTGCACACTATTGGCATCTTTATTTAAAACCTCATTCAAATATTATGTGAAAATGGTCCAGATCATTCTCTGGCACTGGGTCCAACAGTCAGGGGATAGCCTGCAGCTGTGTCACAGAGCTCTGCCAGCCCCAGCCCTAGATGCTTACATCCAGCTTGTCACCAAGACTACTCTCTCTCGCCCACTCTGGCTTCTTGACATTTCTTTGCTATTAAAACCACAAGAAGAGAGTTCCTGAGCAGTCAAAAGTATTCTAATATTTATCACTTGGAGCAAATCGCCTTCAGCTGGAAATTTGTGTGTCTTATGGCATGTCCTTTTAAATGTAGGAGTTGATGACATCCTATCCCTGAAAGTGTTCAAGGCCAGGTTGGATGGGTCTTTGAGCAAGCAGGTCTAGTGGAAAGTGTCCCTGCTCATGGCAGCGGGTTGGAAATAGATGAACTTGAGTATCCTTTCCAATCCAAACCATTCCATGATTCTGTATCTTTGCACCTATGCCAGACAGAAGTTGTCTCTGTGGAGAAGCTGTTGGTAAGCTGAACCATAGCTGGGAGTAGAAGGTGCCTGGGATATACCCAAAGCTTCAGTGGTGTCAGCATGAGGCAGGGGTCCTGGAGAGGCCCCTTGGCTACCCAGCCCTGCTCTGCCAATGTGATCACTGACAGCGCATGGAAGTTAATGCTCTCAGCAGCAAATACTTTCAGAACTTAACATACATTCAGGTATAAACCTGGCCAAATACCTGAAGTGTTGCTATGAAGGGTGGTTAAAGACTTTAAAGCACATGGA
Organism: Setophaga petechia; assembly: GCA_024362935.1. Classification (NCBI taxonomy): domain Eukaryota; kingdom Metazoa; phylum Chordata; class Aves; order Passeriformes; family Parulidae; genus Setophaga; species Setophaga petechia. The sequence continues at coordinate 20,616,165 of JANCRA010000002.1, forward strand.
AGTTTGCAAAATTGAGGACATTTTGGGAATCCACTTTGAGAAAACAGACTACCAGGCAATTTTCACATATATACCTGAGTAATAAAATGTGCCTCAACCCCCTGGACAAAAGGCACTGAAAATGGCCCCTACAATGGCCCACTCTTCTAGGTAAGCAACTTGGGTTGTCTTCAGAGAAGCAGAAGAAAGCAAGTGAACCACCATAAGCTCACAGGACCATGCAAACACAGCAGGGCTGCAACATAGGAGGGGACAAGTCCCACTCCCCTTTTCCATTGCTTGCTGCTCACCTGCATACATCAGGAGGGCAGGTCTGTGTCCTCTTTCAGACCTCCTCAGGCCTTAAGAACCTGTTCAAGCTCCCTGGTATCAAACCCCAAAGTGCTTCAAACTGCTGGCTTTGCTTTCTGCCAGGCAGGGGACAAAGGGGAGCTGGCAGCAGTTTGGCTCTGTCCTAAAACAAGCCCCGAAGACAACATTTTAGGAACCCTGAGGCATTGGTCTGACAGTCAGACATCTAGGCTAAGCCCATTTGAAAGAAATGGGGTAATAATCACAACTGTGTCATCCACATTCCTTTGAGTGTCCAAACCCATTTCCTTTTGCATCCTTCCTATTAGGATTCATTTGCCGTGAACATTCTTGTGAGCTTTTAGTAAAAAATGACTTGTGGATTGGCCAATTTTAAGCAAGTATTTGAGTGCTTTAACTTGAAGTGCATTCTGAACTCAAAAGTGTTTGTCTCACACAAGCCTGACAGAAGTTCATAGTGAGTAAGAGTCCATGACCAGCCAGAGCCTATTCCTGGCATCACAACCAATGCCTTATGCAGAAGCTGAAGGTGATGAGGAACCAGCTGCAGAATTATCTGACGAATAATTCATGACCCTGAGCAAATTTAATGACACATATCTCATCCATGTTTAAATTCAAGTCTGAATAAAGCTAAAACATTGCAACTGGGTACACATGGAAAACAATTCCTCTTTAACAGGAAATTCCAAGGTTTCAAGCTAAAACCTAAACATTTTCACAGCTTTCAGGAGAAAGATATGGTATAGTTAGATTGGCTCCCTAAATCACTGTCTTTGCTACTCAGAGGTGCATTTTTCAACAAAAAAACAACAAACTTCCTTAAGGAGGTAAAAAGAAGGAGCAAATTCAGGATCTTTCTTTAGACTCCAGAATGATCTAGACACAATAATGTAAATATCTTCTTTTTCATAGCTTCCTGTAACAAGCAGCCCAAGGCTTCCCTCAGGCCCATCAGCTGAATATACCTTGTAGTCTCGGGAATGATCAATTGTGCCCGCCAGAAGTATGAGGCAGAAACCTGAAGGGGTTAGACACCACACCAAATCTTTGTTTTCTTTGCATTAGAGCTTTGACTCTATTGGGTCTGCAGCATTTTTACCCCTTTTATCATCAATTGCTTCTGATGAATTTAAGATTTGCTCTCATGCAGGCTACAGATTTAGAACAAATAGCCCTTTCATTTAGTTAATACCAGCAGCATAGCTATAAAGCTGTAATAGTTTACAGCTTTCAGGACATAACCTGCAACCACAGACAATACAAATTATATTACACTGTGTTTTATTACTCTTTGAGGCCCACTAAGAGGCTCAGTGCTGTTTCATAGACCAGAGTAGCAGCAGTTCTTTACTCTTTTTAACACACAGCTGAAAAATACTCTAATTCTGTTACAAATCCTGTGTTTCCTTTTTTTGTGAGTCTGCCCTCAAAATCACACTTATTCCCCTCACTGTAGGCTGCAAACAGCACTCTCCATGCAGTTAAAGGGGAGCAAACGTGCACAGGGAAGTGTGTTGTCTTCCACAGCACTGTCTGCACAAAGAGGGTCTCCATTTTGAAAGAGAAACAACAACAAACCATGCTATGATAATCATTTGCAAAGACACGACATCTGAGAAGACAAAAACCTTGGGAATTGCAAATCCTTCCTAAAACACCCCTTGTTTTTTTAGGTCCTGTATTCAGATGCTGAGAGAATCATAAAGGCTTCTTAGCCCTGCCCCTTCCTCCCTAGGCCTAAGGCTGCACGCAGAGCGAAGCAGAAAGGAGTCGCCATCTTTTCTTTAAATGAAGAGTCTAAATAAAAAATGAAGGCAATAGTGCTTCAGGAATTGCAAAGGACCAGAGGGAGTGGGCACAAGCCAACCCTGCTTCTTAAAATGTGAAGAGACCATGTAGTTGTTCCTGCTGCACCTGCTGCCCGTGCAGCGCTGTGCTATGGCAGAGGCCAGCAGTCCGATCTGCATATCAAATAGCTGATTTGTAGATGAGGTCATTCATTTTGTGGCCGTATGTTTGCTGTGGTGGGGATGGGCTGTTGCCTAGCAGTGGGCCACAAAGTCCCAGCAGGTTTCTTGAGTCAGCAGCCATCCTCTGCTCCCCTCACCGCTCCCCTGCCCTCATTGACAATTCAAACCCAGTTTTGACCTTAATAAATAAAGCTCCAAAACGTTTGACTCATTCCTAAGTTCAAAGCACGGGTGATGTGCTGTGAATTGACAGCTCCCTTTGATGATGCATTGGTTTGGTGACTCGATAAGCAAAATACAGATCCAGAAACTTTGGTACCATGTGAACGGAGGAATGACAAATAGTGGCTGGCTGCAAAAACACCCTCCAAGAGGATGAGGCTCTCTTCTTTGGTGCCTGGGTAGGCTGCTTCACTGATAAAGATGGAAGAGGGGATTAAAAGATCATCACCACATTTATTTAAGTATTTGAACATGCCAGAAGTGGTTTTGTAAAATTTAAGCTAGTTTTCGTGTATGACTATTGGAGAATCAATTATGCCTTTCCTGTTAATTCTGGCAGCCACTTCATATTGGGCAACACTCATTTGAAACATTTTGAAAGAGGTGTTTTCTTTCAAAAGCAGCTAAAGATACTTACTTGTTATGTGCAGTGCACCAAGCTGATGGAAACAGAAAAAGAAATCAGTCACCGTTTCAAATTAAAAAGAAAAAAAAAAAAGCAGGGCAAAGAAGATGAAAACGCTGGAGTACAAAGCTGCCTTTAGAAATTGCAATACATATATGTTGTCACCAATTGGTGTCTGATAAGTTGGCAGAAACTGTAGTTTAAGCGCTTTTATTTTAGGAGTGATCTGCTGACAAAAGACACATGTGCAAACCATGCCATTTAGATGAAGGAGTCATATTCACTTTTTGCAAAGTACAATTTATTTATTTTTTCCAGATTATAATGTTTTCTAGGAAGAAAGGAGTACAAAGACCCCTCAGCCCTAAAACAAAACCAAACATCTCAGCACAAATTGGAGCCTTGATAGCTCAAAGCAAAAGCCTCACAAACATCTATTAGAAGCAGGAAATGTCTAATGGAAAACTTACAAACATCTGATACATGAAAGGGAAGGCACAAAACAGGAAAGCAGAGGCATGAGCAGCTAATTGCTGTAGATTCCTCACAACATTCGTTGAAACACAGCAAGACACATCAGCCAGCTCCTCACTGGCTCCACTGGGGTATACAACCACCATTAAAGTATTAGTAAGAACATTTGGAAAACAAACGCTTAAAAATGCTAATAGTTTGGACAGAATGAAATTGATTATGCTTGTGGCTGAATTTATAAAGATGCTTTGAAGGTGGCCAGAGGCATCCTGGCATGATGCTTATCATTTAATCCCAGATACAAAAGCTTGCAAAGAGAATAATTTTTAAAAGTATGATTATTATTCACACTGAAACCTAGGTGTAAAAGCAAGCCATATATCTTGCCAGATATTGCATGCATACCCAAACTTGCAGCTGAAAACGGCCTTTAGTTTTGATAAACTCTGGTCTGTCTAAGAAAAATATGAAGTTTTGCACAATGGCAATGCATTATGCTGGAGCATGGACATGCAGCAAATACACAGCAGCTATTCTTGCCCCTTGTAAATCCTGCTGCTGGTCTGATTTGAATAAAGTTATGCCTACTACTGTCAGAACTGAATTTGGCTCATGGTCTTCATGCAAATTGCCACTTGCCTGAATGTGTGCACCATATTAAGAATGCAAATATGTTTGGACGAGATGATTGTTCCTTTATTTGCTGCACACCCTAATTCACAAGGAGCTGAATCAGTGTGCAAGAAGGCAGACTTAGACGAAAATACATTAAACTGTTTGCAAATAAGTTAATTATGTCAATAGATCTGATCTTAACAGCAACCCTCTCTGATGTTATATATGTTCTTTCTTTAACAGAGCTAACAGGAAAAAAAACCCCAAAGTCATCTTTAAAAAAAGAAATTACTCATTTTTCAGGACATGAAATGAAGTACCTTTTCCACACATCCTGCAAATGAGCTTATGTCCAGAATTACAGTGTTTCCTATCTCTGATGCTTTCAGCTCTGAAGACCAGAATGTGCCATTTTATTTTTGTCTGAATTTCAACTCACATATATTCAATGAAGTTAATCACTTGAATTTATCTATTGGAAAGGCATCCAATGTTGAGCTGAAGACATCTGGAAATCTAAAAAACAATCCTTCGTTTATACGTTTCTAATTTGTTCAAATGAATGATAACCATACCCATTAAAAATGTATATCCTATTTCTCATTTGAATTTCTATGATATACTTTTTCATTCCTTCTCACTTCCAGCTGTTATTCTGGAACTTTGCCAACCCCTTCTGTGAGGCACTTCAAAGAAAAAGAAAAAATTAACATTTGAGAAAAGAGAAATTCACCCCCCACACACACAGTAGCATTTGCTAGATTTCAGAAATAAAATGTAACCACAACTACAAGATTAATTCAGTGAACATGTATATTTTAATTTTGTTCTCAATTTATCTTGTGCATGTTTTAAAGAATATTCTAAATTTTTAGAAGGAAAAACCCTACAAATTAATTATACTCTATTTTCTACTGAAAAAAAACCAAACAAGCAAAAAAGAAAAAATACAACCCACAACAAAACAAACCAAACTTAAGGAAAAAAACCAAAAATTTTTTGCCATATTTTCAGAGCATGCTTTTCTTTCCTGTGGGAAAATTCACACATTCCATACACTGAGATATTAAGTTTGAACTTTCAGTCATTTAATTAGTTCTCAATTCAACAAAGCATTTAAGCATGTTTTCGAAGCACAAAGCACTTAAGAACATTCTTATTCTGTCCCTGAATAGGGGCAGAGTGCTGAATCACACTGGGAGCTCTGAGAGCAGAGCCCAGGGCAGCCTGGCAGGGCCACAGAGCTGCTGGGCTCTTGCTGGCTTCATTCCCCAAGAAGGGATATGGCAGTGATTGCATCATAACCAGAATTAAAGCCAGGCCTAGTTTGAAAAATGTAAAACTTTTTTGCAATCTTATATAATGTCACCAATTTATGAGACAAAATTGAAAACACACATATGCCATATAAAAAAAAAAGAAAAAAGAATCCATTAGGGGTTCATATTTGCCCACTTTTGACAAATATAAAATAAATATATTATGTAATAATCTGATAAAGCCTTATGTTAAAAATGTACAACTAGACTTGCTCTGTGTTTTGGATATATGTAACATGAAAATGTAGGTAAATTGACTTGCATACACCACCAGACAGAAAAGTACAAAATTTAGCCTTTTAAAATCTTCAGCTGCAAAGTAGCTGAGGGATACATACCCATGCAAATGCATACACACATGCACACTGACACACGTACAGAGGTCAGGTGAATCATAACAATGTCTTGGAGAATCAAGTAAAAAAAGGATGTTATGTACCAAACAGATATCACAAACATATTTTCAGTTAAATTAGCAATAAGATTACCTTATCAGTAATATTTTCTATCTTTTACAATTGAAGTTTATATCAAGAAGTCTGTTATTTCAAACAATGTTTTCCCTTTTTACTTCATCATCACTGGGTGTTGAGAAATATTTTAAACTTTACATTGTATGCTAAAATAGTAATACTGGCATTTCTGGTTATTTAATATGATATTTGTGTCTCAAGTAAGCCTGTCTGAAATTTAAACAGTCCGCCTTTTGCTTCCAAGACTCCCTGTGATATCAACAAGGAATGTAGGCTTGACCCATTTCTGGGTAGCCTTTTCAGCAAACACCTTTAGCAATGCTAGAGGTAGCAGTCAGTTCTCTTTAGAGATAAGCACTAAGCTATTGAAGAAAGCAAAGAATTAATGGGATTCCGAAGAATTTGGGACCTGCCTCCCTGCCACAATGCCACGCTGGTTTACGCTGCTGTAGACTGCTGTAACCCCAGAATAACAAAATGTTCAACTGGGCTATTTAGTTTTGTATTCACTCTCTGCACGGCAATTCTTTAATAGTGTTTCTTTGTATTGTTTCTGTGTAAAGCTTTAAGGATTGAAAATCAGTCTTACTTTCTACATATCGTTTCCAGTTCTCAAAAGCCAAATTCTGAAAAGAATATATTATTTATACCCATCATATTAGGTAATGTTCAGACTGAGGAGAAATATCAGGAAGACGATAAATACTGTTTTATATTTTTTGCACAAATAATTTTCTACCATGAAATTTAAAACACATATAAGGAAACACTGTTTGCAACTCAAAAAAGAGATTCCTAATGCAACCCAACTGCACAAGTCCATTTACACATATTGAAATTCGCTGTTTCATTTTAACAAAATGGTAAAACATTTTTTTAAAAAAAAAAAGTGGTTTAAAATACTGTGAAATGCTACCCCAGAATGGCTGTAAGCAGGAAGAAAGGAATCCCTGCACATTTTGTCTAAGCAAGGCTGCTGAAGCCCGGGGAAGGGGAATTGTGCTTACGCAGAGGAGGACGCCCATCATGCATTCGCGCACGGGAGATGTCAGCCATTTTTCTGCACCCTCTCCCCAGGCACGGCTGGAGCTGCCCTCGCTCCACCATGACAGCCCATCTGCTTCTCTCCTCGCCCCGAGAGCGCCTCCGCTCACACGAACATCCTCTGCCTTACTACAGGCATATCAAAAAATGTTTTCTTTAGAAGAGAAGCAAATGAGGAATAGGGGAAAAAAAAGATCATATTTTCCAAAGAAGACAAAGAAATGTGAAGCTCATCCTGCCTGCCTTGCTTGAGAGAGCTGCTCTGCATTCAAGGGTTAGCCTGGGTGGAGAATGATGCTGTTGTCTCACAAAGGACTCATGTTGAGCTGAATCTTTGATTACACGACAAGTGCCTGCATTAGGCCCCTCATTGCGCTCACATTCTGCTCCTGCCATTTGTACAAAATTTCTGAGTGATCTCTTTGTGAATACAGACCCCAACTGAATCAAAGATGAGCTCCGTCCTTGTTGTGTGTGTCCCCCCCTTATTTTTCCATGAGCACCCCTTTTCTCTTTCCCTGCTCCTCCTCTCTCTGATGCCCCTCTCCCTCTCTCCTTTCACCTTGTTAGGAAAAGGGACTGCTACAGATCTAAAATAAGATCTAATGAATGGTAAGCCCTGAAAATAGAAGTAGTGGTGCCTTTTGGTGTGTTTTAAACTTCCCCCTCAAATTCAGTCATGTTGCCTACACAAATGGTGCATAACCTCTCGCTTTTCTTAATAGGATTTATGCTTGTCTTCACTCTGCACACCCTGCCATGCCAGAGAGGGGACTCCAGAGCTGCGGCTGTAACCATGGCCACTCCTCATTCACCACTCTTGGCAAATTTCTCCTGGTGTAAAAGACAGCGGGAAGGAGAGATGCATCAGCAGATGCACAAACATGATTACCCTGTGTCTCTCTCAGCAAACCACCATATGCCTAAAACCCACTGAATTTGTAGGTATTAACTGAGAGTGCTCTTTTAGCAAAATCACCTCTCAACATCTGCAGCGTGAAAAACAAAGCAAATATATAATCAACCTAGATTAAAACCCGGCTTCAGTCAAATGTCATGCAGGCTTCACGCAGGCTCGGGAAGCTGGATTTTTTATGCATCTGCCCAAATTGAAAAGGTTATTTCGCTGTCTTCAAGATGACTCTTGAGCTGAAGGCAGAGTGGAGGGTTGCTGCCCTGAAAGAAGGGGAGTTGCTAGGAGATAAGTCCAAGATTTCAGACAGCATTGGTTGGAGTTATCTCTAATTGACAGCTGCTTACCCTAAGGGTCTAATTCTAACCTTGAGACCAAAACTATAATGAGAGGGCAGCTTTCCTTCACCCCTGTTTTCTAGCCAGGCCAAGGAGATTACTGCAGGCCTGTTCTTCTCTGGTTTTTGTTATGCTTCTTTTCGTGGGGCAGCCCTGTGAGGCTCAGAGCCTGCTGTGCTTTCTGAGGCTATAGTTTGCATCAGTGAGCCCTGTCTGATTCATACCACCTGAATAAACTTGCTCTTACAGTTAAGATGGTCTCACTTTTTCTCTTTTTTTTTTTTGAAAGGGGGAAGGGTGAAAAGAAATTCTCTTAAACATAAAATGATTTAAAGACTTATTTTTTTAAGCAGACACTTTTAGTGTGCAGTCTGTGTTTAACCCTTTTTCAGGGGAGCTTACACTGTCATTGTTAGTTTTAAATCAAGCCCACGCTGTTAGCAAGTTGCAGTAAGGACTCAAAATCAAACAAAAAGAAAAATTCAGAGAAAAGAGATTAACAGAGTCAGGAAAATGAAGCGAGGCAGCTTTGTTGCATTTTTTTTGGGTTGGTTGTTTTTTTGGGTTTTTTGTTGTTTGTTTGTTTCTTTAACTGACTACGCTTGCTGGGATATTGATTTATAAAAAAAATCTCTTTGAAAACTTCAACTTGTATTTTGATCAGAACTTTGCTATGTAGAACAGTATACAAGAGCCCTAAATAAAATTTTCTTCATAGTTGTAGAAATAAAAAATCTGGCTTCTTCCTCTGAGCTCATTGGAGCTACTGTGGATTTATACTATGGTGACTGAAAGCATGATTTGACTAAATATTTCCGGGGAGACAATTAAGGGTGGGGAATGAAGTCCCCATGGAAAAAAAAAAAAATTAAAAAAAGAAAAAAAGAGGAAATTATTCCCAGATTAATTTATTTTTAGAAAATGAATGAATTTCTGAATTCATGCTGTGAATTTAATTCCCACAAATTCTTGAATCTCAATCACTTTCATGTCTAACAAAAAAACCCACATTTTCTGCAATTTTTTTCAAGTAGGTAAGATCAAGTGAAAATGTATGTCTTTGGGGGAGAATGCAAGCAGGAGCCTATTTAAACGTCACTACAGGAATTTCTGACATACTCTGGGGCTGAAGCCCCTATAGCTGAACCCATTTCCCATCCCTCTGCATAGGACCAGGTAGTCAAGTGGGGAGCTGAAGCAAACAGCAGCACCATAATGTCTTTCCTGATGGGGGAGAGGACAGTCCCAGCCCCTTCATCATCAGCCTCTAAATCCTGCCAATTCTGGATGGCATTTTGGGTATACAAATACCCACCTTGAGAAATATGATGAGACTACAGACTTGCTTCTCAACAACTGACTGCTAGCACTGATGCTTTCAAAGTTAGCAGTGTGATCATTTGGACTGTATTCTGGTATTCTTATTCTGGAAGCAGAATCCACTGGGCAAATTAATTTCTGAAGGAATAGCTGAATGCCTGCCTGCCAGCCAAAGGCCATAACAAGAGTATTGCCAGTGAGCCAGAGAAGAGTCAGCAAGGGAGGCTGGACAGTGGTGAAACAGCATGGAGGGAATCTCAGACCTTGGCATCACTCTCGTCTCTGCTCTTGAGGGAGTGCATAAAAAAGAGAAAAGACAACATCCAAAGTCCTTAGAAAAATATTCATTAATGAGTCCCATAGAATGAACTCAGAGAAAGGGGTTTTGTCAAGGGTGGAGGAATTTGAACTAGCAGAGACAACCAACCCAGTAGTGCATACATGCATGCCATAACTGCTGGAAACCAGTAAGTCTCATCTTCATCTTCTTTTCCTTTTATTTTCCTGCTTAAACTGTTAGGAATATTGGCCTAATATACTAAGTCCACTTATGTACTGAGTATGACTATTGCCTCTGGAAGTCAGAGATTTATGTCACTTAAATGGAATTTGTATATCCTTAAGGCTTCAAGTAAAAAGTAAAAATATTGTTCAGTGGAATATTTCTAATAATGACTATTTCTACAGCAATTTCACTTATCATTTAATAAGCTGCATGCATTTGAAAGCTAATACTTGTCCTGTGTCTGATGGGCAATTTAAATACATGCAGCAATTGCTGCAAGAATATTCACAAGAGTTGTCCTCCTGCTCCACACAATAACTATCTTTTCTTGGTAAAGTTACCTGATATATTTGTTTCTCCATCTGAAACTATGAGAATAATGAAAATCAATTGCACCACAATAAACTGTGATCTTCACAGCAGAAAGAAAAAAAAAAAAAAGGCAGCACAGAAAATGAAAGATATTTTTTCAGCTTCCAGAACTGAAATGTAAAATTAGGAGAGCTATCACGCAACTACACAGGGACATAAAGAGGTGTAAGGCATCTAAGCTCTTTGCAAGTGTTGCTGTAATAAATCTCAGGTGCAGAGTTAGGAAATCTTCCTAAATTTTTATCTTGTAGTGCGCTTCTCTTTCCTGACCAAGACAGCAGGCTTGCCTTAGGGAGAGAGAGACAAGATGCTCTACAAATCAGGCTTGTAAAAGCTACTGGCCTCAGGAATAAAAAAAAGATACTGAAAATCTCAGGAGTCTGGGACCACGTACTTATTGCCTGAGCTACCACAATGCAGGTGTTTTTCACCAAGCTGGTGTCAGGATGAGATACCTCTGTGCAATCCCTCATCTGTCAGCTTATAGTGGTCTTTCTCAAGGCTATCTAAAAAAGGTTGAAAAACCTCAACTCTCTTTAAAACAGAAAAAATAAGACCAGTCAGAGAGGGTTTAATTCTTCCCACCCTGAAACCAGTGAGACTACTGCAAGGCTCCCAGTTTACACCAGTGGAGGTCCCCTACATACCACCTGTTGCAATAGCTGGTCACTGATGCAAGGTTTTTTCATTTTTAATAAAGGAAGGTACCAACTTCAACAAACTTACAGGAATAAATCCAGGAATGTTTCAATCAGGAAACTATGATTTTTAGGTGGCAACAAGCTCTACTGTAAGTAAAATTTTCCTCTTCTACAAGTTTTCAGATATCAAACATCTTCACCTATTCCCTCCAAAAACATTTCTCGCTCATTAGATATGTGCAAAAAAAAGATAAAAAATTAAGAAATAAAAATTTTACACGGTAAAATAATTTAATTAAAAAGTCTGCAAATCCTGGCAATAGGGCCAGCATCTTTTAGATAATCAGCAAAACTAGGTCTGACCATTGATCATTATGATGTTACTCTTATTTTCAAAAGTGACTAAAATATTTGAATGAGGTTTCCTGAAGAGATACTCTAAAATTCTTTTCTTCCTAGCACAATCTTTCTTGTTCTGTCAGTCATTGAAAAATAGTTTATGCTTTTCACAATGTTCCATATATTATTATATTTATTCTTCTTTTTTCCCCCCAGTTCCTAGAAGTCCTCCTTGATGTACAAAACTGTGCTTTGAAATTAGCATTTTGCCTCCTGCCAGAGACAGTAGATATGCCAGCTGGTAATAGCTGGTTTCTAATTTTTTCTCTTTGTGCTAGAAGGAAGAAAAAGAAGTAAAAAAATTTGCTGACTTTAGGTCTTAGCCTATCAGATGAAGACTTGCTGGTGCTTTGGAGGCCTATTCAAAACAGGGCTTTTCTTGCAACAGGAGCCCCTAACAATTGGTAATGAGGACAGATTCCGAATTGTTTGTGAGCAGCTGCTTAGTAGGTAAGAGCTTGTTTGGATTCAATTGAACAGTGTTTTTAGAAGCAGTTACTGACCCCTGACCCTTCCTACAGACTGGGTTGATGGGATTAGGGAAAGCTAGCGTTCAGCTTACACTTGGCTATAGCAAGCTGGCAAGAGATAACATACTTTTTAATTATCAAGTTACACCTCTGCCAAAGTTTGTCTGTGAATTTACCAAATGGGTCAATGAACTATAAGAAATCAAGCCAGCCTATGGGATAATAGTTACATAAGAAAACAGTCTTGGTGGAGATATAATTAATACATTTATAAAAAGTTTTTCCCCCTTTGGAAATATTTCACATTTTCAAATCTTATTCTCCATGGCAGTCATATGCATTGCAGAGGCATATGTTGCATGTGGTATTTATGCCAATGCAGTTCAAGGTAAAAAAAAAAAAAAAGCTTGAATTATTTCTAAGAACTGCCAAAAAGGTAGCCAAGGAAAAAAGAGCCAAACATGCAATACATGAAATATAAATTAAAACAACAAACTGAATAACATTAAAATTTGAAGCTTGATTTGTTCTACCACTCTGAGGTTGAAGGAATATAAAAATAGTTACTATTGGCAAGAAACCAACTTGCCTAGCAGTCTACAGTTATAAGAAAAGGAAACAATTGCAGTATTATTCACCTGAAACAATAAAAGATAATTTCTGACATATTATTAAAAAAAATCAAAGGCCATGGTGATTTTATGTCTTAATTCTAATTAATTAAAACCAAGCCAAAATTATAAGGTTTAATTATTTTGAATAATTCTTTATCTGTTTTCTTCCATGACTGCAGTATGAAAAATTCTCCAAGTTATTCAGGGTCCATAGCTTTCTTAGTTCTCTGCACTGTCAGTACATGTCATATCTGTTAAGGAAGTAGTCAGTTCTGGGAAATTCTTGGTACAATAATCATAAAATGTATGCGGACTGATCCTTTAATGGACTACAGAACTTATTGATGAAATAAGTCATAGTGAACAGTGCCACTTGGTGAGCAGTACAGATATGGTGAAACCGATAGCATGGGTTGGAAGCTGGGGTGGATTTGTCAAGGATGCTTGAAGCACTTGCTGTGTCCTCCTTTGCTGAAGGGCACTGCAGACCCAGCAAGCTTCTCAGGGACCCTTGGGATTTCTCGTGCTAGTGCTCTCAAATCTCCTTTCTCTTAGGGAATGAGCATCTAACACTCAGGTTTCATTTAGTCACACCAAATTTCCCACCTCAGCAGGACCAAGTCCCTCATCACTTTAAAACAGAGGTTTAGGGATGGAGAGCAGGTTTGGGCTGGGTGAGACACACCTGCACCCTGGACTCTTCCCTTTATCATTAAAGGGAGTTCCCACGTGCAACATTGCATGAAGTGTCTCATTGCCTTCGCAGAAATGGCTATATATTTTCTTTCTTACACCCCTCTCAGAACCTGGCTTCTTAATCTCAATGCTCCTATGGTCAAACACAGTTTAATTTTCGTCCTGAAGCTATTAATAGCTAGTCTATAGCCATTAGTTCCTTTGCCAATAATGCCTTTTAGTTTGAATAGTGTCTTCTTTTCTCTGCTTTTTACTTCCTCAGGATGTTTGTATATGGCATTCACTTCTTGCCTCGAACTTTGTTTTGCTAGGGCAAATAAACCAAATTTTCAGCCTCTTTTGAAAATGCCATTTCTCTGTCTTCCTGATTTTCCCATAAGCTTGTTTTAGCCTATTTCTATTGAAATTTTTCTTTTGTAATGTGAATGTCCAGAGTTGTACACAAGGTTTTGGAGAACGCTTCTGCTGCTGTGTATATCTCAAGATTACATCTGCTAAGCCGCCTCCCTGCTGGTTTCCCAGACCCTCCTCCCATTGGCTAAATTAAAGTGGTCTCCCAGTTTATAAAAACAACGTAGCTATTGAATTTTGTCCTACTGAATTTCATCCTATTTCTAGTCTGCAAGGTCATTTTTCTTTTCCCATATAATAATCTAATAATGTATGGACAATGCAAGTGGAGGGCGCAGAAAGGAAGTGTGGCAGCAGAAGAGGTGTGTGTGTGACCAGCTTTAGTCTAGCTATAGTATAGAAAAATTAGGCTTTCCAGGCTGTCCTGTTAGGCAAAGGGAAGGAGAAGAACTTATCCAGGAGTCAAGTTGGAGCAAGAGTTCATCATTTTGTATGAATGTATTTGGTGGAGTTAATCTGTCATTTGCCATAGGAATATCCCAGAGAAATTATTATTATGCAGTTAAGTCAGTCTCTGTAAATACCCCAAGTGTCTCTTTAATTTACTTTCCTCAGCAGTATGCTCACATAACTCGTCTTTTAGTTGTTCAGGAAATACTAAGCAGGGTAAATATAAACTTACACTTCAGGTGGTTCTGCAGGAGTTTTTCCCTTGCCCCAGGCTTTGTCTGCAGCCTGGTGCTAGTAACTTTATTGTCAGTCCCTTCTGTGCCATACTGCCCTTCTGCTGATCCCAATTTCTTAAGCACTCTGTTTTTGCAGAGGTAGTATTTGCATTACCTGGTTAAAAAAGTGTAAAACAGGCATCAGTATGTAGTAGAGCAAAATTTACCTGTGAAAAAACAATATTACAAGATCCTCGAAATCCTCAGGTCTAATGTCACCAAAATTTGCACTGCTGAGTTCAGCATACAGGATCCTGTAGTTGCTAGGATGACTAGTCTTAATGAAAATACTGTATTTGTGTATTCTTGTTATGAGGACGGCCACCTGGTTGATTCCACCAAATTCCCACCAGCCAATTGCTGTGGGAATTTGGAAATTTCACTCACCTATTCTTCCAAATTTGTGAGATCGCAGGTTATCTGAGGAAGCTCAATTTCATTTTAATAAACTATTTTGGTATAATAGTCACTTTGCTTGCAGGTGAATCCTTTCCTATTTGCTTCCCAGTGTGTAGTCCCACACTCAAAACCATGAATTTTGTTGGAAACTGAACTAATCTCTAGATTTTTTAACCAAATATAAGCTGACTCAAATCAAATACAGAGCTTTCAAGTGTACCTCATCCTCATTGCAGTCTTTCAACTTCCTGCCATTTTCTCCATCTAAGCACATACCTAAAGAAAACTTTAACTATTTAGCCTGATTTCCTTAATGAGGTCATATTCAGTTTGAGTCCCACTTTTGCCAAGTCTCACTTTAAATTTGCATTTCTTGACTTCGAAGTCATAGTTTTCTTTGGTGATTGGTCCTTTTTTCCATTCCTTGTAGACTCCCAACTTATGCTTAATGTCATTTTCAAGATGGTTATTCTTCCAGTTATGTCTGGAAAGTTCTCATACAACATTTTTTTCCCCCTGCCTGGCATACAGATTCCAGATAGCTTTAGCACGTTTGACATAGAGACATTCCAGGCTGCCTCCAAAATCTAATCCCCAAGTTCCTTAGTTCAGTTGGTATCCCTAAATAGTTACCTTGGGCTGCATCCAAACTCAGCAGCTTGTGCACCCGGCACGGTGCCTGCAGTCCCAGCTGCTGATCCCCAGATAGGGCACAGTGTCGGAGTGAGGTGCCTCTCCCTCCTGACTCATGGGCCCAGATCTCCTTCTCATCAAAATCAAAGTTCAGCAAGGGAAGGGAGCAGACACGTGCCAAGGCTTTGCCCTCATTCCCTTGGGAGATGGCCAAGGCCTATTTCCACATTTGGGGGCTCAGAAGTACTCCTGGCCGTCCTTAATTTAGGTGAAGTGCTGCCTTTTTGAAATGAAGAACTTTGAGCAGTTTTAACTGCATTATTGTCTTCAACTTTTTGTTTTTGTTGTTCTTTTTAAAACAGATTAAACGCTGCACACTGAAGGCTTTGCTAGTTAACAACAATTCTTATTCAGATGGGTGCATCAATGTTATTTGAGCCAGTAGGACATTTCCCTCACAAGATAATTCTCTGTTATGCATATCTATAAAATGTATCTTTCCAGCCAAAGTGCAGTAATCTTTTCTCATATCCA
Organism: Setophaga petechia; assembly: GCA_024362935.1. Lineage (NCBI taxonomy): Eukaryota > Metazoa > Chordata > Aves > Passeriformes > Parulidae > Setophaga > Setophaga petechia. The sequence goes on from JANCRA010000002.1 coordinate 20,631,913, forward strand.
GATTAGATTCTGGGATCAATAATAAACTCCTATCAACTTTCCAGAATTCCCACAATATATTTTAGCCTGTTAACACAGGGGTTTTTATCCAAAACCAAATATTGTTTCAATTCCTTCTCCATTGTTTCTTTACATCTTATGAATGTACCTTTCCGGAGAAACACTTTTACTTTGATGTTATTTTTTGTCAGCATATTATGTCTACCACTACAATCACCGTTACTGAAATTTCATTCAGTGCTCCAAAAATACACATTCCTCCATGTTGTTCCCCAGGATGCCCCATTAGAGTAAGAGCCTCTTACCAACTTCACCTGATTCCGCATCTAAATTGTACTCCGCATGGCATTTCTACCAACTGTATCCAGCTGCTCACATTAATGTTAACCTTTCCCTTGACTATAGGTGTTAAGACCTACATTGTCCTGTAGGTATCATGAAGAAAATAGTGCTCTTGGACCTTGTGTAGGGAATCTTCAGAGTTCCTTTACTTGTTTCAAAAGTGTTGACTCTGTGAAGACACGTCTATTTAAAAATACTTACTCTCCAACTTCTAAGGCCAGCCATGCCTCAATGAAGAAATAAATTTTGCATCAGATTGAAAGATATATTTCTTATCAAATACACAATGTTATATTTTCAAATTGCAATGTGGATCTGTACATCACTCTGTGTAACTGGGTATGAAGTGTGAAATATTAGCTAAGGGAAGTCTGTATGACCTCTTTTTTCAATGCATACACAAACTGTGTATCACAAAGAGGATGTGGGAGAAATAAGATTGATAAACAACACAAAACACTGGATAAGAAGCCATCCTGGCTCCAAGGCAAAGACTTACATTTTTTTTTCTCCACACTCACTAATACTTTACTGTAGATTGGCACTATCAGGCCAAGGCTTTAGGTTCATGGCATGAGTTTTATCAGTGAACTTCAGTCATTTTGTGTTAAATTAACATCCACAGAGAAGTCTGGCTGCTAGCTAGAACACAAAATCTACTGATATGGTGAAAAATATTGTTACTGGAGGCCAGGTTGGATGGGGCTTAGAGCTGCTTGGTCTGATGGAAGGTGTCCCTACCCATGGCAGGGTGCTTGGAACTAGGCTAACTTTAAGGTCTTATTCAAATCTATGGTTCTGTGGAAACTTATTTTATTAATGGAAAATGGAAAATTTTATTAATGTCTATAATACTGAAATAACTGAGGATTTCCATCATAGTGCAGTTCCTGTGACTCAAGGTTTTCTCTATGCAGTTTCATATAAAGTTAAATGCTTGTGTTAATTCTATTTCTCTATATTGATATGCATACAAATCCAAACACACATATAAATATATAGATATGTTAGGGGAAACCTTAGTGATATCATCCCCACACATTCTTGAGTTGCTGCTTACACGTGCTTTCAAAAGACCCACCAGTGGTTTTAATTCAGTTCAATTGTAGAAAGTAATTATTCTGGTATATCTTTTTAGCTATATATATATATATGAAGATGTGAGTGCGACAGAAGGAAAGAGACTGCTGCAAGCACAGTGTGAAAATGGTCCAGCATTAATGTTCCAGATTAAAATAAGCAAGAACAGCCCTATGACTGCTAATTAAAATGGATATGTAATTTCCCCAAATACTTAATCAGGAATTAATATTAATTGCTAAAGAAAGTTTCTACAGGAAAGAAGTAGCTGCATATTAAAATCATCTTTTACTATTGTTTACTATTTTGTGTTGTTTTTACTATCATTTACTATCTTTAACTATCATTTACTATGATCTCTTTCAAGACAAATTAAGTATATTTACAGTTGTAGACATTATGGGAACATCTCAAGCTTTTTTGGGATTTTTTCCCTGTTCAGCCATATGGATTTGAGATAGTCATATTCATAGAAACATAACTTCTATCCACAAAAGGTAGAAAAGAATCATGCAATAACTCTTAAGCTATGTTGTTCCATAGAGACACATTTTGGGAATTTGCGGGCCTATTAATATAGAGGAATATTTCATTAGATGCATAGTTTATTTGCAAAAAAAAAAAAAAAATATGGCAGTACTAGACTTATCCATGAAATGCAGTCATTTGTTTGTCTCAATTATTTTTAAACTTTTATAAATCAAGTTTTTTTTCACAATGAAACTTATATGAATGAAAAATCTTACCACAGATTAAAAGCATTAAAATGAATTTAAATAATTTATTTGGTTATCTAACACTATCCAAAAAGGTTTTTCTATGGATTTCAATTAATTAAAAAATTATTTATTTTTCTCTTGCAGTTATTCTTTTCTTCAATAATTGAATAAAATTGTTAGTTGTGTGGAGCTTTTCATATATGTCAAAAAATAGAACATTTCTCATTATTTGCAATAATATACAGGTGAATAAAAAATGTGTAAAAATTTTCTAGAGATTTTGCATCAGTGCAGAATGTGAATTCTAGTTATTTTACATGTCTGTGGGAGTCAGAGTGGTCCCACTCCACCAGAGCACATTAGAATGTGTTTCACTTAAAGAAGCAATATACTGCAATGGTCCTGTCCAGTTGTCTAAAATTAAGCACATCATTTTTTCCCCCCAAAACCAGGTTTAGTGGTGCATAATAATGTCTTATGTACTTGTTTACAATTTTAAAGTCTGTAACTGAAAACTTTTAAACTGCATGTGGCTTAAAGTCTCTGTAAGATGAAATAAGCATGAAACAGCTACTTCTGCACAAGTTATATAAACTTAGGAGGTGCCAAGTGATATTTTTTTGTATTGGTGGTATAGGATAAGGCATCTTGACATGCAATATAACACAACATGAAGAGTTTGAGCTAGTTATATATATTTTTTTTGTATATGCACTACCCCTGAGGTTTTTCCTTCAGAGTATTTATGTGACTGTCAAGAAGAAGTTTAAATATCCGTATTTAGAGGCCAGATTTTCACAGGTAGCATCTACTGAAAGTTGTTTACTTTTTGTAGTATTATACATCTGCTACTAATGCAATAAACAGGGAGGCTGAAAACCAAAAATTATTATTAATAGTGACAGGAACTTTTAGCCAAGCTGCCTATGTGGTGATAGATATTGCTTATCATATTTTACTTGTTGCTTTAAGCTTTCCCAGTCAGAATAAATCAGTCATATAGGAGAAGAGGAACCAGATAACAGACAATGTGATTTGTCTCATAGCAAGTTCTCCTAATAAAAAAAAAAAAAATTGGAAAAAAAATAAAAATAACAGATAAGGGCATATCTATTTTCAACAAAACTACACTGTTTTATTCAGTTATCCTTGAGAATATTTTGCAGTTTATACAATATACAGCAACCTGCACAGTAATATCAGGGGTTAAGCCAGAAATATTTTAAAAATAAAATTTAAAAGTCAGTTGATTATGATTAGCTTTATTTCTTGCCTGGATTCCACCCCCTTTACTCAGATTCCTCTCCCATGGCAAAGCTGTTGCACAAAATCAAAACACTGCTGTAACCACTGCTCTACCATAACCAAACTGTGTTTTTCTTTTTGAGTTCTTTATGTGTTTCCAACTTTTGGTTTGACCAAGTAGTATGAATTAACACAATGAAAAACGACAGGAAAAAGGTCTGACAATTTGTGGTTGGGTTTTTTTAGTTGAACATTTGCAATAATAAATGCTTAAAAAGTCTTACAGAACTTAGACAGAATTTCTTGTACTTGACCCCAAAAAAATTTAGTAGATGCTTAAAAAGTGATATAGATACACTTCAAAACAAAATTTCATTTTTCTAGAACACATTTTTAACAATGTTGCTATGTACAGTTTCAAAATTAAATGTTTATAGTCCTTAATTTTTTCAACCTCCTTCCCTAACGCATATTACAAATTTCACTTGTCCCTTTATGAACATTTTTTGTGGATTTCATCTGACATATGTGAGTGAAGCAAAGATTTTTTTCTTTCAGCTATGTTTCTCCTGCAACAACTGATGTATGAGTTTTGGTAAACAAGAACAAATTCCTCAATTTCTAAACTTGAGATGAACTTGAGAAACACATTTTATTATTCTTTGGTGTCTGAGTGTTTTCTTACTTTTCACTTTCTGTGTGCTCCTTCACTTCCTCATTTTGATTGAGACCAGGAACTTTCATTGATACGTTCTGAGTGGGTTAGTGTTTCACAGAATCACAGCAGGGCTGAGTCTCTGCAGATCATCTAGTCCACCCCTCCTGCTAAGGCAGGTTCACCCAGAGCAGGTTGCACAGGATTCATGTCCAACAGGTTTTTAACATCTACTGCAAAGGAAACACCACAACCTCTCTGGTCAATCTGTTCCAGTGCTTGGTCACCCTCAATGTAAAGAAGTTTGCCCTCATGTTCTTATTGAGCTTCCTGTGTTTCAGTTTGTGCCTGTTGCTCCTTGACCTCTTGCTGGGCACCAGTGAGAAAAATCTGGCCTGTCCTCTTGACACCTGCTCTTAAGACACTCTATGCATCCCCTTTCAGTCATCTCTTGGTGAGGCTGAACAGGCCCAGCTCCCTCAGCCTTTCCTTGTAAGCGAGAAGCTCCAGTCCCCCCATAATTTTCCTAGCCTTCTGCTTGTTCTGCTGCAGGAGCTCCAAGTCTCTCTTGTCCTGCCGAGTCCAGAACTGGACACAGCACTCCAGATGTGCCTCACCAGAGCTGAGTAGAAGGACAGGATCACCTCCTGTGACCTGCTGGCAAAGCTCTTCCCAATGCACCCCAGGACACCTTTGGCTTTCTTGACCACAGGGTCATGCTGCTGGCTCATGGACAGCTTGTGGACTCGATCCCTCAGGTCCTTCTCCATGGAGCTGTTTCCCAGCAGATCAGTCCCCAGCCTGTAATGGTCCATGGAGTTATGCCTCCTCAGGTACCCTGCCCTGGCCTTTGTTCAACTTCATTGGGGTCTTTGTCCAATTTCCCAGCCTGGCCAGGTCTGGCTCAATGGCAGCACAGTCTTCTGGTGAATCTGGTGTATCAGTGTTTTAGTTCAGACCAGGAAAGTATTTTTGAAATACATTTCCCAGCAGTCCCTACTCTGGCTCACAGCATGCAGATGTTTCTCAGTGCCAAGCTCAATTCATTTTGCATGAAATTATACTGGAAAATTTGCTCCAGAGGCACACCCACTGCACTCCAGCCACAAATAAGCATGCAGGCTATGGGATCTGAGTAGAGTTAGTCTAATAGTAAATAAAAAGCTCTCAAAATGTGGATGTTAGGTACCAAAGCCAGTACATTTCTGCCTAGAGTCTGCTCTTCTTGGTCAGTTCTGCTTGCTGAGGCAGACATTGCTTCCATATCATACCAATTGTATCAAACAGATGATAAAATAGAACAAATTTTTGTCATGTTGTAATCAACAGCTAAATACCTATTCATGTCAGTTAATTCCCTATTGAAAAGCTCTCTTCACCACATATGCCTCTCATATTGCAGAAAGAGGAGATGTGGATAAATAACAGTGACCTTTGCAGTCAAATTCAGTAGGAACTTGGGAATTTTTGTGTTGTTCACATTGAATAAACTTTAAATGGATACACATTGCTATGCTTCTCAGTGCTAGTATATTGTCTACAAGCCTATTCCAAAGTAGGACACATGATTATGTACAATAATGGCTCAAAAGTGATTTTCTTAGTAAAGCTAATGTAGGTCAAGTAATTTTTTATACTGGTTAAATATTTGCCTTAGGGTGATGATGCACTGACACTTATTTATTAAGTTTTTGCACACAAGGATTTGGGTGTGCAAATATAGATTTAAAAAATACACATTTGTTCTGACATACATAATCCTACATAATTAAATATTGCCCACTTGATATTTGTCCCACAGAAGATAGTTCAAGGTTTTGTGTTTGATATTTGTGTGAGCAGAAATAGGCAGTGAATTAAATATATATTCCCTAACTATGGAAAATGTCTTGGGAAGGAAGAAAATAGCTTTCTCAGACTCAGTAACAAAATTGATATTGAAATAGCTGTTCATAGATTTAATAGATCCCCTAGTTTAAACCACATCTGTAATATCAGTTCCACTTAGATTTGCCAACTGATTCAATTGCTACCTGAACCTAATAGCAGCAATTTTGTTTACACTATGTTACTTCATGGAGCTTCTTCAGTGTTCTTGAAGAATTCTCCTGCTATTTAAAATCTTTCATTTTTTAAGTATAACAAAAGTATCTTTCCGTTCAGCAGAGATCTCTCTTCATATCTAGTCCCATCCCTGTAATTTAGAACCAAAAATACATTTCACTGCAGGTAATTTCCACTGTTGTCCATCCTGCTGAGCTAATACAGCTAAGACAGAGTGAGTTGAGTCCTACTTGTTCTTATGCAGAAATCACAGAATTAATTCCTGTTAGAGGTCCAACCTGTTATACCTGTGTAAACCTACAAAGGGTAATGGGGTTGCACAAGTGTCAGTAAAGGCATAATAGGTTTAATCAAGCATAACAGAAAGTAAATTGCTCTGCAAAATCCTCATTACTGTAGACGAAGTGCATTCATCTGTCTCAACTGTTAAGCCATAAGCTGTCTGGGCAAAGGGAGCTCCTCCAACAATGATTCTCATTTCAAGTGAAACCTCTAGGTGACATAGTACAAACAAGTAATGATTATATGATAATAACCTGAGCTGACTACTAGACAGAGTATCAGTTTGCTCAACACAGCTGTTTAGGTACAAATGCCCTAGGTATTCTAGAAATTGCACTGAAAGACAATCGGTGAGGACAGCAAATATATTGCTTTTAGTTATGTTTCCAACAAATGTTGAATTATGTAGGCAGGTTCTTATTCAAGTATGAAGAGTTAATAGTAAGTACTTTTCCTCCAACAGCAGAATACTTTGTATTACAAAAAAACCCCCCATCAACTCATATTCAAACATTTTTTAAAAGCTATTAAAAGATCGTTGTTGGGTCACCAATATATCAGGCTATGTCTAGAGAGTGTGAATAAAGATTGGCTTAAATAAACTAAATCTCTCTGTTCATAATTTTGCTTGAATAGTATAAATAGAAGATTAGCAGTATATTTGGAGAGATGAACCATAGTAGACAGTGATATTATGACAAACTATGACAATGCAACAGAATCTAAAGTATAATCTGAGAGCAGATTCTTGTTTATGGAGAAACCATATGTCACATTTTGTTAAGACTAGCAGCAATTATCTGAGAATTTGGCCTCCTGGCATCCATGTTACGCTGAAAATTATTTCTGTACAGATTGGTAGGGTTCAAGGGCTGGAGGACCACTGCAGTCACCTCTTCATTAACCACAATGCAGGCAACAAGGACTGCCCTCATTTTGTCTATTTGTGCCTTCCAGTTACTGGATTCCTTGGCCTGTCCTTTCTCAACATTGTTGAAGTTTCTTTCCTCACAAAGATGTTTCTGGATGAAACACTTCAGACCTAATGTTTCTTTTATGTATTTTATTCTTTGATAAAATTGAGCACATTGAACTCTTTTTCTCTGGGATGTCATGACTCTGCTGTCATGACACACCACCAGGAGTGCTGCATCCAGCTCTGGCGTCCCCAAGTGAGAAGGACATGGACCTGTAGGACTGAGTCCAGAAGAGAGCCATGAAGATGATCCAATGGCTGGGACACCTCTCTGAAGAAAGGGTGAGAGAGCTGAGTCTGTTCAGCCTGGAGAGCAGAAGGTTTTTGAATGGTCTAATTGTGGCCTTCCAGTAAATGAAGGGAACCTGCAAGAAAGATGGAGAGACCTATTACAAGAGCATGGAGATTCAGGACAAGGGGCAATGGCCTCAAAATGAAATAGGGCAGGTTTAAATTAGTTATTAGGAAGAAATCGTTAATGGTGAGGCACAGGAACAGGTTGCTTAGAGAATGCCCCATTTCTTGGAAGTGGTAAAGGTCATGCTGATGAGATTTTGAGGAATTTGGTCTGCTGAAAATGTGTCCCTGCCCATGGTAGAGGATGATCTTTAAAATCCCTTCCAATGAAACCATTTTATGATTCTATGATGGCATTAAGATAGTGCTGATGTTATGATGGTTTCACTATTAAACAGAAGAAATGTTTATAAAGGGAAGCAGTATCCACTATTGGGCCAATTTATATGGTGTGAAAAAGCAGGTGAATTTTTCAATCTTCTCTATTATTCTAATGACATTTCCTTAAATCTTTCCCATTTCACAAATTATTGACAGGATTTTCCACAGCTTTGGTTCCAGTGCTGAGTAATTCTAATGGATACTTCCCAATTATCCAAGGGACAGTATTAATATTTTTGGTCAGCATCTTGCTTTCAGAGAGCATGTTCAGCTGGTTGTTCTTGGTGACTCCCAAGCTCCTTCTGAGTTATTTTTATATAAGTGGATTTCACCTAACTAGCTAAACAATTACTGGGGTCCTTTCTTCTTTTTGCTCTTCTTTGCTATTCTTATTTTGATGACATTTGTGAAGTTCATTAGTAATGACTTTAAAGTTGTTGCACAGACTGTGTTGATAAATTTTTTAAGCAGTGTAAATTTCCCAGAACTAACATAATTGCTTAATGATAGTTCTTCATATAAGTTTACAATTTAACACTGATCAATAGTTCTTTTTCCAATCTATATGGTATGCCAACTCAGTTTTACATAATCCTGAATTTATTGGCAAATAAAATGTCACACAGTACCAATCCTGGGCATAAGTGTACTCTATCAGCCTTTTTGCCTCTACAAACCACCCTTCCTGTCTAATCTGAAAAAGTAATTAAGTGAGTTTGATCACATCTGCTTCCCAGCTTACTGGAGTTGGTTGCATTTCGTTGCATTAATTCTTTATGAGTCAATCCTCATAGCACATTTTCCATTATTTTGTCGAAGATCAATGCTGGATTGACAGATCTGTAATCACCTGGATCTGCTTATTTCTGTTTTTAGAAATATTCACACAGCACTGGCTTTGTCCAGGTGTCTGCATTACTGTTTCAAATGTTATTTTAAGATAGTTATACTGGTCTGGAGAGGGCTTGGTCAACCCTTTCAGAACCCCTGAATGCAAGGTGTGCAGATTTATTGATGCTAAATGCACAGTTTTCATAGTAGGCAACTGTGCTTTTGGGATATGCCATAGAAAACTCCGTAACTCTTACCAGTAAGGCTTTTCTTATTCTCATCCTTCTGGTAAAATTATTTCTTTTTCTTAAAGCCTGAGCTATCTTCTGACCCATGCCCAGGCAATAACTGTTGGTATGGGTTAAAATCATACAAAAGAATATGCTAAAAATTAAAGAATTATAGAAAATTACTCACCACGGCTCAAATCTCTCTCCAAGCCCTGTTTTGTTTGCCCATATAAACACAACTCTTGGGTCTGGATGTTGTCTCTGAAGGACTTCAGAAGGTCCTATGACTTCCTATCCTTCTACCATGACTTTCTTTCATGGTAGAAACATGGTGGTACAGTGAACTCTAAAGAGGTGGTGTCCCTTTTCATCCTGCAGCATACCCTTAGGTCTCCCTCATCACACTGTTCCTCTACCTACAGATCCTCTGTATCCCTCAGAGCTCTGCTTGGAGAGGAATCATCCTCTCTCCAGCTTGTCCACTCTACCATTCATGGATCAAGGGACCACACAGATGAAATTGACTCATGTAAGGGCAGCACAGACAGGCAGTGTGGGGCATGGACAAGGCCAGTGTGGTACAGGGTCTCACTGCCCTGGGTACTGCAACAGTGCAGGGATCGCAGAGCAGAAGAGTCTGAGGAGTTTTTTTAATATGTAGATAGAGCAGAAGAGTCTGAGGAGTTTTGCTAATATGCAGATAAAGCAAAGAACCACTGCAGTGCTGGGCTGGACTGGCATTTGTCTGTTACCCACATTATCTGCCACATTTTTTGACAAACCACCAGTTTCTCAAAACTACTGAAGTGCCTTTTGCCTACCAGCTCCCAGTGTGAAGAATTCCTTCTGTGTCTCTTGCTGCCAGGCCTGGGATGCTTCTGAGAAGCATTTAAGGAGACCCCTTCCCAGGAAAGCTCTTTCAGTATATATCAGGACAGTAACTAGATCGTGACAGATATTGAGGTGCTTATGGCAGTCTGTTTACTTTTTTAAGCTCAACAACACCATCCCTAGGTTCTGGGGTGTGGTTTTTTTGTTTATTTGGGTTTATTGTTTTGTTTTGGGTTTTTTTAGGTTTCGTTTGTTTGTTTTATTTGTTTTGGGTTTTGTTTTTATTTTATTTTTGTTTAATTTTGTTTATTTGTTTGTTTTTGTGGTTTTAAAAACTATTTTCATTTTTATTTTGGGGGGGTTTTGTTTGGGGTTTTTTGTGGGGGGGGTTCTTTGTGGTATTTTTGGGGTTTTGTTTTTTTTTTTGTTTTGTTTTGTTTTTTTTGAGAAGCAAAATAAAGAAATATGGAAATCCCCTTCATAAGCAGATCAAACCAAACCAGAACGAAAGACAGCTTTGCCCTAATCTTGGAGAAAATCATGCAGCAAAATTTACCACCACAAAACGTGTGGCAATACAATTGCTCCTTACTACTTTGCCTCATGTACAGGATGGCTGTTGATCTTGCACTGCACTTTCTCCCTTGAAAAGGAAAAAAAAAGGCACAATCAAATGTATTCCTCTTTGCTTAGAAATGTAAGATTTTTACATAGCAATTGGTTTTTCTTTAGCATGGAAATTTAGAGTCATTCACTTAGATGACCATATTCATGAAGAAAAACAAAAAAAACCCATATAATTCACCTGAGACCTAGGAAAATTTTTTCAAAAGTAAAAAAATCACTCTAATTTTAGAAAGTATTACTGATTAAGAGGTTTGAGTAAGGGAATGATGTCTTCATCAGGGCTGACAATTTATACCTTTAGGCCAGCATGTAGCAGCAGAGCTTTGTTGGCATTATCTTCCCTTTCAGTGGGCAGCATTGTGTTTCTCAGACACTTGTGAAAAGGGCTGAGGGACTCTAGCCCACCATTAGTCCATTCTGTCATCTGCAATATGGGGAACATCTGACCTTTCAAATTGGAATAATCCACATGTTGAGACTGGCACCCATGATGTGCTCTGCTGACAGTCAGATGTTATCTACACCTCTCCAGAGCTTCTGCAAATGAATCTCTGGAAAGGGAAATGCATCTGGCATGTCACATCTGAAAGGCTAGAAAACCCTTGCTTAGATGTGGATGCATATTAAATAATTCTGACTTAAGATACATTCTGATTTAAGATACTCATAGCCTTTGGAGAACGGTTTCCACATTGTGATTAAATAACAAGCTTGGAAGATGAGGCAACTCAGTCAGTTGAGTTACAAATTCTTTGTAAACAGCAGAAAATGATAAAGTAATACAAGTGTCTCAGTTTTCACATCTGAGAACAGCACATATATACAGATATAAAGTTACTATATGATATAGGGTTCTTCTGAAATAGACTGTATTAATTCTACAAAGCACAGTGGGATTCTTGGATGACAAAAAATGTTCATAATGTTGTCCTGGCAGGTTGCAAAAATTTCCCTTGGGGAAATAGAGGTGTTTTTTTCTGTGTTGGAAAAGGAAAGAATGGGATTATTAGCATACTTTGAACCATGTAATTTTGATGGAAAGCCGCTGTTACCCTTCTCTATGTAAAGAGGTGTCTGTAAGGAAATATATTTTCTGCAGTTTTCTGAATAGCTCTGGAAACAAAAGATGAATTAAAGAACACTGCAGGGTCAGACTGTTACAAAGATGATTCTGTGATTGTTAGCTTCTGAATAAGAAAATCCAAAAGATAAATGAAAAATCTAGCAATATCTCATCTCTTGATTGTCTTGCTGTTGGAGATACTTTGTACCCCTCAGCACAACAGAGTGTGAGAAAACTTCAGTAAGTTATTTATGCTTTCTTAAAGCCAAGCTTTAAGAAAGCATAGAGACTGTCACTGATGCTCAACACTACATCCCATGCAGCGTCCCACTACTCTCTTTCATGATGGGGTCCTGGTCAGTGACAAGTTGAACATGAGCCAGCAGTGCCCTGGTAGCCAGGAGGGCCATCCCTGTCCTGGGGGACATCAGGGACAGCGTGGCCAGCTGGGCAAGGGAGGGGATTGTCCTGCTCTGCTCTGCACTGGGGCAGCCTCACCTCCAGTGCTGGGGGCAGCTCTGGGTGCCACAATGTAAGAAGGGCATGAAGCTATTGCAGAGTGTCCAAAGGAGGGAACAAAGATGGTGAAGGGCCCTGAGGGGAAGCCGTGTGAGGAGTGACTGAGGTCACCCAGCTTGTTCAACCTGGAGAAGAGGAGACTGAGGTGAGTTACAGCTTCCTTATATGAGGAAGAAGATGGGCAGGCACTGATGGTGACCAGTGACAGGACTCAAGGGAGCAGCCTGAATTGTGTCAGGGGAGGTTTAGGTTGGATATTAGAAAATGGTTCTTCACTCAGAGGGTGGTTGGGCACTGGAATAGGCTCCTCAGGGCAGTGGTCACAGCACCAGCCTGACAGAGCTCAATAAATGTTTGGACAATGCTCTAGGCCATGTGGTGTGACTTGTGGGGATGGTGCTGTGCAGGAGCAGGAGTTGGAGTCTGATGATTCTTGTGGGCCCCTTGCGACTCGAAATATACAAGGATTCTAGGATTTCTTGAGTGACACCCATCTACAGGGCAAGACAAATACAGATCTATGGAAATAGAGCTTTTTTCAGAGTAGGCTCCTCTGCTCGAGCTGTCTCTCTGACTGCAGAGATCCTGTAGGATCACCTATTTATTTTGGCAGGGAATCTACTTTGACACTCAGTTAAACTAATCTTTTCCTGAATCACCTTGCAATACTGCTGGAAGATATGCAAAGAGAAGTTGTCTGAAAAATGCACATTTTGTTCTTCCATATAGGCTTTTAAATTCTGCTGCAAGATGCAAAGGGAACCATTACTGTAAAATCTAGCATCTTTCTCCAGGAGTGAGAATCCCATGTGATTCTTGTCTGAGAAAGTGACTCTGGAGGACGTCAGTCAGAACAACCTTAAAAGGCAAAGAACCTCTCCAGAAAGAAGCCATAGGTTTGTATATTTGGTAAAAATTAAAATTATCTTCATATACATTATAAAGCCCTTTAAGCCATGAAGATCTCTGCAGAACATTCATAATTACAAAACAGAAGCAACAAAAGTGATAAATATAGTCCTTGAGAGACAAACTTCAGACAAGTGTTTAGCAAAAACCATTTCTAGTTTCACTGACTTCTAGAGAGAAATCATTGCAAAGATAATTAGGAGGAGGAAGAAGGACATACAGAAATATAATTTCTTAGAAGAATAAAGTAATGACTTAAATGTTTCCTTCCCAATTAAACAACCTGGAAGACAAATTTCCAAAGAATATTTGAAAAAATAATTCTTGTCTTCAACATCAGAGGACCTAAACAGCTCTACTTCTAAACAAAGCCACTTTAACTTCCAGAGCCTGCAAAATTCTTATGTACCCTAAATGGAAAGGGAACAGAAAGGAACTTGATATAAAAAACTTTCTGAGCTCTTTGTGCTTAAATTCTGCCAAGTGCTCTCTCTGTGTCTCCTAGAAATAGGATGATTACCTCTCTGTCCAAATCAGATACAGACACTTAAAAATCTTATAAAGGAATGTATTCTTTTTAATTAATTTAATTAATGTGTGAGTTGCTGGGTTTGTTGAAAATTAAAAATGGGATCAGATCTTCCTTCTTGCGCACCGTGTAGTGCTACTAGCTTTATTCCCACTGTAAATTCTTGACTGTCTAGGCTTTTGTTTTCAACCTCTTAGCTGAAAAATATATTCCAAATTTAAGCTCAGCCAGTTCTGGGTTCCAAATTTTGGGACTTTGATCAAATATATTGTTGCAAAATTTCAGAAAGCAATGGTTTAGAACAAAAAGCAATCTGTGGAGCCAAAATAACAAAAGGCATCAGAATTTTCTGCAAAAACAACAACAAAAATTAATACGGGATTCAGAAAAGAAACAAACCCCCACATTTCAAGATCTCAGAATCAAGTTGGTGGTTCTAGAATTGCCAGAGAAAGGAAGATAAATTGTGGAGAATTTCTTACTTGTCCTCTCTGGCTCTCTAGCTCTGTGCTCTTTCTGTGTTTTTCTTCTCATTATAGCGGTGTCACTGCTGAGGATGATCTGATAATGCTGAGAATGGTGTGATAATGGTCTGATAATCCTATATAAATAGTTCCTCATAGTTAGGAAATTTTCACTGAAGCAAAGAGAAATTCCACATTAAGGCTGTGAAATATTCTTGGAGTCAGCTGAAAAAGGTAGGAGAATAAGGCTATGTATTTTCCATCCAAATATTTAATATCTACTGGAAACATATCTGGAGAGCTCCTCCTATGTATGATTAGGACTAATTCCTAGCCTGATGGATTCCTTGGTGTCTGAAAAACAGAAGACCGTTTGTTTGGTAAGTACAGGACATAGCTCTGTGCTGAGAGGTAAGATCTGTTCTATCGCTTGAAGTGTCTTAAGATGGGAAATCTCCTCCAAAGCCCTTTCTGCTGAAGAATATTCCAAAGAATCTTCTACTCTGCACATGGTTTGTAGTTGAAAAAGGCAGTTTATCTTTAGGGAACACATTCTACAATGATCTTCTTTCTGTTTGATATCTTGCTGAGAGCTGGGCAAATCCTGAATCTGCAGGCTTTTACAGCATTCCTCCTGAGATTGCTGCTGTCCGTGGTTCAGTCACCTTCCCTGGAAGTATTTCAAATGCAAACACATATGGCACTTGAGGACATAGTTTAGTGGCAGACTTGGCAGTGTTATGTTAATGGTGGACTCGATGGATTTAGATGTCCTTTCTAATCCAAGATGTCCTTTCTAATCTGATTCTAAGGTTCTGGGACAGGGAGCAGCAGAGATGAAGGGGTTGGAAGGAAAGTCCCTGAGGATGTTCCTGCTCAGTTATTCTCTGACTGATCTGGTACCATTACTTATGTTCCCTTATGTGGCCACAGTCTCCTGTGGGAAGACTAGCCATGTCTTGTGCGAATGACAGGAAAAAAAAGTGGGATTCTGCATAAGAACATGAGCATGTGTGGATGAACAGTTAGATTAGGTAAATTTTATAAGAATTATAAAACAGAGGTAGGAATTTGGAGATAATCTTATTTTTAAAGAGTAATTTGAGTCAGATCCAAGGACTATTGGAATCTAAAAAATTGCTCTCGATAGTTGCAGGTCTTGCCTACAGAATACCTATTCCTTATTGGAAATGCTCTGGGTGATTGTTTTCCATTTATGTATTTAAAAGGGTATTTATTAAAATAGAATTTCTTTTTCAAAGGATTTTTGACTCACTGTCTTACAAATGTCCATTTATTTGAATGAGTTTATTTTTGTTAATGCCTCTAAGGACTTTCAAAATTCCAGCCGTACTTAATTTCAGTCATGTGCTTCAAACTACAAAATAACTCGCACAGGGCTGTCAATATTGGACATCCAAAATCCTTCACTTCATGCAAGCTATGGATGTGTAGCAAAACTGTGGGAGGGTTGGTTAGTGACTAGCACACAGCAACCCAGCTAGAACCCAGCATTTGTCGTGTGAAACCAGAAGACAGCATATGAGCAGACAGTGTTGTGTTTTTCTTTCAGCTTTCTGGTTTTTTTCCATTTTCCATTTGTAATATCAGTTAAAAAGCAATAAGTATGCTTATTACTTTTGTAAGATTGCTATGAATTATTTAGCTAAGAAATAATTGAAGGAGGCATGGTTGGGAAAATTACCCACAAAGCCAGCAAAACTGCAAGTCAACCTGCCGTTATTGGGCACACAATCATCATTAATTTTAATGAGATGCGGGAGCTTGCAGTTCAGCAGGAGGAGGAGAATGCAGGCACTTCTCAAAAACCTGCCTGGCATGGAAGGCTGGAGGAATTTTACTGGTGCTCCAGATCAATAGTGGAGACAGCAGTCAATATTAGTAGACCTCACAATCATCATTAAGAGAAATCTCTCAACCTTCAGTTTGCATAGCAAAACAGCTGGTGTCTTAATGAAGAATGTAATATCTTGCAATTCTGATCTCCTGAAACTTCCTCAAGGACTATGTTGGCTGAAATAGAGGCTGTACCCTCCGCAGTAAACCTCTCTCTGTATCCCCAATGCCACACACGTGCCCCCAACGCATGTATGCGTGCTCCTCATATGTCAATGTTATGTAGGAAATTAAATTATACCTAGAAATTAAGTATCTGAATTCAAATAAAATGAGTCAAGAAGCTTTAAAGTTAGCAGTAGAAGAATACAAAATAAACTGCCAAAGAACCTCATTTTAGTTAAAACTGAAAGTATGGGTATTAGAAAAAATACAAAAAAACCCCATAAAAAGGTAATTTTCAAATTTGAGATTGAAAAGTTGGAGATAAAAAAGAGATTTTAAACTGGAACAGGTCATGTTAAAGCAAATTTTCTGGTTTGAGTCTTATCTCTCTCTCTCTTTCTCTCATAGAGAGTCATTTGGAAAAGATCAGGGAGGCTAAGACATAATAAGAATCATTTGCTAGTTTTCAGCCTAAATGTGAGGATGATTGAAGCCTGCAAGTGTTCTGTCCTGCCATATGTTAGTGTCTGTGTAAAAGAATCTGATGAAGATGATGAGATAACAATTTTCTGACTGTAATGAGTAAGGGGACTGGGAAATTGCTGGGGAAATTGTGGGATTAAGGTCCATTTATGCCAGAAAATTGCAAAGAACTCTCAGAGCAAATTCAGGAAGGTAGTGGCTGAAGCATTTATTGATTCCACAAATCAGTCTTTTTTTAAAAGCCCGGCAAAAAAGTCTTACAAGTCTTCCAGGTCTTACAATGCAAATCTATACTCACAATAAATCCATTAAAAGTTAGTTGATTTTACCACAACACTTTCATTCTCCCTAGTCTCCTCATGAAGAACATTATTGAGTAAAATTCTCAGGAATTAAAAATGTTCTATTCCTGTTTACTTAACTACTTTCTGTTTTTATTTCATATGAAAGAAGAAAGTATTATGTCCCATCCAAGTTTCTACCATCTCTTGTGAATTGTTATATTTGATAGTTATAATCACATATAATAGTTCTCATGACATTTGTTTGAAAGCCTGAAGACAAATATCTGATTACAGAATCAAAAAGTCCAGATTCAAAAGGCTGCAGTTTTCCTTTTTTCAAATTTTATATCTTTCTTCTTGTCTTCATGCATTCAAGCCATCCACAACTTTTCCTTTTCTATTTCAGTATTTCTTTTTTTTCTCTTTCATCCATTCTTTATGCTTCCTCTGTCATTCTGTAAGAAGAGGTGTAGCATTGGTCCTAGTTCACATTGCTTTTGATCTCTCACTTGTCTCTCCTATAGATTCTTCTGCAGTGGTTTCTCACTTATGCAAGATTTAATATGAGAAATAGCAGACACGATTTTCTTGAAGCTGAGTTAACAGAATTGGGTTTACTCAGATTGAAAAATTGTTTTTAACTGTTATTGTTTTTCATCTTCTCAGCACAAAAACAATCCTTGCACAACTTTTCTGCAGAGAAACCAAGAAAGCTGCTATGCCAAAAGAGCCAGTACCCCAGCAGATCAGATGCTCAGTAAAGTTGATCTGTGGGAATGAAACAACAAAGTGACTTCAACCTAATTTCAATGACTTGAGGCTTAACCTTCTGACAAGAAAATTGATAATTTAGCAGTTTTTTCTGATACTTCTTTATTCTAGATTTGACCTGACATTACTAAGCTAAGAATTATTTCTAATCAATTATATACATACAAATTCACAAATATATCTAATGTTTTTTCCTAGGGTTGTCAGTGAATCAACACTGAGTAATGAAAAATTGATTTTGGTGATACATTTTACCTGAGACTCAAAAATTACCTTGGCATTTTTCAAGGATGTTAAATTATATTCTTAATATCCTTCTAATTCCTGTTTAGCAGGAAAGAACTAGAAAACCTAAAAACAAGGGAAAATTTATATAAGAATGACTTGAATTTCCTCATTTGGAAATTTCCTGTTACAGCAAATAGCTTCATTAATCTAGGACAGGGCAACCCTCTTGTCTCTGTGGACATGAAGCACCATGATCCCAGGCAGACTTTGGAGAGGAAGAACAAGCTGGCATTTGTTCAAATATGCATTAATGCAGGGGCTGCCAAAAACTGCAAAATTGCAGAATCTACTCTAAGAGTAACGATAAGGAGAGGAATTAACCATTTTAATTCTTTATTATTCTGCCAAAATGATGTAATGCATATCCTTTCAATGTTTATGTTGAGAACAAATTAATGTATTCTCATTTTTGTTCCTTTTGGTTTTTACTTCAATCTTCAGTCACAGTAATGAAGTGAGATAAAATTGTAGTGACTAATATGGTCCCAAAGAAAAAAGCAGGCTGTTGAACTGGTTTGAGGAATGAGAATTTCTTTTCATTGAGAAAATTTTATCTTTTTATAATTTTTCTTGAATAAACTGTAGGGACTAGTTACTTCCATTTTGCCAACAAAATACAGTTTGGTTAGCAGTGCTTTAATTTCTGTGAAAGAAGATCATGGAGTCAAGGACAATATCCAGCATTACTGCAGATGCTGTCAGTCCTAGAGAGGGAATCAGGCTCCAGAAGGAGTCTAGGCAAAGATTTTTATTGGATGTAGTTGTAGATTTTTGTCTGAAAACACTTTGTTGACATGCTTTTTTTGGTGGTAAGGTGTTTGCTGACTAGGTTTCAAAGAGATTGTTAGTTTTGCATAGCAGTTTTTTATATTTAAAAAGCAAGTAGAAAGTTTGTATTTTTTACATGTCCTCTGTATGTTACATATCTTCACGTGTTCAGCTTCAGAGGGTTGAGGATGCATTCATGACCTACTTTTTTCTTTTCCCAACGAGTCATGCTAACTACAGTGTGCAATGGGGCTGAACCATGAGACACTTTTTACCTTCTGAATTCATGAGATTACATGAAAAATCTGCTCAAAGATCCTGACCTGCCTGGAAAACAGGCAATTTCTTATATAAATAATCTATTTTACCTTCCTTTTATTAGAGATTTTTTGGGGTTGAAAATATTTTTGTTCTGAACTAATGTTGATGTAAGATTAAAATTTTTTCCCAGCCTTAATCAATAATTTCTGATATGCAAATTTTATCTGCAACTACTTCTAATAAAAAGTTTATTAAAATGGACTGACTAAAGAAAGAAAGATAACTCA
Organism: Setophaga petechia; assembly: GCA_024362935.1. Lineage (NCBI taxonomy): Eukaryota > Metazoa > Chordata > Aves > Passeriformes > Parulidae > Setophaga > Setophaga petechia. The sequence goes on from JANCRA010000002.1 coordinate 20,651,121, forward strand.
GAAGAAATGAAATAGCAAAAACAAAAAACCCAAAACTGCTTAAGATGACTCTAAACAAAAAAGAATTTTTAAATTTATGATTAGCATTATTTTTTTGTCAGTGACTAGATATAGTACTCACTCCACCAATATTAATGTTACTTCCTCTATTATCTAAAACTCTGGCAAAAATTCTAAGAGGGTGCACCAATGTATTACAATTATGATCATGATAAAGTCAAAACGACACTAATAAAATGAGTCAATATTGGTGGACGCAAACATTTTTACATTTCTTCATGATCCCATATTACTTCACTGAGGGCAAGCTTTTTGTGTCAGATCTACTATACATTAAGGTGTGTTCAAACTTTGAAATGAATGTCCCTAATTTTAGCTTTTTGATTTTTTCCCCCCAAATGTGACTAGTTATAGTTACAGGTAACTTTTGTTTAAATTTGCTGGCAACCTTTATAGAGGAAATGACTATATGAATTTGATTTTACCTGAAAAAGTATATATTTCTTAGCCTTGCAATTCACCTGATCAAGGCTTCATATGGGAATTTATTTAGGTTTTTAAACACAGTCTTTCACTGGACTATATGTGCTGATATGTGCAACAAGCTGCACACAAGGCTTATGGAATGAGTAGGTGTAAAAGCAGAACAAGATCAGAAGGAAAAAAAGAGCCAAGGCCCTCAATGCATGGAGCAAGCAGTGGTCATTGCACAGACATTCTCATCAGAGGTCAGCCCATTTGTTTGCTACTCCCTTCTCCTTCCTTCTCTTTCCTAGTAAAAAGTGCAAATTGCACTCTGTCATCTGTTAGGGGATAACCTGCATGCACACAAGCCAGCTCTCTGGAACTGTATTTTGCATTATTTTAATCTCACTTTGCTCACAGAGCTTTACATTATGCTCAGTACCAGTTTCCTTTTTACCACTCAGCACAAGAGCTGTAGGGCTGGTAACTGCTAGCAAAACACTGAATGAGAAATATTTGTCATCCAGTATTCTGCACATTGCTGTAACAAGAAAAAAAGAAGACGAAGATACACTCACTGGAAAAAAGCCATATATCATTAATGAGGGCTCTAAAGGACTTTGAAAGGCTTGCTTTGCCACTTTTCCTTTTAAAAACCCAATAACAGGATTCCAACAAGCATACAATTATCAGGTTTTGTCAATAAATTTTCATGAAAACACAGTTTCCTCTTATGACATATTAAAAGTGTTCATCATTCAGTGTGTCTGAACTTACCTCTGAAGAGAAATATAGTTGCATTTTTAGACACATTAATTAATTGGGATTTTCCTCCAGAAAATGTGAAGGTTGATAAAGAATATTTCACATCAGTTGTGTATCCAGTGAAAAAGTTTTAGTAGCAGAGAAGATAATTTGCAGCGATCAAAGCAATAAAAGTATGTAGCCGGTAGTTTTCATTGTTTTTATATAAAGGGTGGCAGCAAGTTTAAAATTTTCAGTCATAAATATAATGCAAGGATTGGTTTTACCTGCCATACTGTCACTCTAAATTTTAAAGAAGAGGTTTTATAAATGAAAATACTTTTTTTTTTTTTTTAAGGCAAACATGATAAAAATTAAACAGATGTCTGTTCTAGATTCAGGAGGGTCACTGTTTTGAAAATAGAGCTGCTTGAAAGTACTCAAAATTTATTTTGATACTTTGACATTTTTATACTCAAGGTGAAAGGAAATTATGATGTCAACCCCATTCAAGAGGCAGTGATTCTCCACTGCATCTGACATTAATTAATTCTCTTTTTAGCAGGGTCACCAATCAGAACAAAGACTAAATAAGTCAGGAATATCTTTGTGAAAATCAATGAATTGCACAGAGGAAAATAAGCATGAGAGCAGAAAGAACCCAAATAAATGTAGTTCATTTTTCATTTCACTTAATTGCTGTGGAAAATAAGTGCCTCTGAACTTTCTAAGCCATTAGCAGAAGACACTCAACTCCTATCTTAAAGAGAAGAGTGATTAATACTTAAGTGTTTCTCTGTATCCTGAAGTTATATGAAATGATGGTCCCACCACTGGGAGCTTTCACCACTGGACAGCAATTGAACTGTTTCAAGAGGATCATGTGGGAATGAGGAAAAGACTTGTTTCCTGGAATTCAGAGTTAAAATAAGGCTTTCATTTTGCTATTAGTTTACAAGATACTAAAAGACTCTGCAAAAGAATATCTAAGCTGCAAATAAATTCAATTAGCTGTTACTGCTCCTCACAACTGAACAATTTTTCTATCTGTAGGGAAAGTCTTGGCGTTCTCCTCACTACTACTTACTCAGGTCCACCTTTGCCATTTGCTGCAGCTGGGGTAGACCTGATCCTCAAGTCATGCAGATTTTCTTAGACAGACCTGGACTCTTGAAATAAGGTCTCTCACATTCTGCAATCAACATGCAACTACAGATGACAAGACACTACATATCATTATCCAGTGCTATTTTTAAAATCTGGGACACATTGTTATAATGAAGATATTCCAAGTTACTGGTGAATCTAGACTCTGAAGAAAATTTGCATTCAAATTAATACAAAATTAAGGCAAGTTTCTTGTTATTTCATGTGGATCAGTAGAAATGAACTGCACTTTATATGGGATTGCCACCAGTATGAATTTGAGGAGATGCTTTTAAACTATTTCATTTGATTTCTGATATCCCTAATCTGGTTTTATGTTCTTCAGGTTTTCTAAATTATTTAATTGAAGCTATTTTAAATATTTTTAAATTAATAATGAAAGTGTCCTTAGGTCAATAAAATCTGAATTTGCATCTGAATGTCTTTAAAATTCTTTAATGATTCTTTGCATCTGAATGTCTTTAAAATGTCTTTAAAATTAAAACTATTGTTCTACTTCTGTACTAGGAGTTATTAAATCCATCTAGATAAATACAAAATGCTTCTTGATTATTCATCAAAACTATAATTAATCATTATTAATCAAAAACAAACACAACACACTTATCTTAGGGAAATTAAAAAGGTCATAGGTAGAAAGTTTTCAGAAATGAAAGTTTTCCAATGTGTTAAAAATATCACAAGTCCACTGTGTGTAATCAGTGCTACTCCATAATTCTTAAGAACAACAAAAATTTAATAGCCATTTATGGCAACTAAAATTTTTCATGCAGCATTTGACAATCCACATTAACCCTCAGTCCATCAGAGGGCAAACCAGCACAGAATACAAGAATGTTGAAGGGCATGTACCGGTACTGCAGGACACAATTTAGAGAAGAACAGTGATACATGCGCGCAATTAGTAACGTAATTTCTTTGTTTTACTTCCATTAGTAGAAACATTGACATACACCATCTAGACCAAGTGAAACTTAATTCTTGAATTACTTTTCTAAATACAAAATATAGGAGTTAATAAGTAGCTGAAAGAAGATGGGAAAAGATGGATTAAGATGCCCAGCTCTCTTCTTTTCCTACTGTGTTAAGTATTGGTCTATTTGAACATCAGCATAGCATGAAGGTATAAATCAACCCTTTTTGACCGCTGTTTAAATTAAGAAGCTTATGTGCCTTAAACTATGAAAAAACAAGAATTTTCTTCAGAAAAATAAAATCATAGAATGATAAAATCATCCCCCTGCTTAAAGAAGGGTCGCCTACAGGAGGTTGCTCAGGACCATATCTGATAGGTTTTAAATATCCCCAAAGATGGAAACTTCACAGGCTCTCTGGGCAAGCTTTGCCACTGTTTGATCAGGCTTACAATAAAAAACATTTTTCTTACAATTAAATGGAATTTCCTGTATTACAGGAAATAGCTGCATTTGAGAGAGTGCAATGGAGCAAGGAATGTAAAAAGATTGTTTTCTAAGAGGAAGTATTTTTTGAACCAAGATATAAGCAGTTTGTAAAAGGAAAACCATAAATATATCTGCGAATCAAGACTGGTATCTACTTGTGGTTATTTAGATACTTGTAAAACATCCATTATAATATCTTTTTAGTGTATGTGTGTCTACACTATCATAAAAGTCAGCTCCCTTCTTTATTCCAGTCTCTTCATCATGCTCTCTGTGTGTGTACTTCACACCTAAGCTCTCTTTCAGAGTAAAGCAGTTAGACCTTTCTGGGATGAAAGCTCGTGGCAATTCCTAGAACATTTGCTCTGTTGGGCTGTAAAACACTTCTCACATAATTTCAAACATCTTGAACTGGGAAAACAAACAAAAAGCCAGACAACCATTCAACCAAAACAAACAAACCAAACCCCAACAGGTGGGTTAGCAGAAATCTGGCTCAAATAGTGCACACCTTAGTTGCAACCAGTTTGCTCTTGAAGCAGCTAGCAGCAAGGTTCATGGCTATGAGCCATTCAGAATCACAGAGTTTGGGGATCAAGGACTGGGATGAATGTCCCAAGCCGTGTGGGTGTACCTGTAGAAATATTAGATGCTCAGAGAACTCTGAGATTAGATATTTATCTCTTATGAGAGTAACAATTCTTGCTGAAGTCACGGAGCTTTTCAAACTCTTATGTTCTGTAGGGGAAGATAGACCCAAACAGGATGAAGGTAAAGTCCTCTGTACAAATGGACACATCCTGTGGGGTGTACGACCAAAGCAGCAAAATAATATGAAAGAGAAAGATTGAGGAGAAGTTTTGATATATAATTCAAGATAACTCTGTCCTATGCTTCTTATCACCACTCCAACAGGTTTCCCATGGATTATAAATTTTAGTTTCATGCAACGATTGTTTAAATGTCTTTACCTAAGTAACATTGGCAGTAAAATATTGCTAGGTTTCAAAGAACCTGAGACTCAACAGTTGTTATCTGTGGTTACTGCTGACAGATATGTGCATGGACTTCACTGTCAAAGACAGGTGGGTTTTCATTTAGGAGCCATTAACATGCTTGGACTGTCCCAGAATAAAGACAACTGAGAAGGTGAGACATGCAGTTTCACCACAAGACAAGATCATCAATGTTACACTATACCTCAGACTCTTGTTGCATGATTGATTGTAAAAAAAAAATATTAAACCATGTCTTTCCAGCTGTTTTGCTTCAGTGCAAGGCAACATGCCAGTTGCTCAAAGTGGAAAATAAACCTTTTGAGCAGTGAGCTCAAGACTTATGTCTGTAGAGTTATCAAAGTGCTTCACTTGCAAAGTCATTGCAGCACATCTCATCTGATAATGCATCCTTCTCTATTCCCTGAATTCTGTTGCTTCAAAAGCTTTTTCACAGAGATGCGAAAGGTGGCATTGTCACCTGAAAGGTTTTGGAATGGTCTGTTTTTCCTAAACTTGGAATCTTTCAACCTGACCTTCACTGTTTTTCTGAGGGTAAGGATGGAGCTGGTTGGGTTTACCAGTCACCAGAAGCAAGCAGCTGGAGATCTTCAACCTGCAGTACTCTGTTGAAAGTGTTTCCTCTTTTGCTTTGCCTCTATGAGGTTAGTGGAGAACATCAGTTAAGCATCTAAAATTAAATACAAGCAAGCAAAGCTTTGGAAGAGAAGGTGTCAAAAGGATGGACCAAGTTCTTGTCACACCAAACAATAGGACAAGAGGCAATGGGTAGAAACTGGTGCACAGGAAGTTCCACCTGAATATGAGGAAGAACTTCTCTACTGTGTGGGTGACTGAGCGCTGGAAGAGATTGCCCGGAGGGTTTGTGGAGTCTCCTTCTTTATTCAAGAACCATCTGGACACAATCCAGTGCCATGGGCTCTAGGATGACCCTGCTTGTGCAAGGAGGTTGGACTGGATGATACACTGTGGTCCCTTCCAGCCTGACCCACTCTGTGATTCTATTCCAGTTCCCCCAAACAAGAGCACCCCATTTTATAATCTGTCCATTCTTTCTGGATTGACAGCTCTCTAAAATTACCCACATGTTATCCTCAATGCTAGAAGGTGAACAAACTAGTGAAGTGGCAGTGCAGAAAGAAATTTAGGGAAAACCTATCAGTGTGCACCCACTTGCCAAAAAGATGATTTTTCAAAAAAAGCAATAGAAACTCTCAAACTTCCTAGATGATTTTGAATTAAAAGAAAAATAATAATTAAAAAAAACCAAAATAAAACAAAACAAAACAAAAAAAAAAAAAAAAAACCACAACCAAAACTGAACTTGTAGAGAAGTTGTGGCTTTTGGTTAATTACATAACAAAACAGTACTTTCTTCAGACAGAATTGCCATGTCTTACTTCTAAAAAATTGTTTATTTGGGACCAAAAAATTTCTGCTTTTACTTCTGAGAAAAGTGAGTGAAAGAGATCACTTTTCAAAAAAATTTTTTTTCCCCTTCTATTTTAATAACAAGCAATTGTGACCAAAGTCTGTATACTTTGGTGATTCCTACATCCTTTCTGCATCCTTGCCTTAAGCCAGACTAGCAGATCAGAATTAAATAAAATTTATCCCATTTCCTGTTATGGCAGACAAAACAGGAGCCACTGCCTGTTCTAGTTTTAGCAGCCAAACTAAAATCAACAGTGAAAACAGTGGGAGTATTTTCATTCACCTGTGGAGGCACTAGATGGTGATTAGGATCCACATCTATCTCAGGCTGGCCCCTGGTCTATATGTCTCCTTCCAAAGCTGTCCCTGTCATCTCTTTATCTTCTACTACTGTATTTAAATCACAGCAATATCTCACTTCTAACTTCATGTTGAATCAAACAAAACAAATATTTTTCAAAGTGGAAAGCAACACTGAGTCAAAGCCAGTCTCTCCAAGTGTGGAAAAAAGTAACTCTATAACACAGTGTCCTGCTTGGTGTAGTCTGTGTGTTGAGGGTGCTGGGGAAGGCTGAGCAGCAGAGGAGCTGAGAGGTGCACTCTGCCACGAGGAACTGTATTTCCAAATATTTGGTAAGTAACAGGGAGAAATTCTGCTTGCCTAAAAGAACTGAGAATGTTTTGAGTCTGAAGTGCTTTAAGAAGTTAAATTACCTTGAAGTTTTGAGTATTTTCTTCACTGAAGTTCAGTTCCTAAGATATGGTATACACACAAAAGAATAAGATGTTTATACATAGACTGGGAACAATTCTAGTCTAGCACCATGTATGGCCTGATTGTCTAAAAGGTAATTACAAGCATATGCAAGAATTTCTCCAGATTCACTGAAAACTGTCTGTAGCACTTGGATTTAAACAGAATAAGAATTTTAAAAGTGCAAATTCAAGGAAACTCAACTTTCAGCTTTCCATGACTCTGTAGAATGAAGTATCCAGGGGAGTTTCTCGTAGGTGTTTCAAAAGACTCAGAACTGCACATTCATATGTTTTTTTCTATTTTAACCATGTCCTGAAGTCTTCACAAACACTGGGATCCTGTAGTGTCTGGTTCTGAAGAACCTCACAGGAAGGTATAGCTCATATATTGTATTGTTCTGTCTGTCCAGTCTGTAATTAGCTGTTCAACCCATCTACTAACACTTATTAAACCAACAGGTTTTTTTGATTCCTATATGTTTCTAGAATTGCCAAGATTGCAGTAAAGGTTGTGTGAAAGAAACCCCAAGAAAAAATGAAACCTCAAAAGTGTCTTTTTGAGCTCATTATCAAATCCCAGAGTAATTCTAAAAGCTCTAAAAGCTCCCAGAACAATGATGTCAACGACAATGTTCTGTGAACCCTTTACTGGCTCTTTGTAGCTACTCATAAGAGTGCAGAATGATGCATCATCATTTGTTATCGCTTGGATTTCAGAAGAATCCACAATGTGCTAAATGTTTCTGCTGTGCAGGTGAAAACACAGTCCTTATGCAGAAAAAAGGGAAAGAAGAGAAAAAGACAAAGGAAATAGTGTGAGATATTTTACTTACTCTTAAATAACTTAAATTCTACCTGGACAATCTGCTTTTTTCTTTCACATAGAGTCTAAGACACGTTCACTGGGCCCTTTTTCACTTGTATCCAAACTCTTTTTTAAACTTGTGTTCACTCATGGGATAAATGAGACCAATAAGCAAAATGGATTAAATATCATGGTCTGAACTCCACTGAAATCAATAAAAGACTTTCTGCTAAGTCCAGTTGGCTGCAGACTGTGGTTTAATCAGCCAGGTGCATTTAAGTGTCACCATTTCCCTTAAATTAATTTTAAATATAGATAAAGAAAATTATCATAATTGGCCCAGACTCTATTTCTGGGAAATCCAATCTGAACACTACAGACTGAAATACCTCCCTACAAAGAGATGAGGTTTTTGTGCATGGAAAAGAAATGGGAGTCAGACAAGCATATAGTTCTGCTGATACTATTAAACTTTGTGCAGTAATAGTAGCTATCTGTCTCTGAATTCTTCAGTCTATTAACTGCTTGTCCCCATGCACTTCTAAAGCAATCACTACTTTCCTGACACTTTGAATTATTAATATTATTGTTGTTATTAATTCCAAACAGTGGCCAAACAAATTGGTTGTCCTTCATACAAAAAGTGAGGCGTGTGTTTTTACTGTCGCCAGTGGAGCCTTTTGCTGTGCTTGTGATTTGAAGGGTAGTATTGATACCAGCACAAATACCAACACCAATGCTGCTGATAATTAATGTGATGGGCAAGTGTCACATCTGGCAAGTGAGGGTAGACCTTAGCTTTGCACATAGAGGAGCACATTATGTAATGAGTTATTTCATGCACTATGTGAGGCTGCAAAGTTGTAACTGAGCTGTATGGACAATATGTGCATCACCTCTGAGTGCACTCTACAGAAATCCTTCAAAAGAGAGGAAGAAATTTTAAGATCCTTAGGACTAAGTGAATTTCTGAACTAATAGAACAAGTAAAAAACGCAGGTCATCCTCTCTCACTCTCCTTCTGGCTAAAAAGGGTACTATAGGTCAGTCAGTCCACATCACAGGATATATTTTCTCAGAAAGATCAGAAACGGGCATGAATGTCTTCAGTCCTTTGGAAATCAGAATTATATCTGACAGATTTTCCTGTAAAACAAAGTGTGTGTGGCATTCTAGGAATCAGATATCCTATTTACTTTTTTCTTTATGGAGACAGGAGATTACCAATATGCTTTTTACTTTTCAGCTTGATCATCTTATTTTCTTATATTTTGCACTAACAATGATATTTTTACTCACTCTACTTCTAGAATAAAAATTCCTGTATGACTTCACTTCAAACCATGACCAGGATGAGTGATGGATTCTCATATTGCCAATAACATACACAGATTAACATATCTATCAAATGTCATATTAAAATCCTACAAATAATAGTTTCTTCTTCTTGTCACTCAAAAAGCCAGCAACTATGATTTTGTATTTGTAAATGTAAGAAGTATATTTCTTCCTCTCCTCCGCTCCATGCTCCTCATCTCCTTTTGCTTTGGTGGGACAGGCACAAAAGTCTGAAGGTACAAACCATTCCATTTTGCACTCTCTTCTGTCTCATTCTAGAAAATGCATCTTGCTGCTGCACCTTGAATCTTCTGTCTATCTCATCTGAGGATCATTCCAGATGGGAAACAATGACTCTTAGAAAGAAAGAGGAATTGAATGTTCTATATGTGGAATATAGGGGATAGAACAATATTAGCACACTGTCACCATTAGTCCCCTTGCCTTTTTGAACAGATAGTGTCAATGTCTATCTGGGATGGATGACTCAAGCTCAGTGGGTGTGCAGATGACAGTTCAGGCTTATGTGCACAAAACACCTTTTATTCCATGATTCAGCCCATCTCCGGTCTGCCAGTGTAGCTGTGGCTGCAGATTCTGTCACATCCTTCCCCTTAGATGATTTACCCTTATGAGGTCATGCTGCTTCTGTTTAAAGAGGCATCACAGAGAGATGTCTTCACTCTTTCTGAAGTTCCATCTTGGCCTGTGTTTGCTCTTAAAGCCCTCACAAACTGCAAAAAGAACTTCAGTTTTCACAAAAACTTGTGCATTCAGGAATCCACTCTGGAAACAGGAGGCAGTGTCATCTTTATCTCGACCAGTCACAGCAGTCTCACATGGCCTCCAGGTAGTGTCTGTCATTGCAAGGCAATTGCTGACAACCATTCAATAAATTTATGGACAAATAGGAGATGGCCCCTGAAGTCACCAGTGCTGATTCATGGTAAGTCCGGTGGCCAGTAACTGATTTGTCCTTTATGAGTCAAACCAGCTTCAGCCAGAAGGTGGACATTTGGTTTGTAATTATTCAAGCCTAGCCTGCAGAAGGAAATTCTCAAAAGTTCTCAGTCATCATTTTTTAGGCTATTAGTGTCATCTTTAACAGCAATGAAGGAACTTCTGTGTTAAATATTATGGCATTAAGCAGAAACTTCTTATTTAAAGATGCTTACATTGTAAGCTGCAGGCAAGCAGTTTGCCAGTGGTATCTGGTGTTCCCATGATTGAACAGGAATATAAACCTGTAGATACATGTCCCACAGACAAGTGTTGAATTACCCTACTACAGTGTGCCTTTTTAATGAAACATTTACAACTTTGGGACTTGACAAATTTTATCCCTGATCACTTCAACACAGGTTATATGAAGAAAGTAAGCTGAAAGACAGAAATATGCTTTGGTATTTATTTTAATTCCAGGAAAATACATCTGTGCTAACCAGAGAGGTACCTTCCAGGCAGATGTTCAAATCACGTGGGAGTTAATGTGCTAAATGCAAGATTAATGGGCTCAAATTATGAGTGCCAATGAAGCACTCTTTCACTTTCAATCTTTCATGCCAAGAACTAAAAGTGCCAGACCTTCAATGGTAAAGCTGAAGCTCCATCATTCCTTATCTATGAAAAATCCTGTGGGATTTTTCATAGATTATATCACTGATTCATCAAACAATCTGTTTAGGTTTATCCTTTTCATGCAATAGTAAAGGGCTTAGCCCTTTTCTCCTCACATAGGCAAAACTCATAATTTGCATGTCTATGTATATGGTACCATTGCAGAGCATTTTCATCCTGCTTCTGATGAAGCACTAAACAGAAATCACTTCTCTTAAACAAATGAGTACTGGCTTGGTTATAAGTGACATTTCAGTCTGGCCTGGATAATAGACCAAGAGTCAATTCAGTGTTAAAAAAAAACTAATTGCATGACTATATGAAAGGTTTTTAGTTTTGTTTTCCTTCAGTGGCAGGCAAGCTGGCTGAGATTCTGTCTCCACCATGAAAAAGGCCTCTATTTTGTCTTATTAAATGAAAACTGAGCTTATCTCTTACATCACAGGCTAACCCTAATGGCTCTTACAATGGCCCTAATGGCCAGTATGAGACACTCCCTGGGCCACATTCTCAGGCCATATAAACTAATGAACAACTGGACCCTGCATTTTTAGTACTTCTTTCCCTCCATATGTCATTTTCCACCCAATAGTAAACTACGGCATAAAGTTGTTTCCTGTGTCTGAGATTTGGCCCCACAATTTTCATACAGTTATTCATCTTAAAACAAGTTCCTCCTTGAAATGTCCAATGTCTGGTTTCAGACAGTCAGATTCAAGGTGTTAGTGAGTATAGCCTGATCTTCTTACTCACCTTTGCCTACACCTATTTGTAGGGCTGTGCCTGAGTGTGATATAGGAATTTTCTCCAACAGCTTATCATTGGTTTTGTGGAACACAAATTACATTCATTTTCTTTGATTTTTATGGAAAGGAAATAAAACATAATAAAATATTGTTCCCAAAAGAGCAGTTGTGTAGTATAATCTGCATTTCTCTTCTATTTCAGGCTGCCTCATGAGGACAGTATGTTGCCGAGGTTATACAGCTATAATCATCATGTATTTATGCAAAATAAGAACTATGTGATAGTGCAACATTAAACATGACAAGATTATATTTAAAAGGAAAATACAAATGAACATAAGCCTTTTTTTTAGTACTTCCTTTTAGTAGGAGTTCAAACAGAAGCTTTAGCCAAACACCAGCATGTATCCATTTCTTTATTGCTTTACCAGTGTTGATAGATTATGACATTTGGTGTCCTTGCATATCTATTAAATATATCAATTTTTAGGTCACAAAATGCTCCTTGTGAGAAACTCAAATAAGCTCTAAAAGGATCTGTATTTTACACATACACAGTGGTCAAGCACTTGAGAGGTTATAGGTGGAACCAACCACACCAGAACTACTGTTTGGATGGATTAACCCATGTGTGTAGTATCTCCTAAAAAATATCAAATTCCCTAAGCTTCCAATCAGTTACGGATCAGAGGCCTTGACAGTTATCTTACTCCCTAAAAGTTCTTCCTGTACAGGGAAGGAGGAGGACCAGACTTCCAGATTCACTGATTCCCACCTGTTTTGGCTCCAGGGACAGGGAAACACCCCTCTCTTGCTCCCTAGCTCGGGGTGTGGATGCAGGTCCACACTACTCTCTTGTAGATACAATGGAGATGCTGCCTTGTCCTTGTAGGAGCATAACAACATGTAGGAACACGGGGCACCTCCCAATTTAGACAGTTTTGTAGTGCTGCAGAACATCAGAACAGGTATGCTGAACAAGGTCCAAACCCATCCTGCCTGCTACCCCACCTCTGGCAGTGACGAGGTGGCTGCCTGGGGAAGTACAGAGGAAGGTGGAGGCATGCACTGACATTTCCCCAAACATGCTCCACCAGCTGAACCTCAGAGACCTCCTGTGCCAAGTTTGCTTTCTAGGTGTTTCCATTCCTAGATTTATCTTCCTTGCTCATTCTCTCTCTGAATCTAAGAGAGCTTTGAGCACCAAAAACATCCAGCAAGTAGCAGCAAGTTCCCCACCTTGGGTACATACAGCAAGAAAATGTACTTTTTTTGGTTTGTATTCAGCTTACATCTCACTCATTTTCATGAGCCACTATTTTTTTACTGGGATGAAATGGTGAGCAAACCATCCTTATGTACTATCTTAATAACATTCAAAATTTTTTTGAGCACTTCTCCTACCACCCTAGAATTTTTCCCTTTCTGCAGTGTTGTCATCTAGTTCATTTTCTTCTCACCTCCATGGAAGCTTTATACTACTTTGGTTATCCTTCTTGGTCCTCTCTAATTTTTTTCCTTCATTCTGACACCTGTTTTCAGATGGGGAGGAACAGAACTGCCTTTGTAAGTAGAATATAAAATCTGCCATGCCTCAATGCTCCTGAGAACAGAAAGTGAGGAATCAGCCCTTGCACAAGTCTCAACATCTCTATGCAGGTTCTATCAGAATCTGTTATCTTATGTTTCCAAAAGTAGTAGTTGCCTTTAGTCAGGTGTAACGTGATTCCTGAATGTATATTACTCCACACACCCAAGAAACCAGGCTGAGATACCACATTATAATCTTTCAAGTTGCAAAGCCAGTTTAAAAGCAGTCTTCCCCACCTGTGTTGGTACTCAGATGTGGCAATCAAACTCTCTGATGACCATAGTAAAAATTGGTAGAGTGGAATGATCTAAGCCGATAGACACTCTCTCCCACCCTTCTTCACATATTGCTTTTCTTTGTTTATTAGCCTGCATCACTCCAGCTGTCAGCAGCAATACCAATGAACCCATTATCCTTGCTGAAGGACTGATAAATTCCCCCACCAGAGGTGGGTTAGCAGAGAAAGGAATGAGCAGGTAAGAAGGAAAAAAGGGGATGAAACTTCTTAAATTGACTTCCCACCAGCAAAATCCTAATGTTAAACCATGGACTCAGAGGTCTATACTGATTTTATTAATTGTGGTTTCCTCAGGGAGGGATTCTACAGATGAGGTTGTGTGTGGGGGGGAATTTTGGGAGTTCCTGGGTGAAAAGTTTTTATGTTTGTGCTGGCACTGATGCTCTGAATGCTTCTTTGTGGTTTCTCAGGTAAAGGCCCACTGCCTGAAGCAGCTGCCTTACAACATCAACAACACATCATACCCCTCTATCTCCCCCTTAACAATAAACGTAAATGAGCAGATTGACAGATAGAGCATGGAAGGATGGAAAATATGGGGATGTTAAGGAGCAGTGAAGTGGAAGGCTGCTTTTGCGACTGGTACAGCAATCAGAGTTTTTAAAGTACTAGTCAGGAGGTTTAAAAAGACAACACTGGAGAAGGCAAAATAGGAAAATGCAATTCTAAACTCCCAGTGACACATTTAAGTAGATTCCGCCCTCTTGAAACTTCGGATTTTCTGCAGTTTACATCACTAATCCTCACATTCTTTAAATGCCAATCTGGCCTCTCAAGGGGGCACTTGGGCAGGGAGGTGGTCTGGGACTTGCCGTTCCCGATAAGCAGAAAGCACTTGCACAGATATTGGATCCAGTGTGCCTTTGTGGCTGTCAGGCAAACAGCAGCAAGTCCTCAACCAAATGTGCTCAGCCAGGTCCTCTCCAAGTGCCAACCTATACCTCAACTGAAACTAATTTATGCCAGGGAAGCTCTGGTCAGATAAGTTTCCAGATTCCTCAAAAATTCTTCAGTATACAAACAATATTTTGAAGCATTTCACACTGGTGGTTGAGCTGCTTTTTGGCATTTTTCATGAAAACTTCAGTCACAGTTTAATCCATCTAATTTTTTTAAAATTTTCATGTATATCATAAATACCACATTTTTCTGAATTAAAAAAAACCCACAGAACTGCTAGCTCATCATTTATTTCAGTACAAAAGCTCTCAGTATAAGCACATACAGAGTCAATTTATCTATATGAATATTCATGTTAATACTAGACAATATCAAAAGAAATTAAAGAAAGAACACTTAATGATAGACTTAACACTCCTTTTTAACCTACCAAGATAAAATTGCAGTGAACTTTGATTTGTTAAGCTATTTTAATAACCAAACATTTGCCTTGCAAGCACATGTTCTTTAAGGAAATATATCAGGTTTAAAGAGTTTATGTTAAAAAAAGACATCTTAAACAAAGGTTAAAAATTACACCATGAAAAAGGAGATCTTTCTGGAGACCAGGTAACTAAATATCACAGGAACATGTTATCTTCATGGAGAAAATCTGAGTTTTAAGTGAAACCAGAGGGGACCGGGTCAGTCGGTGTGACCCTGCAGGCATGCTAAACAAGCCTAACTCCATTTCAGACTCCGTCAGTGACTGCTGCAGCGAGGTGCTTGAAATGGGGCTCTGTAGCTCGACGGTATTGTTTTTCCGTCTCCATTTCTCACAGGGAGCCCAGATGAAACCTCAACACAGAGAAATATAAGTATTTGCACTTAGATTGTTTTTTCTTCCTCTGGAATTAACTCTCTGAATGTTTGGTGTTTTGATAAATCAGTGCAGCCACTGTGCATTACTATCTGCTCATGCTGATTAGTTCAATTAGATCTAAAAGTCTGCATTAGTTAACGTTAGTTAGTAGATTTTAAATTATAAATTTATTCTTATATATTTGAATAACCTTTATGTTTCTTTATTCCTATTTGTTTCTCATATTAGTATTTCATTTGGTTTTCTTTTACTTTGTGGTTAGTAAGATTTATTCCTTGATTTTGAAAGTTTTTTTTCTAAAGTTTATTTTAGTTACTTATTTTATAGTTATTTGTCTTTTTTTTTTCTGTTTTATGTCAAATCTGCCTAGAGTTTAGGGAAGGAATCTTTTAAAAACAGTGTTTGTAGCTCAAAATAAATATTTTATTTTAAACATTTATTTTATTTGTAGCCATCTGTGGGACTGAAGTAACACAATAAATTGTATAAAATACCTGAATGTAATTTTCCAGAGTTCACTATTAGCTTTGCCAAGATTTTGAGTATATTACTCTTTTTTTTTTCAAATTGCTTTATGATTGCAGCAAAAGACCAAAGACACTTTATAGCACATTAAAATGTTTTAAATTTAGATTTACGTCAACATCTATCTTTGTTTTATTTGTCTTCTGAAGAAAAGTTATGAGAAGAGAGGGAACATAGGGAGTCAGATTAGCCTGCTGCATTGTACACATGGGTGCAGATGTAAAGCTGGATACTGACTCATGTGGTCAGGCACTTACATTCAGTGGAGACAACTGCAAAAATGTGGTCACTCTGTTTTGCTAAATGCACCTCTAAGGTGTAGGAGAGACTCTCTAAGAGAATTTAGAGTTGTTGGGGCTGCAGGAAGGTAGCAACTCAAGGCAGGAATGGGATGAGACCAGCAAAAAATTGTCAAAAGGATTCTTTCACACTGATAAGTTGATTATTTGCTTTGAGTTCTTTATGCTGCTATTCCAAGTGACTGCAAGCCATTTGAAAAAAAAAAACCAACTAAACAAAAAAAAAAAAAAAAAAAAAAAAAAAAACCAAAAAAAAAAACAAACTGGGAAACTGGGATCTGTTCCATTTTCTACTCTGGCCCATGGATCTAAAAATCCTCGGTCCAAAGCAACCAAATGTCAGTTCTCATAAGAAAGCCAGTTGCCAGATGTTGTAACAATTGATGGTCCAGATGACAGAGGTCACCATTTGTTTTGGGCAGCTGTCCTTCAGCGAGCAGTGCCCCGGAGGATGGCGGGCAGACACCAGATGGTTCTGGGTGGGTGCTCTGGCAGCTCCAGGGCCACAGGCTCTTGGCAGGGTCTGGGGGGACACAGCAGATTCCCAGAAAGATATCAGTCACAGGAGGTGGGATTTAAATCAGAACCTTTGAAGTCGATATAAGTTAATATGAATGAATTTGAGGCCAAGTATAATGACTACTGCCACAAAGGGATGGCAGTAGCAAAGCTGGCCCCACAGATCATCTAAGTACCCAAATCATTAAGCTTCCCTATGACCTGTATATCCTAGGTCAAATCATATGGAGGCTACAAAGCCCATTGGCTAAATTATATATTTGAGGATCCAGCTAATCGGTCTTGCCTAATAAAACTACAAGAAAATGCACGTTCCAAGCTGACATCACCATAGACAAAGTGCATGTAAAAGTGCACTGTAAAACAATGTGTCTAGTGCTCTCCTCTCTAGCCTCAAACTGGGATGACTGGAGGGGAATCTGATAGAGAAGCTGTAAAATCATTAGTTGAAAAGAGAAGGTGAATAGGTAGCAATTGGTCACTGTCTTTTCGATGCAAGAGTTAAGAGCCATCAAAGGGAAACCAGCAGGGCTGCAATTCATGATAAACCAAAGGCAAAACTTCCTCACCAAGTGTTGATGTATGTTGCAGGACTGCTTGCCACAGGATGAGGGTGGGACTAGAGGTTTATTAGTGGTCAGGAATTGCTAAGTCCATTGCAGGCAAATCTGTCAAGGGTGCCTGAATACAAAAAATTGTGTATTTTCCTTGTGCTTATATTCTTGTTCAATTTATTTATTATTGACTGTGTCAGGAACAGTCTGGTGAGTTTGGTAGTTACTTGGCTGAGCCACTGTGGTCATTCCCAATATCTCACCTTGAACACTGTATAATCATAGAAATTTAGAGAGGGAATGCCTCTATTAAAAAGGGTCCATATGAGGTATCCTATCCAGGTAAGCTCAGCCTAAGGAAAATGTCATACGGCCTCCTAAGCTGACTTCTTGCAGAATGTCTTTGCAGATGTGGTGATTTTCAGATTGCTTTTCAGCTTTGCCCCCTCCCAGCAGGAAAATAGGCTGTAATGGAATAAACACAAGCTCATAATAAAAAGATTTGCTTTAGTTCCTTATCTTTTCTGGCTGTGTAGAAGTAATCCATCAGCTACTAGAAGCCTCAGGTTGAAAATCAGCAGTTACTGTCCTTGGGAGGTGGATTGCAGTCCTAGTTCCCATTCTTGCATTCCTTTATTTTCCTGAGTAAAGCTATACAGCTTAGCAGTCATGTGCCATAATCTCATGCTTGCTGCATGGCAGTTTCCAAGGAAACTCGCAGGCTGCACATGCTAGGAGTGATCCTGAGGGGATGTCAGCTACAATTGCTTTGGTGGAAGCTTTGCTTGGAGTTGAAGCTTATACAAAGTAGAGGCTGGGTTTGCCTTCCCAGATTGGGAATTGTGTGTTGGAATGTGTTTAAAACAAACATGTATTGTTTTCCAGAGAGATACAGCAGGGTAATACTTCACATTAATTTAATTTCTTTAGAGTATTTTTTTTCAAGCCATGTTCTACCTATTTCTGTAGCCTAATATTTGTGATCTGTGAAGGCTTGATTGTTTCATTGAAACTGTTTTGTGAAGAACACTTAATTTAAAATGGCAATAACTATGAAGGGGGAAAAGGGAATTAGGAAAAGACAGGCTAAATAAAAGAACTTATTTTCCTGGAAAGCATAAGCATTAAAATTTCTATGTTAGAAAGGAAAAAAAAAAATTAGCTTAGAGGACAAGACAAAGGTCCAGCCTGCTAATGTGAGTCACACCTGATATCTGCATATTACATGTATCCAGTACTGCCTGAATATGCTGAATGTTACCAGGCTGCAGCTTTTCAGCCTCTGAGATTAAGCCTGTCCATACTATGCAGTTTCTGTACACCCAAATAGCATAATCTAGGTTTATAGGGATATTTGTGAAAGTGTCTGTCCATGTACATACTGTTCACTTACTCATTTGTCCTGAAGTTACACAGAACACATATTTTGGGAGAAGATTATAGAATTCTTTTTGTCCTTTTCTTCTTTTCTTTTTTATTTTATTTTCTTCTTTTTGTTGTTGTTGTTGTTGATGTTACTATTGCTTTTGTTTTGAGATCATAGGTAAACACTAATTTTGGCCCCCCAAATCAGAGATTTGTGAAACACACTGTGAAATACAAGGGCTGTGACAAAAAAAACCAGAGTACATGTGTCTCCTGGCTTCTAAATACTGGAGGAATGTTTGAAAGGAACCAGTGTATCATTTAATAAAGATTTTTATTGTCCTTCAAGAACTGAATCTCAGACTATAAAGCACCAGGGTTTAAATCCAAACGTTTCTTTCTGCCATGCTCTTTGAGACACTGAACAGAAAAGCATAGTGATGGTGAGGAAGTCATGAACAGAAGGGAGAAGGTCAAAACTTGTGTCTTCTTATTCTAAAACAGAAAAGTAACGAAAAGAAAATAACCCCTGCCAAGTCCCTGCTCTGAATTAAAATACACAGAAGAGAGAATAAAGGTTGGAAGAATAGAAAGCTACTAGATGTTACCAGTTATTTTAAACTGTTTTAAATTAGATAGGAAATCAGTGCCATTTTATCACACAAAATATACAGTAGAGGGAGAAACACATCCCTAATTTTACCAAAATGCATTTGTTTCATAACAAAAATATGTATAAGAAGGAATGCGTATCCAATCTGGAAGCATGTTAGCATTTAACACTCTTTTCATCTTTGTGAAAATACTCCCCTTCTGGTATCTTGCCAAGAATGAGAGATTTTGACAGGGTGACTTCTTCCAGGGATACACTTCATGCCTAAACCCAGCTTCAGCTGTGTCTCTTTTTCTACTGAATAGCAGCCAGTGTGTGATTTTCAGGTTGCTTTTTTGGGTTTTTCTTTTTTTTTTTCAAACGGAAATCATTATTTGCTTTTCAGCAAGAACACTGTAATATGTTATCTTGCAAATCTGAATTCATCATGTATTTGGTAGCTACACATGTATAGATAGTCTGCACACTTTCATTCTATAAACAGTGACAGAACACACACTCCATTCGTAAGCTTCTGCAATGCAAAATGTAATGTGGAACAGAAAAAAAAGGAAAAAAAATCTTCTTTGTGACATTTCCTCCCATTTACAACACCGAGATAAAAAAATAAATTGACAAACAGGAAGTTGCTTCAAAATTATAGCTCCTTCTATGAAGCTGACATTCTTGGGTGCCTGCTCTCTTTGAAGAAGAATAATTGAACAGGCTCTAGTTACAGGGGCCAATCCTTTTGAAAGCAGAGCTCTCTAGATGAAGGTTATTCTTTACACAGGGGTTAATCAGAGACCTGGATTTCAGTCTCTATAATACTGCTATGAGGAAAGGATTGAAAACAAATTCCTCACTTCAGAGTTGCTCAAGATTTCAGTCTCCAATGTTGATTGGCACTGATAAGAACATCTCTGGTTTTCTTTCTCTCTTTAATGAAAGCATAATGGATTATATTTTCTTTTCAACTATTTGCTATTAGCTTCTACCTCTAAATAGTCTAATGATCTATAAAATATCAAATGCTTTCTCTAATCTCTAATTCAGCAAGTCACTCTAACATGTTTGATCTTAAAACCTGTGAGCTGCTCACGCTTGTGGTATGTTGGTGCCACAATGTTACAGATGAAGACAATGGGAAAATCTGACAACATAAAAAAGTCCTTGTAAAGCAACCTGAGCCCAGATTTCTATTCCCTGACATAGGGAATGATCTGAAAGTCAACTTCCACTTCAGGAATCCAGTGTGGTGAAAATGATCATCATACACAAGGACAAAGAAACAAGAAAAAAAACCAGTTGAGGTGGATCAGAAATAGCCAAATAATCTGGTGGCAGAAAGTGAACCAAAATAGAGTTGAGTGTACTGCAGGAAATCATGTGGGAGGGAAATCTGGGTTTTGGTCCCATGTCTAGGAGGGGATGAAGTGAGGAAAGGTACACTCACACAAGTAATTTGAAATGTGCTGAGGTTACAGAAGAAATTAATTAACTGCATCTTTTTAGTATCTTCTACAATGTCTGCATCTTCTTCAGTCAAGACAGAAAACATCTTTTTAAAATTAAAAGCATTGACTATGGAAAAATTACACAGGTGAGGAGAGATATTTCCCCATCAAAATCCCCAGTGCACTACATTATTGCCTTTCTTCGTCTAGGACTCAAAGCAATCAGGCAACCATTCTCCAAGTAGTCAGATAAAGCAGACTGGCCCTGCTGTCATACTTTTCTCTACCTCCATATGTAAAAAAAAAAAAAAAAACCAACACCAAAAAACCAAAAAATACCCCACTAGCTTCCCCACCCTCCCAAAAAACCTCCCCAAAATGAAAGAAAACTAAACAACCCACAAGAGAGGAAAAAAAGAAACACGAAAAAGGTGAGTAAAGATAAGTCCTTGGTTCATTTTTGACAAATGACTTTTTCTTTTATTGCTGCATAGCTGCCCAGCTGAAGGTTGCTACCTGAGTTTCTAAACAGCAGATGATTTGGCTTCATCTGAGCTGGTGATGTTACAGCTACCTAGTGCCTGAATTTATCCAGACTATTTAATCACATAAAACATACTGGACACTGCTTATTTTAATTCAGGCTTTTACAAGTACTTTTTTTGTATTTCCAAGGCGGTGACTGCCTGGCTGTTTTAGGCCCTTTTCTTCCCTTTTGCACCACCAGGTTTCTTTGCTTCTGGCTTGGAGACTTCCTCAAGAGTCTGTAATGTTCCAAAGAGAGCAAGGAATAAAAACACGAGAGCCCCAGTCAAGTGCAGTGATGCTACCGAGGCGCATTATTCCATGAGGGAGTACTGCAACACTTTGCAGTCCTGGCTTTATTTATTCCATGGGCTGGGTTCTTCATGCACAGAGAAAGTGAGGAAGGAAAATGGCTCCCATAGGTTACCGAGTGCTTCACGAGGAAGGAGTGACATTCCCGGATTCCCCTGATCCGGTGGAGCTATTCAGCATCATTGCGGGAGGGGCTGGGCTCCTGAAGGCAGAAGCCCCGAGCAGCCTGTCCGAGGTCAGGGGACAGCCCGAGCGCTCCGGGGCTCCGCTCCCAGCTGTCAGCATGGCTGCCGAGCTGTTCACAGCGATTACCTGTGCCTGCCTCTTTACAGCCTTCCCCACTGTTTGTCAGTCCCGGTTTTTGACATCTCATTTAAAATTAGATCCTAATTTTGAAACCTGATCTACGCCAGCTCCGCTCGGCAGCCCCGGCAGCTCCAGCGCGAGTCTGCCTGCGCGGAAAGCGGCTGGGACGGCAGCCAAGGCTCGCAATGCTGGGGCTGGGCACGGCTGCCGGCTTTGTCCCGCATCCCGCTGGGATGGCCCCTGGCACAGCCCCAGCCCGCGCGGTGCGCGCCCCCTGCCGCCCCCGCCGCGCCCGCGGGGCCGCGCACGGAGCCGCTCCTGCTCGCGGCTCCTCTTCCTCCCCTCCCGAGCAGAACAACAGCAGCACATCTGCCTTTTGCAGCTCGGCACAAAACCAAGGCATCGGTGGAAGTCGCAAGAGGAAAGTCCCCCAGCCTCTTCCGCTAGTTTTGCTCTGTTGCCAACACTATCAGAGGATATTGGTCGCTTATTTGGTTTTGTCCCCGAAGAAAAAGCTGAGTTATCTGAAAAGACGTATCAGGAAGAGAGGGTCTCGGGACTTTAGCTGGTCGAGTGACCCCGAGATACGTTAGAAAGTCCCTTTTCCCAGCCCGGCGGTCGAAGAAGGAGTCAGAACTCTTAATTTCTGAGTCTCAAAGTTGTTTATTGTATCTTATCTATAAAATTCTTTCTCCTGCCCTGCCGAGGTCCACTCAGCAAGACAGTCCAAGGCACTCTGCCTGACCACGGGGTGGTATCTTTTTATACTAAAAACTATGTGTACTATGTTTACAATTACTTTCCAATACCTATCACCTATGTTAGACAGTGTGCTTCTACTCTAAACCAATCTAAAAGTGCCAACATCACAGCAGAAGATGGAGGCCAAGAAGAGGAAGGAGAAAGGCTGAACATACCCAGATTCCTCCATCTTGCCCCGTGAACCCCCATTCTAAAAGCCCCAAAAATCTATTTTTCATCCCGTGACACAAATTATTATTCTACTTATACTGTCATGGCTCTTCAAATAAGGTTGGTAACTTGTTCCATGGGTCATAATCAAAACCACAGGCATCTTGGGCTCTGTGCCAGGGTATTTGAGCCCCCTGGCAGGGGTCCTGGCAATCCAGGACAGCCAGAGGGATGAACTGAATTCCGACAAGAGAGTCCTTTAAGAAATGGCCTGTGGCATTTTTTCCTCGCAGGTATTGTCGATGTAGGAATTTTCTAATGTAGGACATAAGAGTGTGTCTAAGCAACAGGGCAATTAAAAACCATTCAGAAGTTTATTTTAATGCTAAGAAACCTCTGTTCACCCGTAAAACTCCAGCAAGAGTAAAATAACTCAGTGGAGACTCTCATAAGCATTCCTATGTCTTATGTGCCAGTCTGAAAGACAGATATACCAGAGAAGATCCAGCCCACTCCAATTCCATCTACTCTGGAGTGTTAGTACCTAAAATTAGTTCGTGTTCAGAATAGGGTTACAAATTGCTTAGCTCTGCAGACACAAAATTCATAAGATTCTTCCTCATGACTGAGATTATCATACCCTTTCTTGGTCACACAAGTTCAGGGGTATGGGTGCCTAAAACCCTACATGAAATTCATCTGTGTTCACCAAAAAAACCCTAACCAAATGAAAAGCCAACCAACAAAAAACAAGCAAACAAAAAAAAAAAAGTCCCAAATAAACAGGACCAAACACACTAATTTGAACTTTGCTTAAGTTCAAAATTAAGACCTTTAAATGTATTTGTTTGGAGGCACAGAATATGTCTGACTTCCCACTGTGGTCAATAAAAGCAAAACAACAATCAGCTATTTCTAGCATAAAAGACTTAGGGTACATTTTATTTACCTAATCATCAGTATCTAGTTCCACCTGGGGGCCCCTTGTGGTTTTTCCCATTCAGAATGTGTCCCTCTTATCTGCTGTCCTCAAGTTATTATAATTGAATAATATATATAAATATATTATTATTATTGAATAAGTCTCAAAATGAATTGTCTTGTGAGACACCCCATGTTCAGGCAGCTGGACTGAGCTCCAGGTAGACTTCCATACCAGCATTCTCCTATATTTCCAAGGAAGTTCAGAACAGTGGCTAACTTCAACAGGCATAGAATCACTGAGGTTAGAAAAGACCTCTAGTATCTGTCTAGCCATTAAGCCAGCACCATCATATGCACTAAACCATATCCTCAAGTGCCCCATCTACGTGTTTTCAAACACTTTCAGGGATGGTGATTCCACCAGAACTGTTCCAAAGCCTGAGCACCCTTTCACTGAAGAAATTTTTCCTAATATCCAATCTAAACTTTCCCTGTCACCACTTGAGGCCATTTCTTCTTGTCCTGTCATCTTAACTTTCATGTGGAGGTCTAAGGCCTCATACAGACAAGAGAAATTTTGCTTTTGAGTCTGCACCTCTAGACAGGATCTGATATTACAATACAGACAGCACAGGAAAGGCTCCTCACCACAGTGACAGTAATGACGTCGGTCCTGGATTGAGAGGATAAATCTTGAAGTCTTTTGTGCTGTTGCAAACTGCCTAAAATCTAATTGCTTGGGATCTTTCTTAACAGGGACAGTGAGAAAAATCAATCCAAATGCACTGAAGGTGTAAATTTAAAGTGTTAAAACTTACTCCTAGTGTAAGAATAAAGACAATTTATTACTAAATAAGGGGATTCTCAAAGAAGCTTAATGAGGTTTTGATAATCCACTTAAAGGAGTGAATCTCTCTTGAATTTTCCCTATGGACAAACCCTTAATCTTTTGTCATAAATTCACTCTTTTTTTCTTTTTTGCATAAGTTTTATAAAGCTCATGGGGTCAATGCACCAAATAATGTCCACCTACCTGCTGCTCAGCCACACACAGTCACACTGGAGTTGTATGAGAATATTATTGACTTTTTTTAAGAGTATGCAAATTGATGTCACACTGGATTCTCTCCATATTTTTAGTGATTTGATTAAAAAAAAAAAAAGTGATTTCTTTTATTTACATGGGTTTTTTTTCCCCTGGAAGTGTCAGCCCTTTCTGAACCTCTGACAATTCCTTACAACTGAATATTGCTTCTCCCCACTTGTAATCCAGATGCAGGAGCTTAATCTCAGGCCAGCATGGCAAGGAAGCAGAGTACAGACTCATTAAATGCAGGAGCTGTTCCCATTCCCATTAGAGATTGGTGTTTAGTGCATATCAAGAAAACACAGGACAAGGAATTATTTGTTTCTTCCTCACGAGAGGTACTGAACCCAATTTTTCCACTTGCTCAGAATGCCCAGCTCAGCAGGTTTCTTTTTTTTTGTTTCCTTTTCCCCCTTCAGGAATCAGGAGACATTCAGCGCTAACTCTATCTATGCTGAATTAACGTGTGCAAAGAAAAGGCGCTCTGTTTTGGGGAGACACTTCCATGGGAAGCCGGGGTTTAACGGAGAATACGAATGCCTCGGGGAAAAAAAACCCAAAATGTAAAACCCCAGACAGAAATCTTGAGCGTTTCTTGCCTTTTGGCAGCGCAGGTCCCGGCCCGCGGCAGTGTCCCGCCGTGCCGCCGCGGGGCCAGGAGAGGGAGCCGGCGGCCCCGCATCCCGGCCCGCATCCCGGTCCCGCATCCCAGCCCCGCATCCCGGCCCCGCATCCCGGTCCCGCATCCCGGCCGCGCATCCCAGCCCCGCATCCTGGTCCCGCATCCCGACCCTGTATCCTGATCCCGCATCCTGTTCCTGTATCCCGATCCCGTATCGCGAGCCCGCATCCCGGCCCCACAGCCCGGCCCGGCCCCTCCCGCCGCCTCCCGGGGCAGGGTCCCGGCGTGGCCCCGCTGCGAACACGGAGGGCTCGGGGGCTGACGGGAACGTGAGGTTCGCACAGACGGTGTCGACGGCGGGGATTCGGCTGCGGAGACCGTGGATGGTCTGTGGAGATGGCAGGCTGGCAGAAAGGGACAGTATCTACCTGGATGGGGCAGCAGAACCATCACTGTTCACAAGCTGGGTGAGCTGGAATGTAGAGATTTACACTGGGAGAGGGAGTGAAGAGAAGAAAGAGAAGGTCAGCAGGGGTTGTGGACTGTTTTTTTACCCCATCCGTGGGGTTCAAGGTCGGGGTGAATGGGACTTTGAACAACTTGGTCTAGAGGGTGGCATCCCCACCCATAGTGGGGTTGGAATTAGATGATCTTAAACGGCTCTTCTAACCCAAACCATTCTATGATTTAATGAATTTTAGGCAAAGGATTCAGGGTGATGCGGGTAGGAGACAACTTGGAAACAATGAAACAGCCTGCCTGCAGCACAGGCACATCAATGCTGAGAGGGAGGCACACGGGGAAGCTCTCATGCCCTTTGGGGAGTCAGTACCAGAAAGGCTGCGTCCTAAAGGCCTATATCTGCAGCATGGGGAGCATGCAGGGCTGTGGTTTAGCTGCACAAGGGGTGGGATGGCTCACACAGATGGAGTGCTGTCATGGAAGGGTACAGGCTCTTAAGGATAGGTTGGGATGGAGAGGAGGAAGATTTGCCCTTTATATGTGAGAGCAGCAGCAATGTGCAGAGCTCTACCTGCAGACATGTGATGACTGCTGAGAACCTTCTCCAAGCAACTGGAAGAAGCCTCATGGTTGTAGGCCCTAGTCCCCATAGGAGATGTTAACCACCCTGTTATCTCATGAAGTGACAATACACTAGGCTCCTTGTCGTACTGAGGAACACCAAACTGGACACAGTACTCCAGGTGTGGCTCACCAAACTGAATAAAAGTGCTGATTCACCTCGACCTACTGGCAAGACTTTCCCTAATGCAGCCCAGGATACCATTGCTCTTTTTCACTGCAAGGCCAGGTTGCTGGCTCGTGTCCAATCTGGTGTTCACCAGGACCCCCAGGTCTGCAGAGCTGCTTTCTAACTGGATGTCACAGGGCACATACTGGGGCATAGGGTTGTCTTTCCTCAGATGCAGGACTTCTCCTAGTTGAATTTCAGGAGGCTTCTGTCAGCCCATTTCTCCAGCCTGTTGGGGTCCCTCTGGATAGCAGCATGACCCTCTGGTGAGTCTGCAGACAGTGCTGATTTGCTGATAGAACACTCAATCTGCTGTGTTTGACCCTCATTTGGGGAGGGACTGGGTGATCTCCAGAGGTGCCTTCCAACTTGTGTGATACTGTAATTCCGTGCTACTCAGCAGTTTTCATACCCCAAGTAAATTACCACAATGAATAAACAAGGGAGAAATAAAGTGCTAGTATGAGTGCAACACGGCACGAGTACAATCAATATTCATCAAATAGAAAAAGCAAAAAATCAATAAGGTAAAAATTAAACTGTAAAAGAAAAAGAAATCTTCTCTTTCAGTAAACAGGCACAACTGATCTCCACTGCCACAGACCATGGATTCTTTCTTGTTCTGTGCATACTTTCAGCTAATGGATCCACATACACAGCAGGGAGAGTTAAGGCTGCAGGGACAGTCATTTCAGAGTTGTTAGGTGAGTTGCCTTCAAAATCTGACATTGTTTCCATTTGGTGACTTTCCCTTTATGTGCTTAATATGCACCTAACATATACATGTAAATGAATATCTATATATACACACATATACATTTATACATATGTAGATATGCATATGCATATGTATATATGCACTCTTTCCTGGGAAGTGTAAATATGTCCTCAGGGCTGAACAGTGGATATTAATAAATTGCTGTTGTTCTCTGTGAGAACAAACATCTAGGAAATCAACAGGAAATAGCGAAGGCAGATATTTCAGCCCTAGTATGTAGTACATAGATGCTCTCCTTACAATTTTTTATTAAGACAAAAAATGCTGATGAAGTTCAGGACATGTCTTTTTCACAAGATGAGTGCTGGTTTTTCCTTGCATGTTTGTAGGGAGGTTAGACACATAGAAGTTTCACAAAGGAAAGTGGGGTAGTGTGGAGCTGCCTGTGTCCATAATTCTGGTGCTCTTCCAGCTGCCTCTGGGACCATGACAGGGCACAGAGATGGTGGATGGTTTGAAGTTCCCTTCATCCACAGCTGTGGGGACCCTCTAGCCACCCACAGGACCATGATGTGGTACAGAATGAAGATATGTGTGTTTT
Source organism: Setophaga petechia (assembly GCA_024362935.1). Lineage (NCBI taxonomy): Eukaryota > Metazoa > Chordata > Aves > Passeriformes > Parulidae > Setophaga > Setophaga petechia. Next base: position 20,678,833 of record JANCRA010000002.1, read on the forward strand.
CTGAAGCTTAGGTTGATGTCCTAGCCCAAGTTGTCTGCAGTGCTCTGCAGCTGAGTGGTGGAGGAGGGAGAGGACTGACAAGTGCCATGATCTGGTTGTGGCTCTCTCTGGAACTGTGGCTGTCAAAGACAGCAGAGTCAACATATGGAGCAGCCACCCTCTGTCAATATGAGAAACCCTTTCCACCCTGGAAGTTCAAGACTTTCCCAGCCTCACACCAGGACTGTCCAGCCCATATTTCCCTGCCAGTTACAAGCTCCTCCTCCTGGGCCAGTCATGTCACCAGCCCCACTCTAACAGGGGCCTCCACAATCATTCTGCCCACTGTGACATGCCCCTACACTGTTAGGGATTGGTGTCTGGAGCCCATCTGGGGGCCCAATCCTTGTCCAGGTAGGTAGAATCAAGCTTCTTCCCATGATTGTGGGAAGCTTCCAGACCCCCATAGGATGATGACAGGGTGCCAATTTGTCTTGTAGAGGACTGACAACTCTCTGACTGAGTGGCACAGGAGACAGAAGGCATGAGAATGCTATGGTCTGGTCACATCCCTGTCTGGGTGTCTATCTGCAGCATACAAGAGAAGCAAGGAAGGAGCAGCCTTCCTCCATTGCCACAGGCAGACCTTGCTTTCCTACTCTCTCCAGTCCTCCCTGCCTTCTCCTTTCAGGCTTCTTTCACCTGCGTCCCATGGCCGTACTGGGCTGGTGCAGGTCTTTTAGTGCTCATCCCAGGCAGATCAAGATTCTGCTCCCTCTGACATGGCTGCAGCAGCACCAGGGCTGGTGCCCAGAGTTAGTGCTCTGTCACTGAGACACAGCTATTATCTTCCTCCATTCAAGCAAGACAAAACAAATAAAAATAATAGTAACCGAACAAAAATGACTGGTAATGCTGGGGAGGGAAATTAAAGAGCTGTAGAAGCAATTTAAAGAACAGCAACTCAGTAAAGGTTAAAGGGAATTAAAAGCTGTGGGTCTTACCCAGTACATAATTTCAAAATTCTTTGTGGTAATTCATGCTGAGATGTGTGAGTAGAGGTGTTAATTCTGGAAGAAAAATGCTTGTTGAATTGAATAGATGTAATATTTCATGGCTTTGGAATTAAAGATGTCTAATGCCAAATACGGAACCCATGAGTGGCTGACATGTTTCAGGATGTTTCATCTTGAACTGCAGGACTTATGTCTTTTTTTCTCACAAATGATTCTTCCAGGAACTGTTCTGTGCCACAGAGTTTGGTTAGGCATTAGAACAAAATCCATAAATTAGCATCCCTATGCTTCATTCACCACAGGCCATTACAACCTCTTTATTTGGCAGGACCAGAGGCAGTGGGTCCAAACTGAAACACAGAAGCCTCAGTGTAAACATCAGTAAGCAAGCTGTTACTGTGAGGGTGACCCAGCGTGGGCACAGGCTGCCCAGGGAGATTGTGGGGTCTCTGTCCTTTGGGATACTCCAAAGCCATCAAGATGCAGTTCAGGACATCTGGCTTCAGATGGTCCTGCTTGAGCAGGAGGGTTGGACCAGATGCCCTCTAGGAGTCCTTTCCAACTTCACCCATGCTGTGATTCTGTGATATATATGTATATTGTAGATTATAACAACCAGAAACTTTCCATTATACATCCCTATATAATTTCCTGCAACTTTTAACAGCTTACATGAAAAATTTCCATGCTTTGCCTTAAGTTGGAAAATGTTTTCCAAATGTTTTTTGAACACAGTTATGCAAACATGTAACTAGAGTGCAGTGGTTTTTACGAGAAAGGAAAATGGAGAAAGTAGTGTTAGGAAAGTGTTAGCAGTCTTTTTCACCTACATTAACTTCCATGTTGTATTCTCTTCTGAGGATATGGCAGCAGAACTGCCTGTAGAGGAGTGGTTCACTGGAATAGAGGAAGGTGACAGGTATGGCAGAGGCTTGATTCCCAAAACTGAAGCTTGATTCCCAGGGGGTCAGGCATCCCAAGAAGAAGGACCTGGAGGTGGTGTGAGGTGGTAGGGCTGGAGCACAGTCTTGGGTGCTCCTGCCCATCCTGAATTTCAGCTCTGAGGAAGAGGTCGCACTCTCACCACCTGACTCACGTCCAGGAGAGAGGGTACAACCCTGTTTTCACAGTGAGACTGGCTCTGTCCTGCACTCCAATGTTAAAGCACCTCTCAAGCACCTCTCTTTCGATGCTGTAAGCATTGCCTTCACTGTTTATTAAAAGCTGGTAACAGCATGAGAATGATGTCTTATGTTGTCTCTGTGTGCTGTCTGCTCCAGTATGCCTAAATCATGAGTAACTAAAATACTTTGCCTTGTTCATGGTCTTTAAAGATATCCTGAAGATGACAGCTACATTTTCTGAGGTTTCTGTTGGCCTTGAACATGCACCTACTCCTGTGTGCCAGGATTGTTCCTGAATCATCCTTGCCCTGCACTCACACAGCATTTCTGAACACTTCCCAAAAGCAGGACCACAGTGCCCTTGGGCATATGAGAAGTGTTGCAGAGATAGGGATGGGAAAAGAAAAACAAGGAAAGTAGTAGCTTGGAGGAAGGATAAATGCAATGATGTGGGAGCAGTAGCTGCCCAAAAGCAGAAGCAAGAGCAGGAAGAGGCAAACAACAGAGCAGAGGGCAGAGATGCAGAAGTTCAGGGAGATCAAGCCAAAAGTCCCAAGCAATAGAGACATCAAAGTCTGTAAGCAGTAGACATTCTTGTTCGTATCCTGCAGAGTTGAGGCGAGTTATCCCTTGCTGTGGGAAAAAATGAAACAAAATTTGAAAACACCTTCCCCAAAACTCTCGCCTTTTTCCAGGCTCATCTTTATTACCGGTTTCTCTAGCTCCTCTTCCCCAGTGGCACAGGAGAAAGAGGATGGGAACTGTGGTAAGTTCATTACATCATATTTCTGCTGCTCCTTCCTCTTGTTGGGTTGCTCCCATGAGAGACCATCCTGCACAAACTTCTCCAACAGGAGTCCTTTGCACAGGGTACAGTTCTCTGTGAACAGCTCCAGCACAGGTTCCCTCCATGGGGTGCACTCCTTGGAACACCCTGCTCCACCATGGGTTCCTCATGGGGCCCTGCCTACTCGAGAGTGGGCTCCACTCTCCACAAGGCCAGAAGCCTTCTCCAGCATGGGCTTCCCATGGGATCACAGATTCCTTTGGGCAAACCTCTGCTCCAGTTCGAGGTTCTGTGCAGGCTGTGGGTGGATCTCTGCTCCACTGTGGAGCTCCATGGGCGGCAGGGGCGCAGCTGCCCCACCATGGTCTGCACCACAGGCTGCAGGGGAATCTCTGCCGAAGTGTCTGGAGGACATCCTCCCCCTCCTTCTGCACTGATCTTGCTGTCTGTAGGGCTGCTCTTCTCACATATTTTCACTTTTCTCTCCGCTTCTGCTGTGCACTTTTTCCCCTCCCTTCTCAATTATGCATTGTGGTTTAGGACTGGTGTTCTCCAATTTAGTAATCCTGATGAAACCACACCACTACTTGCTCCCCCTTCCCCTCCTCCTTCCTGCTCTGGTAGGATGGAGTTCAGAATTGGAGAAAAGTAGAAAATCACAGCTTGAAATAAGGACTATTAACTGGAAACAACAATGAGATAAGAGGACAAACAGTAACAACAAAAATATTACTAACAAAAGGTATGAGGCAAAGAAATTATTTACATGGAAAGCTGGCAGCAAATGCTGACCACCTTCCCCACTACATTTTCTCCCCCCTGGAAAGGGATGCTCTTCTTCTTGGAAGGGGGAGAATCTCTTTACCCATCCCTGGCAATGAAGTGAGATAGTATTGAATAAAATCAGTGTCTGGCCATGCCCCCCTCAGCCATGTCTCTTCTCAGCTATTGCAAACAATGAACCCTGTCCTTGGCTGAAACCAGGACACCACTACCCCAGGGGTGCCACCACTGTCACTGATGGGCTCAGCCTTGGCCAGAGGTGGGCCTGCTTTGGAGCCAGATGCCATTGGCTCTGGTGAACACAGGGGAAGCTTCTGATCAGTTTCTGATAGAAGCCCCCCCCTGTAGCTCCTCTCAAAAGTCTTGCTATGCAAACCCAATACAAATGAACATAAATTTCCTAACTGTTATTAGATAATTCTCTATTGTTTTGATATTCTGGAAATGGCTAAAAAATGTGTTAATTCTGCCTTAGTATTAATCACTGCCACAATATATTCTGTCAAAGATAATAGAATGATGCTCCTGCAGTTTCAGAAGTGGCAGGTGAAGTAATCTTCTAATCTCTGGTGATGCCAAAGGGTAGCATTTGGCCTTGTTGTAGAGTGCTGTCTCAGGACCCAGGGTATTCCAGACAGTTTATGCAAATTTCCAGTGTACAAGTCAGGAAATGCATACTTAAAGTTAGGAAATGTCAACATATCCTCAAGAGCACTATTTTCTTTTTGCACATTGGCATACTCTGTTACAATGCCAAAGACCCACAGTGCTAGTTCTCCTGCATTTCTTGTGCAGTAAATTGCTTGATATCATGGTGCAGTGAAATGAGATGCTGTATCTGGGTGGTTAAAGAAATGTGCAATATATCCAGCAATGTCAGCGTGTCCCCTTGCTCTCTATGAGTTCTTGTTATGAGTGTTAGCTTCCTTTTAGCTAGGAAAAGCTTTCTTCTTCATTTCAGCTGGGGAATCAAAGAGCACTGAATTTTTTGTTAGCCACATTGTTCTTTAATCTGCCAGTGGCTACTGAAATTGGAAATATTATGCATCATAACACAGCAGGCCGTATAGCCCTAGGTGAACATACAGGCACCACTGTGAGTCTGTGTATTGATTTTATTACCAGGCTGTCTTGAAGAGCTGGTCTTATATCTGTCAGCTGCCAGAGACCTCGGGTGATAATGACTTGAACTTTGTGGGTTTCTTATTAAAAGCCTGTGGCACTCAGAATGTCATTTTGCATTTAATTGATATTTTATCAAATTTCTCCCATCAAATATTGCTGATTTGTCTTATTGAATTGGCTACTGATGTAATCACAGAGTTGCAAATGCAAAAAACCAGAATGTGTAGTGGTATTTTCAGTACTGTATGCGTATTGAGAGCTCTGGTATCTGGTAGCATGCATCATAACTATCAGTGAAAATTTCTTTGATCTGTCAATACTAATAAATAAAACAAGGCCACAGACCACTATCATAGTCTTAGGGCCCAAGGGTGTTATGGACATCCTCTGACCCCTGTAATATCTCTGAAGTTTTAAAATATATCATTATTATTATTATTATTATTATTATTAATTTCTTTTTTTGCTTGTAGGTTGTGAAAGGACATGAAGACTGTTATCCCCCATAGTAATGTTTTTATAACATGAAGCTGTGGGAATGTGCTGCATGAAGTGTCTTGTGGCAAGAGGAGTGTTTGAGGGTACAGCGCTGACTGCTGCAAAGTTAAGCGTAGGGTGGGGGACACCCAAACCACCACATTCTTCTCCATGTGGCCTTTTGGGAATGGTCCTGGCACAAGTTATCCCCTGAACTATGCCCAGTCATTGTCTTGGAGAACTCTTAACTGGGAAAGGCAAAAACCCTGCCAGGGAATATGCTAGCAATTATGCACTGCACAAGGCTGGCGGTCTCATCCAATGCTCAACTTCACTGCCTGGCACTTTTTCATTTAACAGCATAGATATGTGCTGTGTTTTATGGAATGTCTTTCAAAAATATTAGGGATTTGGTTATAAACAATTCTCCTACCTCTAATTCTTCCCAGTCCCCCATATTTTTGTATTCCTTTCTCCAGTGCAGGACCAAGTCAGCATTGCCACTTCAGCTCAATCACTTGCTCTCTGTTAGTGGCTATTATAATGTTGGCCCTTTTTCCCTTGAACAATTCAGCTGTCCTTGCTGTTTGGAGGCATTTCTCTAGCTCTGTCTCCCTCAAGCATGCCTCCTGCAAACTGAACTATTTTTTCCCAGAGACAATCCTAAATTCAATTATGGAATATATAATGTCTACAAAGTTACACATATTGTTTCCAATTCTGAATATGTGTTCAGTCTTTATTCAGATTTTCAAATTTCTGGAAAAAATGAAAGAAAACAACAAGACAAAGCAAAAAATACTCTAGTAGTTCTCATTTCTTATGTAGTCACAGTAAAACACCTTGTAAAGCAAATGGAAGATAACAAGACTTTAGAATGCTTCCATCTTTTACTGTAAGTAAGGGTCTTCATAGAACAGATGTGATAGAAATGTTTACCATAACCATCAAATGCAATATCTATTCACCAATTCTAGGGATGTGATACAAAAATGTGATGGTATTTTGCAAGAAATGCAGAATCAATAATAATTGGTTTAACTACAATAGTGTGATAGTGCCTTGTTCTACTTATTAAAGATTGATGCAGATTTAAGTAAATACAGTTTGCTGCCTTTATATACAAATACAAATGTCATTAAGTAAAGTATTGGAATATTTCCAGTGTAAATGCACTTAAAAAAAAGCATGGAAAATATCTGAAAGGAATGATGTCTCTGAAAGTGAGATGTAGTAGTTATTGATGGTGTGACCTCTTTTGTAAAATCAGAAATAGGATTTAGAAGAAAGTATATATAAGATTAGGTTTATAAGATTGAATTTTTTTATATTCTGCATATATATGTCTTCTACATATATGAGGCTAGGTTTTCCTGCATTTTTCCATGAGATAGTGCTGTTACATCAAGGAAAGGGAAAAACCTTTAGGTATCTGCAAAGGTAGTAAGAATGAAATCCAGAGGTCAAACCTTATAAATAACCATGCTGTGACCTAAGGCACCAACCTGATTCAGTAAGAAATTGATTAGTTGATATTTCTGTAGTCTCATTCTGTCTGCAGTTATCAAAAGTCTTGCTCAGCTACTCCATGCTTCAGGCATTTCTTGCAACAACAATGTCATTCTCATATCTCTTATCTTCCTAAAGGTAGGATAGTTAGAAAAAAATTACTTCAATTTCAAATTTTTTCCCATGACCTTCCGCTATTTTTCCCTTCTGGTTTTGCTGTCTGAGTTATGACTTTGCTTGCCTGTACAAAAAGAAGAGAAACTCATTGTTTTGCTTAAAATGGAATAAAGCTTTCTGGCTCTTTTTACTTGCCTTTCTATTTAGGAACCCTGGGGAAACTGTAAGGCTAATTTTTGACCATAACAACAAAAATCCTGCTTTTTACTGTAATAAAGCATGGGATTATCTTAGGAACTCATGACTCTGAGGATTTAGTCTTTAAGACTAAGCACTGATTATTACTAAAACTCAAGATAAAAACAATTCTGGTGATTTAGAATAAGCTCTGCCCTTCCAGAGCTGCAGAATAAGACCAGTAAGCTGTATATTAGCCATCAGGAATTACTATGGTTTTGCATATATCGAATTATTTAGTTTATCTTTTGAGATGTCTTCATCTTGATGAAAGAAACTGTAAATAGTGTTACAGAAAACTTAACAGATAAGCTCCTTTGCAGGCCTCCCCACACTAATGTGGTTTCCTTATCCTGTATGCTCTCTTTATATTTCACTAACTCACTCCAAGCCTGTCTTTACATATCAGGCTTTTCTGCTTCAGCATATTCCAGGATTCTGCCCACTGGAGAGGCTGAGCCGGAGAAGCAGCTAAATGTGCATCCTTCTGATGTCAAATGTAAACGGGAATGGTCTTGCCTTGTTTATTCTTAACAAGTCTTGACAGTGGCCCCTTGCAAAAAGACAAGGTTCTCTTAGTAAATGTGTTCGTGAAAAACTTGTTTTGATTGACAACAGCGACAATGCCCCGAAGGGATGTCACACTGTAATGGAGCTCTTGCCTCCTTCTCACACAGAGCAGGAGTAATGTGTGCTGGGGCACCTGAGTGGATGCTCCTTTCTTTCTAAATAACTTTGGGGAGAGGGGGGGCGTTGGGGAACGGGTTGTTGTTCTTTTTTTTTTTTTCTAGAAAGCATAAATGTGGTTATAACCTGCTTTGGAGAGAATCGTGTGAGATGCTAGAAAATATGTAATTGAGATAGTTCTGTCATCTGCATGTTTGTCCTTTTCTTCTTTACATAAAGCACAATTCCTGCTCTTGCAGGCTTATCTTTTGCAATATACATTAGTTAGTTGCTTGTTCTTGCAGTGGGTTGTATCAATACGTCATCAAAAGTGGCAGTTGTGTGAATCTGTCACAATACATGCAGTAATAATTGTATTATTCTCTCTGTTGTTAGAATATGCTCAGGACACGGCTGCGTCATCTCTACTTCTGAAAAATCATCAAACATGAAATGCCTTATGACTAATAAACCCTGCAGACAGCATATGTATGTGGGTCCAGTACATGTGTATGCTACACAGACATGTATTTATAGTAACATGCTGTAATTATGGCAAAAGTTCTGTCTGCATTTCCAGAGCAAACATCATTTTCAGGATTTGTTACACATCTCTAGGTTAGATCTCAGAGAGAATTTGGCAAATGAGGCCTCAGTCTGGGTAGCAAACCTTCTGTAGATTTCTTTTTAAAAGTATTGCTTCATAATGTATACAAACACGAACAGAGACATGTTTTGCAAAGTTTTTATTTGTGATGCTGTAATTAAAAAGCAGTACAGGTTTAAGAAAAAATTTGCTTCACAGAAATACCTAATTTAAAAAACAAAAAAAAAAAAAAAGGAGAAAATAAATTAATGACTCACCTTGCCCAGCACAGTCTACTTTTTTCAGTATTTCTGGGGGTTTTTTTCCACTTTTGATAGTGAGGAAATATCATGTCTACTCTTTTATTCTTTGGCTGTTCCAGGCTTCCAGGAATCTGAGAACTGCAAGAACTGGCGTATTGCAATTCTTGGTGATATTGGAATGGCATCTGAGATAAAGTTTCATGAATATCTCAACACTTTGCAGGGAACACCGTAGGAAATATGACATGTTCCTGTTGGCACTTGGACTTAAATGATCAGATTCTGTTTTATAGCTGGTGGAAAGACCCTTATTCAGATGGACATTGCCTGTGAAAGAGTTTGGCTGTGAAAGACAGGGTGCCTTCCCCCTTTTAGGCAGATGTCATCTGTAGCAAACCTTCTTTCAGCTCTTCCTATCCTCCTCAGAGACCCCCTACTGCCCCCTGCTCCCCACCTTGCTGCTCCAGTACAAGGTTGTTGGGCTACTTGAAGATGGTTTCACTCTCACTTACTTTTCCCACTTTTAGACTTAGGTAGATAGTTGGGGTTTGGGGGATTATTTACTAGAATATAAAAAAAAAAAAAATCTTCTGCAATTAAGTTCTAGATACAAAAAAAAAAAAGGAAATGAATGAAGAGTATTGCAGAAGAATGACCTGAACCTGTTACAACAGGTCCATAGGAGGGCTACTAAATTGGCCAGAGGTGTGAAACACCTTCACTGTGAAGAAAGGTTGAGAGAGTTGGGTTTGCTCAGACTGGAGAAGAGGCTTCATTGCAGCCTTTCAGTATATGAAGGGTGCTTGTAAGAAAAATGATGGACTTTTTACTGTGGCCTGTAGTGACAGGATAAGGGACAGTGCATATTCACATTAAAAGACAGCAGGGTTAGCTTGGACAAAAGAAAGAAATTCTTTACTCTGAGGGGGTGAGGCCGTGGAACAGGTTGCCCAGAGAAGCTGTGGATGCCCCATCCCTGGAAATATTCAAGGCCAGGCTGGATGATGTCCTGATTGTGGGGATGAACCCCCATGGCAGGGAGTTGAACTAGATGATCTTCAAAAGTCCCTTGCAGACCAAGCTATTCTATGATTCCAAAATGAAGAAAATCACAATATTAATTTTAAAATGGTCAAAAGGAAAGATTCTTCTAGTTGAGTCTCTAAGTGGAAAAAAAAGGAAAAGAAAAAGAAAAATATATTATCACATCGAGTTCTTCAAATATCTTTTTTTGCAAGATATTTCTGCAAGAAAATAATTTCACCTAAAACCAATGAGATAAATTACATTATGTTCCTACTCAGCATAGTTGAAGTTTGAGCCCAATCAGCTATAACCAAATACTAATTTTATTCTCAATGTCAATGAAAAGATCTAAAAATATGTCAAAAAGATAACATAAAGCTACAAGTGTATATTGTCAGGTTGACCTAAAAGTATATGCAAGATTTCTATCCTCTTTACATACAATTATGTATACAGAGAGAAGTGTGATATCAGTGACGTCATACTCTAAATTGGATTTGTGTGTAAAAAAATGCCTTTGAGACTGGCTTGTTATTGTCACTTTTGGTACTGATGGCAACTGGTGGCTTAAAACCAATTGTCCAGCATCAGCCAGGGTTTTGTGGAATGTCTGTATGGTGGATACCTGAAACACTAGAGCACAATTAAAAACTTTGTGATTTTTTTGCCAAAAAAAAAAAATATATATACACACAGTTAAATAGATGTAAAAAAGTTGTCTATGAATTTTTGTACAACCATGTTATATATGAATGTGATAATAATGGAATATATTGATTCAAAATGTAGATTTTACCAAGTTTCCTTCATGCCATCTGATACTCTAAAAAGTTGATCATTACGTTTAATAGAAAAGGTGGGGTGGAAAGCACTAATCTCCTCTTGTATTACAAACCTTCTTGAATGGAAGGTTTTCCTGTCATATAGCATGAGAATTCTAGGACTAATGCCCTTTAAGTAAAACCAACACCACAAATTTGCTCTGATTAGTTCAAGAAGAACAAACAAAGCCCAGCTATGTTCTTGAGATTATAATCAAATTTGCAGGTGCTTGCTTTGAAACTGTAGCAATGAACAAAACCACAAACAAACACCCATTATTTATTATCCATACAACAGAGCTGCTTGTTAAGTGTGTTTCATGGTGATTAGTCTCTCTACTTCAAGTTAAGAGATCTGGTATGTTCATTTACGCAATCATTATGAGTGGAGAAAGGCAAACTACCTTGACAGTAAAAACTGACCTTTCAGCTATTTTCCTCAAATCTGAACTATCCATTTGTCAGCTATGGTGTGTGAACCAATTCCTTGCTATCTATACTAAGGTGCAGCAAGCCTTCAGTTTGGAAAAATTAAGGTGAATAAAGGTCATCAAATCTCTTTATCTGATTGTAGCCAAGAAAATTGCTGAAAGCAAGCAAGTATGCTGCAGGCACATTGGTGATTTTTCACAATGCCACTGACTAGAACCTTCAGATTTGGTGCAGTTATAGATCATGGACCAGAATGCGCACACAAGCATGCACATAAAGAAGGTTAAAAAAAAAAGAAAAAAGAAAAAAAGAGAAAATTCAGATTTCAGTGAGACTATCACCTCACAGGACACTCAGTGACTGAGGATTTGGTTTTGTTTGCCAATGCATCATTTTAGTCTTTCAGACTGTCTTATTTTGTAATCTCTTCCTACTCTTGCTTTATTTTTATACATTATTATTATTGTATTTATGTACAGCTAAGCTGTATAAAAACACTCATAGAAAAGGTTACAGGTACACATAAAATTAATTAGATTTACAATTCCAAACAATGGCCAGCTAACAGCATAGCAATAATCCCACAGAGAGAACAAATTAACTCAGCTAGCTATGTTTTCTTTTTGACCTTCAAAAAATAAAATCGGAACTTGCCCAAATGCTTTATCATATAAATGACTCTTCAAAGATGCCCACAAGGTCATGATGCTTGATTGGGTGGCCTGTTTCTTTTTATCATAAAAAAATTAATTAAATACATCTTTAGTTTTTGTGCATATTATGTGTCCTAGAAGGTATGACCTTGTTAGCTATCAAGACTCGAAAATCTCTGATGTCACTACTATTTATCACATTCCAACTGAGAAAATAGTCACCTATTTATGAATTGGGTGAATCATTATCAATAATTACAGTTGTACTAATTTTGTCTGTTAGCCTCTACAAGATAATGGGTGATGAATAATTGCATATTGCAACTGGGAATGGGTGACCAAAAGCTAATGTTCTGTGTCAAAGTACAGGGCAAAAAAATTATTTCTCACCATCTAATAATAACGCCATGCTGTAGCCCCAGGTAAGCTCCTGGGTAAAGGGACCATCATTTGCATTATCCACCAAAGAAGCAGGGCCCTGATCTAGCTGACCTCTATATCCCAGATTTACCCCATCTTGTTTTGAGCTCTCAGTGTCTTGCATTTCTTGAAAGCATAATGTCCTTCCAATGTGGTGTGCCTACCATTTCCTATCCCAGAACAGGCAGACAGACACAGGTATCTATAGAATGTAATTCAGACTTAATATGTGTCCAAATACCAGCATTTTTGTCAACTGCTATTTTGTATAAGGTGTTGTGAGTTAGAAAGAGAAGCCTTGGTTTTCTTCAATGTTACTACCAATGAGGAAATGTATAATATGTGCTATGGAAAGCAATGTAACTAGTTTTTCTTTTTTTCAAGGTGGTTTAAGACCTACCAGAATTACTGTGTCTTCCTGTAATTTGTCCAATAAGCATTTGAGAACAAAGAATTGACATTTAAGGCAAAAGTACCTCTTCACTGACCCAGGGCCTTTCTTTTTGATTCAAAACATTCGTGGCAAATTTAAATGACAAAATTTTCCAAGGTTAATAACAAAAAGTGATAGCCAACACTGAACTCTGTTTCTGCTTGCATGGATGGACTGCTATCCAACCGCAACTTGAATACGATTAAAAACATAATTTGACTTTGAAATCCAAACGTATCTAACACCTTCCTCCCTAGAGGATCAAACCAGATGTGCCTTGTTTTTATCCTGCTGGCAGCTAAACATAATCTCCTAGGTAGACATCCACAGAAATCCTGTGATATCTTAAAAAGTAAATTTAATCAGGGTAAACACATCTCTAAAGCATTAGACCAATGAAATTTTAAACCCCATCTCACAAAGTTATATTTCACAAAAGTGGAAAGCAGTTTTTATTCCTTTTTGCTGCAAATTTTGTGAACATATGGTGTAATGTGGAAACATGGATAGTCAGAACAGTTAGCAGTTGCTGTGGTACTGCTGGCTTATTTCCACTTTACAAATTCATACGAAGCTAAAATATCACGCTGGTGACATATGCTTACCGGCTCTCCATTTACTGCCTGCAGCTATGGGCTCCTGTATTCTAATGGTAATTCTACAATCTGTTCACTGACAGCTCAGGGGGCCAGATGATATGCACACTACTGACAGGGACATCACTTTCATGAAACATTTACTTCTCTGCACCTGAATATTGGAGTAATCATATAGAGAGTCGACACACCATGAAATAGAGTTAGACTGAAGATTCTGAGAAGAAAATAGCAGACTGTCACTCAAAATAAAGTTCATTTTATACCCAGCAGAGCTAGGTTAAAAGACATTTCCATACACTGAAAATGCTTTCCATCCTTAAAGCTGCAGTTTAAAAGAAAAATGTTTTCCCCATATTTTTCTTCAGCGGCTCCGGGGATAATTACACTCCAAGACTTGAATTTAGGAATGAAGTCAGAATTGTAGTGGGTGGATGGGCACTTAAAATTCAACCCTGCCACCTTGTCAAGAGCACCACTAAGCCACCCCTGGGCAACTTCATTTTATCTGCTGCCAGGCTGGCTGTGAGGTTTTGAACACATGCAGCCCATTTGCACGGAGCCATCCCTCGGATCAGATCTTCCCACCTGACTGAGGCAGCAGTACCGGTGCAGCTGAGCTTTCGCTGGTGGATTAGTCCCAAAGAAATGCACAGCCAGCATGGGATTAGGTGGCTGGTGCTGGGGAGATGATACATCCATGAGCAGCCAAAGGACTCACTGCAGGATTGGGATCAGCTACTCAGAGAACTTCTGGACTGCTCCTAAGCAGGCACAGGAAGGGTTGATAAGGAGCATATTCAGGTGAGACTGGGCAAAATGCATAATGCATTGCACAAATGCTACATTTTACAGAAAAGGTAAATTCCAAGGCAAAAGATTAATTTAAATATGCAAAAAAATGCATAAAGGCCTAAAAGGCCAGATAATCTCTTTTCCCTTTGTCATTCCCACCAGAAGACAACAACCAATTATCTCATATTCTGAAAGAGGAATAGAGCGCGTAAAATAAAACAAAGATTATTCCCTTGTTAATATAGATAGGTCAAGGATAAAAGTGCAATGTATGAGCCAGCAGTTGGTAAGCATGAAAATCACCCTCTCAGCATCCATATGACCTGTGAATAGAAATACAGTGTTGACATTAATGTATGTTCTATGTCTTGGCCTTTGCGAAAGTAATTATGAGCAGAGATGGCACTGGAGAAGAAATTTAAGCATTACTAGGCAAATGGGAGTAAAGTTAAAAGATGGACTGGAAGATGCAGAATGAAATACTATCTCAAAAGAAAAATAATCATGAGGGAAAAAAGCTAGTATGAAATCTTTCCACATTAATGTATCAGTAAACATGAAACATCACATGAATTTAGAAGGAAAACACACAGAAAGCAAAATGGAGATTGCTGAGAAGCAAAGCTTGTGATTGCCACTGCTGGTGATCAAGAATCCTCCCTGTCAGTCCCTTGTGATGGTCCCTTGGAAATCTGATTTTTGCCCCAGTAAGGAAAACTGTCTTGATTATGCTCTGTTGGATTTATCATATGCTAGAAAAATGAAGTCTGGTCAGAAATCATCAAAACAATGTCTTATCAAATATCCATGCATGTATCCACGAATCTTCATGGATACTTCTCTAATAACCACTCCTGTGGTTATTTCAACCATTTTCCAAATGCTGATTTTCTATGTATTCTCAGAAGACAGGTTGCATGAAACACAGTCCATACTATTAATGTCAAGTAAGAAAGATTTTTTTCTATAATACCTGGTGCTCTTCAGGATTTTTCTCACAATATCTCATAATAAACTCACATATCATCCTTGTGACCAAGGAAAGGCTACCAGAGGTTGTTTTTCTTGTTTTTTTTCTAGGGGATCTTTCAGCTTGTTTCAGAATGACAACTGTCATTGCAGTATTTGGGAATGATTGCATGGATCACATGTCCTTGAGATATCCTGTGTTCAAGATTTAAACAGCTTTCATTTGTGTTGTAAAGACATAGTGTAAGCAATGTACTTTGCGTGCACTGATAAATTTTTTCACCAAAAGGTGAAAAAATGCAAGGTTTTTGTATTAAATGACTTGTTTTGTAGAAAATTAAAATGTCTGGATTTAGATTTAAAAAAAAAAACCACTTTGATAAAAATATTTTAATATAGCTCAATAGTTATTTTTCAACAAAAATTAATTGGAAGTATAAAAAACCTTCTGTAGTTGTTTTCACATTCTCTTGCTCAAGCAACAATAAAGTACATAGACAAAAATTGAAAGAAAATTATTTTTCCACCAAAAAATACTTTAAAAAATACCAAAAAAAGAATCATAAGAATACTTAAAAGATGGAAAGATGTCTATTTTTCAGTCTATTCCAACAATTCAGAGAAAATATACAGCATTTTCAACCAAGAAGAGTAGCTGCATTTTATAGGATTACCTGGAAAATTTCTCTGCTTATACAACGGCAGGCATGGCTTAGGGCAATGTTACCATGTGGCTGGAGCCTGTTACAGAATGTAGTGAAATGGGTATACACATTTTATTCTTTAATGGAACATTTATTTATACACCTCTTGTTTTTCTTTATCCAAATTTACAGTAGTATCTTAAAATTTTATTGTAAAGAGTGCATTTATCTTATAATAAAATATCCTCTGCTTGTGTCAGAAGATGAAGAAACAGAGCACAAAATCTATTCATTATTTTTCCCCAATTTTAAGTTCTTTCAAACACACTGCAGTACAATTTTTTTGAAACACTTTCTTGAAGCACTTCTTCTAGAGTGGGGATGTCAT
Organism: Setophaga petechia; assembly: GCA_024362935.1. NCBI lineage: Eukaryota > Metazoa > Chordata > Aves > Passeriformes > Parulidae > Setophaga > Setophaga petechia. The sequence continues at coordinate 20,694,679 of JANCRA010000002.1, forward strand.
AAATGCAAAGAGAATGGGTGAATGCCATGTAACTGCTCTCTCAAACCTGGATTGAAGGGTAGTACTGTGACTGTATTTTTATGAAATAGTTAATTTTACATCTCGATTGCATCAGACTTTAAAAAACTGAATTGCAGCTTGAATTTCAGGTATTAATATACTGAAGTATAAAGTGTGCAAACAAGATATTTTCCTGTGTCATTAACAAGATTCAGGTGGATTTTGAAGAGGACACTCCAGTATCCCTGAGACACTGGAGGAAACCACAAATTTCTACGTAAAATATAGAGACTGTTCATATTTGAAACTTTTTACATTTCCTTCTATGATATGATGCACTTTTTTGGCAAACTTCTGTTAATCTGTTGGACAAAACAAAAAGCAAAACATATGACACAAAAAATAATTCAGGGGCTAATCCCTTTAACATGCACTCTTAGAAACCTTGAAGCAACCCAGCTCTTTACCCCAAACCTCCCTTAAGTGATGCAGCCAGAGGGTGGCATGTGGAGGAAGTCTGTTTGTACCTAATACTTTGCTCTGATAGGTCTCTGCTCTGTGTATTTGTCACTTGCAGTGACTTTTTCAGCTGCTTTCTCATCCTCTTCTTGCAGCACTGGAGCTTCACAGACTGGAATTGAACTCACTCAGGTGCAGCCAGCAGAGGCTTTTCCCTAATGCTGTCTGATGGCAAGTCCCACACTGCCCCTCTCCTCTGAAGGGGAACTGATGGAGCTGCTCTGTCCCAAATACCATGCTTGGCAGCTCCTTTCTGCCTAAAATTTTCCCAGGTCATGCTTGCACTAGCAAATGTTTTGGGCTGATGACTTCACATCAGTGCTGCTCTGAGGCTTCCTTTCTAGCACTCAGGCCTTAGTGTCTGGACAGTGAAGCTTGAGGATAGTCCTCATTTACAGTTTGCTTTTTCACATATATGTTCTGGAGTTTCTGAACCTTTCAGGCTTTATCATTGCTTTTATTGAATCACAACCTACCAGTGGGCATGGCTTTGAAGAAAGTCACCTATGAGAAGAAGGCACACGTTTTTACCCCATGGAAAATGTAAACATTTTTAATCAAGTAGTACTTTAAAAATAATTTTCTATGTCCTCTTTCAGAAAGGGAATCAGTGATAAGCACAACATATTTGGATCTTAAAGGTTACATACAAAATGAATGCTGCTCTTTATTTCTGCACAAGTTGCTGAGGCTTCTGGGTGCCCGGGTTGTTTTGCAGAGGACAATTCAGCCCTGACATGGATAAAGTAAGTAGACCTTTAAAGCAGACAGATACTAAAATATGAAGTTCATTTAAAAGTAGTAGTTCCTTGTACTGAGTGTTTTTTCAGATTCTTTTTGATTGTTTGGAGACAGCTCAAATGATCAGTTTGTTTAGAGTTTTTGTTACCAGTGTTGGGCTGTTGATTCAGTGGTGTCAAAGGAGCCATTTTGCAGGCCAGGGATTATGATGTCTCATTACAATATTTATCTGCCTATTTCTGCTCAGCTTCCTATTTTCCTTTAGCTCCAGCTGTAGGTCAAAAACATCCAAATATTCCTTTTCCTAAGGGTGAATTCCTGGTCTATGACATGACATATGTGCGGCACCCTTATTCACCCTGCAACTGAAAGATCTTCCCTCTTTTGTGCCTTCCTTTCTGATAAGTGTTGACAAACAACAAAATTAAATACTCATCTCTTTTCTTCCAGTGCTTGTATTAGTAGCATGTATTTTTTTCCTTTTCCCCTTTTTATTTCCATTAGAGATTTTTGCTATTGTTTTCTCTTATTTATCCCCAGGGATACCTCTATATGGACCTTTTTTTTTTTTTTTTTTCCTGACTGCACAAATTGAATTTCTTCATGTTTGTTTTTTGGTGATTGGAGAGTGATACTAATCCCCATTTAGTCCAGTTCTTGGCTTTGCTCTTGTATCAATGATACTATTTTCCTTACTGGCAACTTCACTAAGTGCAGCATCATTTCACTGCATTTCATGTTGGGCACAACATTAAAAAAGTCCTCTTTCCTTATAAAGTTAAAGTGATTCTTTTTAACAACACACATCAGAAAGACACTAAAAATAGTGAAGTCTCAAACTGACCTCTTCAAATGTTTCTCCAATCAAATTAAATTTTCATATTTGGGTAGCAAATGATAATAAAACAAACTAAGCTCCATTATTTTATATAAGAACCTCTGCTCTACAAGCTTCAGCTCTGAATCATACTTCTTCCTTTTCTCAAGACAAAAGATACAATCAAGAGAGGCTTTTATGAACCCACCTATTCTCTGCAAGCCTTTCTCCATCACAGAGCTGGAATGGATTAACTTTCTCCAGCATTGCACTCCTCGGTTCACATCATCACTTGGATGAGTCAATCTAGGCTGCTCTGGCTACTCTGGATAGTCCTGTCATCTGTTCTGGAGTTGATGAAATCTCTGGGAAGTTCCCCTTCAGTCAATCCCTTCACTGCCTTTGAGACACTTGCTGTGCCCAAAAAACCACTTCCAGTTGTCTTATTTACCTACTTATTTACTGCTTGCTCTTAATCAAGTAAAGAGTAAGTTGCTGGCAGCCCAGATTTATCCTATAAGAGCAGAATGAGTCACAAGACTGAGTTCTATGTGAAGGAATCATCTACATGTGTGGCTGTTCATGTTTAGAAAAAAAAAGTTGTGCTGTCCAAAACCTAAAACTAGAACTGGTAGCAACTGATTTAATAGCTGTTTTTTCTTCACATTTTTCTAGAAATTGCTTGAGGTCTTGACAGAAAGATGATAACTACTGATGGACTAAAGATAATAGCCATGGGAAGAGAAAGGACTTGTAATTAGCTTCCACTCAGAACATGAAAAATCAAAACTATCAATCCCCTCAAAACCTAAATATCCTACTTATGTGTCTCTCCCTATCACTGCCTGCCTGTTTTCATGTTTTACCCTGTAATCTCAGCAAGGCAGATACCTTGCCTTCGCCGCCATTCAAACATTTTTAGCTCTGAGATGATAGGAAATTGTAACTGTTTTACACAGAATAAAAAAAAAATTTTCTTGTTTAGTCTGAGATCTGTCAATTCTGCCTTTTCTTGAAATAGGTCTTCTCTCCAACCATGGCCCTGGGAGGTGTCAGGTGCCAGCTCAGAGAGTCACTGACTGGTCCCTTCTCACCTGGAAGGGCTTCTCCCAAGGCACAGAGTCCAGTGACTTCATTGTCCCCTTCACCTACTGCTCACATTAGGATTCATCCCAAATGTGGTAGTGATGCCTCAGGCTTTAGCTTTTATATTTTTCAGTTTCTGTACGGCTTTAGTGTGTACTTCTGAGCTTCATATTAGGGGATGGTGAGCTCTCTTCACAGAGTAGGTAGATAAAACAATTCCTTCTCTAGCTGGGAACCAAGGACAACCGATCCAAATTTCAGGTCCAAGAGCATAAAAAATGGTGAACTGAAGAGAAAAAAACAAGAAGGATAGGACTTCATGGGCTAAAGCTAATTTAAAGCTAATTTAATTTAAAGCTAAGTTAATTGTAATTGGACAATTAACTCCAATATGCTAAAGGATCAGATCTTATAAAAGTGAGAGACCCCATGCCTGGTTGTCCATTTTGTGACCATTTTGGGATCACCTTGAGTTTAGCCCTGGCCGGGCTCTTGTGCTGCCCAAGGTGGATCCATTGAGGCCTCCTAATAAATACATAATTTATTCTTTAGCTCCATCTAGTCTCTGTTCTAGGTCAGCCTTTCCAAGGCATCAGTTGGGCCACTGACCTGCAGGAAGGTGGAGCCCCTGGGCACAGGGCTCAGACCCCCTTCTGTGGGTGTGCTGCAAACCCAGGCCATCTGCACTGAGACCCCCACCCACCTGTAGGTAAACTCCAAGTGGACAGCAGGCTCATTTACATATGTAGCACCGAGGTTTTAATGGGAAATGTTAATGGACATAGAAATAAATAAATGGCAGTAGATTTTGATGGAGCAAGAAGTTAAAGTAACTCTGGGGCCATGTGGTTGCTACAAAGTCATCCAAATTCATTACAATTCTGCTGATTTCATTACCAGTATATTTACAGAGAGAAATAATTTAAGACTCTGGCATAGTAGTTTAAAGTGCAATAGTTCTTCTTGCAACACTGTGAACTGATGCACTTAATTTAGAACAAGGGTATATTTTGCAATTAAATCTAAAATAAAGTAAGCAAACTCTTGATGAATTAGGATTTCCCTAAAATATGAGAAATCCTTTAGTGAGTTAGTCAGGTCTGGCCATTCCAGAATGGTTCCTTCTACAGAAAAACTAGTATCAGGTGTGAGTTTTGATCCTAGATTGGGTAAGATCTTGAGCAAAGTACTCAAATTCTCAGTTACACTTCTCTTTTTAAGATTTTTTTTTCTAAACCCTTATTGTTTCAACAGCTCATACAGTAGATGTCTTTGAGGTTTAGAAAGTTAGTATTTTAAAATAACTGCTTATAATATACATAATAATTTAGGCATTTAGGGCTTGAAAACCATTCCCTTTGGAGCCCTTGAGAGAAATGTTATATATATGCAAAAATGCAGATGTTAGTAGGAGCAGCATGCACATATCCAAGAGCAACATTTGGCCCCCTTAAGTCAAGTGAAAAAACTTTCACGCTTACATGCACACTCACAAACCCACCCTGCTGTGAAACTAGATATCATTTTCTGATTAAATGCTTACTCAGTCTGTCTGTACCACAGAGTGACTGCAATAGTAATAAAGCTCTGGTGTGGCATAGATTAAACCTTGAGGACTTTGTGGTGGTGTATTTCTAGATAATTATATAATCAATAAGAATTACACTTATCTCTTAGAGACCAACTTTTATCTTAGTTATTTCAGTTTGTGCCAGCATGCAAGGTTTAAATCTAAAAACAAAACAATTCAGTTTAGTGGAAAAATGCAGTTATCTCATGGAAATGGACTTTCTGCTGTGTTCTATTTCTTTTATGGAATTGAAATTACAGATGTCTTACTCTGTGCAAATGAAGGTGATCCTCAGCAGAGCAAGCGTAAAGGGAGAATGCAGAGATTGTGGGTGAGGCCACATGTACAGACTCGCAGCTATTGTTCAGTGTGCAGCATTAAAAAAGGCAAATCCTGGGTTCTGCTGAGGCACAAAGGGGCAGCAGAGAGGTGAGGAGCCTCCTATCTGCCCCCAAGCCTGGATGCTGAAGAGGCTGTGAGCATTCCAATGTGCCTGGCGACTGCAGGGCGAGGGCGGGAGGAGCTCCTTGGTCTCTCTGGTCTCCCTTGTCCTCAGCTGGGCAATGAGCCACGCACTGAACCCTTCAGAGGGCGGTGTAACATCCCTTCCCAATGTCCTGGGAAAACGTGTCCTCCCATAGCACCTCCCTCTGTGCCCTGCAGAGCAATCTCCTGCAGGCAGAGGAGGTCGCAGTATGGACAGTGGAGTTTTCCTGGACTGAGATGTGGGCAGTTTCCTGTCTGGTACTTTTTCTTAGCTGATAGCTTCTCTGGCACATGTGTGAAATTCAGAAATTTTATTTGCATGTTTTCCTGCTGGAGAAAGACACTTTAGTGGATGATTGAAGGCAAAATTTGGCAGTTTTAATACTTGCAAATTCAAAATTTATAAACAAAGCTTTTAAATTATCTAAGTCCTACACATTAAAATGAAAGGTTTCAAGACAAAATTATGTACTGTATCTAGATTTATCTTTGTTCTAAAATAATTAGACAATCAAAAGAGTAAAAATATATTTATTTTAACTAATTAAAAAGGATGAAAAATAGTTTAATTTCGTCTGGTTTTTTTTTTTTCAAACGATTAATTCACATACTTATATTTCCCCTCTAATTTTGAAGCACTTTAGATAATATTATAGTCAGGAACACATTTGCCCAGCTTTATTAAATAGTATAGAATATCAAATACTCTTCCAAGCCCATTCCCCTAGGTATGGACTCTTCCCAACCTCAAATCCATCTCAGGATTAAATCTCATCTCCTCATGTTCTAATCTGTCCAGGAAGAAGTGAAGGTCCTTGGTGTGGTTGTCCATTTTCCACTCCTCCCTGGTTCTGGCCCAAGATCAGAAAGGGTCAGGTCATGTTTCAGGCTTCCACATTGAAACCTCTTAAAGCCACTGGGATCTGTGTGAGCTGTGACTTGGGCTGAGAGCATTTATAACACATGCAAAATGATGACAAAATGTGATAAATGTGATAATATGATACAATTAGGACAAAGTGACAGTAAAAGGGAATTATAAATGCTGTCCTTCAAGAGTGAAACAAACAGTTAAGTCACAACTCATCAGCTATGCCTAGGAGACATCTTAAACTGGATGTTTTGACAAAATTTCACTAATATGGTTATTCTCAGTGACTAGCAGAGATGCTGATATAGGATTTTTTGGGGCCCATCTGGTTTGTTCGTTGGTAAAAACAAGGAGATAATTTTATCTCTATTATTTTGACAGACCACTAATTTGCTTATGATATATTTAATATTGGCTCAGCACCAGTGAAACTTTATTAAATTTAGGGGGAAAAAAATCTCCTGGCTTAAGACACTAAAAACCAGTTAAGAATCAAGACTACAGCTATTATACTGGGTTTTTTTGTCATTGGTTACAAGAACAAAATAGAATAAAAATATTTATACATATGGATTGCAATGTGTAATGAAATTCAAACCAGAAGAATTCATGTGTCTTCCCTTTAAATAATAATTTAGAGTATCTGAGCAAAGCATATGTTTTTATAAAAATGAAAACCCACTAAAAAACAGGGAGGAGCAAAATGTGGGATTTCTCACCACAGCAGTTTAATTATTAATTACACTTTAAAAAGGAGGCCAGTTTCCAATATTTTCTATTTGTGAATAGAAAAACTGTTCCAAAGAGTGAGTTCCAACTATGATGATTTTCTGCAAGAAGCACTTCTAGAGTGGCCTCTTACTCTTCTTTGACTATCAAGGAAAGTAAATGATATTCACCTTGTTAAATTTAAGGTGTACCTCTCTGTTTCTCTCTTTTGTCTTTCTAGGAAATTGTTTCTAAAATGTTAGATGTCAAGAATCTACTGCTGTAAAAATTCCCTAAGACTTCGCCAAAACTGTCAAGTAATGACTTGCAAATTTACAGCTTTTATTTGATGTTCCATAGGCAGAACTCCTAATAGCCTTCCAATGGAAAGAACTTGTGGAAATAGAAACCCTGGGGTTTTTTTGATTGGTTGATTGGTTGGTTTTTTACCCAAGGAATTTTATAGCAAGGTCAGATTCTTAGATTGCCATGCTAAACTGCCTGTTGAAGTCTTGTTTGTACAGCAAAATACAACAAAATTAAAACTTCAAAAGAAACATGCTTGCCCCTTCATTCTGTTCTTGCTATCTCATTTTTGCTTTGGGAATATAAAAATAATTTCAAAATATTTGATATGGACAATTAATGAAAATTATAATTAGTTACAAAATGCTAAACCAGCTGTCAGGAGGAGCAAAAACTATGAAATAGGTATTTCAGGGATGAACATACAAAGTAATTGTCCAGGTTCCCAACATCCAAAAGTCCTAATCAGACCAAGAATGCACCTGGAAAGTACCTGGACACATTGATAATAATAGGAGAGACTGGGGGCTGTATCTTGCCAAGCACCAAGTGAGTCCATGAGTTACAGCTCATCTGGAAGTGAGAACAATACTTTTTCAATTCTTCAGAGGGAATGGAATTACTATTTAGACTGGAAAATTCCCAGTGCAGAAGGAACATATTTTTGGTTTAGGATTCAAATGTATGAATTTTGTGAATTTCAGAATGCTAATTGCTAATTACTAATACTAATACTGATTCCCTTAATTACACAGATTGTTAAAGGAATCGAGAATATAAAAATATGGAAGATTTTTCCTGAGCACCAAACACAAAAAATGAAGCCACATTATTGTGCTCCTGAAAAAACCTATACTTCTACTACTGTGTTAGCTACTGATTTCTGCTGCGGGCTATTTCACAGAGATATAACATTTATCTGTTGGTAGTAGGTGTCTGGGTATCAAAAGAACAAAGATGAGAAACATACTGCTAGCTAGCTGCTGTAAATATAAATTCAAAATAAAAACGAAGTCAAGTGGGAATGCAATTAAATTACATATATTATTGAAGGACATGAAAGAATCAATTCTTCTAATTATGTTCAGGCTCACAGAGATGAAGGATAACATCAGAGATGATCATGAATGAAGAAAACTAATTTGACACTAGACCAGGGAAAAATTCTGAGAAAGAATCATAAAGAAGGTCTTGACACATCTTTATAAATGAGAATTTTCACAGAGGACATGAGTTTTACTTGCTATACTATATAACCCAGGTGTTCTCCACTGAGAAACTCACCTGATTTTGCCCTAGTGGTTTAAACTACTGTTAAAAAATTAGTCACAAGAGATCTGCTCTCCTCTATATTCTCTCTAGAAATTGTTTAATTAATAGTTAGAAATATGACATTTTAATTAACAGTGGAAATTCTTGGGGTTGGATTTTCCAGGAAAATTCTAATATTTCTTGTGATAGACTTTATAAAAGATTTGCAGCTGGCACAAGAAATTAATAAAAACAACTAAAATGAGGAAAGTCAGTACAACCATGATATATGAGTCCTGTTTTTTTGGGGGTTTTTTTGTTTGTTTTTTGGGGGTTTTTTGGTTTTTTTGGTTTTTTGGGGGTTTTTTGGGGTTTTTTGGGTTTTTTTTGCGTTTTTTTTTGGTTTTTTTTTTCACATGCACAAAGCACAGTTCCTCTTAAAATGGAACAAAGAGACAGTTCTGCACAAACCCTAGAGGTAAAGTCTCCTGACTCACCTTTATCATATAAATCATGGGCAACTGTCTGAGCTTGCAGGGTCCTTCACATCCAATTTTCATCCTACTTTCCATTCTCAGCAATAGGATTAGACTTTCACCACCAGTCAAATGACAAGGTCCTTCCCAGCCCTTAGTATTTCCAGAATATGCATTCATTCTTTCTCCATCATGCACACTATGGAGGAAGCGCTTTTTACTTTCTCAGTGGAGTGCTTTTGCAGTAGAATTCAGGTTTTATCCTGTCTGCATCCTCTGTATTTTCCGTGGGACAGGAAGCATCAGTTCCTGGGTGCTGGTGAAGTGCACAGCACAGCAGGAGCCTGTGCTTGAAAATGGGCCTTTCTGCTTCAGATTTACACTCCATGATCCCATTGACAGGGGAAGTTCAAGAGGGTTATGCTGTCTGAAGCTCCACAAGGGAGCTTCTGGTATTGAAAGTTTTTGCTTGTGGTCCCTCAACTGTGAGTGCAGGCAAAGTTTTGGGCAGCAGGATGGACATAGTTCAAGACAAAAGTTATATACAATAAAAACTGAATGCAACAACAGTAAAACTCTAGTTGTTTTAGAAGGTCTCAGTAGCTTGTAATGGCAGTACTTTTTTCTCAGGGGTGAGAATCTCAAAAAATAAAGAAAAAAAATCTCCAAATATCAAACACAAAGAAATTAGTAAAACAAGCGGAGGAAGTAAAGTTTGTACTGGTTCCCACAAATAACAGTGAACAGTGTCTAAATCCCAAAAAATTTGTTTTAATCATCTTTATATTTCTACCAGTTTCCCATCTCTAAAAAGCTGTTATTACAGCTTTTATGTATCTGCAACATGTGGATTTTTCTGATCTTAAGGTTACTGACTTAAAGGCAATGACACTAGTTCATGAAAGGCAGACATAAATTAGCTGCAGTCAGATACTGATGGGCATATATGTATATGCCTGTAGAAAAACAAGAGATTATTTTCTCAGTGCATTCTTCTTAGATAGCCTACATCTATTTTCATCCTTTCCTGTTGTAGTCACTTGAGCACATGCACCCTGGTGACTTGCATTATCATAAGATATTCTCTGGCTATCTTGGGAGCTGGAAAGCACTGTAGAGGGAACCCTCTCAAATTCCTCAACAGCTTACTCCAGCTGTTTGAGAATGAAAATAAGTGTGCTTTCTGTATTGCAAAAATACTGTCACAATGCCTGACATTCAGCCTAACTTTGGTGTTCCCTGATTTTCAGAGCCCACATCTATTGGTATAATTAATCTGGTTTCAGTCAAATTGTGTCAGCAGAAAATACAGTCCTCTCTGCAACTTCCACCTTGTTTTAAAATACTGATACATTTAACTTTGTAGATATTTTAAAGGCAAAAAGAGAGAAGAAAACACATCAAATCTGTATGGCTTAAAGAGTTTATGATTTGCACCCACAACCGGGATTGTCCAAAGTTTTCAGAGGAGTTTAACACACCACTGTTTCTCTTTCTTCTATATACTGACCTAGCTTTGCCATGACCAGTCACTTGTTTACTTGGTCTAACCTCCCATGCTCCAACTTACTCCCGAAACTCTCTGTCCTTGAATATAATTTCAAAGCAGTTTGTGGTATTTTTGGTTTGTTCTGTTGGGGGGATTTTTTTTGTGATTGGTTTTTTGTTTGCTTTCTTTTTTTTTTTTCCATTCTTTGAATTCACCTTTTTGAATAATAAACTCTTCAATATAGCACAGCTCCTTCTAGCCATCCCCAAGTGTTTGGAGAGCAATGGCTGGAGGCTGTTTCATTGTGCTTTTTCCTTCTGCTGTCTTCAGAACTGAGGTATGGGAAAGCCCCTATTACCAGATGTACTAATTATTAACTAATCCTGATTTATGTTTTAATTGCATTGATTTATATCTAGATCTCCTTATATAGAGTCTGAAATTAATGGTCATACATTGATCTTAACATTGATTTCCTTTTTTTTTTCACTGGGACAGTACTAGTGTTTCTGAGGGTTCATGTCATCATGATCTAAAAAAAACAGTTACAATTTCAGCTTTAACCTAGTTTGGAGTAGTCCTAAAAGAAAGTCTGAATTCCTAGAGGTTTCTTGAGGCAACAGATTTTCTGAAGTATTCTATTAGATCAGAAGATTTCTCTAAGATTTCTGATTAAAATTACATTCATCACTTAGGGCAGTATAATACATTGAGGTGAAGAGCAGGTAAGCTGATTGCTGTAATTACAAGTTCAAAAAATAAAAATTGAACAACCTGCTGTAATTTAGAAAGTTTAACACAATGCACAAAATAGTATCTTTTACTTGAAGGCCAGATTGCATGTTAGAAATGCAATTCTCTATGCAATGAGAAAATCAGGATTTAAAATCTGAATGAGAAGAAATTGTACCATAATTGTTTTCCCATAAGAGAACAAAGAAGTAGTAGAAACACCTAATACATCTCTGAAGATTTTGAGAAACTCTGAGTAAAGCTGCAGACTAGCAAGGGAAAACTACTGATGGTGTTTATTTCAGGCTTGTTAAAATAAAAAGATTTACAATTTACTGAATGCTTTTTTTCCAAGCAAAAAGTGAAAGATACCAAATGTTTCTATACGCAAATGTTTGGGGTCCAATTTATCTTCAGTAGATTTCTTGGGGTTTCAATGAAATTGCATTATAGATTAATGTTGTCCTTGCTCTTTTTAGTTCCTCCTCACATCCTTTTATGAGCTGAAATCCAAGATTTTAACTAAATCAAGTCTTCATTGCTTTAATGAACTTTCATTTGGGACCTAAGGGGTGTCTACTGCAACAGAAAAGCAGAGCACTGTCTGCCACCTTCATTTACCTTTCTGTGTCCAGCCCTTCTTGAGCCACTTCACTGATGGTGTGCCAGTGACAGATGAACCCTTATGAACCTCGAAGCACCCAGGCATAGGTGCCTTTAAAAAAACATCTATAAAAAAGAGAAAGGAATGTGTACTATGTGGAGTTTCTGCTATATATGTCCAGGACTCTGGTGATGCTCTGAACTGATTCACAGAGAAAGGAAAGGGATTTTACTTCTACTTCTCCCTCGTATTGTGATACTGGGAAAATCCTTTTATTTCTCTGTTTTTTCCTTTCTCTTCTGATGTTTTTGTTATTTGTCCTATTTGTTTAGAACATGGTTGTCTGTCTTGACTATTTATTTTCTTGCCATATTCAAAATGATTGTGCACTGAACTATGGGAAGACCAAGAGTGCACAAATATCTGAGCCAGAGTCCAGTTGCAGCTCCTTCAGGTAGGTGGGATCTTTAGGCAGTCCTCACTCATTTTATGTGTTGGGTTAGGGTGCAGCACACTGAGGCTTGAGCTCAACTGGGATTCTTACAACTATCCCAGTAAAACTGGGATAAAATAAAAAAAAAAATAAAATACAGTAACAGTCATTAATAAATGAATGCCATCAAGGCATCAAGGTCCTCTGTCTTTTTTTCAAAATTTTTTCTTTCTGCATTGTGATAAACACCGAGTGCTGGGAAGCCTCAGCAGGCAGCGTTGTTTGTGTTTGGAGGAGTTATTGCTGTAAGGACTTATTTAGTGAAAGGGTTTGGTTTTTTTTTTTTTTTTTGCCTTTCAATTTTCTCACAGCAGAACTGCCCCCTGATCACAAGAGTTTTACAGAAAATATGATAGATCTGAATGGCTTTTGTGACCTTTTTTTTTGGTTTTAGAATCATGTTTATAGTTATCTAGTTCAATTTCCTCCTGCCTACACATGAAGAGATCACATCACCAAGTTCATACTTAGCTAATATATGGTGTCTTCTATCATTGACTTTTTCCCTTGGAAAATTTGACTACAAGTTCCCAATAGTCCTTGACAGAGTTGTTTGCACAGTTAAGTACCTACAATACACTCCATACAACCCTCCCTCTGGTCGCCTTTTTAACCCTTACAGAATCAGAGAGAATGAGATCTTTATGGCCTGGTCCTGTGATTTCAACACAAAATGTGCATGTATAAAACAAAAGTCTAAGAACATCAATAACTGGCCTGCATTTATGATCCACTGAAGCAAAATTCTCCCTACGCAAACTGCTTCAGCAACGGTAGGCACCTTTCTATTTGCAGGAGGAGATCCTTAAGGAATTTGAGACTTTCATTGATTCTCTGTAGTTTTCCTGCTCAAAGGAGAAAATGTATATATCTGCAGTTCAGATGAAAGGAATGCTGTATCTCTGCCTGTGAGAAAACAAGGAGACCTTGAAAAGTTAAACTTGAGAGGAAATAGTACCTTCTGACCACTTTCACAAAGTCCTATTCAATCATCTTATATACATATATAGAGAGATATACATACATATATGTATACAGAATTTGTGAGAAAAAAAGTCTAAGGTTATTGTGACATTTTCCACATCACTTTATAAACAGATGATGGCACTAGTTCAAAAACAATATCTCTGACCTTAAGCAAATCACTTCTGACTGGCTTCATCAGCTTAGAGCTGGGGCTGTGCTAAAAGCCTTGCAAAAAGGATATTACCATTGAAAAGAAAACCATTTAGAAAAAAATCTTGCATGGGTGAAATGAAAAGACAAAAAGATGGAACAAAAAAAGATGCATTATTTCTATCCAGTTCTCATTTTGTTCTGAGACTTATTTTTTTAACAAGAGATAAAAATGTTTATATAGATTTTTGCCACACTGACATCCTTTTCCAACAAGTTATTCCATGAGGAAATGTAGACATTTGTCCTACATTTTGTTGTTTCATATTTCTTTGTAAGATTTTAACTTTCAGAAAGGAAATTAGGGTTACATGTACAAAGAGCTGGAAAAGACCTAGAAAAGTACATTTGAGGTAATACCCATATAGTCAGTGGTATGACTGCAGCTTGTGGAAAGGGACTCATGTTGGATATAGATTTGAGTGCTCAGCTCAGAAGGTGCCTGTCCACCAGGTACCAAGGTACCAAGGCTGCCCCAGCACGCATGCCAGCTGCTTTCATCTGTCACAAATTTATCTCCACAAGTGAGAGATTGTGCTGTGCTACTAATTTCAATGTTTCTTCTTGGTGACATAATGAATAATATCTTAGAAGAAAAGGAAAATATTCCCTTTCAAGTGTCTGGCACAAAACTTTCAGCTGAAAACTGAAGTGAATACCCTTTGGATGAAGTTAATCAAACAAACTCTGCACCAGCTGTCTTTTTGTCTCACCAGAAGACGAGGCAATATCTTGGGGGGTACAATATGATAGAGCAGACCCCATAGAAGTGAAACACCAAAATCTAGGACAACCCCTAAATAACTTCCATCATTTATGGCATTGAACATGGCACCATGAGAATTAAAGATATTTGTCTCATTGTCTGACTGCCTCCACATCTTTCAGCAGCAAATAGATCTCTAGTGAGAATCAAGGTTACACCATATAAAAAATATAGCACTTGAAAATTACAAGTTGAACCAAAAGATAATGCATGAGCAATGGTTTTCAGGTTCAGACATTTATATTGTTAGTTACATATCAATATGTACATTGTAAAAAAGACTGAGAGAAAAATGAAATCAGCTATTTATTCTTTTTCCACAGGAACAAATTTACATTGAGTGTAAATATTTAGAGTGTGACACACCAAATAGGAAATTAGAGCACATTATAAGTACTGAAATACCAAAGGACATTAAGTGATGTAGAGGACCTTCCTTCCTAGGTAAATGGGCCCAAAGCTCTGTGCTATTAACCAGTGGCAAGGGAGATTTATCACCTCCAATCTGCAAAGCACACTGTGCCAAAGAAATGCAGGAGGACAAAGGAAAAAGATAAACCCAAGCCAAATAAGAAATTGAGTATATATACTGCCTTGTCCCCTTCCCTTCCAGCTCCACAGCTGTCACAATGCAGGCTATTAAACTGTCAAATATCACCTCTTCATCCCTCATTATTTCTGTGTTAGAAATGGTCATAAAACTCACCAAATGCTTCATATTTTCAAAGTAAATGTTTTGGGGTTTTTTTCCATATTATGGATTACTTAAGCCTAAACCACCATAAATGTCCATTTTAGAAATTACTTTGGAGTACAGCTTTTTGCAAAGCCAACTGAAATTTACCATAAATTCCATTTTCCTTGATTATTGTGATTGTGATACTAGAGAGCCCTTACCCATTTGTCATTTTTCTCAGTCTTTCAGAAATTTTGCTATACTACCAAAAAATTATTTCACCAGTCCAAATAGAGGACAATCAGGAGTAAAAGGTGGATTTTCCCTCTCCATGTGCCAGGAGACCTGTACAAGATACCACCTTCAGCATGAGGAACCATTTAGTCAAGGCAAACTTTTAGCTTAAATATGGGATACTGTTGTATTTTCTGGGACCCCTGTCATTGGAAGGAAGGAATGAATCTGACTCCATGTTCTTAGAAGGCTAATTTATTATTTTATGATATATATTATATTAAAGAATACTGAATTAACTATACTAAAGAATACAGAAAGGGTAAGACAGAAGGCTAGAAAGATACTACTGAAAACTCATGACTCCTTCCAGAGTCCCAACACAGCTTGGCCCCAACTGGCCAATGAATGAAAACACTCAAACCAGAAACCAATGAAACAATCACCTGTTGGTAAACAATGTCCAATGTTGATTTCCAAAACAGCAAATCACAGGAGAAGTAAATGAGATAAT
This sequence comes from Setophaga petechia, assembly GCA_024362935.1. Lineage (NCBI taxonomy): Eukaryota > Metazoa > Chordata > Aves > Passeriformes > Parulidae > Setophaga > Setophaga petechia. Next base: position 20,710,194 of record JANCRA010000002.1, read on the forward strand.
ATTGTTTTCCTTTTTCTTGGAGGCTTCTCAGTTTCCCAGGAGCAAAATTTTGGGCAAGGAGATTTTTCAGAAAATATGATGGTGACAGGATACTTGACAATGAGGCTGAAAACATAGTGGAAAATCATCTGAGGAAGACCATCTGTGGAAATTGTATCAGAAGGAGCATGTCTACGAATGTTTGGAGAATGTGATATTCAGACTGAGACTAAGCATGCTGAGAAAGAAAAATGTCTTTGAATCACTAACAAGACACTTAAGACTCATAAAAGGTCATCTGAACAACACAGACACTCAGACAAGAGTTTTAGTGTTGGTTTGGCTTACCCACACCACCCTCCCTTGCCCATCACCCCACCCTAGCAGATCTAAATATATCCTGAGCTATTTAAGTCTGCCCTGTGTGTATATGTGTGCACACACCACACTTGTCATCAAGAAACAACAAAGAAACAGCGACAGAGGCCAGCATCTCTGGTGTAAATTAGTCATTAGAAAGGCCTCCCACATTTCTTTTTCCCTTGGCAACAAGTGTGCCAAGTATGGCACACTCCTAGGCTGGCAGGCCCAGATCTTCCTGGAGCACAGCAAAGCCAAAGGCACCTAAAGAGTTTCAGTTTGAGTTTCAAGGAGCAGGTTGGGGAAGAAACTGGTCAAAGTTTCCAGCAGTAACCATTGCACAGCTTTTTCTTTAGCCATTTCTTTTGCTATGATAAAGTATAATTAAAATACTAGACAAACAAGCTGCATGTTTGACACAAATTCCAGAACTCTCATATTACTTGTTTTATTGTCCTTTTTTTTTTAAACTTAGCTTTGTCTACCAAGCTTTTGTAAGTTGTTGTTTCTTTTCTCCAACCTTCCAACAGTTGTCAACTCTAACCTTTTCCCATCTTACTATTGGAAGAATGAGGCCTATGACACAACTGCTTTTCAGGTGTGTTTCAAGAGGAGTATCTCCAGTTTTAACTTAAAAATTTCAATCACTTATGCAGTCTGGGGTTGGGATGGAGAAAATACTTGTTTTTCAGAATCAGAGTGATAGTCATGGATAAAGAATGTTTCCTAGCCAGTAAAGGTGACTAGAGAAGTGAGGTTAATAAAACAGAACTGTATTTTAAGGTAAAGGTCTTTTTAATCAAAGGAAAAAGGAACAGACAAAAATAATCCATTATAGTAAGCATTAAATCATTAAAATAATTAATTGGATGTATTGTAGCTCTTTTTTTCTCTTTCTTGACCTAAAAAAGTGTCTTTTTGAGCACAGGTTGGAAAGACATGCCTGTAATAACTGCAACAAGAGGCTGTAGACTGAGTAATTATAAACACAGTTTTATAATAAGTATGGAGATGAATCCATGAAGAAGTCCTCTCTTGGGATCTAAGATCATTACTGGCAGAAAGCCTCTTAATGGATACTTAACATATGTATGAGAAGTACAAGGGCAAACAAATGCAAATTATGACTGTGAACACAATTAAGACAGCAAAGGTTTACCTTAAAGAAAATGCCTTTCTTTAAGATATTTCATTATTTTTCCTTAAAATCAATTTGAAAAATTGGATTTTTTTTAACTATGAAAAAATGCATATTCCTGGTGCATGTACTGAAAAGTATGCAGATCTTTAGTTCTGATATGCTGCAGTAAAGATAAAAAAAAAAGTATCTCTGTCCTACATTGCATTATATCTAGTCCTTAAGCATGTTTTTTATGTAAACTGGAACAATGTCAACCAGTGAGTAATTAAAATCTCCAAGAACATGAAAGTACAAACAAAAGAAAAAACTGACTTGGTCAGAATTATATTCTAAAGCAAAAGTTAAAGTGACATCTCTGCTAACTTGGTGCTTGCATTTCACTATTTCTAAATTAGCTATTACTGTTGAAGTTGTCCATACTCTATGAATAATAGTGACTTGTACCTGACCCATTTTTTTATGCTGTGTGAGATGATCAGTCAGGTGTGAATCTTTCTGCTTTTCAGACTGAGTTGAATCAGACTCTGCAAGAATTTGCCTCCCTCCCTTGACTGCAGGAGCTATGGGGGTGGCCAGCAGAGATCCAGACACCTCCAGTGTAGATGCTGAAAAGAATGACACCCTACACAGTGATACACAAAGGGAACAGGCTAAAGGCATTACTAAATTCTTCCAGAGTTCCACCATCAGTCAATTTGAATCTAAATCTTCACAATGTTTGGGGACAGTGATGTGCAAAATGGAGCAATTTGAGTGCAACCCTCTGGGCTCCACATGCACCACATGGAGTGGCATGTATTTATTGGAAATCCCATTCAGTGATGAAAGTGAGACCAAATATTCCCCTTGTGTACTTTGAATATAAAAACAAATAATATTTGGGATAAATGAAAATAGTTTCTAGCTTTTCTGTAGGAGGAAGAATCTGATGAGAAGGCAGTGGTTTCCACTGCGCTGACCAGAGAGCTGGCAAGTCCTGCAAAGAAAAACACAATTGCATCTGGAGATAAAACTTATTTAATTTGTTGTGTACAACCGTTTTTCATTAAACACAGAAGTATGTGTTGATCTTCCTTGAAGTGTCCAGAAGGTGAAATAACAGCAGATTCACACAGAAGACTGGTACACCAACTGACCTTTCAACTAGAGAGACCAGGTACTTGTCCAGGAATCACTTTGAAAATAAAAGTATTTAAAGAACAAAAGAAAAAAATAAAGTACATGCTCTAGGAGATTGTTTTGCAGAAATATTTTGTTTCTGGTGCTAAAAGGAAAGAACACACCTGAAAGGAAGCAGCTCATAATAAAAGCCGGATAATTTAGTGAGGAGAGTACTGATAAATCTCATCAAGTAGGGTCACAAGTAGGGTAGCAAGAGAAGGGCCGCATCTTCCTTAGACTTCAGCTTTGCTGGGGAAAGTCACAAGGCCTCCCTTGAGCACAGGCAGCATTTACACACTTCATGGTGGGCATTGGTGAAAAGGAGACATTCCCATTCTCATGCAGAGACTGTGTGGGAGCAAAGGCCTGAGGCCTCCTTTTCCTGGCAAGCTCCATACAGCAGTCAGCTGACAAGGAGAGGAGTGAGCTGGTACAGAAGGGCTGCTCTCTGAGAGAGGTGAATCAGCAGAGATGGAGGAAAAAACTGATCCTTCATTGTGTCAGCAAGAAAAAGGGCAGGACAATATTACTTTTGAATAAAATCAACTAGACCCTCATTTGAATGGAGAGATAGGTAAAGCTCAGAACAAAGTGAAGTACCCATTAAAATTAAAACAATGTAAAAAAACATCCTTTAAGACCCACATAAAAAAACCACATTCTATCCAGAATCAAAGCCCATGGTTTAAGAATCATTGGTATTTATTTCTACACACCACAAGACATTTATTTAATTAGAGAAACGTGCTTTCATTGCATTTTGAGTCAATTAAATGGAAAAAAACCACGGGTTTTATACATTTTGAGGGTTTTGTAAAACCTCCACTCTCTCTGGGTTCTCTGATCTTTAACCTTACTAATTATGTACTTTGTTTTCATTGTGAATACCATTTAAATTTCACAATCTCCTTTTACTCCTTCATTTCCAATGCCACATAGCTTTTGTGCACCATTGCCCTGCTGTCAGCTCTTCAATGCATCCCCTGCTCTGACTTTGGCCACATTGAATCACAGCTTTCTCTTGCACTCACTGGACAGACAAAGCCCTGTGGATCAGGAAGAAAACCATGTCAGCTGATTTTTCATGAGGGGTCACAGGGATCCCTTCCCATTATTTGTCCTGCTTGATTTGGGGATGGTCTGCTGCAGCACCTGAGCTGTGTATTTTCAAGCAGAAACAAAGCCAGCCCTCCTGAGCTTTGCAGGAAATGAAGGAGCTAACTGCATGGCTAATTTGCATGCATCCATGTAGCATTCAGTCTTTCGAGCTCACAGGATAATGTATTGAAACAAATGACTGCCATTTTCTATATCATAAATATAATATTTAATCTGCACTATTTGCTCAGACCAATTTTATTATGTACTTGTCTTATACAAGGTTTTAATAAGCTGTGGTGGAGAGCTGTACACATACTTAATGCATGCACTGATATGTGTAAAATCTAAGATCAGGGACGACAGTATGTATTTATAGCAGTGTCTGGGAGATTATATGTAATGAATACATTATACCACATACACACCAGAGGCAGAGTTAAGGATGCTCCTGAATCCTGCAATGTGGCATTTCCTAACTTCTGTGTGCTCAACCGTTCAACCTTAACATTCCCTGAACATTCTCCAATGGAATATCTATCAGCCCACATAATCAGCTTGCAAGTTACTCCCACAGAGAAAGATATTTCAGATTGTCCTCTTCCAAGAGACATTCATTAATGCATTTTCATTTTGAAATGCACTGCTTTCCAGCCAACGTGTTCTCATGATGTTTAAAAAGCTTTAAATCTTTGTGGAGTAAGGCTCCACAGGAAGGTTAAAAAAATACCCTCTGCATCCCATTTCCTTGGGGCTTCTCTGTTTTGACCTTCCACTATAGCTATTATGCACAGCTTGAATTCTGGGAAGACATGATACTGTTGAAATACAAGTAATTATACTATTCTCTCCCATTTTACCAACTATTATTTTCATTTTTTTTCCTCTTCCTCTTACCTTTTTTTTAAGCTGTCTTTATCTGCTGCAAACATCACTTGCAGGTTATTACTTGCAGAGAAAATGCCAGCTGAAAATTGACAATAGATTGGTGAGATGTAAATGATTGCATATTGCGGGGGGGGGGACCAAATGAGAAAATAGCTATTTTGGTAACCAATTTAATCTGAATCCTTGCATGCTGGGCAATTCCAAAGTATTTTAGGAGGTTTTGTTCAAATTTCCTCTATGAAATTACACCTATAGTGCATTTTTCTTTATTAAAAGCATGCAATGCAAAGATGTGAAAAAACGCAGCATCCTTGGTAGAGCTAGCAAGAAGTTTTGGCACCAGAGACCTTGTGGTAAAAGCTTACAATTAAGGAATTTCAATTGGATGTTAGTTCCTGACTCAAATACTGCCCTGGAATAATTAAATATAGATCCATTAATTTCTAACAACCAGAACACAAAACAGATCAAGAAGGCTGGCATATAAATTCATATTGTAATACTTTATATTATGAATGGGGTTTCTTTGAGAATTATGAGTATGTAGTTCTTTGAAACAGAAAAATCAGATGTCATTTCAGTTTAGTATTTTGCTATGCAGTAAAAATAATAAAAAGAACATTGTGCTGCCTTTTAATTATCTTTTTCCTAATAAAAGGAGTAAATTGTTGAAACCCACTGTTTTCAGAAAAAATGGCACTGGAGAGAACATAGATGAACTGGGGATGCTAGTTTTTTTTATGCCCTGCATTAAGGTAAAAATGGCTTCAGCAAAAGAAGTTCAGCTGAGAAATCTAAATGTATACAAATTTGTGGGACAAATAAGGATCCAGGGAGTTACACTACTGATTAATTTGGCCGCCTGCATTCATAAAGCTTCCAAACCCTAACAAATAGAAGTAGGTAGTAAAATAAAGATTGACTATTACAAGCTGTAACAGCCTTCAACAGCAGCTCTTGAGACTTGGTCTGGTGACATTATTGCCTGAATTAAAAGTCCTCCATGCTGCCTTGGCTGTGCAAAGATCCAGAGCTGGATAGAAACAAATGCCATGGAATGGTAACATGCACCTCAGCCAGAGTCCATCCGTCAAGCATCATCTGCTGTCACAGACAAATGTCACAGACATTTTAACATGAGACCATCAGGGCTGACTACTGGCAGCCTGGCTGCTCTCAGTACACTGTCTCAAGGGGGTACAATGATCAGTTCAGCCATTTGACAGCACCAGTGAGACTGCTGAATGGAATGGGGCTGCCACAGATCAGAAGCAGAGAGGCAGGATCTGGGCAGTTAAGGTTTCTGCCTCTTTGTGTCAGAAAACTCCCCATAATATCTGCTATTATTATTTATCCTGAAGAGCATTTTATTCCTCTTGCTTAAGGTGTTCGGAGATATTGGGGAGGAGTACAGGTTGACAGGACACCTCCCATAATTGCCAGGAGATTTCCTTAGGGAAAAGATGTTTTGACCATGTTCAAATTTTCCTCTAAAGATGAATGTGTGTGATTGTTTTAAAAGGATTAAACTGATACTCTTTGATGTATCTTTACCAGGTTTTATGAAAGCTTTGACCAAACAGTGTGGGTGATAAATTCATTAAGGGTGATAAACTCATTATAGTGATAAACCTGGTATGGGCGATAAACTCATTACAGAAGAGCCCTAGTATGGTGAGGCTGATGCAAGGCTTTCTATCACTGTCAGCAAAATTGCAAACTATAAAACTTCCCCTCACATAAATGATGGTCTTGGCACACTCCTCTCTTCCATCTCAACCCTGGTCAAAGGGTGAGCTTAGATACTGACAGAGTTTCACTTATAGTTTTCAATCCCACAACTCACAAATCCCTACATATTCTTGTTAACAAGCCCAGGTTGTCAGCTTATGTCTGACTTTTCCTCATTCCAGAGGCAGACCAGAAATTCCCCCACCGACTTCCTTCACTTTTCCAACCCTGCTCTCCCCACAGATATTTCTACCAGACCTCCCCAGATGCACATGATGCACTGATGGGGAAGAGCTTTCCTCCCTCTCCTCTCTGATTTTGTTTAAGGAGGTGCTGTTTGGTCCCACCACCATGACCCCCTTGCTCAGACCAACATCCTGTTTCTTCTACAGCCTTCCATACGAAACTTTGCTGAGAAAATACCCTCTTGAGATCTTTCACTCCAGATACATTTTTCACTAGCTTAACAAGAAATTTCCACCTTTAATGGCCCAGCTGAATGCTAAAACAAATTACTTGCAACATGGCTATTGCTCTACATCTTTCCCTCCATCTCTCCAGCACCTGTTGAATAACATGAGGATACACACTGCAAGAAAGGTCATGTGAAGGAAGAAAAGTAATGGCATAATTCTGCATCTGGAAAATGTATTAGTAAAAAGAACTCCAGGTCTTTCAAGATGGGACACCCACTACAGATTGCACATCAAGGGGCCTCCTTGACTGAGAAGTTGAGCATTTGAACGCGGTATCCTCAGCTGAATCCAAGTCTCATGTTCACTTCTATACTTGATGTCTGTGCTCCTCTGAGACCTAGGAGCTTCCCTGGCCCCTATCTGCAGATTTCAGACCAGGTATTCACTAGAATATGCAGGGAATTGAATCTTGAAGAAACACTACAATTCGTTGACATCCAAGTGTCTTTAGCAGCTGCAGATGCTTTGTCTCTCTAATAGAAATAAGATATTAAGTAAATAAACCATCATATTTGATAGCAAACATACTGCATGTGGCAACCCTGCCACTTGGTAACATGACAGAAGTATATTGAAATGGATTTAGGAGGTAAGATTGTGATGCTTTTATTTTGGTGCCAAGGTGATTTTTCTGAGGGATAGTTCAGTGATTAGCAGAATGGCTCAGTGCCACAGAAAAAAATTTCTCCCAGTTCTGTGCATTGAGCTGTTGTCTGCTAAATTAATTAATTGAATGGATAAAAGATCTTACAGATAGCAGAAATGGCACAAAGGTGTTGTGGGAATTTACTTTTCCAGCATAAGAGCAGGACAAGGAGAGCTACAGCACAGGGTGGCAGGGAGAAAGCAGCCCCTTTTGACAGCTCTGTGGACTGTTGAATCAGGCACAAAGATACAATTTGGGCATTAAGATAGAAAAATTTAAAGGGAAAAACATTTAGAGTCAACAGGACCTCTCTACAGGGCTATATTTGGTTTCAGGAAGTTTTATTTCTAAATGTTTCCATCTTAACTTTTATTACTTTTCTGGTGATATTGCAACAATATTTACAATGAGGATCCTCTATACAGTACATTGTACAAATTCAGGAAGATTATCTCTCTTATAGTCAGCCTAAGCCCAATGTCCTCAATATGTAAATCCCTGTATATGGGAATGCAGTATTCATTTATCTTTATACGCATCACTACAGGCTCATAGTGACAAAAAAATAAAGTTAAAAAATTAAGTTAAAAAAAAAGTCTTACAAAAAATTTGAATTTCAAAAAGGAGAAGAAAATAGCATTTGCAATGGTATGGCCAGCTGGTGAGTGTTTCATAACAAGGCCTTTTTTCTCCCTCCTTTAAATATAATTTACTGGAACTTTACTTAGACATGCAACAAATTAGCAGCTATTCATTTTGTAATGAAGAAGTCCTCATGAAATCTAAGCTGTGAATAGGCAATCAGAATTTATTTGGATATAGAGGGTTATATACCAGGCTAATATTTCAATATTGAACTCTATACTGGTATCAGTAGCATCATAGATCATTCTATGCAGTTGTTTTAAATCCTTATGTCATTGCATTGCCTCTGATTCTGCACAGTACCTGTAGCTATTGTTAATCCCTGCATGAAAGACCTCCAAAAAAAGACAAATTGCTTCTTCCTTGCATAATACATAAATTTAACTCATCTCCCCACAGGTCTGAACAGTCAAAAGGAAGCTTTTATTACACTGGAACAAAATAAGTTCTGTGGATTCACCAATATGAATGGCATCACATGCAATCTTTACATAAATTCAAACAACAATTAAGAACACCAAAGAAAACCAGCCTTGATTCTTTTAAAGCAACTACAAAATATGAACAACTACATCAGCTCAAACTTCCAACCCCAGCGCCTTCTAACATCCAAATAGTTTTGCACTTCCATTCCATCAGCTAACCTTTAGGTGGGCCATCAATAGCTCATTGTAGCAATGTTTTCTATTGTGTCCAGAAAATGTTTCCCACTTGGCAGGGTACTGGTGATGCTGGTTGGTAAAACAAAGGGCTGAGCCTTATGAATTATGGCCCCTTGTAGTTGCTATGCCTCTTCTTTGCCCCTGAGCTTCTTCCTCTGTGTGCTCTCTCTTTCTCTCTCTCCCTATTGTTTTGAAGAAATGGTGGCCAGTTAGATGGGCAATTGCCTTATTGGCAATGAGGTTTCTGCAGAGTTTTGGATGAAATTTGTGTGAGTGCAGAACACAGTGTACATGGGCAGCAAGAACAGGTTTGTTGTGCCAAGTCTGCTGGAAAACAGGTATCTTTGATCCTGAACAGTGCTATAAAACTTTCAAAACCCAGAACAGAACTTTTAATTGTTCTAATATTTTTCTCATTTCACAAAGACATGTGTGGGGAAATTTAGGTGCATGAGACCCCAAAAGCCTTCATGGTGTCTGGCATTCTTTCCTCTCTGAGGGTTGTCTGTGCTTAATAAATCAGTGACTGTGCTCAAAGGTATGTAGTTGCCTAGTTTTGGATAAGCAAAATTTGAAGTCTCAAAATCTCAGCTTTCAGGAGGAACCTACGCCTATGACCAATTTAGGCATCTAAAAATTAGAATCTAAGTGGGAACTAACCACAGGAAGCTCACTGACATCATTACAGAAAAACTATTACTCCCCAAGGTTAGGAAACAGGTATCCAGCTGAATTTGACAGATCTCTGGAAGTAAGCTTTTCTCTCCAGTGCCTCTTTTGTTGCTAGTACATGGGATAAGGAAGATATTATGGATTTTTGGGCAACAGGTCCCTTCCCACGTCCGGAAAAAGTTCAACACACTTTAGAGCAAGAGAGACACGGTGCTCCATGTTGTTAGTCTGGCCAGCAATAGCACAGATGGGGCAGCACAGAGCTCCTATGGGTGGTGGAGTTTTCTCCTACATATATTTTTATCAGTCTGAACTGCTCTGCATTAGGGTTTACTCCCAGCTGTAGCTGTACTTTAGTCTGTAGTTCTCTGCATTGGTCTTTCATTGCAGAAGGATTATTATAACTGTGCTGGAGTCACAGGGAAGAAGCTATGTGGGTATTAGGTCTTGCATTTTCTTAGCAAGTTATACACATTATGTGGGTGTGTAACACATCCCCATGAGCAACAGCTTCACTTCTTGCTTGTTTTAATTACTAAATAAATTAACTGAAAGTATCAAGAAATATTTTAAAGCAATGAATGTACCAGATCAAAGAAAATGTTCAGTAGGTATGAAGGAAGTGAAAATAAGTTGAGCATGTGCTTAAGTGTTTTCCCACTTTTGCTGAGACTGATTTTTCCCAGCTATGCATTTATTTCACTCTCATTTGTCACCCTGCCCTCACCCGAGGACTCAGGGTCCTGCAGAATGAGAATAGGAGCCCTAAATCCATGTCAGCCAGCCAAAGCCACGCACTCTGTGTAACAAATCTCTTTTGTCCCCAAAGGTGGCCTCAAATAATTTTAATAAATCTTTAGTAATGCATTTCAGTATCTCAAACACATAAAGGTCAGATGGTGCTATTCTGACTGACCCTGACCCACAGCTATTTTCTCCATGCCTGTAGCAGGATTGCTTGGGAAGTGATATACAGCAGTGGTGACCAGGAGAGGCAGTGCCTGGCTGCTGAGTCTTTCTGCTGATGCCAGGAGATGGTTCCTGCCCCCAGCCATGCTGGCTTTGCAGTGCCCGGGGGAGGAGGAGGCTCCTTGCCCCCAGGATCCAGCACAGCCCTGCCAGAGCGTGCTGCTCACACTGCTTGTCTGAGGATTTAATGGAGCTGCCTCTGGTTCAGCCAGAGCTTTTTTATACCACTGCTTCCCGGCTCCCCCTCAGTGATTTCCTTGTTTAGCTTTTACATTTTAATTTTGCCAAAATGTTAAGGCAGCGCTTCACCTGCTGACTGGGTGTAAAAGCGCCGCAGCAAATGGAGGAAAATAAAAAAGGTGCTTAGCTCAGCTGAAGTCCCTCTCTTGCCGCCATAAAATTAATTGTTATCATCATCTAGCTGCTTTCTGGAGACCATCAAGTTACCTGCTACACAAACTGTAACGGCAGTAACAGCAGCTGAACCTGACATACAGCCCTGCCCTTGGTGTATTAAATCATTCTGATGTAATGTCTCACAAACCACATGACTCACCTATTAAACCTTTCCAGGGGCATGTGCTCTGGCAGGAGGAGAGAGCTTTGTAATGAGGCCAAATGCACAGAGGATAAAAGGAACATATTATGAAAACAAGCTATTGAAGCCATGCATGCTAATTTGAGAGAATGCATTTGGACATGCAAGAGATTTGCTGCTTCTGTGTAAAATATTTCCAATTCCTTACTTCCCATTGCAAAGCTGATTGAGCCAGCAGCAGCTTGCCACTTGCATTCCAGGTGGCGTGATATGTCTCCTCATGCACTAACTCATATAGGTCATTAATATGCTAAATAAGTTGTAGCCAATTGGCTCCCATGGTGACAGATCCAAAAGCTTCATGAATAATCAATGGAGCACCTGGAGGCATGAAATTTTCATACAAAGAGTTTCTAGACTTTGCATTAAGCTCTGAGCAGGGACAGACAAGTGATAGACATGACTGGCACTTTGAGAAGTTTCAAAAATAAGAAGTGTTATTTTAAAAGAAAATAGCAATCTTATTTAAATAAGAATAAATCTAAAACTCCATCTCCTGGAGCCTTTATAAAAAAGGCACCTAAAGTGGTTCCCTTGCCATCTTCTGGACAGAATCATGTTATAGATTTGGTGAGGGTGAGTGGGAATACTTCAGCTATTCCATATAACCTTCAATAAACTCATCACAGAGCAGTAGGGATTCACTGACAGAATTAAACACTGGCAACTTTAGAAAATTAATAAATAACTACTGCCTTTACCTTTATTTTTCTGTAAAAAATGATATGTCTATAGAGTTTATGAGTAAAAATCACATGATCTGAGTACCACTGATGACTGTTATGAGCAGGTTCACCCACTTAAAAGTTGACATCTTTCTGACATTGTTTCCTTTTTAAAAACTAATGTATAATCTCACAGACCCTTTCAGACAACTTTGTTACTGAAACAAGCATACCATAGGCAGCTCTTTGATTGAGCTGATCAGAAAATTATTTAGACCTCCCATAGGAACTGGGATGATGGTAGGTATAGTCCTGCCCTATGCTTTCCCCAAATCAGCTTGTGCCTCACATGTTCCCTGTGCTGGCAAAGAAAAAATTGGAGATGCACTGTGCAGTCAGTATCACGGGTACAGAGATAGCTGTAAGAAATGAGGCAGCTCCAGTATTTCACTTCCACTCCTGCTGTGCGCAGGAGCCTCTCTTGAAGGGGTCTAGCACTGAAGGAGTTGTGGCACCCTGCCTCTCCCAAGCTATGCCCTGCTGTCATGTTCTCTGTTGTGAATATTGATTTCTCATGCAGATGCACTGGGTGGAGCAAGAAACTTCCAGGTACTTCATCTCTGCTTGACAAATTTCTCACACCACTGCTGAGAAGACAGCAACAGACACAGTCGCTTCTTCTGGCATTATTACCGGCAGTTTTCCAATCACTTTCTGCAGAACCTACAAATTATGTGTACTTCAATCTCAGCTATATTTGGTGTTTTTCAAATGAGATTCTCAGCAAAATATTTGTGCACTTTACCATCTGACATTAATGGTCATCAATACAAGGGTCGGAGAGTTCAAACTATGGGAACACCAGGAGCAGCACCATGATACTCAGGTGCCGAGAATTTTCCTGGTGATGAAAATCTACAGATGTTGGATTTATTCAGAACTGGCACAGCTAGTGCTGGTAACTTAAACATGTTTGGTTTTCCATCTTGAACACTTCTATAAGCAGAAAAAAAAGAACATGGATGTATCACCAACATGGCCCCACATGACCTCACTAATCCTTACTTTGGATTAGTGAGGTCTGTCCTTGTCAGAGCTGTACAAAAGTTGCTATAACCTTTCTTTGCTGTGTCTTTGTCATGGTTTGACACTGGCACGATGTCAGTGCGCCCATAAGAACATCCTATCCCTGGTGTCTGCTGTCAGATGGTACCTGGAATAAGCAAAGCAGGCTTCTACTTAGGGGAAAGAGAAAAAAACTTTATAAACTAAACTACAAAAACCAAACTACAGAGAAAAAAAAACACACACAAGGAAAATGAAAACCGCACAGAAACACTCCCCCTCCTCCTCCCACCAAATTCCCAATACATTTACATTCCCCAAAATTATCAACCCTCGGACAGGCACCACCCTCTGAATAATCAAATCCTCAGCTCATCAAGAGTAGAAGGAGTCCTTCCTTGTGCCATGGACTTCTTGTCACAAGTAGCACCGCCCAGAGATCCTTCTGCCATTGTGACATCTTCCTTCCATGCCCAGTGCTCTCACCACCGTGCATGGGGCAGGGGCCTGCTTTGAGGGTGGTCTTTTTAAGGATGCCTCGTCCCGTTCCAAAGAGAGCAAAGTCTCATCTCTGGGACCTTTGTCCCCCCATTTCTTTTACACCCCCTGGGGCTGAGGGGTCTCAACACTGAACTCTCTTGGCTCTGAGTCCTTGCTTCCCCCTGGATGCAGTCTCTGTATCACAAGGAAACAGACCACGGCTATACAAAAAAGAGTCCTGCAAAAATGCCACTCCATCTTCTCCCTTCCTCCAACATCTCTCTCCCACTTGCCAGACCCCACCACTGGCCCATTTCCTCCTTCATCCTCTACTCTTATCTCTCTTCTAGGAAGTGTTAATGTTCTGTAAAGTTTTCATTGTCCACAAAGGGTTAAAAGCTCTCACAAGCGGCTGGGCTCCTCGCCACCGCACCCCCGCCCTTTTTCGCCACAGCAGCACACGGTATCACATTCCAAGACAACAGTCCCAGGCACAGCTCTCTCTCTGGGGGGGGCTGTCTGATGGCTCCTGGGCTCTCTCTCTCTCCCACCCTTCCACCCTCGGGGGGGCCAGGCCTACCTTTCCCGGGCCGCATGAGTTTTTCCCCTCCCCCCGCCCAGCTGGCAGCTGGGCCAGGGGACAGATCCAACGCTTCCCACCGGAAATTCAAAGAGGGCTCTGAGGGGGAGAGCCCTGCTTTTAACTCCTGTGTGAGTGTTCTGAGAGGCGTGTCCAAACATCCCCAGTGGCCACACCAGGTGCCAATATTAAAATCTGAGCACCCATTGGCCTGACCACAGCATATCCCAGAAATCCCAAAAAACCCCCCTATTTCCTGTGAAACCACCACAGTCTTTTAACAGTGACATGCAGTAATAGTATAACATCAGAGGGGCAACCTATAGGGCTACTAGAAGGTAACATGTTACTGGGAAGTAACATGGAAAAACTCAAAAGGAGTTTCAACAGGTTTTTTCCCCACTAAAGATTAACTGAATGTTCTACAGAGCTCTTGTGCATTTGTGTGCTTATGCAGCAGCAATTGTGCTGGCTCACTCAGGAATGCATTGATAGGAAAAGCTTGATCAAACATCAAAAAATTAAAAAAAAAATAAAAAGAGATACAAAAGAGAAAGAACAAGGTCTTTAAAAAGTATTGGCAGGTTTTTAATGTTTTCTAAGTAAAAGAACTAAATTTGTAATTTTTTAGTATTATCTTGATGATGAATAAGATAACTTATTCATCTGTTCTCAGTTTGTACAATGTTGTTCTCCTAAACATGTGGCATTATATGCTCTGGCGTACAGAAAAAAATTCCTACATGAAAGTGTACTCACACTCACATGCACACACACCAGCCTACCACACAGCTTTCTCTTGAGACCAGCCTCAGCTAGAAAGCATTGAAGATGTCTTTGCAAGTGTCTTGGCTTAGACAAAAATATCCTGAAATCCTCTAGTTCTTTCATTCATAAAGGAACAGAAGAAAGTATTTTCCTGATCAGATCCTCAAGGAGAAACTTGAAACCTCCACCATCACTAGTGAAGGCATTGACTTCTGTGGGGTGTGAGAGTTTGCTCAAGTCCTCAAAAGACAGTGATTTCCAAGGCACTGCACAACTGCCAGGCTGGTTAACTCTGCTCTTCATGAAGTGAAACAATCTGACAAAAGTACAAGTGATGCCCACATTATCTTCTTGCAAACTTCCCCCACGCAGCATTGTATGGTGCTGTCATTGTAACTTGTGCCTACATCTTAAATGGAGACAGCTTGATGCAGGTGTGTACTGGGCAAGATAATATCATCCCACATTTACCTTCACAAAAATGGGATTATACATCCTCAAAGACTGTGTTATGAGAAGTGGGGAATAAAGCTGGTGAGTCACTGGATCTCTGTATCTGTATTGACTTTGGCTGTGGTGCAATGTTTTGGATTTGTGATTAAAACGTCTTAATAACCCAAAACGTATTAGTGATCCAAGGGATGTTCTATACAAATGACACTGCACACCAATAAGTGCTGGATGAAGAAGGAGGAAGGGAGGGCATTTGAAATTATGATATTTATGTTCCCAAGTATCCATTACACATTACAACCCCTGCTTTCCTGGAGATGCCTGAATACTGGCCCGCTGATAAGTAGTAAATGAATTTCTTTTTCTCCTTTCCTTTTTCTTTACCTATTAAATCATATTTTCTTACTCATACCCTCCTGATTCTCTCCCTCATCCTACCCTATGGGAGTCAGTGAGAGGCTGTGTGGGACTGAGCTGCCCACCAGGGTTAAACACCACCACTACCATACCTCAGAAACATCTGGAGTGCATTGATAACCTCCTCACTCTGAAGACCAGTTCAATTTCTTTTCCTCCTGGGTTGCTGTCTCCAGTTTTCCAGAGATCAGTGTAGAGGAGGTAAACCTTAGAAAAAATGTCTTCTCTCACATCTTCTTCCTTCAGATTTGTCTGTGTAAAATTTTCCTTTGTCCAATTTGCTTTCAGGATTCTCTGTGCTGGATTTATGAAGCTTTGCAGCTTTGTAGCCACATCCAGAATATACAGCTTGGAATCCCACATTGATTGTCCGTTTAAGAAATTAAATGCCACGCTATATGTAAATATCTTTTTATTTGAAAATAATGTGCACAACTTAGAGTAAGGACAGTAAATATGTGCAATGACTGATAGAAAATTAGGGAAGTAATGCAAGTCAGGCATGGCTTGTTATGACTGTAACATGTTAAGTCTTACAAATATGTTACATGAAATAACATCTATAAAGCATGCTCTCTTCTGTTTAAACTTAAACTCTACACTGTGTGAAAGAGTCTCATATGAGATAATTACAAACAGGGATAAAAGCTTGACTTTGACATTTTGAACATGCATCCTTCTAAATTCTCTTAGAGTCATTTGTAGTATCTAAGCAGCTATAAAACAGATTGGTGGCATCTCTTCTGACATATTTTATGTGTGCAAGTCCTCTGTGCTGTAAGAATAATGCTACTTCTTGTGCTGTTTTAATGCCTTCCTGGATCACAGCTGAAAACTTGCCCCCATAGAAAAGGACAGAAATGCCATTGAATTTAGTTACACCAGAATTTCTTCTTATATATCTGTAAAACCTGCTCTGATTGAGGGTTCAGTGGAAGTCTGAAGATAACTGTGTTGGTGATTAATGATTAATGATATTTAAAAAATATATCTGAGTAAAAGAATTTCCTTCCACACAAGAACAGCAATATCTTCAGTGCTCTGCCAGGCTTGAGTCTTGGGATCACCTTGGATAACACCCTGGAAGGTGCAATTACTGACTCAAACACTGGAGCGGGGACTGGGCTGAATCTGATCTCTGGCTTTGCAGCAGGATGAGGCCCAGCCATTCCCATCCAGAAGCCACTCCAGAAAGTTCTTCAGCCTAAATGAGCTGAGGATCAAGGCAGCAAATCACTGCAGAAGTAAATAATCAGCAGAGGCACTGCTGTTGACCTTGACTAGATCTGAGACTCATTTTCCCTACTACAAATCAAAATTTCCTTTATCTCTTTAAAAGCTTTTATAATTTTGGATAAAAATAAAAACATAGAAGAAATTTTAAAAATCATCGTTATAGTTTATTTGATGCAGAAATGTTTTTTATCGTGAGGGCAATTTGCTGTGTCTGTTGGGTTTCATTATCCTCATTGTTCCTCTCAGATTACTATTAAGAAAGAAGCATAAGAAAAAATATTAAAAACCTATAGGTGTGTTTTTAAAATTCCCTTTCAACAAATTTCAAGAGAATCTCTCAGGAAATGAAACATATCTTGCTCTCATGGGGGGCTCAGTTGGTGTGTTCCATCATGAGGCTACTAAACACTCTGAAAATTTTTCTGCCCTTACATTGAAGACAAGAGCCTTACACTGCTTACCAGAGTGCAACTTGGAGCTCTGCAGTTTCCTTGTGTCCAGAAGTTTCAGAGCTTACTGTCCACTTCCTGTAGAAATCTCAGATCCACAGCTGTTTTCAGTAATTACTCAGCTGATGTTGCAGGTTCTCCTAAGTAAGAAAATCAACAGCCATATTTTATATTATACAAGGTAAGACTTTTCAAAACTTTTAAAAAAGGAGGGTCTCTTTTCTAAAGCAGCCTCCAGCCATCACAAACATCTTCATTCACCAGGAAGTACTGATATTTGACTCATTCCATTTTAATTAGAGCCTCTTCTGACTTGGAGCAGGTTTCCACTTTCAGCCAGCAAGTTCATTGCTGCAGGTTTAATGCCTGCCAAGTACTGCATTCGTGGGGTTCACAAAAAAATTTATTACATTTTTGTATTACTTTACACATAGTAAAACTTTTTTTTCAGATATCTCACAGACTCAATCCCATTAAAAAACCTGAAATTTCATTGAGCTTTCCACTTTGCTCTGGAAATATGTGGGGAACTGAAGTAGAATATTTGCTGAATAGAATATTTGCTATTTTCGGACAGTTACTGTCAGATGTATTCATGCAATAGGTGTGTCAACAGATATATTTCTTAGGTCATCTGTAAATTAGTGAAAGGAAAAGAAATATTTTAAGACTATATTATGAAATATTTTAAGAAACAGTTTAATATTTTAACCAGCCTAGATGCATGCTCAAGGACGAGGTCAGTCATCCCTTAATTCCTTTTTATTGTCTCAAAAGTGGTCAAAGTTGAATAGTTAAGGTACAGATGCCTAACCCATAAACAGCTATATGTGGGGAGATGAATCCTCATTGCAGAGTCCAGCACATTTTATCAATCAAAATGTCAGAAGAATCAGTATGATGCAGATTTATGGATGATATATGTATATTATTTAGAAGGTGGTTTCAAAACATCATCTTAATTGCTTAGGTAATCATACTAATACTATGTTTTATTGTGATCTTTTAGACATCAATGTAAATAATTGTGAAATAATATTTGAATTTCTAATAGCTCTAGCAATTAAGTGGAGTAGAATTCTAAATTATAGAGGTACATTTACAAAAAAATGACAAGAATATTCTAGAGCTTTGTCTCTGGTACTGGTTATTCCTGGATACCATCTTATCCAATGTCATAAATACTGCTTTTATAACTGTCATGTAAAAAATCTTAGATATGCTTATCTAAGACTTGTGTCAGTTGCTTGTTTATCATTATTGACTATTACAGCAAATGCTATTTAAAATCTACTATTTCTGGAAAGCACTTAATCTTCTGAGCTTCAAAAGGTAAATAATGTTCAATAAGAGGCATCAGAAATCCCAACCCTGGTAGCAGCTTCTCTCAGAGTCTGTTCCTTGGTCTGTTTGTTTGCTTTTTTAACACCCATATCCGAATCAGGAGGAAAGGCCTGGATCTGTGAAAAGACTCAGAATATGACACTGAACTGGTCTGATTCAGTCTGGCAGTTTGCACGTAGAACATCAGCACATCGTGGGCTTCAGACACCAAAGCAATCACAGCCTGCCATCTCATTTGACCCTGTGCATTTCAAGCGGTCTTCTGTCACTATTCACTTCCAAGACACGTGATAGTTCAGGAATGCATAATTTTTCAGTGCTTTTTCCAGTAATTCCTGAAACTGGTCCTTCTCTTTACCACTACTTTTTTCTGCCTCTAAGCACACACGGGTCTGCTGTGTGCAGGTTGGTTGTTTTGCACATGGGAAAGAGAGGCCAGCACAAACCCTCTGCTGAAGGCCAGTCCAGTCAGCTCTCTGCAGACAGATGGCTCCTCCATTCCTTCACCATGTTTTGAGGCAGAACAATGTGTCAATTTCCAATAGACTGGCGTGGTGTGTGCCCAAAGCTGGAGGAGCCTCTTGAAGCAGTTCAGGTGCCAGGAGCTGTCTCCATGGAGGTCTGGAGGCTGTGCTGGCATCCAGCAGGAGAGACCAGTGTGCTCTCTGCTACCTGCACCTGAATACTTTGCCCTTCAACCTGAGTTTAGCTGCCTTAACAAGTTTTCATCATGTCCTGTGTTTCAAGCAGTAATCTTTTACCTGTCAGAATAACTGGGGATATTGCATCAAAATGTTCAAATACTCATATATGCTTTTATCAAATTCTGTAGAATTTTCTCTCATCCTTCAGTGCACAATGACTCAATATCATATTTGCATGCATGTCCTCCAGACTCAGCTGTGAATTTAGGCCTTGGGAACCAGAGACTGGAAAGGATTTGTTGCCACATCAAACCTCTGCTCCCCAGATGATTTGCTCTCGCTTAGGTTATTGCATATGGCCCTGACAGACGAGATCCCATCAACAGAGGACACAGCAATGCAAAATTATTGTGAGGCCTCAGGAACCTTCATCTTCTCTGTTGTGTGTCATGTGCAGTGTGGTGTCACCACAGCCTCTTTCTCACCTATTTCTCCCTCATGTACACATAAACAAAATGCTTTTCACCCATTTACCCATCCAGCCATACATGTAGTTCTTGGTTAGAAGGGGACTATATTCCACTTTTTAGTGTGGAATGCATGTAGTGATCCTGTTCTCAGCAGAAGATGTGAAATGGTATGGACGCATAGCTCACACAGGGTGAGCATGTTGCACAGGGTGTCCATGTTCACATCAGGACCTGTTTTGGTCACTACTGAAGCAGTATGGCGAAATATGCTAAAGGAAGGTATAATTTCCAGAAATATTTAGCTCCAAATCTTAACTGACCTGAGAGCTTTACAGGCTTTTAGGATTTACGAATATTTGATTGTCTTGTCACATTTGCAGTAAAGGTCACTTTTGTTTTACAAAATGGCCTCTTTGTCAAATTGATAAATCATGGTGGCATAAGAGATGCTCACCAGAAATTTGCAGCACGAAGAACACAATGTGTTTCCCCTCAGCCTTTTTCTCAGACACAGCTAAATTCTGCTCTGACAGTCACTCCTCCCTTACCCTACTCCTTTCCAAAGAAACAACCTGCTTTGGAGGTTTACCATTTTCTTCGCTTGATGAGAACTGTCAAACAATCCTAAAATAGGCATTATTATCAACAGCCATTATATCCAAGGCAGCTTACTCCAGTAATGAATAAATATCCATTCTCCTTCCACGCACAGATACACACCTGTCATTAGTGACAATCACAAACCATGCAGCACATTTCTGTGGGCAGGACCTTAATTATTTCCCTCAGTTTCCTCTTGCATCTCCTTAGAATACTTGCCAGTATAATTAGTTGTGGCTGAGTTGGAAGTGTGCTGATTTGGATGGAAAGAGGTTGTTAAAGGGTCTTTTATGAGATCAGGCACATTGCAGGTGTAGAGTTAGAATGAATGGCATCTGTGCTGAGGTGTGCAGTAGCTGCCACAGCTGTGACAGATGTGGAGCAGCTGCAGATTACACAGGGTGCAGTCACCCTGTGTCACGTGTTCAGGACATGTGTCATCCACAGCAGCTTTATCTGTGCAGAGAAAAATGCCTGATTCTAAGCCTGTCCCTTGCTGTTGCTTAAATCCAACTGGACTGAGAACCACCCCTAAGGTAATACAGTTTTCTAGTAAGGTCTAATTACATTCCAAGGAAGAAAAAAACCACACAGAATATCTTTAATATTGAGAAGTTTCCTTGAACTTGTCTTAGCACAGTGACATCAGTGGTTTTCTGGCCTGGCAAAGAATATTTTCTCTGGAGCTCATTACAAAGAGGGGCTGGGTCAGCAGTAAAGATGTGGCTTTATGTAAAGACTTGAGAGAAGGAAGGGCAGAGGAGTTGCAACCCAGCTCAAGAAAGGCATTCAGTGTTCAGGGGCCACTGAAGAAGAAGCTGCAGAGACAGTTGCAAAAGAATTTATCACATAAAAATATGTGTGATGCTACACAGAGCGTGTGTATGTAATATTCATAAGATCATCTTTTAGACACACTCTTCCTCTAGATTTTGAAGCTGTCTGAAATCTGCCGAGTTTCAAACCACTTAAATATAATAAAGCCTGCACTGATTATATCATGATTGCTGACATTTGGTGTCTGTCAGTCTGAAATAACTTCTCCTCTTTGCTATAATTTCCTCTAAGAGGCAAAGCAGAGTCAGTGATTTTCCACAAAATGCTCTCCAAACAGCTCCTGCCTGAATGTCTTGGTTTATTTCTGAGGTCAAACCCTATTGCCCAAAAGCTTTACTTTTCTTCCCATTTTTCATGCATATGTTTGTCTGGTACTTCTGTGTCTGATGCTCTTGACTGACAAACTGCAGTGCTACCTGTGTATAAAAGAATGTTATTAAAAATCTTAAAAAGATCCTATTAATATTTTATTAGCATTTCTTTTCTTCCTGAGACTGAATGACAGCTTACCCAAGATAGCTGATTTTAATTATTTTTTTCAACCTGTATTCCTCTTGTCACTGTCTCCTCCAGCATAAATCCAGTCAGATGTTTTTCTTTATTACCATAAGGCCTCAACAGCCTATAATTACTCTAAAGAATTTCTTATCTTTTATTTCTGAAGCATAGATTTTCCCCTTCTTTTCATTTTCTTTTTTTTAAATATATTTTGGTAAGATGTGTAATTAACCTTGCAGCTGTTGATAGTCTGCTGGAGGCTGTAACTATTACACTTCACGTAGCTTCTTTCTCTCTCCCCCTCCACCCTTTTCTTGTGTGACTGCAGGTGAAGGGCTGCTTGCAGTAATGATATTGCTGTCTTCAAAGCAGTGAACAAAAGGTGTACAAAAAATTCTTTTTGGAATTGCTTTGAAAAATCCATTTTTAATGTTAAAATTATTAAAATCCTGCTCGTAATAGCACACAGGACGCATTTTCAGACATTTCCAACCTGCAGTTTCCCTGCATTTGCCAAGGATGGGCAATGCAGAGGAGGTGGCTGCATGGTGGTGTCTGTGTGACAGCCTCAGTTCCTCAAAAAAAGGAAGGATCAGGAGTCCTACACCAAAATTTAGCCTGGTAGGGGACCATGTCTGTACTGACATTGATCTAATGTAAATAATTTCACAGATCACATGACTACTCTGCTTTCACTGGAAATGCCTCTGCCTTCTACTCAAGAGGTGGAATTACAAGAAATAGGAGAGAAACTGTTTCAGATCTGTGATGAAAAATACATAAGGCTAATCTTAAGATACATTGCCTTGTCATTAAATAAAAGGCTTCTTTCAGGATACTGCATTTCTGAGAATTATGATTTGTAAGTAGAGTAAATTCAGATGCAGTGTTTCCATGATAATTGTCCTTTCTTATTTTTTTACAGAGGTACACTTCTCTTGGGCAGACTGATTGGCATCACAGTGCTTGCAACATCCCCAAGAGATTTCTTTTTGAAAATAAGTAAACCACACCCAAACAGAACATGTTAGAAACAAATTTAGTGAAGACATGGTTTCAACATTTTAAGCCTTCAATTTAACCTTTTCCGTGGACTACTGAAAGAAAGTCCTGCAGTGATGGAGAAAGCAGAAAGAAATCGTTATAGATAAATCTCTAGTGTCAGCACTCTCCTTGAAGCCTTCTACAATGTCCTCCACCATGACATGCAGAGGCCACCTATTTTATGAGTCAAAGCTCACTCAGACCTTTCAAAACCTCAAGTGTGAATTCCTAGAAAGGGATTATGTATTTTGAATTGATGCATGTCATGATTTTAAGATGTGCCCCACAACACGAGGACAGAACTGAAAGTCCATTTTTAATTTCTCCTTGTGTAATACAAAGAATATGCAGCTCTTTGTGTGTTGATTGCTTCCTAAGGTTTAGAGCTTATAATTAAAAAAAAGACACTATATAAAAGACATTTTTTAAAGCAGTTATCACACCACTTGTATGCTAACCAAATTCTTTATTCGTTTCACTGGTTGAGTTTCAATATCTTTAAGGGTTCTCAGTAAGGAAAATCAGAACTGGGAGAAGTTAGAGCAAAGAACAGAAGTCACCTTAGCTACCTTTAGCTGTTTAGATACAGTGGAAGGTGGTGACCTGAGTTCACCCTGCTGGTGAGGAGGAAAGGGCTCATTTAAGGAGCAGTTCATCCTGTCCTAAGACACATACCCAAACGTGATGAGCAAATTTTTTTTCTCCAAGGTTTCATGTATGCATCTTGTATAAGAAGCACAGATTAAACACTTTTTAGCAGGTAATTTTACATGTGGTAAACCTTTTCCATGCAAATAAGTGAGAAGCAGTGTTGAAATTCAGTTGGACTGTCGGTGCCCAAGCACTTATGTCACTGATATTTATATATTCCTGAGACAAAAATAGGCATAGAAATCTCTCAGTGAACATCTGTGAAGTCCTTTGAAAAGTGTCCTAAACAGAAAAAAAAAAAAAAAGTAAAAATAACTAAATGTTGCAAAAACGTTCTTTTAAAATTGTTATAAAAAGCAGACAGAGCAAAATCCCAGAGCTCTGTTTTAAACACAACAGCTCTCTGAGCATCATTTGCTGTACTCAGCAGTTCATTTCAATGCACACAGTCTTTGGGACTGTAAAATGAAAGAGTAACATGAAAACTCCCATAATATGTTACTTTTCAACGTGTCAGGCAGCAAATTCAAGAGTCGGGTTCTTCCTTGCTGTATCCTACGGAACACGAGTCAGTCTAACTGTATTCAGGATCACAATAACCTGCAGTGGAGATAAACATTTCTTCTACCTCAGTACAGACATAAGTCTACACTACACTTCATTGCATGTTGCTGCTCTACTAACAAATTTATCTTTTCTCTTCCTCCTATCTGGTTTATCTCCACAGACAATATAAAATTCCAGGATGTGCTATGGCAGTCAAACATTTGAATTGTCTCCTTGAGGTTGGACCCGTACTGGGTGTGAAACCACAATGTTCAATCATTGCATTTTCTGGTATCAGGCAACTCTCCAATCTGTAGCACTGGCATGTAGTGAACAGTGTCCTTGAAACTAAAGGACCTTGTTCTTGTCAGCTAACAAGAATTGAGCTCTTAAAGAAAAATGTAACAAGATGACGAATTCCAAATGGCAACTGGGATGTATTTATGTCTTGCCAGATTCCTTCCATATTACCCTGGTTATTAGCCTAGGTACCTCTGGTCTTGCCTCTCTGAAATTCTTATCTGTTGGGAAAGAAACACTTTTTCCAATTCAGGCAGGCTTCTTTTCTTTGCCTGTGCTGAAAAATCTTTTCTACTAGTTTTAAGAACAGCTGATATCAATGAAAAAATTGTCAAAATGAATAGTTTTGGCATTGTCAAATGAACAGGTACAGTCAATGAAATTATCAGGCAATAAAAAAACTAAAGGAAGTACTTTTTTTAAGTGTATACTTAAATTGTGGAACTCATTGCCAGAGAATAAATGTTTTTAAGAAGAAACCAGCCAAATTTATGGTGGACAGTTTCACAGTGGGCTACTGAATGCAAGAGCCAGATATGAACTTTCCCCAATGACTACTGATAACAGTCAACAGGAGCTTTCTTGGAGTGGGTGTGTTCTAGGTCTGGCTCAGCATTGTCAGCCCCATTTTCTTGAATCCTTGAATTGTTTAGTGTTTGATGAAATATCACTATCCTGAGATATTCTTTTCCATCTGTTTTTTCTAGACAGACTTTTAGTGGGTCTAAACCTATGCAGAAAGAACATCATAGGTATCGTATGTATCAGTTTTGTTCCAATCCACCAGTTCCCCCTTTTTCTTTTTAGTAATTTTACAGTCCATTCATTGAAGTCTTAACATACAAGCTCTATCCTAAACCAATTCAAAAGATTATTTGCTAGGTATATCAGTAAATATATAAAAAATATTTTGAGGTCTCACGTTTGGAAGGAAGATATATATCCTTTATTTACCAGGATTACAGAAAATATATTAATATTAATTGCAATTAAAAAAAACCAAAGTTTGTACTAATACAGTGCTAAGTTTCAAAGAATCAGAGATGGAAAAGATCAGTTAAGTTTTTGGCTTCAAGGCAGGTTCAATGTAGGATCCTTGATGTTCATTTTCCATTGTTCCAACCATTTCTACTGGCAAACTGCTTTGCCTGCAGAATATGAAATGTGAAATAAAAAAATTAAGTGCTTGAATCTGTTACTACACAGACATTACAAGATGAGGTTTTAGTGGTTTTAGAAATACTAGTTTTATCTCATTTGGCAGGAGAATTCTTTGGAAAAGCTGAAGAGTGGATGGAGAGACTAAGACAGCTCAGTCTGCTGAGCCAAGAACTTCATTTTCTTGACTCCAACGTTCAGAGCCATAGGGAGATATAGTACACTGTCTGAAAAAATGCTGCTGTCCAATTTTGTCATCACCAGAACCCCAATGAAAGTATAATGCATAATAATTACTTACTGATTACAACACTGACTCACTATAGTAAAGTATTCTGCTATGTGGCTTTTGTAAATATGTGTCATTGGAGAGTTTGATGATTCCTAAGTATTCCAGGTTTTCTTTTAAAAGGAAACACTAGATAAAAAGTACAGCTTCCAAGACAGTTCCTGTATCTTATATATTATCATTACTAATGTTGTTAACTACAAAAGCCCAGAGTCCCATTTTTGGGGATTTCTAATCCATCTCGGGAAAGAAAAAATCACGTTCTCTCTCCTAAAGATATTGTAAACTGGTGTGAAATGCAAAAATTTGAGACAAGCAGAAAATACAGGTGAGTTTTCAAGATGGTGGAGAAGGACAGCAGCAAGAATGCAATACTGTAGTTACATATATTAATTTTGCATGCAACTTGATGGCTGATATAATATAGGGTTTTTGTTTTATTTCAGCTTTGTTTGTGGGGGTTTTGTGTGTTTTAATAAATAAGTACATGCTTCGTGTCTCTAGGAGTTGTTCTGCTTTAGTGCATTGGTGAGCCTGGGGTAGGCACGCCAGATGCAGTGAGTTCTTGGGGAATCCAAACTGAGCAATGGACTTCTGCATTAGATCTATGATTAGTTTCTTTAAAATAAAGCTACATTTGTGCAGTTTCACTCATCCATCTGGATAGATTGAAAATAACTGCTTCTGCCTCTAAGTGTCTTGTTATACATCTAAGTGTTTCAGAACTACCGCTCTATTTTAAGCCTCCTTTAAAAAATTAATTTGGTTTTCATTAAAGGCTTCTTCCTCACAGCCTCCTTAGTGAAATGTTGTTGTCTGGTTCCTTTCAGAAAGTCAAGGATCATGATAGAGCTCTTACCCTACCTTCTGGAATTTCAGCCATTTTACCTAACAGTGAGAAAGGAAACGGGAGATCAGCTTTCACAATGATTTGTTTTGTTTTTTGGGTTTTTTCCTCTATTCTTGCTGATATAGGAAGATAGACTCTGATTTTGTACACTTAGATTGACATCCACCATGTCTTGCAAGAAAACAATTATTCTGATTTTATCTTGGCTTAAATAAATCCAGAATTTGGAAAGATAGATGTTATTTTTGTTAATGTTTGTTTTTTTACAAGTTGACATGGGTTTCAGTCACATGCCCACTACTGTTTTATTATTGTTCAGTCACACAATTTTCAGATTTCAAGTTTATCATCCTATTTCTTCAAAATGATAGGGTTTTTTCTTGTTACTTTCTTCAGTGTCAGAGCAGTTCCATTCAAGTCTTCTCCATACCTTGGAGAAATTTCTTGCCATTAGAACTAAACACAGGAGAAAATAAAGGGAAATTTGACCAGATATTATTTCAGGAAATCACAACAGAAGGACTTAATCTGTTCTATGCTTTGCTTTACTGATTCACAGTGATTTTCACTCTTTTTCAACTAAATATTTTGTTTGTAAGCACAAATTCCTGGAAAACAAATATAAGCTATCTGATAATGCCTTTTTTTTTTTTTTCCTTAGTTACCTCTCACATCTCTCAAGAAACCATGCCCAGACTGCTGGTAGACTATGCATCAAAAATTACTTTTCTGTAAGAAAGATAAGCTTCTATAGCAGCGTGCTGCTGTTTGAGAATTTCACTTTTTAAATCTGAAAAACCCATCCTCCAGGTCCTTTTCCCCCACGCCTAGTATTTCAATGGAGCCCTCTCTTGGCTTCATAGACACTTCCATTTGGGCTAGTACTCACTTGAAAATGATCAGGTTTCCACAAACTCCTTTCTACAGGAGTGCTGGTGTGTGACATGGCAAGGGCAGAAGTTTCATGCTCCCTACTCTGGATTGGAAATCAGGAAGGGACACGGCCAAAGGGGAATGGTGTTGGGAGAGCTGTAACTTGCTCAGTTTGAGCACTTCAGCTGGACCCCTTAATTATACATCCACAGTTCATCCCCAGGCTCCCTCTGTTTTTCTTACATTTTCTCAGTAGAGCAGTGGTGACATCACTCTTTTTTTTTTTTTTTTTTTTAATGTGGATCTTTGCCCACTCAGTGCTCAACTGAAGTACTTAATATTTTTCATCTGAAAGTCTCATCTAGTGGTTTGGGGATTACAGTTAATTCCTCCTTTTTTTTTCCTTTTCTCCCAAGAAGCCATCAAAAGATAAAAAACCCAAACCCAAACAACTGAGAGAAGGAAAAAGGTTGTACTCTAAACACGTGTTCCACATGATAGTAACAGCTGCAGCCCTGTTGACAATATAATACCACTGCAATCCCCAGGATATAACTCAGATACTGAATTTCAGACTGCAGAGGAATGGTGCTTGAGGATCCTTGAAAAGAATTATGTTTGGAAGGGAAAAGAAAGATTAAGTAAAACAGAGGAAGTATGCTGGTGGTCCAGTGCAGAAACCCCAAATAAATATTGTTAAAATAGAGAAAAGTTAGTACACCCATAATAAACAAATTTAGTTGATATGTACATTTTCTCCACTATAGTCTTAAATTTCAGGATTTGTTTGTTTTAGTGCTATTAGGGACTGAAGCACATGGTGAAGCCTGTTGCTTTTGTATTGATATGATGTTAACAAGGGATGAACACATGCTAATAGAGTAATGGCAGGAATAAAAATAGTATCAATTATGAAAGAGAAGGATATTTAGAGAAAGACCCTTGTATTTCTCTTCCTTTACAATAAGTAAATGAACAACACTAGTTATGAAGCAACTTTTAACCCTTTCTTTCTTCTTGAATTACAGTGATATTTGCCTTCAGAAAGAATTGATTTCCAAAATACCTACTGCAAGAAAGAAAAACATAGACCTTGTTCCAGTTTCTACTGTGAATGAAAGTTTCTACTTTGCTTATAGTTCATCTCCACAAGAAAAAAATTAATTAAAATTATTTGTTTACAGTTTGATATCTGCTTCTTCACTTTTGCTAAACCCGTTAGTTTTATGGTATAAACAGTTCTTTGGGAAGATAAGGGACTCTGTATAAACTCCTTGTCCCCTGCAATGCTGGCTGTGCTCAGTGTCCTCATTGAGACGGGCAGAGTCCATAAAATACAGGTGAATTTTGGGTTAGGGTTAGGGTAGTCCTAATGTAGTCCTCATTGCCCTTGCTTAGGAAGAACTGACACAACAGCAGAGCCCTGTCTGGGACCAGTGCCTGGGTCCCCACTGCTGAGCAAGGACCAGCTGAAGCTCCTCATGGTACCTGTCTCCTGGGCCAAACCCCCAGGGCTGGCTCACAGTGCCAAGGGAGAAGCTCAGGTGCAGTCTATTCCCAGAGAGCAATCAAAGCAACACCTCCTTGTCCTGTGTGTGTGCCCTGGTTTTCTGTGCGTGGTCTGATGGAAGTTCTGTCACCTGCTCATCACAGGCTGGCATGAATTCCCTCTTAGAAATTTTCTATTTACCTACCAAAGGACAGGTAGAGATTCTGAAAATCTTTGTTCAGCCCTCCTACAAGGGAGATGCAAGCACATCTGGTAGGACTTGTATCAGCCCAAATTTGAACTCTTGCAGAGGAATGAGGTCATAGCAGAAGGCTCTTGTTAGAGCTGTGGGGAGAAACAACCCCATGAGTTGTAGCACATTGACTCATTTAACCTACTTTGGTGTCTAGTTTAGGACTAAGCAAATCACATAATGGAAATAATATACCCTAAAGGTACTGTAAGAAGGTTTATCCAGCTACTAACATCAACATTTTAGGTTTCATCATTGGCCAGATGGTTCTATGCAAGAAGCTAGGCTTCAGGAGGAACCCAGATTTTGTTTCTTCACCAAATGGGAGGTGTAACCATATCCAGAGATTTACCTCCCAGTTTAAGCAACAGAAGCAAAAAAACAGACAGAGGTATGTTTAGCAATGTAATGTCTCTGTGCAGGGTTCACTGCTCTCCCATCAGTGAGGATATTCTTTACATAACAAGTGACAACAGGATCCAGAACACTCCCAGGCAAGAAAGCAAGCAACTGATATTCACCAGCACTCGTGAAAATACTAAAACAAAATTGTATGTGACAGAAAATCAGGACCTCAGAGTTAAGTACTACGTTTAGTACATTCAGATATCACTGACTGTCAGACTACCCCATGTTTGAAAACACTTTTCATATGTCATTACACATGCCTCTGCCTCACTACTCAGTTAAGTTCCATGGAACAATCAAAAATGCGAAAGAGGATAAAACGAAGGAGAGAATTCACTGGAGGTTTCTACTTTTCCAGGTTAATTTGCTTCTAACACAAGAGTACCAGAGTAAGACAGGAACACCTAAAGATACCTACAATCAGTCCTGCAGTACTGTTTGAACAAAGTCTGTCATATTTAACACAAAAATAGATTTTCAACCCTCACATCACCCGTCCCTACGTTTTAACTGAAGGACAGGTGTGGACAGATGATCTAGGCTATAGAGAACATTTTTTGGATGAGGTTGACCTGCCCTTTCTTTAGAGATGGGCAACCCTACAGATAACCATGCTGACCCTGAAAACAGTCACAAAAAATGTGATCAGTGCTTGGAGATATATTACAGGTGAAATACATGTTTATTTTTAAAATTGGGGGGGGGGGGGGGGGTTTGTTTTGCTGTGCTTTGTTTTGTTTTTTTTTCCCATTTTTCACTTGTCACTATTCTCCTTTTCCTCCTGCTCCAGAGAATGGTGATGAATGTTCTTACTGAAACAGACTTTCTGCCCTCTTGGCCCACTTAGAGCAATTCCAGTGGAAAATAAGATACCCAACACATGCTCCTTCACATTTCAGCTAAGTCAAGCTACTCAGACAGTTATAATAAACTAAATTATTCTCTTAATCCTCAGAACTGTCAGATATTTGAAGCCGTGTAGCCTCCTTTTGTGCATGCCACTCATATAAGTGGATAATTTTTCTAAATCTAAATGGATAGCAAGTGTAAGCAAAAATAATAATTGTATAAGAAATAATAATATGACAAATCTGCTCTTGTTTTTTCATGGTACTTTGACCTCCAGTCCATATTACCCACCAGTATTTATTTTGATTGGTATCTGAGTTTAAGCTTGGATTGAATAGACTGCAAAATCTTGCTATGACATGGTAAATTCAAACATAAATGGTTGGGAAAATGCTCAGGCAAACTTAAGCTTGTCCTTTAGGGAAGAAGCTTTAAAAGATTGAACTTGCTGAGACTAATAATGTTCATCCCTTCTTGAATTATATTTCCTTTCCTCCCCTCTTTTTCTTTTTTTTTTTTTTTGTTTTTGTTTTGTTTTTCTCTTAAATTTCTCTCCGCCAGAACAGTTAAGCTGCAAACTTAATGATTTTAGTCAGCTTCTGGAAATCAGTATCAGAACATTATTTAAATTTTGAAGCCAAGCCGTGTCTGGAGAATTTCAATCATGTCACTTTTATGAGTTTCTACAAACTGAATGCTGAAAAGTCTACTGTGGCACTTTTTTTTAAAGCCAAGTAGGAAGTAGAGGAGAGGAAAAAACTCAGAAAAACTGAGAGATACTTTGCACTATAAATGCATGTTTCATTTTTTAGTATTAATAATTCCTCAATGCATCTGTATTAACATGATATTGTTGCTGTAGATTTGATTTAGAATAGCTTTATATATAAGCTATGCTCTGATACTGAATTTTATTTCACAGAATCCATGCTTAATATGGCCTTAATGAAAAATAAATGTTAGCAAGAAAATAGTAAGATATACAAGATATTCTTCACAGCTGTGGAGGATATTTCATGCCTTATACACAGCACAAAGGAGAACAAAAAATTTGTGTTCACTGTAAACAAGCATGGAATCTGAACTAGAAGAAATGGTCTCAAAAATGTAATTTAAGAGGGAAAGCTGGCAGTATCATGTTGATGGATGTAAAAGAGATACAGCAAAAACACTATTAAGTTGTTGTTTAACATAAAGTGATAATTCTAACATGAAGAATTTAATAGTTGACATAGCAGATCTGTGCCACAGACACCCATCATCATTTACATTACTTGAGTGAAAAGAATAGCTAACAAATCAGTCAGGCAGAGACAACAGTTTGAGAATGTCCAGGTGCTTTGCCATTCCTAAAGAACTTTCACCCTGATTTTATTAAAGTGGTATGGCCTGTTAATGGAAAAAAGATAAAAACCACATTTGCTTCTGAAGTAATCTTTCCAGTCTCATTAAAGTCAATGGAACTGCATGAAGCAATGAAAAACAAAATTTGTCCTTATATATTCCTCCAGGAACAACCTATCCAGCAGCAGAAATGAAGTCCCAGCAGACATTAAAGTTGTATGTCTTTTCCCGGTAGGGCCTGATTGGATGGATTCAAATTAAATCTTGCTACTTCTGTTTTTTGCTGTTAAGCTGTTTGACTTGGAGGTAATTGATAAGCCTGTCTGACTACTGATATATTGAAAATGGCAGCGATATCTAAGAATGGGCTATCTTTTTTCAAAAGACTGATAAAAAGTAATCACTGTAAGTGGATGTGGTTAAAGGTTAGAACAACAGGAATCCCAGTCGATCTTAACAATAAGCATAGAATCACAGTCCACAGAATCCTGGCCCTCCACAGCAGCATCCCCAAGAGTCACACCATGTGCCCAAGAGCATTGTCCAAATGCTTCTGGAGCTTTCTCAGTCCACTGCTGTGACCATTTCCCTGGGGAGCCTGTTCCAGTGCCCAAACACCCCCTGGGTGAAGAAAACTTTTTCTAATATCCAACTTAAACCTCCCTGACACAACTTCAGGCCATACCATTCCTGTCACTGGTCACCACAGAAAAGAGATCAGTTTCTCCCCCCCTTCCCCTCATGAGGAAACTGAAACTGCAGTCACATCTCCCCTCAGTCTCCTCCAGGCTGAACAGACGGAGTGTCCTCAGTCACTCCTCACACGGCTTCCCCTCAAGGCCCTTCACCATCTTTGTTGCCCTCCTTTGAACTCTAACAGCTTTACATCCTTCTTGTACTGTGGCACCCAGAACTGCCCCAGCACAGGAGGTGAGGCTGCCCCAATGCAGAGCAGAGAGGGACAATCCCCTCCCTTGCCTGGCTGGCCATGCTGTCCCTGATGCCCCCAGGACAGGGCTGGCCCTCCTGGCTGCCAGGGCACTGCTGGCTCATACCCAGTTTGCCACTGACCAGGACCTCCAGGTCCCTTTCCATGGCATTGCTTTCCAGAATCTTGTTCCCCAGTCTGTCCGTATATTCAAGGTTGCCCTGTAGCAAGTGCAGAATCCAGCACTTGTCCTTATTAAACTCCATGTTGCTGTTGATTGCCCAGCCCTATAATTTATTGCGGTGTCTCTACAGAGTCTCTCTGCCTTGATAATTTGCATCTTCAGTCAAAACATTGCACAAACATGAATAAGTCAACCATTGCAGCCATGTTCAATTGTATTTGTCTTTTTTATAGTTGAGAAAAGCAGAATAAAAACAAGCCATATATTATGCTCAGCATTGCAGCACCCAAGGACATGTAGTGATAGGACAGGGGCTTCAAACTGAAAGAGGATAGTCCTAAACATAAGGAAGAAATTCTTTACTGTGAGAGTGATAAGGCTGTAACTGCCCAGAGAAGCAGTGGATGCCCTGTTCCTGGAAGTGTTCAAGGCCAGGTTGGATGGGTCTTTGAAAAACCTGGTCTAGTGGGAGGTTATCTCTACCTACAACAGGAGGGCTGGAACTAGGTCCCTTCCAAACCAAATAATTTTATAAGTGTTTCCACTGTTTCTAGATGACAAGTCTTGATATTGTTCACACCCATGCTACAATGCCTTTCAGTTTGGATTTTCTAAGTTCACGTGGAGCAAGGAAGAGAGGAGTTAATGCAGCTACACCATTGGTCCTTTCTGCCTTTGATGCTTGAAAACCACAAGGTAGATTAGCAACGTTACTGTCCTCCAACTTTGTTGTCTAATCTTAAGCCTGTAGATTTCTTAATTTTCAGACTTATGGCTCACCACAAAGTTCTGCCCTCAGGTACACGAAAACCATGATGCTGGACAACAGCTCATTTAATGCTTAGGTTGTATCACAGTCTTTCCTGCCTGTGTTGCCAGGGAGGATTCACATGGGATTGCCAAGCAAACATCTAATCCAGGTAACCATAAATAAAGTTACGGTTCTGTTGCTGATGGCAGGAAAGAAACTCCTGGGAGGCAGGTGATGGACAACAGCACAACATCCTGCGTGTGTCTAGGTGCTGATTCTCTTGTTAATTTTACAGATACATCTGAAGGTGGGATCTTGACCTTGGCTACCATTTTCTAACACTGCTGACTGCTACCCAGCAGCATGGCCACCATCATCCAGCCAAATTCTTCTGGAGGATCTGCTCCACAAGATACATGATCATACAAGCTCATTGACACACATCTCAGCTGCCAGAAGACAAGCTGTGCAGAGAGGAAGCATTCTTTTGATATTTCGTTTCAAAAGAAGCAGAAGGGAATGGACTGGCACTTGGTGTTGGTAGTCCTCTTAGCTTTTTCTGCATCTTGACTAGGACGTTACAGAAGGAGGCCCCACCTTTCTTATGATGAGTCTATATTTCCTTTGTCCTTACTTTCCCAAACGTTTTCTTGATCCACTACTACCCCCAAAAAAGATACTATCTCTTTATCCCAAAGATCAATTTTGCCATTATGCAGCCTTGAACAGAGAAGATAGAAGCATATACTCCTTTTTTCCCCTTCTTTTCTGTCAAAAAAGTGTCTCTTCAGCACACTGATGAGCAGGAGAAGGTCTTTCTTTAAATTAGGGTCAGGATGATCACATATGTATTTCTACATTAGAGTGGTTTCTCAATTAAATTATCTCATATGTATCTATTTTAAAATAGATATATTTCTGTTGATAAACTGGCCCTCTATATGCCCATCAGAGGTTGGGGTCCTTGGATATCTTTGTCTCTCACAGACACAGTATGGAGGACACAGACTGTCTCAGTGTCTCATATCTAGGTAACAAAATTATGGGAGGGTAACAATTGCTGGAAGTTTCTGGCTATTCACATGAGGAATTTAACTGTTTGGCCTTACAGAAGCTTTTCCTTTTGCTTGCTTGACTCAGTTGTAACACCACAGATAGTATAGATGAGAAAGACTCATAAGTCTCACAAAAGTAATGGATGCTTTAAAGAGATATCATTGTTTATTGCACACATGGGTGAAGGGAGATGTAAATTCATGTATTTATTTTTTTAATAGCTGTGAGAATTGGGAGAACTAATTTACAGTTTATCAGCATGGTATTTTATAGTAGGGAAATATGAGAGGAAGACACAAGAGAAACACAATTCATATTTCTTCATTTTCTATGTAAGAGGAATTGGAGAGTAAGGAACTTTATCAGTATTTTAGCCTTTGTGAGGAAGATTTCAGAAAGGCATTTTTATATCTTATATATCATATTTGTCTACATTATGTTTAGCAGCTGTTTTGATGGTCATGAGGGTTCAAGAAATATGCTTTTGGCTATGCTTTCTTAGCCACATGCAAAAATTTTACTTTAGCACTGAAGAGGACTAAAGAAAGCTTTTCAGCATGTGTGGCATGAAGTGCCCTAAAACAGAAGGTGCCAGCATGGAATGCATACATGGGACACTCCCACCAGCAAAAACTGTGGTAGGACACAAATGCAGAAATTATGAGAGCTGTGAAGGTTTATGTGCAGAGACACACACAAAAAAAACAACAAAACAAAACAAAAAAAAGGCTATGCTATAGCCTCAAACAAAGACTTGTGACATGAATACCCCACATGAAGAAAGATTTCATTCCAGAAGGTAAAGTCATTGAGCAGGACACATATGAGATGCTCTGACTGCACTAGGGGCTAGGGGCTCCCTCCTGGTATGAGAGTGAAGGCATATCCTAAATACCTTCTAGGTTTTCATGTTATGGGTGTATGAAATTACTTTTATAAGTCTGTGTCTCGGGGATTCACTCATCATCACACAAAGGTCCTTGAGAGCTCCAGACACAGAACGTGTAAATTAACACAAGAAACACAAAGCTGCTCTCTTTCACTCCATTTCACATGCATAACCATAAATCAGAGAGTGAGGAAAGTCACTGGAGGCAGAAACCCTCATTTGGCTTTAAGTCCAGATTTCAGCTCTTTTCTGTAAATTTGTTATTGTATCTGTCTTAGTAATATGAGCTGAGAGGAGCTGTAGAAATCCATGAGGGGAAGCTCTTCCAAAAATGTTTTATTCTTTCAGCCTTTTAAACAGCTGGTTTCTTTCTGAGGAAAAGCTGACAACTACACCAGACTCTGTTGAATTATGTATTGTACATTTGGGGAGCAAGCTGCAATATGCAATGCAGTGAGCAAAGCTTTCCATATGCATTTGTCTAAGGATAAGACACAAATCCAAGTCCAAGAGGTGATAAACCCAGTGGTTTGTGTTCCAATCAGTTATAGCTGTGCTCAAAAATAATACCTTGCAAGTGTACATTAGGGGCAATGGAGCAAAAATTATACATGCAAATGTAACTCAAGAGACTGAGCCTTGTTGTTGGGAAAAGATTCTTCTCTATTGTAAAAGAGCACTGAAGAGGAGAGCTGTTTGCAGGGTTACTGTGCATTCTGTCTTCTGAATTATGATCCTTATTGACAAAAAGAGCAGGTGTAAGAAAGTTGGAAATCAGGTAAAAGAGTGAGGTATAACAGTGTTGTAGGACAACATTGAACCAGAAGTTCTTTGGCTGCAAAAAAATCTTCCTAATTATGAGGATCACTCTGTAAATGGAGAAAAAGTGAAAGTTAGGCCTTGGCATTAGTAGTCATGTTCCCCAGTATTAATTCCAGCTGCTCTTCCATTAACACAATATTGTACAGGTGCCATGGTTTCACAACAGCCATCAAACATGCCCCACGCAGGGACCCACTCATTCCCACCCATGGGATCAGGGAGAGAATCAGAAAGTAAAAGCTGGAAAGTTCATTGATTGGGACAAAGACAGTTTAATAGGGAAAACAAAAGGAATTAAATCACTGCTTCCCAAGGACAGGCAGCTGTTCAGGCATCTTCAGAAGAGCAGGGCCCTATCACAAGTAGCAGTGACTTGGGAAGACAAACACCGTTACTCTAAAAATTCCCACACACTTTCTTCCTTCTTTCCCCCAATTTAAATACTGAGCATGATGTCATGTGGTTTGGGATATTCCAATGGTCAATTTGGGTCACCTGTCCTATCTGCATATACTCCCAACTTCCCATGCACCCCCAAGCTCCCTGCCAGGATGGGAGTATGGAAAACAGAAAAGACCTTGGCTCCTGTGTGAGCCCTGCTCAGAAACAACAAAAACCTACCTATATTATCAACCTGTATTCAGCACAAATAAAAAACACAGCCCCATACATACACAGCCCCAGCCACTGGGAAAAAATTTACTCTACCCCAGCCAAAATGAGCGCAACAGGCAGCAGGTTCAATGTCAAAACCCCAAGAAATGGCTAAAAGAAGAAATGTTTATGCAACATCCCCACTCCACCTTGGTAAATTGCAAAGCTAAGCACAATAGATTTGACAAAGTTGTTGGGAGAGAAGAACACCTCTACAAGCCTCAGGATCCTTCATTTGCACAAACAGATTCACAGTGCAGTGCTCCCATACCTTACCATGTAGACAGCATGATTCCCTGCCATGAAACATCTGGCCCTGAACTTCCTGACTCTAATTAACATTCTTTTTCCACTAGCTATTTTCCCTCACCTAGAGCATTTCTGAAATAATTTGCTACTGCTTAATGGTAAATGTAGGTCCTTAATACTTATAAAGGGGCTTGGTAAGTTCAGCCTCTGGATATTCCCTTGAAAGGTGTTGTTCAGGTTAAGCATCTGCTCTGTAGGTGGTTAATTAGCAATAATCAAGATGTCTTCTGGATGCTAACAGTGATAATATGTTAACACAGTTCCAGAAAAACAGAAACCACCAGACAACTACTTAGTAGAATTTGTTCAATATTGGAAATTTATTATTACTAAAACCTTAAGATATTTGTAACACTGATGTCTCAAAATGGCTGTGGGCTCTGCCCTGAGGAGCAGACCACAAGCCCAGGATTTTGTTATTGACAGAAGCTGTCTGCATTCATTGAATTAAGAACACAGCTGACTCTCTTAAGACAAAAAGAGAGTGATAATTGACATTAAGATGGGAAGATGATGCAAAACATGGGTGAAATAAGAGTAAAAGCATTGAAATGAGAGGAAGACTGAGAGCAGAAGAGATGAGATACTGAGGAGACAGAGACTATGAAAGGACAGGTCTAGGTGGATTCTGTTCTTGTGGACTCTGTATGAGATGCTGACTCAGAAAAATTAAAACTGCAGAATTGTGGAATTATTTTGGTTGAAAAAATATCTTCGATTATCAAGTTCAGCCAGTAACTCAAGACTGCCACGCCCACCACTAAGCTATATCCTTCCATATTCCTAAGTCCCTCATCTCCATTTCTGTTACATACCTCCAGGGATGGTGACTCTATCACTACTTGGGCAGCCTGTTCTACACTTGACAACACTTTCTTTTAAGAATTTTTTTCCTAATATCCTATGTAAAATGACACTAGATAATTTATTTTCTATCTTTACACTTTCTTTGACATTACATTTGGAAGTATATACCTACTAATACAGAGGAGTTTTGGCACAAGGACAAGAAAGATTTGGAAGGCTGGCAGCCTGGGATGGCACATTTAAGTTCTGCAGGAAGATAAGAGTCACTAATAGGAAGGCAATTCCTGGCTGTAATCACATCTACTGCCATGCAGCTGTTACCTGAATAGGGTTTTATTTGTGAGGATAAAAGTTACCAATTCTGACAAATGAACATGAATATCAAAATTACAGATACATACTTCAAAATTTTTCTAATTTTTTCCCTTACAGAGAGAAAATTTTGAAGGGCTCATTTTAGGAGGTAGGGGACAGCTCCTGCAGATTGAGCAGGATGTGTGGGATTGCACTAGTGAAATCCCTCCTTGAAGAACTGGTACAAGAACAACAAGTGATCCTGACACGGTTAATGACATTTCAGGTGGGAGAAGACAACAGAGGTAAAATTCCACTAGATGGAACAGCTGAAGCAGATATTAACAGGCTGTATGTGGAAAGATAAGTTTTGGGCCAACACATCCTGTTATTAACTTTACTTGGAAGAGGAGCAGAAACACTCAAAATACACATTCCTACTCATGCTTGGGAACAAACAGAAACAGTACTTTTATGAAGTCTTCCTGTATCAAAGACAGCATTTTAACCTAAGGTTTTACCTAGATTTTTAGTTATTTTATAATAATGCAATATTAGTAGCAATAGTTTTGTAGGTATATTAAATAAGATAAAAAATCAGATTGAATAACTGTTTCTTTAGTGAATTATTTAAAGTACTAATAGGCAAATAAATATTCTGTTTTCCTGCAACTTACTGAGATACATGAACCTGTTTTGCAATGGTGAAGTTAGGTCCAGCCATCTCTCCAGTCAGAGTGGAGTGACAGGCTGGAAGCCTCCTCCATCAGCAAGAATGTTTATCAAAGTACTCAGAATGTCAAGTAGACCGGGCAGGATAAGAGCTTTGTTGTCAGGGAACTCATGACTACATTTCAGTGCAAAAATGCAGCAAAAGTGGACTACAAAGGGAGAATTTAGAAATATTGCATGGTTGTGTGGGAATGGTAAAATCCCAGCTGAAGATAAGACTTGTAAGGGATACTGAAGGCATCAAGAGCTTCTATCACTGTATTAGTAACAAAATGAGGAACAAAGGGAGTGTGGGACTGTTGCTGAATGGGGCAGGGTGAAAGTGAACACAAAGCTGGGATAACTTTGGGATGGGAGGAATAGGCTTCGAGTTAGGATGAGCAGAAATGGCTTCAAGCTATGCCAGGAGAAGTTTAGATTGGATATCAGGAAAAAAATTATTCACTGAAGGAATTATTGGAACAGGCAGCTGAGGGAAGTGGCTGAGTTACCATCCCTGGGGATATTTACACTTGTAGATGTGACACTTGAGGACATGGCTTATTGGTGGAATTGGAGGTGCTGGATTAAGAGTTGGATTTAGTGATTTTAGAGGTCTTTTCCAAACTAAACAATTCTCTGATTCTGTGATTCTACTTTTAAGGCTCTTCCGTTTCAAAATGCAAACACTGTTTCAATATTTGTGAAAAACTGAAACAAAGTGTCTTACTGAAAGATCTTTTTCTTGAAAGCATTTATAAAAAACATTCCAGTACTTTCAAAACTTTCTTATGTTCTCTTTTTTCTTAAAAATGTTTACAAAAAGAGAGAGAAAACTTTGAAGATTTGTTTGCTAGATGTTGATGGGCAGCTGCTACTTACTCTGCAACTACTTTTTTTTCTCAGTTTATTACATTGGAAAACATTTTATCCTGCTTGAGGGCAAAGCCCAGATGTGTGAGAACTGTGTCAGGGTCTTGACTCTCAAGGATAATTTCAGGAGATAATACTAGGGTCACCATAGGACTGTCTGGGAAAATACAGAGAATTCCTTTCACCAGTTCCCACCTCCCCCTGAAAGCCTCCCACTTTCCACTTTTTGTTGCTGGCATTTTTGACACAACATCATTCTGGAAATTGCAGCCCAAGGTTTCTGTGGTAAAGCAATGTGTCTCACTCCTTTGTGCACCTGGTCAATAGTCTCTTGTGCTGCTGCACTCAGGGCACGGATGGTTTACATAGCTGAAAGATCCACCACACTCCTACTGCAATATGACCCACAACCGGGATTTGGTTCCTTAGGCAGAAGACATTAATTTTTATTTGGTAGGATGACTAAAACATCCTAATGAATTTAGAAGGTCCATTAAAATCTACTTAGAGAATATAAATATACTCCGAATATTTCTTACAATAAAAAAAATTTTGGAATACTAATGCATATGTGTTCCATAACTTTTATAGAAGAAGCTTTTGTTACATCACAGCAATTTTTCTCAAGTCTGGATTTCCTGGATATCATTAGAGTTTTAGAGTCAATAAAAGATGTGAAATTTACTGCAATGCACATTAAGTCATATTTATTCTCCTGTTCTTAGAAGTTGACCTAGTGGAGAGGCACTTCCAATAACACTCAAATCTGAACCCAACTCCCAGTTTCATCACTGAAAGTCATACAAGTATATTAAATGCATAAATGTCTTCCTGACCCAATTATTCCTAATGGAATATATGTAGTAAAAATCAATGACACTATCTTTTGAGTGATGCACTCAGAATGCTTGAAAATTAACCTCTAGTGCATTCATTCATTTTCCAAACTTTTGCCTACTTGTGTAACTTTTGCCTTTGTGAATTAAGGCAATCAATTATCACTGGGTAAGCACCATTCTTCTGCAATGTCTCAATGAGTAATAAGGGGATAGGACAATTGCACTACAAGCAAGGCTGTCACATCTACTTCAGGAAGTGGTTTGAAGCTGTTGACTTGATGCTTGCCAGGGCTGAAGATTGCTTAAAGGAAAGCAAAATGCCTTGAAACAAACCGAAAGTGAGCTTTTAGATGTTTTAGGTGTTTCTGCCCTTTCCATCTTTGTGTCAGACCTTATGTCAGATTTTGAGGAGTAGCAGCACTAGCCACAGTGATTTCCAAGCTGATATCTGAACTTCCATTGCATGGGCAAAAGTCAGTCTGGACAAGGACACAGAATGCAAACAGGACTTGTTAAATGTGAACTCAAATCCTCCTATGCCACCATTGTGACAGGGATGGTAACTTCTGGCAAGTTAGCGGGACAATTGGATAGAGGTAGAAACTCCTGCAGAGAAATTTTCAGAAGTCCATCTAACAGACTCCTAAATTCTTTCTCTCCATGTAGGAAACTGCCAGCTAAAAAAGGACATTTCTGATATCTCCAGTCATAAATACTTGCAGTGCTATGGCTCAGCTCCTTGGCTGTTCACCTTTACCCTCGCCAGTCTGCAGGCACACAAATAGTGACACCTCTAACCAGTCAGTGCAGCCCAGTGTTCCCAGTTTCAGACACAGCACTTCCCTGCAATGGTTTTGCAATCAATTTTGTCTGACATTTATACCTTTACACATTCACTTCAGGAATACCATGCTTCCCTTGAAGAAAAGCATTCATGAATGAGGAAATATTAATTATATAAATACTTTTACTGTTTCATGTATTTTTGTGTATCAGTTAAAAGCAATTTAGACTTCAAATCATTGATGCTGGGGTTTTCTTAGACAAACAGAATTTAATTTTATTTACAGTCAATCAATGCATAGTTTATTCCACTCAGGTTTTTCTTAGATATTGCAGGGTGACTTGCAGAACAGAATTTCACTGCTCCAAGTCTTTCTTCAGTTTTACTTTCTTTTTCTCTCTCTCTCTTTCCATCCCAATTCTGATGTTCAGC
The DNA here is from genome assembly GCA_024362935.1 of Setophaga petechia. Lineage (NCBI taxonomy): Eukaryota > Metazoa > Chordata > Aves > Passeriformes > Parulidae > Setophaga > Setophaga petechia. The sequence goes on from JANCRA010000002.1 coordinate 20,752,113, forward strand.
AATCAGATCTCATTAATAGCTTCATCATATTCACTCTATAAAGATACACAGATGTTGACATTGATGTTTCTGGAGTCAAGTTTCAAAATTATTCCTATGGGAAACATTCTTGAAGATGATGAGTGTCACAGTTTTTGCAGAAACTTTCCATGACTTGATGTTCATCTTGGGTAATTGTCATGACCTCTTACTTTTTTACAGGTGTTTAATGTTTTTCAAATAATAAGCTGGAATACATACAACATACACTAATGTTTTTCAGACAATTACCACAATTTTCGACTCTCATTGCGACCTACTTTTTTTACATATAGCCAACATTTGGTAACAGTTAAGAGTTTGTTTATATATACATATGCTATCCCTTGTAACAGGATATTTTCCTAACCATAAACGGTGTGCAAATCTAGACCTGAGAACCCATCACATCTCATCCAGAAGCTGAGCTGCTGAACCAGGAATGCAAAACTCAGGGCTGTAGAAAAAAAAGACAGACAAACTCCAGCCCAGGTACAGAGATTAGTAGCAAGATTGCTAAAATAGAAGAAGACCTGAAACTCCAAATGCTAAACCTTGAAGTATTTCCATTTCTTGATTGCTGATTGCATATTGAGAATGCAGTGGTTAGGGGGAAGAAACAGAAGTTTATAGACAATATAGTCAGTGGATTTATGATCAGCATCAATTCCATGTACAGTGATAACTTTTGAGAGTTAACTTTATTCCTCATTTCAGCAATGAAATCTGTACAAAAAGGAATAAGAAGTAAAAGGTAAGTTTTTTTTCAGAATCAAACAACCACTTAGTGTTTTTCAGATAAGGGTGCTCTGTGCATTAACTGCTAGTTAAAACAAATTTTCCTCTGCTTAAGGCATAAGCCTGTGATCTCTTTTCTTTCCCTCTTTTAAGCATCTTAAAGTACCTATTAGCAGTGCTTGATTAATTGACTCTTAATTTTAGTACTATAGCAGAATAATCCTCACAGTCTGTCCAAGAATAACACACTCTAAAATACTGCTTCTTAAAACAGAAAAAAAATGCACTCGAGAGTACGTTGCTTTTCAATTTCAGATACTCCTCTGTTTATTAAAAAAAAACCCATTAATTAGTTAATAACAAACTTTGCCAGGTGGCTGCCCATTCATGAAGACTTCAGAGAACAAAAGACAACCAAAGTAAAACCTCAGGTGAAAACAGCCATCAAAGTTTAAGAATAAGAGGAACATGGTCTTCAAAATCCCAACAGTCTTGTAGGTAAGGTGTAAAGAAAGCAAAATTTAGAAACTGAAAAACAGGTGATACCAAAAGTGGAGATGGAACCTGGGTGGGATTTCATGCAGTGGCCCAAGCATCGTATGCACGGCAGCGCACATGGTAGCGGTATTTTGTAGCAGTGACAAGAAAGCATTAAACATACTGTAGCTTTTGTTTCACACTGCAAAGTACCTAGGATTAGCATGAATATGAGTATATGTCATCCTAAATATTAATTAACCATTTGCTGCTCATTGGTTGTGCTGACACACATCTCAGGATATGCAATCATCAGTGCCTGAGCAGCATAACTAAGAGCACACCTCAGCCCAGGCTCCTCCAGAGCTTCCTCTGCCTTTCCTTTGCTGCTGCCGAAGTGAAGGATGTGTTTTACTAGCACTTATACATCTATCAACAGATGTATTTTACCTGGCAGTTAGTTCTGACAGTCTGATTAATTAAATTCTTCTGTTGCTCTAAATCTCTTCATTTTAAGCAATTTTAGTCACTTTCTAGATCTCAAGCGCATTACTGTACTTTCCAGGTCTTTGTTTTATTCTTCTCTCTTTGATGATTTGGTTCATTTCCAGGTTAAACTCATGGGACAGGAGCCCTTTTATTGTACATGTTTGCTCAGAGGCGCCTGGATTCTGACTGACACCTCTAGGTACAGCCACAACAGAAACACGCTGGTGTTTGTTCTTTCTAAAAGAAGAAATTAATTTAAAAACACACTTCATTTTTACTTAAATAAAAGCTTGCAAACTCAGATTTAGTTTTTTTTACATTTTCCCTATCCATTTCAATACAGAGTGATTGAAAATTAAAGGAAAATATGACCATAGATTTCCTGATACAGAAGTTATTTGAGTTAGCCAATAAAGCATTAGATCCACACCACCTAATTAGACCTGCAATGTAGCTTCATGTGCTAACAAAGCACCAGGACTAAAATAGATGGAGATCTGAGTCTGGTCACCAGACATCACCAAGAGAAAAACCTGTTGCACAATTTATACAAGACAGCCTCTCATGAGAGAGTTCAAGAGCACTTGTCTTTGCTGATTAAATATGATGTACTTGCTTGTGGAAGATGGGTTCTCAAGGCTACATACCTATACTATATTAGATTTGTTTGGGACACTTTATGTCACTGAAGCTGATTTGACAGGGCACAGCCTGTGCGCAAGTTGCAGTCAGCTCTCTTACCCTCCAAAAATGCATAGCTTCCCCTAAAACACCAATGGCAACTTTTTATCCCACCAAGGTTCTGCCATCATGCAAATTCTTCAATGGCTCTGTTTGAAAAAGTGTTAGCTGTCAGAGGAAAATATTTCTAGGATCATTCTGCCAATTAAACTCTATAAATCTTAAGGTCCCAGCACTTAGTTCCTGTCCCAGGCTTTTTAATTTACTAACATAGGTGTATCCTACATCTTCAAAAAGCTGTAGGAAGTTAGGCAAACTGGATCCTACATAAAGGCACAGACTTAGCCACATCCCTGAAATCAATACTCTCTTTTAGAATACTGAGGAAGGCAAGAAAATGGTGTGTAGGCTGCAACCTGAAAAATGAGGGGAGTGCTTTCTTTTTATAATTCTTGTACTGGCATTTTGAACACTGAGAAATGTCTGCTTGGAAAAAACTTGGTTAGCTCAGATAATTGCAAAATAAGAATAATAAATCAAATATAAATAATAAGTACATAATTCCAAGAAAAATTAGGTTTAACAGGTTTCAAAAAAAATGTGACTATCCAGTTATACTGGTTAACATTTAAATGGAATGTTGGGAGTAATATAAAACCTGATGTTTCAAGATGTAAGTACATCTTAAATTTTAAAGATTAGCATGAGATCTTCCTGGCAAGTAGATGGGGACAGATTATCCCCCATGTGACTGCTGTGGAATTTCCTACATATTTTCTCTGAAGCATCTGGCACTGGCTGCCATCTGAAATAGGCAAGACTGAATACTCCAAGGTTTTCCACACCTCAGTCCTCCCCAAATGACACTTTCTGTGCTTCCAAATTGAGATGGAGTTGATTGCTTTTTGCTGATTATTTTCTCCACACCATTCTGCACGTACACTGAGATTTATGATTTCTGGGGCTCCTTTTGGTTGTCATTTTCCGTGGTTTTATTAAAGTGTTAGCTCAGGGACCATTGCAATATGGGTTACAATCAATAAATCTTTGGCTGTTTGTGCTTGCTTTTCCAGAAAAGTTATATTTTTCTCTTTCAGTCCTCTGATTCTCTGATTCCTAGAGCTTATTTTTCCTGCAGCTTTTTTTTTTTTTTTGCGTGCTTATTTTCCCATTGTTCCCTCTTGCTTCTTCAACCAACTGATGTGAGTTTCTGCCAAAGTGCAGAGCTAACAGCAATCTCCCTTGGAGCAGCATCACTTGCATAGCTTCTGCTGATTTAAGGAAACACATGCTCAGGTATTCTATAGCAGAAACCAGATCGTTCCCTGAAAAATGGTCACACAATCTCTTATCAATTCATTGACAGATATGAGGATCTACAGCCTCAGCAGATAAATATTCAAAAGATTTGCTGGGTTCCCAGATTACCACTATAACTTCTTGCAAAGAAGCAATCAAATGATGCACTATGTGATGAAGAATTTTGCAATACAGGATTTGCAATTGCTGCTCTGGGTTTCCTACACCTATACATTCTCACCTCATGTACATAGAGTAGAATACATAGACCAGTAGAGAATTAAAGACAGAAATGTTGCAGGACCTGTCACTTTGGACATATAATTTAAAAAAGAAAAAGTCAAAGGGTTGACAGCAATACTGGAAATTCCACCTCCTGGAACATTTCCCCAGTTACTTCCACGCCTTGTGTATTCAACTACCAACTCCAGCAGTTGGTAACAGTTTCTTTTCAATTGATGACATCTAGTTAAGCATTTTGGAACATAACTGGATTCCACGGAAATTAGAATATGGAGTGAAATTCCAGCTTGTTCCTCCTTGTACTTCAATAGCAGTAAGGAGGCAGTTTTGTTTGGCATTTCTACTTACTGGCTGTTCTAATACATCCACATGCATGCTCATCCTTTTTAAGTAGGTGAAAGAGAAATAAAACCCAGAAGATAAACCCAATTGATCTTGTTTCATTAGGTAAGATCTTAGGCTCATGATGAAGTGACAAAGCTTTGCAGTGGATTCAAGTTACACAGAGGAGCATTAAACACCCTCTTTGGGGGGTTTACTCTTGGCTTCTGCAGTCTCAGCTTCTCAAAATACATTATAACCCCAAGTGCCAAATGCAGTTGTCAGCATTTGCCAGTTTTCCAAATTTTCAGCAAATGAACGGGGTGGCAGCCTGCTGACATGTTATCTGGTGGAGAAATCAGAAAAGCACCAGCTGGTGTCAGAAGATGTATTGCTACTAGACTAAGAACCTGGGGAATGTCTTGAATAAAAGACTTACCTGAATGTTTGAGGTTTCTACAAATCAGAGTTGATAAAGTATCATGAAATCCATATTCTGGTTTGCAAAGCATTTGCAACCAATGACAGCATGTGCCTTGCACACTGTAAAATGCAGCTGAATAAATCATAGAATGGTTTCAGTTTGAAGGGACCTTAAAGATCATCTTGTTTCAAATCCCTGCCACTAGCAGGAATACCTCCTTGTTAGAGCAGGTTGCTCAGAGCCCCAGCCTGGTCTTGAACACTTCCTGAGATGGAGCATCAGCAGCTTGTCTGCGCACCTGCACAAGAACCTCACTACCCTCACAGTAAAGAATTTCTTCCTAATGTTTAATCCATATCTACCTCTTTCAGTTTAAAGCCCTCCCCCAAGTCCTACAAGCTTGGCACCCAGAAGGGCTGAGACCAACAGGTATCACAAGGTACAAATGTCAATCTGAATGTCCACCACCAGCACCATAACAAAAAAAGGGTAATAATAAAAAAAAAATTAAGCTCCCAGCAGGCCTGTAAGATTTCCTCTCAAATGTGAGTGCATTTGTTGCCTTTTTATTACCGAAATGTCTAAAAATATGAAATGTGTAAATAATAAGCAAAAGACTATTAAAAAGGAACAGAATTAATCAATACTCCAGGTGAGAGTCTGGGTGGGTTGCTACCACCTTAGGTACTTAAAAGTTAAGCTGTCCAATTCTTAGGTAAATTCCAAAGGTAAGGAACATGTTATCTTCTGATAACACCTACTTCTTTCTGTCCATAATAGAAGGAATCTCTGTTTGACTAAATTAGACAATTAACTCGAAGGCAGCTAAAATTAGATGAGAAGAATCCCACTCTACATGACCATGCTTCTGAAGTAAAATTAGAATCTATTGGACTGTGGAGATTTTTTCAAAAACAAAAGAGAAGAAAATTATTTCCCACAGAAATGCTCAAGAAAAAAACCACAACAAAAAACATCTTCTGTAAAGCTTTTACTTCAGATTTCCAATGGATTACTGGCCTCATTTCTAAAGCTGGGGGCTACAAGAGGTCAGGGTAATAAAACAGTGACTTTGTCTTGGCAAAGAAAAACATGATAAAAAGAAAGTGACCCTTAGAAGCCTCAAACATAGATGGTGGAAGTGAGAACAGATTCATGAGTTGAAAGAACAGAATATACCAGCTGAGATTTCAAGGGTCTTTAAGATCTCAATGCTACCAGCATCTCACTGGAACATAGTTAGCTGACAAGTTAGATTTTTATTATTTTAACACTTTTTAATTTTTTTCTCAATGTTTCTGTTCCAAATACATTGCTTTAAAGAGATTGTTGCTTTTCTGGCTATAATTGCTATTGCTCCCAGCATGAGGAGTCATCCAGATGATGGATATGCCAGAGGTGCTGGGGTAATTGCTGTCAGGCTCCATAGGATTTCAAACTCTAGATCTGGCCTGAAAATGGGAGAGCTGTGTACAGCTGAAGTGATCAGACCTCAAAATAGGTTACACTGTATGAGACTAAAACGACAATCAAGTGGTAAAACCCTCCAGTCTCAACTGAAAGAGTGGTTCAAGTATGCAAAGAGATTACAGACTAATTCTGAGATGTAGAGAGATGTTTTCCCAGTTATTTTTCAGACTAGTCACCTTGCAAAATCTTCAGTGTGAAGGTAAGAACAAGCACTGCCTGCCTCAGAATTGGGAGTCTTAAAGGTGCATCTGGACAGAGTTCTTTTGAGGCCTCATCACACTGTTAGAGTGTTTACTGATAGCAACTATTTAGAAGAACATTTCCAGTTGCATTTTCACTTTGTTATTGGGATCTTTCCCTGTCACTTTATCCAGGTGACATTCTGAGATTTTTTCCTCTCAGACACCAAGGTAAAACCAACATGAATCACATTGCTTTTTCTCCATCTGCTTTTTTTCACTATTCCTTTGATATAACTTCCAGGGCTTATATTTTAATGATAGTTCAAACCATTCCTTGTACTTTCATTAATCTTGCAGAACAGCTCTACTCTTGCAGACGGGTCCCCTTGTTTGCATGCCAGCACAATGTTAAACCCTTGCAGCCTGATTTGAGTGATTGACAATTTCAGTTCTTTTGAGCAGTCTGGGAAAACTGATTTGCCACTGTGGGTGTAACTGCTTTCTTTCCAACACTGCTAATTTACCAAAAGAATTGTGTTCTTGTGCATTTACTGAGAGTAACAGAATTTGAAAGTTAAAATTATGTAACTCAGTTGCAAACTTACTCTGAATATTTCACTTAAACTGTTTTTTATCATTGCAAAAATAGACTCCATGTACTGCCATTAATTAAGATATAACTTACACAGGTAAGTATCATATTTTTATTTCTAAGTAAATAAAAAATTCCACCTCTGACATGCAGCTAATGGTCATGGAAAAAGCAGTATTATACCAATAATTTCCTGTGTGTGTCTTTTATGATTGCTTTTCTTATTCTTCTTCATTCTGTATAACTACAAATGAAACTGCATTAAAGTCAAAGTATTTGTAGTTAGCCCAGGATTAATTTCAAATTCAGGATTTAACTGAATTTACATTGAAGGAAAACAAGAGAAATTTAGACATAGTTAATTACTTTCATCTGCTTTATTTCAACTTGTTGTGGGTTCTTGTTTTGGTTTTTTTTGTTTTTGTTTGTTTGTTTGTTTTTTGGTTTTGGTTTTGTCTTGTTTTTTGTCAGAAGCAAGGGAGGTATGGCAAAGAACATAATGATACATTGAAATGTGGAAACAAATGTTACATTAAGTACCATATGAGCTTGAAGAGCTCTCTGTGGCCTTGCTAAGCTTAATATGAGCTCTGTGCTCCTAGGCAAGAAGGAGTTAACTTCCTTGTTTTGTAGTATGAATGATTTGAAATTAAACAAGTCCAGTTGGAGACGGACTTAAATCTTTGTTGAAAATTCCCTCTCATCAAAACCAAAACTGTTTTCATAATGGATTGAGTATCAAGGTTTTCAGTTTTATAAAACAGATATGATAGATTTACTTTATTTTTCACATTAGCTATAATTCCTGTCATTTGGTAAAGACATTCTATTTCACAATTTCACATTGGTTTCTTATGTACTAACACTCAGTTATAGAAAAAAAATACTCCTTTTTAGATTGGGACTGAAATTAGATATGTAAAATTAATTTCTCTTCCTGATTGCTATATATATCAACTTTACTCAAAGCAACTTTAGATTACTATGACTTTAATCTCCTTGTTATTGTATTGTGAAAACATTTCCCCAACTTTTTTTCTTTTAATCTTAATTTAGATTGAAAATTTATTTTAATTTAACGTATTTTTCATTTTTATCCAAGCCTCACTTTCAGCATATCAATAAAGGAATATGAACACTTACTATAAGAAATCCCTGATGGTGTTAACAGGGGGAGTTAGTATATAACTGCCTGAAAGAGAAAGCAATAAAATAACTTCTTTTGAAATTGCTAATAGAAAAAAAACGTTGAATAGTGAAGAAACTAACCAAACTGACCACCTAACCTCCATATATAAATCATGCCTTATTGAAGGACCAGGTGAATATTTTAAAGCAAAATTTAAGAAAAGTTTTGATGTATTCTCAAGGTGTGGTAAACCTATAAAACTGCTGAGGAGCACTAAAGGGAGAAATTGCCATGCTCTTACTATCAGTGCTCTGCTGAGTCCATTGATGTGAGTGAGTGGGGAACTGGGCCCAAGATGTTCATCCCTTCCAGGCAGCTCCTCCAGCCAGCATCTGCCAAGCGCAGTGCTCCATCTTTTGAAGACACACAGATGTGGCACTAGGGGACATGGTTCAGTGCTGGACTTGGCACTGCTATGTTAACAGTGGGGCTTGAGGACCTTAAGGGTCTTTTCCAACCTTTTCCAAACTATTGTATGGCTCTGTGACATCCCAGAGAGCCACACACCCAAAGGCAAGCACAGAGTGAGGGTAAGTGTATTTAAGCCTTGCCACTGGTGGCTGCTGTGAGGCAGGAGGATGAGCTCCAGGAACACAGCAAAAGAGTTTAAGGAGCCAAAGCAGAATTACCCAGCATAACAGGCACCCTAGAAAACACAGCTCAGTTAAAAAGTAACTCTACAGCACAAGAGAGGAAGCAATTTATGGAAACCTGCAAGCCTCCCATGCCGGGAGTTTGCGTTGCCATGTGTTCGCTGTTACCGTCAGCCAGCTCATGAGATAACACTGACAGTTTGCTTCACTCTGGGATGCAATCACCCATCTGAGCAGGACAAGGACTCATCTCCTCTAAGGAGTTGCTTTTACTCTTCCTAATATCTGTGATGTTGAAGAGGGTCTGTCCCAGTGCCTGCTGGGCTGGCAGCCCACTGCTAAGTGAGCAGCATTTTCAGGATAATGGCTATGGGCAGTTGCATCTCAGCGCAGGGTCAGTTAAAAGGCACACAGCAGAATGTTTTGAAATGGACATCTGGCATGCAGTAAATGCATTTAGGAAGCAATAAACAGCTCATTTTGAATGACTTCTGCAATTGGTTTCAACACAAGCAGTTGGTGGAAAAACAAGCTTTTAGGAAGGTCATTTATTTCCATACATAACACATCTCTTCCAGTTAAATTGCTTAGCAATGTACAAAGCAAATCCCAGCCCATTTCTCGTCTGATAATTAATAGAGTCTTCTACTCTAGCTGGAGCTGCACAAAGACAGTGAATGTTGTCCTTGTTATCCTGACTTAATAATTCACCATTTGAGTTGCCAGGGTGTCTTTGAAAGAAGCTGATTGTTGAAATCTAAGTGCAGTAGATGTGAAATATTGTATATTGTATCTTCAAGATGAACATGGCATTCACATGCTTTTAGTCAGTAACAGATTACTGGCAGCCCCTGGAAAAGAAGAACATATTTTTGATCGTAAGGCATAGCACTGCACTTTTCTTGCTGATGTTCTGTTCAAAGATTATAAAAAAAATATGAATTCTAAAGAATTTAATTTTCTAACCCTCACTAGAGCAAAAGTATTCTCCTCCCTTTATTTATAATTAGATGCAATAGATGAACAGTGCAAGCATTGCTAATGTAGGTTTCCAGTGAAAAAAATAAGGATTGGATTTCTAAACTGGACAGAAAAATTGACAGTAATACACTGCAATTATCCTGAGAGAGGCTGTTAGTTCCCAAAATAAGTAAATATATTGGAGTTACTAAGCTGTGACTTCTAGAGAACATTGATTCCACATGTTCCATAGTCAAAACTGATCATCTTTACTCCTGAAAATCAATATATTCAGTTTGATTTATATATATCAAGCCTGTAGTTATATAATTGAATGCAAGTAAATCATATTTCAAATTGTGCACCAAAATTGCACTGCCCTGGTACAGGTTATTCTGATGTTTTTCGCTTGTAAAATTGTCATGAACAGAGTTTAGTGATATGTTTCAGATTATTATTTTATTAACTGAAAACATTATGGTCTCAGCAGGTTTTCACTAATCTACTCCATGGTGAATAAAAACAGCAAAAAGGGAAGTGAATTTTGTAAAAGTTGTATATTCTTTAGGGAGAAAACATAGTTCACAGTCCTGCCTGGGCCTGGCTCAGAAAGAATAATTTCATTTTGCCAAAAATATCAATATTTAAGACTTTGTTTCCATTTTGTAGAGCAAGGCTAGGAGCCTTTCAACATTTTGATTAAAAAGTCAGGAGAACAGTGCTGTGTCAGCATGGCATCAGCTTGATCCTTCCTCCTTCTGGTGTAAGGACAGTGGAGCGTTCCTGGGCAGCCTGGCCAGCCAGCGCCTGCCATGCTCCAGCTGAGATTGGGCTCAGAAAGGCCACTGGTCCCCCTAACCTGGACATCTGCCCTGTGTTAATTCTAGGGTGGTATTTGCTGTGAAGTGGTATCACATTGGATGATGTACATTTGTAGTGATGAGCAGAAATAGGAAGAATGACAAAACCTAATTGTGTCTGTGCCCTTCCCCCATTCCTCAAATTGCAGGAGATTTCTGCTGAAAGCAGCTGTGAGGAGGTGGTTAAAAGTGACCTCAAATGGTCATAAATAGGACTGTAACTTAATAAGTTACTGAATCCAGGAATTCCAGCTGAATTTCTTCAGAAACTGCTACTCAAAGTCATCTGTCTCTGAATCCTGCCACAACCTCATATAAGGTATGATGGCACTTGTGGCTTGTGTAGACACAGCCAACCCTAATCTTGCTATTTCACTGCAAATAACATCAAAGAGCTCAGCAAGGACCAATCAGTGAGATACTCACTCAGGCTGGCACTTCAGACCATGGCTCATCAAAGCCACAGCTACCATCCCTAGCCTGCTAAGCCAGGTAGGTCAGGGTAGGACTGTGAAGCAGGGACACCACCTCTGCTTCACAAGTCCTAAGAGTCTCACATTGCTGGGAGATGGGAAAACACATTGCACACACATTTCTCTGTGCAAGTCAGGGTTTCATGGTCCTTTTGACCCTTTTGGTTGGTGGAGGGACACAGCACTAGCTGGAGCTGCTTGCTGTCTGATCTTCTACAAAGGTTCTTGAGCACTTCCCTGGCAGACGTATCTCTAAGAGCATCCAGCTCTGGACAGAAATATGAACCTATCATGAGAGCATTTAATTTTCTGATGAAGCTTGTAAGGGCTTCAGCGTGCCAACAATAATATTTATCCCAGCACAGGTCAAACACTAGTGTGCATACAAGCAGGTTATCTCCCTTCTCCTTGCTTATGCCTTGACACCACTTTAACACCATTACTTCAATAATCATAGACTGCCACACTGACTAATGAGACACAAAGCTGAAATGGAGTGTTCATACCAAACCTCTTGCAGAGGATTAGTGCTGTTCAGGAGCTGGAGACTGCCAATGAGGGAAAGATCGCCTGTCTTGTTGAAAAAGTTAAACATTTCACTGAACACAGAGACTGGAGAGTGGTGCATGGCATTCCGGTGACTCATTCACACCTAGATGAAAGTTTATACACATTAAATCACCCTGCACTTCTCTCACTTAAAGAAGAATCAGGTTGGGCTGGATACCTTTCAAAGCAGAATGTATATTTCTGACTATAGCTTAAGATTGCTCTTTCTTGCAAAACCAAAATATGAAATATTGAGAGTGCACTAATTAAATAAGGGCACAGTTAAGGATCACTTTTGGCCACTCCAGCACCTTCGAAATTGTATGGTACCTAAATTATTTAGGTGCACAATGGTTTTGGTTGGACATAAAATAAATTATATTAAAAAAAAGCTTATATAAAATTGAGCAATATTAGAACTTAATTGCAATAGAAACTATAGAACAAAATATTTGTAAAATAACAAGACGTATTTTTATAGGATAATTTTGCTTCTTGCAGACCATTGTTTGTGAGAGCAGCACCTTGATTCCAGCACTTGTTTCCAATGCTTTCAAAAGACTGTTTGTAACCAGGGAATTTGGAAGGGGGTATGTGGAAGCCAGCTGACTTTTCTCCTTATTTGGGGAGGGGCTGCATAAATACAAACATACATATATGCATGTATAGAAATAGGCTGAATTCAATTTCCAGATATAAATATCAGCCTAAGGTACTAATAGATAAGATTATCTGAAGAAGTTATCAGCATTGTGATGATTCTGTGCCAAACACTTTATTGGCATGTCAAAGGTTTCAGAAAGCATTTTGGTAGGAGAAATGCCTGATTCTCACTTGAGGAAATGGATGCAGGTAAGCCAGGAGTGGCACAGATCTGCTGAGTACAGTAGGTGAAGGAAATTGAGACAGAGTCCTTGCACAGCAGGTTCTCACACTAATTACAAAATGGGAAAAATGGGTATGAGAACAGTTGACCTTTGAAAAAAACAACTCTATTTCTTCCGCTCTGTTAATTCATCCACATTTATGACTCCTCTATATCTTAGAAATAAATAATAGTTTCATGCTTGAAAAATAAAAATCTTATTACTTTGGCTCTCCTAGGCACTGCTGTTGTCCAATCCTTGCTTAGCACCACAACAGCTAATAATCTCTTCTTATTCAAAAAAAAGCCAAGCTTTTAAAATTGACCTTGATCATTTGAGGGAAACCTTTCCTCCAGAAAACTGGCATAATTCCTTACCTTCAAGAATGGATTCAAGGAGGCACATAGCTGTTATAAGAGCTACAACCAGCCTGAATTCACTATCTGCACATGACAAAGACATGCAGGAATAAATTTCTTCTTCAAACTGGGATGTGTTGGCCACTCCTCAGACACCTTCCTCAGCAGAAAGCTGGGGAGAAAATCTTACAGACCTGACATGAGGGACAGTATAAAATCATAGGTCTGAACTGAACTCAAAAAGAAAATTAAGGTACATGGTTGTATTCATATGCCTTCTAAAGTTGTCAAGCCCCAGTTTTTTATAAACACCCTAAGCAAAGAATGAACTCAGAACAAACTTTCAGCATTAAAGATGAGCCTGCAGGGACACACAATTCAACAAGAAGCAAAGCACAGAGAAAGAGGGCTTTGTTCTCAGTCCAATCCACATAAAGCTGTCTTCCCTCAAGAAACAAAGCTCTGCAAGGAACTGATCCCTGATTTCACTCTGACCCCCTGGGCAGATGTCACAGTGGTCAACACACTGAAAGTGGCTCAATGAGCAAGAAATTAACTAAGGATGCATCAAGAATGTGAGAAAGGACAGTACCAGTCATACTGTAATTCTAGTTAATGATTTGATGGTACTCACTGGTGTTCTAAAAGTTTAAATCCTACATCATGTCAATAGCCTAGGATGATTGGCTCATTATCCTGTGGAGGGACACTCAGACATGGTTGGCATACACACACAAGGCTTGGGATGCTTCTGGTCCACGGCAGATATCCTTAATATGAGCTACCAGTGTCTCAAACCAGGCATTTGACTCTCACTTAACAATCAAAGAATAAAAACGAACCTCTTTACCATTGAATTTAATAAAAAAGAAAGGAAAAAAAGAGGTGTAGAATTAACCAGACAAGTTATTATAAAAGGAGACAAGCAATACTCGCTCAGAGATTTTGGCTCCTTGACGCAGACACAATGATTCTCACCATCAGTGTCTGGGTGCCTGGGCTTCCCAAGAGTGCCAGCTCCAGCAGATCTACTCAGCATGGAATTACCTCATGTGGAGGGCACTCACCTGGCTACAGAGGGCAGAAGCTGTGGTCACTCTCAATATATATACATGCTGGGAACTATGAGCAATGAGACCAGTATAAGCCTAGAGAATTGGGCCCCAGTGATGGTGCAGCTTATCAGCAATCCCTCTCCCCACATCCTCAGCACTAACCTTTGAACCCACCAGTCAGTCACAACAGGGTAGTGTGTGGCCACTCTCAGCAGCAGCTATCCTGTGAGCTTTGGTGCTTTAATGAATTAAGACACTGTTTTAAATATTGCTCCTGCTGTCAATACAGTCTCAAAACACTTTTTCTTTTTTTTTAATGAGGGATTCTCATTTCTGATACTTGAAAGCACCTTTTTTTTCCCCTTTAACTGCTGTCAGAGCTCACAGAGGGATTGCTCTGTTCCTCCTTTGGTCTTCAGGAAGGGCACAGAAACAGAGGGTCTTCAGTTCCTCTGCTGAGTTACTGGGGGAAAGACATTGAAAGGAGAAGAGAAGCAGAGAGCAGAGTAATTAAAATTAGCTGCAGGAATATATGATTAATGTTATTTATATAATAGCATTTAACCAACAGCAGCACCCTCATAACAATAGGTGGTTTGAGAGAATTTTGTGGCAAATGGAAGGAGCTGCTGTTGGTGGATAATAATGTGTTTCTGCAAAAGGCTCTTTTTATGATTCATGTTTTAGAATTGCAAAAATAACAATAAGGGGAAAAAAATAGCTCCTGGGTGCAAATATCAGAATGCAGCTGAACCTAGACAGCACCTTTATGAATATTACAAGGACATTGACATCACTGTTGTATTTTCTGCATAACAGTCTTCAAATTGTTAATGGGAGTACAGGAAACTAGCTGCAAGCTAATTTCTCTATCTGTATCCTACTGTAGTACCTAGATCTTATAAAAACCACCAAAACAGTGTTTCAAATGTTTAAGCCTGAAGATATTTTGGCAGAATTATCTTCCTGTACTACCTTTTCCAGTAAAAAATGCAAGCAAAAGAAAATTGCCCCTAACTTTTTTTCCAAAGGCTAGAGAAACAGACAGCTTTTATTCTAAGTGCTTGCCCTACTATTCCTCTGCAGCCTACAGGAAATCAGGTCTGTGAGGGTCACGTCCTTAAGTCATTTTTCTATGGCCATCTAATGATTTGTTCTAGTCAATTTTCCATGCTGGTCCTGGGAAACATTAGAAATGTTCTGTTGCACAAGCTATGGCTCCCGCCCTAGAGAGACATGTGTGATTTGCTAAATTTAACCCCCTCCAAGTCCTTCTGTCTCCAATGACATTATTCATTTGAGCAGAATAGTTCACCAGTATTGCAATTAACCAGACAGGCAGCTAAATACCACCCAGCCATTCACTCACTCCCCTTCAGTGAAATGGAGAAGAGAATCAGAAAAAAAGGTTGAATTTTGGATTGAGATAGAGACATTTTAATAGCACAGAAAATGAAGGCAAATAACGATGAAAAAAGAGGAAAAAATAATGATGATAAAAGGGAAATAATAATGATAAAAGTGGTGGATTCACAGGAAATATGTTTTTTGGGATTTTTGGGATATGCTGTGGTCAGGCCAATGGGTGCTTAGATTTTAATATTGGCACCTGGTGTGGCCACTGGGGATGTTTGGACACGCCTCTGAGAACACCCACACACACACACAGGGGTTAAAAGCAGGGCTCTCCCCCTCGAAGCCCTCTTTGAATTTCCAGTGGGAAGTGTCAGATCTGTCTGCCTGGCCCAGCTGCCAGCTGGGTGGGGGGAGAGGAAAGCCATGCGGCCCTGGGAGAGGTAGGCCTGACCCCCCCCCGAGGGTGGAAGGGTGGGAGAGAGAGAGAGACCCCGGGAGCCATCGGACAGCCCCCCCCAGAGAGAGAGAGCCGTGCCTGGGACTGTTATCTTGGAATGTGATACCATGTGCTGCTGCAGTGAAAAAGGGCGGGGGTGCGGCGCGGCGAGGGGCCCAGCCGCTTGTGAGGGCTTTTAACCCTTTGTGGACAATGAAAACTTTACAGAACATTAACCCTTCCTAGAAGAGAGATAAGAGTAGAGGATGAAGGAGGAAATGGGCCAGTGGGGAGGTCTGGCAAGAGAGAGAGAGAGATGCTGGAGGAATGGAGAAGATGGAGTGGCATTTTTGCTGGACTCTTTTTTTTGTATAGCCATGGACTGTTTCCTTGTGATACAGAGACTGCATTCCAGGGGAAGGCAATGGTTCAGAGCCAAGAGAGTTCGGTTTTGAGACCCCTCAGCCCCAGGGGGTGTGAAGGAAATGGGGGGGACAAAGGTCCCAGAGATGAGACTGTGCTCTGTTTGGAACGGGACGAGGCATCCTTAAAAAGCCCACCCTCGAAGCAGGCCCCTGCCCCATGCACGGTGGTGAGAGCACCAGGCATGGAAGGAAGATGTCACAATGACAAAGGATCTCCGGGCGGTGCTACGTGTGACAAGAAGTCCATGGCACAAGGAAGGACTCCTTCTACTCTTGATGAACTGAGGATTTGATTATCTAAAGGGTGGTGCCTGTCCGAGGGTTGATAATTTTGGGAAATGTAAATGTACTGGGAATTTGGTGGGAGGAGGAGGGGGAGTGTTTCTGTGCGGTTTTCATTTTCCTTTTGTTTTTCTTTTCTTTCTTCCCTCTTTGTAGTTGAGTTTTTGTAGTTTAGTTAATAAAGATTTTTTCTTTTCCTCTAAGTAGGAGCCTGCTTTGTTTATTCCGGGTACCATCTCACAGCAGACACCAGGGAGAGGATGTTCTCATGGGGGCACTGGCATTGTGCCAGTGTCAAACCATGACAAAGAGTGTGCAAAAAAAGTGATGAAAAATGTGATTCTTCACCAGCCACTGACTAATGCCCACCCAGTTCTTGAGCAGAGTGCCATCATCCCCAGCCAACTCCATTCAGTTTTGTTGTTCAGCATGATGCCATGTGGCAGGGAATATCCTTCTGGTCAGTCAGGGGCAGCTGTCCTGGTTGTATCCTCTTCCAGTTCCTCCTGCATCCCCAGACTCCTCACTGGCAGGGCAGCATGAGAAGCTGCAAAGTCCCTTGTCTTAGTGCAAGTCCTCCTCAGCAACAATCAAAATATTGGTGTGTCATCAAACTTTTGCTCACCAAAATACAAAGCACCAAAAATCCAAAGCACAGCCATGTTCCAGCATTCTTTTAAAATCTTACGATGTTCTGATTTAACAGAAATCAGAACACATGAGGCAGGGTTTTTCATTACACTTCTGAACCTAGGATTGTACCGAGATGAAAAAGAAGCACGAATATAACCACACTAGACAATTACATGGTATCTGGAACAGGAACAAGAGGGTTAAAATAAAATAATACCTTCACAGACGCAAGCAGCATGGTTTCATTTCTTCTGCTGTGTACAATATTGACCATTGTGCATGAAGGCAGAATTTCCAGCTGATTTTGCTGGCAGCAGCAGACATGTTTTGGGGCTATTTGGTTAACTTCACCATCTTTCAGGAGGAAACAGCAGATTTCAGAGGTTAGAATCAATTAAGTTGTTGGAAGCAGCACAGGTTTGTGATATCCTAAATTCCTTCAGTGCTTGGTTCCACCTTCTCTTACACCTCCAAACACATGGATCATCTCTACACTGATGACATTTATTCGTTAAGAATTCACTGCAAGAGTCACAAGAATGAGTTTTCAGTTTTCAGCCAGATGGGATGATTGCACTTTAGACAAAACTTGGTTCTACTTAATATTTCTATTAGAAGTTATGATCACAGTGATTTTAGAGAAGATTTTTTTTCTATATGTTTAGATGTTTTAGAAGGGAGATTTGTAATAATATTATTTTAAAAGAATTATTGTCTTTCAGTGTAAATGAAAATGGATTAATTATTTTCTCTGTAGACTTCATTATTATTGGCTGTTCTATCATCCACAGGTGTGTACAGATATTGAAGTTTTTCTTTCCTTGCAACAAGCTGATATAATTACATGAATAAATTAAAATTTATTCTGCAACAGAAGTAACCCCCTGCTAAGAGTTTTTTAATGTCTTGGTAAATTTGCTGTTGTGACTGTTACTAAAAAATAAATGCAGTAATATCTGCAAGCTCATCTAAATGCCAGAGACTATTGATTTTATTTAGAGGATTGCTTGTTTTCTGGTATTAAGCATGTTGATCTGCAGATTGTTAGAATATTTTAATTGTATATGACAGGTTATATTTTCTATAGTTATTGTGGGGTCTATGAGTTTAATGTTGATGGACCACTAATAGTATACCAATTTTTTGATGAAATTAACTCTAAAACCCTAATTTGGAATTCAAATGCATCTTAAGAACAACATAGTTACTGTTACAGAACTATCTAAAAGGATCTGGCTTTAGTGGATCGTGGGAAGAGTTACATAATGAGTCCAAATCAGTTCATCACCCAGTTTTTATTGACTGGGAGGTTTTCCCACCAAAGGTTCAGGACCTTGCACTGGGCATTGTTGGTCGTCTTTGGGTTTGCATGGGCCCTCTCCTCAAGCCAGTTAAGGACCCTTTGGATGGCATCCCTTCCCTCCAGCAAATCAGCTGCACCTCTCAGCCTGGTGTTATCTGCACCCCTCAGCCTGATGCCCTCGACAGCCTTGCTGAGGGTGCACTTGATCCCTGTCTGCGGGGTCGAGCGCACCCTCAATGGGGATGTCAGGTAGGAATGGTCCCAGCATGGACTCTTGAGATATATCCCCTTCAGTGCTGTTTTCCACTTAGACACTGAGCCATTGACTGTCACTCATTATCCATCTAAAAATCCATCCATCAAACTCAAATCTCTCCAGTTTAGAGGTAAGAATGTTGTGGAGGACTCTCTCAGGCCTTACAGAAGTGTATGTGGATGCATCCCTTGTCCACTGACACGGTCACTCCACCACAGACTAGGCCAACAGAGCAGTCAGGACTTTGACACTCTAGGATGGGCCTATGCCTTTTCATATTTCTGTAGTGAGGATATCACAGTTATATGTGACAGACTGTCCTATTATCCTTTATGAAATTTGAGAAGCAAGAGAAAAGTTCATATGTGGGAGTATGAGAAATGGTTGTAGGGGACTGATACAAAAGGACTATGCTGACCTTAGCAAGATGAATAAAAAGACAAGTTAAATGTTTATTCTGATTTGATTTACTTTCCCTCTGTGCTTTAAAGGTTGCCAAAAAAAATAGAGTGTTATAGAATTAAAGATCATTATATAGGCAAAAGGAGAGTGCTAATTCTATGCGTCAGCTCCATTCTGGCACTGCATAATTCCTGTATATTTGGTCTTTTTGCAACTGTGAGATTATATTGCAACTTTCTGTATTTAATTCTGGATGGTATGTTAAGAATTCAGTTAATATGCTCTGCAGAGCGTGACTTAACTAAGAGTAGCTGGTTTAAAACCTGAAATTCAAAATTTCATCATACCTGGAATAATTATGACAGGAGGGATAAAGACACACCTTTGACACCAAGACAGCCTTTTAGTTTTCCAGTTCCTGCTCAAAAGCTAAGTCCTCTTCAAGCTTTTCAGTTTAAACAGTCATAGAAATAACTTCATTTAAAAACACAGGGTATATGTCACTGGAAGAAACTGTTTTCTTGTGTTAACTGGGGTTTGCTTGTTTGTCTGTTTGTTTGCTTGAGTCATTTTGTTGTAAAATCAATCTGTGGCAGACACAGGGAAAATTTTAATTGCAAACAGACAAAGTCATAAAATTTAAGGAACTTAAACCTTTCTATCAACACATGGGACTGATAGTAGGCATCACAACCTAACTCATACTACATAGGCAAATGACCTTTCAGTTAATTAAAAAAGGCTAAGCTTCAAAACTAACACATGTATTTTAAATTATAAATTGTGCAATTAGACTGGGTAAGACATCACCATAGGGAATTAAAGTTCAAGTCAGATTCAGGTAAAATTCAGAAAAAAATTTACCTTCTGATTCCAGTAACAAGGCTGCTCAAAATTAATTACAGTGTCCTTTCTTTTTAAATCAGGGACAGAAAGATTCAGGGATGGAGGCTGATATCTACCATATATTACACTTGTCTTTCTGTATAATTATTTCTACTGATTACAGGAAAAAAGGCTGGTGGGATCTCACCCCTTACAGTAATTATCCTGTTGGTTAAGTACTGTTCAAGATAAATAAAGTCAGTAAAATACAAATGTATTCTGTCCCTGAACTTCGAAGAAAGTTTCTGGTAAGAAACCAGAATTGCTGGCTTCCCTAACATGCACTTAAATATTGTGCTGGGAGGAGTTGCACTTATTTACCATATTTATTGAGAGCTTCACTGTCATTGCTTCTTATTGTACTTGATTTACTTAAAGAGTTTAGTCTTACAAATATTAAGAGCTTGTACACATCTACTAATGTACAAACACCAATTTTATATTAAAAACCATAATCCAATGGATACATCTGAAAAAGAAAGAAGAATGCATTGAGTTTTTCTGCAATAGAATTACTGTTTGTCACAGTATCTGGTATCTGGGGCTATGGTTTGGATTTGTACTGAAAGCAGCATTGATAACACAGACAGCTTTAGTTACTGTGAGCAGTGCTTGCACAGTCAAGGTATTTTCTGCTTGTTGCACTCCCTGAACAGGTGGCAGGCTGGAGGTGTGCAGGAGACTGAGTGGAGACCCAGCTGTGGCAGCTGTCCCCAGCTGACTGAAGCATTTGTCATCACTAGCCACCATTGTGGATGACAAAGCCCTGCTGTCCTGGAGATGGCTGGCCACCTCTGTGCTTGATGTGAAGTATTGCACTAATTCCTTATCTGCTTTGCTTGTGTGCTTGACTTTTGCTTTACCTACTGAACTGCCTCTAGCTCAGCTCACCATTTTTCAGATTAAAATGAGTGAGCAGCTTGGTGGTGCTTAGCTATCACCTGGGGTTAAACCACACTACACCAGAAAATTAATTCCTGCTCTTCTGCACTTTGTGAGAGCACTGGCTCCAAAATGTGCAGCTGTTGCAGTAAGAAATGCGTGAAATTAATTCTCAAACCCTAGCTTCATTAATTATTTTTTTAATGGTCTGAATCTTTAAATTTATATCATGAAATGATGGAGAATATTAAAGATGTTTAAGTACAGACCAGGTGTGTGACTTGGAGGGTGTGCATGTGTCTGTCCTCCATGATCTATCTTCAGGCACAATAGCCATGGGTCATCCAGCCCTGAGGTGACAAACCTACCCTGTTGGTGTTTCTCAAGGAAAGATGAAAAAATTCCTAGGAAATGAAGGAGCACTTCAGCACAGACTCACACAAAAATACTCAGAATGTGTTAAGAAATCAGAATACATTAAAGAATGCTGATTGAAAGAATGCAAAGAGGTTTGGTTTTGTTTTGTTTTTTTAATTTATTTTTGTGTTTTACTAAGAGAAGTTTAAAGAACAACAGGAGAAATTAATGCTTTCCTGAAAAGAAACGTAACTATTACAGATCTGGAGAATTCCAGTAAAACATTCTTTATCCTCTCCACTCCAAATGCAATTCCTTATCCAAGGAGATTTACTCCTTCTTGCAGTCACACACAGTCATTCCCAATATGATTTCTGTTTGGCCTCTGTAGTAATAATAACAACCATAATTACATTGTGCCTTCTGACCCCAGTTTAACATAACACATTTCAGTTCACATACTAAGTAAAATGTTTAATCACGAGTGTGCTGAGGGAGGAGCAGGTGTTCTCAATATCTCACCTCCAAATGCTTGCCCTTTGGCTGGTTTCCTCTTACACACCCATTTATTATAAAGCTGATGGAACTTGCTGCTCCTGCCTCTCTGAACTTCTTAAGTAGCACCTCCGGCGTCAGCATTATTAAAAAATAAAATCAAATGTGAAAGAAATAGGGCAACTGGATGGTCATAAGGACTTGGTGCTATTTAGATTACACAGCTCCTTAGGTATGTCCTTACCTTTAACAATGAGCATTTGGTACCTGCAAGTATATAATCACCTAAGCTCATGTCATTACTTGGTTTAATAGCTAATGCTTAAATCATGGTTCTTGATGGATTGACAAGAGAATGCTTTTCCTTTCCAAATAATAAAAAGGAGAGGGATCCAGATTTCCTTCTTTTTTTTCCGAGGGCTTTTAAAGGCTGCTACGTTCCTGAACCTGCAAGGGCTAGTCAAGGAGTTTCATGTAATAATGTGAGAAATGTACTTGATGGAGATCTTGTGTCATTCTGTGCAGAAAGATAAAGCAAAGATCACATTCATTTTAGCAGAGCAGAACTATTCAGTGCAAAATTAAGCTGGATTCTCATTCTGCATCTCTGAGGCTCAAAATAATTAAAATGAGGTCCTTGAAACCTTATTAAAAACCAATGGAGGCAGATGCTTGTTATGCACAACTGACATTTTGATGAGAATTCTTAAGAAATTGCTGCCACTTGTATGTTTGCAATGTACTTGGAGCTTTCCCAGTGCTGACCTATATTTTAAGGTCCAAAATTACTTTATCCTGCTACCTTAATGTAAACATGACAGAAAAAGGAGAATATTGCTTGGTAATACCTGAATAAAACTCATAATTCCTGGTTGAGATAGAGCAGCTGTCTTTTTGAAATCTATCCAGTCTTTGTTTGAAGAACTTAAGCAATGATGAACACATGAAATGCTTATAAAATTAACTGCTGGGAGAATGTATTTTTATTTAAAATTTCATCATTCAAACTACTAAACTGTATGTTATGTGTTTGGATGAAGAGCCTTTTTCACTCAAAAACAATCTCTCAAAGGCTGTACTTGAACATTACAAACAAGTCACCTTTCAGCCCTCCCTTGGATGCACTAAAGAAATCAAACTTTTTTATCCTCCAGCTGAAAACATGTTTTTCCTGGATGCAAGTGGGTTTTATAACTCTTGTCAGCCTTTTCTAATAACCTTTAACACAGACACCAGTACTGTCAGTAATGCTCTCATTAATGGCAAGGAGAGCCACACTACCACTGCTTTATAATTTTCCTTGCTTCCACTTCAAAAGTTCCAATGGGGTCTTCCCATGCTTAGAAGTGCTGGAAATGGGTGCTCAGGTGGTTGGCTACAGTGACCCTGTATCATCTGCAGCATCATTGATTTCTAAAATAGAATCTTGCCCTATAAATATGACCAATTTCCTTGTAGTTGAATATATTAAAATGTGAGTTGCTAAGTACTGTTTATAATGAATCTCAGATCATTCTGTAGAACTGGCCTCGTCTTAGCATTATTTACTGTTCCCCAGATTTTTCTTCAGCTGCTAATTGTCTATTTTGTTCAATTAAGCATCAATGTCCCATTAGTTACCCCTCAGACTATTCCATGACCCATCTGTTCACACCAAAAGCAAATTGTATTCATCTTAGTCGTTTTTCTTTCTTAAGTTCCTCTATTACTTCTATTAATATTCCTTTGTGAAATCTGAAGTCTTTCTTCTTTCACTCCAGGAAGCCAGGCTTGAGTGCAAAGACTGGCAAAGGCAGTGATTGTAATGGGTACAAATCTGTTTTGTTTATTTTTAACTTGCTTTTTCCCCCTCTGCAGCTGTTCTAACTGATTTGGGAATGACCTGCAAGCAGTCAGCAAGCACCCCCTATCCCTATCCATCATAACTTGTCCTTTCTTTTATTCTGTCTCATCAACTCCACTAAAGCATTTTTCAAAGGATCATTCTTTTTATTTCCAAGTATTTTCCACATGGCAGTGCAGTAATAAGGCTGGCACAAGACCCACTGCAGGGAATGAAACTTGTCCTAAACCCAACTAAGCCGTTTTCACAGCCCAAAGCCTAGCCAAAAATTTATTGTGAATCCTCTCTGCTATTCCATTATCTGCACAGTTTACTGTAGCCACTGTATCAGGAAAAGTCTTTTCCCTCACAAGGGAAAATGGCATAGACTAAGAGAGATGCTGCTTTGTACAGCACAACAGGAGTACTTGGAGATGTTCCATTTCTGTCTGTAGTGTAACACTCTTTGTTCTAGCCAATAATGTAGCCTTTTACTAGACGTTAGCCACAAAGGGATTTTTAAACATCACACTTGGGCTACTGAGAAGTATTTGACCATGTGTCGACATTCAGACTGCAGCATCTTGCTCATATGCCAATGCTCACACACTTGGCTGAGCTGATGAGCTGATGCTGCACCCGAGCTGAAGCCATCCTTGCCTTTCCTCCTCAGCTGTGCTCACAGAATGCCTCACCTTCCACAAAAAGAAACACCCTAAACAAACAAAAACACCAAACCAAAGGAAAAAAAACCAAACAAACCAGTCAACAAAGTAACAAACAGAACACAACAAAAATTAAAAAATCAACAACCCCCACCCCTCAAAAAAATCCCAAAACAAAACCCCAAACCAAAGCAAAATAACGCCAGATAGTTGGGAGATGTTTTTTCTTATTCTAGAAATTGAAAAACTCCTGGTTTTGAGCAAAGAATTTGATTCTAAATTACAACAGGTATTTGTAAAAGTCGTCTTCTGCAGGGCTTCGTTAAATGTCTCTTTAAGAAGGGGCTGATGCTCACATCCTCATTCCCAGGAGGAAGTTCACACTCCTCGTTGTAGCAGGGCATCTCCCTGACCCTCTGGCAGGACTGCCCTTCTAAGCAACAAAACATTTGTAGCTTGTGGAAGGGGCCCAAAATGATCAAAAAAGGCCAATTCCAGCATGGAATCTGAACTGAAAGAAGTAATCCAGATATCTGATCCCTGCTGAAGGGGAAACTCATACATGCTATTTGATGGGTTTTCTGTGTAAACTGCAGAAACAAGGATGTAAATCATTAATTTTGATAACACTGGTCTACGATCTGTAGCAACTGTAAACGTCTTTCCTCAAAATAAGGTGTTGAACTACAGGAGGTGAAAATGCCTGCTTAAGTCCTTACTTAAGGTATTCAAAGACTGAAAAAGTGACAAATTTTACCCCTTTGTGCTGAATATTTCTCTTCATTAGCATGTAAGTGGCCCTCATTCAGCCTGCAGAATTTCTATTACTGTTTTTCATTGGTTTTCCTTTTGAGCAATTCTGAGCTCTGGATGCTGTTCTGGGGCCTCAAGATGCTTATAAGGTAAGCACTGCAGCACTGACATGGTGACAGCTGCCCAAATCCTGTACTAACTCCATCCCCAGTTAAAGCAGGACAAGTGCAGGTCAAGGAGGGGTAGTGGGTCTGCCTCAAACTGGGGAAAATTATGATTATGAAGGGAAAGTCCCTCCAGCTGGGATGCATTAAGGCAGAATGATGTAAGGATGAGACTAAAATGGATTTTTTCCCAAAGAAGGAATTGAGACGCAGCAGGAAAAAAAAAAAAAGGATTTCTTATTTTAAGTCTTTTAAAAGTCACAAAGGGGCATAGTAAGGACCTAGGTAAGAGTATCTCTCATGATCATACAGTCATCTGAGTCACAGAATGGTTTCTGAAAAAAAAAAAAAACAACCCTCCTTTTTTCTTAGTCTGAGGTGGTCCAGGGGTCAAAGACTCTTCTGTCTCCATAGTCCTTAAATGGTTCTTACTGCTTGCTCTCTCTTCACTCTTTTTGTTTATTCCTAACAAAGCCATCTGGCCCAACATTCACAAGGCTGCTCAGTACCTCTCTGGGTAGGGCCTCATACTCCCTTATTCATGTCAAGTTTTTTTGTCAGACACCATTTATAGGGCTTTTTGCTTATAAAAATTACTGAAGCTTGGAAAACAATAACTGGGGTTTTTTAAATGTTTTTGCTATAGTAATAAAAATAGCAGACCACAACAATAAAACTACCCTACATTAAATAAATTAAAGAAAAACAGCTATGCTCTAATTAAAACATGGGGAAAGGGAACTTTAAACCTAGGGCTGAAAATGTCTGAGTCCAGATGATTTGACTGAGACTGAGTTAATTCTTTGTATTAGGGAGCCAGAACCTTTTTTAAAATGTCTCCAACTCTGAACAAGAAAAGAATCCGAGTTTCTTGGAATTTGCATTCTCAAAATGGTGCTTGGTATTTCGACCTTAAGCCAAAGGTGGGTTTAGTTGACCCTGAAGTGCAATAAATTTCTTTGGCACAGCAGTTTCCTACCAAACCTCTTCTCCTTCCCAAAACTTCCTTTACCCCTGTCACCCCTGGCTGCCTTTGTAGAGGCAAATAAAACATCATGGGACTGCTTTTGGACAAATAGTATGGAAAGGCTCACATCTATACAGTTTAACTCTCTTAACCCTTCCTCAAACAGCCCATAGACAGCATTTTCTGGCCTGAGCTGGCTCCCAGATTGTCCCCGTTGTAGCACTACTTGGCTGAGACCAAAACTGTGTGAAACTTTTCACAGTATGAATGGTTGCATTCATTCTATACTCAGGCCCATGTGCCAACCTCGTTTAGTTTATTAGTTTCACTGTAACCTTTGTGGCCGTGTTGAATTATCTACTGGCTTCTTTTTGACTTTAAGTAAAGTTGGTTTTATATACTCAGCCTTAGATGTGAAGTTGCCTTAAGTACGGTCCGGCAGTCGATCTTAAAAAAAACCCCAAACAAATGAACAATCAGAAAAAAACCAAACAAAAAATTAATCTAACCAAAGAAACAAAACCCCAACTAAAATCTTTGGTTCAATATATAATTCAAGTTTTGTTGGTTTTTGTTTTGTGGGGTTTTTTTACCTTTTTTATCCTTTTGTTTTAATGTTTTAGAACAAGATAAAATGGCCTCAAGTTGTGTCAGAGGAAGTTTAGATTAAATTTTAGGGAAAGTTTATTCACTGAAAGGCTGTCAAACATTGGAACAGGCTTCCCAGAGGAGTGGTGGAATCGCCATCCCTGTAAGTGTTAAAAAATGTGTAAATGGGATACTTGGGGACACAGTTTGGTGGTGGACTTGGCAGTGCTGGGCTAATTGTTAGACTCAATGACCTTACAGGTCTTTTTCAATCTTAAAGATTCTATTATTATATGATACTATAAATTTTTTAAAATTTAGATCCTGGAAATCAGCTGAAAAGAAATATCTAACGATTCTAAAAAATAATTAGTAATAAATTAAGTTAATACATGAAGAATTAATAGTCTTGAAAATAGGAAAAATTAATATCTGTTATATGAAGAATATTAACAAATAAAACCCACTAAAGATTCATTTTTTCTTGATTAGCCTTTGACCACTCCAAACTGAGTCCCTGAAAGTTCGTTTGAAATTACCACACAGGATATAGCAATGACAAAAACTACTTTCTGTCTCACCAAAACTTATCTTAAGGAGAGATTGTTGTCAGATGCTGAAATTGGATTTTCTTCCTTATCTGCAGAACTGGCTTCAGCTTCAGGAGTGATATGACACCTGCTGAACTGGAAGGTGGAAAGGCCAAGTGGACAGAAGTCAGCTTGTATCATGGAAGATAAAGCTTGACATGACTAAAATTGCTATAACTTTGTTTTTACAAATATCAGGGTTTTTTCCACTCAGTCTACAAGCAAAATCTTGTAGCACAGACTCTCATAAGCAATTATTCCTTCTATTTAACCAAATATTGCAAAGAGATTAATTTTCCTTTTACTTTTAGTATTTCCTTTGAAATGGAAAATACTGGTACTTTGAAAAAGAGGAGAAAATGTGGCAAGTACCTTGCTGGGTATGGATAATGTGATTTGAAGTCCTAAAAGGCTTGGGGAAAGTTGATTTTCTATATTGTGGGGCCATTATTTAGTTAGTATGTTAGGATCTGAAATCCACAGAAAAGATACTGATGCTATTGCTTCCTACTGCAGTGCAAAGCAATAGTGACCCTGTGTGAAGAGTCTGACAGCTTGCTCAGTATTTATTTTGGGGGTGTCTCTTTTTCCTAGAAGATATCTTACCCTTAATTTTAAAGGCTTTTCATAGGCAGGTGTGCCTGCTCTGGAGAAAAGTAATTTTCTTCTACCTACAGCTCTTTTTCAGTTCAGCAATAGAAAAGCTTCCATCAAACCTAACCTGTGTGCTCCCAGCACTATAGTCCAAGGTCAGGACAGCTGCTGGGCAGTCGAGGGTGATCTGGTCCCTTTCTGTGGTTTCTAGCCACAAGCAGAGGTGATGGAGAGAGGGTGACAGACTTCCCTATCCTAGCCTCATCATCATACCTTAGGTATTTTGGATCAGAGCAAAAGTTCTCCTCAAACCTATGTCCCACAGTGCCCAGGCACTGCTTTAAATATCATTAGGCTACTTGGCTTTGCAAATGTGCTTTGGGGATCCTTTGTGGCCACCTTCAGAGAGAAGGTGTCAGCATGTCTGCCACACCAGATGTGTAATAACCCTTCTCAGTTTATATAGCCCAGACCTGAAGTGACACAGCTATAGTGTATTCCTGTTGTGCTGTGCCCTTGAAATAATGATGTAAAATTCATAGCAGATGAAATAAGAAAGTAATATTCATTAAATAAATGCTGCTTTGAAGAATGGTAAGGCTGCAATACACTAGTGAGAGCTTTGACTATCATACAAAAATGCAGAGTTAACTATACTGTTATTAAAAGCCAGACCATATTTTCCATCCATTTTTATTTGTGAGGTCTCCTTGAAATGCCTTATAAAACTTGGGAACCCAGGCAGCTTTTCTCTAGGGAATATAAAACTATAGCAGCTGATACTGGTAAAATAGGTTATATGGAGCCTTAGAAATGACTGCTTGATTTGTCCAGTATTTATTGCCTGAGCAATGTACAGAAACAGTAAAACAGAAAAGCACAACTTTCCATCTGTGCTGCATTATGCCATGCATAGGAACTATTTTTCATTTCAAATGGTGGTATCCCCATAGGCTTTCTTGCTTTGATATCCTACGCTACCACACATGATATGATAGAATATAAACAGACTGACTATAAATCTGAGTCATTGCAGTTTTGAAAACTGAAACATTCCAGCATTCACTTCCCACCAAATAGGCCTCCTAACATATAGCCTGGGTCAGGTGTTTGGATTTTTTTAAAGTGGAGGCAAAGGTTGTTACACAGAAACCTGAAACCAGCTAAAAAAACAGAAAAAATTACCAAGACCTTGCAAACAGAAAAGTGTTCCCATCTGGTATACAAGGTGCACAGCCCAAAATCTCACCAGAACATAAAGGAAGGGTTTGCTGTTTTAAAAACATATCCTTTAAGCATTAATTTCCCTTTATTCTCTAAATCTCTGCTCATAAGTTTGCACACCTTAAATGCCACCAAAGTGTGAACCTTTGTGACACTGGAGGAACACTGTCTGTCTTTATCCATTTGAAATCAGAGAGAAACAGCATGTTAGAAGAGATGAGCTGGTAGTCTTAAAAGAGGTCAAAGTTGTTGCTTAGCAGGAGGGATCAATTTTGATGGGGGTTTTTGGTTTTGTTTTGTTTTCCATTGCATGCTTTATTTACTTAAAAATAAAATGAGAACTCCTATAACTTAACTTTCTGGGACATATTAAATTTTGTGAATTAAACAGTCCTCATTATTTCAGTGTTTTATCATATTTTTTCTGACTTGAACCTTATGTGACTTGATAAAAATATGAAATTGGAATCAATTTCTGGTAATGGGATGCTTTGGAGCCCCAAAAATCCTTCTGATTGGAGTGAGGAGGGTGGAAGGATGCATGTCAGGTATTCTGAACAAAAACTTTCTGAAGTTGACAACAGAACCTGTGTATGTAGCTTAAATTAAGTAACTACAGCAAAGAGGAAACCTTCATGTAACACTTTTTCAGCAGGAACAAATACAAACTCAATAAATCTCACTGAAAAGATAAATAGAGGGCAGGAGTTGGTGAAATCTAGATGCTTTGACCACAAAATCTTGTAATTTTCTTGAGATATTTTAGATCCCCTTGCTGAAGGAAACTGAAGAAGAGTGGGTTAAGAGGCTGTCACATTCAGGGGGACCAGAGCAGTGGGGACAAGGTGTATTCCTGGACTCAGCTGTGTCAGGGGCCATGAGCCCATTTCCAGCCATCTCACCAGAGCTGGTGCTGGAAGAACCAGACCAGCTGATCCACCACCACTGAGCTCTGCATGTGCAAACACACAGGCACAAACTTAAACCACAAAACTTCATTTTGTACCTCTACCAAGAGTCCAGGTACTCTGGAGAAGAAATCCTAAGGGGACCCACCAGCAAAGCTTTGAGAAGCTACTGCATATTCTTAAAGATGTGCAAGTCTTGAAAATGCTGAAACTTCAGGGAAAAACAAAAAACCCCAAACACGTGATTTCATCTCCCATCCATTCTGCAAAAAATTTGGAAGAAAATGTGTTCCTTTTTAGGGGTTTATTCTACAAAACTATATTTGTTTTTTTCCTGAAGAACTGCCCTGTGTATAATTTTCATTACAAAGGAAGCATTGCTTGGTATGTTTATGAACCATAGTGAAAATTCTTCCTTGGACTGACTGGTATATATATCTGTGTTATAAATGGGGTTTTCTTGCACTCTAGAGTATTTATACATATATATATATATATATATATATATGCATGTGTGTGAGTGTGTATATATATATGTACATATATGTATTGATACTATTTATAAAATGGGAAAAAGTGTAAGGTAGAAAGTTATATTTGTGACTAGTAAAAAAAAAAGAATGACTTTGTGATCACAGAGGTTTCAAATTTTATAATTTAGATATTTAAGAAAATACATTTCCACAAGACAAACAGGAAAAAATGCATCCTCATGTATATAGTCATTATAAAGTAGCCCAAGGGGATTCCAGATACACATACTGTATACATTCTATGTATAGTGGAATTACAGTTGCTTCATGTTTTAAATCTAATTTAATTTTAGGGTTGTAAATTTAATTTCAAAATTTTATATAGATTAAAAAAGATGTTTTGAATGGCTGAAGCCCAACAGCTATGTCATTTTAGACTTCTAAAAACTTTGAGTGCTGTAGAAGCCCAGAAGATGAAGAGACTAATGTGCCTGTCTCAAACACCCATACCCAGATAGCTGTGGAGCCAACCAAGGATTTTTGGCAGTGACATGCTGTGAGAAAGGACAGGAAGTGGCTGGAGAAGGGGCTGTGCAGAGGTGAGGTAGCACTTTCTTGTTCTGGCTCCATGTAAGTGCAGGAATGAGGTCAAGAAGTGGACATGGGCTGCTGTCCATGGAGAGAGATAAGATGGAATTGGGTTGCAGGCTCTGGTAGGAGATGCCACAGGGTGGATGCCCCATGGAGAGGAGCCTGACAGACACCTGGATTATGCAATCACCAAGCATAAGGACATTCAGAGTGAGTTACTGACATGGCAATGTGTGATAGGTTGCCTAGTGAAAAATACCATCAAAGGAAATTAAGAAGTGTCTTGAAGAAGTGTATAAAAGCAGCTTTTTCTTTCTTTGAATAAAGGTCTCAGATTCCCCACCAATCTGAGTCCGTGCCTCGGTTGTTACAGGCTCTTGACAAAAAGCCAGCCCAGGAGAGGGTAACCAAGAGCACCAATGACTTCTGTGGTCCTCTGAACCATTTCCAGAAAGGTCTAGAAGAACAGACTACACATGATAACTAAATTACATAGAAAGCAAGTAACTTATCTCTAAGGTGGGGAAAACTTATCTATAAAAAGGTAACCCCAAGAAGCCCAAGAGTCTGTGTACCCTGCAAACTCCATCAGCTGGATTAATATTGGAACCAGGACTGGTGATCTTTTTCCTTTTTTCCTTTCTCTGTCTCCCCCTCTTTAATTCATCTCTCTCTCTTCTCTTTTACCCTACCCTTTTACTTGAAACCCACTGCTGTTTGCTTATACTAAGAGATAAGAGACTGATTTATACCAATTTTCATACCAAGTGTATAATTTATTAATAAAACTTTTTTAATTTTTCACAGATCCTCTGGCTTTTGCTATTCCTTTCAACCATGAGCATCTGCAAATCCCAGGTGCTTACTTCCACTTAAGCATGGGATGCCATGAGTGCCCATTTAATACAAAAAAGGGGGAAAAAATTGTCTTTTTGTTAAAATTTGCTAAATGTTGGTCTTTTTTGTTAAATTCCCTTATTTACTCTGAGTCCTTGAGTCTGGAGCAAAGTAATCTGTTCCTTCCTTCCCCTACATCCCCCAAAGTAATCTGTTCCTTCCTTCCCCTACTTCCCCTACAATTTCTTAATACTCCAGATGTCATCCTTGAAACTGGCTGTACCACACCAGATTTTTATCTCACATTCAAACAAACCATTCTCTTACACCCAGCCCCAATCCTGCAATCACTTACTAAAAAGCTGTAGCAATGCTTCCACTGAGTGCAAGTGCTCTCACAACCAAATAACCTCCTTTTTACCACCAGTTTCTCATGATTTCCATTGATACAGAGGGTACAACAGAGCCTTCTGCACACCTCTGCATGGGACAGGCAAATTCTGTAACTTCTTTGTAAAGAGGCAAAAAAGTGTTTTCCTGAGTAGATGAGGTATGCCAAGTTTTTATAAGCAGTGGTGTCACAGGCAGATGTTTGACTTTGCTCAATTACTTGCAGATAATTTAGTGAGTGGAGGAGAGAAATTTCCACATTTGAATCAGGTTGTTTTGTTTGCCTTGTCTGCTGAAGCTGTGTGAGTGTCTTATTTCAGGGCATGTGTCTACCCTGACTGCTGGGGCGCTCCAGAACTGGTCAGGATCCCTCCTGCCTCAGCTGGGGGTACAGCTGGAGCCCATTTGCAGGACCAGCATGCCCAGCCTAGCCTGAGGGATGGTGTTAGTTGGGATCCTGCCAAGCTGAGGAGATGGACAAGCCTTGCTGAACATCCCAGAGGTGCACATGAAGGGCACAGGCCTCAGTGCTTGGCAATCTCTGCAACACCACTCAGAGAGAAGTCTCATATACCAGCACAGCTCAGCTTCAGTTGCAGCTGTCAAGGAAGTGAGGGAGAAAATTACTGAAAACTTAATGATCAAGAAAATCTCACTACTTCCTATGTCCGTTCCACACTGACACCAGGCTTCACAGCTTGGATGGATCAGACAAACATTTCCATTGTTTGAGGACACACTAAAGCATCCCAAAGCCAAGCACTAGCATGGCTTTACATGCATACATTATGGTTAATCTTCTCCCCAGAAATCCTGGACATGATTTTTTCTTTGTTACTTGAAACATTCTGTCACTGTTACAACTCTGCAATGATCCTGCAACTTGACTAATCAGCTTTCAGCCCCACATCCTTGTCAGAAACAGTATTTTCCCTCAAGTCTTTCTTGTCCTGCAGCTTCCTGCAGATCATTAACCGAAATCACTACCGTATCATGAGCTTGGCAGTCCATGAGGATAGTCAGAACAAGTTTAAGCAGCTGATGCCTATCTCATAAAATTCGCAGATCTATTAACAATCAATGTTCTTTAAAAAAACCAGATTTTGTGATACATGAACAAGACTAACTGTAAGACATCCTTTTCTCTAGAAATGTAAGCTTTCACATCAGAGCTAAACCACTAATATCTTGGTTACCTAATATGTTTGACTCAAGATATTACTGAAAATATGAAAAACGTAAAATATAATGTGCCATGGCAGAAACAGATGCGCTTCTAATTTTGATTCTCAACTGATAATTCAAAATGCAAGTTATTCAGAACATGGTAACTGATTAATAAGCAATTAGGAATCAATCAGTAATCAATGCAGTACTATCAGCACAAAAAGAGGTGATGTAATAATAGTTTACATATTTTGCATTCATGAAGTATACATATGCTGCATCCATTAAAGCTGACTTCAGTTACTTAACATTCAATTGTGCATTTTGTGGAGTGAGTCAATAGAGTGAATCACTAGCCCACTGCAGTACCATATGGGAAACTTTCCCTCTCCCGAGCAGATGGAGACTAAGAATGTCACAGACAAAATGTGTTTTGTCTCTGGAGAAAGGATGTTGGCTGCTTTGTTCTTAGACTCTTCTACATGCCAAGCCTTCTGCTCACACTGGGAGTCCTACACTTTGGGTCTCATGGATATTTCAGCATATCTCTGAAATGCTGACCTGCAAAACACAGAGAAAATCAGACTACCCAGAGGCCTGCAAGTAAAATATGACACTTGCTGTGCAATCCAAGATTTAACTGGAGGGAGAAAGCAAAAAAAAAAAAAAAAAAAAAAAAAAAAAAAAACAAACAAAAAACCACCATTGCCACCCTTTTCCCACATGATCCTCTCTGAGGGAGTCAAGTGCTTTCCATTTCCCTGTGGAAGACTTAGATGAAGGGTAATTGAGATGGCATTACACTTTGGCATGTGACTGAGGCCACAGAAACTCTATTTTCTATTTTTCTATTCCTTTTGGCTCCATCTACCTAGAACTTAAGTTTTTTTTTTTTGCTGCTGTACTTTTCCTCATTTTTCTATGCACATCCTTCTCCAAGAAGGATGATCACATCCCTTTGAATTGTCTGAAAACAGCACAGGAAAGGAAAATACCAAGAGGGATTATAATTTTACTTTCTCTCTCAAAAAAATATACCCAAAACCACATATACCCATCCTAATTTTTTTTAAATCAACAAGGGTATCAGGGATATGAATCTGATTCTGCCACCAGTCACTGGGCAAATTGACTGGTTAGCCTATGCAAAATATAAGTGTTCTTAAAGTATCTGTCTACTGTATGCTGACCATGTTGGAGCTTAAAGCAATCCCTAATTTAATTGCATCTGGGGCTGTGTGCATCTATGTGCAAAAAGTTTGAGCCCACACATAACTAAGTAGAATATAATTCCTTCACAGTTATTTCTTTACCAGCACTCCTAGGTTCAAGGAGTGCATCCTCTGTTTCTGCAGTGTCTGTCACAGAGGGCCCCAGTCTAACTAGTCTCTTGATTATAGCCACTCTATGACTCTTGCCAGATTCAACCCCAGATGGGCTTTGGCTTTTCCAACCCCACCTCTGCACACAGGCAGGACAGTGCCTCTGTATCCCTTCCGAGTCATATTTCTCCTAGAGAAGCACCAGTTTCTGTTAAATTGTTTTTGATATTTAAATTGAGAGACCTTTGTCATCCATGCAGGTCTCCTCCTGTCTTCTTTTAAACACCCATAAGGGTGGATTAAACTTGAGCTTGTGGAAAAGAATCCTTTAAAAATCAACGAGCTCTTTATGACCCCTCTTCCTTCTATCCTGTTTTCAAGGTCTCTTCTGACAGTCTTTACTCTGTGCCCTCTTACCAATCCAGTCCACAACCTCTTCAATAGGGCGTAGGTCGTCACCATCTCCCCTTCCTGCTCCTTTATTCCTAGTTTAAAGCTCTCCTCCCCAGGCTGGGCAGCCTGTTGACAAAGATAATTTACCCCTTGCTACTTGCTGCAACTGGTCACGTGGATGATATTTTTATCACAGACAGCATCCCAAGCTTGTGAAAGATTATCCCTATTGTCAACACTGGCTATACAACAGTTTGTTGACCCATGAGGTCTATTCATGTTTCATCAAGTCCTTCCTGTCACTGGAAGGATCAAGGAGATGCCAGCTGGGCCCCTGGGCTCTTGCCTTCCACCTCAAATGCAATGTCATGCTTACTATGGTTTGGGTTTCCCCTCCAAGTACTGGTGCCCACAGAGAAGGGCAGCAAGTGGGGATAATCTGAGGATCAGATTGGCAATCTTGTGCCCTGGATCCAAATTCCTGACAAGCTGCAAACATCCCTAGACACCAGGCCAGACCAGGAGATGCTGGTGTCCATCCCCAGCAGCAGGAAATTTCCACAACTCATACTTCTGCTTCTTCCTGATGCTGCTGCACACCTTAGGCTCAGCCTGCCCTGATACTTCACTGGACACAGATGCAACCCAGGCACTGAACCCACACTGTTTCTACAGACCTGGAGATGGCACAGGAGTTATCCTCCCAGTTTGGATAGCCACAGGATTCCAGCCTTTATCATCATGGAAATCTATAGTAAGCTCAGACTTGGTCTACTCCTTTCACAATGCAGTTAGATATTTGCACTTGTGAAGAAGATCCAGTCAGTGTTTTCCTCACCTCTGTTGCTACACTGCCTGGTGACCTCCTCCCACAGCTGCTTTACTTGACTGCAGAGCCCCTTCCCCAGCACATGCCTCCTGCAGGCAAGGAGCACAGCCTCCCCAGCCCGAGAAGGTGGATGGTCATCCCAGTCAGTGGGGACCACGCTTGTGAGCACTTCATCACCACACCCATACACTGTGTACAGCAGAGCTTCCCCCACCCTTCCGTGCCTACTTCTGCACAGACAGTTATAGTGGTCTCCCCTTAGCACCTCTTCGGAGGGTGCTTGGCTCTTCAAAACCAGGAAGTAGCAGCAAACAGAAAAGCATCCTTTGATCAAGAATAACTGACAGAGCTTGTTAGAAGTGACAGGATCTTGCTAGCCAACTCAGCTCACTGTTGCTACTCTTTCCCAGTGGTAGTAGACACCCCAAAATTTCTCAAAATGTTCTTAGGAAGCATTTCTGAAAGACCTGGGAGCAGAAACCAGAAACTGCTTCATCTACTTCTTGCCATTATATTGCAAAGGTCCTATTACATTGCAAGGGTTCCAAGTTACTGGAGTTTCATACCTCCTTGATGTTTCTTGTAGGCAGCTCCTCCAGGCACTGACTTTTCCTTGTCCTCACAATAACCAACCCACTCCACCTCCCCCCAACCAACCAATCCAGCCTTTTATAACAATCTTCTGATTGGCTGCAGCTGTGGCCTGTTAAAATCAGGCCTGCTCCTAATCCTTAATAATTAACTCAGCTGCAACTCTTTAGGGGGTAAGATTACTTCTATACTACCTTTATTTACTTATGTTCTATCCCCCTACATCTACTGGCTACCTAATATCAGAATCAGGCTATCTTTTTATTACTCTGATTTACAACAGACTATGTTTCTGAAAAGGGACCTTCTACAGAACATGTTCAAAATGTATAGACATCAGATCTGACAGCTGTGCTTGTATTCAGCTTCCCAAAGTTTAATGAGGCTCCACATAATTTTTTAGCTTGAAATATGCTATTGCAACTCCAAGGTTAGAAGTTGTTACCTTATGGTCAGAGACTGGGATCAATGGAGTGCAGCTGTCATAGATTTCTTTACCTTCACCAAGAGGCACGTTCACAGCAGTTTGCAGTCATGCTGCATCTAGAGACCACGGTTCTTCCATCCTGCATGTGAATGACAGCTTTAGTGATGAGACAGGACCAGACTTAGCCTTCAGATTTTACTTACATCACTGTCAGCCATACATATTTGCAACAGGAGAAAATGACAGCTATGGCTAATCAAAAAAAAATGCCTTCAGAAGCTGCCTTTTAGCATAAAATACTATCAGTGACATCACACAGAGGGAAGTAAGAATTTTACTCAAAATCTGCTAATGAAGGATCCAGATTTTAAGTGACTACCATAGCGCCTCAGGGAGGGAGGGTTTTACAGACCATGCATTTGTGTGTACCCTGTGAGCAAAACAGGTCAACTGAAGTCAAGTAAACTGTAAATTTTTATAGCTAGAATTTTCATTTGTAATTTTAGTGAAGGATTGAATGGACACAAGTATAACACATTGAGGTGCCTAACAGTGTTGGCACTTTTTAAATATCCACACATACTTTAAAGTGAAACTATTAGAAAAAGATAAAATACAAGTTTATAAAAGGGACATATTTGAGAGTCTCTTAAATGTAAAATTTTAAATCCATCATTTCCTAGAGTAATAAAAGAAATATTTTGTTCATTTATCCAGCCAAAATTTTACACTCAAATGAGAAGGGGAATATTCACCAGCCTAGAGAAAACATCTGATTGAGAAGTACATTAAAGCTGGAAATAGGAATACAGATGTAAAATCTCTGAAATGACAATCCATAATCTCATTGGCCATCAAAATACTTGGAAGAACAAAAAAAAAGGAGACATGCCAGAAATCCAAAATATGATTCATTAAATGAGCATCTCAACATCCTCCTTCCTAGTTGTCTTTCTATTTTTTCTCATTCTTAAGTAATTGTGAGATTCTCTTTCAGCAGCTTGGAGGCAAACTCATTCATAGCATGGAAAATGATATAGATTTCTCCCTAAGATGACATAGGTTATTCCTTCCACTGTCTCTTTCCAGGAATTCAGAACCTAATTCAAGAGAATATTAAAGTACAAATGTGGTAGACATCAAGGTAATTTTTGATTTATAGGTTTTGAATATTGCTCTTTTCTGCTGAACATTCTTTTTCTTTACTGCTGATTTATTTGGCTCCAGTTTACTGTTTTACACTTGGTTTACATTTTAATTGAATTTATTATTATTCTTTAAGTTTCTAGTTTATGTATGATTGGTACAATTAGATACAAAGACTGTGGGCTCCAGGAAGCTGTAATGGAGCTCATGCATTCATGAGCTGGTTTGTTCAAAGTAGAACCTAAACTCAGGGAATCAGCACGAACAAAGGAAGCCTGTGTGAGATTAAAGTCATGGAAGATTTTGGAGGAAGAAATTGACACTCAGGACTTGCATCCTTACATTTGCCATGAGATCACAAGCTTGTTTCAGAAAGAACACACAATTATTTGAATTCCCCTAAATTTCATCTCCCTGAAATTTTTTTCACATATGTGTTAGTTCAAAAATCACTTGAAAATGTAGGAAAGGCTTGATTGATCTATTCACCACAAATTTCTAGATACAGTTAGATATGTAGGAAAAGGGAATCTCCCTGCTCATTCATAGCCAAGCAGTGCTGTCTGGGAGCAGAGGTGGGGCTGAACCCAGGCGCTGATCCAGGGCTGGGCATGTCACAAGCAGACAATATTATTTATTCAGAGTGCATCTTCATCATAACACCTCCATGGAAAGTTTGTTAGCTTTGGCAGAATTCTCACATCCTTCCACTTTGATCTCCTGGTATAAGTTGATGACAAGATCACAAATGGTTCACATAGGCAAGAGTTTTCCTAATATTTGGCAAAAGTGGCAGGACTTGCAGAAGAGAAATGTGAATGACTGGGTTAAAATTGTCATTTAAAATTCATACATCTATTCACTAACTTTTGTTTTCATCTCAATTTTAAATTGTCTGGGCCCAGCCAAGTCCTGTCTGTCCAGCCTGGCTGTCACCCCAGTTCCTGGCTCCCTTGCCCCTGTGGACCAGAGCCTGCAGCTCCCAGGCTGTGATTCAGCACCCTGTGAAGCTGGGGCATGGTGTGTCCACTCCTTCCTGCCTACACTGACTGCCAAAAGTGTAGTCACCTCAGGCCATGCATGCAGAAGTGACTTGCCTGAGTCTAAGCTTATCTAATAAGAAAAAGGACTGCTAGAGAAAAAATCACCCCTTTCTGGAACAGGTGACAGCAGGAGAGACACTGTGGGGGTGTCTCCATCTCTCCACTGAAAGAAGGGCTGCCAGCTCAGATTTAAACTATTTTTCCTATGAGTTAGGTGAGATGAATGCCACCTCCAGTGCTCAAATTAGGAGTCACAGCTATTTGTTTCCCACCAGCTGTAGTGGAGGCAAGATCTGGCAGGCCTGGATCACTCATCTCACTCTTAGATTTAAACACTATTTTAGTAGCAATGCCTAAATTAGGCATTTAGAGTAGGTGGTTTAAATATGGTCCCCGATCATAATTTCATGTGCTTTTAGTGTGCCTGGAAACACTTGGGCTCCTTTCCAGACTGAAACATCCAAATACTATTGCATTATTAAGATATCATGAATGATGTATAGCTCTGCATCACAAAGTAATGCATAGCAATTTAATCTATGTTTACTTTTTCCCTGAGTTTCATTTGAATGTCCCCAGCAAAGCTGCCCATGTTAACTACAACAGTGACCAAAATATGATTGAACCATTGAGAAAGAAAGAAAGAAAGAAAGAAAGAAAGAAAGAAAGAAAGAAAGAAAAGAAAGAAAAGAAAGAAAGAAAGAAAGAAAAGAAAGAAAAGAAAGAAAAGAAAGAAAAGAAAGAAAGAAAGAAAGAAAGAAAGAAAGAAAGAAAGAAAGAAAGAAAGAAAGAAAGAAAGAAAGTTAGTTATTTTTATCTATGGATATCCCCTTTTTCTTTTCATTCTCATTGTTGAAAGATATTACTCCAGACTGACCATTTAACTTCATTCTAAGTTTTAGCAGACAGTAAGAAGATTGGGGAGCCACAAGTTAACCTTATCTAGTTGTTCAATTAAAGAATGTGTGGTAATTTCATGCTGAACACAATATTGTCTGCTCTGCCAGGAAAAAAGTAGTCTCTAATTCAGTACCTTGCTGGCTTACAGTTCATTTAACAGTGGGGAAGATTATATGGAATTTAATGTAAGGCAGAAAATGTGAGTTCACTCAGATCTTTTGGGAAAAGAATATTGGGGGCCAGGATAAAAGAAAAAAAAATTATGAGATCTTCAAAGCAGAAAAGATTCCAGCTTATGGGACTCAGGAAAAATGGATAGATCTAAGTCCAAAATACACAATTATATATCTGTTTCGTCTGATTTTGTTTTAGCTTCCTGGGTTTTAAAATTTGTTTAGTTTTTCTGTTTGCAATAAGAGGATGCTTTTTAAAATGAATTGAAAGAAATGCAGAGATGATTCAGAAAGTACATTGAAAAGGCAAGGTATACAGCTTTTGTAATAAATATAGAATTATTATACATGATTCTGTGCATATTTATTCATATAAGACTAGGGAGGAAGGTGCCTTCCTATATCTATGCCTTCCAACTATATCTTGCTGTCTGTTACATAAGTCTTCTTTTTATTTTAAGGTAACTGAGAATGAGCATTCACTGTGGACATTCTCTAGATCTTCCTGAAACTCTGTAAATGTGAGTTCAGCTCTCAAAGGAGGAACAAAGTGAACTGAGACAGAAGACTTTGAAAGTCTAACCCCCACATATGTGTTCATCTGAATACTTTATAAGATGGCACCCAAAGTGCATTTAGTCTGTGCCTTACTTTTTTCTCCATTAAAGATTATGTCACCCTCTTACTGACAAACTGACCCTTGAAGGTAGATGCATTGAGAGGCAAGGTGTAGAAATCTCTCTCAATCTTCCATGTTTTATATTATTAAACCTTGCAAAAACTTCAGCATGTCCCTTTTTATACAAATGGCTTGAAATAAAGTGGTGTCATTCATTCGAAGATCCTCCACTGGACCATTCCAATAACATTCCAATTAAGACTTTTCATCTGCTCTCAAAAAAAAAAAAAAACCAAAACAAAAAAAAACTGCTTCAAGCCTTGTTTTAGTCCTTTGGAATAAAATACATTTATATATCATGGAAATATACATCTCACAGATGCAGGCCACAGAGGGGTTGTGCAGAGTTTCCACCAGTGCAGGGACTCCTTAGAGTATAGTTTAAACTGACTCCAGGAAAATGTACTTGGAGATGCCATATGGGAGAAAAGAGGATTCTTCTGCTCAGCTAGGTCTTTGAAACAGAGCCTTTGTGGGTTGCTTTCCACTATTCTATCATAGAAAGACCAAATATAAGCTTTCTCATAGACAATCTCTGGATGAAGAAGGAAGCTGTAATCACAAGTTCAGCAGTTCACAGATACTCCCAAGTGCTTAAGCATGACTTGGGATTTACAGCCACGATGATTCTGTAGTCACTGCAAAAGCTAGACCTGGGAAGTCACACAATGCACTAACAAGCTGAGAGACCTCTGAGAACATTTAGCAAGTGAGAAACTGACAGCTTCTCAAGGTGAGGGCAAGAACAGGCAGTGCTGCTAGAAATCCCTTCAAGTCAAACTGAACTATAAGTTTACATGAAATACATGAAAGGAAATTCCTGAGGGTATTTTTATTTTTAATCTTCTGTTATTTTGATGAAAAATATTTTTAGGAATAAAGAAAATATTCTTGTAGAAACACAAAATGTACTTTTATGGAAAGGATTTGAGAAATATTTTCACTGTCTGGTGTGCTATCAGAGGCCTTACTTCATTCAATATGCATAAGTGAAATAATCACTATTAACTGGGAAGTGTTTGATGGTTTTTACTACGAAAGCATTAAAATTAGATGCTGTGTAGGTTTTTCCATACATATTCTGGCATTACCCACTCTAACAATACCTGGATATTTATTCACCATTGTTCAACACTGTCAATTAAAAAAAACTGTTTGAAATACTCTTTTTTTTTTTAATTTTAGTAACAAGATGAAATTTTCCTTAGAGGTCTGCCTTGGGCTCATCTAATAAAAAAAAAAAAGGTTTACAAAACTATTTAGACAATGTTTTTGAGACCAGGATAAAGACCATACACATGTGTCCACATTGAGAAATTCTTACAACCTTTTTATTGAGAGGATGTATTAATACAATGCTTTGAAGCATGGACCCAACAATAAACAAGGGATGTGAATATTGTATGGGTGTCAAAGATGCCATTTTTTGCATAGAATGAATTGACTTCTCAGCAAAATTCAGTGCATACTGTCTTTAATGAATGTAACTTATATACTAATGCTGCCATAAAGCAGAGCAACGTGCAGAATATTTTATATTGTATCTTCACTTGCCTCAGTGGGTCAATTGTTCTTTGCTTGCTTCATTCTTGGAAATCACTCAGCCATTTGAAATTTAAGGATGGAAAGAAGGAAGCAAGTAGCCTGCGGCGTGTTGTTGATCCTTAACTATTTGGGTTAAAAACAACAGTTACAAGTAAGACCTTTCAAGGAAAGACAAAGGAACTGCCCTGCATGGGGACAAAATCTCCTCTTCTACAAGTGTGTAACATCAGTGACTTGCAGTGATAGATATTGCTTAAAGATGAAGCATCTTGGGTTATGTGCATCCCATACTACAACACATTAGTCCTTCCACATGGAAAATAAAACCAGATCAGATCCCAAAGCACAACTGGAATTAGAACAAAACCTTTTTAAGCATTGCAGTTTGGAGGAAGTATCATTTTACTGTATATTTCATGGCTGAGTAACAGAAACCAAACACTGGAAGGAGAGCTGTTCATGCTGTGCCACATGTCTAACCAAACTGGAAAACATAATAACAGAATATCTCATGAGATCATGTCCTCATGAGATTTCCAAACCTGAGAAAGTGTTCAGATCAGTATATGAAACCTTGAATGTTTGAATTTCTGAATCTCAAGGGATTTGAAGCTTGACAGTTATTTCTAACATGTGGTTTAGCTAATTTTCTATGATCTCAAACTGTTTAAATTTCTTTTAGTTTTCTTTTTACTTTGGAGGGGGGGAAGTATCAGTCAGTTTTGGTTTTGGATTTGGGTTTTTTTCCTTGTTCTTTTTTTTAAAAGGCAATTTAGAGCTACTGTTCATGCCACCACTGAGGTCAGAAAGTTTTAAAATAGCAGGGAGTGCATGAGTTCCAGAAAAGCTGAAGCATTTTATTTGCTTGTAGGAATAAAATGAGCATGTGGTATATTTGATGTAGAGCTTTTAATTATGCTTTTAGAGTAAATTAGATCTCACAAAAATAACAAATATTCCTAGAGAGCTGAGGACTTTTCCAAACATCCCATAGTATATTAGTGAAAATCTGTCATCTTTTTTTCAACCTACTAGGCTTGACTTAAACTAGAAATTAGTCAGATTTTGAATCAGTCTCAAAATCACTTGCACCTGTAATTCTAAAGCTTTATTTTTTGTGAAAAATCTGGCTGTGATTTCTCAGCCTGAAAAAAGTGTGAATCTATTCTGAAATTCACAGAATCACAGAAATTCTAGGTTGGAAGAGACCTTTAAGATCATCGAGTCCAACCCATGTTCCAACACCCCAACTAGACCATGGCACCAAGTGCCACATCCAGTCTTTTTTTAAACTTTTTTTAAATTGATTGTATAGGGCCCAAATACCAAG
This sequence comes from Setophaga petechia, assembly GCA_024362935.1. Taxonomy (NCBI): domain Eukaryota; kingdom Metazoa; phylum Chordata; class Aves; order Passeriformes; family Parulidae; genus Setophaga; species Setophaga petechia. Next base: position 20,795,774 of record JANCRA010000002.1, read on the forward strand.
TGCAAAGTTACTCTACTGATATAACAACAGTGGTCCTAGTCAAAGGACACAATCTCAAGGCCAAAGGCTACACAGAAAGTCAGGCAATATGCCTGAAGTCTGTAATTTCTTCCTTGGCCCTTTCTGATAAATTCCTGGTCATTCCTTTCAACCCTTTTTCTTCCCTATATAAAATACTTCCCTCTTCCTCAAGACTTTCACAAAGTTGCTTCTGAAGCCCATGAGCCTTGTACTGCTGGTCCTGGTTTGTCACAGCAGTGAGTCCTGTGAGGTGTGAGCTCACCAGTGTGAGCTGTGTGAGCTTCAAGAACAGGCAATTTTTTATTTCTCAGTGAGTCACAGCTGCTAAGAATGATGGCATAGCAAATGGGGGAAAGCTGGGTAGATGTCTGGGACAAATGCAGGCTGTCTAAAACATTTTTTGGTGCTTCACAACACCTAGTGGTCTTAGAAGACCATAAGAATATTATTATAGAAAGACAATGAACTGTGTAGTGCAGGTGATTTTCTGATAAAGGTGCTGCACTGGCACTGGATATCCCAGCTTCCATTCCCATTTTGCCATCAGCCTGTTCCTTAATCCACCTGTCATCTACCAGCTTTCATCAGTTGTGCAAAGTTCAGCTGTAAATTCACTGTGACCAGGACAGTCACTGTGGAAATTCAGTACTTCCTATGCTTCTGAAGAATCTCAGCATTTCCTTAACCCAGTTGGAAAGACTCGAGACTCTGCTTCAGTTTTCAGAGAAGAAACTTCAGGGGTTTCTAGCAAAAAATTCTTCCCACTCTTAATCCCCAAATGAGGTCTCAACAAAAAGCCCACAACTCTATAAGAGAGCTACAAGCTATTGTTCCAAATGTTTCTATTGCTTTCTTTCTCTTACAATTTACCTTTTCACCCTTTCTCCAGAGCTTTTTTTTCTCCCCTTCTGTTCTTGTCCTCCCTCTCCTTTCTCTCCTAGACTGTTGCTCATCTGTCTTTTTCTCCTTCCTTCCTTCTTTGAGAAGGGCTTTGGGTCAGCACTGCTCAGCCATGCTTCCTCCAGGCTGATTGGATGCTTCTGTCTCTGTTTGACAGATGAAATTCCCAAAGCTCCTAGTTAATTTTAGGGTGTTTGGGGGAGGAAGGAGCCTGGCACTGAACCAAACACACATTTAAATGTGCCAGAAAATTACACAGCGGTCAGAAAATTGCAAAATCTGCAATTTTTGTGCAGCCCACAATTTTCTAGAGGTCTTGATTATCATCCAGAGTTCAGTGTTTTACAGGAAGTGCAAGAGGTTACATTTCCAGTGATTTTTAAGTGACCCCAAAACTATTACGCTGGAAAAATTCATACCAGTATTAACTATTTCAGTGAATTTCTATCCATTTCAAGATCAGTCAGCATGGAAAAAAACCTTTTCTTCTGAAACAGATTATAGTTTTGAAGGTGATTATTCCTAGGGTCTATATCAACAACAAATTATCTAAGCAATAGTGGATCTAATACATTTTGCTTTCAAGGAGATCCAAATTGAGAGTTCTGTTGTAGGAATGTAGCTTTGTGCACATATGCATAACACAATAGAGATCTGAGAGAACAATCTCTTACTAAACAAGAGCAGAAGAAATTTTAAATTTTATAGATAATGCTGACAAGATGACAATCTGTAGCTGATGACTCCTGAAAACAGAAAAAAAAAAGGATGTTGCCTTGTGATTAATCTTGTCATTTGCTCCAATATGACTAATTTCCTATTTATACTCTAAATACAGCAATAGCACCCCAAGCTGCCAAGCACCAGCAAAAACCCACTGAAGGTGACTGTACAGGTGTTGAATGCACAGAGTTCTGTAAGATGTTTTCCTGAAAAAAAACCCAAAACATATCTGTTTCATTCAACTTCAACATTAAATGGAATTCAAAACTACAAACTTATGTGATGAATTCTCACCATTCAGCTCACAAATGAATTGTTGGGACAACTGGGGTGCCAGGACAATCCAATGTCCTGCTGTGTGCTGCTTAGGCAGAATTGCTACAAGTATGTCCCAGCTTTAGGAATATCCAGTGGAATTCTCACTCTAGATATTGCAGAGAGCTGCACAGCATGCAGTGGACAGAATGTGTTGCTTGCATTCAGTGCAAGAGGAAATGAGATTTTGCTGTGGGCTGACAAGGCCCCATGACCCCTAAGATCTGCAGCTGTATCCAAGAATACTTTAAAGATTTTTCTTTGAGCTTTCACATCTATCAGCTTTTTAATTCCTGTCAACAGGCAGTTGTAAATGTTGAAACTTGCAGAGATTGTCTTAACTTGCAGAGCCTGTCTTAGCCTGGAATAAAACTTACACAGCTGTGATTACACTCTGCTGTGCATCCCACAGCCTGACCCCTCCATGAACAGCCTGGCCAGTGTGGCTTTGCACAGGGGTGAGAGCTGGGAACATGCAGCCACCTCTCAGAGGTCTCAGCAAGAAAGGAGCTGGCACCTTCCTACTGGTTTCTCAGTCTGAGAAACCCTCAGGCTCTCCCAAATTGAGGCACAGCCATCATCTACACAATCCTTGGATTCAGTATTTATAGAGTGTTAACAATTAGCTACAATATCTTTTTAGTTCTGTAAGTTGCAACATGTTCCCATTAGAGGGCAGCTTTGACAGATTTGACCCTTTGTCTAGGAAAATCTCTAGTGCTAACTGACTTTATATTTTCCTGCAAAGTGTATGATAAAGAGAGACAAGAGTAGGCAAAGAGGTTGCACCCCACCTGATTTGCAACCCACCAAGATTTGCAATCTGACACATAGATACCTGAGCTTCACAGTTAGGAAATGGAGAGAGGATGAAGCAAAATGAGAAAGTGACCACCTTACCTTGCTGTGGTCCCTGCAGGTTTTTATCTCCTGAGCATACAAGGCCTAACATGCATTAATTTGATTTTGTACTCTGCATTCAAGCTGCATTGATGACTTGAGGACTGATGCATACACAGGGACTGCTTGGGCTCTTCCATTGAGCCCAGGTCCCCTTAGGTGAGGGATGTCTTGTGTTGGACCAGTAGACTGTCAAGTACAGTTAACTTTCAGTAAATATTTCCTTGTATGGTGAAAACAATTGGCACAGTAAGTGTGTGAGGGGCAGCACCTCATATGCGCAGTCTGGTCTTCAGCATGTCAAATTGTTACAAGAGTCATATTTGACCTACCTATCTTGAGAAAATCCTGCAACAGCTACATGTTGCTCCTTTGTGTCTTTTAAGAGGAGTTAATATGAGATTTACCAAACTATTGTTACTGACAAGACTGGTATCATCTGTATAATGAAACATCATCTTTCTTATCTATTGACATGCTTCCTAAGCTGATAGTTAAGAACAGCATCAGAGATATGTGTTCCTAAGCTTAGTTTTTCTATGCTAGCTCTCATAACTTAAAATCATGTATCAACTTACAATTGTGTTCCTTGGCACTGGAGAAATTACGATGACTGTGACTTTTTTTATAAAAGAGTAATACACTTAAGTAATAATCTATAAGCATGAGAAGGTTACCATTTTAAATATCATCTCCTGCTGTGAATTGAATAACAAGGTAAAGGTTTTAGCATTTATAAATGTCAAGGCAACACACATGTTCATTTTAACAGCATGACATGCATATTACTTATAAACTTATTGCACTTAAAGATTACCACTATTCTGTACAGATGGTTTCAGGATACAACTTAAAATTTTAAGTGGTTCTGAATTTTAGGGCTTTGTTGCAATAGCTGATAATTCTACTAAATGTCTTATCACTAAAACCAGGAATTACAGTAATGCTATAAAAAGTGTCAGACACTTGCATGCTATTAAATTTTTCAATGAGGAAAAAAAAAAACCCTAAACAATTTGATTACAGCTCTTGATGCTGTTTCAAATCTTCTGCTTAAAAAGCACTACAACTTGAACTGGACGGAAATGTCATTTATCTCAGTGTTTTCTGTCTGCTTGCTGTCAAGACACACAAGAAATGCTAGAATTAAATGGTATGGACTCAGATTGACATCAAGACACTGTGCTTTCAAAATAGTGATGAAATGAATTTATTTAGCCAGAAAGAAATAAGGTTGAAAAAAATGAGAGGTGTCATGTCAGCACCTTCAACTGGGAAGTAAGATGTGGTTTACTTGCCAATTTATTGCTCTAATCAGGGACCCCGACATTTCCCTTCCCTCTCCTTTCCTCCCATGCTCCGACCTCCTTAGCTGAAAAGAATGATGGAAATGCACCATGGTGGTTCCTTTCAGGATGCCACTGCCATTTGATGATCTAATTGGCCCCAGAGGGCCTCTCCACCATTTCCATCAGAGATAAGAAAGATTTTCTTCCTTCTGCTAGAGACAGATAGGAAACATTAATTATGCGAACAGCATCCAAGAGAGCAACAGTCATTCTCAACTAAATCAACATGCAAAACAGCCATGGAAATTGTCACATTATAACAGCAAATGGCTATGGCAGGAGGGAAAAAGCAACAAACAACCTCCAACTTTTTATAAAGGAGAACCATGAAGAATTTGATGTGCAGGTTCTAAAAAATACAAAATCTTATTCTTGGTCTTTTCTGTTTCGTTACAGATGTGACTTAAAATAGAGTATTTCCACATTTTCTTAAAAAATATACATATTGTAATAAAAGCCAGACAAAAATTTTCAAAACTTATATTTCTGCTTCTTAAACTATTAGAAAACAAAAATACATTTCAACCAACCATAATGGAATATAGTTACTTTATAGGAGCACTCTCTTCCCTGCCCTTAAACACTAAAAAAATAACAGAGAGAAAAATTCATACTCCAGACATCTCTTTCTCAGAAGACATGAATCATTCTTAAAGGGTGAATTTAAAGTCCTGGGAGATGAAGAAAAAAAGAAGAGGTGTAGGACAATGAAATCTGTTCCATTTTCTATAACAGAATGCTTCCCTTTTCAGGGAAAAAAAAATTAAAAAAAAAAAAATTAGAGGTGGGGAAGGGGGGAATTATTGCAGGAAATATATTAGTGAGAGAAAACAGGGCAAAGAGACAGCCCTAGTTCTACAGAGTACATATGTATTGCAGACAGCTGCATAATTTACTCAGGAGAGAAATGTCACACAAACCTGTTTCCAGCACCACAGCGAGCTGAGTTGAAGCAAGCTCCAGACCCATGACTCTGCACTATCACCCCACAGACACACCCCACTATCCTCTCTAAGAAGCAGAGTCAACCACTGGAGAAAGCTCTGTGTTGTGCTATCACCTGCCTTCTCTGGAGGCAGGACTGAGGTGCAGGCAGGCACTCTGCACGCCTGCTGCAGCACAGATCCCCAGTGGCACAGCTGAGACCTCAGTCAGTGTCAGGCAGCAGCATGTAGAACACATGCTGTAGAATACAGACCCATGTGCTGGCCAGAAAATTACAAATATATGCACATAATAGCTGGCAAACCCTCGTCATTTGGAAAGGGTGAGTGAAAGCAGCACAGAAAAGCTCATGCTTTGAGGTGGAGTTTGTTTCTCTCCCATGCAGCTGCAGAATGCCAGAGCACTTCAGCTTCAGCCAGGAATAAGTGTTTCAGGCCATGGGCAAACAGTCTCTGCTCTTCCTGAGCCAAAGCACATGGTGAAGTCCCTGAGAAAATTTGGAAGCTCCAAATCTCTCTTGCTTAGTGTGTGCAATCATTGAGATGCAGATAAGTGGATTCCCTCTTCTCCCATTTTTGGAGTTGTAAAAAAATTTCTGGCCCAGCATCTGGAAATCATCTCTGTGAGCCAAAAAAAGGTTCAAGCCAACATTATACACAACATTACTAGACAACAAGCCTTAGTCTGCTGAGCTGAGCTCTTCCCTGCATAGTCGTACAGTCCTCCAGGAGCACTTCTCCTAAATTCCTTGCAAGAAAATCCCATTATCCCACGCTGCACAAACAAGACTCATTAATTCCAATCTTGTGTGTGTTTTGGGGAAAAAAGAGTTCACCAATATTATATGTCTCATGGGTCTTCCCTGAAAAAGGAGCAACTTTCCCAGTAAGTCAGGTAGTTAGAGGATCAAGCCAAAACTGTTGAAAATGCTAGCACAGTGCCCCGCTGTCTCTGTTCTGCTGCTTTTATAGTGCTTCTAATTAGAAGTATCTCACTATTTGCACAAGTGTCTGTTGTCAATCAGACTTCACAAATTGGCATAGGTAACTGTAGGTTAAATCACATCATTTCACAAGTCACAGGATTTTATGATATCAAACACTTCCATGATGCCAGTCAATCTGTCATCATGAGAAACAGATTCTTTTTAAATTAAGAGAAGATGGTAAATGTAGCTAAAATGGTAATACAACCAGTGGAGCCATAGCATAATAAAGTCAACATTTTACAGTATATCTGGACTGTACAATATACACAGTGTTCTGCCTGCTCAAGAAAATGTCTTATTGCAGCTAGTGACCCCTAAAATAACTTCCTGAATTAGCGAATCTGTGTCAGCTTGAAAGGTAAGGGGTCTGGGGTGTTTTTGCAAGCAATCATCTTTGCATAGCATCAAGTGCTGCCCAGTCCTGAGTCAATGGACTCTAATACCCATCGACCATTGACTGCAGACACTGGGACGTGGTGCACAACCAAGTGTCTGGTGTGTGGCAAGACTGACATCCTGGCCTAGTTAACAGTTTAACTAGAAGCACCTGAGCACAGTAATACTGGTTATGTAGGAAAACTGATCATTGGTTAAGAAATATGCCAGATCAAAGACCTGATAGATTTTTAAAAATGTGATGAAAATTTTTTCTACTTAACAAGAATCAGTGGGTGAAAAGTTGTGCTCCTTCCGCTCTAGACACTTCCTTTCAGGGATAGAGGCAACTGTTTCACAGCTGGAGCTGTTTTTTTTTTTTTAATCCTGAAGTAAATTTTGTTTTAATTGGCAGCTAATGGAAAAGAGTGTTCCTTATTTCTAAAGAGAGGCAGGAAAATGTAGGGCTGGTTTCAGTCTGCTGTAATTGCAACACAACAATCATTTGTCAGACCTGCAGGGAAGCAAAGATGAAATGGTAGCTTGCAATACCAGTGTGTGTGCCACAGATGCTATCCAGGGATTCAGGTTAATTACATACCAGGCATGCTTAGGGACCACCCATGTAAAACAGCTGGCAGGATGGAGGCTTAAAATTGCTCCCTGCTGGTTCTACCATTGCACACTGCCCTCTTCAATGCACTATGAATCTCTTCATCTGGGCTAATTTACTTCAGCGAGGATGAGTAACTTAGATTCACTTATCATCATTCCCAGCCTTGCTGGCTTTGGAACTGCTCCACTCCATTCTCTACATATTGCTTCAATTGTCCTAACCTAAAGAGTTTATTGATTTGTATGGGTAAAGTTTTCCAAGTGCCATAAACATCACTGCAAAAGCCAAAGGAAGCAGGTACTAATTTAAAAGAAAAAGTAAAGGACCTTCTCTAGGATGTGATTCATTGTTCGATTCCATATCCTTATGTTGTTATACAAAATATTCTTTACTTATCTTTTCTATAGCACTGAATCATCTCAGATGCCACCGAGGTCATCCCGTTATGTTTGTATTAATTCTGAATTTCTAGACTCTTCTGGCTTTTGCCTGAATCATGACAATACTTGAGGATAGGTAGGACTTGTTGCTTTGAAAATAAACGACATATTATGAGCACTAATGTGCCCATAAGTGATAGAGTAATGTGATATGTTTGTAGCAATCCTTCTCACCCAGATAATGAATTAGGTTTAGTTTCTTATTCCACTCCATGATTATAAATTAAAATGGTGATAAAATGGCTTTAGAGATATCAGCTGAAATTGACCATCATTCTTGATAATTTTATTATTAAATGGTTTTAAATTCTATAGAGTAAATATGATATTTCAAGAGGGTTATTACAGACTGAATATTGTCAGACAGGTTTTCCCAAAGGATTTAGTAAACTGATTGCAATGTGCAGTGCTAATGGATGCATTACATTGTTCACACTCTCCTTTTGCTTAGTCCATGGAAAAGAGATTTTTTTCCACATACTGCATGACAAACTGCCTGCAAACAACATGGACAATCAAGCAGCAGTCTCTAACAATGAAAACGCTGTGCACACTTTCACCCTTCCATTCTCCCACTGCAATGTCCTCTTAGCAGAAGTTTGCTCCTTGAGTTCAGTTTACTTTTCTACCTCAGTTTTTCAGCAGGGAGTCTGAGACCTAACTCTGCCCTCAATAACCAGCAGTCATATTACCAAAGACCCTACTCCAGCAATTATATGTAATTTGAGTAAGTGCTGGTGCTTGAAACTCAATCCACAGCCCACAAAAGCCACAGGAGAGACTGTCACTGATTATCATAGGCTATGGAATAGGATGCTAAGCACTGCTGTGTGCACTACTTCCTTATACACGAGTGTATATATATATGTACCTCAGCAGTAAATTTGATGGTGATGGAAAAGGTGCTATGAAAAGAATCTGTCCTGAAGTTCTGGTGTATTTTAACTCATATCAATAAGGTAATATCCTTAAGTGTATTAAAAGGTAATGTTGGTAAAGAATTGTCATTTAATAGCAAAATAGTGATATAAATTTCAATACAGGAGGCAGTGGAGGAATATGAGAGACATCCAGCAAGCAGGACTGTGGGAAATTATTTCCTTGTTCAATGACTAAAATGAGAGATTGAATCATGCAAAAACTTCTGAAATCTCACCTCTGCCTACAGGACATAGTTTGGGAGTATGAGCTGCAACACTCACTGCTGATAATCAAAGGAGCATAAGACATATTTACTTGCATTAAAAAAAGATGTTGGCCATTGTCCACTAAGAGTTACCATCATAGCTCTGGTTTTGCCCAAGTCTTTTTTTGACCTAACCAGGCAGGGGCCATGCAGGATCAGAGCATTGCCTAGAGCTCCTGCTCAGTATGAAGGAGGGCAACCATGGGAGGAGTGACTTTGACAGGACTAGCTAAAGCCAAGTGTGCACAGTAGCTCACTACCCTGTTACACAAGTCACTAACCATATTCAAATATGCTACTCGGAGGAAGGGGAGAGTTTATACCCATCTAATATACCTGTTATAACTCCCTTTCCCCTCATTCCTGGCATCTGACCACAGCCTACCTTGTGCTTTTCCTGAAATCAAGACACAATATAACTAAGCTATTCCATTTATATGTGTGTCTGTCTATAAATATATACAGTATTTATAGTCCATCAGTGAATTATAATAATAGCAATAGAAAGAGTTTTAATGGGGTAGAGGCATGACCACCCTGGATTATAATTGCAGTCATACCTACCCTAGCATCCAGACTCATGGTGGCAGTGTATTTTAAGGTACTGGAATCCAGTAGTGAAGGATTTCATCTAACTTGGTCTGAAATCTAGGCTGTATAAGATTTTGTCTCTCCTCTGAGAACATGGTAATAACCAAGTTCTGATCCCAACTTCTGTGGCTGGCAACAGGCTGGCAACATAGCCCTTATGCTGTGAAAGTTATTTCTTATTGCCTCTTTTGAATTTCTTACCTTTAAATATCACTGATTGTTCCCATTTTTCTTGTCATTCAAATAGTACAGCCAGTTTCTGACAATTTCCTTAAATGTATTTTAGCTATATTTGAAAATATGGCTTTATCTTGAATCTCTAATAACCAATCTCATGCTTTTCATAGCAAAAAAACCCCATGGAGCAGGGACTCTTGGGAGCACAAAATGAGCATTACTCTAAATGCATCTGAATACACCAGCTTTAAGAGAGAAGCTCATTCTTTACAACCCAGAGTGCATTTTATATTGGTTGCTCTGTGGTGGATTAGATCCAATAGTCAAAGCATTTTGTTACTGGGTGGCCTCTAGCCAGGTGGGTAGAAAATCTTCCTGAGAGATGAAATGAAAATGCTGAGTTTCTTCAGTCTAAGGAAGAGAGGCTGAACCAAGGTCTTCTTCTTTAACATATGCCGTACTGGAATGCAACTACTGAACGTGGGAGGTAGCAGGCATTTTAAAACATATGTGATGCTGAGTCCTTTCATGATGCACAGCTCAGCTCCCTAAATTCTAGCAATAGATCTGAAAAAAAACTACATGAAAGAACATCACTGACTTTATTTATTTGTTTATTACTTTCTGTATTTTAAAAGTCCATTTATATTTTGTATGGCTTTTCATACTTCTAGACTCTGACAGCAGTGCTCTATAAACGCCTGTCAGATCAGGCTGAATTTAGGTGTAGCTCTGGGCATATCCAAACCAGGAGTTTTAGATGTCTGAAGACCATTCATGTCAAATGAAAATCATCTGTGAAGCATTGGTGCCCCAGGAATGAGTAGGGATCAGGAGGTGCCCAGGTCCTTTTTTCATAGTGGCGTAATTCCGGTTTGTCATGGACTCATCACTTCAGCACCTACCACAACCTCCAGTGTCATCTTACAGCACCTAAATCTCCACTGCTTTACAAGCTGCTGTCAGGAATTTAGTACCTTAAGGCTGACTTCAACACCTTTCTTTTATGTTTTATGTTTTTTCCAGTTTTATAGCCATTACACAACTGCAGTAAATGGCAACAAATCAAGTGAATGACTTAAAGCACTGCAGAAAAAAATCCCTTGTCTGCCTGTGCTGCACTCTCAAAAAGAGTTAAGTGCTTATTAGAGTAATGAGTAATATTTTGACCTGCAGAACAGTATGCTTTCTTCTTTTTCTTGTTGACTGTTTAATACATACAAAATAAATTTTGTCTCCTGTAAGCTCTTTTTTATGAGGTAATGCTTATAAACAGCACCTGATTTCAGACTCCAGTCATTCCAGGTGCAGCTCATACTTGTCTCAGTGCTGTCAACATATCCTTGGGGAGGCCCTGTTTCTGAGCCACAAAAATAATGGACCCCCTCCCAGTTCTGTCTGCTCAGGATGTGTCATTATTTGGTTATGCAAGGCCTAGTAGCTTCAGTTTTTGATGTCAATGAGCTTCAATAGAGCTTTAAGATAAGAAATACTCACAGTCTTGTGATGAAAAAGTCAACCAGGCATGTTTTCATTTTCCCCTGGGTTTGTCCCTTGGGTCAGCCAGTAAACCAACAAGCTCTTTCGTAGCTTATATTTTTTCCAAGTGCCTGGCTATAGCATATATCCACCCACAGAAGACCTATGAATTCCAAACAAGATCCCTGAAAAGTATCTGAGAACAATCAGATAATTGCAACTTGCTGTTTTAACAAATGTAAGTCATCTTCAGACAATTGCAATCTATTTAATTGCTAGAAAATTGAGCTTATCACTGTGTTACTATAGTCCTCATTCCTCCCGTGAAAAACTTTTCAATGTTTTATGAATATGTTTACATACATGCAGAACAACAAAAATTAACTTTTAAAAGACTATGTAATGTAAAAAAAGATTTATAGTCTGTCTTCAACTCCTATCTTCCTACCAGTAGTACAAATTCAAATTAATCCTAAATAGAAAACACTAGACACATGATTATTGTAGCCAAGACAACAAAAACTAATAGACAGTACAAATTAGATACAGACTAGAAAATTTTTCACCTCAGCCTGTCATAGAACACAGAAAACTTTTTTTAAAAGTCTGATTTCATTCTTCCCTCTAGACCTTGAGTCTTCATTCCATATTTGTTTACAGGTAATTGGTTTTCACGTTTACAAGAGGAGCACAACGATTACCATTGATATTGTGTGAACCTGTTGGACTGTTTCTAGCCTAAAGTGCATGCCTGTAAAATAAAGCTGGGGCCCAAAAAAAGGGTAGTTGTGCTGTTGTTAGTGACTTTATCCAGATGACTTACTGCACTAGAAAGTTGGGGGCTTCTGTCTGAAGAAAAATCTTACTGCCTCTTATCTGAGGACCAAAATGCGTGGGTGTTGGAAGGTACCTGAAATGACAAGGCTGGGTAGCCAGAGGCATCCTTCTTAATTCTCTTTTTCACCTGTAAGCCTTTTTCTGATACAGAAAAGAGCTCTATTCCTCCTCCCCTCCAGGCAAAAATCAAAGCATTCCGCTTTATTTTAATGGATAGTTTATCTGTCTGAAGTTTTCTTGCCAGGACTTTCAAGATGTTTACTATTTGAAGGGAGAAGTGTACAAGGAAGGGAAACAAATTAAGACAAGAGGTGGGGGTGTAAAAAAAACAGTTTCTAGTGACATTTAGAAGGAACAGCTTATTGTACAAGTTCCTTTTATCTGCACTGTTCTTCCTTGGCCCAATCATAGGTCTTCCTTGACCTGACTTTTCAAAGTCAGGCCCAAAATTTTAGCTGTGCAATTTTTATGACCTTTAGCTGAATCAGTCTCTCTGAAGATTTAGACAATGCTATTTGTTTTAACTATGGAATTATTGATATTTTCAGTCCTTAATAAACTGTTGATGATTCAGAACTAGCATTTGGCTATCAGATATGACTTTGTGCTCTGCCTTAAGGGTAGGTGTCCTTTTTTATGGAACTCAATAACATATGTTCTCCCAGTTGTGTCTATTAGTTTCATTTGTTTCTCAAAAAAAAATCCAAAAATCTTTGTTGAAGAAATGCTATGTCTTTCTCTTGTTCTTTTATGATGTTTGTTCACCTGATCAGAAATTGACTATTAGTGTAAAACTTCTCTTTGTTTTGAGGACTTCTCTACATGTCACTGGCTAAATCAATCCTCCAGGAAGGCACATGTGCATTTCAAGATCATCACATAATTTTCCTATTCCTGATGGCCTCTGTCTGCCCACGGGAAATGAAAAATACAGTCCAACCCCTGTGCCCAGAGGCTGCAGCAGTGGTGCACTGAAGGCAGCTGCCCCTGGCTTTGCAATGCTGGGCTGGTAAAAAGGACAAAAGCCTGGGCCCAGAATATGGTTTATAAGACATCAACACAAACAATTGCCAAGCTCTAACATCAGCAAATATCCACAACAATGCATTTTGCTGACTGTACAGAATTGATTGGTAAACTGTCACCTCCAACCAGTGTCAGTGTTTCAGCACATTGTGTGACATGCCTGCATTTCCATCAAAGCTAGGTTTTTAAATGGAAAAAAATTAACATAATAAGGAGTTTATATTTCAGGTGGGTCCTTTCACATCTCTCTCTGACAGATGATATGTGGTCACTTGTAACGCTTCAGCTTTAAGGTATATTTTGTTTCTTTGTTGCGTAGAATAGGGTCATTATGTAAAGGGCTGATTTGTTGCCATCACTCATCCTTGTCAAGACAAGCAGCATCTTAAACTGGGCACGGGTGTAAAATAGTAGATATTGTGAGATAATTAAGTTGAAGCTCCTCTATCCATTCAGGTTAGTGCTTTAGTTCAGTACTGAGCTTTAATAAAGTTAGCCATGAAACTGAGCTCTATTTAAGTGTATTGGGCCATATTAAATAATTTAGAAATCCACATATTTCTACCCAAATATAATGGATATTATATGATAAAATTACTATTTATTGACTGCTCTTATAATTATGTCTCTCTATTGATTTTTTTTACAGTCCAGATTATTAACAATGTGTTGAAACTCATAAAAGGATTCATATGTCTGGTGATGACAGAGTTACATTCATTCCCTGCTGATGACCAGGCTGTCTATAAACACATCTACCTGCCTGGGTGCAGAGCACTCTGAGTTCATGCTGCCTCTGCTCTAAGTCAACAAGAGGTAAATCAATACTGAAGCTGTTTTGACACCTCCTCATGAAATTTTCCTGGAGTTAATATATCCTGCCTCTTTGAATAGACATATCCTGACAAGAGCAGACATAGCCTGCATGTGTGTGTGTGCGTGTGCTAATCTTGGCAGTAACACTGAACACCCATATACTGATGAACTCCAGACACTTGTTCCCTTAGACACAGAATCTATTGCAAATGTTGTGCTTCTTTAAGAACATCAATGGTGCTTTGAACAGTTTCTTCTTAACAGTTGCCACTTCATTGATAACCTTCTTAAGAAGAAGGAATAAAAACAAAATCAAAGATTAGAAAAATATGAAGCCAAATAAAAACATCAAAATTTTCCTGTCTGGGTTGCCTCTGGCTGGACTTAAAATTCCTGACATTATCTGTTAATCAGTTAATCTTCGATCTCCTGAGGGAGGCTGAAACTCCAAATTCTTTTCTAGATACATTAAAGGGAAACTAAATTAGGCAATATAAAAGATACTCCAATAATCATATTAACTAAAAAGGAACAGATCACTTTTTAAAATAAAGTATAAGAGAAGTTTAAAAGATTAAAACTGGAATTCATATTAGAATTATCTATGGTAAATAAGAATTCTTTAGTCAACAAATAGTTGAAAGGAAATGGAGCACGATGTTCCATTTACAAGTCATGACTTTAAAAAACAATTCTCCTACGGTTCTTGCAGGACAACAAGATACACATCCCCAAAAAATGTCATATGAAATTTGGCTCTTTGACTCACTGTAGGAGATGGGATGTTTCTGGGATGCTTGTACGACAGATAACAGAAGAAGACAGCAGAGAATGCATCTTTGGATATCTCCTCAGTGTGGAATCTATCAGTGGAGAGCTATTTCTCTGTTTGTCACCAGATAGATGGAGGCTTCAATCAGGATCCACTCTGCAGGTGAGCCACAGCTCAGGAGAAAAGGAGCTGGCTTTGGTCCATGCAATCTCTTTAAAACATTTTGTTTAGCTGATTCAGACCAGGTTCCAGAAACTATGTACCCATTATGATGATGTCACATGGATGACACCAAAGCACTGACACCAAAGCCAGGATGTGAGTCATTTTTTTCTTACTGGAGTCACACCTGTGGTAGAAAACAACATGACTGTGTTCAATGAGACTGCAGAAACAGGAGACAGATTTATTTTCTATAAAAAGTTGAGAGACTGGGCAAATCTTCATGAAAAGTGAAGTGAAGTGAGCTAAAGGTGAGTCATTAATATCAGCTGTCATAGAGGCATTCTGGAGCCCATAGGTAGAGATGGTGAAAGAATATGGTAATGTGGTCTTATACATTTGGGACTTGTCTTTCCTTCCTGAGGACTACAGATCTCATGGTGGCTTTTCCCTCCGCTCAGCATTTTTTAGGAAGCAGGAGTAGTGTCAGCCACTATGCCAGTGCTTTCTTTTCCTTTATGTAAGCTTCCTTCAATATCCAATCTGTCTTGGGGCAGCTGCCAAGGAGGGTTTCTTGTTCTGCAAACTGTTTAGCAGAAGAAGCCTCTGATACTGAGAGATAATCTTCCAAGCTCTCTGTATATATTAAAGATTCAAAGCACAGGATCAATGAAAAGAATTTTCAGTGAAATTGAAAAACATTAGAACAATAAATTTTACTTTTAAAATACATTTTTCCTAAACCAGATTTTGGACATTTATATAGCAATCCTTTTGGTATTTGATGATATAAAATGATATAAAATAAAATTCTATCATGATTTATTAATATCTTATTATGTCATTTTTATCATAATACTTTTGAAAAATTTAGATTTTTCTTAATTATCCTAGTAATGATTTTTTTTCCTGCTCAAAGTCAAAAGCAAGGGAAAATTAAAATAAAAACCCACTAGCTCTATTGTGACAACTTTAAAAGTCAAATATCCCAATGTTGTTTCTTAACTTACCTATGTAAGTTAAACATGAGTTAAATATGGAGAACGAGTGAATATGTAGCCAAACTCAGTATAGGTTGATGGCAGAAGTATCTGCAAGCTTTGCTGCTGATAAAAGAAAGATAAATGTAGGATTTAGATCTGTATAAATCCAAAAAGAAAACAGGCAGCTCCCAGCACTGATAAGAAATAAAACACCAGTGCCAACAGCAGTAACAAGGCAACAGGCACCACCAAGACAGCCAGAGATAGGCTGGCAGGCAGAAGCGAGAAAGAAATTATACAGACCTGGCTACGGTGACAGGACGAGAGTTTAAAGTCTTCCAGCTTTGTGCAAATGGGCCAGGAGCAGTCTGCTCCCTCCTGGGGGAGTACCTGACCCACCAGGGGCTGTGGGGCTGTGCAGAGCTCTCAGCCAGACTCCCTCTCCTGGATCTGCCTCCCCTCTGCTGCTCTGCCACGCCTCGGGGGCTCCCAGGTGTGTCCCCTGGGAAAACCAGCACCAGCGGGCACAGAGACCCCGTGTGGTGTGCCCCCATGGGCAACAAATTACATGGGAAGATATTCAAGTGGTGTGAGAGCATCAGGCAGCCTGAACAGATCTGACCTTGTCAAGCCAGGTTCCCAGCTTCCTAAAAGCTCATGATGGAAGCCAGAAAGCAAAGGAAACACCCATCAGAATAAGGCAAGTTACATCTTGTGGAAAAGTCACTTGCAAGAGCAGCAAATTACTTTTTTTGACAGATAAATGGGTACAGCCTCTGCAGGTGACAAGTTTCCAAAAAGGATGATCATCCAGTCCAGCAAAATGGAACTGCTCTAAGTTGCAAGACTGATACTGTAGAAGGTATTCCTGGTGGCCCACTGCTATAGTAGCAGGTCTGTTTGCTGATGACAAGTATCACTTGCCAGTACAGTTACCCAGGCCAGGACCCACTCTCCTACCTAACAAGTGACCTCCAGCTGACCTTTGAAAAGCCAGTTTTCCCAGGTGTTGCATAGGAACACAGATATTTAAAAATCAGTCTAGATCTCAATGGAATGTGAGAAGTTCTGTAAATAGATTTTAAGATGCTCTATATAAGGTGGGAATCTTTGACATTATAAATCTGACTTTGTCCCTTTAAGTTATGAACTAAAAACAAAACCATAACTTTGTTTTCTAAGTTCTCGTTTTCTTTATTCCAGGCAGTTCTTCAAGACAGAAAAGTAGTGCCACAGCAAACAAGAAGGAGTTAACAAAACAGGCTCTGCCTCAGTTATCAGGTCAATACCAATAGTATAGGCTGGAGAAGATACGAAGTTATATCATTGTTACATGGATTGCTAGTGACACCAGTCCCTTCTAACAACAGTAACCTTCAGATCTTTTCCTGCTAGGAAAAAGTGGCAGATGAAGGAATGATTTGGCTGTCATATAATGTGAGTTAAACTGATAGAAAATTAAATTTTCTTCTCCTTCCTGATTAAACGTAACTTAAATGGAAGCAGGGAGGTACAAGAGCATACAGACTGTCCCTGTAAGCATCTCAATGTTTGATGCTGAAAAGCTCTAATTTGTTGCTCATTTCTGAAGGTTGAACCTCTTTGCTACGGACTTTTCTGGAATACCAGGCTGTGTTGCAAAGGAATGAGGAAAGCACTTATTTCTTCCATCCTATCTTACAAAGGTATTCATAGAGAAAAAATTATTGCTTGCCATCATGGATCATATAATGGAGCTCAGCTTTTATAGCATAAAATGTAGTAATTTTAAGTATTTATTCTCCATATTTCCAAAATGCATGTTTGATGAAATAAAGAAATGTTTTTTCCCCCACTAAAATAACAAGTAGGTTGACTACCTAAAGAAAAATAAATATCCTAATTTGATATTGCTCTCACTTTTCCCAAAAAGGGCTGTATATGGATCAATGTGTTTTCAAACAAAGAAATATTAATAAATTACCTTTCCTAACTATTTATTACTATTCACAGATGAGTATGTCTCTAAGATGGCAGCCCAGGCAGCCCTGGCTGTAGAAATCCCCCACAACTCATTGGTTAATGCTCAAATACATTATATTTGCCAGGCTTTTAGAGTAGAAATGTTCATATGACTTATTAAAAATGTTTTTGTTCTGTTTGGAGATTGTCAATAGCCTGGAGATGTTTGGTTTGAGCATCATCCCTGGTGCGAGTTACAGGCTGTAGTGTCATGAAGCCTGTAGTAAATTTCCAGCCCTGATTCCTATCAGCAGCTGGGTCAAATTAATGTAATCGAAAAATTTTGTAACCTGTCCTAAACCTATTACTTTAGTAGTGAACCCCACTCCTGTAGCACTGGGGATGTGGTGGAAGACCAGTGCATCACCCAAGGAAGAACTTGTGGAGAAGGTCTTCTATTAGCAGGCTGTGCTAACCTTGGCCATCCCTTGTGCCAGCATGCAAAGGGCACAGGTTAGCCACAATTTGGGTCTCGTGGCACTGCAAATGCTCCACACCCACCCTCCATTAACAGGAATTATTATTATGTGCAATGACACCAAACACTAATGTTTCTCAAATTTTGAGCACACATAAGAAATTGTAGTCTTTCTAGGAGATTCCTGAAATATGCTGTGAGGGGTATGACATGATTGACCTTAAATAATAACGCATATTTTAAGTATACATTATTTCCTTTTTTCTAAAGATCATGCATAAAACTGGCAATTTTGTTCATTATGCATATTAAGTATGAAGTCATAGCGTAAATTATTTCTTGTTCCTCTGACTCCTAATTGCCTGTTTTTCTTTTTCTCTCTTTTTTTAAACTTATTTTTGGCCCTTCCCCCTGTGCCACCGAGGCAATGTATTGAATGAAATCCATAACCTGGCAGGGTGTGGGAATGCATGGGCTGAGCGTTCCCAAGCTCCAGTGGCCATGTGTCCCAACCCCTGGCCATGTGTCCCAGCCCCTGGCCATGTGTCCCAGCCCCTGGCCATGTGTCCCAGCCCCTGGCAATGTGTCCCAGCTCGAGCCATGTGTCCCAGCCCCTGGCCATGTGTCCCAGCTCCTGGCCATGTTTCCCAGCCCCTGGCCATGTGTCCCAGCCCCTGGCCATGTTTCCCAATCCCTGGCCATGTTTCCCAGCCCCTGGCCATGTGTCCCAGCCCCTGGCCATGTGTTCCAGCTCCCCAGGAGGGGTGAGGGGAGCGGGACACGACACTGCCAACTCCCCAGCTGTCACCCTGTTCTCTGATTGTCACAACAGCTCACACAGATTAACGCAAGTGCCTTTGACTGGCACTTCCAGAAAACTGGTTGACATCAGCATAGTCAGCTAGGTAGACCCAAACCTGCTCCTTCCCCAGTGGGGTCCTTTGTTTGATTAATGAATGGTGTCAGCAATTAGAAGAAAAGCAGACAATGAGCCTAGTGCATCCTTTACAATCCAATTTCATCTTTTGCTGAGAGCTAATGAAGAGTAAGCAAGAAACAGAGATAAAGCAGGTTGATAAGAAGCAGAGCTTGTATAACTCCTTGCCTTCATTTGCGCAAGTCCTAGAAAAGTGTCTGTGGGTAACCACCAAACTAAGATTTATTTGTTTGCTCAACTTGATTAATAATTCTGCACTTTTGACTTGCTCTCATGTTTTCTTTACATTTATTCAGATATTTGGACCAGATAACCAGCAAAAGACAGCTTAAAAGGCATTAAGTAGGCAAATATACAAACACACCCTGCCATATCTGCCTTAGTTTTTCACGTGAATGACACATGTCAACCTGATCAAGGCATAGGGATGCAATGATCTGCTCTTTGTGAAATTGTTCACAGCTATGTTTGTGAGAAAGCTTGTTCAAGTAAATTAGTTTCAGTTAATATCACTGTGGAAAAATGGGTAAAGTGCTAACCAGACAGGCGGATCCAGTCAGCCTTTTGTGTATTTTCACAAATCTCTGGAAAGGGTCAGGGATCACATTTCCCCCTTCAGCAGTAAAAGCCACAGAACTCCTCTTGGTGGCTTTGAGACTCGTTCTTATGTCTCAAAGAGGGCAGGGTGTGGTCCTGCCTTGAATTAATTTTTTGGAGGTGCAGTTCATGTGGGGGGCAGCAAGTAGTATTTAGAAAAAAAGTCATTAATACTTCAGTCTAACTGATGTTTTTTGAGAGCCTGTGCCCAAAGGCTTGTCTGCTTTTCCAGCAACTACCTTTCTCTGAAAAACCTGCCTGTTTTAAGACTACAGATCTACAGTGGTTTTGCTCCTGCTGTGTAGATGACAGGGTTTTTCTGTGTAAGAGAGGTGTTCAGTGAACTGGAGCACAGATTCTGAAACCACAGCCTAGGGATGGACACAATAAAAGGTAGATGGTGCAAGTATTTTACAGAACCACCTTGCACCATTTTTATGTATTTTAAGGTGAGCTCATGGAGAAAACAAGAGTCCTTTCTAGCCCTAGTGGATGAGAATCCTGCCTCTCCACCCTGAGCACACTCACAGACCTGAATCAGCCTTCATTTCTGTCATTTCCACCCACAGAAAAAGTACTGGTCTTGGTGTCAGCAGAGTTTGTATCTAATAATTGAAGTCTCTGGGGATTTAAAAATCAATTCTTGGCTCCAAGTCCAGCAATATTCTGTATCAGCAGAACTGTGTAACTACCCTCTGATTATAGTGGTTATAGTACAAGTTAGTTAACTGCCATAAAAATGAGGGGGTGGAAAGGAAGACAAGCATTTCAGCTTTTAAGTCATCCTACACTTTGTTTCTGTCAGTGTTCTGCCCTGCTGGGAATTGGGAAGAAAAAAAAGCAAAAGAAAAAAAGAAAAACAAAACAAAAACCCCCAAACAAAATACCAAACAAACAAATAAAAAACCCCCAAACCAAACCAAAACAACAACAAATAACCCCCACAGATATTAGTGTGCCTGGGCTGGTTTAAGAGGAAAGATGCAGAGCTTTGCGGTACAACAGGGTCCAGATCTAGAACTTCATGAAGTTTGTTGCTGTTTACCCAGGAACTTACCTTTTTTTTTTTTTCCTCTTTGGGTTTGTTTGTTTTTAATTTTTTTTTCTTTATTTCAGTGAAAGTAATTCCAACTAGACTAAAACAAAAAGATGACTGTCAATAACTGACTTTTCCCAGAGGGAGATTTCTTGGTGTTTCAAGTTCTACCTTTCAAGTGCTGTCTAAAGACTGTGGTTTTCTAGAAATTCCTGCACATCCTTCTTCTAAGTTGTGAAGAAAATGTCTCTCTGTTTGTCACCAACATAGGACAGTCACTACTGCAGGAATGCAGCTCCAAGTGGCTGCAAGCAGTCTTTTATGCTATGGCATGGCAGAGACATCGGCTGGGGAAGATGAGTAGGCTGCATTGAGGACAGCAGCAACAAAAACACTTTTACAAGTTAGCCCTCCTCGTTGAAGACTAAAAATATTATTCACATCCTCAGTATCAAATTATGTGAAAATAATGTGTCAGTGTCAGTTCTTCACAGTGACAGACCTTCAGAGGGATATGGGATGCTGCCCTAGACCATTGACAACTGGAATTGTAGTTGGTAGCAGCCCCACAAACTGCCCTACTGGGGGCTGTGTGCTGATTCCATCTGACTGAATGTCTCATATCTGTATCTGCAAACAAATATTCATGGTCTCATGCAAATGGATGTTTCTCATTCTCTGTACACAGCCCTTTGAAAGATTTGTCAAGGTGGGAGAGCAACATTAATGTGTGAAGAACGATGAGCATCTTGTAAAGTCAGAACTGAAGTGTTTATTGAAATAAAACTATGGATTATTAGAAATAAAACCAAGATTTTAAATTCACTTTGAATTCAAGAGACTGTAAATATTGTGTAGAAGTCCAGAAGAACTCCATCTTTTTCACAACACATTTTGTACTTTAGTTGCAAGACAAGGTATTGCAGGTATCCATTATTTAAATGAAGTTATTATTCTCCAACTCATTGGAGAAAGTAATTTGGGAATCAAAATAATGACAAAATATTCTATATGTAATTACAATATACTCAGAACATACATTTAATTGTTCATGTACACATTTGATGAAGTATTTTTCTTTTAAAACTCTTTTAAAGCCTTAAGGGAAGTCACTGAGGAATGCACAAGGACAGCCTTCACTGTGACTGTTATTCACCCATAACATATTCAAAGTACATTCCAATCTTCTTTGCTATAACCTATCTAAAATTAATGCAAAGTTCAGGACTAGAGCTGAACCCTCACCAGTCCAGGATAAACTGTCAGAGTACTGTGGAGGGATTTGACCAAGCAGTTCCAGTTAATACCATACTAAATCCCTATGCGCAGCTTTAAAAATTGAGCCCTGAAGGACTAACCTGTTTGCCTACATTCTTTATTATTGTTGTTACATCAACAGGATTTGTAGAAATAGGTAACATCAGTTCATCACTGCCACCACCTGGTTAAACTCTCAAACCCTATATTTGCAAATGCAGGTATAAGAAAGGTAGCAAAGGGGTAAAACAAAGAAGAAGCAAATCATGGGGGAATTGCCCTAAGCCAGTGCTTTAATGTGAAATGGAAATGTGAAGACCCACAGAAAAGCTTCGAGTCTGCCTAGACTGAAAATATAAGACCAAACCTCCAGAGATGTAGGTGGCTTGGGTTGGCTTTTTTCCCCAAAATGATTGATTGATTGGTTGTGAGCGTTTCACAAAGAGTGGTAGACTGATAGTGGCTAGTTTAGGCAAACCTGGCTAGACAATAATACACAATAATTAGAGAACAATGTTATCCTTCAGATCCTGGTTGATCCATTAAACCATTCAGTATAATATCTGAAGGAAACTGATCTTCACTACCTGTGTGATGAAAACCATTTGCCTTCCTAAAGAAGATGCTCAGAACTAAACTTATAGCTGACAATCTGTCCCTTATTTCCACTCATCCCTCTCTTCCTGATACCCAGATAAATGGCTTGGGGTCATTTATTTCCCAGAAACAATTTTTCCTCATTCTAAATCTTTAATCCTATTTTACAATGTCACCTTTCTAATCCTGCACCAATTCAGTCCTTGCCCCATCTAGAGATCTGCCTGTTGTTCCTGCCACTGCCAGGAAGTCCTGAGCGCCAGTGGGATTGAGAGGTGCCCACCACAGCCCCGGAGCTGGCCCGTGGCAGAGTGTACACACAAAGGAGTGTATCCCAACACTTCAGCATTTACTACTTCCATAAATATTGCCATGCTATTCAGGTATGTGGTGTTTTTATGCAATTTTTATCAAGGAATTCTTAGGACAAATGGGAAGAATCTACATCAATGCTGACTGAGAACTGGCTATTGGCTTTTGGGCTGAGCTCCCTAAAGAAGGATTCTTTGCTTCAGGGCATATCTGCTGTTCAAGGACTAACACATTTCATGCAATTTTAATAATTGTTCTTAAAAATATGCCACATTTTTAGGTCACTGGTTTCTTCCTGGTGGAAAATTGCAATGCAAGTTTTCTTGAAAGCTACTGGTTAGAATGAAAAGTCAATAGAAATGTAAAAAATTAGGAACAATAATCTGAACAGTGGGAAGATGGCTAAAGTCACTGTTTTGTTGATGGTTTTATTCCAAACCACCCCCCACCCCTTCCCTTAGCTTGGCACCTTTTATATAACTTACATTATCACAACTGTCTTTGTGCCAGGAGGAGTGAAGTACTCTCCTGTTCCAAGCTTCTGCTACTTTAGATAAGCCAGCAATAATTATTTCTGAGTGAAATAAAATTAACCCTCACAATAGAGCCTGAGTCCATAGCTGTGTTCCAATTTGGAAGTCATTTGTCTTGGGATACAAAGGCCCCAGTTCCCCAAAGTACCAAACTAGGTTCTCAGAGACTCAGAGTTATACTGGAAAACCAAAAATCTTAAACCCGCTATTATAAATCTGTCATCACAGTTTCATTGTAACTCCTCTGTGAGAATTATGCATTGGAAATAAAGCATAGCTGAAGCCTTTTTGCCCATTTATTCCCAAACCAGAGTCACAGTTGCCTGGTACCTTTACAATCATAGAGGCTACGTCTGTGAGTCAGGATTTTTTGTGGGCCTGCTTTGATATGTACAGCCCAAAACTTAAATAAGACACAAGAAAGAATCAGAAAAAGAAAATAAAGAAAGAGGTAAAAAAGAAGGGGTAAAAGGATGAAAGAAAAGGATGAGTTGAAAAGCATAAGAGACAATGGGGAGGGTACTAAATGACCTCTTAAAGTCCCTGTTTCCTACAATTTCGTAGCAGATAATAGAGGCTCTTGTTTTAGCAAGCTCTATTTCCAACTGCACATTTTCCTTGCCTGTATATAGAGACAGTTTAATGTTTCTATTCTGATGGAAAAAGTGCAACACAGCAGAAATAAGGAATACAAAGTGTGTTCTCTAGCTTTAGGTCAACACAGGGGAATGACAGAAGTTGTCATTTAGAAGTAACATTTGCTGAATCCCTATGAAATTATAAAAAGCAGACATAATGACAGAAAAGGAAAATAATAGACAGCTCTAAAGAAAAATAAATAATTGTAGCTTCTGTGCTTTAAAGTGTTTTGTGACAGTTATATATGCCAGCATATAGTATGATATATTTGTCTCAACCTGAGAAAGAGCAGTACCTGCGAAGAACATGTCAGGGTATACCCGTCTTCATATTCCATAATCTGTTAACAAGTGCAGCTCTTCTGCCTGATAAGAAGCAGCATTTCTGCTGACCCCTCCCACTGAGGAATTCAGTAAAGCCATGGTGACAAGCATCCTTTCCTGTATTACTACAAAGAGGCTCAGACAGCCAATAATCCTGAACCACTCATGCCAACCTGTACAGAGCTGGACATCTGTTGAAGGTGTGCTTGAAAACACAGTATAAACATAGTATAGACATACCTACCTAATACTTCACACTCATGCATAAGTCACAATATGCTGCTTCTGTGAAATCTAGCATTCTCCCCTTCCCAGTTATCTGCAATTAGAAGTGAAGTAGGCAGACAGATGTTGAGCAAGCACTGAGACGTCACCATTCATCATCAGCCAGCAGATACTGAACTTGGCTGACTACTGCTCTCTTAGTCAGAGAGTTTGGCACGCTGTCTCTCAGCACTGGGTTTTTCACTCAGGATCTTACACTGTACTGGGAGTTTACTCCATGAATCATATAAAACAGGGGGATTGGAAAGGCTTCTCTTTTTGCCATTGAGCAAAGTTATAAGAATTTCAGACCTTTTACAAGTAGTGTTGCTGCTCGGTTTAAGCGTCACCTTTCATCTCTAGATAGCATCGCTGCCTATTCAAAAGAGAAAAGGGCATTTGGCCAGCTATTAAATTGAATTCCTTTCCTCCATCCTGCATGTGCTTAGTCTTGCATACAAAGCATAAAAAGCAAAACCAAAGGTATAATAGATGGGACCATAAGGAACTTCACATGCCATCTCTGAGTGAAACATCAAACGAAGACTTTCGGGAGCTCAGAAACATGTCATCATATGTGGTATTTCTCTTGTCAGCAGCAAAGCTGTCTCTAATGCACAGCACACTTAGCAAATCAAGAATGCTTCAGGCCAAATTTGGGTAAAAGCTAAAGCTTTGCCTCCCACAGGTTTTATCTGCAGCTGCTGAAGCAAACATTTCTACCTCCCCTCCCTCACTGAAGGAGATTGTGTTTCAGAGCATTGTTTTCTGTAGACACTTTTTAACCCTGTTGAATTTAGAGCAGGGGATTGCACTCAATATCTATTGATTAGCAGTGCTGCAGTAATCCTTAGACCATGGTCATTTTAGTCTGTTGACTAGGACTTGGTACACAGCAGTGCCCTTTTCAGCAGACATTGATATGCATGTAAGGATGTGGGAGAGGCAGGAGGGAAGGTTAGCGTGAAGTCAAGTGTTTATACATTACAGGAAATTCCTAGTGAGGTGATGGCAGCTTTTATCATAGCCTGACAGAGTCCAGGGTTCAAATCACACAAGCATGCATCAAATCAAAAACCTTCTCAAAACTATGTTGGAAAACAGAATCCATTATTCAGTGATTGCAAACAATAATAAGCTTTGACTGGGTAGAAAAAGAATCAAAAAATTCTTCCAAGCTGATCTCCTCCAGTTGACAGTAATATGATAGAGTTTCCTGGATCATTTGTTTTCTCTCTTTGCTCATCCTTTCTCCTCAGAACTGAATGTGTTTTGACATACCATCTATTTCCAGTAGGGAATTGTCTTCTCCAAAGCATGTCTCTTGCACTGCAGCCAAGCTACAAAGACACCTATCTATTCAGAGTAGAAATTAATGTTTTTTGCTACATCTGTTCATTTTGTTCTTCTGCTAGCTCTCATTCAGCTTTGACTTCTGTCTCTGATTTACAAGCAGGGTTGGTGTACCTTGGGAAGAACCTAGAGTATCCTTTCTGCAGCTGCCCACCATCTTTCCCCTCCAACTCAAAACACCTGCATAGCAGACACTAAATTAGAACTTCCACAAAATAAAAAAGAAACTTCGATGCCTTTTTTATTTAATATTCCAGTCTGAAAACAATGACAGTTCAGAACTGCTGATTCAGGAGCTGTTTTTTGTTATGTGAAGCACTGACTTCCAGGAGAAGTATAGAATAGACAGCTGAGGACAGAATTAACTTCACCTAAATCCAAGTAAGTTTTTCATGGATGAGAGCCCGCTGAAAATCAAAGATATCAGAGTGTATAAAAATACATATTTTGGTTCTTGCATTTTTAAGAAAAATGCACTTAAAGGACTTGCTCCTAGAATCGTTTCTATTCTAGTAATATGCAATTGTGTCTGTGCATTTTTTCCTGAATTTTATAAGATCAGTCCAATGGATGACTGTGATTAAATACCAGAGAAAATTAATAAGGTCTGTGATTATGCAATTGATTTTCTGGTGATAAGATGTGACTGGAACAATCCATCTGCCAGGGCATCAAAATTTTTTTTCATATTGAATTAGAGTACTGCTATAATTCTGGAACAAGAATCATTTGACCTTCATGTTTCTGTCATCCACTTCTCTATCTTTTTCCTATGTCTGAAGACAGCTTACTACAAACACTACCTGGAAAGGAGACAATCTAGGGGAAAAAAGGCATCTGAATATCATCTATGGAGCTCCTTCCCATGGACTACATAGTAACTGGGTTTTCCACCTGTGCAATTACTAGTCCAAGATACCAATCACTGACAGGTCCCTAGCTTGACTTTGTACCAATGATCACAGTCCTCTGGGCCTGGCTGCTCAGTCAGTTTTTAACCCATCTTGCTGTCCACCCACCAAAACCATACCTCACCAGCTTTTCCATGAGGATGCTATGGAGAGTGTCAGAATCTTGCTAAAGGGAAGGTAAATGACACCCGCTGCGCTCCCACCCTCCACCAAGCTGTCCATCAGCTCATAGCAAAAGGTTATCAGGTTCATTCAGCTTGTAAAGGAGGCTGGTGTGACAGAATACTTCCACCTTCACATGAGTTATAGCAGGAGAATATGCTAACAGACAGAGTGAATTACAAACACAGGCATGCAAATGCCTGCAAACAGCCTATATGTGCATATATACTCAGCATGCACTTTTGCTGCAGCTAAATTTAATTATATTCATTGTGCTCTGGGAGTCATAGTCTGGTATGTTTAGTGTATGATCCAAGAATAATGTTTGTTTTCTGTGAGGTAGTTTGTGCCTTACTGGAGCCCTCATTGACAGCTTGTGGGCTTAGGGTCTCCATATAATACAAAGGAAAAATAGAAGCACTCAGAGTATAGCAAAAAAAAAAAAAGAAGCAAGGACATAAGAAGAGAATAAATGTGCTATTAAGTAACACAATGGCCCATCTTGTATAATACTAATCCAAGAGCAG
Organism: Setophaga petechia; assembly: GCA_024362935.1. Lineage (NCBI taxonomy): Eukaryota > Metazoa > Chordata > Aves > Passeriformes > Parulidae > Setophaga > Setophaga petechia. The sequence goes on from JANCRA010000002.1 coordinate 20,823,242, forward strand.
TGTTGGAGCAAGACATGGTGTTTAAGAACAGCACATGAGCCTGGCCATATTTGGTTCTCTGTTGCTGTCATATTTCCCCAGCATCTCAAAATGCTGTATTAGGGAAATTAGAGCTTGCAACCTTTCTTAGTTCATCCAGAACCTGCTGTCCATAAATCTGTCTAAATCCTCCTTGGCCCTGCCATTACTATCTGCCTTACAACCTCCTATAGCAACAAATTCCAAAACTTTTCTACCCACTGTGTAAAGATGTATTCTCTTTTATTTTTTCTAAAATGACCCCTTTTTAGTCTTATTGAGTGTTCCCTGACTCACGCAGTGAGAACTGATGCAGCAGTTAATTCAGATTGTCCATTGCTTTTGTGATTCTGTAAACTTTCTTCATAATTCTTTCAGCTTTCTTTCAGTTCCCCTTCCCAAGACAGCTGCTTCATTCTCTTAACAATTTTAGCTGCCTCTCCCTATGTCTTTTTTGAACTCCACCATATTCCTTTTGAGATGTAGTGGCCAGAGATGCAAATCAGTGGTTTTTTGTAGTGACAAAGTGGTGTCTTCTGGTTTGTTCTGAATGCTTAATCTGACAATGTCCAGCATCATGATGACATTTTGGCTGCTGCTGCACGTTGAGTTGCTAATTTCAGAGAAATATCTAAGAGTGAGTCTAAGAGGTTTTTTGCAGAGCTGAAGTTGCCAGGTCTGTGTTCTGAGAAGAAGGACAGGCTAATGAGCCAGGCATGATTTATAGGAGAGTTCATCTTTAGAACCAAAACTGAGCAAATCAAGACAAGGCAATGTGTGCTATCCTAACACTCAAGAGCCCACTTCAATCCTCATCTCTACCTGTAACCCTGTAACTCTCCCATGTTCTCCTGCTTGTTCTGCTTAGTCAAAATGGTGGCCTAAGCCACACACCTGTCCATGCCACGGGGGCCTAAGCCATGCACTTCTGACATCCCCTTTTCTCATTTCCTTACTTCTCTTATCCATTTACCATACATCCCACTTCCCACTAGCAAGCCCTGAAAGCAGGACACTAATGATGAAGCCTCCATACCAAGCCCAGACTCACACAAAATGCCTCCTCACCACTCTTGCCAAGACTCCAGCCTTTTAGTTCATCATTTGTTCCAACCTTGGACTGTACATTCCCTATACTTTCCCTAGATCTTGGGGCCTTCACAGAGTATACAACTCAGTGCTTGATGTAAAGCACTGAGTTGTATACTCAGTGCTTTACATCAGTGGATACTCAACTACAGTAGATGTTAAAGAGCATGCAGGAAAACATCATAAGAGCCATTTGTTATTGTCTTACAGATAAGAAGTTAGTACAAATCAGCTTTCCATGGCAATTCTCTGTCCTATCTCAGACTTTGCCTTCTATGGAAGATCATTGAAAATTGCTTTTGCTTTTTCCATGAGAAAGGTGAGCTGCCTCCAATATCTTCCATATATTGTTCCATAAATGCAAGCCATTGATCTCTGTATCTATTTGCACTTGTATCTGTAAAGAAAGTAGAGAATATATTCAGAAATGGGTTGAAGTCATATGCACACCTCAGGTGACTGACCTCTTTTGTCTATTTGGTTCCTATAAAGGCTGGAGCTGAGTCACAGAGATAAAGTAACTCTTACCTTATGCTTACAACACACCCTGGGGTTAGGGGAGCCATCCTTAAAGAGCAGAGGATTGTGCTTTCCCTGGGGACCACTCAATATGTACAACAGGGAACATTTTTGAGGGTGAAATGAACTAGAAAGGGAACTGATGGTAATCAAGATGCCAATAGCACTGCTAGGGTTAGGGAGATGATGTGGCAAAAGAAGGTTCTGCAACACTTCCAGTCTAATTAAGTAGTGAGAGAGAGTTGCTGAATCGAACAGGGCAAAGTGCTATAACTAACAGAATTTAGCATGTTTGGACTCGCAACCAGATGTCTGAGACTTTGTGGTGAGTTATTCTGAAGCTAACTGCTTTTTGTAATACATTTTCCATCATTTTAGTGAAAGCAGCTGATGCAGTGAATTAGATTCAGGCCTTTATTTCTCAGAGGTGTCAAGTAGATCTGTCTATTACAAAGACATTCTGTTTGATCCTCTTGCTAAGTAGAATCTCCCTCTTTTGGGTTGGTTGCCTTGCCCCTGCTTCATCACAAGCTTTTGTGAGAAGAGAGATACCCTTGATCTCCTAGCAGTGTCTGTACTTGCTTCTGAAGTAGGGTCACAGAGGCTCGGATTTGTGTGTGACTCCTGCAAGGCAACTCACCTGCTCAGATGGCCACTTCCTCCGCAAACATGGTATCTGCAAGGTATAATACCTAATATCACTGAGGACTTTCTTACAAATAAGAGAATTCATCCTTACTCAAGACTGGCATTTACTTCTTTATTGTGAGATAATGAATGCAATGGATCATGCCTGATCTGTAATTCTCTTCTTGAGAAAATCAGAACAGTTTTGGGCATTTTTGTCAGTTCTATTTGTTCTGTTTTCTCTTTTCCATGCATTCACCTCTCAGTAATCTTTGGTAATTAACAGCAGGTAAGGAAGCAATCGAATTCACAGGAAATGATTGAAGTATATAGAAGAACTGAGAATTTAAAATAAAGTTTCATATATACATTTTGGAGCAATAAGTAACTTTCCTCTTTCAGAATATGTTATGCTTTAGCTATTCAAGGTGAAGAGCAAAAAAGTTAAGTGAGAGTGATTTTTCCACACTTTATACCTGCAGGATTCCTCTGCAATTTATCACTGACTACTTCAAGGGGCCATAGGTCTGATTTAGACTATAATTCCTGTATGCAGATAAACTGAAAGTTAAAAGCCAGATCTCAACATGCAGTCAACTCCTACACTTGCAGCAGCAATGTTTATTTTAATACTTATAAATCCAGTGACAACATAGTTGCAGCTTACTTATCTCAACACCATAGGAAAAGTTCACCTCAGAAGAGTAGAAGGGTGAAACCTAGGCTTCAGTTGTGCCAAAATGTCACAGATTCAATTTTCACAAAGTTTTTCTCATCTTTATCTCCATCCATTGACATAAGCAGAGTTTGCAAGCATTTTATTGATTCCTCACTCAGATATATGAAGTACAGTTCTTTGTACTACAAAATGAATGAATTCCAATGCTCTCAGTTTATACACCCCTAAGACTGTATCTGTTTCATGCTACACAGTAAATACCACTGTGTGGAAAATACCACCTGACAATCAAACAGCATGTTTAAAACAACTATTATAGAAAAATCTTGCAAAAATGAATTATTTCCATTTAGGTGAAAGAAATTAATTTTGTTTCCCAGTAATGAGACGTTCAGGAGCTGCAAAGAAATCTATGCATGAACAAGTTTAAACTGCTCCCTAAGTGGAAGTAGAAGAAGGCCAGCTGAAGAAAATAACACAATAATCATTTCTACTCACAAAAAATATATTATACAGCTTGTATTTCAAAAGTAAGTCAAACTATCACTGCTCAGGGCTTTTCCTGCTGTCTCTATTTCTCCAAATCTGATGTTTTCTGGGCTTGGATTTGCTTTTTCAGATTTTTTTCAGCTGTTTTGTTTGGTTTCTATTTTCTTTGTACAGAATGGGGGTAATAAGGAGGCGATTTCATGCCTTTATACTGGGGTAAATGTAGGAATGGCGACATGGAATAAAGTTAGTCCCCCCTAGTGATTTATATCAAAGAGCAGTTTGCTTTTTTGTGAGTGTGAGCCCCAGCTAAGTGTAGTGCTGGGAAGAAGCAAAGCTAGAACTGGGACAGCAAATGGATGGTCAGTAGGCTCGCACATCCTCCTGCTACTGGAGCTCACTATTCCAGGAATAGTTTCTTGCTACTCAGGCAAGGAATTCCTGGTTTAGGAAGATCCATTCTCTCTCCCTTTTTCAGCCTTACCCAAAACCTCATATAGCCCATGTCAGACCACAGCCATAGTAACTGGCATATTTTTAGGCACCTGGTAGAAGTAAATAGTGCTTTAGACTCTTCTGCTTTGGGATGGAGTGTACAGCAAGGTTGTCTTCTCCTGGGGCTAAGGCAGAGTTGCAACAGGCAGTTTATAATCCAGGAGAAATTTCCCATTGGTGATAGCTATATCTCTAAAAGACAGCATATTTTTCTTCATACATAGGTACCTCAAATGTTAATTTCTATGCTTTTGTTTTTTATGCTTTACATGTCCTTAATTATTATGCCAACTTTGTGTTCATGAAAGTAAGAATTGTACACACAGCTACTACTATTCATTAAGGGAACAGATGGCTTAGAGTATATATTAACACTACTGGTGTAAATCCAGCCAACTGAATATAGATTGAAAGCTATTTACATCCAATACATTTTTAATGATTCCTGTATCAGTTTGATAATGATATCAGTTAATGAGCTGACTGAATACAGATCTAGTTCCTACCTCATAAATTTTTTACCCTCCTGTACACTAATTGGCAAAGTCAACTGGTTGTCCTAAGAACCCTAACTGAATCTTGATTTTGTTGAGGTTAAAGCACTAGAAAAATCATGATGTATCAGGAGACTGAACAAAATACAACAAGGCAGTAGGTGTGAGAAGTTTTCTTTAATTTTTGCAAAGCTTTGGATACCGTCTGTCACAGTATCCTTCTGGAGAAAATCCAGCTAGACATGTGCACAATGTGGTGGGTGGTCACTGCCTGCAAGGATGGACTAAAAGCCTTGCTGTATTGGGACAACATCTGTCTGGCAGCCAGCCACCACTGGTGTTCCCCAGGGATCAATTTTAAGGCCAGTTCTTTACAAGGTTTTATCAATGACCCGGATAAAGGTGTTGTGTGCACACTATGCAAATTTGCTAACAACACTACATTAAGAAGAGATGTTGATTCCCTCAAGGAGAGGGAGGCCTTACAGAGAGATCTTGATAGATAGCACAGGGCAACCACCAACTATGTGAAATTTAACATCCAGGTCCTCCACTAACATGTAATCCCGGTTCCTGCACAAACAACCACACAGAATAAATTTGAAAACCTCATCATAATAAATACAAAGGTAAAAAAAATTTGGAAAGAAACAGAGGGAAGAAAGGAAGTAATTTTAATTATTCCTTAAGTATATTTAACTATTCCACAGTATAATTTTAAATTCCATAAAAAAAAAGAAACAGAGAAAAATATCTCTCAAATCACATAAGTGAAGTGATGTATGCAAGTACTGGGTGAGCAAAGCCTGGTCTTGGCTTATGGAAGTTCCTTTGACAAGACTCTTAACTGAAAGCAGAAGGCAACAAAAACAGCCATAGGGAGGTCCCTGCTTCTGACCCTTAAACAATTGGTATTCCAGGAAATCCTGTTTCAGTTTACCTTTAAATATATTACATCTATTAATACTTCCATTAGTACCAGGTTTTTCCTCATTGACACTTCCACCACACTATTCAGAAGCTGTTGATAAGGCTTATTGCTAGTAAATAACCACAAAGAACTGCATTTCTACTTCTCAATTCAGCTGTGGGAAAGAAACATTTTTAAAATATATATTAAATGCTTCTATTCATTTGCAGAGATGGTATAATAATAAACTTAGCCATCAGGTGCACTCATCTTTACAAGGGAATACTTTTACTTCATGATGAGGAGTGGTATATAATATCACATAGAACAGGTGATATTTGTAATATCACCTATTACATAATCACAAATTGAAATCTATACAGATCAACACTAGTATGTTTTCTGAATTCTGGCATATCTATTCCCCCTGTAATAATTAACTATTTGACTCATTTAATTTCATGAATATTTAACTTTTTTGAATCTCCATTTGTGCCTCCTCATTCTCATTATAATTACACATTTATCTTCCTATTGTTACACTCATCTCTCATCCTGCTACAGATTTCTTTTTGTCCTATCCATAAAATTTCACAAGACTTGTATCTCTGTAAAACAAGTATATTTGCATATATATATATATAAAAATTATTAAATATTTGGAATAAGCAAATATAGGATTTTTTCTTCTTTTCCCAGAATACTCAATTGAGGGAATATTGTTCCTCAATTTAATAATTTTCTAATCAATCACCTAAACTCCTACGTTTTTAAACATAATTTCTTCTATTTCATTGTTCCTTTAAATGCATTTTGTACATCTACTAAAAATCTACTTTCTTGGTTTTATACAATTTTAGCTTCTGGCCAAAAATTTTGAGAAATATAAAATAACAATCACCTTGCCATAATTTCTGATCAATATTCTAAAAAATAAAATAAAGTGAATATTTTTAGTATTTTTACATCACCACAATATAGAATATTGAATTAAATACAGACCTTTTCCAACTTCAATATATACTTTTAACCACACCCGCCATATATTCTACAATTATTTATTCTTTTTTCATCTTCACCAGACAGCACGCTTTCTTATTGATAAAACTGATCAGTACCTGTATCAATTTGTTCTGAATTTTAGTACTGATACTTTAATAAAATAAAGAAGTGTAAACCAGGGTGATTTTGAACAACAATTAAGCAAAATGCCTTGTTTTTATATAACTGCCCTTTACAAATTCTAATTTTGGAATGCAAAGCCTATCCCTTTAATTATATGTCTATTATCGGGGGATACAAAAGTGTATATTAAATTAATGAAATGGATTACCTTGGTTACACAGCGGTTATTAACAGGAAGAGTTCCCAGTTTTCATATTATGTACATCAGTAACTTTAATTGCATTAGGCTGAGCTAGGAGAGCTATTTTAGGAGCTCTAAGGCTCTCTTATTTTCAACAGCACAACAATTTCTGCTGGCTTTTTGCCTGTTGTAGCTCAGTTTCTGAGGGTTCCCTCACAAATGCTAACTTATTATTTCTGTCAGTCATGCTTTAGCAAACACGGCCTCATTAAAACTACCCTAAAGTGGCTTCAGTTTTGAAAACTCTCCCTTGATGTATCCACAAGACAACTGGTGCTGGAGGGTTGTTTCTCGCATTTGGGTTAAGAGATAAGAGCGCCAGAGAGTATGAATGCACAAAAAACCAGATTTGGGGCCAACAGCAGTAAAAATGATGGACTGTGATTAGCTTAGGCTTTGTAGGACAGGATACAAAACTGCCTATGATATTAAAAGTATGAAACAAATTAGCTTTTAAATTATGGTTTGCAAGCACTGGTACACGGGTGTAAAATCAATTAGCTGTCAGCTGTTGGTTAATAGTGACGCAGTGACCTGCCTTGCTCCTGCTGGGAGTTGTGAGCTGAGGTTTCCAACAGGGAAGGCACAGTGGTTTTTTTGCTAATACTGGTATAACCTGCTGAAGTCCCTCTATCAGAAGCTCCCAGAAATAGAAGGCAATGTTTCTGGAATAAGTGAGTATTAGTGAGATCCCACACTGTAATGCATAAGATTCTGATCTTGTGCTAAGGTAAAGGGGGCTGATTGAAAGGATTTTCCAGGGCTTGATTTTAAGGATGAGGCAGATTTGTCCATCATGTTACCTCAGGGAAGACACTTGTCTCTAGCTTAGTCTGTTTACATGCATGGGCAGTGGCACTCCAGTGACCCCACGGATCTGCTGCATTACAACAATGTATGCCTGTAAATTTAAGAGCATTTCCCTGGGAGGTGAGTTAGGTAATACTTTCCACAGGTCAAGGTGTGGGGAAGAACCACATGGTGAAGGAGTTCTGTGGGGATTGGACTTGAGTTGTTATATTCTCTTATTCCAAAGGACCTGAGATCGTTCTAGGAAACGTGCAAGGATTTAAAATACATGGAGAGAAAGCAGCCTTGACCCTAATCTTGTAGCAAACCAGGGGTGTTTTCATAGAATTCTGAGCAGGTGGACATCCCTCTAAGTGCTAAGACAAGCCTCCATAAAACTTGCACTTTTGCCCAATTCAAATGTGTGAGCTTCAAACCCAGGCACAGATTATACATTTTACCTTTTGCCACTGACTTAAACACACATCAGAAAAAAAGGAGTAAAAAGGGATTTAGCTTTAGAAATGGATGTTACTCTGGATAAACTCCTAAATTGCGCCCCAAATCACATAGGATGTAAGAACTGAATTGCCCATCTACAGTTTGTTTTTATTTGGCTGGGCAGTTATACAGCCTTATTGTCATAGCATCTCAGTAAGCCAGAAGATTTAGTTTTACCTCATAACCTTGGGTTTTAAATTGTGTACAAATGGGGAACTTGAACTCAGCTCAACAAAACACTGAAGAAATCTACTGTGAGAAATGAGAAAGATTTAAATGCTGAAGTTGGAAACTGCAGAAATGTTAACTCATCAGTAACTTTCAGCTCAATCTCTTTTATAAATTTCTTTTATTCTTTAAGTGAATGACAAGAGTCCTGTTACGGACCACATAAATGGCCTTCTGGGAATACTGAAAGTATAAAATATATATGTGTATACATATATATATATATATATATTTATATATATATATACACACATACACACACACATATATACATATATACATATATGTACATGTATGGCATGTATGGACAGCTACATTAAATACAGAAATAAACTTTGTGATTTCTTCCATGACATAAAGTGAAAAAAACCCAAAACAAACAGAAAACCATATCAGTACCTGCCACTGTAACCTTCCCTTTCTTCATATGTATCTGCAAAGCCTTTGTTAAGGATGTAGCTCAGGGAGATGTGTGCTGGGGACAGGTACTGATCCATTTAGGGGGATGTCAGGGTGGTGTAATTTAAGCAGTGGTATCAGAGAAGGCAGGGCTGGCATTGCTGAGCCTGCATGGATGATGGATGGTGCTTGGCATGCATGACTGGTCTGCAAAGGAGGACTAAACCAAGGGAGAAGGATGACAGAACAAAGAGGTTGTGCTAAGGGACTGCCCCAAGGGGAAGGAATGGTGAGAGACCTCTGCTTAGGGATGGGGGAGAGAAGATAAATGAGCACAGATACACAGACAAAAAAAGAAGGGAAAAGACTAAATGGGAGAAAAGGAGAAAGGTGAGTAGTCTGAGTGGAGCCAGGAAAGTTGAAGACTTTGGGTCACAAAACTTAATGGAATCTGCCTAGAATATGAGAATCCCAGGAAGTACCAGTGTGATGGGTTGACTCTGATTGGATTCTGGGTGCCTACCAAAGCTGCTTTGTCACTCCTCAGCTGGGCAGTTGGCATTGGCTCTGTTGGACATGGGAGAAGCTTCTGGAAGCTTTTTATAGAAGTCACCGCTGTAGCGCCCCCACCACTAAATCACATGAACCCAATACATACCACACCTTACATCTGTGAATCAAATCTTTAAGCATTAACTATAAAATCCTGGTCATCACACATTATTTACAAGCTTCACCCACATCAACAAAAAATAATTCCCTACATCAAATTCACAAGAACATTATCATAATGAAACAAAAGTGGAAAATTTACCTCACCACAATTTCAATGACAGAAATTCTCTACTTTCACTTCTCAGATTATTTTACTTTTCATGTTCTATATTTGTTCAGTCCATGTTTCACCTGTTACATCTCTCTATTACTATTGTTATCTCAAATTCCTCATGCCCCATATTAGATAACAAAAAGGACAGTGGTAAGTTGACCTTGGCTAGATATCAGGTGCCCCCAAAGCTGGTTTATCATTTCCTTTTTCTGCAGGACAGGGGGAAGAAAATAAGATGAAAAAAGCCCAAATCTTGTGGATCAAGAAAAAAGCAGTTTAATAAAGCAGAAGAAAAGGACATGCATGGAAGCAAAGAAAAAGCAAAGATTTATTCTCCTCTTCCCACCAACAGGAGAGGAGATGTCCATCTGCTTCACAGGAAGCAAGGCTTCAATTGATGTAGTGGCCATTCCTGAAGACAAACAGAAACACAGTAAAATAAATGCCCCCTTCTCTTCTCCTCTTTTCTCTTGATTTTATGGCTGAGCAGACATCATATGGCATGGAATATCCCTGAAGTCAGTGTGAATTTGCTGTCCTGGCTATGTTCCCTCCCAAGATCTTGCCCATCCCAGCCTGTCAGTGAGGGTGGAGTGTTGGAGAGGCAGCACTGATGGTTCCAGCACTGCTCTGCAGACACCAAAGCACCAGTGTGAGATCAGCACCTTTCCAGCCACCAATGCAAAACACAGCACTGCCACGGGGAGCATTACCTCCATCTTCTAGACTCAGGACAACAACAGTCTAGGATTCAAGAAAATTTGAGATAAAAAATTGCTTTCCAACATAATCTTTGCATTGAGAACCTTTGTTGACAATTCTTGTGAGTCACCACTCACAAACCAAGGACATCCAACAACATGACTGTGTTTTTGGATCCTCAAGCTTCAGTTCTTTCTTGTTTTCCTGTCCATCTTACTAGTAATTCCAAGAGACATTTAAAATAAATTACAATAAACAATGCTTACAGGTATTTGAGGTGTTGCCATTGTCAGAAATGACAGCATGCAGACACATCAGGATTTTTCAGAAAGGAGTTCTTCAATGTAAAATTTATGTGTGTTTAGGTGCCAATTTTGGCAGCATTAAAGCAACATTAGTACCTTTTCTTGCAACCCTTGGCGGAGGTCATATGAGGCCTCTGAGTTTTACCACCAATTTTGATAATGCTTGTAGCTGAATTTTTAAACTAAAGACAATCCACATGCAATCATTTCTGTTCAGTGGTAACACTTATTTGCTGATAGACAGTGACACTTGTATTAGAGCCAGTTACTGAGCTGTCCCTGGCTTCAGTAGAACCAGGGCTGCTCCCAAGCCTGGTCCATCCTTTGGTGCTGAAGACAGGTACCATACAGCCAGCCAGAAACCTCAGCAACTTCATGAATGCTGCCTGTTATGAAAAGTCCTTGGCTCAGGGTGATACCTGAACTGAAAACAAATATCATTGCACCATCTAGTAGGGCCAATGCTGTGCCAAGGTGCATGTTATCAATTAAATGGCATGGAGGATCCCAAACCACTGCCTGGACCTTCAACAGGAGCCTTGCTTCTTGCTGGAGAAATAGCCCAAATGTTACTGTCTCTCATTTACAGAATCCTTGCACAGATCAGGCTATAATCTTAATATCTGTGGCAAGAACACAAAATCAAACACAGAGCTTAGACTGCATTCAGCACATGGGGAAAATGGCACACTAGAAAAGAAATAAATTGTTTTGTTTGAGCCAATGTCCTGTCATGTCTGTCAGCAATATCCTGCCAGGCGGCAGATAGCAGGCCTGTAGCATTTATTTTAAAGGATAAGCCATTTTCCTACTACATTTCCTTTTCACATTTTATAATGTCTAAGGTTATAGCTGAACTATAGCTAAGCATGTCATTGCTTCTGCACTTGCTTACAATCTCTATTGTATTTTGTAATGTATTTTGGGACCCTTGAGGGATGAAAATTTATATATAAAAGTTCCATGTTTAGAATTCAGTTTGTTTTAATAATATAGCCAAATCCTGGAAAGAGTCACAAATAAGTATCTTCATCTAATGCTTTCCCAAACTTTTTCCTTTCCTGTTCATTTGAGTAGATAGATGCTTACACAGCTTTACATTACTTAAAGGAAGGAATTAAATAAGTGTTGAGATTCCTACCATCCTATGAATTGTGGTGTTTGATCCTTTGAAGGTACAAGATATGTCCTCTGGGTTGTATTTTCCTGCAATAATTTCAGCAGTGTTTGCCTACAATAAGATATTTGACAAATTTACAAAGCTTTTCTTTTTTGTGTTTCATTTACTAGTGCTACAGGCAAAAAACATTTTGGCAAATCAGATTTACATCCAGAAATCCACTTATCAAAAATGAGTATGGGCTGATACTTCTATTTGTACATTTAAAATCCATGATCTACTGGAGAATACATACCATAAAGGGTGTCTAGCAGGACAATTTCTCCACCCATGCCTTCCAGAAAAATTGTTTATTTGACAGTGTGAACCCATGGCCCTGCCCATTTTTCAGAAGATCAGATAGAGGTCTGCTGCTCTCAAAAATATTTGTAATTTCTGTAAACTTGGTCATCTCTTTCCCTTGGTGGCCTATAAAACAGGACAGGTTGGTTATTGCATCCATGTGCCTTCACTCTTGGCTCACTCCCATGCACACATCCACACTTGGATGCAGACATTGCTTTGGCTAATGATTGCTCTGAGCGTGACTGTGCAGGCACAGAGGCTTTGCAAATTCATTCCCCTAAAACAATCAGTGTTTGACTCCTTAGCTTGACACAGTCAGAGCGTTGAGTAGAGATTATTACTGGGGCCTGAACAGGCTGAACTGGGAAATGTCCTTTTGTAAAGAAAAGCATGCTCAGTGATAATCATATTCTCTTCTGATCAGGAAGGGGCTATCACAATAGTGTGGCCCAAGAGTTAAAGAGCTTATTTTCTAAATCCCTTCATCCTTTCCAGAACCGTGAGACAGTGACAGCAAGTCACTTAACTCTGTCCAGCCACAGCTGTGTGGGTTTTGCATAATTAATTATTTATACCAAGGCAGACACAGTAATTAACTTCCAGATGAATATGATATTCTGATCAGCAATGCTTTGCATTTTAGCCGTCCCTCAAGCAAGTAACTGTCAAAGCTGGACTGTTTGACAGAGTGGGTCCTGCCAAAACCCCTCCCAGACATCTGTTCTCAGACAAAAAGAACAGATTCTCAAAACAGCGCTTACAGACATTGCGTCGTTTCAGCAGGCAAAGAATAACCAATTCACAAATTCAGGCTAATTTTGTCTGATTTCAAGACACTATGCCAAACCTTGCAAAAAGCCAGGACCTGTTTTTTCAGTCGTAGGCACCGATGCAAATTGAGTGCTTCCTCATGCAAATCAATGGCCCACGCTGATGTCAGGCAGGTGCAGGTTGGGAATGAAGCCCAAGGGATTTAATATGAGGTGGGTTTGAAGAGAGTTGCCAATTTTTTTGATTTTCTTTGTTTTGGTGAACAGAAACAAACAATAACCATCAGCATTACAATAGTACTGAATGGCTTACTTACTGTTACTGCTGTCTGCAGGATAATAGTAATTCATTGGAGTATGAATTTTACACTGAGGCAAATTTATGCTGGTTTTTTTCCTATTTTTTCTTTCTAGCAGTAATTTTCATTAAACACTAAAGATTGTGGCTGAATGTTCAAGAACAAAGATATGAATTGACACCCTGAATGCACACACCACAGATAGACCTGACTGCAAATTGCATTTTTCTGTGGTGATTTCTGTTTTATTACCCAAATAATCACAGTGCTTTAATGGTGTTTGCTGACTGCTGTGCAAGTCAAGATGATGGCTGTAAGAAAGAGGTTACACCATAACAGAGACAAAACCTTCCAAATGGATGTACATGTGTTTTATAATGCACAGTTCACTGACCATCTAGGAACTAGGAGCATGGCTGGTGGTTTGGGATGTCATTTGACACCCCAGGGTCCTGAAAGGCCACGCCATTCTTCAAGAGCAGCTTAACCTCCGAGGTAGAGGGAGGCTAAGACAGCTGCAGAAGGACAGACACTGGTCAGCCAGACTCCAAATACTCCTGAACTCTGTAGTTTAGCTGTAGGAATGAGATGATCAACCAAAACCAGGCATCCCTGCTCCACCACCACTCTAGATATTCTTTGAGTTGGTGTTGGCATCCATCTGACCTTCAGTGGGCTGGTGTCAGCTAAATTTGCTGACACCCCTACCACCACTTTATATCATTGTTGAGTCAGTTCTTTACTGGTTTGACTCCTAAAAAAATGTGATGGGTTTGCAGCAAGTACCAAATGAAAGAAATAGAGTGGATGAGGAGAGGCATTTTCCAGACTGGTTTGTTTTACCAAGCTGTGCCCCCCAGAAAAAATGGAGAGCATATACACACAGCCAGACTTCAGCAGCAACGGACAGAGAGATTCTGCTAGGGATGCAGAGGAGGCTCTGTGGAAATGGTTTCAACTCATTAAGTCTTTGAGAGCTGCTTAGTCAAGGAAACTGGGATAGAAGGAGCTATTTCACAGGTCCAGAGAGCACATGCAAGTTTATTTACAAGCCATTCCTTAATCTGATTCAAGTGCAAATTTAAAGTTTTACCTATTCCTTGATTGTTATAGTTGCATCAATAAAAGTTTTGGAGTGCTCACCTTTAAGACCAGGAGACCAAAGCCAGCTCAGGTGTTGGTAACATTGGCCTGAGACAATTCCAGCCAACAAACACATGAGTTAAACCATGTACTTGTTAAAATACACAAAAAGAGAGACAAAGAGAGCTAAGATGAATAAACTTGAGCATATCTAGAGGGACCTAGGAATCTTTCTTTAGATCACCCCAGGAGCAAAAAAGACCCTTGGATATGCATCAAGGAGCTGCAATGAAGGTCTGCGTGCAGATTCTGTTACAGCTGCCCATTATTTTCCCATCCTCTGAGATGTGCGGCAGTGGTAACCTGGAATTCCTGGAATTGATGGCACAGAGTTTTATTCAGGATGACAATTCATATATTGCTGCTCCCCAGTCCTCCTGCATGTTCTACACACACAGTCCTCCTCTGGTGACTGCTACCCTGGGCATGTCAAACTACCTGGAAACTCTGCACTATTTAGGGATTGTAAAGCTCAATAATGTGTGCTCTATTCTGTGTGACTCATTGCTAAAGACAATGAGGACGCTTAAGGTTCTCCAAAATATCTGGTAAGGTGAATAAGTAAATTCTTTAGTACCACTAGCCTCAATTTCTCATCTCCAGGCATAATTATCACACAGGATCATCTGACAAAGACACACTTGACTTTCGAGTGTCAAGCTCCCATGATGAAATCTGAACCACTCTTTTCAAGCATTTGTATTGTACTGCATTTTCAATAAATCCTTAAATTATCTCCAATGACATGTTTGTTAGAGGATTTGGTTTGCAAACTAAGCACCTGGTTTCCAGTGTTGGTCTTGTTCATTAGAGCTAATTTTGTATCACGCTGTGATGGACATGGAGTACATGCCTAAATGACTCCTAAAGAGTTTTACCAGAAAATAAGACTTAGGAATTTTTTTTTTCCCGCTTTTATGATCCATGTCTTACTTGGCCATGGAAATAATTTTTTCAACACATCTTTTCTGTTTTTATGAACTCAAATAATGTTACTCTAATGAGAATAGTAAAAGGGAAGTCTTCTTTGGAATGACAGCTCTCCTTACAGTAAACGCTCCAGGATTTTCCCTGTTCCTACAGAACATAACAGAAGGAAAAATCAGCCTGCTAGCTTGAAACTGTAAAGAATTTCACACAGGTTGAATTTCAAGGCCAGATTCTTGTATTTATTGAAAAAATATTAAAAAACCCAGATTTCCAATACTGAGGTCAATACATACCTTGGTTGCTTCTATTTTCATTGTGAAAGAGTTAAAGAAACCATGTTTTTGAAATAAGACATTTTTGCAAATGTTGTGTTGCTACAAGAGAATTCACATAGTTAACATCTTGCATGCTTTTGGAAGTGTGATGATTTTGTATACATATTTTTTTCCAGAAAAGGAGCGAAGTCATACAAGCCAGGAGAAGAAAATAGATGATGACTGATTTTTTAAAGGCTCTGGATAGTGGTTCAGTTTGCTGGCCAGGAAAGCTGAACCAGTCACAGGGAATGGGCAGAACCATGTTCCAATAAGGCAGTTCTCAACCTTTTTTTCTCTTTTTGAATAGTATATAATATATCTCTATAACCATCCATAAGCCCAAATGCCCTCTTTCCCGACTTTCTTTTCAAGGCTTGCTAAGCCAGCAATTTCTCCTGCAAATTATTCTGCACCTAGCTGTACTGCATGCAGCCAGAGCTGATGGGTCACTGAAGTGTGTGGGAGAGGGGCAGGCAAGAAGATTCTTTCACTCCTGTTTGCTCAACGCCAGTGCAGTGCCAGTGACCCCCTGAAGTGTGAGGGGAAAATCATCCTCCAAGTGACCTGCATGGGGGAGAGAAGAAAGTGGCATTCCCTCTGCAGCATAAACCATGCTCACACCAGGATCAATTAAATGAGAAACAGATGATGGCAGAACAGTAATCAGGAAAAGCAGAAACTCATGGTGGTTGTCAGGTAATTTTAACACATCAAATTCCACTGAAATATCTCTAAACTGTCTCTTTTCGGAAAGCATAGGCCCTGAAGGAGCAAGTCTTTGCAAAGGAGAACAGTACTGACTCCATTTTGTCCAAAGCATCTCTTTTCAGCACAGAGATACTATATTTTTCCCCCCTGTGGAATATGAAAGCACATGAGAGAACAATTAATAGCAAAAACCCAGCAGGGCAGCTGTGAGCAAGTATGCACAGCATGCTCCCCTGTTGCTTCTGGACTGGCAGTAGCCTGTCAAATGCCTGGAAATGAAGCTTTCTTGAGCCTTTATTAAGATTCATAGGAAAAGCAGGCCCCAAACCCAAAGACAGCATCAGCATGAAGTATCTCGGCCTCCTCTCTGCCATGAGCACAGCCAGCACATCTGGCTCAGACTCTGGAGGGGAATGCAGAAACTGGGTGGGTGTGCAAAGTGAATCTGTCAGCATTTACTTGCATGACAATCTGCCATGGAGAGTACGTGCCATGAACAATGCAATGCTCTCCAGGGACCCCTGCTGCACCCTGGCTGCAGGCAAGTACACTCACATTTCTCACATCTGTGCCAGACAAGGACTGCAAAAACACACATGGGCTTCACAAAGGGCTGTGTTGCCCACATAGGACAGAGGTGACTTCTTTTTTCCCCCCTTTATGCTCTTTTGTAGGACCCATAGCAGCCTTAAATCCCATCTCTTCAGAGGCACAGCTGAAAATCCCAAGCCTCTCAACTACAGATATTGTAAAATTTGCTCCCTCCCTTTTGTTTATTTGTCAACTGTATTAATTATTATAGGTTCAGGCGAGTGTGTGTGCACATGGATCTCTATACTTATATAAGACTTAAGGATACATGTGCACTAACTCATTCCAAGTATACACACAAACACATGTTCCTTTCTGATAAACTGAACCCCAAAATAATCTCTGATTCTCTCTTTTCCTGCAACTTTGCATAAACTTTTATATCAGGGCAAACACAGTATAATTCAGTGTATCAATTTATCATTTCACACAAAGATGCTTTTCACTACCTGACGATACAAGCAGTACATTTGTGGAATGTGAAAAATATAAAAGTTGCTATCATGTAAAGTCCAACTAGATGCATAAGTACTCTAGGAAGTACAAAAGTCCCTTCCTGGGCTTTCTTTCTTAAAGCAAGCCCAGTTCCTCATGGTCACCTCAACATGACACCAAGGGCTGAATGGAAGAGGCAAGTGCAGGCTGATTGCTGAGTGAGTGGGAGAACAAGCAGAGCTCCTGGATAAAAATGGATCTTTTATTCCTCACATCTCCACACTTGTGACTCTAAAATCTGGATTTTTATTATTAAAAAAGTGCTTCATTTGCAACAGACTTGTCAGATAATATGGATGTGTAGTAAAAGTACTGGGTTTTTGGATGATAAGGGACAGAAAAACATTAAATTCTGCCTGTGAAGATAAGAGCCACAGTTATTTACTGAGCACCTGAAGTTCCTGAGGCACCTGCTGTGAATCTTAACTAGGTTAGTTGGTCAGGCACACCAGCACCTTGGCTGTGCAAGTAACAATTTCAGCTCAGCAGACAGAGGGCCAGGTGCTGTGTCTGCATCAGGCTGTGGGTGGAGTGACACACCAGCCCCTGTGGCCGAGTTCAGCACTGCCAGCCCTGGCCAGGTGCTCTCTGGTGCTCTCAGGGGGGGCTGGAGAACAGCCCCAAGGGTTATGCTCAGCATAACCTCCAGGCCACCATGGTGTCTCTCCTCAGCATGGCCACCATTGTGTGCTCAAGGAGGTCATGGGCAGAGCAGGGGTGACCCCCCAGTGTATGGTGATGCTGAACAGAAGGGCTCTTTTCTTTGATACCTGAATCTTGGATTTGTGGCCTATGAGTCATTATATTGTAACCCAGTGAGTCTCCTCATCATCTGATAAACTATATTTCAAACAAAATTTCTATTGTATTAAAAACAGTGTTTTGAGAAAGTTAGACTGTGGGGGTTTTGCTCAAATTGAAAGAAAAGTTTCCCTACCCTTCATTTTTATGAAGTAAATGTTTGATTTTCTTCATGTTAAAATCAGATCATTTCTAGTTGCTTTGACTACTAATGCAGAAGTCTAAATGGTATAGCGAGATTTAAACATGTTGCCTTTGACATTATCAGGATGAAATAATTCAATAATTGCATGGAAAATATGCTATTGAATATGATGTAGTGTTTAAAAACCACATTTTTTCTCTGAATCAGCAGTGTCTCACAGAAAACACACCCTTTGTAGCTTGGTGTGAGCAAACATAGATCTGCTTTTAAACAGAAACTAAACAAAGTTTAAATCATTTCCTGCATCATGGCATTTTTCCTATTGTCTTCTTGGTGACATTTTTGATCTACTCTGAATTGCAACTTATCAATTGTTACCCAGGAAGCACAAAGCAGACCTTTACAAAAATAAGTGCCATATTTTTCAATTTATTGCTAAATACACGATATTTCATTGGTGGAAAAAAATAATGGTAATACATTCAATAAAACTCTTGACTCAAAATGCATGCTTGACATATTTTTCTTAGCTTAGAGAAGAAAAATAATTATTCCATTTTCATTTTCTTGATATATGAAAAGCAGTCTTTCAGCTGATTTTTTTTGCAGTATGGTGAGAATGGCCCAGCTGTACCATAAGCTGAACACTTAGCCTTGCATTCAGAAATCACCAGCTTGCATTCAAAAGTCAGTTAGTCTTGTATTCAGGCAGCAAAGATCATATGAATGATAAATGATTTGTAATTCAAGATGCTTTTTTTCTTTTCTGGAGGTCAAAGGGCTCATCATTTTATGCTTTTCCAAAATTACATTTTTCTTTAGAAAGCAGGAAATTATTGAAATCCAGTATAAAATATGTATTTTAATAAGCAGAATATAGAAGGTATGACCTCTGTCACTTGCTAAGTGTATCAACACCTTGGATTGTCCCAGTGGTATATTTTAAGGAGATTTTAATATAAATTGAGTATTGAATGTGAAGATCTTTCCACTTTCACATTTTAATGAACTTCTTTCAATGCCACGATACACAGTCAGGATCCTAAATCTGACTTATTGCTGCATTACATATTGCAAGACATGTCATTTGTGCACTGCAGTGGGGCTTTTCCTTTGTTAGAAGAAACAGTTTGTATCTCTTTGCTTGGATGGAGTAACTTTAATCAAACTATGTATACATATTTTAATTACAGATAAAACCTTCAGATACTTAAAAGTAATCTTTAAAAAAATGAAATAATAATCCTGAAAATGGACATATTGTACAATTATAATTTAAAAAATAAAGACAGATGGTTTGAATAAGTGGCAAACTCATATTTTCATTGACTAGAAGCCTACACGTATTTGAGAAAATACTTTGAAATTAATTATTTGCCAAAAAAAGATGTCAGTGTTCTGGAGCTCTGCCACACTGTAGCATCTTGCTTGGTTGGATGAATGTGTGAGAGAAAGGCAGATACGGACTCCATAATGATCTGTCATAATTCAGAGCAGTGGGGCAGATTCAAAATTAAAGCCAGCTCCAAATCCCCTGGAGGAGCCAGTTTCACACTTCAATATGTCAGTAGTTTGGGAGTATCACTTTCTTCCTCTCCAGCCTCACATTCAGCCTCACTTCTCTTTAATCTAGTGATTTTCTTTGAAAATGCTTATTTTTCATTAACCCTCTGTGGAAGCCCATTTATTGACTATATCTTGGCCTGGTGTAATGAACCTGAGTGTGAAGATTGAGTTTGTGGAGAGCCCACAGCGCCTTGCTCATGTAGACAGCTGAAATGAGAGAAGCTGAAACAGGACCTTGCTCTGCTCCTGCTGCATCATGTAAGCTTGGGCTGTGTCTGTCTCCCTGCACTTTTCTTCAGGGATATAAGCACCTTCCTCTGCACTGATGGGATTTAGGCACCCATCCTATGCTGGACTGGAGGTTTTAAAATAATATGTACCATGTATGATATAAAAAGGAAACTGGTTCTATAGTCTAACTTGGTCTACTTGAAGTTTAATTATCTGGATTCTACAGAGAGCTGTGGGATATGACCTAACTTTGGATATACTGACTAGTGCATTACCAGCCAGTAACACAAACCCCACTGCTGTCAACATACAAGGGTGCATAAATGCCTACAACACGAACAAAAACACATGAAAGTAGCAAAGACCTTCTCATGCTGCTTGCAGAGCACTCAATATTGCAGATCGTAAACAGTTTCCTGTAAATTGCTTTAAATTATGATTAAAAATAAATGTAGAAATATATGAATAAATAAAAGAACTGTTTTCTGTTCAAAAATATCTAACATTTTCATGCTTTAGCAATATTGATTCTTTATAAATAACTTATTTTCTTACAATAATTCTGTGAAAGCTAGAGGCCACACTGATTTCAAATCCACACATGTCCTCTTATTCACCCATTGAGTGCCTGATGTAGATTGGAAGGGAGGCATTCACACATCCTTACACAGAGTGGGAAAATTGGAAGGTTCTAAAAGGAGAGTTGATAGGTCAGGGGTATGATTCTGGCTAGAAAATAAAAAATACTATTAAAAATGCTGGGAATGTATAGCTGCAATATGTGCACAGCCTGTTCCTGGAGCTGCATTTTCAAATACTCTCATGTACATGGAGGGTTAACTGATTACTCCAACACAAATGCAGTATATATCTCAAAACAATAATCTTCTTGTGATGAGCAGCTGTTTCTGATGACAATAAAGATACTGAAATTTCACATGCATAACTCATGAGGTGAATGAAAAAATATATATTGAAGAGAGCAGTTTATAGCAGTTGCTGGCAAACATGGTACAAAGCAAGGTAGCCCAGGATTTGTTTGTGAATGACCATCAACCTTTTCCAAAATGTCAAGTACAGATTGGAAAAATTGCTAACTTAATGTCCTTTAATAACACGCATGCAAATCATTGCCTTATCTTTTTGTTTTGTTTAATTTATTTATTTATTCATTTATTTATGTATTGTTTGCTGCAGTGTGACATTCCTACTTGTAAGCAAGAAAATGCACATGTTCCCTCTGACCTTAGGCTTTAAGAGAGTTTCAGCTTTTTCACTGAACTTCCCCCCTCGACTGTCTGGCTAATATGTCTCATTATCTCAGTGCATAAAACTGATTATTAAGTAGCCTTAGATGAAGCAAACAGGCTTCCACTTGTCCTTTTAAATTATCTCAATATCTTTAATTGTTTAAAACTGGCAGTGAGGTCATTCAACTCTGGTATTCTCACTACAGTCTGTGCTTAGTGTCACAGTGAGGTTGTTATCCAGAGCAGAGGGGGTTAAATTATCAGTATGCTGTTGCTGCTGTGATCCTAATGTAAATGAACATTTGGTGGTTTATTTTTTTTTTTCCTTAGCTGCTGGTTACTACGTTATTAGCATATTTGATGTATTCCTCAGCTCAGTTAATAAGCAGTTCTGAAGGCAAAAGATTGATGTTTTAGAAGGCCATTTATAGACCATTCTGCCTTGTAACAATATCTGGAACACGTCTATGTGCTATTATGACTAACTGACTTTGGGTCCAGGCCATATGTACCACTGACAAAGCCTAATCTGTGCTTCTGTCTGCTGCTTAGGTGTTTTATTACTAGATTATGACCATCCTATGAATTCCAAACATTTCTTCTTTCCTCTCTACTTTCTACAGGAACTAAATTCTGCCTTGATATTAAAGTGCACGAAGGAATTTTGCAGACTTCTGTTGTATTAAAATTATCTGAATACTATTCCTTGTATAAAATACAGTCAAAGCCATGAAGTACACTTACACAAGTCTTGTAATAATTAAAAAAACCAAAAAAACCCAAACAAACAAAAAATATAAAAAAACCCTCTAATAAAATATTAAGGAAAAATATATGGAAACACAGGGAATACAAGCAGATATACTCCTATTAGACCTAGTTCATACAATGACATGGAGAAAAAGATCAGTGTAAAATATTCTGATGCAAGAGCAATTCAGCCAGTCCTAATGGAAGTACAGGGAGTAGACACTGCAACTGACTGCTCAGATGGAAAAACTGTGTTTTCATAGCTGGGCAAAGGAAAGCTCTGGAGGGATGTTCAAGAGTTTGTTCAGGGAGGTGGCAGTACCTGGCGCAGATGCCAAGGAAGAGCTCTTCTGGTCCAAGGGCCAGTCTTGCCAGCAGGCTGTGGAACCTGGATTCTCTCCATCTTTTTCACTAACTCTCCTGTATATTAGGTAGAAACTAACCCGTGGAATTCAAACTTTCAATTCAGAAAAATAAACTCATTTTATCTCACCAACTGCCACTCTTCTGTCTATTATACTATTGATTTTAGTGCTGTTGAAATGCTTTGGGACCTTGAATAGCTTTCAAATCTATATTTGAAATCTGTCCCTTTGTTTGAGTAGTGTCACAGGTAATGTGATCAATACAGTTAGCACTGAAGCCTGCTAAATGATGGCACTGGCTTTTGGTAAGGACTTGCAAGGTTTCAAATTCCATTCTGGGAAATAAGACTCTTCAGCCCATTTTGTAAAAATAGACTTTTGTTGAGACAGTTTGTCTTCAGATTTTTCAAAATCATTCCATTCTCTCCTCTGCCTTTCACCCTCACCTGTCTCTGCTGTTTCAGTAGTAATCAGAAAAATACTGATTCTCACAGAAACCTTCAAGGTGAAAAAACTTATCAAAACTATTATGTCTGTGCGAAATATTTTATCTTTGGTACTGCAGGGTATTTGACAAAATGACTTTTTCTCTAAGTACTTTCAACCAGACCTTGCTAACAAGCTTGCCACAGATAAGCAATGTATATCCTAGTTTTTTTCTCATCAAGCTGGGACATTACATGTATTTTGCCAAGCCTCTTGGCAGCTAATATTTTTGTTAAATTGGCTAGTACATCTGTCAGCTCTGGGACAAAGCTAGGTTTCCTACCCTGAACCTTTCAAGCAGAACCTTTTGTAAAAGACAAAATGCTGTATCTACCTTAAAACATAAAGGATCCTCAGGGCATTGGAAGCTAATGTGCAGCTTTAATGCAAACATCCCTTGCGAGGGCTCTCGGTCCTTGTATGCTCGGAACAGCAGGAGGAAGAATACATGAATATAAATGAGCTGCACAGCAGTATTCAGAAAATGGAGCTATAAGAGTTAATGAGATGGTGTCCTGCTGCTGGACGCTTGCATGTTAAAAATTCTGATGGTTTTATCCAGCAGCAAGTTTGAAAAACCTGTGCAAAGCCAGTGATTGTGAAGAACCCCTGACTGCAGAATGGTGCTTCTTTCCGTGTGGCCTCGCTACAGGCAAAGAGCCTTTGATATATCTAAATCTAACAAGGGAGAAAACAGAGGGATTACTAGAAATCATTGACCACAGGGGAACCAAGTAATTATTAATAGCATTATACACTGAACTGCACATGGCTGGTGCCTATCTGCAGCTCTGTGCATTTAACTTCACACAGCAAATGGCAGAGGAGCCTGTCACTAAACCCCACTGCAGGTTGCAAGCTGTGTGTCTTTAAGACTCACTCTGTAGCAGCAGAACTAAAGGGAAGGTTCCCATTTGTGCTGGCCACAAAGGTGCTGCCCCACTCCAGAGACAATGCAGTCCATCTCCTCTTTCTTGCAACCAGGGGTACTTTTCAAAAAACATCCACCACCCTGAAAATGCCCCATTTGAGCTACTGCGCACTGTATGTTTAGCACAGATCAGTCTGACCTACCTCTTCTGCACTATTCTGTTAATTTACAGAATTAACAGAATGCACTGCAAGGCAGTAATACATCTGCTGTGCAATGAGACAGCTCTACACCACAGAGTTTCCTCTCAGTGTGCTTGGGTGAGGTGCAGAGCTGCTGGGCACAGGTGCTGGTGTGATGGATTTGCTCTGTGCAGTCATGTACATCCCTGCTCTTTCCAGGATCTCCCAAAGCCAAGAGATCACCTTGCTTAGGTGGGCCTCCTGCTCAGAAACACCTGAGTACTGATACTCATGGATCTGAATGCCCCACAGAGGCTGAACATGGAGGACTTAAGACTCTATGCTATAGTCAGATAGGATGTCCATATGTGTTGCACAAATCTCACATCCTCATTTACCTTCAGGAACAATCTGGTCTATTAAATATTATTTTAAAAGCTTGGGGCCTGTAACCAGCAGCAGAGTGAAGATTAGCTAAGCATGGGGCTTGTTTATACATGTTCAGTGATTATCACCCAGCTGGTGCATTTTTCACTCTTGGTATTTGAGAATTAATAAACTTGCTGAGTGACAATTTCAACCTCATCTCTAATGAAATTAGTTTCCCTGGTAGGATTTGATGAGCACAGTTTTGACAGGAGCTACCAGGTGTCACTCTGATATGTTTCTTGCAGGTTCTTTTACTAAGGGCTTCTTGACATGCAGGAATAGTCTAAAATAATAATAGTAATAGTAATAGTAATAGTAATAGTAATAGTAATAATAACAATAATGTAATGAAGCTGGAAGTAATGCTTTTATTTTCTGTACGTCTATGCCCATATTGAAGGTCATATGCAGGCCAGTGTTCCAGCCACCTCTCCTGAGACCACCTAAGCTCAGCATTCTGTAACTTTTCAAGCACACATCCGGTTCCTACCTGAATACCAGCATCTATGAAGGAACGTGAAATATCAACTTGTCAAATATTTGTGGATCTCTGTCAATCACAGACCTCAGCAGCTGGAACTTTGCAATGCTCTGTTCCTGCTTTGCTGTCTTTTGCTTCTTGTTTCTGTTGTCAGAGACAGCTTGATTCTTACAAGGGCCTTGGAGATCCAGAACAGAGGTGAGTGACTTCAGTGCAGCTGCTATGATGTAGTGCATTTCTTAGTGAAGAATAGCAGTGTGAATCCCTGTTGAATAGCTGTTGCATTCTAAATTTCTGTCTTACAGAGCCATAGAAGAAGAGGAATTGGAAAGGAGCCACAAAGATCACAAAGTCCAGCTCCAGTCCCTGTATGGAACCATCCCCACAAGTCACAGCCTGTGCCCAAGAGCATTGTCCAAACACTTCTTGAGCTCGGTCAAGCTGGTGCTGTGACCACTTCCCTGAGGAACCTGTTCCAATGCCCAAACACTCTCTGAGAGAAGAACCTTTTCCTCATATCCAACCTAAACCTCCCCTGACACAGTTTCAGGCCATTCTCTCAGGTCCTGTCATTGTCACCACAGAGAAGAGATCAGTGCCTGTCCTTCCCCTCTCAAGGAAGTTGTAACTGCAATGAGGTCTCCCCTCAGTCTCCTCCTCTCCAGGCTGTCACTTTGTCACAGACAAAGTGACATCAGCCACTCCTCACACAGCTTCCCATCAAGGCCCTTCAACATCTTTGTATCTCTCCTTTGGACACCCTCTAACAGCTTTATATCCATTTCATAATGGTTTCTCCATGAAGATAAACCCTAAGGGTACAAGCCTCATTCACTCTTGGAAAAAAGATATCTTGCAATTAGGTTTTTGATCTGAGTATTTTTCTTAAAGAAGACCTTTAATCCTTCTAAACAGACTAAATTCTCAGGGCAGGTTATTATCAGGTTTGCTTTCTGGAAACCTGATAATAGCATTTTGGCTGAAATGACTGAAAAAGAGAATTGTCTAAAATGCTGTTTGTGACTATTTCTGTTCAGAAACCAATTTCCCTCCCCAGGAAATCATATGTCTCATTGCACTTGTGAATTATGTACTATTTTGGAACTTCTGCCTTGTTTGTTCAAGAGATTTGGGTGACGAAGAGTATAAAATTTGTTACTAGACTATGGAAATTATTAAATTTGACAATGGTTCTGTCAAGATGAAAAAACATATTTTCTATTTTTAATTTGAATAAAAAAGTTTAAAGTAAAATGTCTTGAACTTTGAGACACTGAGCAGCTTGTTGCATAGCAATTTCTACTGGGAGAAAAAATTTTGAGAGAAAAGGGATGATGATTGTTTTAAAAGAAATGTGCACTTCTAAGCAAAGAGGCATCCTCACTCCCATGATCCCCAGTTGCTCAGAGCCAGAAACAGTAGGAAAGGTTCCTCATCCAGCAATACTGACTGAATCCAGGCAGTGCAGGATGGATAACATCGAGGAGAGGAGAGGAGAGGAGAGGAGAGGAGAGGAGAGGAGAGGAGAGGAGAGGAGAGGAGAGGAGAGAGGAGAGGAGAGGAGGATTCTGACACACTCTGAATTATCCGAATTATCCCCTGGAATCCACTGGATTTCATGTGTTTTCATGTACATCCTGGATGTGATCTAAACACTTCAGGTTTCCCTTAGAGTCCATAGAGAGTCAAGTCAGGAAATTATTCACCTATCTTCAGATACCTTATGCAGGATGAGATGGTTTACTCCCTAAGAATATCTCTTTCCTTCTACTTATTGAAAAAGGATGGCAAACACTTGTGTGTTTATGAAAAAAATGTTTACTTTTTGGTCAAATGAACTGCACCTACATTTCTGAAAACAATCATATATCCAGACTCCAAATCACCAGTTACTTTTGAGGAAAAAAAAAAGAAGACAATAAACCAAATCTACTTCTTTTCAGATTGGTAGCAAGCCTCCATTTAACCAAACCAAAGCCCTACACATTTAAGATGACCAAAAGATGATGTTGGAAAAATCCAGAAGTTTCATTATATTGAAAAACCCAAAACCTAGCCCAATTTATACAGGTATGTTTAACAATAAGATGTGGACAGGCTGGAGAGGGTCCAGAGAAAGGCCACAGAAATGATCAAAGGGCTGGGAAGGCTCCCAGATGAGAAAGGGTTGGGAGAAATGGGTTTATTCAGCCTTGAGAAAAGAAGGCTTAGGGGAGTACTTACCACCATGTTCCAGTATATAAAGGGTGTCTACAAAAAAAAAGATGGAGCCTCTCTTTTTCTAAGTCACAGGGAAAAAAACCCCAAGGTGTAATGGGTACAAATTACTCCTGGGGATATTCTGGCTAAATACAAGAGGAACATTTTTCGCAATGAGAAAAATCAGCCACTGGAATAATGCCCCTAGACAAGTGGTGGATTCTTCAGCTTTGGACACTTTTTAAAATTCAGCTAAAGAGGGTTCTGATCAATCTTGTCCAGACTGTTCTTTTGCCAAGAATGGCTGGACCAGATTACCCTTGTTGTCCCTTCCAACCTGGTATTTCATGACGGTGTGATTCTATGATTCTGTGTTACTAGGTAATGCTGTTACTTTTCATTAAAAACAGTTTCAACAGAGATTTCAAAGAACAGAGCTATTCAGCTGAGAGTAAAAATAAGCACATACTTCATCCCTTTGAACCTAAACTACTACAGTGAAATTCAGCTAATGCGACTTAACATTTGAGATTCAGCATTCAAAGCTTCTCACCCAGATTTTAACATAGAAAAGCAACCAGAAGAAAGCATTGAAAATGCAAGGATAGAAAGAGGTCAATGAGAAGCAGTTCTAA
Source organism: Setophaga petechia (assembly GCA_024362935.1). Taxonomy (NCBI): domain Eukaryota; kingdom Metazoa; phylum Chordata; class Aves; order Passeriformes; family Parulidae; genus Setophaga; species Setophaga petechia. The sequence continues at coordinate 20,850,790 of JANCRA010000002.1, forward strand.
ATGGCATGCCCCCTTTTTTTTTTCTCAGTATGCTCCCTGTCAGCATGCAGTTAAGGAGGCAGAAATGGAACTAAAGTAAAATAAAATGTAGAATTTTTTAACCATAAAAAAAGACACTAAAGCTTCAGACAAATGAAGGAGAAAAAATTAATTCTTAAAACTCCTCCAACACAAAAATAGTGTAGTGATTTTGGTGGTTAAAGGGAGGTTTAAATTCTCTGAGAGGGAGGTACATGACAAGGACAGAGGAAAAGCTTTTATGTTCAGCTACCCTGGTTTTGGCAGTGATGGAGTTAATTATTTCCCTAGTTTGTCTGTACTTCTGCCGTCATTTTCCTTTCCCTTCCTTTCCTCTCCTTTTAAGCTGTCTTCATCTCAGCCCATGAGCTTTTTGTTTTTTCCTCTTATTCTCTCCCCCATCCCACTGCAGGGAAAGGAGGGAGAAGCTGTAGGGTCTGAATTACGGTTGGGTTAAACCACAGAAGCCAGAAAAGCACTTGAAAATTAGGGCATTCCAAATTGTTTCAAGTAAGAGCTGTAATGGTGACATCAATAAAATAAAAAAGTCACACCTAAAATCAGCAATTTCCAAGGATAGAAGCTTGTAAAAAGAACAGTATTCAAAGACAAGAGATGAGGAACACAGTATCTGGAACTAGATTAAATAATGAACTTTTAAAATATTGTGTAAATACATCTTTTGTGAATAACAAGACCACGACATAGGAGCTTGAATTCACACTTTTTTTTTTTGTTAATCATTGCTATTCAGAACTCTGTATAGGAAACCTCCTGCCTTATGAATCTCAGACATATCAGGTATGAAAACTAGTCCAAAATTTCTGGAATTATACTATCTGCAGTTTGCTCATCAGTCACCTGGCAGGGGACAATATCAATTCTTCCTTTATGAAAAATATATGGTAGTAAGGGAAAATTAATGACCGAGTCATGGTTTGAAGGTAATTCATCTAAACTATTCAACAAGAAACCATATGAGATGAGGACACCTGAAAGCAGTTCACAGGTCAAGCCCTTTCCAAACTGTTGGAAGAGAAAGGAGTAGCTTTACAGCTGGCATTGGCCAGGTTTTGACCAGCATTAACTTAATTTGAAGCAGCAGTTTACTACAGCTGGCATAACTGGATGTGGAAAGTTTGCAGCCATTAAAGTTCCTGTTAACAGAACAGATCCAGAATCTCAGCCACCGCCAGAATCCCATAGACAGAGGAGTGAGCAGGATGAGAATATGCAAAGGGTCCTGCTGAGGCACATGGATTGGATATCAAAAAGAAGAGGCTAAAAGGAGTCCTTAGGTCACAGTTTCCTCTCTGCAGGTTCTAGGGGCTCCTGCTGCCCTTTCTTCTTTGCTGGGTACCAGTTCTACCCCAACTATGAGGCATTAACCTTTGATCAGTAGGATTTAAATGAAACACTGGAACATATAAATGTGATATTAGAAGATGATAAAGAGCCTTATTATCATGGGGCATCTTTCTTACGGATGGTTTTTTTGGGCTTCTTTTCTGTCTGACGAAACCCATCTTAGCCAAGTGATCTTTGTTGCCCACTGAAGACTAAAGTATTTTAACATGTAATATTCAGGGCAATTATAGAAAAGCAGCACTTGGGTAAAGAGGGTTTATTTAAGTTTTATAATTCTATATGAAGTTTAAAAGCATAAAATATGGAGAAATAAGGTCTACCAGCATCTTTAAACACTTTGACTATTTTGAAGAAAAACCCACATTAATATGAAAAATTTATTTAGATGGAAAACGGTTTTCACAATACATTTTTTAAAATAAAACTAGTAAGGAGTCAACGTCTTCTGCACTTGTACACTCAAGTTCAGAAGCAAGAATGTTTGAACAGAGTAGATGTAATTTCTGCTCTGAGTTAGACAACTTAACAATTATTTCTCATAATAAAACAGATATTGGTGAAAGAATATAGATAGTATTTTTCACATGTGACTCAAGGCCCATTGTTTTATTTAAGATATTTTAATGAAAATTAATTCAGACTACTTGCTAATTATCGTTTTAAACCAATAACTTTATTTGACAGAAAATGTGCCTGCAAAAACCTTTGCATGACTATTTTATATAACACTCTTATATATGTTTTTCAAAACTTGTAGCTGAGAAGCAAACCTTGCTTATTCCAAGACATGAAATGTCGTGGTGGTTCTTGTTAGAGTGATGGGCTAAATTCATCATGCAATTAATTTACGAGGAATAGAGAGATTCGAGGAAGGGAAAGTATACAAGACCTTCTCCTTTGCCTTCAGTTTTATTGATCCTTGCTGTCACCCATTCTGTGGTTACTTTCATTAGAAGGCAGCATCACGTTCATAATACCCTTTGAGTTAAAGGAAATATAAGTAGAAATAAGAGATGTGCTGAATTAGCAAAAAAACCATAAACCATTTTCTTAACAGTAGAATTCCTTTTCCAGTGTGGCACAGGATATGGACAGCACATGGATGACAGAGCAGAATATGTGTTACTTCTGTACCTTCCATCACCCTAACAACAATGACACAGCATGACAAATTTCCAGTGATCCTAGGAACAAGAGTGTGGAGAAATGGCACAGAACTCCTTTTTTCACTCCTAGAAATTTTTTTCATTGTGCCAGATAATCGAGTCCAAAAGATGTACAAACAGTGTGGTGTCCATGTTTTCTAACACAGTGATGGCCAAGGTGAAGCACTTTCTGGTTCAGCAGAGTGCAGCAGAAATCCTTGGTAAGCACATAAGGGGAATGAGGATCAGAAGAGCCTTGAACTACTAAAACAGGAACTAATTTTTCATTTTATTATTACTTTATTATTGTTACCTGAAAAGAGAGACTTATAAAGGGAGACTTATAAAACATTATATATACACATAAATTCCTAGTAACTCATGGGGAACAGTTGCCCATGAAACTTTATACCCAGAATTCAGATTTGCTTGGATGTGAACCCTGCTGTCTGTGTGTGAAACACTTCAGAGCAATCATCAAATGGCACTGATGAGTATTAGTAGGGCATGAAAATGAAAGCAAGAGGGCTGCCAGCCTGCCTGGAGATACTGGCATTAGGATCTGTCTTGCTTTGTCATATTCATTAACAATAGGATGCAGGATGACTAAATGGACCTCAGTGGGATTCTCATATTTCAGAAAGATTGATAGAGTGGGGCCAGCTCTGAGAAATGTATATAACTTGTGTGATGAAGGATTACCCTGACACTGCTGAGACATGAGCCCTGCTCCCCTCTCTGGCTGGGAGAGCCAGAGTCCTTCAGTAATTACTGGGAGATCAGTTCTCCTCATCCCTGGACCCTGGGGATTGACTACAGGGACCGAGTGTAAAGAGACAGAAAATGATATTTTTTCAGAAAGTTAATTTACACCAGAACTGGTTTTTAATTAAGAAAAATTATAATTACTAACAAATAAACTAATATAATAGATATCTACATTATTTGTGTTCTTTATCTATGTACAATTCACATATACTTTAGGACTGCAGGGTTTTATTAAAGATTTTCAGGAAGGATGGATGACAGAGCAGAATATGTGCTACTTCTGTACCTTCCATCACCCTAACAGCAATGACACAGCAGGACAAATTTCCAGTGACCAGGAAGGTCATACAGATCTGGAGAGATTTCTTAGGCAAGCCTAGCAGTGAGCATAAAACACAGATAATTTTATAATTTAGATATTTGTAACTATGTATAAGCATCTAGATGAATACAAAATTTAACTAATTCTAGGAAATATTATTTTAATTATGTATCTTTCACTAAATTAGTTTATACTTTTGGTTGTTGCTCGTCAGATGATGTTTTGCTCCCTTAAGCCTTCAGATATATATAATTTATGAATGTGTTTTCACCATTTACGTTCGCTTTACTCACATGTAAATTGCTAGCTCTGGTAGAATCTATTGTAAAATGATAGCTTAGGTTTCATTTTCTTTACCTGAAAAGTGGAACCATTAATTTTACTGTAAAAGAAGTAAAATGATTGCTCACTAAATAACACCCACAAATATCTTGATGATTCTTAAACATTTTGGAACAGAAAAGCTGCATTGTTTACATCCTCTCCACAAATACAAAGAAATAACAATTTAATTTAAATATTTCAAGAACATCAGCATGAGATGAAAAATGTGAGTGAGTGAGTGAGTGAGTGAGTGAGAGATAGAGTGAGTGCATGAGTGAAAAATACCACCCATAATTTAGAATTATTTTTATAGTGAAAAGCTGTCCTATCTATTCAGAGGAAAAATGTTTACAGAGAGATTAAAATAATATTGCTCTCATAAAACTAAAAGCTCTCACTTTTGGCATCTCCTGTAAATTCAAGTTTGAGACTGATGCCAAGAAAGGTATTGTTGTCTCGATCAAATGGACATGATCAAAATGCCACATTCACTTCTGAATATTATAGAAATCTCATAAAACTACAATCTCAGCTCATGAAATTGAGGCTGGCAATTTGATACTCCCCATCAACATCAGTACCACAAGGTAAATGCTCAGGTGCCAAACTGAAAACCTTTCAAGGTTTTTCAGCAGGTGAACTCTTTAGCAGAAATAAAGCCAGGGAGTGTGTGCCATATTGCTGCAAAGAACTCAGGTGCAGATGAGCTTCCAGGGTTATTGATGGTTGATGGCCAGGTGCTGCCTTTGCAGGTGTAAGCTACAGGCAGTGCTTCCCCTATGCCCAGCCCCCTGGGAATCCCCCCCAAAGCCGGGGAGCGCCGCAGAGACGCCTCCGCGTGCTGGTCCTGGGGGAACTCGCGCTGGTTTCCACAGCGGAGGGGAATTCCTGCTGGCTTCAATCTCGTCTGCAGCGTCAGTGACTAGCTATGCAGAAACTGCCAACCCAGGGCCTATATATCAAGCTATCCATTCTGACAGGCAGGTTAGGTTAATCATTAAAACTCTGCCTCTCTCCCTCTGAGGGTCTCCGGGGCTTTGTTTAATGCAGCAGACAGATGGCACTGAGGAAATTCAGGTGGTGCGTGATGAGATTTGGGGTTTTTTTAATGCGGTTGCTAGAATTTTTCAAATAGATTAAGTTCAACTGTAAATCACTCCTGTTCCCAGGGTTGGAGTCTTTATTAGCCCCCCAGTGCTTGCACTGAAGAATTGATCCTTCAGCAGCAGCAGCACTTGATGGGGGAAGGCAAGGCTTTTTGTTCTGACAGCTCTGTACACCATCTGTTAATGCCCTGCTGCAAGGAGGCGATACGGTCAAGTGTAACTAGCTAATTACCCAGCAAAATCTAACCTAGCTCATTTCACCACCCATATGTAAATTCTCATTCCAGTTTTCCTTGTTTTTCTTTAATCAAGTACATAACCCACATAATTACTGCTCACCACAAGGTTACTCAAATCTTGAAGGTCGGCCTGGCCTATCTGTATCTCTCCACCTAGCTTTATACCTTTTCCTTCCCTGACAGTCAGATTTTTCTGTTGGTCTATGGTTCTGACACTCTGCCAAACTAAACAGAATTTTAAAACAGGAGAAAAGGCAAGAAACAGGATATTAGCTCCCTTCTACTATGCAGTGTGCAAAGCATGGGCTCCCCAACCACAGTCCAAAAAGGACAGCATATACAAAATGCATCCTACAGGAAGAAACCTTTCTGCACCTTCAAGCTCTTGTCATAGATGGATTCCTGCTGCCACTCATCAGCCTGTCACAGCATGTCTATTTACCCTGACTGAGGTGAACACAGAGCTTCAGTTTAGTATGTAGATACAATAGTGAATTTAGTCTGTAGAGAAAACATGGCATGAAAATTATGATCCCAAGGAGCAAGATAAAAAATAACCCATCATGGGGAATAAAGAATTAAGGGTGAACATGAGAGAATTTTATTTACAGATCAGACATGCCCTGAAAATTCAAGAGAAAATGATGAACTGAAAGATTTAAGCTTTCTGGGAGCAAAATTCATTCCCTCCCAAATGGGACACCAGCTGAAATGAGATTTCATCCTTCCTTGTGAAGGTCTAGTTTTCAGAAGGATTTTACTAATCAGTGATGTTACATTATTGACTTGATTTGAAATTATCTATTCACTTTTTATGAAAGTTGTATAAACTATTACACCTTTCCAAATGATATTTATTTGTTTCAAATGAAAAAAAAATTGATTTGAACCACATTTTTTCACTATAAAATAAGCCTCATCGGTGTATTGCATTTGAGCAGGTGCATTCATAAGAGGGAGCCAGTGTCTAAAATCCCAGTTCATAATTAATATTCACTGTGGGCAAGCACTATCAGAAAGTCCATTTCTGATGAATGGCACAAAGAGAAAAAGGTAATGTTTTCTGGGAAGAATACATTCCTAAAGGAAGTGTTGAAGGCAGGTACTAGCTTCTGCAACATTTGCTTTGAATTCCAGTATGTCTTCAGCTTTGGAGTTTTTTTCCCTGATGTAAAGATTATATCCAGGTTATCAGCTTCTACAGTGAATATTTTAACTGCAGGATATCAGTTTGTACAGAGTGGTTTTAACTATAGGGAAAATTTAAGACCAGAAACTGGTTATTGTGGATATTGCACAGTTGGATTGTGTTTTTCATTACCTTTTATGTTTGAATTGGTTTAATTTTTTTCTTTCTATTTTCTCCTGGAGGTATTTGCAAAATATATCACTACCTTCTGATTTTGATTGTGTCCTGAGAAAAGGAAAAAAAATTAAATTTGTGCTGTTTGAGGCTTTCTTACACAGTGTGAAGAAAAATAACTTCTCCAGAAGGGCTATTGTGCTTATATGTTTATTATTCATTTTCTGTTTTTGGAAGAAAAGTATATTAATCAATGCACTTGCTACTGGTTGATACTGTGAAATATTTAATTATTACAGTAAAAATATAAATTTTCTGCAAAGCTACAATTAAGATATTGAGGCCTATGTCTTTTAGCATAAACAGAAATCTGGTGTTATTTACTTTATTTAGTTAAGTTTTGTGAACTTGACATGTACTGACGTTTGAGATTACAGATTCTTCAGCAGGTCACCAAGAACCTGCTGCACAATGAGTGTTTCTTACTCAGATCCTGATTAATTTTACTACTAATTTTTTACATGTCTTCCTCATTCCTTTGTGTCTGTTTCAATCTTGTAAAAACGCTGAAATCAATTGTTGGAGGAACTCAGGTATCTCAAGAACAACCAAGCTTAACAAAGCTAAAGAAAAACCCTCCAACAGGCTTCAAACAAAAAAAAGCCTGATGTGTGTGAGGGGTGGGGCGAGGGAAGAGGGAATAATCTCTCTTCACAGAGTGGACAGGAAAAGAAGTGTTAGGAATAATTTTGATCAAGAGCTATTTTGGTTAGAAAATAGAAAGCAAAATAAATTATTTGTAAGATAGAGAATGCTGGACTGAATTGTTGCCAAGCAAGCTATTTAAACACAGGTTAAACAAACAGCCCTAAGAAACACACAGCTATTTCTGATGCTGCAATGGAGGCAGGAGAAAGGATTAGATGATCTTCCCAAGCTGTCCAAACAAACAAAAAAAACTACCCACATAAAAAAAATGGAGAATTAATTCTGTCTATAATCTACCAAGTGTTTGGAATATTTTCCTTACTAAAATCACTTAATTTTAAGGCAGAATCTTCCCTTAGGGTAGGAATAGGAAACATTTAATTTTTAGCCTGACAGTGGGGCAGCAGCAGAAAGCAGTCAGGTACCAGGAGACACGGGGCTACCAGGTACTGCAAACAGTTTGCCAACAGGTTAAAGTTTATGCATTATGAGATTATAAATTGTGCTCCTCATATCCAGAGGATTCACTGGCAAACAACATGGGAATTTTATTTCTGGAATAATGTCTTTTTCAGAAGTTTGAGAGACATTGAACAGCCACTGGTTGTTCTGTGCATTTTTCTCTGTCCCTCAGGTGTCACTAAGCCTCCAGCTGCTCTTTCTTATTGGAAAATCACATGGTTTATATGCAGAGAGAGGGCAGCTAATATACAAAGATTAATTTGGCTTTTTGTCAGCATCCTGTAGAATCATTTGAAAGAACTGTCTACAATTTCTGCAAAGCTTTTAAAAAAAAATTGACAAAAAAAAAGCCACATTGCAGCTCTGACTTTAACTTTGCTTATACTTTATTTTCTGCTTTTTCTCATAAAAGAAGAATGAAACATGGGAAAATGCAGAACAGTTGTCTAAAACATTCCACAAATGTCATCTGAATTTGCTTTGCTGTCATTTTGGACTTATTTTCACTGGCATGACTCAAGGTCAATGACCAGAGTCTCATCCACTTGGGAATCATGAGGTGCTTTATACTGTGAGAAATAGTTCTGAAACTGTCATTACAAAGCTTTTTTTCTGACCAAGAACTGACCAGCTTCTCCCCTGTTAAGTACAGCAAGGCCTGGAAGGCATTCTGGTTTGTTAGATAGGATGTGATTCAGTGAGAACTTTGAAAGGGATGTTCAAATTTTATCTGTTTTGAGATTTATCAAATTACAGAATAGTTTTTTCATCTTTGAGCTTCTCCTCTCAAGTAGAGCTGGTTCCTTCTGTTGCTCCTGCCCCTAGCAGTATTTCCTTGCTTATCTCCTCTCATATGTCCCTGGTCAGGATTTAATGTTTCCTGTTTCTTGTCTTGTACAGCCTAAATACGTTTCTCTTCTCAGTGTTCACTAAACAGAGGTTGGTCCTTACTCACTGAAATGGTCATAAAGGGCAGAGCAAGACTTGCCATCATTACATTGCAGAATCAACAAAATCTGAGAAATAGTAACATTTTTAAAAATAAACCCCTAATCTCTCTTCATGAAATAGAAGTGAAATCTAATTGATAATGGCAATACATGGCCATCACAAGCATTTGATGTGCTTCATAGGTCTGTCTGACAGAGACAGATGGCTTGGATTCAGATCTTTCCATGAATTCTATACATACTCTGTGGCCCAAGGTGTACATTCTCAGCCCACAACGACTCGATCCATCCAAGCTGCCAATTCATGCTAAGTGGGTTTGAGATTTCTCTCTGGAAGGGCAGGTGAGGTCTCTGCTGAGCAATTCTTTGCATGTAAGCAATATGGACAATTGAGGACAAGCCTTCACAGGAGGCAGGGAGATGCCCTTTCCTGACTGCTTAGACATGCCTAATACCTTCTTGGGTGAATTTATGGGCAGTTTATGTTGGAAAAATATGAATAATGCATATGTAGGCATATCAAGCTATTAATCTCTTTTCCAAGTTGATTAAGACATAAATTCTATGAGGTAGTCTTTCCCTCTTTAAAGGTCAGGTTACTGATAAACATTTTTTTTTGCAGAGTTTCTTCCTTTTAAGAGAAATCTGAATAATATATACCAGAAAATGTTTTGAGCTAGTAGAACTGTTGATTTAAATGGATCTGGGCTTAATTACAAAAACAAGAAGAGTCAAATACACATATTTTCAAAAATTTGCAGAAACTGTCTTAGTTGGTTTGTCATATTTTTCCAAACATGTTAGCTGCAATGACTGAATTTGTGTTATCTTGAGTGGGATAATGTCTAGACTCACAAAGCTAACAGTGAAATAGCTAGCAAAAAATGAATGGAGAACCTGGACTCTGTAATGATTTTGGTTTTGAGTCTAATAAAGAAGATGAAGGACAAATGCAGTCATTATTTCTGTAGATCAAGAAAATGTGCTTCAGCACTTAGAAAGAAAATATGACATTATTTATGGAAAGAGGTCATTGAGGCTACTCACATAATGGCTGCAGAAATTAATATTAATCATAAGTTAAGTTAAAAGAGTAATACCTATTATTAAATTATAGTGAGCTATTATCACAGTATTTGAGTGCTATTAGTGACTTCAGTCCATAAATTAAAAAAGTTTTGATATCACAGACGAGGAAACTTGGGTAATTGAAGATAAGGTATCAAAAGAGGGGATCGCTTCGTTGCCTGGACAAAAGCACTGCAGTAGGTGCTGTCCTCTGAAAGTCTGAACTGAGCAGAGATGCAAACAATTCAGGCTCTGGCCAGACTACTTGCAAAATCATGGTCCCACATGGCTCTATGAGAATTCATTTCTACTGATAGGGACCATGCCCATGATTCCAGGGCCTGCTTGCACCTGTATTCCCTCCCAAGAGCCAGGGGTTCCTCCAGAGGCCACGGGAGCAGCAGCAGCAGTGAGCCCACGGCTGAGCCTCGTGCCCAGGCTGTGCCACCAGGCACGAGTGTGGCTAGTGGTGACCCCAACCCTTGTATGGGCACAAAGATCCTTACTGAGCAAGAGGGGCCAGGACAGCCATGAAAAACTGCCTTCTTCTTTGTTAATATGGAAACTTCCACTTTTCTATGACACCTCCATGAATTTATTAATACAGCCAGGACAAGCTGTCTGTAAGGGAGGACACTGTGCAAGGACAAATCTTCTGTGATTGGCTGTGGCCATGCATTGTGGTCCTGTCATTTTCAGTGACATTTACATTACTCTTTTTACTTTTTTTCCCCTGTTCAGATTTCACCTCATTCCATCACTCATGTTCTTGGACCTCTTTTTTTCTTAATGCTCACAAGCATGTGCACTGTTGAACTCACTGTATGAATTAGAGGAAGGAATTATTTTTAATGTAATACTTCTGTGTGGTGCTTTGGCACAAAATATTTGCATGAAACTCCCTCTCTCCAGTCTGTTGAGTGCTGGGAGAACTGTCTGTAAAGTGGGATTGTTTTGTTCTAGTACTGGAGCAATAACATTTGAACAAAGAACAGTAATAGGATAGTTTAGCTTTTATCAAAACATCCCATATTTTAGAAGATTTCCCAGAGATCTGCTCTTCAAAAATATCCATATTTTTAAAAATTAATTAGATGAGTTATCTTTTTTAGCTAGGTCTATTGCTATTCAATTTGCAACATTATTTCACTGTCTATTTATCTATCCATCCATCTCTTTGTATCTGTATAAAGTAGCTATAGAGTCTGGTGACTGTTGATAGATCATAAATCAGTGTCAGCTCTCAACAACTTGTGAATACAAATGTGGTTAAATTTGATACTGTGCCCATTTTTCATTTATCAGGTTTCAGTATACAGTTCTTCAACTTCTGTTACTCTTTCACAGTTAGTACCTTAACTTCTTGTGTATCTTTCTAAAAGTCAGAAAGAAAGAAAGAGAAGAACCATTAAAAAAAAATCTGACAAACACAAAAGAGAAAAAGAGAAAAATCTGAGAGAGAATAGAACATTTCAAATATTGTTAAAATTCTTTCAGAATATGAGCCTGCGTCTGTATCAGTAGATAAAGCTGACAAATAATTCACATATAATTCTGTCCCACTAATAAGGAGTTGCCTTTGATAGTGCCACAGGAAGTTAGATTGTGGATTTGGATATTTGCCTTCAACCTTGATTGGCCTGAAAATGTAGAGATAATTTCCTTTTCTAGACTGAAAGTGGCACAGGGAAACTTAGAGTGAAGAAATGAAAATAAAGATAATTTTGCAACCCACCTGCCCAAAATAACCTGTATGTCTTTTTCCCATTTGTGCATTATCAGATCTGATCTTTAAATGCATGCTACTTTCTAGGGTTTATGAACTTTGACGTCATTTTAAATACAGGTTTCATCACAGATTATATGTCTCAGCTATTAAAAGCTGAGTATTTTGACCAGTTGGCACTCTCCTTTTCATTCATTTGCTGCTCATTGTTTAGCTTTCAAGAGAGAACTAAAAGTGGAAAAGTAGATAGCCTTGACTTTTATTTTACCTCCTTTTCTTCTCAAGTCCTTTTGACAAGCACTTCTCAAGTGCATTTGTCATGTAGGCTTTTTTTTTTAATATTTTTTATTTTGTTACTTTCTGTAAATAGAAAGCAAGTGAGAGAAAGAGGAATATGGAATGGTTCTGAGCACCTGCAGAGCCAGAGGAGTGAAAATTCACTGGTTAAAGGTGCCCTGCCAAGAATCTGAATTGCAGAAACAGCAAGAGTTTTATCTTACCATCTATTTTGCTCCTCTGCATAGGATTCTCCCTAGATGGTACTTCAGAGGATTAAAAAAATGTAATACCTAAATATTTCACACATACAAATGCATTTCATCCTTCCATAACCCTAGAGAAATAAGAAGACACCTCCACCTTATGTATATGGGAAACTGGATGTTACTAGATTGTGGAATGGTGATAATTTGGGTGGCAATTAAAGACTGAGGCCCTGGTAGCTTCTAATTGGCCCACAAATGCAGTGTCTTCTGAAATATTAATATTAAATGAGCCTGCTGAATAAAGCTCCCCTATTCCACTCAAATTTCCATGTTCATAGTCTTAATTCTACACCGGAAAGAGAACAGATGGTCTACTACTCTCAAAGCACTCCTAGCAGCTTTGGTTTTCTATTAAAACCATGACTCTAAGCAAACCTCCAGCTTTAGATCCTAAGGCTGTCAAGAAGAGTGGCAGAGAAAGATTTCCATTACTCCAAGTTCAAGTCCAAGGCAAGCTGGTCAGGCATGTTCAGAATAGCTCATTTTCTTCATTCCTTAGAGAATCAAGGATTGGCCAAAGCACTTAGACAAGATGCACCATTACTTTAGGACAGAGCTGAAAAGGCTTTAAAAGCCTGAGGACACTTCTTTCTCACAAACTCAGTTTTTTTGAAAACAGTTGTTTTCTCATGTTTGGGAGCTGGCAGGGACCCTGGGTGTCTGTGCCAGCCTGCACAGCAAGCAATGCCTACCTCCAGCTGGGATGGTGGGCATGTCTCACCTGATCAGCATCCTGTAACATCCCCACTGCTGCTGGCAGCACTGTTGCTCTTACTCTGCCAGAGACTCAGAGTTTTAAAGACTGGGTTTATTTCTTGTAACTAGAGCAACTGGGATGACTGCAAAATCAGTGGTGTTAAATGCTGTGATAATCATGTGTAGGAAAACATAGTGGATGACCTGCTCAGCCTTTTCTTGTTAGATGTTAGATGAGTTGGTCGCCTGATCTTGAACCCAAATTCATATTTGGGACACAGTCTCATGGTGAGGCCCAAGATTTTGATAAGAATTAGAAAAAGAAATTTACTCTTGAGGTTGGCACTTACACCACAATACTTACTTTGTTCACTTATACAGATCACAGTATATTTTAGAGAAAATTAATGTCAAGGTTTCTCAACCTCATGTGTACAAATTCTGAAGAATTCTTTCACCAAGTATGAAACTTCACTTAACTCATGTAGCTGTGATAACACAGTAAAAACCTCCACCTCCTTATGTAATAAATGTTTAAAACAGATCCTAAGAAGAACATTCTCAAATTGCTTGTTTCTTCCCAATAAAGGAAGTTTAGAATGATTTACTCAGACAGAGCCCTCTATCTTGTGTACATTTGCATTCAATCAAATTAAGCTATCTGATATTTTTACTCTCAATCTTCCAGCATACTTTGAACTTCATGTTGCATTCATGTTTGAAATCTAGAGAGTAAAATAAAAATCACTCTGTTATTTTTAAGCAGGAAAATGCACACACAAAAGAAGTTTACAAATTCCTGAAACTCACCTAGATCAGAAGAGAATTTCAGCAATGCATCCACCGAAAGTCACATCACTATTTTCACTGTCCAGTTTATGTGCCAATGTAGCTATTGCAACTATTTATCTCCACTGATATTTACAGGACAGACATATATATGGTCTGGCAGTGCAGTACCAAAAGAGATGAAGGAAAAATAACTTCTAAGACATCAGAGTCCTATGGTTTTAATTAGGTATCTAAAGGGAGAGTGCATGTTACTTTATGCCATCAATGCAATAGGCTATTTAGAGCAGTGTGTAGGCCATATGTAGTTTAGGCATATATATGAAACATCAGCAGGATTTCAATATAGTTGTTTTCTGAATATGTAGGGAAAAATGTTTTGCTGAACCGCTGTTTATACACTTGTCAGATTTCAAGTTTCCAAAAAAATTGCCTAAGAAATAACATTGTATAAAGATAAATAAATTAAAATCCACAAGCAGTAACGGAAGAAATGCTTTCTCAGCTACTTTCCTATTTTACCAGCAGCTGAAGTGTTTTCATGGTATTCCCCAAAGTTATTCTTTTTCAGTTGTTGTGGTTTATTTTTTCCAGCTTACTTCAGATATGCCAAAATTTGAGCTGAAAGACGATAATTCGTGAAAGAAGTAGAAACTGCTCAAAAGAGCTCAAAGAATGGAAAGGAAATCTTAGCCTGTCTTTCTGTGCAGTTTAATCCCAGCATTTATTTGTAAGCACTCATTTTTCTGGCCCATTCATCTAACAGTTAACTGCTTCTGGCAAGGAGTTTTTAATGTCCTGTATACAAAGAGATGCAGGGGGTTAATAGCATGAATCCTAAATTACTATCCAAAGAAAGCTGTGATTATCCAAACAGCAATTTCTATTCCTAGCCAGCCTCCAAACACAAAAGATTTATAACCAAAGATATGCAACAAGGAGACATTTCTGTATATTTAAACATTAAACTTTGATTGCAAGAATCTTTTAGCAGTGTATGGCCTTCTTCTTCCAAGAAGACAGCACCTGCTGGCAGGGATTTAACTTTGCTCTGGTGTCTCAGGCATGACTGTATTTATGTGTTAAGATAAACACACAAAGCTGCAAATTAGTTGCTTGGTCACTCACATAGACAATAAAATGTACACGTACTTGCATTAACAACCTACAGTTTTCTGCTCACTGCACACTGGCTGAAAAAAACTTGTACCCATATGTCACAATTATTGGTTTACTGTTAAGCTCCAGATGATCTGTTAAATGGCAGAAAAAATAGTGTGGGAGGACATCTGATGGGCTAACACTTCTTGTTATCCTATATCTTTTGTTCCTTAAAAATCTTTTGTCTTTGTTTGCAGTGGTTAACAAGGAGAAATAATACTGATCCCTGCTTTTGTTGAGAAGCAAACAAGTGGACATTTCCTCTGACTTGTAAATTGCTTTCTAATCCCTTTCTTCCCCGTAAAGTGAACATAGCTTGGGCTAATTGTGTCACTCTAAAAGTAAGAATTAAAAATCCCATTTTCTTTGCCTTACTCTGTTTTATACAAATGTACAAAACAGCATAGATATTCCTTGGTCTGAAAGTCTCATTCCCACAACATTTTGGGAAGGGGTGGGTAGTGGGAACACAAAATGCCCTGATATACCTTTTCTATTAAAAGAACAAAACAAAAACCAACCATGAAAACACTGAACCAGTACTGAGCAGCACATGAAGAAACCCCTGTGCAGGTTCTGTCTTTGTCTCACCTTTGCTCCATTATCACAGCAAGTCCAGTTTGTCCTTTGAGCTAAATAACTTCACAGCTTCAGGATTACATTCAGAAGGTCTGGGAGGACCAGCAGAGATGGCCAATGCCCTCATGAAACACTGGATCAACTGAGAAGTACAGGCAATGAATTGGTGCAAAAACTTGGAGGAACCATTCCACTAATGAAGAAAATGGAGAAGTTTCACTTTGAGCCTAAACCTGTCTTCTTCCTTGACCGTGCAACACCAACATGTCAGAATGTACTTTTGAACAGTATGGGCATCTGAGCCTTTGGAGCAACTCACAGATTGTGGCAGTAGACCTGCAAGCCCCATTTACATAATCTGCCCAAGCAGGACTACTTGCTACTGTTGGAAACATGACACTGCCTGAAAAACATCTTTGGATTCGATTGATGTAGCCATCCTTATCTTTTAACCTCACTAGGGGCAGGTGTACGGATCACTACAGCCTGGGAACACATTTTACCGTGTCACTTTCTGGAGAATACTTCTGTCAATCTGTACAAGGATATTAAGTATTGAAATTTGTATATTAAAAATACAGAATATTGAATTCCCTGAAAGAGGAGCAATATTTAATGCATTATACAGAAAGATTTGATGTGGCATGTAGACCTGGTTTCTGGCCTCATTTTTAAGAAACATTTTGTGTTGACCTTAGGTCAATATTTGTTATAAATATTCCAGTCTATCTGTATTGTGAAATGTATTGAGTATGATGTTAGACATTCTCAATCTAATGCAAATCCAACTTCATAGCTTCCTGTGGTGGAGAATAGAACCATTCAGATACCAGAACCAATCAAATTGTACCAATCAAATTGAACCCAGGATCAGGATAGCCTTGTGCTGTCAACTCTGCCAAAAGGCAGATTAGCTTGGGCACTGCATCAAGCTATGCTGCTTCCTGCTTCAGGCTGGCTCACACAGTATCAGCCATAGAGGGAAATGCTGAATTTCTGTTTATGGCATCAATATGGCTTAGTCTCAGAATATCTGCCTTTTTAAACAACTTTTGCTTAATGTAGCTCTTTCTAAGTGCCAAGAGACTGCATTTTGCTCACAATACGAAATAAGCTGGCAAGGAAGCCTCAGGAAGTAATTTACAGCAGGGCTAACAAACTCTTTCTGCCATCAGCAGTTGTAGTAATTGCAGGTACTTTCATCAGCAGTAGTGTTAAATGTGAATGCCATCATCAGCACTGATGGGTAGCAGCAGCAGCAGTCAGGAACGGCACCAGGCAGCACCCGGCGCTGCTGGCTCGCTGCCACGCAGCTTCTCATCGCTGGGAGCACACTAATGATGCACTCAGTAGTTTGGAAACCTTTGACTTGCAGTGCCATCATCAGAACTTTACTCCAGCCTCGCTGCTTCTATAAAAACAGCTTTTTCATGGGCAGTGGTTAACAGATCAAAGTCCAGTAAGAAAGAAAAGTAAAGTATACCTTCTGCAGAGAATTCCACTCTTTTAATCATTAACAGTTAAACTGAGTAAGAATTATATTCTTCCTCAGTTTAGCAAGTATTAAGTATTTCATAAAATGCTCACTTTCTTGCTAGGAGGTATTTTTTGAATCAAAATGTTCAGGGGAAAAAGAAAAGTTAATGGTTTTGAAATATGGAAAATCAGCACTCCTATCATGAATTTTGAGGCTAAAACTCTAAGGCAGGCACAGATCTGTCGTAGGTGTCTACCTGTCACATTTCAGGAGGGGAAAGAGTTGATATATGGTTAGTGATAGGGCCTCTGCCTGGTCCTCTGGCTCATGGTGTAGCACAGTTCTGCTCTAGTTCTTAAAAGGAGCACTCAAAAAAATTAGTCTGATGTAACCAGATCCCCAAATCTCCTAATAAGTTCCCAGATGCATGTTTATGCACAGCGGTGTGAAATAAATGCTGTGCACTTCTTTTTTACTGGATACTTGGTGCACTACAGATCTGCTTTCTATTTTATACCAGAGCTGGGTCTGGTAGGCCAAACCTTCAACCTTTCTAGTGTAGAGCAGACAGGTAAGGACAAAAAGCTGAATTCTGACTGCCACATCCCAATGTCAATCATTTTTTTTCTCTCAGAATTAAAAAATATCTCTGCTTGGCCAAAAGGAAAAAAAGAACTGGGTGTGGGAGGGCGGGGGGGGATACATAACTGCCAAAAATGTAGGGGAGACATTAGGATTTAATTAAAATAACATTGGTTCAAATAAAGAGGTGAGTCAGCTTCCAGCTGCTCCTCCTGTGTGCTCCAGAAGAATTGTGGAGAGGCAGCAGGAGCAAGATGCAGGTCTAGATCCATGTTAGGCGTGGTATAACAGGATTCTTGAGGCAATCCTTGAGGATCAGCAGAATGCTTTACAATAAGGCAATTTCTTTTTACCACCTGTTAGATACAGAACTTGCAGCCTTCCATATTTGGTTTTTTTCTCTCTTTTTCCTTCCCTCCCTTTTTACCAAAAGAGTCTGTGACAGAGCGAGGCAGCTCTGGAGCTCTGAATCCCGGCCCTTCTATGTACAACTGTTCTCAGATTGTCCCCTCTAATTTTTCCTCCTCTCCAACAGAAATCATCCATGGAAGAGATCTGTACAACCGATTCAGATGGGAAAGTTTATTGTCTCCACTTGTAAGCTGTTCCAGCATTTTATTATCCCTTTACAAAGGCAATTTAAAAAAGAAATATAACTCAAATTTGCATTGCTGCAGTTATACCCTTTTTGCCCATTAGCTGACATGATTATCTGACCAATATTTTAAACAATACAAAATTGTAAACCTGTTCTGCCAGAGACTTTCCCTTTGCGTATTAAGCGAGCCCAGTTCATTCAACATTTCTTTATAGGCCAAATTTTTAAATGTCCTACAGTGTTTGCTTTCTGTTTTTCAGATCTTTTGCATCATTTTTAAAATATGGTAGTTTAGCACACTGGTGGACTCCAGCAGACAACTGATCAGTGCTGAGCAGACGGCTGGTTGCCTCCTCTCTCTTGCATTTAATATTCCTGTTAATTTGCTCTGAGTGACATTTGCCTTTGTTGGTTTTGGAAGGATACCACTCTGGTAAGTCAGAGTTCAGCTTCTGATCCATCGTGATCTCTTTCACATGTAAAGCCCTCTGCTTTCAACTTTAGCCTTGCAACACATTTCTGCACACCATTGAACGTCTCTCACTGCATGAATTCTCAGCCTTTGCACTGCTTCACTGTTGCAGAAAATGAAAATCTGGCATGGGTAGATGTAGTAACATTTTAACTCTCCTCTTCAACTAGATCAAATTCAGACAATGAAATTTTTAAAAAGCCTGAAAGACTCATCTCCTAATAGACCAAGAATCCTCCACAATTTTTTCCCAATTGTAACAGAAAAACAATTTGATTTTAGACCTGACACTTGGCTTGATCAGAATGATGTTTTCATTAGAAAAGAACATTGTCATAATGTAAAATAATACTTCAAAGGGATGTTTTTATTATCAGTCCTTTCCTGTAGTAATTGATCATAAAACAGAGATCAGTTCAAGTTCATCTTCATGTTCGTAATTGACAAAGTACACAATGAAGCTTGATCCAGGTCTTCCAAATTATTTTAGTTTTCACCCTTTCCAGTCCAACACTAAGATTCAAAAAGTATTCCACTATTGTAAGAGGAGAAAGATTCATATGCACATTTCTGGATATCTCATAGCACATCAAAAAACAATCTAAAAGCAAGTGTTGTCCTGGACTTTGCTTTTTTAAAAAAAAAGCAGAACTTTCTAGAAGCAACTACTTATTTCAACGACTCTTGAGCTTTGTTTTTGCCAGGCAGGTTTGAAAGCTTTGCAAGTGACTTTTCAGACCCTTGACTATGCAGTGGAAGTTCTGCGTCTAAGCTGGGGCCACAGGACAATCAGGACCCAGTTAGGTTCAGTGAAAACTATCCAATATGATTAATTCCAGCACTTCTTAGTGTCCAGGATAACCAGCTCTCCTGGTGCTGGGCTGGACCTGGGGAGACCTGATGGCCTCCATCCTGACACCCCAAAACGTGAACAGTTTTGACATCCTACATACAGTAGATCTTTGAAATTAGGATAGTTTTTCCAATATTATTTAAAGGTAGATAGCAGTGCAAGTCTCAGAAAATGCTAATTTCATCCAGAGATTGTGACTGGGAAGAATACAGCTTGCCTCAAATCTGAAAACATCAAGTCAGACTTGGCTTTATAAACACACTTGGGACAGTTTTCCACCAGAACTATTTTTTTTTTTTCCCTCTTCAATTACAGCAAAGCAGATTTCCTGTATGGCTCATCTGATCATAACAGTGAGAATAATATAAAGATGTGCCACCAAGACTGTACTGCACAAAACTGTACAAACTCCTCACTTCTGTGTCTTGGTTACTAAAGAATCACATCTACAGAGAACTGGAGATGCTCTAGGTAAAGGAGTGAAAGATTATCTCTCTAGAAAAGCAAATACATCATGATTTCCCCTTATCTCAGCTTTGTCCATCCAAAACTGCTCTTGGCCTGGGATTCATGAAGGTTTTTTAGTTCTCTCTATTCCTTTGGGTTTATTTCTAGTATTGAAGCTGCTGCTAAAGAGAAAACATTCCTGCAGCAAAGACGGAGTGAATGATAGGAATTTATTATACAAATAAAAGAACTAAACATTTCTTACTCCTTGACCAAAAAATTAAGAGAAACAATTATTGGAGAGGAATTGTACAGAAAGGAGTCTGAGTAGAGGTAATGAATATTTTTCTTGCCATTATTATGTTGGTAAAAATTGAGAAATGTAGGACAAATATTAGAAAGAAGAATTGAAGAAAAGGAGCTGAGACAACCCTTGGGATACTGCAAATAAGCATGAAATATTGAAAAAAAAATCAATCCCATAGCAGAAAAACTTTCGACTATAGACTATGCCACTGTGTGCATTGTAAACAGCTCTGAGCATCTGTGCTGTGTTTATTATAACAATGTCTTTATTGTTGGGCTGGGGCCTCTTGGGGCTACTGGTTATGACTATGACTCTGTAGCACAGAAGTAACACCAATAAGTCAACTCAACTATAATATGTTTCTAATACTCCTTTTTTTCACAGATCCAGAAACTTCTATGCAGCAAACTCCTGATAGTCTTGCACAGGCTGAGTAACACATCACCTCTCAAAATATCTGAGTGAATCTGGCGTGCTCTGAAATGGGGAGAAGCATTGGGTTATTTGTCCAACTATGATTTCCATGTATCCCATAATTACTCATTTGATAAAGATTCAGTTTCCCATTTGGAAATAAAATAATTTCTGCAGATGCCAGACTTCTGGGCAACCATCTGATACTTGTATCCTACCATACGGTTACCCATATGTAACCATGTTAATGGCAACAAAAATAAAGATGAAAACAAAAAAAAGTAATACAGGCAGTTGAGCTGCTTGACACTAAGGTAATTCAGTTTCCTCTTCAAAGGCAAATGAAATAGAGAGCCATACACTTCCCGTGGAAATCACAGGAAAAGCATAAACAACTGTTCAGTTAAAAAATTGAACCTGTCATAGAGTCTCTAATGACTACTTTCTATGAAAAAGTCTTGTAGATTATTAGCTCCACTTAACCAGTTTCAAGAACAAAGACAAACAGGAGAACAAACTCTCCCAATCTATCACGCTTAAAATCTTCCAGCATCTGCTGCAAAAATTATCAAAAGCAGCTGAATAAGGTCACAGCAACCTCCACTCATAGAGACTTCCATGGCCCTACACTCTTGGCTTTATACACTATTGTGTAAAAAGCACTTTGGGGCATTTTTTTTTACTCTCCTTTCTCTTTCTCTTGTGAAAGTGTGCCAGGAGCACAGCAGCGACCTGGGAAATCAGCAGGACTGTCCATCTCCAGCCATTCACCACTATACAAAAATGTTGCTAGGAAAAGGAGTGGAACTCGATAGATGTGGAGAGTCTGTACATTGTACCCCAAACTGTTCTCATCCCAAGGGGTTCCAGGGTTGTGCTGAGAAAAGCTTGGGCTGGGTATCTCAGCCCAGCATTGATAACAAAGTGAACTCTCCTTCAATCCAGTGGCCGTAGGCATGAGGTGGGAATGAGAATGGTAACAACCACAGGCACCTAGTGGGCTGTATTCAGTACAGCAAGGAGGTCCAAGGTGGAAACAGAAGCACATTATACAGTTCAGGTCTTGTTTTGTTTCTAGACTAAAACTGCTTCAGTGAAGTCCTGCAGAATGTGTCCTACCACAGAACATGGATTTCAACTGCAACTCTGCATCTAATGAAACTCAGCTTATAGTGCTAAGCTTTTGCCACACCATTTGGTCACTCCTGGCAATGTCAATGTGAGTCTCCTCCTCATACAAATCTGTGACATATGAATAAATAGCAACAGAAAAACTGTCCTCTAGCATCTTGACTTCTGTAAAGGTTCATTAGATTTTCCAGTGTTTGTTGGCCATGGAAGGGCATGGTTACTGAGATTTGTCGATGAAGATAAGCACTAGCGCTGTATATTTAAACTGTCTCTTGTAAATAAGTTACCAAAACCAAATTGCTACAAATAAATAATGTTACAACTAAGAAATAGCAGTAAGGAGGAATAATTTCAGTATGCACTACATGGTTGCATTTTCATATTGACTAGACTAGTTTATGAGCTACATGTCAATTGTTTACAAGTAGGGCTGCTTCTGTACTTAAGCAATGTACACTACGAAATTCAAGGGATTTAAAATGCTATCTGTGTTCTGTCTCATGCACAGGGTGATAGACACCCTTAATTTGTAAGCATTAGCAAAATGAGATGCAGTTGCAGAAAATGTAATGGGATCATCTTTGTATTTTATGTCAGCTTGTCTAAGTGCTGTTAAAAGATGCACAATGCATACAATGCAATCTGACAGCAAATAGAGTAGCTGTTGTAGGCATGACAAATAATAGCAGACTTCACTTTTCATTGTCATTTGTTCATAGGCAATATCCAATAAACAACAAAGCTATAACACTGCCTAGAAACTTACTGGTTTTAAAAGCTTTCCTATGTTATGTCCATAATCACAGTTCCATTTGGGAAACATGGAAGGCTGTGTCTGTTTCCAACCAGAGAAATTCTATTTTAAACACAGTCTCATCTTCACTTATAATTACCTTGAAACTTGGAAACGTGCATCGTGAAATGATGTGAAAGAGTGTATTATGTTTTTGAACTCAATATTAGTGCATCAATAACACCAGCTAATCATTGCATGAGCTGCTATCTGCATTTTTAAGGAGCCCATTAGTGTCATCTCTAGACACAGTTGTATAATTTGAAGATTACTTCAGTCTTTCTTCTGGCAACAGCATGAGTTTTCATCCCTTCATTCCCATTGTCTCCCTGCTTAAAAATAATTGACTCAAGGCAGATCAGTCCTGGGAAGATATTCCCAAGGATCACACTTCCAGATAAGCTGTTAAAAAATAGACTCATCAGGCAAATGATGAGTCTTGTGTCACAAGCTGTGCAGGTGAGAAATGCTTCAAGGTCCAAGGACTGGGCTGCTTTACAAAAGGCGAAGAGCTGCCACTGACTGTTGAGTGCAACAACCAAATTCCCAGATTGCTCTCTCCTGTCATATTACCTTTAGGAACAAGAAAAAAATGAAGGTGTTCTAATTACATTGCTATATCTCGTTACATACTAGGACACACATGACTGTCAGAGTGGAGGGCACTGAAAGAGATTATAATGTTGGCAACAGTTGCATTAAGTAAGGAAGTCTCTTCAAGGAAACCTCTTTTACTAGAACTCTGTTCTAGCAGACAGTTTCAAGTTTGCCACTTCCAGAAGGTTTATTTGATTTTTTTAAAATTTACTTTGTGCTTAATAAATATCTTAAAAAATGCCCAAACAAAATAATGTTGTCTATTTCTTTTTTTTCCTCAGCAAAAGGATGTAAAACCCACATAAAGTGGGTTTGCGTGGATTTTTGGGTTCCCTTTTCATGGCATTACAATATCTCATTTCTTCCTTTAAAATATGGAGCAAACTAAAGTCATTACTTTGTAGAGAGTAAGGGCTGAAATTTAGAAAAAGCAGAGGGAACAAGAAATTAGTAAGTTGAAAAGAGCACAGACAGAAAAACCTGAAGTTTGTTTTGTAATTTACCACCTACTTTTAAAATCAAGAATGGTCACCCTCAAAGTGCACAACACAACTGAAATCCTTAATTTTCCAACTGATTAATGAATGCAAATATAGCTTAAGACCTATGCAAGACATATATGACATTTGCAGGTCCAGTGGAAATATGTGCAAAACTATTTTTGAGCTCACCTTCTCTGAGTTCACCAAAGACATAAGGATTCCTTTTGCTGTATGCAATGCACACACAGACAAATGTTGTTCCAATGTAGCAAGGAGCAGTCTCATAGCAGAGGATATGTGTGCAGAGAGCTGACTGTAGAGCAACTACTAAAATATATTAAAAAAAATAAATTAGAAAGTGCTTAATTTATCATATTTAATTTATGAACCTACAAATCAGATGAGCACTCAAAGCAATTTGGGAGTGTACTTCACTTTCAAGGAGGTACATGCAAATGACACTAATTAAAACACGTTTCTACCACAATTCTATGAGATCTTGAATGAAAAACAGAAAAGCAAGCAGGTAAGGAAAAAATATAAAGCATTTTATCTGTATACTTTTCAAGTGCATAATGTTAACAGGCAAATTTAATTTCTGGGTGCCCTTGGGGATAAAAAAACTTCTGATCCTTGCAGAAGGGAGGCAGTGATTATAAACTGGCTAGTGAAAGGCAGATCCCAAAACACCAGGCAGCTGCTTTTTATTTCACATGTCACCAAAACCCAGACCTTTTCCATTCTGCTGATAAGCAACTAAACATTTATATATAAGAACTTAGAGCAGGAATTTCAATCACCCAATGTAGTATACACAAGTAGAGTATACAACCCCTCAGTGTAGCCTACTTACAACTGCCTGTAAGGAAATTGATTACATTCTGTGCATTAGCCTTGTTCTGCCTGTTATGATTCACTCTTAGCTGCTGTGTCTGATGACTATTAGGTTGGTGTCTTTTATCTTAGAATCAATTAATTTTCCCCTGCTTGTAATACATACTTATTGTACAGAATAAATGTGCCCCAAACAAAAAGGTAGAAGCTTAACATAGATTTAAACACATGAATTTGTTGCCTATTACATAAAAGTAAGAAATGCAGTCCTGAGTGACCACCTATTTTTTTTGTTTAGTTACAGAGGGGCAGAAAAGGATCCAGCGTTGGTTCCCAAAACTGGCAATATTGGACTAAAATGAAGTCAAGAATTTTTGTCTGTATAAACATACCCATTATTAAGGTTACAGAACAACTGAGCTACATTTCTTTAGTTCTGAACAGTTTTGAAATTATGAAAGTTGGGATTGGAACAGGAATTACAACTTCTTCTCCCAAGAGGAGACTAAGTACAATCCAGCTCTTGGTAGAAGAGGTTTTTTATTTGATCAGCAAGTTGTTTTTAGGCTGATTTCTAGAGTATTCCCACTGGTTATTACATTTTCATTGTAGTATCATTACAAAAAGTGAAGTTTAACAATAAGACTTTAAGACCTGTCTTTAAATGAGCAAGTGAAACTGTCAAGGGGCAAAAGGACCTGTTCAAAACTACCCAAGAGTCCCTTCATAAAAAATCTGAAACTTTTAGTCAGTTGGTAAACTGAAGGACAAAAGTATTAATAATTTAATTAATTTCATGTACTTTTAAAAACAGCAGTGGCTTTTTAAATTAAGAAATTAATGCAAATAAATGCATTCATCAGCTGTATATGAAAAATTAATTATGTTAATAATCATAAAGGAATGAATAATGTTGGACACATAGCATGCTCACTGTATTGTCCTTTCTGAGCTTTATGGGAGCCTCGCAGAAGAATAGAATTTTGAGGTAAGGAATAAGTCAGGAAGACATTCTGATAGACAGGCACTGGGACAGGAAAGCTCCACAGGAAGAGGTAAAACACCAGAATAACGCTGCAAAAAGTTCAAACCTGTTGACTCATGTATGAAAATAAGAATTATTCCTGACTTCTAACACCAGCAGAAAAGTCAAGTATGCAAGTATGATTGTATTTACCTGTGCATCAAGGGATCAGCCAGTGAGTGATGAGGAGCAGAAAAACACTGGAAGCAAGGAAAACAATGCCAAGAAACATGCAATATCTCATCCAGTAATCATATTCAGATGTATCCAGATGTTAATGCAGTTTGAAACTAAACACTGCATTTATTTTTGCATTGACTCTTCTCTTTTTCAAAACCTTCTCAAGCCAGGGGAAAGGGAACTCAGCTCCCTGGGAATGGATAAGCTGGCAGCCACCAGAGCAGCCTCTCCCATCAGTGTCTCTGCTCCCCTGGGAGTTCTGGGACCAAATTCCCTTTTGGATGAATCCCATGTCTACTCCAAGAGAACAATCTTTTGTTCTAAAACTCTACCCAGATACAACTACTGCCACATCTGACCCAGTAACAGATTTTACAGGAATCAGTATGAAACCTGTCTTTGCCCGGCTTTGCCTATATTTGCACACAAAATTGTTCATGTCAGTATAAGCAGTTCTTTCCTGACCAACAACAGAGACAGGGGAAAAAAAAAAAGGAAAAGAGAGAGTGAAGGTGACAGCACTTACTGTTTCTTTATAAATTTTTATTAGAATTCCTCTCCTCAAGATAATTGGATCATTTCTCTTTTCCACAGAGCCGAGACAAAGAAATGACAGAGAAATATAAAAATATGTCTGTGACAGAGTGTAGAAATTTAACAGAAGGATTTGGAAGTACTCTGGAGAGGAAAGAAAAAGATAAATTTAGTTATTTTTACAGTTCAGTGCTGTTAAAATTTTATAATACTGAGAAATAAAGCAGAATTCATGTTTATGTTGGTTTGAAAATGCTGAGAAGGGAGGCTTTTAAACTTATCATTAATAATACCTTTGTGAGATCTTCTCTACTACCAATCTATTTGCCTTAAAGGTACCCTATACCTTTAGAGTTTCAGAGATTTTCCTTCCTGGATCACCCAGACTTGCATGGGTATCCTGAGGTTCAGCACAACCCAGGCTATTCTGCTGTGGAGCCTTCACAGCCAAGAAAGTCAGGTTTCTGTGACAGGGACTGGAATGGATCCCAAATGAAAAAGAAACTGGAGGAACTAAGTGAACCATGAAACTGTCTAAATGTATACATTAGATTATGTGAAACAATAACATCTCTTTTGGCCAGTAAGTTGACAGCTTTAATTCTGATACTTAAGCCTGATGCTTTTATTGTTTGGATACGAAAAATATCTATTGAGATGGATGGCTGCAGGCTTGGGGTTTTTTGTGGATTTTATTGTTGTTAATGTGGTTTGGTTTTTAATTCTGGAAACTTTCACTTCAAGTGATTTGGCTGATTCTCAAGGAGAAGGTAAAAATGAGGGATCCCAACCAACTGCTAGCTCCTGATTTCTTGCAAGTGATTGGGATTCAATGCTTCATGGGACCCAACCTTCCTGAAATTAGGTATGGAATAAACAAAAGCAATATATTCAGATTTCTATATGCTCAAAATAATAATCAGACTTGAATTTCAGTAGTTCCACCTATTTCTGATGAACAGGAAACCTCGCAATAATTAGAAAATCCAATAGGAATGTATACACGTCTTTTACATCCAAACACTGCTTATGCTTCCACATTATTTTGAATGAGGCTAGGCACAGTTGGGCTAAGGTAGAATTATACTGATATGTATAGGAAGAAGGTAATTCTAAATAAAATATAAAAATATTATGGAGATCAGTAGTCCAAAATTTTTTGTCTTAGTCCCTTGATATTAGAATAATCAAATGTCTTCTATGTTGTGTAAATGTAAAGAAAGTGCACTACCTTGTGATGATTACACGAAATAAAGACCTTGAAGTTTCTCTTCCACTCTCTAAATGAATATAGCATTGCATAGATTTCTAATCATTAAGGAAATGAAGACATTGTCTCCACTGGTTTAACATAGACCTTGCTGTGTATAAAACCAATGCCTTTGATATCATTGTGACTGGTAGGGTATGCAGGAAACATCTTTTTCCTATGCCTTTTCCTGGAAGGGGCAGGTGACAGCTGGAAGGTCGAGTTGTTGTACTTGACAGTGAGGACATAGGTTTAGTTAGTCATTGTCACTGGAAAGTGTAGTTAAAGAAATTATTTTTTAAATTCTTACATGTTATCTTGTTTGGATACCACATGTAAAATAAACTTTTTTTAAGCAATAGAATGTAATTAGGGTTAAAAGAGATGTAGAGTAAGGATTCACAATAAAAGCAACAACTTCCTTATCACACCATCTTGTTATGGTTATTTTTATACACCAGTTGAAAATGGCCAGCCAACTGAAGTTACTAGAATTTTGTGCTGCTGTGTAATCAATCAAACATAAATTAAAGTCCAGTTTCTAGACATACTGAGCAGGCAAAGTTCCCACTAACTTCAGTAGGCACTACAGTTCTTAATACCTCTTTAAACACAGAAAAGATTGGTTGATTAAGTAAAACGTCCTAGCTAAATACGAGAGCATATTTTAAAATTTTGCCCCAATTCTTTACATATAATAGACAATGGACTCTTAGCTAGAAACCATGTGTCTGGATAAAATTTGTATTCAATAAGTTTAGATTAATCACATTGAAAGACAGTGGAATAGAGAAAAAAAATCCTACAGGAATTAAAAAACAAACAAACAAACAAACAAAAAAAAACCAAAAAAAAAAAAACACAATAGAAAAGCAAGTAATGCACAATACTTGAAAAATAGAAGCTGATGTGTTCCAAGAGTTTTTTCCTAGATTTTCTATCACCTCTGCATATGGACTGTCTGGGCAAAAAGTAACCCTTTCATTTGTCAAAGTATTAGCATAGTGCCTCTGTGATGTATGTGTCTATCTGGAATCAGACTGACAATGAAACTGATAACTGTGTGGTTTATAGTGTAAGAATCTGGAAAGAGCACAAGATAGAGCTTTATAGCCAATCACTAACTCTAGTAAATACTGGTTCCTTCTCAAACCCTTTTGAGACTTTGCTAATATGTAACAGTACCAGTAAAATATGCTATAATGTGATTTGGCCTTTCTCCAGCCTGAAACAAAGAAGCCATAGTTTTGCTTAGGTCTATAGGTTAATCTCACTTCGCTTTGCTCCACAAAATTAATTCTGAAAACATAAGAAATGAATTTTGCTGATCAGTTGTGCAAATATGATTAATAAAAGACATATTTTTTCTGTTTAAACATTACAGTGCCTTAAATATCTCTCCTAGTAGCCTGGAGACAATCTTTCAGCAGCAGTGCACAATGTGTATCTGAGTGGTTCTGAACCATTGCAGAGATCAAACTGTACTTGCATAATCCCTGTTCCTATGGAAAGCTGTTTGACATTATCTGTCAGCCTCTTGTTCTTTATGGTCGCTGTAGGATGGATGTGTCAGGAGAGGAACCAACCCCACAGCCCTGAACTCTGCAAGAAAGAGAGCTCAGGAGAGGGGGAAAAGAGTAATGAAAAAGAAGTTATTCAGTGGTAAAAGGAGTGCTACAGAAAACAGGAATTGAATTTCATTGAATACCTGGGTCTTATTAGAACTGCCTGTAGTATGATTTTTCCTGCCATGTAATGTCTATGTGCACACAAAAAATATGTTGCACCACAGGAGGTCATTGCCACAAGTGAATGATGTGATTTCAGCCAGTAAAATGTCTCATTCTGTAGTATACACTTTAAATACTTACATATTGTACATTACACTCTGCCATTGAGGTCTCATAAATGTGTTTTGTTCAGGTCACATTTTAAAGGGCCATCTACCCTCTGTATCATTCATAGTATCTGCAAAACAGGTCTGGAAGTCTGAGTAGAACCATGTAAGGATAAATTTTTCTAAAATGAGTTGTGCTGGTAGGGGGTTGCGTACACAGAAGTCAAAGATGAAGCAGAAATGCACCTCAAGAGTGAAAAAATCTAAAATCAAGGTGAATAAGAAACCTTTCTAACAAAGTCAGGCTTCATTATTATTCTCTATTAAATGACAGTGCTATTGGGAAAAGAGCTTGGTCAATGGGACATAAAAGTGATTAGAAACATGGCTTCTCATAGGTTGGATGCTTAGCTTGCTCATGTTTCTGCATATGATGCATGCAGTGTTTTCTGCAGAGGAAAACAACAAAGACTGAAAATGCATCTTTGCCTCAAAGATAAATGAGATGGGGGAACTGTGTGTAGAAGAAAGGGTAAGCAATGTCCTGAAGGGGGGTATTTTTTCAAGGTAGCTGCAGAGATTACATATGCTTTATGTAAGGCATGATTATTATTTTTCTTTTGGTATAAAGTCTCAGTGTTGGCAGTTTTTCATCCCAGATGATCTAATCTCTTTCCAGTCCAGGTTTTTCTCCCCTTAGCTCATTTGTCATATACTGTAAATATGACAAATAATGATACAGTTGAAACACTGAGAGCCCACAGAGGGCCCACATCATTCCTTATAACGGGTTCATCACACTGTTCTGCAGAAAATTGTTGAAGATCTTGTTAACTTGTGTTCAGTAGGTCGTCTGTGTCTGACATTTTGCCCTGTGAGTCCTGTTGCTTGGGAGAAGAAACTATTGCACTTTGTAAAGTACATAAATAGCTTCATTCTACCTCAGGCAAAATGAATCCACACCTGTATGAGAGCTGCCTTTGAATTAGGATGCAGCACCTGGAGCCCAGTTCAGACAGGAATGTTTATAGGATGGTCTGTACTGTTCATGCTGCAAATATGGGTCATTAAGAATATCTGGTACTGATTAGATCTGCATATTCACCAGAAAAGAGTAAGATCCTGGGTTCAAATTCTTGCTTCAACAAACTGCTTTGATTTCAGTGAATTATTCCCCATTCTCCCCATCTCCTGGTGCTGGTTTTTAAACTCTATTCCTCAATGCAATTTCTTCCTCCATTCTGCATATTCTTCATCCTTATCAGATTTAGATGGAAAAACATTTTCTTTCAGTTACCAAATCTCTGAGAGCAAAGGAGAGCACTTAGTGCTTGGAAATACACTTTTCCTTGAGGGTGGCACAAATGAGTGATAATTCTGTATTCAGTCTCATAGAAATAACTAAAGCAATGCCCAGGCACTTCCTTCAGCAGCACGACAGGTGTCCGTAACCAGTCACATCTAATACAGCAAGAGGTCTGACAATTTCAATGGGAATAAATGGATTTTGTGAGGACCACTTCCATAAAAATCAGACTATCTCAGAGACACCATCTTGACATAACCCAGACCAAAAGAGTCATCCCAAATTCAGCACTAGTTCCATGCTGTCACAGTGTCTCATGAATGGCTTTGCATCGTACCCACATCTTCCCCTTCAAAGCCCTAAGATAGGACTTTTTCTTCTACCAACTACCTGTTAAACTCTTAAAGTGATTTAAAGTTTTACACCATTTAGAGAGTTCAGTGTGACACACCACTTCAAATTCCTTTAAGGACCCAAAGTAGATTTCAGCTTTAAAGTCAGTTTTAAGTCCAGAACCCATTCTTAAAAACGTTCCAAACCTTTACCAGTTGCCTGTCTCATGCGCAGGGTTGTAAAAGTCTCACAACCCTGGTCATGGTCGTAATTTCAAATATCTTCAATGCCAGAGCAGAACACAGTGGCAGCAGCAGCAGTTTTCTAAAGCTGTCACATTGCTAATCCTCTCTCATTTGTAGCATCTTCACCTCATTTGGAATATGAGTTTGACATCAAGAATATCTATCTTTTCCATAATTAGCTTAAACTTGGGTATAGTTTTCATATGAATATTTGTCTGGTCAAAATGGTTTCAAGATTTATTTTTTTCCCAGGAAAGAAGTGGCTTTTTGACTGGTAAGAATTTAAGACCAAAAAGATCAAAAACTTAAAATGCTCTTCAGTTTTTGATTAAGAGGAATCTGAATGTTAGAGGTGAGATCTGTGTATGTGCAGAAGTGGGTGGTTTGTCAAATATTCACGGAAAAAAAATTATATTCCAAACACATTCTTGCTAATACTATCTGTTTGGTAACTGAAATGTTGTTAAAATATTTCCTCATCCTTCTGTTTTCAGTGACATAGACAATTTCCCTTACCACTGAACTCATTAGGTTTTTTTTGGTGCCAATTTTGATAACATGTAGAAAAATATTTTTGCATTTTCACTGTTTCATTTATAGTAATAAATGATACATAGACTAAGAATTACATGTAGACTATTTCTTATAGAAAAGGAACTCTTAACCAATTTCAGCCCATTTACAAGTGATAACTAGACTCCAATATGCATAAATGGTTGACATCCATCTGAAGTTTTTCCAAGCTAATTATTTGTAAAACTTCTTTCATGAATGCATTTTTTGGTATCAAAAAATGGTAAATCTATGTTGTAACCTATTCTTTTGCTGAAGGAGATACTTCAACCCTTTTCTTGTTCTGCCCACCTGCTTTCATAAAAAATTACGTATGGGAACTGAATAATGTTTGAGATCTAATCCCTTTTTTCAGATACAGAAACTGAGTGAGAGATTCACAATTTATTGAGAAACTGAGAATGAGGAGGCATAGGCAAGCAGGCTGGTGCATACAGACTGAGAGCATAAAGGTGTCTTTGCATAGGGAATGAATTTAAATGTAACAGGAGGAATATCATATAAATGGAAGTGAGTTTGCACCCTAGAATATCATAATCAAGATTTCCTTATGAGTGCCACTGTTCAGTTCTTGATCTGACTTCAACTCTTCTACCATTAATATTTATTCTAATCCTGTAGTACTTAAACAACTTGTGAAATATATAGAATGTGTGGACAAAGAATGTGCACCCTTCCTTTGACACCAAGGAGTCCAAGGTATATTTTTCTAAATTAGATGCCTCACTTAAGGCATCTAATTAGGTGGGTCTAAATTAGGTAGAACAAACACATCTGAGAGTTCACACAGTAAGAATATACCATAGGATCATGGAATGGCCTGGGTTGGAAAAGAACTTAAAAATCATCTGGTTCCGACACTCCATGCTGTGGGCCAGGACACCTTGCACAAGGTTGCTCAGAGCCACATCCAGACTGGGTTTGAACACTTTAAGGGATGGTGCACTCACAGCTTGTCTGGGCAACCTGTGTCTGTGCCTCGCCACCCCCACAGTAAAGAATTTCTTCCTTATATCCAATCTGCATATATTGCCTTTCAGTTTAAAACCACTCTCCCTTATCCTGTCACCACCTTGCAGAAATTCCCTCTCCAGCTCTTTTGTAGGCCCACTTTAGGAACAATTATGTGCTCTAAGGTTTTCCTGAAGCCTTCTCTTCTCCAGGCTGAAAAATCTCAACTCTCTGAGCACGTCATATCAATATGGGCATTTTGGTAGCATATTGCTGGATAGGTGTCTGTAAGGTTTGTGGAACACAGGTGCTCAGTTAACTGAAGAGAACTTGAGATGTTGATTGGACCATGGTGTCACCCTGTTTCTTTAAGATTTTCTAAGCCTTCTGATGTTGACATTCTTGTAGTGAACTTTCTCACACACTTTCTGTAGATAACTCATTGTTTTGTATTCCTTGATATAAGAGTTGATAGACTGTTGGTTTGAGAAGTGTCATTGGAGAGGTGTCACTGTCACCCTCCAATCCTCTGTCACTTCTGTAAAACTATAAATATTGGAGTCAGAAAATAAACTTCCCTTTTTTTCCTTCACCTTGAGAATGGTAGTGTGCTTGTGTTTTTTCATGTCCTATAGCAACACCATGGTATGTGGAGGAACACAAATCTGACAGTTTCAAGGATTGTTCAGTCTTTCTCTTGGAGACATAATGATGTCTGAGGACAGGATCTTGAGTGAGATACATTTGTATAGAGCTGGATGATTAGGGTAGCCCACCCATCTCCCCATCCAACTGGATTTACATATGCCCATTTATCCCTTTTTTCCTTGACCTTGGAAAGAATGAGTTTACTGATATTTTACTTGGTATTCATAATGTGCGCAAATATCATCTCTCAAGCCTCAAAGAATGACCTTAAACTGTTAGAAATAATTTTTTCTGTGAGTATAGCATTATCTGTCTTGCATTCACTGTGCTGTTTTCTACCTTCATCTAAGAAATCCTCCCATTTGAAGAAGGGACATAGGACAAACTATATCCATAGAGATAAAGAAAAGAAAAAAGATCAATGCAGAGAATTCTGCTTCTCAGATGCCCAGGTGGTGTGGGCTTTGCTCTTGTGCCACACTGATTTTAAGGGTCATGCTAATTCCTTGATTTTGAAAATTTTGGAGGAAATTGCTTTAAAGCCAAGATTTTCAAGGACAATGCAAGTTGCCTTCCCCTGTACAGACAGTGAAATTTGGTTCCTGGGGATTCCCTATGTCTGTTGTGGACATTCAGTTTCTTGCAAAAGGGACAGTTCAGACATTAGTAGCATCATGGACTATCCTCTTCTGTGTCAGTAACATACAGTTTATTTTCCCCAAATATGCTTTAACTTACATCAAATCTATACTTTGAGAAGAGGTAAAAATTAGTGTCATACTAGATCAGATGATCTTGTCGTCCTTTTAAATTAATGTAATGAAAACATACAGATAGTTATAATGAGTACTCCAGCACCAAGGTTAGGAGAACTGCTAAAGGTTATGAACTAAATTTGAGATTGTGGAAATATAAACTAAAGCTCAAAACGTTGCCAAAAATTTCATCAGGGATCGCAACACAAAGATTCCAGACCAAATTTCTCCACTTATGTAACCACTCAGATTTATGGCAAATGTTTCATGTAACTTTTCCTTTTGGGATGGTTTTATACTTTTATGAACAACCAATATGGATTTGGATCTTTCTGACTAGCTCCTGTCACCTTTGACATTATGTGAAGTGTTCAGTCTAGAGACCATAAAGTGAAGTGCCTGTACACATGAAATATTTGCATGAAAGAGACTGAGGAAGAGAAGCTTCAAGATGCTAATATGTACTTTGAAAATTTGGATTTCAGTCCTTCAGTACCAAGAAAATCCTTCTGTAACCTGACTATAAGGTCTACTTAATAGAGTTGTAAGTCAAAAGAGAAAATACTAAACTGCAGCTCAATTTTTACACTAGGCTTGAGTTTCCATTTTTCCTTGTGGAATACTCCTTTTTATTTCAAAACAATTTCCCTTGCCGAACCCAGATACCCGGTCCCTCTGATTTCTTCATGATCAGTCTCTAAACCCTGTTTTTCTCCAGTCACATCCTTTCTACACTTCCTGAGCCTATTGATCCTCACCTACACACAGTGGCACTGATATGCCCCTGATGCTGCAGCTGACAGGAGTTAAACCTTCTGGGGTGAATTAGCTTTGGCTTCAAACTGGCAGGTAGTAGATAGAAAATAAATGGGTTTGGGAGCTCTAGGGACATTACTGGTGCTGCTTTAAAGAAGCCAATGGAAAACAAATTCAGCTAAACGAGAGAAAAGCTATTTACTTTCCTTCATCTAAGCTTTGCTTTCGGGCAGAAAAAGAGGTGGGATTGAAGAAAGGGAGGAATCCAGGTCAGGAAATGATGCCCCCAGAGTCACACAAGATATGAAGTTGAGCCTGAGTATAATTTGGCTCCTGCATTTAACTGCGTTAGGCCAATAAACCATTTTTATTACTACACACAAAGCAGAGTTTCCAGCCATCTCTACTTTTACAGAAGGTCATTAATTTCTTTTTAAAATATAATGCATTCCTCCCTGAAAAAAAAACTCTCATGAAACATAAATTTTAAGTTTAGAGAAATGTCGTTACAGATGAGCATTTAAAAATAATATCCACTATTATTCACTTTTGGGCACTATTTCATACAGCACTTCAACATATATTTTAAATGTTTAAATAAAACCAAGGAATTAGTTTAGAAAGCCTCTTTTTTTAAAGCAGATGACTTTCCCTAAAGATTTCTAAGTCAGCATTTGGAAAAATGTGGGGTCATGTCAGCAAAATGTGTGCCTTGTTTCAATAAATTCATTAGCAGGTGGGTCTTTTACTCTGATGCAAAGTGCCAAGTTATAGAGGTCAATGGATTTATAAGGTTCAAAGAGGAGAATTTACAGCCCCAAAGAGGGATGGCTGGTACGAAGAATTGCTCCCAGAATTGTGAGCTGTTAGAGTCAGAGCAGACTCCTGACCAACAAAAACTAGTCTGGCACCAAGAAACTTTGTTCGTGGAAGGTTTACGCCGTAGCTATAGTTCACATAAATTGTACAAGAGACTATTATTAGTATTATTATTTTTACTATGTATTTATATTGCAGGGGAACCCAGAGGCCCCACACAGGATCCTGTTCCAGCTGTGTTTTGGACTATATGAACACAAAGATATTGTCTACCTCGAGGGCAGCTTGAAGTCATCATAAGTGATATATGAAGAGATAAAGGTAAGGTATAAAACTTAGAACAACTTTATAGTGAGATTTATACACATTATACATGAAAAGATCTGTCCCATGAATTTGTTCTATTTTATGGGTACTGTTCTAAGGCAAATATCTAATTGTGAATGAGGCAGTTTTCTACTCACTGTGGGAAAGGTTTTTCTTCACTTCAGAAGCAGCGCAGGAGTCATGCAGAGAAAAGCAAAGTATTGCCTTGAACACAACTGCAGGGCAATGGCAAATGTGTAAAACCTTTCCAAGGAAAAGAAAATCAATTTCTAAGGTTTGAGGTTTGGTCATAAGCCAAGAAACTAGATTCTGTTCAAGGTACACTGAGCTTTCCAAATCCTCTCACAATGCTAGGAGAGGTTTGAAGGGAAAGTAGGCTGACATATGGTTTACAATGGATTATGCATAGTCTTGATTCAGTTCTTAAGGTTTGAGATGAAATTCCTATTGGACTTTGAGGTTTATTCAAATCAAAATTATGAGCTGTAAACCCTTGCAAGACTGTTAAAATGATTCACATGAATCTCTGCAACATGAAATCAGATAGTTGCAAAGCATAGCCCTAAGAAATTTTTGAACCATTGAGAACAATAGGAGTTTTGGTCCTGACTTGATTTAGACCAGCAACAGAGTTAAATTTGGCCTTTAAAATTTATAATAAGTAGAAAATGCAAGAATCACCCAAAGAGTAAGGATTATGCAAAGGCTAGGAAAACATCTATTGGCAACTGTAGTCAGTGTTGGACTTTCCACCAGCTGCAAAGCAATTTCCACTAAAGTATCAAAAGATTAACATGTCCTTCTATTGTCTTCAGACACTTGTTCCATTCAGAAATATTGTGTTTATACTTCTCAAAGCTAAACTTTACTATAACCATAACAACTGAACTTTCACATCATGACTATTGGTCCAGCATAATGAAAATACCAATTCTGAAAAAAGGCAACCTTATACCCATTTAGGAAAAAAATTATGTATCTAATATGTATCATATATATATATATATATATATATATGTGTGTGTGTGTGTGTGTATGCATGTATATATATATATATATATATATATATATATATATATATATACATACACAAACACACATTTTCACATTTTCAGGGCTCTCTTAAAACTCAATATATAGTTATCATCAATATAAATTAAATCGGTCACCACCGCATATTAAATTATTCACTGTTTAGAAATAAGTAAAAGTAGAATTAGGAACTCTGCAAAGTGAAATGTGCTCACAACAGATGCTTTGTTTTTTAATTTAAAGAAATTAAATTAAAAATCTATTAAAAATCCTTTTCAGGAGAAAAAAAATATTTTCTATATTCTGTCACATATTTTATATATCTATTGCACTTTTGTTAAGTAACATGAGTGTATCTGCCATGGTTTTCTTAAATGTGCAAAAATGAGTAGGTTTCTGATTGCAAACAATATACAGCATGAAATAAAAGGAAAAAAAGTTGCTTATGTAGCAAGGAGATAGTTTTGTCATTTTATTTTCTCCATGATTTATACTGCTATTATGTCACAATACAACTGAAAACTGCTCTTAGGGTCTGTTTTTTCTTAAAAACAATTGCTTTTACTCTGAGGTAGGAGATTCTGTGTTAGCTGAATGTTGGAATAGTCCCCTGCCTCCCACTCTGTCTATTAAGAAAGCTCGCACTTCATAAATAAATGCAGCTAATAAAAAAAAATCTCTTTTTTTTTTCTTTAACTTATCAAAACCAGGCAAATACAGCAAAGTTACATTTGCTACTAACACAGGGGTTGTGAAGAAGTGTTTGACCAGAGCTCTGTACACCAGCACAGAGAAGAACTTTGAAGGCAAATCTTTGGTTGCACTGTGCAGCCTCCCTGGGGTGCCCCTCTGCCCAGGCCAGCTGGCTGCTTGCTGCCTCTCCCTTGGGATGCCCTTTCTGGCTACTGACACATCTGGCTCCCTCTCATCTTGCTCTGTTGGCTCTCCTGCCTTTCTTTCAGTGCCTCTTCCTATTTGGTTAATTGTTTCCAACCAGCTAATCTCCTTTTTCCAACTGCAGCACAAACACATTTGTCTCAGTAAAATAAATCTCAGCATGCTTCTGAACTATTAAAAAATATAACTTATATTATTCCATATACTTTGTGTTTCCTTAGGTTTATTTTCTGCATGTAGCTGCCAATTGATTTAAAAGATAGGGCACAGTCAGCTGGGTTTCTTTATTCTCTTGACACAGTTTCTTGGTATATTACTGGTGCCCTCTACAGAATCCTTAAAAAATATTAATGGAGAATGAAAAAGATTTCTTCAACAATGATTGCATTTCTGTGTTTCACTTTTATCACAGGAGAAAACTGGTTTCCTCATGAAATTTTGAAGTAAAATTTTGAAGGTTCTATATTAGCTTTGCTTAAATGTTGGGAAGTTGATTCCATTTTAAAATAATGTATCACCAGGAGCAAGCGTAATGACAAAAAGAAACATGAAATAAGATGGAGAAAATTGCTCCAAAAGGAATGAGATG
Organism: Setophaga petechia; assembly: GCA_024362935.1. NCBI lineage: Eukaryota > Metazoa > Chordata > Aves > Passeriformes > Parulidae > Setophaga > Setophaga petechia. Next base: position 20,889,109 of record JANCRA010000002.1, read on the forward strand.
TAAAATGAAATTTTGCATCAAATACAAGTCTTCAAGGCAAAATTTGTCCTTGGAATATGTCCACTAAGAAATAATATAGAAGCGAGAGCAGTCCAAATAAATTATATTTAATTTGAAATCATTTAAAAGATAGCAGTTTTCATTTCCAGCTAATATAAAGGGTGATGGGCCTGATACCCCATACCATTAGGCCGCTGGGAGTGTCTTAATGGGTTTGCAAAGCCCTAGTTCACAAGTGTGTATGTCCACATGCCTTTTTCTTTGCAGCCCCTGTCCAAGGCAGAGTAGCAGCAGCATGTGTAACCAGAGTGTAACCAGAGAGTAACCACAGAGTGACCAGAGCCCAGGCTTTGTACCTAGACGGGGGCGGCTGTCTATGGCAAAGTAATATTAGGGTCAATAAGGTGTTTAACAACTCTTTATGACACAGCTGTGTGAACATAGTAGCACCTGAAGTATTCCAAATGTCCTAGGCCGCTTCAAAGTGTGTGTGTGGGATGTGTAAAGCTCCATTTCTGAACATATTTCCCCTGTAACCTAAAACGATGTTCCTCCCCCACCTCACTCCTCTTTTTTCTTACATCCTCTGAGTATAATTCAATTAAGTATAAGACATGTTTTCTTACTTGCTAAAGGGAAGCATGTGTTATTCGTTAAAAAATTGGCTGGCACAAATGGGTGGCCTGTAGATAACATACCAGTTTATACTGCATTCCTTTTTTTTAATTAGACTTCCCCTCTTGTCCAAGTCTCTCTCCTACCCCCTTGTTTACCAATTTCTGCTCTATAGCTGTCTTTCCACATTTACATTGAAGTGGGATGTGAACCCAGAGCAGTAAGTGTTCCACATGGTTCAAGTTAGGTTCAGAAATGGACAGTCATTTTGCCCACAAGCTTCTAGTTTACTTGTCAAGAAAGACTTTCATTGTCAGAGCAAAGCCAAGGCACCATGGAAAAAGTCTGAGGAGCACAATGTTTATTTCCTTGGGGATCTCCTTCGCCAGCAGGTCCTGGCAGACCTTGATTGGTATTCTCACCACCTTCTTTGCTTTGTTTTCTGTTGCTATCACATCTGATTTTTTTGGGTGGCATAAGTACACAGCACGGAGAACAGGGCCCCTGTGTGTTCCTTATGTTTTGCTGGAAACTAGCAGTCAAGTTTCTTCATTCAGCTCCTTCATCACATAAAAAAAGCGTTGTGTTTAACACGTATCCTGGTGGGTTGATCCTGACTGGATGCCAGGTGGTCACCAAACCCACTCTACCACTGGCCTCCTCAGCTGGGCAGGGCAGAGAAAATAGAACAAAGGCTCGTGTGTCAAGTTAAGCAAATGGGGAGTGAAGTTAAGTCATTCTTTCCCCAAGCAGTGCAGGGGATGGGGAATGGGCACTGCTGTCAGTCCATCATACATGGTCTCTGCTGCTCCTTCATTCTCAGGAGCAGGATCCTTCCCACTCTTTCCCTTCTTCAGTGTGGGTCCCCCACAAGTTCACAAGTCCTGCCAGCAACTCTGTTCCAGCATGTGCTCTCCCCTCCATGAGGCCACAGGTCTTGCCAGCAACCTCCTGCAAGGTCTCACATTCTCCTTTGGGCATCCCCTGCTCCAGTGAGGAGTCCCCCACAGGCTGCAGGTGGATCTCTGCTCCACCATGGAGCTCCATGGGCTGCAGGGGCGTAGCTGCCTCCCCATGGGCTACACCATGGGCTGCAGGGGAATCTTAGCTCCAATACATGGCATATCTCCTCCCCTCCTTCTGCACTGCCCTTGCTGTCTGCAGGGCTGTTCCTCTCAATATTCTTACTTCTCTCTGCCAAGTTCTACTGCACTGGATTTACTTTCCCCTTGTAACTGTCCAAAAGGTGGATAGTTTGGATAGTCCATCACCATTGGTGATGGGCTCACCCTTGGCCAGTGGTGGGTCCATCTTGGACGTGTCTGGCATTGAGTCTGTTGGACACAGGGACGCTTCTCAAAGAAACCATCCCTGGAGCCACCCTGCTACCAAAACCTTGCCATGCAAACCCAATACAGACTTACAGGAAATTCCTTGTCCCTTACACACAGGTTCCAACAGTTTCAAACCATGCTAAAGACAAGAAAAACTACTGTTACCATTACCCTGGTAAAGGTTTCTGTTCACACAGACAGAAATTTTAAATCTCATGTGTAGTGAGCAAAGTAAAACACACTGCAGAGTTAAAGAATTTTAATCCATGAAAAGTTGAAGATTTCCTTACATGAAATGGTGTTAAAAGGAAGAACAAATGCCAGACTGTCTTAACTAGAGTTGGTCAGGACCTCATTAAATGAGTGGCTCTCCTTAGCCTCACAGCTAAAATAAATGGAAATTTTCCTAACCCAGCTGTGATGTTTGTTTGCAAGCAACAGAGCACTCCTGATCCCCAGTGCCTTGCAGTGGGGCAAATCTGGCCATGTTCCTTCACAGCGGGGTAAGCCTTCCTCAAGAGAAGACCTTTTATTATCTTTTTAACTTTCCAGTGTTAGTTAAAAAAAAAAAAAAATACGAGGTAAGAAGAAAGAGCAGGTCTTTGATAATGAAAAATTTGCCACAGACAGACAACGTATGGCTTTCAGTGCTCTCTGTTTAAGATGTTTGAAATCTGTATTGCTTACTCAATGTATTGATTTTTAACAAACAAGTCTATTAATGGTATTGGTTTTATATTAAGCTGGTCAACTTTTCCAACATCCTCAGTGCTACTAAAGAGAGATGGAGCAAAATTATAAATGCCCACCTTACAAAATATGTTGGCATCTTAATTTCTAATTTTGAACACATGATTTTATCAAAATATTTTATTTCTAAAGAATTGCAAGTTGTAAATATTTTCATATGTGCTTTAATAGCAAAAATAAAGAATATTTAAGGTATTACTCTTGATATTTTTCAGATTATTACTTTTTTAAATTTCATGACAGATAGTGGTGCTTACTGTGATGTCATACCAAAGTACTACAGAGTCTCTGGTCTCAGAGTAAGGTTAACTGTTTATAAAATGTTCAATGCAAAACATAAAAGAGCTATTTTAGCTACTTCACTGTTAAATGGCATTTTATGTACATGTGACAAAATAATGAAATAGTGTAAAAATATATCTATAAATTGGAAAATACTACTTCAAACCGGAGTTTTCATATAGTTTTTAAATCACTTGTCGTAAGAAATACTGGAAAACACAATTCTTCATTCATGAAATGCCAGAAAAAATTATATTGTTAGGGAGAAACCAAATCAAATACTTCAAGTACTTATTTCCCAAGGACACTTCTTTCACTGTAGAACTTCCAGTCAGGCATACATTGACTCACTTACCAGATGGAATTTTTTTTTAGCATACATAAAGCCAGCCAGGCTACCTTTCAGACAATGAAATAACCAATTAGAGGAGATGATTCTTATGAAGAAGTTCAGAACAGTTCAAAGCATGCAGCAGCCATACAGAGGAGCACCTTTCTTAAAATGGAGATGTTATAAGTGCACAAATAGGAGAGGGCCATTTGTCAGCAAACTAAGAATCTTAAAAATAATTAAATGTGCATATACATATACATATGCATAGACATAATTTGTCCTGAAGGAGAAATTTTGTGCCTCAAAACTCTATTTTTTTCCAGGTAGATGAGGTGGGATACTGAAATATATTGTTTCTTCCTACAATCCTTGACTGAATAGGAGAAGCAGGCTTTTCACTATTAGCAGATTTAGGAAACAAATTATTATATTGTTAAATTGCAGAAAACTCTTAGTAAATATAAAGCGTTATGCCAAAAGCTTACTCTAAAGCAATACAAGAATTTTGAGGAGTGATCCTCTACGCTCCCTTTTTAGTCTAACCTGTGAATTGCCAAAGGAGCAGCAAGTATAATTCAACTGCATAAATATTAAGCAGTCTAAGCCAGCAGGTTATTTGATTTCATACAGGACATGGCTGACTGGTGAGCCCTTCTGCTGAGTGTCAGTGCCAGCAGCAGGGCTCTCTCTCATCCTCTGCCTGGCACTCCTCGTTCCTGTGCTTCAGCCTTTCCCTTTTTTGCTTTCAAGGCATTCCAGACCACAACAACAAAGCTGGAGAATTAGAACTTGTTTTCTGATAACATTCTGAAAATCCCTATTCCAGTCAATTTTTCCTGATTTTCTAACAGTGAGATTCCATTACCAATCTGAACCAGAGAGACTATTGCAGGTGTCTAAATCACATCAGATAGGAGACATGGTTGCTCTCACTGGTTCCTTTCACAGTGTTTAAAATAACATATTTAGAGCAGGAGGGGTGTCATTACACTACAGATAAGCAACAGGAAAAAAAGATAACTAGATGAGTAGGATCTAAACAGGCTTGCATTATTGTACAAATGATTCTCATTACTTCTCTTTCAGTATCTATAGTGCTTCTTTGCAGCACATGTGAAAGGAATTTGAAATCGGGATGTGATACAGCTCATTGCTTTCTAAATCTTCAACTCCTGCTCATCTGCAACAAAAGTTATTATTTGATCAGCTTAGAAGGGATTCAACTCTTTTCTCAAACTTAAAATGTCCTGTTACATGAAAATCCAATGTTTTTAATTCTAATCTCATCCTATATCAAAGAAGAAGTGCATCTGAAATGAGCCAAAAATGGTACATACGATGATAAACACTCACTTAATACTTTTGCACAACACCTTCCATCCCCAAGAAATAACAACTGATATACTCGTACAGGTTAATAATGTTTAAAGAAATGCAACTACCAATCTTACTCACTCTAGTCAAAACTCTTAGAATAAGAAGATATATATTCTCTGTGTAAATTGTCTTGTTTGCACCCAGCCTTTGTTCAGTCCTGCTTCTCTGAATAGAAAAAAAATTAGCAGGCAACAGCTTCCTCGCTCAGAAATCCCCACTCCAGCCCCTGCAGCTTGCTCTGGGCCCCAAGAAGGTCTTGCTTCTCTTTTCTCTGAGGGCTATGCTCATATTCCTTCAACATCTCTGCATCCAAAACAGAGACTTTGCTAAAAATTTCATAACCTCTCTGCATGCTTCCCCTACAGCTGGGGAATCACTGGTTAAACCCACTTATGTCAACCTTTGCATGCCAAACAGCTTGGGTTTTTTCCAAATCCTTTAGGAAAATCAAATAATTTTTACCATAAAACCTTAAGCTCGTCAGAGTCCTGGAAACTGCAGAAAGGAGTCTTCTGAGAAGACGCATATTTGGATGTCAAATCACACGTACAAAGATATTGGCAGTGGAAATGACAGACCCACTGTGCATGGAGTCAGTGCTTCAACATGCTTTGAGAAGGTAAGGGAGAGTAAAGTGTTCAGAGGCATGGGACAGAGATTCAGAGAGGGCTCCAGGGGAGCTGAAATGCTACACCAGGCATCAACAGCTGGGGGATGGTCACCAGTACTCTTTTGGGCTGCAGATTTTCAATTCAGGGCTCAGCTGGGGCTTTACTTAAGAGCTGCACACATTTAACGAGGCATACAGAGTGCTGCAGAAACCCCAGTGCTGCACTGCTGGGAAACTCAGAAACAACATTCCCATGGTCCAGGCTGCAGACAGGGCTCTACCCTTCAGAAACCCTGAAACAGAGGAGCAGTGGGCAGTGACTCTGATGTCAACACCCTGGAGTCAAAACCACTTGATTCCCATTCAAAAATGAAGCAGCACTGTAATAGGAAGCAGAGCTTTCCCAAACTCTCCATGCCTTGGGCATGAGAAAATGGTTTGCTTAGCACACCACCTCCACACCACAAGGATAATTAACTGGGGTTGTAATTGTCTAGCAGAGCATAGCAGCTTCCTCTGGTGAACCCTCACTGCTAGCAGTGCATCCTAAGCAACCGTGCCTCTTCCTCTCCAGTTCCTAAAGCTAACACTCCACTGTTTTCAGCACAATAAAATGAATCCTTGATTTAATCCTGCTGTTCAAAATCTTTGCCTGAAATCGCAAATGTGCTGCTAATGGACCATGATTCAGGCAATGTAAAAGTTTGTCAGCACTGGAGGTGGATGCTAAAACTGGTGTCAACTAAAATTTTAGAATGGTTGTCTTTCTACTGGACTTCTTGCAGGTAGACCCAGAAACTGAACCCAGATACCTCTGTTGCCTAACAATGTCTGACAAAAGAGTTATATAGATGACAGAGACACGAGGGTTAAATAAGAACACAACTATAGTTACTTAGTACATGTGAGCAGCCCATGGTAAAAGTAAACCCCTATATTAATGCTTTGTGGTGGACCAATTACTTCAGCCTTTATATATTTAATTGTCTTCTAAGCCAAGCTCTCAAATTATTTAACATTAGTGTAGCCCAATTATATTTGTATTCAGTGAGTTATAACAGTATGTAACAGCTGAGGATCTGGTGCATCTCCCTGTCTCACAAATACAATCAGTGAAGGCTGATTTTAGCCTTTTTTCTACTCCTATTTCCCTTATGAGCAATGGAAGAATTTTTGTCAATCATTTGAGAGACATTGCTTTTGGATGTGCTAATTTAATTCAGTGGGACAGACAGATCTATAGCAGCTGGCAGCAGACAAAGGATGGGCTGAAGGAGGTTTTCTAAGTTAATACTATTCTTCGTGGAGATAATTACAGACTTTTAAAAGCCAGCCAATGATCTCACAGAGCAGCAGTAAACTCTGCACATCTGAGGGAGCAGGGGAGAGCAGCATTGTCTTCTGCCACAGCTCTGCATTCAGAGGTATGTGACTCATGGGAAACTGGCCCAAGAAGTTTCAATGGAGCCATCAGTTCCCTGCCAGAACTGAAATGTTCCTCAAGATCAAAGATCCTTGCTAGTGCTTCACTTCTGAAGAAAACTAGGGGAAAATATAGAATTAAAGCTTCTAATCCAGCACCAATACAGAGTTACGCATGGCACAAGCTTTGACAGATTGTGAATACTTCAGAGAAGACAAAAATGAGAAATGCTTGTACTGTATGCAATAAATGAAATTAAATTAAGTACAAAATATTTTCTTAGGAGAGAGAAATGCCTAAACAGTAAGTGAAAAATGTCAGACTAGACAGGAGACTGCAAACAAGTCTTAACAGGTTACAAACTTATTACGAAGTCAACCAGCTGGTGACAATAATTAAATTATTCTTTGTTGTATTGATTGGCATATGATATCTAACAAACAGAGGAGGTAACCTGCTCTGTGTATCATTTGTGAAGCCACATCAAGAGAACTGTGTCATCATTTGAACTTCCCCCATTATGAAAGCTCTAAAAAGTTATACCTAGAGAAAAGAATGAGGAAAGCCTGAAAAATCCAGTTAGTCCAGAAAATACAATATGCACTCTTTTTCTCCATGCCTCTTCTTGGCAGAAGCAATATCTTTCCCAGGCCAAAGCCTTTGTTTCCTCTCATCTGTACCTTCCCTATTGGTTTAATTTTTCATTAAGGGTTTTGGATTTGCTTTTTTTTCACATAAACAGTATGTCAGCACTGAGCAGACAGTAGGAACGGCTAGTCATGGGTAAAAACACCTGAAGCAGGGATTTTTACTGAAATTATATAGTCCTCCAACACTGCATAGGGCATAAGTTTTACAATATACATATGGATGTTTTAAAGATGATCAACTATTGACATTCCTACCACATTTGGCTATTATCCAAATGGGTTAGGATTTAGTAAATGAGATACAGGATGTTAGATAAACTTCTGGCCTTAATGACAGATTAGCACAGGAACATAATATATAGAACAGGTATGAAATCTTTGTTCTCTGAGGCTGGTTAAGCAATATGAATTTGTAGTACATGTACATGCAATTTTATTTGGGCTATGCTGGTGACTGACACACACGTGAGCCACCCCCAGGGTAGAATGTGATGTAGGTGACATGTAAAGGCAGTTTAATCCATGTCATAACAGGGACCAAAGTCAAGCTTCACAATGCAACACAGTATAAATTAAAACTTTTGAATATCATTAAGTACTGTGTAGTACTGTAGCTCATCTCTGCTTATCTTAGATTAGTCTGTAACTCAGGATTTCCCAGGCACTTTTTTTCATGAATGAAAGCAGTACTAGCAAAGGCAAGTGTTTTCCACTCCCAGTGGCAGCAGCAGCACTCACTGAGAGCCTGGGTCATTGTAAAGTGAAATGGCTCATAAATCACGAATGGTTCATATAAAATAGGACCCCTTTAGCTGGGCAGACAGATCTGAAGTATTCTGTTTGAGCCTGGAAAGATGGTCAGGAATGTTTAGAAGCAATAGGAATTCTTCTCCATGTAAGGCATTCTTTCTTCAGGCAATACAGTCAACATCTCTTGCAAGGTAGTCTGAGCTTTGTGCTGCTGACTGCACTGTCATCTGGGTCAAATATAAAATTGTACTGCAGTCCTGTCTGTTTGTCATTTTAAATGTAACTTTTCTAGAGGGGCTTCAAAGCCAGTGCATAAAAAAACCCCATAACATAACAGATCAACCTCACAACCTCTTGTGATTAGCGTTTTTGTTTCCAACCAGTTGTCAAAATTACTACCCAGCCACATATGTTATTTCTGTTAATTTTCATCTCCCACTACTCCAGTGAAATTAATCTAGAATCCAGCACAATAACCATGGCTTAAAATACTAACAATTTAATTCAAATACTCTGCAGAAAAAAAACCAAACCATTGTTAGAAGGTATAGTACTATTGAGGATGAAACCATAATCCTCTGAACTATAGCCTTGGAAGCTGAGGAGGTTCACATTGTTGCAATCTTAGCACTTGGAACAGGAGATTCAGATTCCACTTCAAAGTTATTCTGGTGCTGGGAAGACCCCTAATTAACACTATGTGAATAATTTCTAATAATTGACAAGCTTTATAAAAATAGCCCTGCTTTCTAAAGTTTCCAGTGTAGCTTTCTTTTACTTATTTTTAAATGGGAATTAGTTCAAGAGACTGACACATTTTTGAGCTAGACTTTTTTGAGATACTAGTGAGGTTTACGATGTCATTGTGACTGTATCATTCTCCTTTAAAACCAGCTGTGCTCCCAGCTTCTGAGACTCTAGCAGTCTACCAGTAGTAACAGCCAAAGTGGAATGGAATGGAATGGAATGGAATGGAATGGAATGGAATGGAATGGAATGGATGCCACCTCTCCACATGGGAGATGATTTCACCAGAGCAAATACTGCCTGAGGACAGAACTCTTTGTTCCACTTCAGTGTTAAGCACCTGAAGAGTAAGACAAATGTAACCAGCTGGTCCACTTGAAGGGACTACAATTCTTCCATTGTAGAAATTAAGCACCTTGGATAACCTGGGTCATTTTCAAGAGTATCATTTACTGTTTTGTCAACCTGATAGCAACTTAAAATGTTCTGTAGCAATGTACTGATGGAATTTTTCAGTAGCCTATTTGTTGAAAGGAAAACAATGAAAAATCTCAAAGTGTTACAAATTCAGTATTTTATGTTAAGAGAGATTAAAATCGTTTTAAGTACGGCACATTTATTGGAATAGGATCCTATACTATTGCATCCAACTTGTCTGTAGTAGAATAAATACCTTCTGCATCCACAGAGGAGCCTAAGTAGATTACCTGGCTGAAAAAAAAAAAGTTTTATTTAGAACCCTGTAACCTCAGGCCATATTTTAAAAATCATCCTAATAAGGCCTCCATATACTGGAAGTTCACTTGGTCAGTTTTCCAACTGATTAGATTGCTATCTGGGGTGACAAATGACTTTTCTATAGTCTGTGATTTGACTCATTAATCTCAGGTATGTATTGATGGCATAAACCATATCGTATCACAGCTAGAGGAGGTGATGCAATTACTTTGTGAATTAATTGTGATCAAATATTATTTTGAACTTGCATGTGACATAATTTGCTGATAAATGTGTGTTTTAAATTGAGATTGCAAACAGACCTGGTGTAAGTATGATCACACAAAATATGGATCACTGTTTGAACAAGCAAAAATGAATACGTATATGAGAAGGTTCATTTGTTTGCTGCAATCATTCAGACACAGCAAGTATCTGAAACACAGGAAAAAATTGGCCCACAGGGACTCCTTACTGCCGTGCTCAGACTTCTTCTAATGACAGGCTGAAAACAGCTCAGATATTTCTGCATTTAACTTCTCAATCTGAACTGACTGGAAAAGAGCTGTCTCAAGGCACAGGCAAATTAGACAGCTAAGTAGAAACTGTCTAGCAAAAGAAAGACAGGATGTTCTAGCCCTTCTTCCTCCCTGAGACTCTCCATTCTTGATGCTACTGCAGCAGGATGGGCCAGAGTATCCAGGGGATGACAGTAGGGTTTTGAACAGCAGTAGGGAGCATCAGCAACCACGCCCCATATTCTGCCCTCTGAAAGCCCAGGAAACACTAGAGGTGAATAAGAATGATGGAAGGGCAGGGAAGGGCAGGGAAGGGCAGGGAAGGGCAGGGCAGGGCAGGGCAGGGCAGGGCAGGGAAGGGAAGGGAAGGGAAGGGAAGGGAAGGGAAGGGAAGGGAAGGGAAGGGAAGGAAGAAAATGATTCCTGGCCAGGGAGAGTATGCTGAAGCTGGGCAATCTGTAAGAGAAGGGATTTACTGCAAGATCTGCAGCCTACACTTTCTTATGGAAATCTTTTCCAACCACGCTTCAGCTGGGTCTCCAGGCTTTGATGACAGCCTTCTTCAGGGAGATTTTTTTTTTTGCAACCTAGCCCTTTCTTTGAGGGTCCCTCTCACTCCCACTGAGTAGGACCTTTTTCTCTGTCGTAACCATAATACCAACCTTACTCTACATTTCGACAACCCTCAGCTATAGTAAGTGTCTCCATCCATTGCTTTCCTATACACTTTCTCCAAATTTTCAGCAGCTCTCCCATAAACTTATTCCTCCCTAGAAAACTATTCCATCATCCTCGACATCAGAGCTGAATCTTGCCTGAATAGCTGAGAAACCTTGAGGCATTTTACAGCTATCTTTGATCTGTCTCTGAAAAATGCACCTGTCAAGATGTAAATGTGTACCTAGACATTTTGGAATTTTGTTGCCATCTGCCTGGCAGTGGATGGAGAGAATCACAAATCTTACTCATTGTAATGGGAGACACTTTAGTTCTTCTTCAATTTATGTACAATTATTACTTATTTGTAGTCACATTTCTCATACTTTGTAAATTACAGGCTTACCTGTAAACTCCAAGGGAGACTCAGCTGAATTTATGCAGCCTCTTCAAATAAAATTAGTGGATTTTTGTGAGGAGGAATATTCCCCTGAGAGGAAGTAAAGTCAGGAGAGAATCCCTATCTCCTGTCAAGAACAAATTCTGACCTACCAAAAGTAACATGCTCTGTATGAGTCTCATTGAATCCCATTGACTTCCATGCTTTGCTTCTACACAAAAGGTGTCTGCATCTTAGATATTTGCAGTGTAGCAGCCAGGCATCTCCCTGGCTGCATGATTCTCTGACTGCCCCCTCTGCTCTGCCCTCATGATTCCCACCTGAAGTGCTGCAGCTGTCCCTGTCCATGGCAGGGGGTTGGAACTGGATGATCTTTAAGATCCCTTACAACCCAAACCATTCTGTGATTCTGTGACCAATACCATGCATGCCATACACTTCTAGTTTGCTTTATATAACTGATCCCTGATCTCTGACCACAATTTGATATGTTTTGGGATCTCTGAAAACAAACTTCCCCCAAGTGTACATACAGTGATCTGATATCCTGAGTACTGGTAGTAGCATTAAACCTGAAGGTTGTCCTAGTAAATTGCACCCTACAACCCACTCTTTTTGACAGAATAAATCCTCTTTCCTCTGTTCATCCTATATACAAGGTGCCATGGTCTCAGCTAACAGAAAGGGACAATACTGTACATCCAACACTACTCCTTCCCCAGAATGACATGTGCTTAACTATTCTATATAAAGCTCTATAAAATGCTTATAACTGAATTGTTATGATAATTTATATGACCCTCCTCCTCAGAGGTGTTCTGTGGAACACTCTGCTGGATTCTAGCCTAGTCTACAAGCTCCCAAAACCTAGGAGTTGTCTGTCTGCAGTCAAATATTTGTATAATTAAAATAATGAATTATCTCTGTTGAAGATAAATTTAAATTCATCAAGAAGCTTACATAAACGGAATTGTGGGCCAAGATTTTCCCCACTCACCCAGTTCTCAGTCTACAACCTGACTAGTCTACAACCAGTCTACAGCACCTTTTTGGTTTTCTAAACTGCTTCTAAAAATAAAACCAATTTATAGAATCTCATGCTTACAACATAGCACAACACCCTGCCAGGGTCTCTCTAGCCCTGTGTCTATCTCTTCTAATAAGCCATTCCTAAATGTTCTCCTGAAACAGAAGGATCATTAGTTTTCAGGTACTTATCATAAGGTTTCAAAGGGTACCTAAAAATAGGTCACACCGATAAGAGTTTCATTTGACAAATGTCAGGCTCTTCTAATACTTCCCTTTGTAAGACAAAGGGCAAGCCAACATTTTCACAGCTGTCAAGTAACTCCCTGCACTGAAACACAGTAGAATAAAATCTGACAGTGAACCATTGCTGCATCTGAGTCCTGGTTACATAAGGTAGTATAGGAAAATGAGTGTTTTTCAGATTAACTTTAATGTCAAGGCTGGTAGCATGAATGTAATTAGGGCTGATATTTTAATGCTGCAGTCTGACAGATAGTTAGCAATAAATACATCACCTCTTGCAGAAAATGAGCAGACTTTCCGTAATGGAAAAAGGAGGGTGTCAAATACTTGCACAAGTTTTGTGCATTTGCTTTCTCTTGGGTTTTATTATTGCCTTGGAAAAGCTTCAGATCACTGTTTTGATTCTCAACCTTTTCACTTCACCTTTCAGAGAGGCTTTTGAGTGCAGGTCGGATTTCCATGACCAAGCAATGCTTGTGGCATCCATCTTTCAACCGAGAAAGTGAGACCTGTGATCTTCAGGACAAAAAAGCATTAATGAATCATGAAAAGGGAGGTGAGCTTTAGGTGGTGTGACTGCTGCCTACATTGCTGGACAGTGAAGTCAGCATGACCATGGAACTGGCACAACAGTAGGGAACTCTAGGCTGTGGGTGCTGGCTGCACAGATGGAGGGTGGCAGAGGAGTGCAAGTCAGGGGGGAACAGAGATTGAAAATACTATGGGTGGGTGAGGTGTGAAAAAAACACACTTTGAGAGGATAAAAACATGTTGTCTCCTCTTCCAAAGGAACACAAGTTATGTTGATGGTGGAAAAATCTACAGGGGTTGATGATGCTAAGACATTCTTGCCATTTTTGCTCTGTAAAATGACATTTACAGAAGATTGAAATGTATTAAAAGATTAGAGAACTACTCTTTTCCCCGTCCATCATTGGTTTTTCACTATGATAAGCTGAGAGTTTAACAGATTTTTTACCAGAGCAAAATCAGTTCATGGCAGAAAGTCAAGAGGACCCAATACCATCAAACTATTCAACTTCTCCTATCTTTATATTAAGCACTTTATTTACCCGCCTCTCAAAGAATGAGCATTTATATTTTTAAAATTGTTCCCTATCACCATCAATATTAAATTCAAGAACTCTTTTAGTCATATGGCCAGCAGAAAAGACAGGATCTAAAGTGCTCATCAAACTTCAGAGGTTGTTTTAATCAAGCCATTTTACATGAATGCACTACATCTATCATTAGAGGGGTTCCATGTGGTGATTTTATAATTTCTTCATTTAATGGTTGTGTAAAATTCTTCTTCCATACCCTCAGGAAATTAACTTTTAATATCATGTTAAAGAATTGGCTTTCATTCTAGGGTTCAATTGCAATTTATTCTAGATTATTATTTATCAATAATATTGCTGAAGAAAATTTTAATTTCCAAAGAAGCCTTTGGTCATTTTTCTGTAGAAAAAGTCATCCAGCTAAAAGAAACTGTAGTCATTTTCAGATTGATCTGGACAGTGAAAAAAATTATTAATGCACATCATAAGAACATTTGTATAAAATTTATGTAAATGAGCTACAATCTCAAAAGTATTTATAGCTGTTCAGTTTCAACAAGCAGCAAAAATCATCATGCCAGATCTTCACAGGTTTCAGAATTGATGACACTGACTTTCAGGACTGCATCTACTAAAAGTACATAATAATGGTATTCACTTCTGTATGAACAGTGGCTTAGAAATGAGAAATAATAGGATATTCTTGTGGTTTCATAACATCAGTGATTGCTATAAGGTAGAAGAAACAGAAAATTTTATGCATCTAGTCTACAGTGCCATCTTCTGTGCTTTAATGCAATATAACTATTGATTTCCTTTCCCCCTTTTTAATAAATTATTACTATCTGTGGCAAGTCACCTTCTCTCAGTGTTAACACTGGTTTGGAGTCTTCATTTCAGATAATGTCTTTAGATTTCTGTGCCATTAGTAGCAACAAGTATGCTGCAAGTTTAGTCCTGTGTGATTCAATGTAGTACAGGCTATACTATTTCAAGAAAGTCTTGTTGATAATATGATCTCTGCCTAAAATATTCCACGCTGTTCAACACACTCCTCTTGAAATCAACCCTCTATTTCACCAGTTTTGGTGGGTTGCAGTAGTTAATGGCATATAAGCATTCCACCCCACATGGACAGCTTTTCCTGTCAGAAGTCCTGTACGGAGGCCTCTCTGCTGAAGTGTTAATCCTCCATTAGGGTGCTAGCACTGCCCTAGAATTGTAAATTCACGATATTTCACATCAGTTTCCCGCAACAAGTACAGTCAGATGCTATATGTAGGCTACAATGATATTTGTGCCCTTCAAGACTGTTTTCACAACCTAAAGTTTGTACCTAAACTACTCAAATAAAAGGGAAAATTCACTGAGAGGTATAGATGTTCAGCCATAAAAAACCAAAACAGAACTCCATTTTGAAATAGGAAAGGAAACTCAGAAAGGAAATAGGAAATCCAGGCACATGCAATGGATTCTGGGTTTGAAAGCAAAGTCCTGTTTTTGGGAGCATAAAAAATATGACACTTTCATATTTAGACTTGACTCTAAATATGTTTGAAGGAACATGATGAGGAAATTATTTCCATGATCTGGTTTTAGACATTTTCAGCACTAAGGCAAGCTGGATGGGCATAATGGAGACCAAAGTACGTGACCCAGATGCCAAATTTTCAGCTCTGTGCAACATATATGGAAACAAATTTGTACTTAACGACTGTGTTTGGAAGTGATTATTATGGACTCCTTGTAAGAATGGATAAACTGTAAGGGAATTATAAGCACTCAGTGATGAAGAAGAAATTTGTTACATCTGACATTGTCACAATTTGTTGAGATGCATCACATAAATGGCACATGAAACTCACATAATTTGTTTTCTGATGGTAGAATGGATAATGGAATTATAGAAGCTGAACTCTGCCTTGAAAGTACTATCTGTTTGAGTTTGACTGGTGATTCAAACCCAGGGATCGTGTGGGCACATAGATCAATGTTCTACTTAACATATCTTACAAAGAGAACCTGCCACTGACTAATTTGGCCTCTGAATTATGAGAATGTGTTTCTTCCTAAGTATCTGCTGATTATGTGAAAGAAAAATCAAGCTGTTACAGGAACTTAAATTTGAGAAATGCAAACTGGTGATTTCATATAGTTGGTGGTAAAACTCCTAAACAATCTCTAGAAATACATAAGGTGATTTTATAATGCACAAGGAATTAGAGAAAAAGAAAAGGAAGATAATTTTGGACTTAATTCTGCCAGATAAAGCAGAAAAACCATGGTATTAGGAGTTAGCAGTTGCCTAGAAACTGCAGATCATGACCTCATATTCAATAAGACCAGACACTACCCCAAACATAGATACATAAAGAAAGTGCATAATACTCCAAACCAGTTTATATTCAAAATCTGAAGAAATTAATGAAAATACCAATTAGAAGGAAAAATGCTGACAGGCAAAGAAATGAATAAAAACCTCTGGAGTTTCCAAGTGACACTGTTAAGAATGGGAATGACCTTAGCTAGAATATTGTCTTCATTCACTGGCAAGGGCAAAAGCACAACATTTTAAGGAAAATATGTGGAAAAAATACAAAATTGTGAACAAAGTAGGAGCTATGAATTGCCAAAAGTAGTTTCGAACAGCAGTTATACAGACTATAAGAATCAAAGACATTCTAAAAAAATATTGAAAGTGTATTGGGAACAAAATAAATTATAGAAAGGTCTATTAACAAATGCAGATTGTAAAATTGTCAATGATGACATGGAAAGAACAGAAGTTTTTAATTAATGTTGTGTCTCTATATTTGGAAAGAAGCAGAGTGCTACATTCATACCATATGAGGACAGGGAGGCAATTTCTAGGCTATTAATAAGCCTTAGAAAGAAGTTAGACAACATTTACTTAGGATAAACATTTTTTAATCAGGAGGCCTAAAACGTTTGCATCAGAGGATCATAAAATGCTGGTTAAGAAAATTTGTGGTCCATTGATATTAAATTATAATAAAGACTGTATATATATCTATTCATACCTATATTCAAAAAATGCTAGGAAGCCTCAAAATAGCTAAAACGATGTCAATATAACAAATAAAAAAGAAGAGTGGTATAACTGAAACCCGATTAATTGGTTGATCTTAAGTGTCAACAGAAATCCTAAAATATCTGACTGAGATTTAACAAATGAATCTGACTGTGGGGGAAAAAAAAAAGATGCCTCTTTCCAATTTGTCCAACCTTGATAATATTAAAATTTTGGTTGATAAAGGCCACATGTAGCGATTACATCCTTGCTTATACTTAGTTACCAGTGAGTCAATAATGCCCCGTCTCAATACTCTCCACTCCTGGAGTTGCAGGAATGTACCTGTACAGCTCCACAGCCACACTGATAAGCTTCCCTCTTAGAAAGAACAACCAGCCAAGGCACAGCACCTTCCTGGTTTCTTCCCTGAAGCCAGCTTGTTCTGTGATGGATTAAGGAGGTCCTTACCCCACCACACCACATTAACCCCCCCCCCCCGCCCCCCCAGTTAGATTTTATAGCCATTTTGGAGTGTATATCATTCAGTCAAAATATTAACACAATGCAAAACAATACCACTAACACCTGCTAAATTAATGAATATTTCATTCATTTAGCATTAGTTGTTGACAAGTGTCAGTGCACAGTTGCTGGCCAGAAATAGCCATCAAAGCTTTTTTTTCACCAAGGCTCCTCCTGGAGTGTGGAAGACATTCATGATCCTCTTCAGTAAAGGTCTCAAAGACACTGAAATAAGTAGTTATAAAAATACATTGCAAATTTCCTTTTTTTTTTTTCAAATTTCAGTAAATGAGATGGGCAAGATGCTAAAATTAGACCTAACTAAATTTCTTGGGGAATTGTCTTCATATCCTTTTTTAAATAGAAATCAAAGTCATAAAGCAACAGGGAAAAGAACTCACCCTTACAGAATAAGGGCCTCCAACCTGGTATCTAGTGAGATAGAAAATATTTGAGATTAACAATCCAGTGCATATCCCCCTTAAAATGTTATCATAAATAGATGACATGACTCAAGAAAAATGGAAATTGTGAACAGTTTATTTCTGTGAGTTAGATATTTAAACTCTGCAAGCACAGTGTGCAGAGGAAAACTGGTAGTAGATACAATCAGCAGATGATATAATTTCATATTCATAAGCAAAAGATTTTTGAAGTTGAAGAGTGTTCAAAAAAGCTATGAATTTTTTTGAGAACTGTAGAAATGGTCACCTATTGAAAGATTCAAGGAAGGAAGATTGAGAAAAGACTTGAGGAAGTAACTTTAGAAGGCAATTATGAATGTTACCAGGCTCTTAAATGTAAAAGAATCAATATAGTAAATTTAAGTTAGGCAAATTAAAATTTGAGGTTGAAGAGTGGATGATAAAAATTAGGATGGATAACAGGCCAACCAGTGTGGTGGGTATTTTTTATAGCTTTCCTAATACTTTTGATTAAATATATGATGTCATTCTAGGAAAAAAAAAGTAATATAAAAAGCCAAACAAATTATGTGAGGAAAACTGCCAGTAGCGATTCAAAATACTTGATTTGATGGCTCACTGTGGTCTTAAATCTTTGCAAGCACATGAAGTTATTCACTGATTCTCAGGGCTTACATAACAGCAACCACCAGTAAAAAGCTTTCTTTCCAGCTGGCTAAAGAGTATTTCCTGGAAGGCAGTGACCTGGCCTCGGTTATTCATGCTTTTGTCATTTCTCATTTAGACTGCAGTGATTCAGCGCTCAATATAAATGGTCATACTGTTTCAGTGCTTACAGAAATTCAGCTGTTGAGGAAGGCTACATCTCATTTCAACAGTGCAGTCTCCCAGAAACCTATCAGATGTATCTGCCAGGCTTTTTCTTACCTTTCCATAGACTACCTAAAGAAGTTCCAAGGTCCTGATTCCTTTCCTTAGGATACACCAGGTTGAAGCTGAGGAATGAAAAGGTCTCCATAAAGTTTTATGATGAAAACCAGTTTTCTCTAATATAATGATCTCCCTACCCCTTGCCCACAACTATATCTAATTGACATCTTATGGGCCAGACCAAGCTGCTTCTGTCCATGGCCCTAACCTGCAAAGACTGCAGCCCATTGTGATTCTTCTTCTTATTATTATGTTTGGACATTTTTGTATATACATTTGTAGAATGGCTTAAGCCGGAAGATACCTGAAAAGGTCATCTAGTGCAACTTCAAGTCAAAGCTTATCCAGGTTAAAATTTAGGTCCATTGTCCAATCAAATTTTGTGTCTCTGCAAGGACAAACATTGCAAAATCCTTCTGTGCTCCCTAGTTGAGTCCTTGACCACTAGGTTGATTTTTTCTTATCACTATATAGTACTTAACTTTCTGCAATTTCTAGCTGCTGAGTCTCATCCTTTCATTGTATCAGGCTCTGAGAAATTTGACTCCACCTTCTCTATACCCACCCAATTGGTTTAGTTAAACATAAAACTGTTACATTTCCCCCACAGTCTTCTCTAAGTGGGTCAAACCCGGCCTCCTCAAACTCTTGCTCCTTCAGCATCTTATGATAGGCAGCCCCAAACTAGATAAAGTAATTCAGGTGCAACCTCATAAATGCTTAGACAACAGAGAATAATCACCTTCCTGGACTGGCTGGCTGTGTTTTCCCTAGTGCAGCCCATGCTCTGTCAACCTTCAATTCCACAATGCTCACCCTTGACTTATGTTCGATTTCTTGCCCACATTTCCTTTTCTACAAAATTTCTTTATCTAATGTATCCCATCTAATCTGGGGTATCCCATGCCTGGTCACAATTTATTATGCAGGCAATTCTGTGTCAGAGTCAAATTTTCTTGGGAAGGGAGTAATCCAAGACAATGGCATTTACAGCCAAAGTCTAGGCTTTTATAAGCATAACTGCTTTATTTAGCATGTGAAGAATAAGCCTCAAACTATTAATTGCACCAGTGTTAAGAAACTTGAATGCTAAGAGAGAATCAAAAGAACCCTCAAAACATCTCCTCACTAAGAGACTTTCTTTTTCTCCTCCCTTCCACTAAGAAAAAATATTTAACAAAACAAGACTCTGAACACACTTTCCCTGGTGCAGAGAGAATATAAATATAAACTGCTCAGAACAGATGTTCAAAGGCTGACAGCCATGTTTTTCAGTGCACTGGAAAATATATGAATACTTTAGTGCTGAGCCCAGAGTAACAAAGAAAACGAGAAGGTAAGAGTATTCTTGCTACTTACCTTTTTTCTGTTTGGCAAATTACATTATTACAAAGCTATAAAAGTATGATGATCATTATGACAAATGATCTAAATATGACTAATGTTAGCAGCCAGATTATGGAAAAAGCTTATTCTCAGAGTGTTACAGTTAAGGGCAAAAAGCACAACAGGATCTGTCATTCTGAGTAAAACAATCCATAAAACCTCATCCAGTAATTTCCATGTTCAGTGCCAGCTATATGCAACTTGAATTAGCATGTGTGTTTGGACATGTGCCACCTTACTTGACAACATGAAGAAAGAAAAAATCTACATGTCCATTGGCAAGCTGCCCTGATAGTTAAGCACATTCTTGATTTAAAAGTATGCACATTATTTGCAGCCCAAATTACTTTACCTTTAATTTTCATCTGTTTGGAGTAGATTTTACTGTCTGCGACTGCAGGGTCAAACAGTCTCCTACTAACTGATACCCTGTCCTCGTGGAGACATTTCATATTTGTAACTAATTGCCTCTTAAATACCTCTTGTGCAAGCTAAATAAATGGAGGGATTTTTACCATAAAATATTTTTGTAAGTCTTTTATTGAGAACATAAATTGCCTTTTAAAAATATATTTTCTTTACAGCAATGAATTGAAAGCAGGATATAACAGGAATATATTACAGTCATCAATATTTTGCTTAGCTCCTGTTATTTTACCACCTCAGGACCCTTAGTTTAAACTTTGTCATTTTTCATCCAAGGATGATACTAACAAAACCAACAAAATTAACAAAAATTATAATAACAGCCCACTCCCACCCCCGCAAAACCCAAACAAAAATCCCCACCAACCAACCGAAAAAACCCAATTCTCGTTGTGGTGCTAGAGTTGCCATGTTCTCCAGACCCACAGAAAAACATGCATGCACACCACTCCTTTAGGAGATTACAGCATAACTTCATTCCCGTGCTCCAGCTGAACTTACTGGTGCTCTAGAAATCACCAATACTTTTAATTTTGGGGCAGATTAAGAAATTGAGATATTCTCCATATCCTTGTTACATTGTCCCCAACATCTTGACTTGAGACCCTTCTGACAGTGACCAAAAGAGTCAACATAATTGTTTGCATTGTTAAAGCTCTGACAATCATAGAATCACATAATGGCTTGGGCTGGAAGGGACCTTAAAGATGATTTTGTTTCACCTCTTTACCCTCACCTAGGGCAGGGACACCTTCCACTAGACCAGGTTGCTCAGAGCCCCATCCAACCTGACCTTGAGCACCTCCAGGGATGGGGCATCCACAGCTTCTCTGGGCAACCTGTGCCATTCTCACCACCCTCACTCTTTAAGGAATTTCTTTCTAGTCTCTAATCTAAACGTACTCTCTTTCAGTTTGAAGCTATTCCCTCTTGTCCTGGAACTACAGGACTATTTACAATCCCAGCAATACAGGATTATTTACCCTTGTAAATAGTGTCTCTCCATCAGTTGCAGCCTCCTTTCTGGTACTACCTATGAATGAGGCAGGCCCAGGGATGCTGCCACAGACCATGCCATGTACAAGCTACTAAAGACTTCATGGAGTTAAACAGTAATGCAGCAGGCAAAAAAACAACCATGCAGCCACATTCAGATATATCTAGTATTCCTTGACATTAGTGGGAACATTTCCATTTGCTTCAGTGAGTACAGAATTGCCAAAAAACAATAGATTTTTTTGTGGTTGTTTCTGCATTTCAACAAGCTGGATTTAAATTCATTAACATTCCAAATGAGATCAATAATGAATAGTTCAGTAATAATTACCAGGACTCCACAGAAAACTCTATAAATTATGTCATGAGCTATACACTGCATGTGCCAATTTTCCATAAACAAGGGATTATTGCACTCTCTGTTTTCTAACAATAAGCACATTTGGTAATTGTGACTAGAACTATACATTAGTCATCTGAATTTAAAGCTGTGCTCATTTATCTCTTCGCCAAAATTTTCCTTCCATTCCAATAACAGGTCTGGAAGAAACAGATTCAGCTGAGGTTTCCTCCAAGGCAAAGATGTTCTCCTGAACATCTGAATTTGAGCTGAAAAATAATGTTCTAATTAATTTGATGGGGCTAAATGTGATCTACCAATACTTAAATCAAGTTACTGCAAGACAACTGGGCTGCAGTCTAGAACAATTTTTTTGCATATCTCATAGTGCTGTAGTATTTATCCTAAGGTCCAAGCTCCTAGAGTAAAGTGACTATATAAAAATCTCCTTTAAATAAATACAAATATAAATTATTGGACTTCCTGGTCATGGACAGTGCTTCAAATCTGAGGGTAGAGAAGGCCATGGTAAAGACTTTTATTTTAAAAATTACTTCTCATCCCATTTCATTAATGCATAATCCCTATAATATTTGTCTACATTGTAGATCAAAATCAATGGTGAAATCAGAGCTGAAAAGAAAGAGATTTTTAGAAAGATACTTTTGTATTGGGTAGAGAAATTGCCAGTCATGAATTTATTGGTGTGCTTTACTTGGTGAACACTGAATTCTCAGCAGTTAGTAAAACAAGGAAAGAATTTATTTTGAAACAGAGTTTTAAAATCATGTTTACAGAAGTTGTAACTGCATTTCCAAAATGATTAGATGCAACTATAAATTTTACTATAGTCAAAATTTAAACTGTGGTTTGAGTCTAAATGTGGATGATTATTCAACATATTCCCTCACAAATTAGCCTATGAAAAAATACATATGCTGACCAATTGTTTTAAAATCCAATACCATGGAGCTGAAAACAAAAAGAATTCATTCAGTCAACTTAATCCTGATATCTTTTTTGCAAGTACCAATCTTAACTGTGCAATCCTACCCAGGATTTTATTGTTTTGAACTCAATGTTTACCTTCTGTCCACTATTCCAGATGGAAATCTGCTTCAAATGAGCATTCAGTCTGGCAGAGAGTAGAAAAAAACTTCTTATAATTTTCATCTTTTGTGAAAATCGTGTTTGTAGACACTATCTGAACTTACTTGTTTTTATACCAATTCCATTCTTTACTGAAAATACATCTTTTACCTCTCTGTTATGCATTATTTTTAGGCAAACCTCTTGTGAAGTTAAGCCACCCAAACTCCTTCAATCTTTTTTTTAAACTGAATTCTGAAATTCCTTGGTCATCCCTTAGTATCTCTTATCTGCAGGGTCTCTGAATGAAACTTTCCTGACTGTTACAATCAGAAGTCTTTAATTTAAACTAATGAATTAATTTGCCTGAAATGGCCATGTCTGTATTGGTAAATCAGCTGTTTGTGAGGGACGTTAGTTGATGTGGCGTGGTTCACTTCTGCACAGGCAAGCACACCCTGGCTTTCAGCTCTGTCCTGATAATCCTTCCCAGGTCACATCATTGGCCCATATCTAGGTCCTGTTTAATTTATTTACATAATTGCAGTATATGAGGAATATGACACTGGTAAAAATGCTGCTCAGTTTTTCCTGGAATTACTTTTCCCAACATATCCTAGATCTCACTTTGCATGCCTGACCCTCATAGAAGTCAGCTGCTGTACTTGCATTTTTCTCCATCTGACTACAGTAATCTTCCAGGATTTTACCAAGGCAAAACATTTGGGTTGTCTAATCTGACATTCACAATTTTGTTCGGTTCTGCAAGGGATCTTCAAGATTTTCAAGACCAAAAATATTACATGTTTACACTGCAGACTTGTAAATCAGACTTACAAATTATAATAGACATGAAGCAAGGAAATTAACAACATGATACAGTGAAAAAGGGTTTTTTTGCATATGAAAGATTACAGTATTTACTTGCTAAGAGAGTGCACAAATTACTAAAATAAACACAAACACTGGGCTTTTCAGGTATAGGCACTGATAGTCATATGACAATATATTCCCCCATTTCCTAAATCTCATTCCAAGATTGCATCTGTTAATAAAACACCTTGAGAGATTTCATGTGAATCTGTTAAAACAATACCTGGAGAAATTTTGTGTGCATTACATGACATTAAAATCTCAGTCTACGCCTGTTTATCTAGCTTTCATTTGGAGACTACATGTGAACACTCATATTCTTCATCCCCAGGAAATTTATAACCAAATCAGCTTTAGTACTCCCTTCACTCAAATCTTTGATAAAAACCCCAAAGCATTCTGGTCAAATTCAAATGCAATACAAATAAAAGCAACACAGACTTTGACTTTTTATTTCTTGAATGTCTTATCTCTTAGCCACCAGAGGAAGCTTATTGAGGCTAGGAATAGTTGAAATAAGTGATTGATAATGAAGAGGGGGAAAAGTTAATTAAAGATTTAAAATGAGAATTTTGATACCCTATGTGTTCAAACAAAGTGCCTTTCTTAGATCCTACAAAGCCTTACCCGTATGCTAATTTCATGGAAATGAGGTTTATTATACTCTGTGGATTTTTCATTAAACAAGCAGAGACATAACCATACATACTCTTCTCTCCCTACCCCAAGCTCTCACACATTCTGTGAAAGGTGTGATAGCTACTTTCTTTTTATCAGTTTTCATCCCTTGTCAACTTGTCTTTGTTGAATCCACATAAAAGAGGCTGTTCCACAAACCCTTTAAGATGGATCCCCAGCCTGCCTGAACTCAACACTTCTTATGATCTACCCCAGCCTTGCTCATTTCCACTGGTCTGTAAATTGCAAACTTTCCACATACAAACTTCTTGTTTGGAACAGTGTCTGGCTCAGACTAACTATCAAACCATGCCAGGCACTGGGCTAAGATCTTCATATTGCATTCGAAACAATCCAATTCCCAAGGCTGATATTTTGGACGCATCTTCAGCTGGTATCCAGACTTCAGATTCAGAAGATTTTGTCAAATCTTTCTTTGGGTTCTTTTCCTGAAGAAATTGCCTCCTCTTTCCTCTTTCAGAGCCTTCCACCAGGCCCAGAGTGCATCCACCAGGACAGGAATATGCAGATATTTCTTTTCATTTTTCCCCTCCTGATTACAGCCCTTTGTACAGTGTGTATCATGTACTGTATTTATACGTGTAGTCCTTTCACTAAAGGGGGAAAAGAGCCAGGTCAGGTTTTAGTTGTCACCAATATGCACTGTCTCAAGCCCCTCCACAGACCTCAGAAAGTTAAATTAGACTACCTGGAAAGTTCTTTCAGACTTAATGGTGACTACAATTGCTTGGGAAACACCTTTGTACTATTTTCTGAAGCAGCCTTCTATTCATAGCTATTCATAATACCATGTCTCTGAACACACTTTACAGCCGAAAACAAAAAAAAAGCTGCTCAAATTCCCCAGTCTTCTCTGCTGCATTTACTCTCTTCAATTTTTGCCCAAAAGATTAATAGCTTAGTTGACTTTTCTATGCATGCTTGGTCATCCAACACTTATATCTTGCCAGCATCACAGGGGAGCTTAAATACTGAATATCCAGCATCAATGTCATGCAACAAAATTACATTGCTAAAAGCATATTTCATTAGCTAAATAAAATCATGGTAAAGGGTTTTTTTTAATTTTAAACAGAGAGAAGTGTGAAAAACCAGTTCTGATGTGAACATTCTGCATGGTTAAAGAAGTCTACGGAACTACTTATTATTTGTTCAACCATGTTAGAGGCTAAGTTTCTTTAGAAATCTGAAGTCATTCCACTTGTTCCAGACACAGGCCTATAAAGATATATATTTCTTTCATATCTGTATATTTTTTGTTTTCCTCATTTTACCAGCAGGTATGGCAGAACACAAAGGACTCAATTACATTTTTGAGTTATACCTAGTATGATGTGGATAGATGATGATAGATAGATAGATAGATAGATAGATAGATAGATAGATATAGATAGGATGTAATTACCCTAAATGTAACTTATTATATGTCATTTGAAGTTTCCTACATATCCTCCAGCGGCTGGTTGAGAAGTATTTCCTGGTTTCATCTATGTTTCTGCCATATGTCCAGAGCCCATATATATTTTCCATATTCCAAGGCTTCTGAAGAAACCTAGACATTTATGTGTAGACACCTTAATCAATCTCCAAGTAATATAGGCATATAACTCTTTTAAAGAATGTTTTGGCTAAAAATTCTCATTAAGCAACAGCATTTTTCAGGCTACTTCTTTCCACCAAACTCAGGCTCTCTAGAAATTATATAAAGAATGCAAATTGCAGGAATTGAGTAATTCCTTGATATTAGAGATTTTCCTCCTATTTTTTCTGCTCTTCGTGTTCAGATATTTTATCATTAAAGGGTGTGGTTTTGTATTTAGGTAAAGTGCTGAATTTCAGAGAAGTTCTGTGGTCTAAACACCTCTCAGATATCCTGTAGTGATGTCTAGTAGGTATCTTGGAGATTTTTCTAACCTAGATATTTTGCTAGGTTATGTTGCTAACATGTTGCTATACGTAAACTGGCGAAGTATGTGGTTCTTTCCAGTGCTATTCTTCTTTAGAAAAAAAAATCTCCTGTGGGCTTTTTAGAATTATTTTCATAAGAAATAAAGATTTTAAAACCAATGTTGTTCAGTTTTGTTTGCTCTGAAACTTAAAAGATTCTCCCTACGTGTATCTTGAGGCATGGAAGGAGTAAGTTACAGCACTGTAAGCAAAGGTAAATTATAAATTAAACAGTAAGAATGAAATGTGGGACCTCTGGATCCAAACACACATATTTCTACTGACAGTGCAAAGGGGCTCTATTCCACAGCAACAGGCTGTGACAAGGTCATCAACTTCTCTTTGCACAAAAGAGGGATACAATGCTGCCTTCAAATGATTAAAAAAAAACTTCCTTGTTTACTGCTGAAGTGCACTTATTTTGATCTTATTTCTTAGAATCAAAAAACGTGACTACTTTTAGTACCATTACAATGAAAGCTTTAAATATTCTGTCGAGTTCAGGAATTTCCTTTGTAACTATATTGATTTAAGTTACAGTGGGATACATAGAAAACTAATTAGGAAGCAACATTTGGTTTCCCAGAACAAATACTTATGCTAGCTCTTCAAAAATAATGGGCAAAATTATTAACCTCAAGTACATGGTACCCCATCTACTAAGAAGATGAATGTTTATTTTTCCAATTTCAGAACTTGAAAACATAAAGGCTAATGAGTAGTTAAAGGACTCCTTAGAAGAAAAGATAGAATCCTTCTCAGAACAGGGCTAGAGAAACAGACTGAAAGGTTAAGTAGAGGAAGAAAGAAACAGATTCTATAGAAAAAGTCTAAAATGTTGGTGCCTTCCCAGAACAAGTGCATAGTAAGCTGGAGAGAAAGGTTTCATATGAAAATATGTTACATTTGCAGGTTTAAATGTTTAAGGTTTTCTTTGATGCTTTACTTCTAAATAAATTACACTTCTAGAAGGCTTTCAGTCAGCTTTTTGTGTGGACAGCCCTTTGAGTGAGCGGATTCTGCCCCTCTATTCTGCTCTAGTGAGATCCTACCTGGAATTCTGAGTTCAGCTCTGGAGTTCCTAGTACAGGAAGGACCTTGACATGTGGGAGTGAGTCCAGAGGAGGTTCATCAAGTTAATTAGAGGGATACAGCACCTTTCCTATGAGGAAAGGTTGAGAGAATTGGGATTGTTGAGCCCAGAGAGAAGACTTTGGGGCGACCTTACCGCAGCCTCCCAAAACCTGGAGAGAACCTATGAGAAAAACAGAGAGGGACATTTTACAAGGGCACATACTGACAAGACGAAGGGGAGTAGGTCCAAACTGAAAGAGAGTAGGTTTACATTGAACATAAGGAAAATTTATTTACTGAGTGTCATGAGGCACTGGCACAGGTTTCCCTGAGAAGCTGTGGACGGTCCATGTCTGATGGTGTTCAAGGCCACGTTGAATGGGGCTCTAAGCAACCTGGTCTAGTTAAAGAGGGATTGGAATGAGATGATCTTTAATGTTCCTTTCAGACCAGGCCATTCTATGATTCTATTATATATTACCTTGGCATGCTGCAGGGAAAAGGAACATCAGGCTCCAATCCTACTTGGGATCCAGCCTCTGCCTGGGAGAACTGCAAGCTGGGCTACAGTGAATGACCCAAAAAGGATGACATTCATTCAGGTTACAGGAGCCATAGGATACTAGTATACTACTGCTTTGCCAAAATAAGGAAAAGTCCCAAAGCTCTGTGTTTTGTTTTACATAATATTTTACATTCTAACTGTCCTCATCTTTACTTTTACTAACATACCTCTTTCAGGAAAAAATCTCAAGAGCAAATTTTCTTTTTCCTGATAATAGGGGAACTGTGTCTTCCTTGTACCATCCAGCTCTTCCTCTGCTTGTGGATCACCTTTAGCTGTTTTTTTGACCCATTTGGGTCTGAGTGGAACTGTGTTACTGTTCTAAGACAATGCATGAAGAGGATGTGACAGTTTTATGACTTGGGTGATAGCACAATGAACAGGCACATTACAAAAAGGGCAATCACTATAGTCTTTGTGATGTTATTTACAGTACTTACTTTGCTAACAGGAGCAGCATTGTAAAAATGTTAGTTGTTAACACTGCTAAAGCGTAGTTCCAGAGTTTCCTGCAGCACAAGAAGCTGGTATACTGATAAATGACACTGCATGAAATGGTGGCCATGAAAAGCAAATTCACAGTGAATCAACCTCAACACCAGACTGGAGTAAGAGCATTGCAAAGCTGATTTGTGGGTTGATGTTCCCATTTAATGTGGTTTCCATCAAACTGTTCATAAAATTCATAGCTGCAGCTAACCTCCATTACTGTGTCCTTGCACATTCTTCCTGAAAATAACTTGTTTATGAAGCTTCAGCAATGCAGAAGGACATTGTATGATCTGTAGGAAATGGAGGAGCTTCGTGTAACATGGCCACAAAGCAATGGCCAGAAGACACATTCCTTTCATGGGATTCAAATTCTTACTTGCATGTTATGATTCTGTCCAATAGTCTTTGCAACTATCTCTGCCATGTGTAGTGAGGCCAGTCAACAGGCTGAGGCAGGTCCACAGCCCAGAGATATCTATGCAGACATCTAATCTGTGCCTCTTAATCTGGACCTGAGCTCCACCCACTGTCCCTTCAGCCAGGCTCCATTATCCTCACAGATCAATGGTGTGATCCTGTTCCCAGACCATGGAGGTGTTCAGAATGTTACTGCCTTCAGCTCCCTGGAGAATCCCTGATACAGATGCCATATAAATCTAGCCCCTAATCTATTCTCCATAGCATCATAACAATTTTGATTAAAACAGTCTATTTTTGTTTGTAAATTGATGATTTCAAGTAATGTTTTCCTCTGTGTTGATAAATTTCACCAATTTCATGATCAGCTTTGTGTGATTAAATGTTCCACTTCTCCAGCCATTTTATGTGACTTAGAATCATGATGAGAAAAGATCCGTGTCATAAGTATAGAAAGCATGACAATAAAATAGAAAATCAACCTGTCTGTTGAAATTCTGAAAGGTAATTTTTGATTTGCCTGCTTACAGTAATCTCTTCTTTTTCTTTGCTACTGTGTTTTTGTTGTTTTTTAGTTTTAGATTTTTTGGGGGGGGGTTTTGTTAGTTTTTTTACTGTGGAATGTACATAATTTATATAGAAAATATGGTGATTTTTAATTTGGGGAGAAAAAGAAGATCCCAATTTATTTTTAAAATATCACTGTAGCAAAGTTAAGGCATATATATCCCTTGATTCTAGGATAAGAGAAATATTTGTAAAAGAAGCATATATTGTTGAGGTGTACACTTCAGCAGTTTTTGGTTCATATTTCAAGTATATATTTACACCATATATTTAGTATGTGGAGGAGAGGTTTTAACAGATGAAGAGCAACTTAACCCTTCCTCTGATTTTCCATAGAAAAGAACTTCAAGTCCTTTTCAGATCAGATGACTTTCAGACCATATGACCTGTCTAAAGGAAAATCAAACTAGAAAGTGTAGTTGCCTTAGAGCTGAATAGGATTTTAACAAAGCAAGCCCTGGAATGACTGTGTCCACTACAATACTTTTGATGATCGATCATGTCCTCAGTATCTCCCTAGAACATGAATTCTGAAAATCTCAGTATTTTTCCATGTTGAGTAAAAGCAAAAATTAAATATTACTTTAATGTTTGATTGATTATAATGCTGGGATTACAATATATGTTCATAAATATTCTAGGCTTAGTCAGAGAGGAAAGTATTTGGAATGTTTCAAGGAGATCCAAGCTTGCAGTTTCCTGGCTAAACTGCTCAGCCTATTAGCTTGAAAAGGCAAAATACAAAGGGCAAGATTTTCACGACTGATTAGGGAACTGAGAGAGTCACTTTGCATTTCCTTAAAAGGGGCCTGATTTTCATAAAATACAGAGAAGCCTTGAACCATCTAAAGCTGGTTTAGCACCCCAAGCTAAACCAGCTAAATTTACAAGTCCTTTTTGCCTGTCTCCAGCAAGTGGTATATTTAAATTCAGTTTCATGAAAAGAAAATATCAAAGAGACGAATCCAATTTGATCATGAGAATCAAGTCCTACAAACTTCAATTATTGATAAAATAGATCAAACCCAGGAAGGATGCAAATGCTGCTGACATCTCTCATTCCTTGTTTGGGCTACCAGGGAAGCAGTCTGAATTAGCTTGCAACATCATGTTGCATTCTGAAACTGAAAACAAACAACAGCCTCTGCACTGCAAAGTCCTCACCCGCAGTCGGACCGACAACAGCTAATTGGATTAAGAAATGGATTATGACACCCAGCATAGTTTGAATTGGTTAATTGGATTAAAATAGATTGAACTGGCCATTTGGATTAAGGCATAATCAAACTTCTCCACAGACAAAAGATCTGAGCAGCATGTTAAGGGAAGAAAAAAAAAAAAGAAAAGGAAAGAGAGAGAAAAAAAAAAAAGATAAGGGACAAGAAATGCTTGTTAAAGAGGGGTATGCTACTCTTCTCTTCCTAGCTATTTTTAATGAAGGGCACATTATCTTCTTGCCTAGCAGCTGAAATAACATTGTGTAATGGAAATGAGCTCAGCAAAAGGGCTGTAGTCATTATAAATGATAAAAATCCCTAGAAGTCTGTTTAAATGTTAATAAATATAAAAGGATAAAAGAAGAAATTAAACATTTCAATACAATGTTACCCCCTATGCAAAACTTCCTGGTCTGCATTCGCTCCCCACCACATTATTGATTTTTAAATTACATTGTCTTTTTATTTCTTTTCTCTGAATCTGTCACTGTAAAAACTGACACAAAATCTAATCAAACCATAAGGAAACCATCAATTTTATCTAGTTATTCAGCTGGTTGGTGAATAACATCACAGCCTCTGGTCCTGCTCATAGTAATGAAATCAAGTCCTGACCTGTGCTTTCTTATTTTAAAGGTTTTGCTTTGGAAGAACTGCACAGCTGAAGGGAACACCTCTTTGGGAGTGCTGTGGCACAGCATAAGGGTACAGGCTGTCACAAGGCATTGACCAAATTTTTTCTGTACATCTCACTGACAGATCTACATAGAGATCTACATGCTTTTTAATACTTCCTCATTTATGTGTGAGCCTCACAAATTTTTTTTTCAGAAGTTTGTAGAGCAAAAGACACCATTCTATCAGTGCCATCCCACTGAACATCACATGGAGACACAAAAGAAAATTAGCTGGTGCAAAGACCCTTAAGTCATTGCCACTAAAATGGGCTTCAAATCAAGAATTGCTGTTCATTCCCATTCAGGGGCCGCAGAAAGCCCATGTTGCTGCCAACATCTGCTTATCTTCTGAGCCCTTCAAGAGAGCCATGGATTTTCAGAGGCTCCAGCAGCATTGAGGGCTTGCTTTATCATCCAGCTCTCCATTTCAAAGTCAGTGCTAGCCTATACTGGTGGGATAGGGAGAGACATGAGGGAAAAAATTGAAACAATCAGGTAAACCACAGCTGTCTTTGGGCTCTGCTAAGTTTTTCCCCATAGTCCCTGTGGTCCATGCAAGCAGCAGAGAAATGAGTCTTTGCCCTTCCAGTTCATGCTGTCCTCTCTGCCAAGCAGGACGGGTCAGTTGTTTCTTTTCAGGTTTTCTTGCCTGGAGTTTAATTTCTCTGACATTGCTCAAGTGCTCTGAGTGCACCCTTCAGTTAACAACAGCAGCAAAAGGTTGTGAAAACAGGTGATGCTTGAGGTGAGAGATGGAGTTAAGTGCCATAGAAGCTCAGGACTATGTGAGAAATTTTCCCAGATGCAGTTTGCCAAAAAGAAAGAATCTATATTCAGCAGCAATGTGATATGTGCTAACTTAGTGTGAAAATCCTACCTTCAATCTCAACCTTTGCAGAAGCCCCATCAAAACCCAAGTAATATTGCTGAATAATGCATGACTTAAATTAGCAGATTACTGGAGACAAGAAATGGCCATAAACTGTAGCCATAATTCAGTGTGCATTAAACTTTCCAGTCACTATCTCTAAATCACCTTGGTTCTTCCCACATTTTCTTTTTCATCTTCTTTCTCAAGAAATGAACAGGAAATAATAAAATCCTAGTAATTTATTAACAAAAGAAAAAAATCTGAGGATGGGATGATATACATTCATTGAAAGTCTCATTTCCTTCCATCATTCAGAAAATAATTTTCCTGGGTTTGGTTTGCTTTGGTTTGGTTTCAATCAGAGAGCACGCTAGGAATATTTCCAAAATTATAGCAGGACTTTTACTTTAATATCAAATAGAAGACACCTGTACTGTCCTGTAAAAAATTATAAAGCAAAACATTTTTCAAGTATTACGGAGGTATAAGCACAATGCTGCTTCATGATCTGGAGTAGGTCAGATCATGCCTTGAAAGCTATTTTTGCATGTAACTATCTTTATCTTATTTGTTGAAGAGCCAGGACTTTTCTTCTGTATCAACATGATCATCCCATGGAGGAGCAAAGACTCTATAGACAACTTCATTTTTGATGAAGGTATGTCTATGTATAGACATACCTTCATCAAAAAACTTAAATCAGTGTGCCTGTGGGTTTTGTGTTCAACCATTGCCATAATCTGCTCTTACCATCAGCTAGAGCATACTGCACTTTAGGACAGAGATCCCACTGGTCATTGATATTAACAAATTTCTTAATAAACTCAAGAGCTTGAAAGCTTTGCTGGGGGGGTCTGTGGCCAGGGAGAACCTAAACCTCAGAAGCTCTGACCCAGCTGCACTCAGCTGTGCTGGCCTAGCTGGGCACACCACAGCTGTGCCAACATTACCAAAATAAGTAAGGTTCATCTATCAGCAGAGTGATCGCCAAGCCAGCACCCTAAGAAGTAATTCACAAAGCAGTATCAGCTTTGACTCACCCTCTCTTGCCTCCTCTCCCCGTCAGTGGACCTGTCTGTCAATCCCCAGCTTCAAGGTGTCAGAAATATGCTTCTTCCTGCTGAAGTAACCAATTAAGTTTTATTGCTTTATTGATGCCACAGATATAAAATGACTATGTAGAGCATCTGTCATAAAATGCTTGCTTAAGAATCTGTTGCTGGAGACATCAGTACTGCAGTAGAAAGATGAAAGGAAGATTTAAAAGGCGTGATGTGGATATGTGTTAGAAGCTAATTACATGCAGTGGGAACAGATACAAGGATGGCTTGCCATCAGCTGTGGATTTCATCGAAGATGTGGTTATCAGTGCTAAAATGTTTTCATAAAACAATCTTATGTGCTGTCGAGCTAGTCATTTTTCTATCATGAATTGTTCCTTCTAGTGTTTTTTTTTTTTTTTTTTAAGAGGATGAAAACTCAGTCCTGGTTTTCTCTTATTCTGTTCAGAGTACTTTTATGGGGAGCTCATAAGTACACACAAAACATAAAATGCTGGTCCTGAACAGGGAAGTCTATTGTCAGGAGGTGTCTCTTACAGCAATGGCATTAATTTATAGAAATATGAAGAATGAATTCAGCATGAAGAATCTATGACCATATAAATCTATCGTGCATCAGTTCAAATGAAAGCTGTTGAAAAGAACTGGATTGTGAATATATTCATGTAACTGCCTGTGACACAGAGAGTTTACAAAAGAAAAAAAGAAATGCTAGCAATAAAAATGGAAAGGTGTCATTCTTCTACCATATCCTTTTATCCTTGATATATGCCCTGCTTCTGCATTTTTCATATGAAAGCTTAAGAGAGTGTTGAAATTCTTAAAAAAAAAAGTAAAAGGAAAAGCTGTGCCTAGTGCCAATCAGATACAGTCACAGAGGCAGTTGACTCAGATATACAGATTAGGGAATCTTTTATGCTTTGGCAGCATTGGCCCCTGCTTTTTTCTATGTAGCCCACAGCAGTATTACCTCCTTAATTTGTTATTTTATAAATATTTTGAGTACTGAAACCTTTAAAAAGCCCCAGAACAAAATAAAAAAAGGAAAAAAAACCAAACAGCATCACTATTGTCAGTTTTAAAATGGCAAACTCAGGTTCCTAGCAGGTTCCTTTGAAAAGGGAAATTGTGTAAGAGGATCATGTGCACAGGGACATGTTATAAATTCTGAATGATTTTCAAGATGTAGTCTTGCCTGCTGCTAACACATTATACAGTGCTGCAAATCGCATGTACCCTTAAGAAAGGTCAAAAGCAAGAAATTTTAAATACCACATAGGATTCTTCCTCTTTTTAAACAAAAGGCCATGCTTTATTGAAGAGGTTAGGAAATCTGGTATTGTAAAATGCACAGTGAAGATCAATTTTGTGTCATTGAAATAGGAGGCTATGTATTTACTACCTAATATGTAATATGTAAATATTAAAGAATTGAAAACATGTTCTAACTTAATATTAAAATACATTTTTCAGAGATCTGGGCATGTATCTAATAAATTCACTGTCTTATTTAGAAAACAGGGAGATAGAAGCAAGCATTAAACTCCCATACAAAACCTGACCAAAGAAATATTCACTGATTGTTTTCATTCCTTAATCCTTTTCTACCCTAATTTCCTTTCTGCCTTCTCTTCCTTTTTTTGCTATATAAATAGTTATTTTTTCTGAGTCAGGAAGGATGCATTGTGGCAAGAGGAGGAAAGCCACCTTTTAAATTTTTTTTTCTTCTGTTTGTTTCATTCATTTATTCAGACAGAAATAGTTTTAAAATAACCTCCAAATATTGAAATTTAAAAGAATGATAAAATTTCCATCTATTTGACCTGACTTGATCAACTCTCATTGCAGCATCACCCAAGCATTCAACATTTCATTCCATCAAGCTAATGGCTAAAAGATTGATGAAGAAATATTTGTTTTGCTACTTGACCATGTCCTAGAATCATTGTAAGAATAATAATTTTTTTGTGTTTATTTATTGGTCCTGACAAAAATCCCATCCCTTATTGATACAATGATCTTTCTGACCACTACACATCTTGAAAAGTGAGAAGGAGGAAACCAAAGTACTGCTTCTTTACTGAATGTGTTTCCTGCCTTGACATTTCAAGAGTCAAATGCAGATGATATATGTCTGCAGGTGGTTTAACCCCATCCTGTCAAATAAGATGAGGTAAATCAAGATGTACCAGGAGCAGTCTTTGTAGCAGTAATAGGAAAAAATAAATGTTATGGGAAAGTACACAGAAATGCTGCAATGTCTCTACCACCATCCCCCATTCCCCTCTGTCCAAGACCACATCAGTCACCATTACCGGGCACATCTGTGTGTACTCTCTCTCTAGTTACAGTAACTTGGAGAGCAAAACCTAATTATATATGAACCTCTGCTTGAAAAATTGCACCTGTTGAAATATCCAATTGTCTCAAAAGTTACTAAATAATTTGCAATTATTTGTTTATGCATAGTTGCTGCTGTAGAATTATTTTTGTATTTCAGACATAATTTAAATTAAAATGATCCAAACAAATTGACAATCTTCTTTCATTAGTGCTTTACACTCTCTAAATCATAAAATCCAATTCACATCAGAGCAATAGTGTCTGTTATAAATATTCCAGGTACAAGATTTCTGGTCCTGAGGTAGCGTCCATCCAGGACAAAAGAGGGATCTATGTCATCACTATTAGAGTATGTTATCCAGGCTGCATACATGCAGGCTGAATTCCTGGGCCAATCAAATGAGACATTGAAAAGATGAGTTCATCCACCCTGTTCCATACTTCCTTATCTCAAAAACATGAATAATTATATCCTCTCCAAAAGGAGTAGAGGAAGTACAAATCCATGAATGGTTGTGTAAGATTGGATACTACAGTGCTGAAGACCATAGCAAGAAACATTTGCAACTATATTTCCTTCCAACTTTTTTAATGTTCCTTAGTCCCCACCCTCTGGGAATTCCTACAAATATTCCTTAATCTCATCTTGTCTCTTTGTTTTTTATAGCATATGCTGGTCCACCACCATGGAATCCAGCAGTGGTTGGGGTCACGCTGTAAAGCTATGAAACGTAGAGCATAATCACATGGTTTTAATGTGGATCAACCCCCTCCTGAACCCTTCCTGTAATGACAGTCTATCTTAAGATATGCATTAGTGAAGAAAATCAATTAAATTACCACAACTTAATGAACTATTGCTTGTTGGCCAGTCAGGGTACCTGACTCTGTTACCACAATTGAAAAAAATAGGCTATAAAGGGCATAAAGTAGCTGCATTCCACATCTGAGTGATTCATATATTCAGATAGCATTGAAAAATATTGATTGTTTTTGCTTGTATTGAGTCTTCTCCCGTGGTCAAACAACAAGTCACAAACTACAATTTATAAGAAATTGCAGCAGACAAGACCTAATCTTCTCCCATTGCTCTTCCCATCCTTGAACCATACATCTTGCTTTGGACTACACCTTAGCAGGAATTCTTGGCAGAATGTTTAAGACAAGGAACTGAATCAGTGTATGAATGCAGGTACAGTCAAGTGTTAATTCAGTTCAGGTTAAGCTACACATTGTATTTCTCAGGCTATTGAGGATGACCCAGCTTTGTCCTGGTGCAAGGATTAGCTTTTAGTCTGAAAACTTCTGGGCTTTTAGCTTTACAGTTTCTGGTACATCTAAGGTTTGTTTCAATCACTAAGAGATTTGCAATCATGCATTTGCTTGTAGCTCACACTACAATGTCAGCAGTGAGTGTCTTGCACAGCATTACACAGGAAATGGCCATAAATGATTTGGACCAAATTTCCCCTTTTCCCTCAAGAGGACTTCCAGGGTCAGAGTTGAGGTCATTAACAGGATGGTGTGGGGAAACTCACACTGCAGCTATCTCTCGTGTTTGTAGTTCATGGATAAACAATGGACCTCACTGTAAAATATTTCAGTCCATTAATCTTCAAAAATACAAATATTTATAATGCAGTAAGAATGCATTAGCCCTGTACACAGTATCTGCTGTGATTTGCTTCCCTTTGTGCAGTTCATTAGCTGTTTTAATACTAATACATTAGCTGTTTAATACTAGTTCATGAGCTGGCTTAATACATCCATCAGTTCTAAGGTGTGTTGTGCTCAGACTCTTCATCCATCTGTGCATGCACAGACTATATGAGAATGTAGGAATCATCTTCTGGCTTGTGTATTTTGTTATGGTGTTCAGGAGAACTTAATCTTTCCAATTCTACTCTCTCCCTCTGAGGTTGACAAGGCCAGGAGAAAGAGGGCACTTTCTCCAATTGCTTAGAAACTGAGCATTAAAAAAAAAGCATAAAAAAAGGCAATCCTGTTAAAGCAGTTTTTATACTCTGTTCCCAAATTATCCCAAGCACTCTTCAAAAAAAGGTGCTGGTCCAGAAGAACCGTATTTTCAGAATAGGCTTTCTTCTTTGGTTATTTTAATTTGAACAGTTAATGTTTCATTCTGCTCCATCAATGCAAATGGGTCTCAGTACAGCAATGTACTTCCCCCCCATAACTGTATTTTGTGTCCTGCACTTACTTTTCAAAAACAGGTTCAGCATTTAGACCTGCAAAGGATGATTTTTCACAATACAGTGCAGTAATAACAAGACAGTTTCTCTTGTAGAGATGCTAAGGCTGACATAATATCATACTTAATGGGCCACTGTCAACAATGAACAGTCCATGAAAAAGCACATTCAGTACTGTCACTTTCTAGGTAATTAATTTCACTATTTAAATTATTACACTTCCAGTAATATTATGGCAATGACATAGGCACATCAAGAAAAAACTGTATTCTGCCCTTTATTCACCCATGCTAATTGCTTACAGACCTGTGGTAAAGGCAATGGAATGAAAAAAAGACAAAAAAAAAAAAAAAGAGAGAGGAGAAGGCAAAACAACCCCAACAAATCATGATTCCCTGATGGAAATGACTTATCAACATTAGTTGTACATTATATGTTGTTAATTTATAGAAACATAGATGCTGTTTGCATTGTTTTTCCAAACATTTGCTTAGTTCAATTCCTAGTTTCAAAACATGAGCTAATGGATCAAAATCTTTTTTCGCTCCTATTTCAAACATAGAGAAATAGTTCTGCTTTCATGCTCAATTTACTAACAGAGAGAAGTGTCTCTTCTACACAGAGCTAAGCTTTGCATTTTGCTATTCCCAGGCACCAGTGCAGATCAGCAGGACCATACAGTTCATGCTTCACTGTAGGATTTTTCCAATAAACAGCTAGATTTTTGCTCCAGCCAGTTATATGAACTGGGCAGAGCGAGAGTGTACTCTGGCACCATCTAGCAAAAACACAATGCATCTCAGTCCTCTTCTCTGAGTACAGACTAAAATGGGGGCATGAAATAACTAAACTGCAAGAGAATTCAAAATATTGGCACCGTGTCTCTTTTTTGACACAGGTGGAAAAGAGCTTTAAGGATGATTTGTAAATATATACCCCTTTGTCAAATGGCTATTTGTGCTGTCATAGCAGAATCTTATTTCTTATATTTCAAGGCAAATGGAATAGAAGATATAATCTATAGTGATGATTGATGCCTCTGCAGAAGTGGATTAAAAAGCAAAGTAATTTCTTAAGTGTAGGCTTCTGCTTTAACCTTACTTGAAATCACCAACTGAGGCAAAAACCTAGTGTATCCTGAGAACAAGGTTGTTTTAACAGTAACTTATTTACTGGCCATAGAGAAACATAGTGTCTCCATATGTACAATGGAAAAAGAAATATTTTACAGGATTGCAGAGAAAATAAATTATTGCACACGTACTGGCTGTTCTGAAAGCATGACCAAAGCTGAAGCAACTATTTTCCTTCCAATTAATACTATAATAGGACAGTTTTCAGACAGAAGCTTAAACATTTAAAGAGAAATGAAGAACCAAAGCCTGGAGATAAGAAAAGAAAAGAAAACATGTTACTGTATTAATGAGAGCAGCTCTGCTGTTTTTGCTTTACCTTGAGTAAGGAGGTGAGCCCCTCAGATGGTATAAATTACACTACTTCCAGCTTCCTTCAAATGATGGCCTTTCACACTGACTGAATGCCTGGCCTGTGTTCTCTAGCAGCTCTGACCTTGGAATTCTCTTTGCTTGAAGAAGTTTTATTGAAAGCTTGCCTTCAAAACATTTATTTTTTGAAAAACAGAGGCACTCAAAGAAGGTTTTTTTTTTCATTAAATGACAAATAATTGCTAACTTTTCGAAGTAGCATTTAGAAACAAAGAATCACAGAATAAACTGAGTTGGAAGGGACCCACAAGGATCAAGCCCAGCACAGCACCATCCCCAAGAGTCACACCATGTACCTGAGAGCATTGTCCAAATGCTTCTTGAGCTCTGCAAGCTTGGTGCTGTGACCACTTCCCTGTTCCAGTGCCCAACCACCCTCTGGATGAAGAACCTTTTTCTAATATCCAACCTAAACCTCCCCTGACACAACTTCAGGTCATAATGCAATTAGTCTGACTTTTTAAATCCTGTTGTCTGAATTCATGTTTTAATTTTCACAGAATCACAGAATCACAGAAATTCTAGGTTGGAAGAGACCTTTAAGATCATCGAGTCCAACCCATGTTCCAACACCCCAACTAGACCATGGCACCAAGTGCCACATCCAGTCTTTTTTTAAACTCTACGAGGGATGGTGACTCCACGACCTCCCTGGGTAGATGATTCCAGTATTTGACCACTCTTTCTGTAAAATACTTCCTCCTTATTTCTAGCTTGCATCTCCCTTGGCGCAGCTTGAGACTGTGTCCTCTTGTTCTGTCGGTTGTTGCCCGGAGAAAGAGACTGACCCCCAGCTCACCACAGCCACCCTTCAGGAAGTTGAAGAGAGTGATAAGGTCACCCCTGAGTCTCCTCTTCTCCAGGCTGAACAACCCCAGCTCCCTCAGTCGTTCTTCATATGGCTTGTGTTCCAAGCCCCTCACCAGCCTTGTTGCTCTCCTTTGGACACGCTCAAGCATCTCAACATCCTTCCTAAAGTGAGGGGCCCAGAACTGGACGCAATACTCCAGGTGAGGCCTCACCAGTGCTGAGTACAGGGGAAGAATGACCTCCCTGCTCCTGCTGGCCACACCATTCCTGATACTGGCCAGGATCCCATTGGCCTTCTTGGCCACCTGGGCACACTGCTGGCTCATGTTCAGCCGACTGTCAACCAGCGCCCCCAGGTCCCTTTCCTCCTGAGCACTGTCCAGCCACACCGTTCCCAGCTTATATCGTTGCAGGGGGTTATTGTGGCCAAAGTGCAGGACTCGGCACTTGGACTTATTGAACTTCATCCCATTTGATTCTGCCCATCCCTCCAAACGTTCCAAGTCCCTCTGCAAAGCCCTCCGTCCCTCTAACAGATCAACACACGTTCCCAGCTTTGTGTCATCTGCAAATTTGCTAATAAAGGACTCTAAACCCTCATCCATGTCATCAATAAAAATATTAAACAGACCTGGCCCCAGCACAGACCCCTGAGGGACACCACTGGTGACTGGCTGCCAGCTGGATGCAGCACCATTCACCACCACTCTCTGGGCCCGGCCATGCAGCCAGTTCCTAACCCAGCAAAGAGTGTTCCTGTCCAAGCCACGGGCTGCCAGTTTGTCTAAGAGTATGCTGTGGGAGACAGTGTCAAAAGCCTTGCTGAAATCCAAATAAACAACATCTACAGCCTTCCCTGCATCCACTAGGCGGGTTACCTGGTCATAAAAGGTGACCAGGTTGGTCAAACATGACCTACCCCTCCTAAACCCATGCTGGCTGGGTCTGATACCCTGGCCATCCTGTAAATTTTGCATGATGGCACTTAATATAAACTGTTCCATTATTTTACCAGGTACTGAGGTCAGGCTGACTGGCCTATAATTACCAGGATCTTCCTTTGCACCTTTTTTGTGTATGGGTATCACATTAGCCAGCTTCCAGTCATCCGGAACCTCACCAGTGAGCCAGGACTGTTGGTAAATGATGGAGAGTGGCTTTGCAAGCTCATTTGCCAGCTCTCTCATTACCCTGCGGTGGATCCCGTCTGGTCCCATAGATTTATGAGTATCCAAGCATTTCAGTAGTTCTATGACTGCCTCCTCTTGGATAATGGGGGTACCATTCTGCTCCCTGTCACCATCAACCAGCCCAGGCAGGCAGGTGTCTTGAGGGCAAGTCATCTTCCCACTAAAAACTGAGGCAAAATAGGCATTAAGCACTTCTGCCTTTTCCTCATCTTCAGATACTAAGTTCCCACCTTTGTCCAATAAAGAACAAAGGCTGGTCTTACCTTTCCTTCTACCATTAATGTATTTGTAAAAACATTTTTTATTATCCTTTACAGAAGTTGCCATTCTAAGTTCAAACTGAGCTTTGGCCTCCCTAATTTTTTTTCTGCATGCTCTAGCAGCCTTCTTGAATACTTCCTTAGAGACCTGACCCTTCTTCCAATGCTGATATGTCCTCTTTTTATTCTTAAGTTCCCCCAAAACCTCCTTGCCCAGCCAGGCTGGACGTTTACCCCGTTGACTGATCTTTCGGCACACAGGGATGGTCTGATCCTGTGCCCTCAAGATCTCTGATTTGAGGTATGCCCACCCTTCCTGAACTCCTTTGTTTTTTAGGACTGCTTCCCAAGGGACGCTCTGAATAAGTCTCCTAAACAGGCCAAAGTCTGCCCTCCAGAAGTCCAATGCAAGAGTTTTACTGGTACTCTTCCTGACTTCACCAAATATTGAGAACTCTATTATTTCATGATCACTCTGTCCCAAGCAACCTCCAACCACCACATCTCCCACTAGCCCATCTCTATTTACAAGCAGCAGATCTAACACAGTCCCTCCCCTGGTGGGTTCACCCATCAGCTGCAACAAAAAGTTGTCCTCCATACATTCTAAGAATTTCCTGGACTGCCTCTTTATTGCTGTATTAAGTTCCCAGCAGATGTCTGGTAGGTTGAAGTCACCCACAAGAACAAGGGCTGATGATCTTGAAACATTACCTAGCTGCTTACAGAATAAGTCATCTACCTCTTCTTCCTGGTCGGGTGGACGATAACAGACTCCCAGTATGGTGTCAGCCTTGTTGGCCTTCCCTTTTATTCTTACCCATAGACATTCAACTCCATCTTCCTTAGTTTCAATTTCGACGGCATCAAAAGTCTGCTTAATATAAAGGGCCACCCCTCCACCTCTTCTTCCTTTCCTGTCTCTCCTGAAGAGCTTGTATCCATCCAGTGCAGTACTCTAGTTATGTGAGTCATCCCACCATGTTTCCGTGATGGCAACTACATCATAGCTCTGCAGTTGCACCACGGCCTCCAGCTCTTCTTGTTTGTTGCCCAAGCTGCGTGCATTGGTATACATGCACCTCATCTGGGCTACTGACTTCACCTCTAACTTAGCCTTGCAATTCTTGGGCCTGTTTCCAGATAGCTCAGCTGGTTCCCCTTCCCCCTTCAAACCTAGGTTAAAGCTCTCTCAATGAGGTCTGCCAGTTCATGACCTAAAACCCTTTTGCCCTTAACAGAGAGGTGTACCCCATCTGGGTCCAGCAGAGAAGATGCTGTAAAAGTTTCCCCATGATCAAAGAATCCAAAATTTTGCTGATGACACCAACCCTTGAGCCACTTGTTGATGATGCGTATTCTTCTGTTTCTTTCATCATTTTCCTCCGCCACCAAAGGGACTGAGCAGAACACTACCTGTGCTCCTGCCCTATCAACTACCTGACCCAGTACCCTGAAGTCCTTTCTAATTGACTTGACACTCCTCTTCTCAATCTCATCACTGCCAGCCTGGAGTATCAGCAGTGGGTAGTAATCAGAGGGCTGAATCAGCCCAGGAAGTCTCTCAGTGATATTTTGTTCTCATCAAATGACTTGTTATATAACTACTTTCTTTTCTAGCATCTCACCAGTGCAATCTTGCAATTTCTGATGAGATTTTTGGGATGGTTTATAAGATTTCCTTAGTAGTCTGGTAATTTTTGCAGGAATTTTTATGTGTCTGTAAACTTGGGTGGGATCAAGGAAAAATTACAAGCAAGTGGTTTGATTCGAAAATTCTTAGAACTGTTATTTCAGACATAATTCAGTAAATAAATTGCCCCGGTTTTTGTAAGTACAAGATTTATTTTTTAAGTGGACATTTTCTTGTTTTTCTCCTTTTACCTGAAAGAAGGAATTTCTTTAAATCTCTGCTTAAGACTTATACTATCCTCTCTTTTCTGAACAATTCTTGTTTCTTTTCATCATAACTTCTATAAAAAAGCTAACTTTTGGAATATCTACTCTGAAACCTGACTAATTAATTCATATACCTTTATATAATATCTGTGAAACACTGACAGAAGAGATCGCATTTCTGATTTTCCCACCTTTCCAAAGACACACAGGCAGTTTCCAGGTCTGAGGGATTTTCTCTTTCTGGCTTCTCTTAATCCCTGTAGTATTCAGGCTAAATGTTTCCATCTGCAGGGTGTAACCTCAAAATGCAGAGCTCTCAGCCATTTTCTGGGCCAACACGTAACTTTATAGAGACATGTACAACACACCAGGTTGTCAGTGAAGAATACACATCTATACTTTGCCTCCCATGGCAAACACAGGCACTGCAGTCCCTGACACGGTGGCCTCAGCAGGGCTCCTTTCCTCACCAGTACCAGGTTCCTCCCATAGGTGGAATGTCCCCACAGTCAGTGAGAAATGCCCTTGCCTCCCCAGGGACTCTGAACCCAAGCACATCTAATGGAATTCTCATTCCAAGTCATGCTAGGGACCCATGTGGACACCACAGAACGTGACCACACTAATAAACCACAGCAGGAGGGGACCACTATAACCCACAGGACAGGTCTGTGCTCCTGCCACTATTGCACAGACTGATGGGAGGACTTGACTTAGAACCTCATGGGGATCCACACTGTCAGTCAAGTGTAGGCACACTGTTTTACTCATTTATTTTTAAGAGCAATGGTTGGAAACATTTTAAATCTGATTGCATATGTTATTTAGCCACCTGCATTGGCTATTCTGTACATAAAGACAAATTTCTGTTGGCTCCTTGACATGAGTTTAAAATACATT
The DNA here is from genome assembly GCA_024362935.1 of Setophaga petechia. NCBI lineage: Eukaryota > Metazoa > Chordata > Aves > Passeriformes > Parulidae > Setophaga > Setophaga petechia. The sequence goes on from JANCRA010000002.1 coordinate 20,933,331, forward strand.
TGTGAACACAGCAATGTGGGAAACTATTTGAAAGTGGGCTTTCTTCCATTCTGCTGGAGCAATCCCTATGGCTTCAGGGTAAACCAAATGGAAAGCATTTTATTTAGGATCTGGCAAGTGTCCATACCAATTTTTCACAAAGTCGTGATATGCTTATGCCAAAAAGGTTGACATATATGAAACCTCTGTGCAGCAAAATGTCATAGTAACAATAAAGCAAATGGACTATGGTTTAGGCCTAGTTTTTTTTTGTACAGTGCCAAATTCCCATGTAGGATGAACTGCAGAGAAATGGTCTCTGGAAAAACAGACTGATTATTCCTGGTTTCATTAACAAGCTGTCAGTATCTCCCTCTAAAAGACCCACATACGCAAATAATGATGCTCTTATTAGATTTTTCTCTATCACCTTAAAACTATCCTATCTCACTGCAGCTGTGTCCTTTCCAAGCTGTCAGATTCGCATATTAACTGATATTTCATCAATTTGGCCTGAGCTGCATTTGTAACTGAGTCCCAAGGGGAAAGGCTAATGCATTAAACAGAACATTAGCCTCCTGGAAGTCATATTTCCTTCAGAAGCAAAGAAGCCTTCCTCAGCTGAGCTGTACAAACCAGAAGCACCAAGATGGCGTGGAGAAACTCATATTGTTCCTCATTAATTTTTCATGAGGGTTTCTGCCCATGCATCTCTAACATTCATCACTGACCTTTACTTATCCTCATCCACATAGTAAAGATGGGAAAGGTAAAAATGACCTGGACCTCCACATTTTTGGAAATATTTGATACAAAATTGAGAGCATCAGGGAGTATTTGGAGCTGGAGATGGGAACCAGGTTGGATGGATGTTAGCTTGCTAGTCCATAGCCCAATGTCTACAGAATCATGCAGTTACAGAGGTAGTTAGTTTGTAGCTGTACAGATGGTCATGGATGATAAGATTTGCCTCAGGCAGGAGAGCTGTTCTTGCTTATTCCACTGAAATGCAGCCTTAGATATTTGTAGCTAAATTGCTTTGATTTTTTTTATTGTAAACTCCTCAAGTTAAAAGGGTAAAGCTCAATTTATGAACAAGATATCAGAAGGCAAAGTTTAAAATGCAAGTGTCCCTTAACCTAGCTTAAATACAAATTTCAGAAACAATTTAATTTGAAATATGTTTAACTTGCAAGCTTACCAATCACATCATTTCCCATACAGTTCAAATCAAGACTCGGCAGAACTTTCTCATTAATGCATCAAATAATGCAGATGTCCTTTTCTTGCCCCCTTTGAAGTGACATATGCTTCAATTTATTTTTAATCTTCTTAGTGATGTTATAAGTAAAGCTGCCCTGTGTGACATATGAAGTTACTATTTTCTTCATTGCTATGAATCTGGAGAACGCAGGCAGTAGTGGCTAAATGCAGATTGAATCAGGCTGTTTAACATAAACGCCAAGGAATGAAAGCCAGCATCTAATTGTGAGGACATATACAAAGGCAAATGAAATGAATTTGCCCCTTGCACTAAGAGAGAGAATACACTAAACTCTTAAAACCCCACATCTGCACTTCTCTTTTACAAGGCACATTTCCACTGCCAGATGAAGTTTTTTGGCTGTAGCTGTGTGGAACAACAGTGGCATCCAGTGGTTACTTGGCTAACCACATGCTGCTCTTCCCTCAAGGCTGTCCAAAGTCTTCATCCCAAGCTTGCCTCATTGCTTGAGATAACAGCCTGAAAATGAGCTGGCATGGCCATCCCTCTGCATCATACCTTTAGGGAATATTTCTTGTAACACAACTGCTCTCTGCACCCTCACTAAGGGGTGAGAATTGGGTTTCATGAGCAGCCTGCCTTTTGGGGACAGTGCAGAACAAGCAGCTGGTATGGCCAAGGGCATTTCCATGTATGTTTTTAGAATTTGACTCTGAGATCCCTTTAAGAAGACCAGACAGCCAAAGGAGGGCCAGATAAGGAGACACTTGGATACTCTCCCTTGGCTTCTGGCATTCACATCCAGGAGCTTCCGGAACTAGAGGCAGCACCTCCCTGCCTTGAGCCTGGCATGTAGTTTGTTCACTTGCTCAGTAAATGTTTGATCCTTTCACATGTAAGGTTATGTGTATTTTGCAGGGAAAACAATGTCTCTTGCCTGCTTTGATTCCACCAACAGTGTTTTTCATTCTTTCACTGGCAGAGGAAATGAGTAATCTATTCTGATACATTTTTTCCAGGCCACCACAAAGCCAGATCTTCCTTTATCCCCCTTTCCAGCTACCAGACTTGTATTTGATCACAACAGCCACTCCACATCTTTGAGCTTCTTTAACCTTCTCTGTGCTTCTACAAGCTCTAAATTTTCATTTTTGAGACAGAGAGACATGTCTTAATATTCAAGAGTAAAGATGGCATTTTTGGCAAATCTGAAACTTTCACTCTCAATAAAAGAAAGTCAAAATCACTAATAGATTTTTCTTTCATTTAAATAACATAAAGGTCTTCACTGGTATTAAAATAAATTGATTTGGCTTTATTGTTTTCATGCATTTTCCTCTGACCTAAGGATTAAATATTAATATCATCCTCTATATAACATATCTAGAGTATTTAATATTTTATACTGTGATTTCCCATGGTCTAAATGAAATCCTCTAATATTACTGAACTGAAACTTCTGACATTCTCAAAATAAAATGCAATAATGTTTCTGATGTTTCCAAACTGAGGGAAATAATTAAAAATAAAAGATTCAGTCTGTCATAAAATTCAAAATTTCCATTTTAGGTTGGCATGAGATGTTTAAAAGAAAATAACATGGGAAAACAGTTCTATCTTCTCAAGTTTAGCTGCAAGAGTTTTCCAGATGGGAAATGATGCAGCTTCTCATGGGGATATAATGCTTTCCGTATATTTTGTTAAAGAAGTGCACAAGATCACTTTGGAAAAGATGTATTAAACTTAAGATTTATGCTTTGTTTGCAAGAAAAAGATTATGCTAGGGAAAAATAAAACCTAAAGTACATCTTAAAAGAGGCTATCTTTACGACTAAAGAAATTTTTTTGTGAGATTCTAGTCTTTTTCAAAGTTTAATTTTCCTTCTCTTAAACAATATGTTTAAAAGAAATTGAACAGTCTCTCCAAAACCCCTCTGCCTCCTTTTGTCCATGCAGACTTATTATTTTACTGCAGGAGAGCACTGGAGATAAGGAATTTTATAAAAGAACATAAGTGATTTAGGCACAAATAGATATGTGCTCTTAAACCTACTAGGTGCATTTAAAAGTCTCCCTAGACAGGTTATGACCATTTATATCCTCATTTATATGGCCTGCCAGGGCTACTTCTTCAAATTAGCTTGAAGCAGGCCAGATAAACCCAGAAGGAAGTCAGTTGTCTTTTCTTTTGGCATATAGATAGCCATTGCTCTGCTTTCAAGGCTTACAACAAACAAGATGAGGGTAGAGATAAACAGGACAAAGACTAAGCCATCTTCTTCCTGAAGAGTTCACCATGCAAGCAGCAAAATGTCAAGATGAATTGGATGAAATAGTAAACCCCAATAGGAACAATACATCTTTTTAAAAGAAAGGCTGCCAGATAGCCTGGAAATGCTCCTTGGCTAGATTACCTATTCCCCAGAAAAGCTCAAGAAATCATCAGGCTAAGCAATCACAGATAAAATGATGGGGTAATTATGAAGGTTTAAGCAATAATACTTGAACTTGGCAAAAAAAGCAAGATAAAAGCTCTCTGTTCATTAGGGTTATTAGGCTTCAGTTTGTGCTGAAAGTCTGTGATATTTTAAGGAGCCTGGGAGCATAACTCAGCTTCAAGGATAGTTTCTGAAAGAGCCTCAATTAAAGGAGAGGAAAGCGAGCATGATCACATCTCTGCCAGTCTGAATGGAACAGGGTGATGGGGAGGCCAGAGGAGGAACCTTCTGTTCCTCAGAAGGTAGCATTGCTGAGAAAGTTTTGGGCAGCATGTGTTGAGAATCTGGAGGAAGAGGGCAGGTTTTATATGGAAGTGACCTTCAGAAATCAGTAAGCAGAATATGATCACTGACCTCTGCCTACAGCAGGAAGAGAAAGCTGTAAGTTCCTGGGGGGAGAATGGGGTCACATCTACAGATGCAGATGCAGCCCATATGTCTTTTTCGGATTTTAATGAAACTATGTCTTTTTTATTTAACAGACTCTTTTGTTTGTGGGTTTTTGTTGTTGTTGCTGTTACTGGCCTTGATGTTTTTTGTTCCTTTACGTTTTTGGCAGGGCTTGCATAGGTGTGTATAGCTGCAGCTGTCACATGGCAGAGTACATAAATATATGTGTCCAGGTTTCGTCTGAAAAAAGTTTTTTAGTTTCCAAGGAGAAAGAAGTAGAAGAAGGACAGTAAATTCTTCAGCTATCTGAACAGTACTGCACAGAAAATTCCTACTGTGGGATGGGGAGAGGAAAAATAAGTTAATTCACAGCAAGTGAGAGGCTGAAACAGGCAAAGACCAACTTCATCTGCTAAAAATCTTGAAAAAATATTGTTAGTATATATACACAACAAATAGGGGCACATAGAAAACTAAACCCAATGTCTGAGGCAATGTAATGAATTTAGCCTCCTGCTCCCAGTGCGAAGCCCCTGTAACCACAAGACTCTGCAGTTGACTGGAAGCCAGTCCTTCATAACCAAACCATGGCTTGCCCAGGCTGAAGGTTGGTGACTGGAGGTCCCCTAATTCTCTTGGGCTTACAAAACCTGAGGAGACACCTCCACTGACTTTGAGGAGTAACAGATGTGTCCTCTCCTCATCTGTCCACACTGCTCCAAACAGCTCAATAAGACCATGCTTCGGAGAACAGCAGAGAGGCGGCTGAGTGATAGCACTTCATTCCCATCCTGCAGCAAGTGAAATACTCCAGACCCCCACAATTGCGGCTGTAATTCCATTGAGGTTTTCTGGTGACATTAGCCAACTCCTCAAGTCTTTCTCTTGATGGAATTAGAGACCTTCTATGGTCTGTGGGATAGACATCATGTCATTAGCATCAGCACTGGTTCTGCCTGAAAAGCTGAAGCACTGAAAAGCAGCTTCTGGAAGTAAGAGCCATTTGAAATATTGATTTAATGGGAATACAAAGAGCTCATGTAGTTCAATGTAGTTTTCAAGATAACAATAGCTAAAAGATATAACAATATACAGAGAAATCTAATTTTCTGTTTACATTATATGTTTTAGCATGGAGATATCCTTGTTTTTCACCTTGCTTGCACCAATATCAGCTAAAATAGCATAATTGAGGGCAGTGAGATCACATTGCACAAAACCATCTGATGTGAAGTCATGATCAAGTTTTAAGTACAAATATATTACTAATTCTAGGACTGTAACCAGACAATGGTGCAAATCCTCATTACCTAAGGGGCACTTTTGTGCCTGGAGCTCTGTTTGCACAGGGCTTCACCTTCTATAGAAGGCTGCCTAACTGGTTTCTGCACTTTGTCATCTAAGCAGCCTAAAAATATGTTGAACAATAAAAGCTTTTTTTGACAGCTGTGTAGAGGCCTCTAGAGGGGAGATAAACAGAGAGTGGAGGTTATTCATCCTTGTCCCTCCCCCACCCAGCCTAACTCTCCACCCAAGTTAGCAAAGCCAAAAATGTGTCCACCGCAGAATCTTTCTCTTATTTTTGAAAGTTAATCTCCCCCAGAACTGGATTACCACTGGCTAATCCCTTTAACCACAGGCACATAATCCTGGAAAGGGATAACTTGCTTAGGAACCTGCTCAGAGTGTGCACGTTTGAGACATGTCCACAGCCTTTGGCTGCTCAGCATCGCGGCTCAGAGCAGACACTGCCCGCTGCTCTTTGCTGGCTCCTGCCCTGCTGGAGAGCCTGGCACACCCTTACTCTGCACATCACCCAGGGGGTTTAACTGAGCTGCTCTCCCCTCTATATTATGCTGGAGCTCTGCTATTCCACCTCCTGCTTTCTCAGAATGTGTTTTATGTTTTAGCTGGGGAGCTGTAGTAAAGATTTTAAATGAGTGGTTTCTGCTCATTACACAAGCTTGCTGCCCTATTAAGCAGATAGATGTTGTACTTCTCATCCTGCTAGAGTGTTCTGCAGTAGCTTGTGTACCAAGTCCCACACTACACGGCTTTTTATTTACATTTCAAAACACCTGCCTAGAGATGCGCATGCAGCACAAAAATTAAAATTACAGCCTAGTGCTGGAAATATTCTAAATATTTCTGCCTGGTTGATACTGTGCTGGAATGTGGGAGAGGGAAGATAGAAAAAAAAGCATTATTATTTTTTCAGAAAGTATATGAAGAACCAAAGCTTTTTTTGATCAGTGTTGTGAAGCTCTGGTGGTTCACAAAAGGTTATGGTGCAGGATTGATAACACATCTTGGCTGATGAGTCATCACTGAGCTAGGAGGCAGTGACATTGTTTTTTACCCTGAGCATTGCTGATATTTGTTCCACAATTAGGCGGTATCTGCAGTATTGATTAAGTATAGATAGCAATACTGGTTATAGTCTAATCATGTAACTGGAAGGCAGCTTCTAAACATATAATTACTTATAAAAAATTAGTCTATGCTCTGTGCTGAATTGTCATAAAAAAACGAATATTATTAATATTCTGCACTGACACACTGGGGAAGATAATGATGGTACAGTACATTCCAAGTCTCATATTAAAGACTAATCCAATCCTACACTATGATTGAGGGCATGAAGTTAGAGCAGTCAAACGCAGTCTTATTCGCCTGGTAACCTTCAGTGTTTCTACCCTCTTGATGTAAGATGGAAGGGACATTTTATTCTTTCAGCATAAGCAAACCTCAAATTTACAGATACTTACAAAATGATCATTGCATTTGCCTGCAGACTTCCTGCAGTACCAGTTTCTAATCAGATTATGTATATTCACTTTGTATAATATCTAGAAATTCATTCTGAGTTACCTATGATTAGAAAGTTTATAGCTGGTTCAAAGAGAAACAGTCATAATATGAAATAAGGCCCTGCGTAAATAAAACATGGATAATGAAGAGCAAAGCCTTTATTTCTTTTTTGTGATTTTTAATATTGACCAGCACTGGCATAATCAAAAAGAAGAGTTGTTACCTTCATAGATTCCTACTGCATTGGGAACAGAAGTGACAATATGCCAGGATGCTGCATGTGCATCACTTCTCTCTCCTAGGCGAAACAGGGAAGCAATTTATCACTATAGTGCACCCAATATATTCCCATATATCAGACAGTCCCTTCATCATATGTTTGTGTCTCCACTTCAACAGCACGTACAAAATGTCACACTTGTCTTTACTACTTATGGCTTCTGCTGATGCAGCTCCTCAAAAGCCTTTGTACTACAAAAACCAATCGTTCACCGGAGAGGACATGAAAAAAGTTAAAGTTTTCACAGACTGTGCCAAGGTAGGTGTCTACATTGGATTGGCTGCTGTTGGCAGAAATCCAAGGTCTAGGTAAACTGTTTTGAAAGTGGTTCAGATGCCCAGGTGAAGTCTAGACTACAACCAGTGCATGAATTTCACCTGCTGTCCGGAGATTTCCAAGGAGACAGCTGGCAAGTGAGGAAGTCTATCAGTCTGTGGAGGCTCAGACATTGTGCTGCCTTCCTTCATGCTTCAGCCACAGCAGCCTGGGGATGGTCTTTGTCTTTGGAAGGGTAACTACCTGTAACACTGAACTTGTTTCAGTCATGTGAAACTGAAAAGTGTTTTCCATATGCCAAAGATACATTGTTTTATTTATGATTTCATAACAGTTTACTGCAATGAAAGAGTGTAATATCAGCAATAATCTCACTGGAGCCAAAAACAGAAATTATCTTGATTTGTTAAGATGGTTAAGACTTCAAATATTGTTAATTTCTTTAAATAATTCTTAAATTATAAGAGTGAATCTACACAAGACATTTGCTTCCACTCTGTGGGATGGGGCTGGCTCTCAGTGCTGCAGTGACTAAGAAGTGCTCAGATATCTCTGATGACAGAGACTGTGTAGATGTTTCAACTAATCATGTATAGAGAAACTTTGCAGCTTTTAATTCTATTTTCCCTCCATATCCTATAAAATTCAAAGGTCTTTTCACTAATTGAAAGACCTGATGGTAATGTAAGATTTATAAACCCAGATTTTAAATCAGGTAATTCATATTACTTGGGATAATCCAAAGCACATTCTTAGTTTGACCAACAGATGCTTTGTGTCCCAAAATGCTGAATTCAGATATTTTTCATGTACCTCTTGGGAAAGCAGAGACTGCTACCCCAGAACAGGATCTGAGCTACATCTGCATGCTGAGCTACTGTTAAATTCTTAGCACAGTTCTGAGAACGTTAAATGGACTAATAGAAAATAATTTTCTTTCCAGGAGGAGAGCAGATGACTCAAGAAGCTGTAGAGACCCCTCCTCTGGCTGTTACCAGACACTGTTTGTCACTCCAAAAAACAGTATTGATATTTTCAATCTTTAGCTCTGGGACTTTGCAAAGGCTCCTAAATTGTAACTGTTTGAATTGTACAAGCTATAGACAGATTTTTAAACCACTGCAATGTCCAGATGAAGTCTCTGCCTCATTTTCTCCAACAGCTGTTGTCCATTCTCTCCAAGCTAGGCTGGATCAGCTCAGAAATCACAAATCTTCCTGTGCAGAGTTTGTCTCAGAGAAAAGTTTGTCCTGTTTATCAAAGCACAAAAAATTTTCCTAGTTTAAATAAAAATCTTAGTATTGTATTACCCTGTAAGGGCTATTAAAATGTTGCTAATTGTTTATGCATTGAACTCAAGCATTGTGGCATCTCATGCTTACCTTCAATAGACAAGAACAAAGGAAGCAAAAGCTTCATTGCAAGCATTTTCATTGGAGGAGTTCATAATTATAAATTCATTAATTGCAGATAAACAGGCCTGTAATAGGTGATGAACCTGAACACAAGTACCAAGCAGTTTTTATGTCTGTTATATACTCACCTTAGCAAATCAAAATGATTTAAAATTACTTCAGTGGCAAAAAAAGAACTTGTTTACTGTAGAAGGGAAGATACTACTGCTTAAAAATAGTATTTTTCTCATAGTAATAGGTGAAATTTGTCCAATTCACACATTTTGGCCATCAGGGTTTTTTTGTAACGGAGCAGTGGAAAATGTACAGTTGGGAAAAGATTTTTTTTCTTTTAAGTCTACACTGAACATCTGATATCATGCAGATGAGAATGCATTGAAAGAGCATGCTGGTGAGGCACCTGGATGAAGTCAGCCTGGCCAAGATTTTATTAAACCAAGAAAAGTAAAAAGTTATACAAGTAAGTGCAATAGTAGAAAGATGACAAGGTACACACTCAGCAGAGAGTACCAGTTTCTGTGTGATTAGTTGTGTACTGACACATCTAACACGTGTTTCAATGAATTTGTAACAAAATTACAACAGGTTACTCCAGCAATTTGTTTCTCAAAATATGTAAACTTCCTTGGGGCTACATTGTGGTGCAATTTCCAGAGCCATGCAAGGCAACAATAGGATTCAGACACTTCATAAACGAAATTATACCACGAGTGACTCAACTTGCCTGGTAGCCTGCTGCTGGAGCATTGGAACATTATCCAGCCCTTTGCATGGGTTTCACATAAACCCACATCTTGGCGTTGAAAGAATAAATCTTCATACTTATATGATGCCTGAATTATCAGCATTAACATACCAATGGTTACTTTTGGAAGTTTCATGGTGGTGCTGACTAATAAAATGGCCAAGCATATGTAAAGTGGAAATTCTGAATATTGCAGCAGAATATTTAAGTTTTTCAAGGTAAAATTCAGTCTTACTATTGTTTTCAGAGTGGTGGCACAGTCTGTCTTGGGGCTGTGGGGAGGAAATGAAAAACGGGAAGGGAAGGTTTAAGAGGGCAAAAGTTTCAATGAAGGGAGCTTAAGAAAGAGGGTATTGAAGGAAAAAACTGTGGCAGAAAGGAAAAGCAGCAGAAGGCTGCAGGTGGAGATGCCTTCCTTTCCCGATGCTTCAGGGGTGGGAACAGAGGCAGCAGCTTCATGTGGGTGGGAGCAGTGCATGACAAGAAGTATCTGCCCCGTGCCTTCCTGTGGGGGCTGGAACTGGGAATGTGCGAGGTGGGATATTCTGTCCCAGGGCAGCTGCCTGCTCTGAGCCCGCCTGGAGCAATTTTCAGATGCCCTGCCTGCATTCCGTCCCGCAGACAGCCGGAGCTGCGCGGACTTGGCAGCGCCCTCGCCTTCCGTGGGGCAGCCCTGGCAGCCGGAGCGGCAGCGGCTCCCTGCAAGCACATGGAGCAGGCCAGCGGCCCTTGGGATCTCTTCATTCCTCGCGAAACTCACATCCTGTGCTCCCCACGCCGGCCTGGCAGGCTGGGCAGGCTGGGCAGGGTGGCAGGGCTGAGCCCGGCCGGAGCCTGAGCCCAGCTGCAGCCCCGGTGCCAGGCAGCGCTCAATTCCCTCCCGCTGCACCCTGCACGGCCGGGCGGGCCTGGCTGCGCAGGCACACAGACACACAGACACACAAACACAAACAGACACACAGATACACAGACACACACACAGACACACACAAACAGACACACAGACACACATTCACACAGACACACACACACACACAAACAGACACACACACACAGGCACACAGACACACACACACACAGACACACACACACACAGACACACAGACAGACAGACACACACACACACCCCCACACATACTCATGCAATCACACACAGACACATACAGAAACACACACACCCCCACACAAACACACAGACACACACACACACACCCACACGGACACACAGACGCACACAGACACACACACACCCCCACACAGACACATGCAGACACACACACACAGACACACACAGACACACACACACAGAGACAGACACACACACAGACAGACACACGCACTCGTGCCCCTCTGAGAAGGTTACAGTAACCAGAGGTTATAATTTTACTTAATCCTTTATGACGTTTTTAATTAAAAAGGCTTTAGTGCTTTTCTAGCGTGACATTTGATTGCACTCTAGATAATGCACCCTAGCCGATTCTGGCAGCGGTAAAGCACTCAGAAAATATATGAAATATTTTTATAAGGAATTCTGTCAGATCTGTCTTCAATGGGAAACAGAATGATTTCAAACCATGTGTATTCTTTTCAATAAAACAACAATATAAGCCAGAGAAAGATAACTGAAGAAAATTACCCTATTCAAATTACTGTCCATTTGCAACTGTTTTCATTCTTGCTGCTTAGATTCACTTGTTTATTATATAAAAATTAACTGAAATTTGTTGCACTATTTTGAATACTAACTGAAATTAAACCTACTACAAGCTGTTTCTAGCTTGTCTGTAAAACAACTGTGTCTGATTCTCTTGTCATCCATACCATTTTAATTTACTTGACTTAATCCTTATTTTCATCTAGAGCAGAATCATAGATCCTCATTCCTCAGTAACTCAGAATTATGCTGTATTTTTACTTTTATCACTATTATATATACCCCTTTGATTTATTCCCATGTATTCCTTTATCCACCTTGGTCAGCAGTAATCACACTTTGCTTAAACATGGTCCCTTGTTAATCTCTGACACTGAGCTGTAATGTTATGCTCTTTCCTGGATTTATGCAAATCTGAAAGCAGAAATGCTGCTACTAAGGACTTCACATACTTTGATGACAGGGATGCATTTACAAGATCAAAGAACAAAATTCTAGTCCCACTGTAGTCATCTGAAGGTAGCCATTGACAGAAAGAGCTCCTAGATTTTTTTGTCAAAATAATAGATCTCTTAGAGAATTATTTGGCTGGTTGTTTTGGTGGGTTTTTTTCCAATTAAACAAAGCTTTTGACATTTCAAATTCTTTCTACTGAATTGAAGGAAAAAAGGAATTTATTAATTTTGAGGGAAAAAAACCTGTATAGAGCAAAGTTCCCTTTTCAAACAAATAAAACCCTTTTTTTTTCTTTTTTTCTTTTTTTTCTTTTTTTCTATTTTTCTTATTTTGTTGTGGCAAAAACTGTGTATGTTTTGTCCTGAAAAAAAATTCAGTGGAATAATTCTGAAGAAAGCTTCAGTCATGGGATACAAATTAGTCATTTCATGACAAATTTGTCTATGGGTCCATCACAGCAGTATATAAATGCTTTCCAAATGGATTTGCCCTCACAGCATCCTTATGACATTAATAGCCCTTCCCTTCCCCTTCTCTGCTATGGATGATGCAAAAAGAACATCAGAACCCCCTCCTCATTTGTTCAATCCTGATTTTAAATGCTAAGATTTTTCAAAGTGTTGTTCAAAGGTGCTGTATTTATGGTCGAGTGTTTCATTTACCCCCAGTACAATTCCCCCTGACTCTGACTCTGCCTGGAAACTCAGCCTTGCTGCCAGCCAGGCACCAGGTGTCCCCCGGAGGGCACTGCAGTGAGGAGCACACACAGTACACACACACAGTTATTACCTGTGTAAAACAGTGACCTGTGCCACTTGCTCAGGGACACGGGGTGACCTGACCCTGCAAGGGCACTGGTGCTTGGCTGGACCTGCCCCAGCCTTGGCCCATCTGCCTGTACAAAGAGAAGGATGGAGGTGACTGGCAGGGGACAAGGGGCATGTGCTGCAGGAAGGAGGTGGCTCCTTAGGGGACAGCTCTGGGAACTGTGTGTTATCTAGGCAGATTGCTTTGAATTTGAAAGTACTAGAAAAAAATCAGTCCCACACTGGATCTGCTGTTAATCTGTTTCCTTGGAGGGGCTGGTAAGGAAATTGTTATGTCCACACCAAGGATGGCAAAGGGTTTCATAGTCAGAGGACACAGTGACCCATACAACCATTCTGTGGCTGCAAGACCTTCACTGCTTTTCATTTCTATGGTGAGATGAAGGGCCTTTTAAACAAGGTATTGCCAAAACCCCATCTTGGGCCATTTCCTGAATCCCATCCACCTCCTGTAGTGTGTGAAGAGGACATAGAGAAGAAAACATTTTGTCAGGTTGAATCTGGTGGATGCTGTCTCATTCACCAGTCCACGAGTCTCAAACAGAGTGATCTGCCATTTGGTTGCATATAAAGAGGGGTCCTCTGTGGTGCACATTCAAGTGCCTAGCTCCTTGCTTTGGGTCATCCCAAAACTTTTTGATCCTTAGGCTGATATCGTGGAGCTCTTCTTCCCAGTGAGATGGGAGAGCTGGTGAAAGCAGCCCTGTGCCATGGTGCCTGATGCCCAGTGCTGTATATGGGCGATGAGGTTAGCAGATGACACCAGGTTGTGCAGGAGTGCTGGAAAGTTGATCTGCTGGAGAGTTGGAAAGCTGCACAGCAGTGATGGGCCAAGGCCAATGGTAAGAAATTCAACAAGGTCAAGTGCTGGGTCCTGCCCTTGGATCACAACAACTGCAAGCTGAGGACAGAGTGGCTAGAAAGCTGGATGGTGGAAAAGGATTTGGGGGGCTGAGGAGAACCAGCTGAACGCAAGCCAGCATGTGCACAGATGGCCAAGAAGGCCAATGGCATCCTAGATTGTATCAGAAACAGTGTGGCCAGCAGGACCAGGGCAGTGATTGTCCCACTGTACTCAGCACTGATCACTGATGAGACTGCACCTCGAGTGCTGTCTTCTGCTCTGGGGCCCTCACTACAAGAAAGGCATTGAGGGGCTGGAGTGAGTCCAGAGAAGGGCAACAGAGCTGGTGAAGGGCCTGGAGAATGGGTCATATGAGGCACAGCTGAGGAAGCAGAGGGTGTTTAGCCTGGAATAAAAGGAGGTTCAGGGGTGACCTTATTACTGTCTACAACTACCTGAAAGGAGGTTGTAGCCAGGTGAGGGTTGGCTTCTTCTAACAGTTAAAAGTGATAGACAGGAGGAAATGGCTTCAAGTTATGCCAGGAAAGCTTTAGATCAGATATTAGGAAAAATTACTTCACAGAAAGAGGTTTTTCCAGCATTGGAACATGCCATGGAAGTGGTTACGTCACCACCTCTGGAGGTATTTAAAAGATGTGTAGATGTAACATTTGGGAACATGGTCTAGTGGTGGACTTGTATGTTTTACAGTAAAGGCTGAACTATGAGTTCTTTTCCAACCTAAATGATCCTATGATATTTAACACCAGTAATGCATATTACTACTACCATTATGTGTGGCCTGAGAGATATCAGGAGAAGGATGGGGATGAATTCCAATTTTAGAACCAATTTTCTGTGGAGAGCAGTCCTCTTTTTCTTAATAGCACAATTTGGTTCAAAGAATTCTTCAAGGCATGCTTTAAAAACAGCAGCTTCTTAACTACATATGTCAGGTTGCAGCCAACAATGAAATTTCATAACTCGTTGAAAAGTAAGATCTGCAATGGAAAAATCTGACACACCCTTATATTATTGCATTCTGAATGAACCCAGTACAATAAAGGAAGATGATAAAACTCAGGAGACATAAAAGTCACATCTGTAACAGCAAGACAGACCAATACTGTGTGTGCTATGCAGCAGGGTTCTGGAGATCTTGGTTTTTTAATCAGAATGCCTGGCTTGTAGCCTCAGCAGCATGCCTTCTGCATGGCTGGATGGAAAACCAGCCCAGGACGTCCTTGAACAAAAAATAACGTTGTTAAAAGTCTCAGTTATCTTATGCTAGTTGTAACAACCAAAGGCCCTGAGCCCAGGTCCCTGAAACATGAAATCTTGTACTCTTTAGTGCACTCTTTACAGCATGGTCTGTTTTTCTGTGAGGGAAAGAAGCTGCAGTTCAGACACATGGAGCAAATGGGGCACAGGAGAGATAGGGCTACAATATTGTTTAGGTTCTGCTGTTTTTCAGAGTGTTAAGTTTCCTTATTATCAATGAGTATCTGAGTTTAGGTGATTTGCACACAGCCACACAAGAAGAAGTGACAGAAGAGTAAACCTTGCTTCATCAGTGCTGTTGTAAAGATACAGTATTGTGTTTAAATTCTGTGTGACTGAGAGTCTTTTTAATCACTTTGTTTAATAGTCTACTTTTGACTTTCTCTTAGAGGAAAGGTATGAAATACTTGTAATAGCTACATCTTTATGACATTTGGCAGCTTATACAGTTTAGCCAGTGTTGATTATATAAAGAAATCAAGAAGTAGGAAAAAAACCAAAACCAAAACAAAACCAAAACCACAAAAACCCACAAAACAAAAATCCCAGTGTTGATTACAAAAAGAAATCAAGAATTAGGGAAAAAAAGATACAAAATCAAAACCAAAGCAACCAAAAACCCAACACCTAACAAATGCATCAAAATGGGCTTTAAAATTTCTTTGGGGTTTCTCCACCTAAACGCAACCACATAAGATTCTGAGCCAGCCCTCCTCTCCTCCTGGCTCTGGATGATTTCTGTGTTCGCATCACCTAAAGCTGCGATCCCGAGCTGCCTTGTTCGGTGCTCTCGCTCCCTCTGGTGGCTCTGGGCTCCCCGCACACCGGCTCCGAGAGATGGCTTCACACAAACACTGCAGACAGATTCATCTGATGTGCCGCAGATTTCCCTGATGCACAAGCCTGCTTGGCACATTGGATTAAAGAAGGAGATAAAGAAAAGAGACTCAAAGAGAAGGAGCTGGTATCCCAGCTGGTTTAGGCACACAAATGGAGCGAGATGGGTGGGTTGTAGCCCATCAGCTCATCTGCAGTGTTTCCCTGTTTGAGGGAATTTATGGCACGGTGCATTTGGAAATCAAACTGCTCACACGGCTCGTGCCAGATCTGCTCCCTGTGTGGGGAAATCTGGGCAAGCATCAGGAAAGTCTGCAAGGTTCCCTCCACGAGCCTCCCAGCAGATTGTTTTGCCAGATGTTGGCCACCCTGCAGATAAAGCCTCAGGCTCTGTAGATCTCTGAGGGTGCCTGCCAAAACCCAATCACCTCCTGTGTGTCTCTGGGCTCTGCCCTCCCTCCCCACCTCCTCACAGACTTTGTGAAGCAGAATCCAGTTCTTTGCATCTCACTTTGGGCCCCCATGGTCCTGCAAGGAGAGGATTTCATTGTCCCAAGCCTGCCTCAGGCAAAATTCACTCTAAAATACCTTTTTCCCAGAGGTCCAAATGGAGGATCCCAATGTCAAGAGACAGTGTTCCTTTCTGTGCAAGTCTCTGCACAGATCACCATGGACATCAATAGGTCAGACATGCAGGCAGAGAGCCAGTGATGGAAGAAGGATGCAATCTGAGATCTCTACTCCTGTCAGTGATGGGCAAACAGCCCTTACAAAGGACAAGGTCTGACAAAACAAATAAGTTATTTATCTGAACAAAATACTGTTTCTTCCATGCCCTTTTATGCTATAGAACAGATTATGATGAGGGGAAGTCCTTTGAAATTCATCTAAGTTTTTCCCCTATGCTCTGCTACTTCATGTATTTGATTCTTCTTATTGAAGTGCTTGAGAACAAGTATATTTTGAGGCTCTAAACCCCTTCCACTGTCTGAATCAGAGTGAGATCCTTTCTCACTGCTAACCAACATGCAGGACCTGCTAGCCCAAGTCCCAGCATGTGCACAGCTCCTGTTAAAGATCAGGGCTTAGTGCCCAGGGCTCTCCACATCTGAATATTAGATTCCAAATCCACCATGTGGATCCTGTTAACTCCACGCTGAGAAAGAATACCAGAGCTCAGAGTGATAATCTGTAATGAGCCTAACCCAAAATCCCAGCCAAAGCAGCTGTGACCTCTGAAGGAGCTCAGACCCAGATCCAGACTTCTGTGACAGCCCAGCTCCACAGGCTGTGCATGCAACATTAACACAACTGCAGTCCCGGGGGACAAAAGCAAACCACAGACTTGCTGATGCCCCAGCTGTGCTTGATTTACTGAAACTGGGTTACAGGCTTTCCCTATCACAACTGGCTGTACCACTGGCATGGCTGGAAGCAAAGGACATGATTGTTTTCTCCTGCAGCATGCTAGTATGTTCCTGGTTATTTTTTGATACTGTAAACAAAAGTGAAGCAAGGTTTGATATTTAGGCAAAAGCTGTTTCTCTGCAGAGTTGGAATGAGAACGAAGACGTTGATTACAGAAATCTTTCAACTCCTCCTTCCCACTGGTCATCTCCTCACCCCTTCTAATGTCAATACCTCCAATTCTGCAGCTATTTTCTGCTCCTTAACCTGGCAGTAGGAATTGCTAAAATCACTCACCTCTTCAATTTTTCCTGCGGGATATGAATCAACACTCTCTACAATATATTCCTGTCTTTCTCAGTAAGTACAGCTGTGAGGAAAAGAACAAAACAAAAACAAACCCTCAAACAGAGAGGCGAGACAATGGTAAGAACAAGCCTCCTGCAAAGCTTTCAAGCCTGCTGTGTTTTTATTGATACATACCCCTCTGTGAGCAGGATATCTTACTGCTTCAGCATTTATAGTCTTGGGTGAAGGCAAGGAAAGATATGAGAGAAGTTTAGCTTCAGAAACTTCTTGATCAGTTTCTTGGGCTACAATTTTGGTTTAAGAGTTTTGATTTTTTCCAGAATACATCTCCCATGCCTATTTCTAAATACTAATCAATACTAATTAATACTAATCTCTAAAAACTAATTAACACATCATTTTTTTTTTGTTGTCTTCGTAAGATGATGTCAGAAATCTGAATAGGTATCTACATTTTACTTGCAAAGTGTAGATTTTGATCAAGGAACTCATTACAGAAATTACGGACAGCTTAAAGGTCTCCAAAAATACAAACTGGAAAGACTGAGAAGAAGAAGCCCTTATTAGATCCCTCTTGTCATCAGATGTACTGCTCACATCTTCCCAGAAGCACAATCTTACTTTGGTGTTACCCTTCAAGTGAAAAGCCTGTCCAGGGCTCACCCACCTATCATGAAGGAACAGGGACAGAAATGCTTTTCCTGTTTACAACAGATTGATACAATACATTCCAATAAGACATAAACCACAGGTCAGTTCCTTACTCTGCCTTCAAAGGTGCAATCCCTTTTCTCTTTTCCCTGGTAAAAGTCAGGCTGAAATTGCTGTGGGAATAAGAGAGTTTTGGCTCTTGTAACCCTGTGGGGAAAAGATTAGGAAATCACAAGCCTTGTCTTTGGTATAAGAAAGAAGTCATGCTTTACTAAGGGATCACAGTGCTTTCTGAGGATGACATGCAGTGGTTTTAGAAGTGTGCTACATGGCATTGAGGGTTAGGGAGCCAAAACTATCTATGCAGATTATTGCACCCACTGTAGCATCCCTTGCACGAATCAGGTTATGCTTGGAACATCTCTCCCCACTGGTGAGCTCTACAGGGGAACACAGCCCAGGGAAACATCTGGGATCCACTGACCTACAGTTGCCATTTCTTAAGGATGTAAATTAAACTTCCAGGCAGGAGACACTTGAAACAAAATGCCCATAATATAACAAAGCCATGTGTTTGAGACTGATGTAATTCCCTATACCTTCCCACAGCACATGTGTGCACACACACACGCACACACAGGTACATATGTGCACAGTTCAGGATGGTGTGCATTCAGTTCAGCCTTGTATCTTGTTTTCTCCTTCAAGAAACAGCTGAATTTTGCAAATTGCATTTATTGTTCAGTAAGAGCTGAATTCACAGAATTTAACAGAATTCTTGCAAAGCTTGAGGTTCAGTTTCTAGCCTAATTCCCCAGATGCTTTGAGGACTGTAGCATCACAGTCTTTGCAGGACCATATCCTAAAGCTAGCAAATCAATAAATTATTAAATTACTAATAGTAATGAATGTAATAATAATAATAATAAATTCTTTGTAATGGCATGGGCTGAGCGCAGCACTTGCTGGTTCCCGTGTAACTCAGATTTCCCCTCTGCCTCGTGGGCTGCAAACTTGGAGCAGGTCCCAGATTGTTTTGTTTCTATTGGGATACTTTTTCTGTTTGCCTTTGTCTTCCTCAAGGGGCTTTCTGCAGCCCCCTGCAATCATGTTTCATTTGTTTTCTAAGGCAGTGCCCCAGTGCCTGTGGGCAGGCTGGTGAATTTGTGTGTACAACTGGCTACAGACCATTCTGCTTCATTCTCTGGGACAATTCTACAGCTGCTCTCTTGTTTTGCCCTGAAAAAATGAGGATAACAACATCTGTCTCTTCTCATAATTGTGAAATTGTCCTGAAAATCCACACTTTAGATCCAGTGGTTCTGGAGACTTACAAAACCAACATGTTTTCTCTCAACAGAATTAGATTTATAGGAAAACGTTTGTAAAAAAAATCAAGAGATTTCTTCTTAAGGTCAATGACTCTGAGAAAGTGAATCTATTTTGGGGGATTGCTGGCAAAGCTACGTATAGGTGCTTCCTTTGAATTGCAGCTGCAGATAACTAAGTCCCAATTTCCTATGAAGAGCCCACATTTAGATCATTTAGGAGCTGTCTTCTCAGTGAAACTCCCACTCAGAAAAAGGAGAGGCTTTTCATGGTGCTTTGAGAGCAGTTGTTGCACAGATGATGCATCCTCTGAGGAGGCAGCTGTAATTGTAAAGTAGATGAACTCTAGAGCTGAACTCTGCTGTGTTACCAGAATCATATGGGAATGCTGCTGGGAGCTGAGCTGCACTGCCATGGGGAAGCAGAGTCACGCCCACTTCAAGGCTTCTGATCTTAAATATCACAGTTCAACCTGACAGCAGTTTAGAAGCTGTGAACTGCTAAATAAAAGCTAACTGTAAGTACTCTTCCTTTACTAAAATAACCTATGTTCCATTTACCAAAATAAATCTCATGTGGAAATTGGAAAAGCAGAGCAAAACCCAAATTGTTTGGGCAATACACATACATAGTACATAAACATGATGCACAAACTACATTACAAAGAAATGTCTATATAGCTTATTTGACACTTAGGTAATCGACTTTAGTAAAATATTGTTGTAGAGTGAATGAATTTTTCAAATTAAAATATTAGTGCAGAGATATTTTTGCCAGCATAACACAGTTTCTGGTAGCTGCAATCCTCAACTGTAGTATTCACCCCAAAAATTTGCTGACTGGGAACAAGGAATAGGTGCAGCTGTATACAGACCAAACTTCAGAGACAGCAGCAGCACAATATTGTCTGTGTGTCAATGGTATGAAATCTGCTTCCATCAGCAGATGAGGCTCCCTCCTTAACCTGGTGCATCACTCCAACCTCCTCCAAGTCTGACCAACACCAGAGTCAAGGAAGACTTACTCAGAAATGGTCAAAGAATCATAGAATCATAGGGTTGTTTAGGTTGGAAAAGCCCCTAAGATCATTGAGTCCAACTGTTAACCCAACACTGCCAAGCCCACCACCAAATACCCCATGTACAAAATTTTTAAATACCTCCAGGAATGGCCACCACTTCCCTGAGCAGCTTGTTACAATGCTGAACAAACCTTTCCATTAAGAAATTTTTTCTGATATCAAATCTAAACCTTTCGTTGCACAACTTTAAGGCATTTTCTCTTGTCCTGTTACTTTATTATCTGGGAGAAAAGACCAACCCCCACCTCACTACAACTTCCTCTCTGGTAGTTGTAGATATTGACAAGATATCCACCAAGCCTCCTTTTCTCCAGGATTAATGCCCCCAGCTCCCTCAACCACTCCCAACAGGATTTATGGCCTGAACCCTTCACCAGCTTTATTGCTCTTCTTGGGACACCCTTTGGCACCTCAATGCCTTTCTTGTAGTGAGGGTCTCTCGAGCACAGTACTCAAGGTGTGGCACTTGTATCCCCAACAAAATCCTAAGCACTCAGCTCAGAAGATTTACAGTTGTGGGATGTGGTCCGAGACATCTGCAAAATTGTGTCTTCTGCCTTCTCAGGGAAAGCAGTACCTACTTGCTAACAACATCTTTCATGAAATAAAACTGAAAGCCCAGCAATTCTGCAGCCTGCAGTAAGCTTTCACCAGTGTAGCTGGCTCCAGTGAGGGAGAGAGCAGCAGGAAAAGTAAATTACCCAGCTGGAATTCATTCTGTACTTGCCACATGCTTAAGGTGCAGCTTTTCTGTCTGGGTATTTTCATAAGCAATGAGGTTGCAGACATAGCATTTTTCATCTTATTTCCCTTGCTTTGGAGTGCATGGCATGCACTGTCTTTATGGCTGAATAAAAGGTCATGACTGGCCAGCTGGTAACACAAAATGCTTTTTTACACAATGGCAAGGTATTCTAGCTTTTATTTCATAAAATTGCACTGACTGCATATTTACATAAACCCTACATCTGTTTAGTTAAATTAAGCCAGAGGGTGATGATCTTTGTCTTTACAAGAGACCTGATTTAATTTTATTGAACAAAGCTTTCTATTTAAAAGATCAAAGTCAATGCAGCCCCCTGCAGCAACAACTTAAAAGTTTCTTCAACTATTCAAATTAATGAAATACAGTAACTGGGACTGAACAAGCAGGAAAAAGAAAAAAGGAAAATAAAAATAAAAACTCCTTGGGGCGTTGTTTATCATGAACTTTGAGAGACATTTTTCCTTTCATCAAAGTCCCATTGAGTGTCCTGACTCTCCTGCCTCTGAGAAGGCAGGAATTGATAGCAGAAGCAGCACGCACAGTTTTAGACAAATTTTTAGAAGCTGGTAATGCTGTGGGGGAAAGGCACAGTAAAGTAAAGAAAATGTAGCAAAGAACTGGCCTCTCTAGCTTCCATGTGCTAGTTCCAGGTGCTAGTGAAGTCCTACTTGATAAAATATCAGTTTGTATATAAAATTGCTTGGTTACTCTACAGAAAATGGTAAAAATCATGAGTTTGAAACTGTAGCTGTAGTGGAGATAGATATTTCATGCCTTCTGAGAGAACCTGCCTGCGACCTCCTAGCATCTGACTTTGGGGAAATTGTCTTGCAAACTTATTTTTGGGAGGGGAATGGCTAAACAGCTGCCTTACATTTCAGTCCTGAAGTTTGGTATTTGCTTGCAAGTAGCTTTCTCACCTCCCAGACTGACAGCAGCCCTCACTACTGATACACTGGGTGAGCCCATGGCTACACCTCATGCTATAGCAGGATGCGGTCAAACATGTACCAAAATTCACTCTTTGGTCCTGTCCATAGGTTATATCTGGCAGGCAGCCCAGGAACATGGACGAAAAGGAACTGTAGCATGTTCCAACTTAGCCCTCAGTTAGGACACTGATGAAACAAGCCCCAAAGTCTGTTGTGACTCCAAGGAAACCTTTTCCAGAGATCTATGTTGCTTCCACATCTCTTCTACACAACACATCCACATTAGCACTTCTGCTTGGATCAGGAGAGTGCTGTGGCAGCTTTCCTCCTGACCACCCCTCCTTACCATGCTTTGATTCATTTGCTGAAACAATCCTGGCATCTCTGGACTCCATCCAGACAAAGCTACACAAAAAAATCTGGTGTATGAGTGCACTTATTGCACTACAGCTGCTAATGTGAGGCCAGTCAATGTGACCAGATTAGAGCTGGTCTAAAATAAATCTCTGAAATACACAGAGGGCACACACTGGTCCCCTGTGCCAGTTCCTCTGTGCTACAGATCATCCCTACTTGTTCCAGGCCACCTGCTAATGTAGACTCAACCCAAAGAGGCTGCATTGCTGCTTTCTGACCCTCTCACTGTTTAAATGGGTGAATAGTGCCATTTTAGGCACCATATGGTATCCCTGCAGGCCTCCAGCTGCCACTCTGCAGATCAACAGCTCAACCAAATGTCTCGTGTCATATCTGGCAGCCCCACGCAGACATCTCAGATACCTCAGGGAGACTAACTGCTGTGGATGTCTATGTTTAGACAACTGAATACCATTTTATTTTAGCATCTATTCCCCTTTAGACCAAAAAATATGAAGCAAATGAGATTAAAAATGAGAATGCAGATGCTTGAAATACTATGGTGTGCTTTATGAAATAAAATACACAATACAGAATAAATAAAATAATAAAAATAGAATTTCTTGAAAAATTCATTAAAACTCTATTTTTAATAATCTAAAAAGTATAAAAATCTTAATCTGACAACAACAGAAGTATTGTTTTGTCCTTCAAGAAACAGTTGAATTTTACAAATTGTATTTGTTGTTCAGTAAGGGCTGAATTCACGGAATGGAATAGAATAATTGCAAAGTTTGAGATTCAGTTTCTGTTTGTGTTTATTACTGGCCTAATTCCCCAGATTTGAGGACTGTAGCATCAGAGTCTTTGCAGGACTAAAGACTAAAATATATCCTAAAGCTAGCAAATCAATAAATTATTAAATGACTAATAGTAATAGTAATAAATGTAATAATAAATGAAACAGGCTTTGGCATGTTTTCTGCCCTGAGGGTGACTGACAGAGAGCAGCCCTTCTCTGTTACCAGCAAACTCCTGGTTTCCAGCATGGGCTGGCTGCAGGTAAGCAGGGATGCTCTCTGGGCTGACCCAGGACTGCCTGGCAGAGGCTGGTGGCCATGGGCCAGCGCTGTGTCATGGCTTAACCGCCCTCACGCGGGATGTCTTACAGAGCAAGCACCCTCCAAAGCTGCAGAAAAACATTTACATGCCCAGGAACCGACTTCTGAATCTGCATGGAAATACTTGGGACATTACAGGTCTTTCAAACACTTAAACATTAAAATCCTGACCTCTTGTGGCAATCAAACTGTCCAGCAAAAGCTTCTGTCAGTTTCTAACCCAAGTGATGCTCTTGCTGGGTGCAGGATGGCCATGTGTATATTCCTGCTCCCAGACCTGCCT
The DNA here is from genome assembly GCA_024362935.1 of Setophaga petechia. NCBI lineage: Eukaryota > Metazoa > Chordata > Aves > Passeriformes > Parulidae > Setophaga > Setophaga petechia. The sequence goes on from JANCRA010000002.1 coordinate 20,957,085, forward strand.
GTGTGCCAGGAGTCATTGACAAACCTCACATTTGAACATCTCTGTGGGTCCAGAGAAGGCCACAAATGAGATAAGAGGGCTGCAGCACCTCTCCTACAAAGGCAGGCTGAGAGAGCTGGGGCTGTTCAGCCTGGAGAAGGGAATGCTTTGGGGAGACCTTAAAAAGCCTCCAGTACCTAAAAGTGTAGGGGGATAGAACATAAGTAAATAAAGGTAGTATAGCAAGTAATCTTACGTCCTGAAGAGTTGCAGCTGAGCCAATTATTAATGATTAGAAGCAGGCCTGATTTTAAGAGGCCACAGCTGTAGCCAGTCAGAAGAGTGTTATAAACGAGTGGATTGGGTGGTTGAGGGGAATTGGAGTTAGTTGGCTACTGTGAGGACAAGGAAGAGTCAGTGCCTAAAGGAGCTGCCTACAAGAAACATCAAGGAGGTATGAAACTAGTAATGTGGAACCCTTGCAATGTAATGACAATAGAACCTTTGTACTATAATGACAACATAAAAGGGTCTTATAAACAAGAGCGAGAGTGACTTTTCACCTGGGCAGATAGCGACAGGATGAGGCAATATAGTTTTAACCTAGAAGAGGGGAGATTTAGATTAGATAATTGGAATAAATTCTTTACTGTGAGACTGTTGAGGCACTGAAAAAGGTTGCCCAGAGAAGTTGAGGATGCCTCATCTCTGGATGTGTTCAAGTCCAGATTTAATGGGCCCCTGAGAAACCTGATATCGTGGGTGATATCCCAGTCCACAGCAGGGGGTTTGGAAATAGATGATCCTTAAGGTCCCTTCTGACCTAAGCCTTTTTTTGTTTTTTGATTCTGTGATTTGTTCAAAATGTAAATAAAGTGCAGTCTTTTTAGACACTGTGGACAAAAATCTGGCAGAAATGGCACAGAAATGGGAAGCATGGGGGTGGGTCTGCCCATTAACATCCTGCAGGTGGCACAGAGCTACTTGCAGACCTTTAATTCTAACAAAGATTTGAGAAAGGGAATGTTTGTTTTGTCTGCCTTGCTTTGCTGTTCTCCGGGTCTGCGTCAGTAGCTTTGGGTCATAGAAAAATTTAGACTATGAATATATTCTGCATGTGTGTAATTGATAACGTCTGATGTAAATTTTTGCAGATATATTTGAAGTGGTGCAATTAATATATGAACCTATACTTCTAAGAACCCAGCCTCAAAACCCAGAAAGTCTGGCTTCATGTGCAAGTCTGCATCAGGACAAAGGGCAAGTTTGAAGTTTCTCAGGATGAGTGATCTTTTACCTGCACAAGATAAGGCTACACAATATTTAGGACAGGCACATATTTGCACCCTCACCATTCATATGCAGTAGTGTCTTCTATATAAGAATTTCCTCTATCCAAGGCTGAGTACCTGAATGCTTTATAACTTCTAAAATAATTGGAGCATCTACAAGTATGCATTTTCAGTCTGCATGTATGGCAAATCCGAAGGCTGCTGAAATACAAATAATATGCAAAACAAAACAGTATCCATTTCTAGAATTTATAAATTTATAGAATGTATAAATTATCTAATATATTAATAACATACTCAAAACCATTAAACAGTGCATGAATAAGATGTATTTTTAGAAATTTTTCTTTCTATCACCTTTTATATATAGACTGGACATAGGAACTACAGTACTGAGTATATTATCATTTAGAAGACAGATTCATTGATAATTGCACTTGCTTAAAACAGGAAACTAAGTAAAAGTGCTTTAAATCAAATTTACATTTTAAGATTTTTTCTTCTGGAACTGCAGCTTTATTGCTGACCTCACAAAGGCTGATCCATATGTTTAGTTATACACTTAGGAATAACAATACTTAAACTAATGTACATAAAAATAAGCTTTTGCAGACCTGAAGTCTTGATGTACCCTGCGTTCATATTCAACCTGTTCAAACACCCACACAAGACCGATGAACTGAAAAGGTACAATCATTCCCATTGCTCAGAATCTCTGTGGTTTTTCATTTCACATTCTCTCAAAAGACTATTAGTTCTCATTAACAAATATTAATATAATAAAGAAAAAGTTTTGTAAAACATATTTTAGTGATCATTTATAAGTTTTTAGTTTTGGCTTCTCCTCAGGTTTCTGTTTCTCATTTGCTGGCATTGTCTAGGTTCCCTCTGAAAATAAGTGATATTTCGTTTGAATATATAAACAGACTTGGACTTTATTACTTAGAGCCCTTGGTGTTTACTGGCACTCATTTACAACATGTTTTTTTTTCCAGGATGCCCATCCAGCAACAGCTGCACATCCTCCATCCCAAAAAAAACCCCTCAACAGTGGACACTGGATTTTCTGTTCCTAAATGTTATTATCATTTTATAGTTGTAGTGTATATGATATTTCAGCTTCTCCTTGGGCATCTAATGCTTCTGATGCAGTGCAGCAAATATTGGTACACAATGGATTGGGGAATAGGTTCTCCTGGTGATGAAGATGCAACATGATAGGATCTCAAAATGTCCTGGTGTCAGGAAGCACTCTGAAGCACTTCATGTATGACTGCAGTATGCTTGTTTCTTTACGAAGAATGCTGAATGATGTGAGTAGCATTTTGCCTTCTACAGAAAAGTAGAGTAGCAACCACAAAACAGGTAACCTGCACAGATTACTGTTAACAGAATAAAACCGTTTTCAGTATTTCTGTGAGACAAAACAAATCACTGTACATTTTCAGATACCAACACAGTGGGGCAATAAAAAGTATCTTTAAAGTGCTACTACACAAAAGTTGCTTTCAAAAAGCACAGTGTTTCTTAATTAGTTGTAGAACAGTCTTGAAAACCTCTTCTTTGGAGGGGCTGGCATCAACCTCTTGGCATGCAGGATTCACCATCCTTCTGTATGACTCTTCAACTCTAAAAAAAACCCAAGAGAAATTAAACTCCAAAATGCAGGGATATGAAATGAAATTAGTCATCAGTCTCAGAAGACAGTGCTTGCACTGCAGAGACAGAGGATAGAAAATCTAGTATGAAGCTAAGAATGAAATCTCCAGCAAAGCGCAATAAACCATTAGGAACTATTACAACGTAAGTCTCAAACCACGTAGTTTCCTTGACATTGATCCCCAGAGCTCCAGCCCTATTAACAAGACATGGCATAAAGTATTTCTTTCTTTACAGCTTGTCACTGGATACAGTTTGGTATAGCAGTAGAGTGGACAGTTTGCTTCTAGCACCTAAATTAATTTTTTTCATTTTCTGCTAAGGTATCTCTGAACTATATGGCATTGCATTGTGTAGTCATGCTCATTGACTGATCTCAGCTTTGACTCACTAGATTACAGAGTTGACATATCATTCAACCCCTTCCTCTGATCAACTAACCAGATGAATAACAGGATAAAACCAGGATGAAAACCTCCTCACTTAGGCTATAAGCATAATGCAGAACCCTCCCACATTGTGTCTTTGAGGGTGTGAATGGGGATGTGATTATTGTCTATGTTCCCATAATGCCATTCAGGACAGAAGTCACAAGACAAATCAAGGGAGATTCTGGATGTTCTCATATTCAGATTGACATAATAAACAGGTAGAAATAACTAAAAGCTTTCTGACGTGAATATGCAGTAACAGGATTAAAATGTAAAAGATGATTAAATGCCAGTATTTTCCCTAGCTAACTCATCCCTCTGCAGGTCCCACTATATGAGCCGTGTGTCCACACAGAGTTTCTGTCAAAATTAACAATCACAGAATGATAGAATGTTAAGGGGCTGGAATGGGCCTCCAGCCTCTTATTTGCCATTAAAGGAATTACCTTTGGCGAAACAAGCTGTTAGCTTCCAACTCAGCTTCCTCCTTTGTTTTCTCCAGCCCCCGATGCTGAAGTCTCCGGACTCGTTCTTCAGGGTCAACAGTCAGGAGAAGAACAAGATCAGGTTTAAGCAGATCTTCAGGCCACTGATACACCTCATCTTGAGCTGGTGGAAGATCCTGGATTTCTCCACTTGTTTCAGTGGCAATTGCATAGGCAGCTGTGCTGTGCCAGTATCTGTCAGGAATATACAAAATTGAGGGAGAGAAATTTTAAAGAAAACATTAATTCTTCAGTAAAATAGGGACAATTGGCATCATAATAACAAGTCAATAATGATGAGATAGGTGACACCATTGCTTTGAAGGGAAATACAAATAACAGTTCTGTGCTATCCATTACTTCTTAACAATGATAATAGTACACTATTCAGAGTTAATGTGAACTATTAATCAAAACATTATGTAGAGACTGTTTCAGATTCTCCTATGAAAAGAAAGTCTCCTCATATATTGAGACAGGTCAAAGAAGAGTTATAATACATCTCAAATTCCTTTACTCTGAGTCCCCTTTTTTGTGGCTCCCATCATACTTAATGCAATAGATTTTGGAGAGGGTATGCAGTCTTCACAAACATGTGAATGGACACAGGCATTACTGATGTTACTAATTTCACTTACATTTAATATTCTCCCTACTATAAGGCACTGTGTTTGATAGATTTCAGTGGATTTGGGGCTGGTTGAAAATAGCACTCACATGCAAATAAGGTATGTGTGCATGGGCGTCTGTGTGTGTTTTGTAGCAGGAGGTTACAGTACACCTACTGAAATAAGCTAAAGGGTTTAAAGTACATTTATACTTTTTTATGAACAGTAATATTGTAAGCTGCCCACACAGTTAGTGAAAACCTAGAAATAACACAAACAAACCCAAAAAAGTAAGAAGTATATCTCTGTGTCTGAATTCACAAAGAGTAAGTCTACCTAACACTCAGTCACTCCAATCCACCCGTATCTGAGACACATCTTAGAGACAGCCATGACCAGCAGCCCACAGTCTCCTCTGGTTTGTCACAAAACCCTGGTTTAGCTCAGGATGCACACTCTGTGCCTTCACTCTTCCTAACTGAAGATATAACAATTTTCATGTATCCTAAAGCTAGTTACAAGTATTACACTGATTGAAGTTCCCTATTTTACTGTTATCACAAGTGTTACTCTTTAAAAGATATAATGTTTATCTGACTCCCTGCAGAGTGCTTCAAAAAAACCCTAAACAAACTACAAAAAACCCAAAACAAAACCCCTGAAGAAACACAGAGACAATCACTGACTGCTTGCAACACTGCAAGAACAACTGTATGATGGCACTGATATAAGAAGGCTTCTTAAATACACAAACCTGTCTATGATCACAGGTGCTTGAGTGGATGCTTTTGCTATCTCTGAAGCCAGAATGTAGTTGCCTGCAGCATAATATGCTCTTTTAATGGGTGTTCGCTCGTCATCAAATACAGTCCTCCACTGGCTGATGCAGGGTGGTGGGGACTGCAGCAGGATGCCATTGAGGTTGTCCTTAACAGCCTGGGTCACTGTGGTTTTGCCTGCATTTCATTTACAGAAGGAAACATTAATTATATTATTTACTAGATACACCTGAGTTTTAAAAACTGAAAAATGCTCCTGTCTGTTCATGTAAAGTACAGGTTCTGACATCTGAATATGTAACCCGAGCATCTTGTCATAAGGTTTCCAGTGGAAAGTGATTCAGAGTCTGGTTGCAGGAATTATTACTCCTCTTCCTGTTCTCCGGGCCTTCCAGCCCTTCCTTTAGCCAGCTTTCAGTTTTCACTTCCTTAAATGCATGGTGCATGGCAATTTCACTTCCTTAGGTGCATGGCAATTTCCCTATCTATTCATTTATAATATTTTTCTGGGTGGAAATTTATGTGAATGTTGCTATGCTGGTCATCCAGTTCCTTCTTTTTAGGAGGATTTTCAGTTCTCTCTAACTGACAAGTCAGAAAACAAAGTTAGTCAGAAGCAAGTAATATTTCTCTCTTAGACAAACTGCTGGCAGTTACCTAGACTACCACTAGTTTAGTTCATTTATTTTAATACACTCCAGTAAAAGTATGTTTCATCATCTGCACAAGAAATTTAATTTTCAGTACTCCACTCTGTATCCTTTCATTTACATAGGTAAGGAATTAAACCACTGGATGTAAATTAGCATACACTAATCTTTTACAAGTAAGAGAAGACAGATTGGCATTTGTAATTATTAATTCCATACCTGTCACAGGTTTCTGAGATTTTTAAATTTTATTTTAAAGCCTGATGTCTAATAAAAAACATAGCAGTTGCTCCTTTCAACAATTTCTCATCTGTGGTTCTTCAACCACACGTAGCTCTTACCTGTGGCATCCAGCCCCTCAAAAACTATGACGGGAAAAGATCCCTTTTTTTGGTGCTCTGGGCATTTCTCCAGCAGGTCGAGTACTGCTTCAGCCTCTGGGATCCGTTCCGCACACTGCAAGGAGAGATCACAGCATGTGTTGGGTCGGAAGGGACCTGTAAAGACCATCTAGTCCAACCCCCATGCAGTGCACTGGACCATCCTAAACTAGATCAGGTCTCTTAGAGCCCTGTCCAGCCTCATCTGGAATGTTTCAAGTGGTGGAACATCCATCACTTCTCCGGGAAACCTATGCCTGAGTTTCACCACCCTCATCGTAAAACCTTCTCCCTTACATCTGGTCAGAACCGGCCCTCCCTCGGTTTAAAACGATTACCCCCCGCTCCCCCGGCACCCTCCCGCCCCACGACGAGGGCTCCGCGCCCGCGGTGCTGACCTGGCGCAGGCGCTGGCGGAGGGCGCTGGCGGAGGGCGGCAGGGCGCGGACCGCGGACCGGGGGCCCGGTGAGCCCGGGGCACAGCGCCCCAGCATCGCCGGGAGCTGAGAGCCGAGAGCCGGGAGCCGGGAGCGGCGATCCAGACCCGCGGCACAGCGAAGGGGGCGGGCGGAGGCGGAGGAGGAGCCAGCGGGAAACGAAACCGGCCCGGCCGGCCGGGAAAACGCTGGTATGCGGGGAGCGGCTCCTCGGAGCAAGGGGCAGCTCCTCGGAACGCCCTTCTGCCTTCCCCGCCCCGCGTCCCTGGCACCGGGTTGAACGGGCTCGGTCCCGGGGGGAATGGTCTGTGCGCGGACGGGCGGTAGCAATCACGGGATGTAAGGTTCCAGCCTCGGGACCCGGGCCGCCAGCTGCAAAGGGTCACATTCCCACGGGCTCTCGTGGCTGAATCCTGGAGGTCTTCTAAAAAAAACATTAAAAAAATAGAAGTGCAAAACGTACTCCCCTGAGTAGGACTGGCCCAAAATGACAAACAAGTCCTAACCCAAACTGAACTACTTTGTTGAGTTGCCGTGCCAAAGCAACACTGGGCTGTCAGGCGTATCAGTAACCTGACCCCATTATTTGGTTATTCAGTGCATTGATAACAAGACCAACACACACAAATATTTTTGGGAGTAAACTGGACTTTTAGAAGCCTGTTTTCATTTTCCAAGCAATTTTGCAATGGCTAATTTCAGCTTTCATCAGCTCAGATGCAGGAACCAGGAACACTGCAAATAGCAATAGCACAGACTTAGTCTTGTGACAGCTGCTGTGAGTAACATTCCTTAAAATGTAGTTTTTGAATTTTCAGAAGATGTAACTTAAAATGTTGCAGAACCTGCATCTCTTTAGAAAACTTCTCTTTTACAATAGTTGGAGAACTGCCACTTAGAGATATCTAAAGTTAAACTTCTGACGTGTTTTTTTAACTAATAGACTTTGCAAGAAAATCCTTGGAAACCTGTCTTCCTCTGGTCATCTCAAACGCCTGCACAAATACCTTCTACTTAGTGTAACTGCAGGGAGAGGGGAGCAGCTGGTAGGCAGTACCAGTTGCAGATCATCTGTACTAGTTGGAAACTGCCCATCTCAAAGAAGCTGATGGAAGTCTGGGCCAGAGCCACAGCTGGGAACATAGCCTTGGAAGCTCTTCAATACAGTCCCAGCATCATGTACCAAAATTCATTTGGTTCTTTTTAAGGCTGTTTCATACCTGAGAAATCCAGCACCATTCCACATCACTCAAACACATGGCTATGGCATCTGGGTATGAATACCAGAAGACACAGGGTAAAACATAGTTCATTATACAGGAAGCCAATAGATAGTTTTAAGACCATAATAATACACACTGATTAAGAGTAGGGACTCTTGTCAGCCAATATTTTGTCTGGCAGAATGACATGCTGTTCATACCTGGTTTATTCCTGGTCCCTTCTCCTAGTCCTTGTGCTCTCCCAGTCTCCACAGTCACTGAATCAGGAATGTTAAACAATACATCCTCATCTTTCAGTGCCTGTTGTGGACCCTTGCTCATGGAGTTGGCTAAATGTGATACAATCTACCTCCACAAACCCCTGTGGTCTCCAATCCCAGCAATCCCACTGTTGCATAAAAATTTTGTAAGTTTTTTACATCTTTATTTCAATGAGTGCCCCTTCTAATAATGTTACCGGTTTTGGTGAATAACAGTTCAGCATTCAGTTTATTTATTACATGCAGGATTTTTAAAAGATCACTCAGATTTCCCCTTCAGCTTTTTCATGTCAGAAATGACAGCCTCTATCCCTTGGTAAGGCAGCTGCTTCATCCCCTTGATCAGTTAGAAACAAGGATAACTTTAACTGTAAGGTCCTGCTGAGATGTGGAGACCTGAACTGGACCACTAGTCAGGGTTTGGTTACACTTACCAAAGTTTTACAGACCCGGAGAGTAATGCAATCTACCTTGTTCCCGGGTGACACTAAGCTTTAAGCTGACTTTTTTTCTCTGCTTCCTCCCGCAGAGCCATTGATTTCAGAGGAGAAGCCACAGTGACTAAGATGTCCTTCCTGAGCACAAGTGCCACAGCTGAGCTCAGCATCATGTACACAAGGTTTCGATGACTCTTTTGGATCTGCACTGCCTCACCTTTATCTATACTGAAACTTACCTGCCACTTTTCTGTTCATTTGTTTGCTTGAGGTCTGACTGACTTGCAGCCAAGTTTCATTTCAGAAGTGCTTGTAAAGCTGGCCATTTCCCTCACTGACCTCTCAGCTGGTTTGTTTTTGTTTTTTTTTTTTGTTTGTTTTTTTTTTGGCCTATTATATTTGTTTTATCTGCAATGCTACTGTTGCCTTTCCCCTCTCAGCTGAACAAATGGAAAGCACTTAGTTTCATTTTCTCTTTTTCCTTTTCCAATCTCACTGCCTTGATATAACCTAGTTACAAGCTTGTGGTGATTCCTTCATTTATAATATGCTTATGAGATCATTCATAATAGACATGCGATGCCTGTTCTCCTGCCTAATTACTTTAAAGAACCCTCTTTCAGGATTCAAGTAAAAATATAGGAAAAGAGAGTTGTCTTTTTATGCCCAAGATGCTTTGTTGTATTTAAAATCAGTGGAGACAGTATGACTTTTTCAGCCTCTCTACAAGGACCTTTATAATTTTGTCCTCTGTATAATATGAAGCAATGTTGAAGAATAAATGTTCTAATTATGTACAAAACACTGTTCAGGAGCATTTTTACATCTTTGAGTGTCCACTGTGCTTACGTAGAGCTATGGGGATGAGATACAGTGACAACAAGAGGCCATTTGAATATTCAAAAATTTTGATCCCCACAAAATGGAAAAAGAGGAAAAAAAAACCCAAAACCAAACTATGGAAATTGATTAGCCTGTAATTTAAGAATATATCTAAGTGTACAGAGCTGGAAACAGCTGTCTGATACACAGGCAGGAAAAACTTAAGTCAAAGGCACATAAAATGGGCAGGTACATGGAATACACACAAATAAAACTGCTCTTTGAATGCAAAATAAACTTTAAAGAATATCAATAAATGGCCCTCCACTAAAGAAAAATATCTGGGGATAAGACCATAAGAACACAGAAGGCAGTATAGTGTCAGGCCAAGAGATATTCCTCTTCTGCCCATGACAGTGGCCACTGCCAGATATTTGGGGGAGGTTACGGAAAGGACGCAGAAAAATCCTTCTCTCAACATACTTTTGTCAAGAAAGGATCTGATGATCCTTTAGGTCCCTCCCAACCTGGTATTCTATCATTCTAAAATCTATGATCTTTTCCTAGACCATAGAAATCAACTTTTTAATACTTCCTGAATGGGAAATCACATCTACGCTATTAAGGGCCCATGGTGGACTTCTTTCAAATGTGCCTAATCTGTATCTATATTCATTTTGTGTGTTTCATATGTCTTTCATAACTTAATTGCATGTGGGTTTCAGCCTTCTGTTTGGTAATTTCCCCTTGGATTTTTTCATCCCAAGGAGAGCTGAGTCACTCTAAGTACAAGGTCCTTGACAGATTTGCATTTATAGTGCTGCAGATGCAATGAGAAAGAGATAGTTTCCAGATGAGACTAGAGCAAGAAGTAATACATTTACCAAATGCTAAAATTGCATCTGCCACTGCATGATTTGCATGAGTTGTCTGGTTGTCCTTGGATGGTTTCTGGTCCTCCCAGGTGATGTGATATGACTCCTCTTTTAACCTTTTTCATGTTACTGGTTTGTATCAGTAGTTTGGTTTGCCTAGCAAAATACTGTTTGACTGGAACTGCCAAATGGAGTCTCTCTGGAGAAAGCAATACATTTATTTCAAATATAAAATTACATTAATTCGATAAATATTATATAGGTTTTGCTTTCCTAGAAGCTAGGCACAAAAGCATTATCTATGTTTATCCCTTTGGATTCTTCCATGCTAGTTGTGTATTGATTTATTATCTTGTGCACCATTAATAACATTATTCAATAATTTTTTTAAAATTATATTAATCTTTAAAGGGTTTTTAGATACAGATTTGGAATACAGAAACATTTTTATTACTGTGACTCCATCGTGCCACTGTAAGATGGCTTCTGTAGGAAGCTAGAGGAAAGAATTATACTTCCTACAAGTTTCAAAGAATATTTATGCTTGCTTTTCTGAGGTTCTTCCCGAAGGCATTAGGACAGAAAATTTCATTACAGTTCTAGTTTGCAATATTTCTTGTAGATTCAAAGCTTGTGCATAAAAATGCACATCTGTGTTTTCTTGAAGGCCTTACCATAGAGCCTGTGAGCTAAGAAAGTTTGGGATATAAAATGTGAATGTCCTTCTTGATGCTGCTGGGTCTTGTATATAGGAAGGGGCCACATCCTGGTCTGGGTTTACTTTGAGAGGCTTTACAGGAAAGCAGAGAGTGTAATCAGAAAACATACTTAGTTGAGGCAAAAAGTAAAAAGAACTATAATTTCCATTTTTCTAAGAAAGCACCGATAGGATTGCAAAGAACAAGAAGCCTTGAGTATGCTTGGGTGCAAAGTTCTCTGCATGTTTTGTTCCTTGAAATGGAGATCTGTGTTTTCAAAGAAAAACAGTCCAAAAATGTTAATGTTTTCATTTTCTGATTTATTGAGCAGTATTTTTCTGACATACTTTTGGAATGTTTGGGTATCAGATGTAATTCTTGGGTCAAGAGAAACTGGTAATCATCAAGGGTTCTTTACCAACTTTGGAAATGAAGTATTTTGAACCTAATTTTTCTGACCAGCTGAGGCAACAAGCTCAGGGCTAGTCATGAGCCTTCCATCTCAAAGAAGAGAAAGACTGTAGTTCCTACACCTGCATTGGCTTAACTTGACATGAACAAGGGATATGAATGAGGACAGAAGGGAATTTGAATTGGGGCCAGAGAAGGTAACACATGAAATAGGATTCCTACCATGCAACAGAAGGGATGTGCGGAGTGAGGAAGAAAGAGGGCATATCAGAATTCTCCAAATTAATTGAAATATTGAAGCTACTAATTAGCAACTCCAGTGTCAGATTTCAGTTTAAATTTTCATTGTCTTGTCCACCTCCCTTTCCAATCATATTTTCAAGGTTGTGATCAACAAACTCTTTATTTATTACTGCTTTTATCCTTAATCTTCTATCTTACATAAAGCTCAAGGAACTGGAAAAGCATATAGTTAACCCCTGCTGGAATAATCTCTGCTGACAGCCTCTCAGACCATTTTGGAAAGCCTCAGAAGTGAGATGTTTCACATCATGCTGCAGCATGTGAGGGGACAATACTGGAGCCAGACACAGCAAGATATTTCTCATCCTGCCCTAGTAGTATGAACATGTGCCAGCTGATAGAAACAATAATAAAAACCGTTCAAACAATAAAAACTGCTCAGAATGGTTTTTGCTGATCCAGATATTATTCAGCCAGTAGATCACCTCCAGGAAAGTGAAGGAAAGATGACGGGAATTCAACAATAGGCAATGACAAGCCCAATTAACCTGCTTATTCACAAGCAGGATTTGTTTCCCATGAAAATTGCACAGGATAAAGATAGTTCTACTCCTTTTTTTGAAGGGGAAAAAAGGGAAATAAAAAGAAGGGAAGATGAGGGCAAGACTGCTTGGCTATACCAGCAGTTCTGACTAGGCTGGTCAATGGAAGTGAGCGAAGCTCCATTTTAGGCCATTGACAACCTGCAGGTGGAAGGTGTTAAGATGTGAGTATGACTGTACCTTGGCAGTAGTGGCAACGTTAAACAGCCCACACAAGAGTGAGGACAGGCTGAGTGAAGATAAAGTGAGGCTGAAAATTTGTGACAATCCTGTTGGTGTGTCTAAACACGCTAGAAGACTGAAGATAGCAACTGGTATTACCATGGAGGAGCTCCTCCAGCAGTACCTGTTGTACCACCAAGGAACTGAGGAATATGGTAACTGGCAGCTTTGTCCTGGTCTCTCCTGGTGTCACCACGAGTGGGCAGGCACCAATGTCTCACCTCAGCCTGCCAGCTGTTCCTGCTGTTAAGGCTAACCATGTGCTCAACTTGGTGCAGCAGCTTTGCTTGAGGAGCATTATTGAGACCAAGAATCAAAGAACCCGCAATTACTTTCTTTTCGTGTATTTGAAGTCATCAGGCTTCCTCACTTGGGTTGCTTTTCCATGTAAAACTGTTTAAACTTACAGGAGCTCTTCTTGAATGCCTGACAAAAGTGCAGTGCAGTTATACAAGCTCAGTTTTCCCCCTGCTACACGAGTTTAACGACAGGAGCCAAAGTCACTGAGACCTCACACACCAAGAGGGGTCCCAGGTTCTAGACCCGCTCAGACCCAGAGGTGCTCAAACCTGCTCCCAGCCCCGGGCCGTCGGCGGGTTCTGCGGCGGCCGGGACCGAGAAGCGGCTCTGGAGCGTGGGGACTCTGCAGTCACGGGTGGGGCAGACGAGAGAAGCAAAACACCGCGTCTCGGTGCCAAGTTTCGCTTCTGGGAGAAGGGAAAACGAAACCGAGCTGTTCCTCTCCGTCCTGCACGGCGGGGCGGGACGGCCGGGGAGGGGAGGGGGTCACCGCACATTTAAGTGCGGAGCGCCGGACAGCTCTCTGCAGCCCGCGAGCCGAGCCGAGCCGAGCCGAGCCGGGTCGGATTGAACTGAACCGAGACCAGCCAAACCGACCCCAACTGAATCAAGTCCAGTCGAGCCGTGCCCAGGCGGGTCCAAAACCGCAGCGCATCCCGCTGGGTCCGAGCCGAGCCGGTTCGGATTGAGCTGAACCGAGACCAGCCAAACCGACCCCAGCCGAATCAAGTCCAGTCGAACCGTGCCCAGGAAGGTCCGAAACAGCAGCTCATCTCACCGGGTCCGAGCCGAGCCGAGCCGAGCCGAGCCGAGCCGAGCTGAGCCATGCAGCTGGTCCTGCTGGCCCGGCTGCTGTCCGTCGGGCGGGCGGTGCTGGCGGCGCTACGAGAGCGCCTGGGCGCGCTGTGCTGGAGCCTGGCTCCCCTGTCCCTGCCCCTGTCCCTGTCCCTGCCCGGCTGGCGGGACTCGCCACCCCGGCCGCAGCGGGAGCAGGAAGGGGACGACGCGGCCCCGACGCCCACCAGCGTCAATTACCACTTCACCCGGCAGTGCAACTACAAGTGCGGCTTCTGCTTCCACACGGCCAAGACCTCCTTCGTGCTGCCCCTGGAGGAGGCCAAGCGGGGGCTGGCGATGCTCAAGGAAGGAGGTGAGTCCAGGGGAGGTGGGTCCGAAGGAACCGGGGAAGGGGGACCCCGCAGGACCAAGTGCCGTGGAAAAAGTTATCCCGGGGATGTCCCTTGTCCCGCTGCTGTGGGGCATTGATAACATTGAACAGGAGCGGGCAATGGGCAGCAGTGGTTGTTCATAGCATCTTTCTTTGGTCCTTCTCTAGGAATGGAGAAGATCAATTTCTCGGGAGGAGAACCATTTCTTCAGGACAGAGGCGAATTTGTAGGCAAACTGGTCCAGTTTTGCAAGCAGGAGTTGGAGCTCCCAAGTGTCAGCATTGTCAGCAATGGCAGCCTGATCAGAAAGCAATGGTTCGAGAAGTATGGTAAGGAGGGAGGACTGGACACAGCTGCACTGGTAGGGCTGGGGAGCCTCCATGGGGCAGCCTCACCCATGGATGGGCTTGGAGGCAAGTCAGAGATGGTTTCTTAGTGCTTAATTTTTAGTGAATGCAAATCAAATGTAAATACCAGTGAAACAGTGTTGATTATCTCCTGTAAAGGAAGGCATTATACCACAAAAACTTTTTGGTATAATGGTGTAATAAAACAATTATTACACCATTATACCAAATGTTTCCATATGTTCCACCTGTTTCCGTAATGCTGGGGACACACACACACACAAACTATGTGTTTCTATGCTGCTGTTGCTGTGGCTTTTGTGGTTGATGGAATGACTCCACAGAACTGCATTTACGTGGCATTTTGACAGATGACAAGGAAGTGAAAGTGGCTAGAGTCCTGACAGCTTTTAGCTGATGGACTGGATATTAATCAATTTTTAAAACTTGTTTTCAGGTGAATATTTAGATATTCTGGCAATTTCATGTGATAGTTTTAATGAGGATGTCAACGTTTTAATTGGCCGTCGTCAAGGAAAGAAGAACCACGTGGAAAATCTCCATAAACTGAGGCAGTGGTGCCGAGAGTATGCTGTTGCTTTTAAAATAAATTCAGTCATCAACAGATTTAATGTTGAGGAAGATATGAATGAGCAGATCAAGGCACTGAACCCTGTGCGCTGGAAGGTAAGAAAGTAGTATATACCACATGTTTCCTGTTCAATGAAAGCAATAATGAAGTCCTGGAGTTGTCCGTACCTCTATTGACCTGAGTCTTACCTCCAGCTCCAGTCTGGGCTGGTGTTAGGAGCCTTCTTGTCAATGTTGCATGGTGCTGAGATAGATTCTATCTCATTCAGCACTTAAATGGAGCCCAGTATGTCAAGAATCTTTTTTTGGTTGTGTCATGTACAGAAAATTACTGTTTCAGTGTGTGTAGATCTAGGTTGTTTTAATATATTAAAATTAGCACAGAAAGCCTTTAACATGTGAAAACATGTTACGGTGTAGAGAAAATTAGGAAAAATTACTGAACAATGACACATTAATGTCAATGTCTTGTTAGCAAGATATAAGTGTGTCACTCGTGTGCTGGGGTCGGGGCAGGAACAGGTGAGAGGCAGGATCATAGAAAAGGCAAAGAAGGCTTTATTCAAAAGAATGGCACAGTTTTTATAGAGAGGTACGATAGATTCTATTCTACTGGCTAACTAACAGAAACATCTTTCTCACGCACCTTCCTTGAGAGAAAACAGAAAAATAAAGTAGAAAAACAGCACCTGAAAATTGTTTATAGTCAACAAGTTATCACATCTTTCCAGCTCCCTAAAACTTCTCACAAGCCAGAGTGAGAAATGCTTGCAGTTTCTCTCTCTTTGTCCCATGGCATCCACATAAGTGTATATTAATTTTCTCTTACAGAGCATTAGAGGTTAGTGTGCACATATTATTATTTTTTTACTAGAAATAAGTTTGAAAATGGGTAGATCTAATGTGACATAAATATGGGAGAACGTGTAGAGTAATTTCTCATTATTTGCCTCATGGATATTGTTATAGACACAGAATTACTCAGAGAAAAAACAAGGCCCAAAAAACACTGTAAATGAAATCTCAGATAGTAAAGAAAATCATAATTTATAACATTTAGAGCTCTGTAATGTTAATTTACAAAAAGTAAATCTGCACCATGCCCTTTGTGGAGTATTCAGTTATCACAAATTGTGTCATTTTGTCTCCACTGACAGAAAAATTAGACATTGCTACTGAGACTGAAGTCTCTTATCCTCAAGGCAAGTGAAAACATAAAGCCTTACCCGAGTGCTTTCTTTGTCCAGGTATTCCAGTGCCTGCTTATCGAAGGGGAGAACAGTGGTGAGGATGCTCTAAGAGAAGCAGAAAAATTTGTTATCAGTGATGAAGACTTTGATCGATTCCTGGATCGCCACAAAGATGTCTCCTGCTTGGTACCTGAATCTAATCAGAAGGTAAAAATGAAACTGTCCCTTTGTAACTTTATTTTTAAATAATGCTAGAATATTTGAAAGGAACAAAAAACTTTCCCTGTTAATAGTGGCTTAGAAGAGGTTCAGTACAACTTTATCAGCAGTTGCTTTTTTTATGGTGGAAGCCAAGATTTAAAATTTTCCTTAAGGCTTTTCATTGACAACAAAGTTATTAGGAAGAGGAAAAACCCATTGTTCCCAGTTCTGTGGATACTCTTCCTGGCTTGGGCACAAGATCCTGAAAATTTCAGAGTTATTGTAAACACACTTTATAGTCTAAGTATAGTTTCCTAATAGAGATTGACTGTGATGTCACATTATGCCAGTGCCATCAACCTACGTGAATAAGACAGCATCCTAACCAGCACTGTATTGGGTACTGAGGAACAGTACCCAACTAATAGTACTTTTGGGTAATCCCTCTCACAATAACGTTGCATTTTTGACATTTTCTGTCTGAACTCCTTTGGATTGCACACTCAGGCTCTTTAATCAGGAGAAGACTCCTTGTGCTCCTGCAGAGCCTACCAGTTAACTTGATCAGCTGCCATCCAGCTTACAGTAACCACACTAAAGAATTTTGGTGCCTAAGGCTGCAGCTCAGGCCATTTTTTAAATGCCTACAGACCCTAAAGATGGGATGAGGAGAGTTAGAAGACTCAATGTTAGGAAAGTTTATGAACTAAGTGATGAAATAGCAAGTTGAACCAAGTTCAGGAATGCATTAAATCCCCCATCATGTGTTCCCCTTTCCACAGATAAGGACTCCATTTACAGTTTACTTCTTAGTGTATGTAGAGGTTAAGTGAGCAGACTGGGTTGCCTTTGCTATGTAAGACCTAAAAGTGGGGCTGTGCAGTTAGCATTTGAGGCCTTTGGTGAGAGGGAGCACTCATCAGAGAAAGGGTTAAGATGAGAACCCAGAACTGTTTCTCTGTTTCTACTTTTTTTTTTAGGCTTCCCATGGTAGGTTTGGTTCCAGAAAACTGTTTCAGATTTCTGGTAAACCTCTGTGAAATATGAACACCAAATTGATCAGATTTCCTGTTCTATACAGCAACAAGCCCCAGCTACCCAGAGAATTTTAAGGAGGACTTAGGAGATGCCCACTTATCTAAGCAAACATGTCTTATTTCAGCTGTTGGCATATTTCTTTGTGGAGACCTGAGAGCTTTTTTACCTTTGAGCCAGCAGAATACCTTTTTTTGGTGGGGTTATAATTAAACATTCCAGTTAAAATGGTCATGTCATTTGTTTGGAAAATGGTATAATCATTCCAGCATGCAAAACTTGAAGTTCTTCTGGTGTAGAAGTTAATAGAAAACTTGGATATTATTTAAAATACCTTTGCCCAGTTGGGCACCCATATTTCACTTAGACAATGGAGAGGTAATATTCCAGGAATTACTAATTTATTCACACATAAAGTTTTTCTAGTAATTCTGTCATTTATTTCTATAAATATCTTCCAAACTCACTGAAACAGTGGTGATACAGCAACTGTTTCAAAGATTTGTATCAGACCTTGAATGAATAGTTGCTTGTTTTGTCCCTCCTTTTTCAGTGGAATGGAATTTTGATTTGTACATTAATTTAGTTTTTTCTTTTGATCTATTACAGATGAGGGATTCATATCTCATTCTGGATGAATATGTAAGTTTTTTTTTGATACATGGTATTTGTATGCTAATATATGTATGTATACAACATTGATAACCAGTTAATTTACTCTGCATTCTATAAAACAATTTTGCCATTAGTGCAAGGAACAGATGTGATTTATGCCCATCAGACATGCTGTGAACTACAATATAGCATGACCTAAGGAGGCGTTGCCATCAGCCTGCACACATAATCCTTGCATCACAAATCTTAAGGTGTAGATGTCTAGTTTTGCAGGACATCTTTGCTTTTTTTCTTTAATATAAAAATGCAGAATTTGCCTTGAAAGTTTAAGTTTCAGAGTGCCAACTTAGTTTACATGTAACTGAAGTGACAGCATTTAATCTTCATGAATTATGACATTGCTTTGTTCCTGCTAAGATTTGTCACATGTCTAACCATGAGTTTCTGAGCCTTCTGAGAACTAGAGTGAACCTCTTCATGCACTTACATAGGCTTTGGTGGAATTGCAGTGCAACTTGCTTAAGTCTGTAGAAAAATGAAGCTTTTACAAATTGACTTTCTAACATCTTATCACCTTACCTATCTTACATTCCAGATGCGTTTTCTAAACTGTAGAAATGGGCGGAAAGAACCTTCCAAGTCCATCCTGGATGTTGGTGTAGAAGCAGCTATAAAATTCAGTGGATTTGATGAGAAGATGTTCCTAAAAAGAGGAGGAAAGTATGTGTGGAGTAAAGCAGATATGAAACTGGACTGGTGACTCAGTATACTGAGTTAGGGCAGTGCATTCTGTGAAAATAGGTGTATCTTATAGTTGAGTGTATACTTGTATATAATGCTTTTAATTACACCTGGTATTTTACACAGACTGATGTTCAGTATAACTGTACATGTGAATATGTTACATGCTTTTTAAATGCAGATTACATTGTCTATTACTTTCTTAAGCATGACCAAATACTTTCAGAGCTTTTACATGAACAGATCTCTGAAATAAACTTTGTAGTCCATTGCACCAAGGACTAAAAGGCAAACTGTTTTTATAAAATACTACATGAGTGTGCATGCCAGATAAGAAGCAAGAAACCATCCCAAACTTTAATTCATTCTAAATAGCTGTAATGACGGAGAAGTGAAAATTCTTATCAGGGAACACATTCTGCCTGTTTCTTAGGGCAACATGGATTGCAGTTCCTGGGTAGATCGCTGGAGGGCCAGCTGGCAGGCCTCTGGAAGAAACTTCTCCTTTTTTCAGGAGTAATAGAGGGTCAGAATCCAGGAATCATTAAGTAATAACGTATTTAAAAGAAAATTAAGGAGAAAAAATTGGCATTTTTTATTCTTTAGGACTTAATTGTAACAGAATCTTCTCCCTCCCCTCTGTATTAACACATGATATTTGCAAAAATGTTGAGGCATGTAATTTCTGTGAAAACATATTTTTAGTCATGAAAAAATATTATATTCATTCATCCTAAAACCTAGAGGTACATTTTACCTAATGATAAACACCATCATATTTCACATTGGAAATGTCCTTCAAATATTTGTTCGAACAAATATTTACAGGGAAACATTGTTTTTATTTTATTAGTATCGCAATTTTCCTTTCATCTGCAAATATTGATTTATTATTTTAAACTATTTTTGAACTGTGAGCATATAGTTCTGATGAATATTCTTTCTTAAAGTAATTAATACCATGTAGAACAACCTAACATATATCTTCTGTTGCATACTAGCTTTTTATTTTGCTAAGCTATGGAACTACAAACAACTAAGTTCCTAAATCAAGCAACCTTGTTTTAAAGGTTGCTTATCTCAGCAACTAATTAGCTGGCTGGTTATAAACCTGCAGATTTTAAATGAAACTAATTTGGTTTTGTGAGAGCTACCTTTGATTTTAAAAGCAGGTAGCATCTACAAAAATTAAAAGAAAAATCCTCAAAACATGAAAAATAATCTAATATACTCCCCTCATTCTTAGTTTTCTGGCAGTTGTTATGTCTTTATAATGGCAGGTTTTCAAATTTAACTAGTCCCATCCTCCCTCTGTCTGAAGGGTACAGGGATAGGCATTGCACAGAGCAGAAGTGAGATGGCACTAGTCATTAATCCTGTCCCTGAACTCAATGTCTGGACTGTCTCACACATTTAAATATTTGCAGAAGCTGGGAGCCAGCTTGCATTAAATATACCACATAGAGAAAATGACACCTTATTCAATTTTTTTTTTTTTTAATGCTAGTAAATTTTTTAAAAAAGTTTTTTGCATTTTTGCATGAAAGAAATGTTTTGCATTCACCTAATGCATCTTCAAAGTTGAAAGGAGAAAATGCTTAAGTAGGAGCTGGTACTTCTGTGTAAAGGAAAGTGCTCTGAATACTCAGTGAAAATGTTTCCATTTATAATTCCTTCAGTTTCTATTTTTACTATCCTAACTGTAACTATACTCAGTGGTGCTCTTTTGTCCCTTTGTATTTTGCATTTTGCAGTCACAACATTTCCTAGACACTGACATTTCAGTATTTTTTTTTCTTGTATTAACACTAAGTGACATTTAAAATGTGGCCCACACACAGTAACCCCACAGTCTTTTGGCAGCTATTTCACTGACCTTGGCTGGAGTTCTCCCTGGCTCTATGGGCAGTGCAAATTTATGTAACTGGGGTTTGACTTCCCCTGCCCAAATATTAAATCTAGTCTCTTCCTCAGTACTGACACCATACTGATAGAAAAGAAGCATTTTTCTTTGTTGCTGTCTCAGTCCCAGGATGGGGAAAGATTTAGTGCATCAATGTACCAAAAAATCTACCACCCTGCAACTTCTGCAAAAAACGCCAGCTGTAGCACAGCACACAAATATGAGGTACACAAACTCACGTTCAGATCCAGAAATCCTGCCATTCTTTGCTTTGCATTTTACCCTGTAAATGGCTATTCTTTTGCTTCCTCTGTGCCTACAGAGGAAACTGCAGGAGAAACAAGAAGGAGATGAAAATGTCAAAATCCAGTAAAGAACGTACAGACATTTAAGATGGCTTTTGCTTGGGGATTTCACCTGCATAATTAGTAAAAGGTTTCTGCTCTGTGTGATACTTCTTTTCAAAGGAAATATGAATTGTGTACATTGGAAATTAAGAATCTCACAATACAGTTTGAGAGTAATTTCAGTTAATGAACAGCTTTTGTTGTGTAAAACAAAAAAAAATTGCTACAGTTGATGTAGTATATTTTAATAAAATTATAAACACAGTTCAAAAGTGGACTTTGGCCTTTCATGATATAGTAGGGGCTACCTTTCAGTATGGGACTAGAAAAATAAAACAGAATTCAACATGGTTACTCTCAGGCTTAGTGATTACAGCTACGTTGTGATCCTGAAAAGTCAGGATTAAATTTAAGTCTTATAAGCACAGATATGCTGAATTGTAGCTTTGTGTATAATATCATAGTATTGCAGCTAAGCACTTGCTAAAGATGCTGAATTGGGAAGGAACTGGCACTGCATTCCACTAACATTATACAATTGTTTCTATTTGTAAAAAAAAAATGTAGAGAATGAGAGTTTGGAAGGATGACTTCTGGTAAAATTATGACTATACCTTGGGTAACAAGTAAAATTGTCACTTAGATGCACTTTAGGATGCCTTCTTTTTCAGTATGAAGGATGCTGATATATTTGAATGTTACAAATGACCAATTTTGGACTAATAGTGTAAAATAATTAGTGCTAAGTATTTAATGAGTGTATTGCACCTTTCAATAAATGTTTCTATTTTCCTAAGTTTGTCTGTATTTTTTTTTCTGTAATACAAGCCATAGTAGCAGAATGTGTGGCTGCATTCGCAAGAGATCTGTAATTCTGGGTGCATTTAGTCTGTATTTAGCTGGGGGGCTGCTTGCACGGTGCCAAGGGCAGCATCGAGGCCGAAATGGAGAACAATGGTGGTGATTCTCCACGCGATGAAAGGCACTTGTTACAAGGCTGAGTGGACTGGTCTGTGCTGGGAGAAGACAGTTCAAATACCTTGTGCTGTTCAGATGTGCGAAGGGCACAGCTATCCATAAATATCCAAGCACAAAAATAAGATTATCTTCTGTTATGGTAAATAAGAGAGAAAAGCCAGTCTATTTAGAAGATTGAAGACAAGCAACTTCTCAAGCTCATCCTCCATCTTCAGGCTCGCTGTAAACTCTTGTACTAGACAACCTCAAATTGAGCTTTTCACAGTATTTGGCTGTGTGTGAGAGGATGCTTGGCTTTTTACCCCGCTTTGCCATTGCCCCGCGCACTGCGGCGCTGTGAGGGGCCCAGCAGCCGTGCCGCAGTGAGCTGCAGTGTGCCCCGGGCCCGGGGCTGCCGCGCTGTGCGTGCCACACCGGGGCGGCTGCTGGGCTGTGCCCCATGAATCCGCCGCACAGCTCCCGTGCCGCAGGGGCACCGGGCCTTGCTCCGCACACACACCCAGAGCCGGGGGGCTCGGACAGCTCCCGCAGAACAGCCGTGACCGTCATGGTTCCCTTGCTTTCCTCTCCTTCCTTCCCCGGCAGGCAGGACAAACCCCCCGCCTCCTCGGCACAGCCAGCCCCGTTGTTCTCTCTGCCGCTGACGGACCTGCTGGGCCCGGCCCATCACGCTCAGACAACCCGAAGTGCTATTGCTTCAAGCAGATGAAAAGCCTCTCGGTACAACCGGCGGCTCGGCTCCGCACGCCCGGACCGGCGGCGCTGCCAAGCGGGAAATCCCGGGATCCCCGCGCCCGGGAGGCGCCTCCCGCCGCCGCCAGGGGGCGCCGCTGTGCCTGGCGCGGCGCGGCCGCTTCAAAGTGGGCGGCGGCGCGAGCGCGGCCGTTAATGGCGCCCGCCCGCCGCGGGCGCGCCCGCCCCCGCCCGCCCTCACCGCACCCTCACTCCACCCTCCTCCTCCCCCGCCGGAGAAAAGACCGGGAGCGGAGCCCGCCGCGCACACTCCTGCTCCGCGGGGGGTGGAGACCATGGTTGGGGCGGCGGCGTCGTCCTGCCGCGGCTCCGCGGGATAGCGCGGGACAGCGCCGCGCGCCGCCCGCGGGCCGCCCCGCGCCGGCAGGGGCTGCAGCGGCACGGTAAGGCGCCCGGGGCGGCGGGAGCGGGGGCGCCTCCCGGGGCGCTGGGGTAGCGGGAGGCGGCGCCAGAGCGCACGGGCACCCTCGACCCCTCTACGTGAAGGGCTGTGGCGGCTTTCCCGGCGGCGGCCGTATCCCTGCTGGTGCCGCCCGCCCGGAACCCCCGGCGGCAGGGCGCTGTGCCCGGAGCGGTGCCGGCTGCGGGGCAGGCACGGCGGGAAGCGCGGCCGCCGGCGGAGCGCCGCGTCGGGGGCGTAATGACAGCGGCAGCTCAGCCCCGCGTGTGCTCTGTCTCGGGGTTTCCATAAACGAGCGAAAAGGTCTGGAAAGAGCCCAGCCAGTGCCCTGGAGTGCGGTAGCCATTCTTCGGGAGGGGGAAATAATGAGCGCAGGGGTCTGTGGAGTGCCACCCCCAGCCGTGCTCTCAGTACAAGCGGAGTGTGCAGCCTGGGGAGAACCCGGATCGTTTGGGTTGCAGGGTTGGAAGAAGCGGGAGTAAGGCTCGGGCTTTCCTTCCCGGAGCTGAAGGGATGTTACCGTTGACTTTTTTTGAGCTGTTGGGAGAACCCCTAGGTACGATAACGAGGTGTCTTCCCACCCGCTGGATCAAGGGTATCTTGTTCCTAAACAGATCAGGCCCTGCATCATGTGTTTATTGCTTGTGTAGTACTGGAGCAGGGAGTGTCAGCAGGGCAGGCTGATAGAAGAAGATACCAGCTCTTTGAATTTTTACTGTGTTCTTGGAAATACTGTCACTTCTGCTCTGGAACATAATATTCCTGTTCTATAACAAGCATAAATGATGATTTATAAATAGATCCATTTGTTTATGTTGTTCCCTGTGTAGCCGGACAACTGTTTACATTGGGAAATGGATTGCTTCATTTCACATCAGCTTATCAGTGCTGGCCCAGGAGTGGCTAAGCTGAAGTTACATGTTCTTGGGCAGAGTGCTACTGGAGAGATTACATCAGTGGTGTAAACTTCTGGTGGCTGGCCTGTCTGCTTGTGTGTGCTTCTCTCACAGGCATCAGAGGCTACTGAGGGGATGATTGGGGGGTTAAAAGAGTGTGTAGGGTTGTAGTACAGTGAGGGGGAGATTTGTGCATTTTAGTGGCAATGGTTAGTTTATATTTTAATAGGACTTTATAGTGTGGGAAAACTTAGATTATTTTTTCCTGGCAGTGAGGTATCAAGGTCTTCTGACATGAAGCTTGTTAAATACCCAAGAGAAGCAAGATTAAGTGAGAAGAGTAGTGGCAGGAGGGAAAAATAGTTCCTTTTGTCTAGGGGTGTCTTGAAAAAGACAGGCTTTTCCCCATGGCCATCTTCATCCCCTGGGATGAAGTTTTGTTTTTTTACTCCCCCACCTTTCCCTGACCATCATGTCTCATTATCCTCTTGTGCAATCTGTGTATTGTGAGGGGGAAAACAATTTGTGATTGAAATAATACTAGGTGTTTCAATTTGATATAGCTACTTTGAATAAGCTATCCTTTATATAAAACAGAGGGTTGATTTCCACTCATATCTAAATCACCATGATTCATATCCTAGGAG
This sequence comes from Setophaga petechia, assembly GCA_024362935.1. NCBI lineage: Eukaryota > Metazoa > Chordata > Aves > Passeriformes > Parulidae > Setophaga > Setophaga petechia. The sequence goes on from JANCRA010000002.1 coordinate 20,981,691, forward strand.
CTGCTAGATCAAATAATGTGTTTGTTGTCTGCAGATATTATAGATTTTTGCCCTTGAAGCACAATTTTGGAAGTTACACTTTTACGCTATTAGAAGGGTTTTTTTTTGCCTGATTCAGTATTTTAAGGCAATAATTTGTAGGGGCAAAAAGACTATATAGTTGCTTAAGTCCTTTGATTTTTAAGTGTGGGTTGGTTTTTTTTTGGTTTTTTTTTTTTTTCAACCAATACTATATTCCAAGTATTTGTCAGATCTCATGTGGGGTTTTTTTATAACTTCTGACAACTTTTCTTTCAGTTAAGCCAAGGGACAAAGCTGCTGTCTTAAACATGAGTTTTGGCTGCAGTGTCATACAGTGGGTATGAATGGCTTCAGTGTATCTGCTGTATTTACAAGAATGCTCTCATAGGCTGGCAGAGAACTCGTATTTGCCCTCCCAGTGCTGATTCAGGGAAAAATAATGGCTCTGATCATCCTGCAGTCTGGTCAGCAAGCACAGACCTTTTCTCTCCCTCAGAGACCTGATGTAGCAGGGGAACTGGAACCTGCTATACTTACCACCATATTTCCTGTGGGTTAGTATCAATAGTTATGTGATTGAGTTAGTAGTCTGTGGATTGATTAGAAGACTTGCTTTTCATTGTGCTCCTTTTTACATCTTGGGTTACAAAAAGGAAATGGAAAACAATTACAAACTAACCCACCACTCGTTTTGAGTGGTGGTGTGATTCTGCTGTGTCTAACTTAGGCTGTGGTCAGCTGTTCTTTTTATAAGGCATAATCCTTTTCTGTATTGCTTTGTGGAAACAAGCTCATAAAATTCATTTTGAAGGAGATCAGACAAAAAGATCATAATGATAATGTCTGCTTTTTACTTCTGATGGCTGGAAGGAAGAAGCTGTTGAAAATAGACTTGCTCTTCTGGCTGCTTGCTGCAAAGTGTTATGTTTTTTGTATTTCCTAATCAGCTGGGATCAGAAATGCTTCCAGTTTTTCTGCATATGCAGTCAGCAAATTCTGGAGCTGGCAAAAATAGTATAAAATGGATTTTCAAATAGGTTGGTTGTTTGTTGATAGTGCCGCTTATAGTGGTAATATCATTAAGTGTCTTTTCTGAAAGGTTGAAGAAAAAGAGGAACAGAGAAAGTGAATCAGTATGTCTGGTAACTTTTTATTTACTGTGAAGACAGACTATCTTGTCAGATTGTTCTAGTCTTGGCATGACTATTACTTCCTTATTACAGCAATGTTTTCACCTTTTCTTTCATAGAATATCAAGTCAGTGGTAGTTTGTTGCATTGAAACACCTTGCTGTTATCCTCCAGGTATCACTATGACAGTTTAATACAGCTTCATCCTGTTTATATTGAATGGAAGTGACTTGTGATTGAAAAAATGCGCTAAAGCTTATTAAATAGAAACTTTTTCTTCTTCATGATGTCCAATGGATTATCTGAAATACTTCAGAATGTGAGCAGGTCTTGCAGGTTTCTGGAAAATAAAGTTCTAACTTACCAGGTTCAGGTGTAATTTTTTCATTACTTACAAGTGTTCAGCTTTATTTGCACTGATCACTGCTTTGCTTGTGAGCAAGCAGATTCCATAGTTTTGGAGTCTTTATTCTTGAATTTCACTTGGAAGTTTTACTGTCTGTTCTATTTCTGGAGTATTTGGGTTATTTCCTGTATCCATAAAACTCCAGTATGATCTACAGGCTATGAAAGCTACCACTATGGTTCTTGGAGACAGTTTCAGCTGACCAGCCTTTTTCACAATTCTACTCTCTACTAAATAGATCATATAGAGCATAACAATTGTGTACTGTTCTACACATCCAGTCCTTGCAGACAACTCTTATATTTAGCCAGGAAAATTAAATACAAGGAATATGAAAATGAATTAGGAAAATATATTGAGGCAAAAATCTGTTATTAGCCCTTGATAATCAGGCACGTGATCAGCTTCTTCCTACACTTATTATTTCTGTTGCTGTTCAGCGGTTGATTTGCTTAATGTTTGATCACTGATGAGGATCTATGTGTGAGTTTTATAATCTCACAGCTGTTAATTTTCTTCTATATATACTTTTTTGTGTGTATGTATATAAAATATATGCTATATAGAACGTTTTACCCAATGTATGTATATAAATATATCTCTCTTACTCTTCATTTCTCTGATGGGGGCAGGTCTGACAGAAGCATCAGAAGTGGTTGTCTGCTGTCTTCCTACACAACGTTTTTAGTCAGGGCTGCCTCCCTGCAGTGACCACACAGGATGGTTGTGGTGGTATGGGTGAGCAGAGTGTTCCTTGCTGAAATGCCCCCTCCCTGGGGTGACAGGAGGGGTCTTGCTGCATTCTGTTACGCAGCTGTATTTTTCTGGGGCTGATGCTTCAGACAGTGTTTGTCCTCTTAGGAGGAAAATGACTGTTTTTTAAGTCTGGGTTTCCTTCTATTACTATGGTTTTCCCTTCATCTCTCTATTCCCTATTAAGAAATACATCCATCCCGACAGAATGAGAGCAATGCTCTGCGACTTGTGTGGTCAGGCTCTTGTCTCCAGTGCAGTCTGGTAACAGCAACTTCAAGTTCAACACCAAGCTATGTGCAGTCAGTATGTATGTATTTCTAGCCTGGTTTTCTGAGAAAATAGAGGTTGTGTGCAACTTTCTGTGAATGTCTGACTTTCATTGTTGCTCTTAATTTCTAAACCTTTTGAGCAATTCCAGTTACATTCGTGAGAGGGTGGTGCTTATGGCCGATAAACCTTCACCTTTTCTGGCAGTAGGTAACCTCGGCAGATGGAAAGATGCCTGTTGAAGGACACATTGAAATCTGAACTCTTCCTGCAACTTTGACACATATTCCTAGGAAACTGGGTTTTGCTGCCTCCTTTGCTTATAAATCAGCTTACATTGTGTTCGTTCTTTTGACACTGTTTCAAATTATACTTTTCTTTCATTACTGAGTATTTTTGCAACAGTTTTGAATATGAGGAAGAGCAAGTGTTTAGTCTTTAGCCCCAAGTAGCTTTATAATATGACAAAAAGTGCATGACGAAAAAGGAAAGAGTCACTGGTTTTTAATAAGATTTTATTATTGTTCTTCATACATGCCCTGCTTATGTGAATTCCTGTTTGTTAAAATAATTATTTTAACTCTTTTATTTTTTTAATTTTACTTCGTAATAGCAGCTCTTTAGACACCCAGAAGCTTTCTTTGTAGCTGTATCATATAAAGATTGTTCCCCAAATGTAACAAGACTTAATAGGATGCAAACTGAAACAGTTCAGTCTTATTTCTGTATTTCTCCTCTGTGTTTGTTTTCTATAAACAGACTCTGTGTGAACCTTTCAGTTAGCTGATCACTTTTGCACACTGCTATCTGTTGAATACATCTTGTGGTCTTTGTTTGTCTTGTCATGCTGACTTGATTAATGTTGTACCATCATCTTCCTTCATGAATAATGTATTTCCTGTCATGCAGTTGAAGCCTAGAGAAGACACCTACACCTACTTTCTTAGATTAATTATGCATTACTTTTACCTTTGATGTGTACTGTCTATTCTTACTTTAATGGAAAAAATGCTGACCAAAAGATACATGTTGAGGGTTTATAAGGTATGTTAGATTTGTGGAAAGGCAGACCGTATTCAAATAAAACCAACCAAACTAAGCCCCAACTTTTATTAGAGGTTCCTGGTTTTTTTTCTTTGTACTTCTGATATTAATTGGCAACTTGTATTTTGAAAGGTTTGCTGGTGATTTCTCTCTGCTTTAAATCACCAGGTTTTGCTGGTGTCAGTTACTGTTTCTTAGTTGTGTGTGCATGTCTTGCTTACTAGCAAAGATATGACAGTATTCATTAGGTTTCACTGTTGCTGGAAAGCTGTAGGATGCATGTGCCAGCTCAAATGGGCTGTTGATGTTTATTCCATCTTGTTGTTTGGTCTCATTGATCCTCTGGATCACACTTGGAGCCTGCTGGGCTCTGGCTTGCTCCAAACACTGAGCTGACCTCATAAGCTTTGTGCCTCAGGTAAAACAGAGCAGTTCTCTCTTCCTGTTAATCACTGAGAAGTGAAACTGATACAGGTTAAACACAACATGATGGTGAACCTCATAGTTGCTACAGGAGCTGAAGCCAGTGGCTTCCTAAGGGTGCAGTATGTACTGTCTGTAGTTCTGATGGTAAGCACTTAAAGACCTTCAAAGTTTGTGGATGCTCATTCATTCATACTCACCTGCAGGATGTAAGTTTATCTCAAGGCTGCAGCCTTGGTTTTTTCTCTTTACCATGTGAAGTGACAGTCCCTGGCCTTGGGGAAGGTTGTGCTGGAAGAACTGGTGCTGCATGCAGCTTGCTCAAAGCAGTGCTGCTGACCCCGGCACCTCTCCATGCTGTAGGTGGCTCCACTCTGTGTTTAGTTGTGCTCTGTACTTCGGATCCTTATGGCTCTGAGGAAGCCATTCTCTGCAGTGTGAGTTCATCCTTCTCTCCACTGTAGCTTTTCACCTCTCCTGCCTGCTGAAGCAAGCAGCTTGGCTCCATCAAACTGCTGCTGTCACTGGGCATCAGCTGTGGTAGTGTTCAGAATATGTAATGTCAAGTCACCTATCTCCTTTCTTGCATGATGTCTCACTGGGGCAGCAGCTTTGGCCATTTAGTTTGCGTGGATTTGTCTGAAAACCCATTCTTAAAGGTTTTCCCACTGGCTTTTGTTGAGGGTGAAACAATAGTTCTTAGTAGTTTTACTGTCTTAACCCCTTTGCATCTGTAGAGTCACTAGGAGTGTGATAAGCCATTTCTCTGTCTTCTGTTCTCTTTTTTTCTACCTTGTTATTGTCTTAAAATCTCACTTCAGTGGGAACAACAGGGTAGTTCTTATTTCAGTTCATGTTAGCTATTTAGTCAAAAATCAAGGTATGACAAATTCATACACAACTCATAAATCCAAAGAATGTGATATATTTTTGGCAAACTGTCAGTGCTAAATATTTGGATCAGTCACTTTACATTTCCCCTAGCTCCTTAGAGAGGTGAACTTCACAGATTTGAATGAAATATAATGTTTGACTGTGTTCCCTGCTTTTCAATTTAGACTACTGCTGTGAAGCTTTCTTATAGTTACAGATGAATGTGTTTTCAGGGGCTGCTCTTTTTGGAAAGTTTACTGTTTTGCCCTGTCTTCTCTGAAAGGTCTGCGTGGGGTTTTTTGGGGGTTTCTTTGGTTTGGTTTTGTCTCCTGTCCTCCATGATTCTGCTGTATTGGTCCTCAGACCAACACAGGCATGTCCTTGTAACTTTTATTAGTAGGAATAGTTGCTTTTGGATGGGATGATTCACCACAGCTGCCAGTATAAGGAAGAGTCAAAACATTGTGCCCCTTCATTGTGCTAATAATAGTGATGTACCTTTTTGCTGGCTGGCAACACTGCTGTTAGTGGCAGCTTCAGAAGGGATTGCTGCAAGGGCAGTGAGGATCTCTGCTTTTTCCCTTTTGCCTTAGGATCTTTTCTCATGCAGCTTCATTTCTCACTCCATGACACTGAGCCCATCCTTTTCATTGAAATGACAGCGTATTTTCACTCTGCTATCAACCACTTCTGATCTTGAACTGTGGAAGGGCAAAGATGGTGCTATTTTTGGAGGGGAAAAAAAAACCATAAAAAACCCTGCAAAACAAAACAGTTTTTGTGCTGTGCTGGACAGGATGTTACTAAAACTATAACCTGGAGAGTTCCAGGGTAAAACAATATATGCACATAAGGATGTCCTATCAAAATCACCTAAACTAATGTGAAAATCCATTTGTTTTCTCAATACCAAGGGAGTTTCCATGTGATTGCCTTAGTGTGGGACTTATTCAGCCCTACTGGTTATAAAGAATTTTCAGTATCTGGAGCTTTATAGGAAAGAGAGGAAATCATTCTCTTAAAAGAAAAAAAAATCTTTGCAGTCAAAGAAACTTAAAACAAGCATGCTTAAATGAAAGACAGTATCCAAGCTCTTGGAAATTGCTGAAAGGCTGCAGAAGGTTAGTATCTGTCCCTTAACAAGTAGATCTTCCTAGAAATGTTTTGTTGAGGGTGGAACAATAGTTCTTAGTAGTTCTTAGGGTAGGAAATGCTCTTTGTGGGAGCTATAGACCTGAGTTTAGGTATTTCATTTCATTTCAGTCTTTGTGTTTGCTGTCCAGCTGTTTCAGTGCTTGAGTGGGAGAAAATCAGAGATTACTCAACGAGATTGTTCCCAGCCATTTGTCAGGCTTTGATTTTTTTCATTCAGCGAAAATATGTAGAACTCCACTACCTGAAAACATAAATGCTCTAAAAAGAAAATAAAGAATAATTTTAAAGACTTGTGTTCCTATTTTATACAGACACTTAATTTTTGAATATGTGCATCAGGTAAAGCATATCATGTTTTCAGGCATTTATTGAATGCTCAAAAAGGCTTTGTAAGAGAACTTTCTGTGATTTGCATCATTATGTTCTTCAGGAGTCTAAGTGCCAAATTGACTTTCAGTTTAATTGAGGTGGCTCCTGACATTTAAAACTATTGCATATCTACAGTGTTGGAAAGTCTGCAAGGATCAGAAAAGATTCCTTCATTTTGCAGAGAGAGTTTTTTCCTGAATATACTGTGTCCATATTTCTTTAAATCAAGTTACTTTTCATAATAATGCAAAAAGCCCTCTCCACTTTCTTCTCCTCCATATTCTTCTTCCTACTCAGCAACCATTCAGTACATGGAAATAAGGAAATGAGAATATTTTGAAATAGGGATACTTTGCATAAATTATTTCCAAAAATATTTGGAGGATTTGAATGTTGACATTTTTTTTGGATGTTAAGTTAAGGAGTATAATGAAACTGTCAAATTAAAAAAAGATATGAACTCCTTAGAAAACAGTAATGTAAATACAGCGGTTTTCTCTCAATGCAGTATACTTTTGTAGATATCACCTATTCCAGGAAAGTACCACAAATGCAAAGTATGCAGATGCAGAGAGTGGCTTTGTGGCAGTGTGTCCCAAAATGACCAAATGTTGGGCATCTGACAGTACAGCTTAAACTGTATGAACTCTTAATGTGTGAAGGCTTGATGTGCCTGCCAATGAATGAGCAGTGCTGTATGATGGGAAAGATGTGAGTTATTCCAGAATCTCAGAGGTTGCCTGGTGCTAGCCATGAAGACAGCCAGGTTGAGTGGGCCTTTGGCTACTGTGGTGTTGTGCATTGCATCATTGCATGCCTTGTCATATGAGCACACAGAGAAGGGGCTGGTTAATCTGTATGTGGAGCTGTATTTTCTTTTAAGATAATTCCTATTTGCATCTTTTCCCCCTTTTCACTCTGTCCCTGTGTTCTCCTGTGTGTGTTAGGAGAGGGATGTTGGTTAGTTGACTTAGTTTTGAGATTCTATGGGAAACTTGAGGCAGAAAACTGAAGATAGTTTGCATATATAATTCCCTTTTCCATCCAAGAACCACAGTCCTCTCTTAACTGACAGAGTGCCTTTGGGAAATGTCTGATATAGCACAAGATATAGAAGGGCACTGACAGTCACCTTGAAACAGCTCTCATCCAGCAGGCATGGGGAGACTATCCCCAAGAGCTCCAGGGTTACAGGGAGTACATGCTTTGGGTTAATGCCATCATATCAATTTCGTCTTGCCTCCTGTTTTGCCTCTCTTTTGGCTGTGCAGCTCACTGCCAGTCGCAGTGATGGAGCCATTGCCAAGTCAGTCCATCTGGCTTAGCCTATGCAAAATGCAGCTGTACCTCGGCTCACATCTGTGCTTCTTCCTGTGTTGTGGGGCCACTTTGTAGCCTGAAAGGAGTTGCCCAGTGTGTTTCTCTTCACTCAGTACATCTCCTGTGTGGTCAAGTTTCAAGAGGGAAAGAATGTGAATTTATGGTCTTCAAAATGAGAGTATTTCCTTTTTTTTTTCCAGTCAAATACCTTGTGTGTTTCAATGTATCTGAGATTACAGGCAACTTCTTTGGTCCATTTGTGATTGACTGACAAAATGAGGTCAGGTTAAGTCTGTGTTGATTTCTAGGTCAGACTGAACCTTAGACCCTTTTTTAGTTTAATTTCTCTCTAGTACTTGTAAGTGAACAATAACTTTAAAAATATTTGCTAAGAGGGAATTAAAAATGGGTTTCTTTTCTCACACAACTGTGAGAAAGTTGCAGAATTTAAACTGCTCTTAGACCTCATTCAGATCCCAATTATGGTCAAATTATTTTAATATTTTTCCCTAGGAAATTAGACTAGCCATGTGGAAAAAGCATTTATTTTTTCCCAAAAAATTATATTATTTTTTGAAGGGGTGTGATATGCCTACTCTACCTTTTTATAGGAAAACATACAATATTTAGTCAACATTACTGCATTTGGGGACCTTCTGGAAGGCTTAGAAAAGCTTATCCAGCAAAATAAATAGGTAATTGTGATTTCATTATTTTAACCATAGGTTTTGATTGTTTGTTCTTCATTGGAGGGAGAAATAAATACAGGGAAGACATTTTCCATTCCAGCTTTTTAATAAGCAAGTGTATATGTGGTGGGGAATTGTCTTCTCACAAAGGCTCAGTTCTGTGTGCTTTTCTATTATATATATTATAATAAACCTGATAGTTAAATCCAACCATCTCTTCTTTAAAAAAATCGAAAATGGCAAAGCTTCTTTAGAAGTGCATCCAAGAGTTAGTAGAGTAGTAATAGCTGTCAAGTTCAAAGCAAAGCTAGCAATTAAATCTTCTGGCCTATCATGCTAGAGATGTCTTAAATTTCGCTGTTTTCAGCACACAGTATCTCCTGTATTAGTATGAATGGATCTTTTAAAATGCCTTTTATCACTGTCCTTTGAGCTTTTCTGTCTTCATGAAATCATGTAGCTGCTTTGTCTAAAAAGCCTTTAAAGAGCTTCCCACATGTGATCTGATGAAAAGCACCTCACTGCTGGGAACCAGCCACTCAAATAGCTGTTCAACTGTGGTAACCTGAATATTTCTTGCCAAGAGAAAATGGTGTGGGATATGTAAACCAGAGGGAAGGAGGGGAGGGACTGTGGCATGTGAGTAGCTTCCTACTCTGCTTCAGGGAATCCATGGGGATTTCATCTCCTGACTTGAGCAACAGCATACTTCAGCTGGCACTGTGCAGCAAAGGGCTTTACCCAGAGTTCATAAGGGCTTCTCTATACTCTAAGCTGTATGCTTAAATTTTGCTTAAGTTTCCAGGATGTAGCTCTGTGTCTCCTTGACACAGGGCTTCAATTTGTTTGTGGCCTGTTCTTGCACAGCAGAATTTCCCTTTGAAAACTTGTGTTGTGTCCCTGGCTGCTGTGGGAGCTGGTGCTGCTGAGGGATCTCATCTTTCACTCCCTTCCCCCTGTGACTAGGGCTGACAGTGTAGGACTATATGAAATGCTGTCTCCTGAGAAAGCTAAAGAGGCTGCTGAGGGATATGTTTTGCATAATCACAAGTTGTCACCACTGCAAGTAAAGTGAGAATCCGAAGCTGAAATTCTTTCTTGTGCATATAACCTGTCAAACCTCATCCTCTTTCCTATGTGCCCTTTAGCGTTTGTCCTTGGACCCTGTGGCTGCCAGGCTGTGAGCTGCATCATAAGCTCTGACAGGATGAAGTGCAGAGAGATGAGTTCACGGCCATTTGTGCCTCCTGGCTACTCTTGGCTGACACAAAGAAACAGATGACCCATGGGCTGTCACACAAATATAGAGTAGATCCCACAGCCTTTCTTTCCACATCTGCCAATGGTTCTCTGCTGAGGCTGACACAGGTTTTTTAATTCTTCTGCTTGTCAGCTTGTGCCTCTGTACAATACAGTTTTCTTGTTGGAAACCATTACAGCACTTCAGCAAAAGCCTGCCAGGTGAATGGAGCAGCAGCCAGCTGTAAAATATAAACAAGTAGATAGGTATCTGTGGGAAATAAACTGTGAATCACAATATTCCAGGACTGGGCCTAGGCAAGATGCCATTTAACATTTTCATTTCTAAGACAGAAGCTTGGGGAAAAAAAAAAAACATTAATAAACAGCAGTTTTGCTGTTTACCAGATTACAATAATAACTAAGCAGCCACAAAGAATGATTTATTTATTTTTGATTTACCTTTGTAAAACCAAAGGTATGTATACAGGTTGTAGCAGTTCAGGTTTTTGGTGAAAAGTTTTCCAGACATGAAGCATCAGGGGCTGCATTGTGGAAAACAGCAACTCTGTAAGTGTTGGGATTAAGCTGGATATCAGTGCACTGTTATAGGAAGGGAAGATAGGGCTAATTTAATCCTTGGGTGATGGGATTTTTAGAATAAACATTTTTCTTCTGGCATGATACAGATGTTACTAATGACAATAACGCTCAAATTCTGTATCTGGTCCTAGTTTTTACATCTGCAAAAGGTCTTTTGAAAACCTTCAGGTGGATAGAAAGAGCCACAATAATTATTAGTGGTGAAAAAAATTCCTGGAAATTATGTAATATGGAAAGGGTGGAGTGTGAGCAGCTGCTTTTTTTCCCACCTGCATTTTTATTGGTATTTACTGGATTCCTGTCCAGATAATTTTAAACAGGCTTCATGTCATCCAAAGATAAATGTCTAAAAGTTGTTGAATGTTGATATTCAGGTCATTTTTGTGAGATAAATTTTTTAGTTGCTGATGCAGGATAAAACATCAGTAAAAAATGATCAAGAGAAAAGGCTGAGAAGATGGAGAAGGTTATTAAAACTATGAGAAAAGCATTTAGGGGGCAGTTTACATGAATTAAATAACAATAAAAGAGTTAAAATAGCCCAGTGGCGTGTGCAGGAGATGACTATTGTCCTTTCAGAAATTCCTGAGGTTGGTTGAAGCCTGAAAAAAGTAGGAAGATCTTTTAGGATAAAAGGATACCATTTTATAAACCAGGACAACCATTTTATTTGTCTAAGAGATCAGAAAAAAGCCTGCATTTTATGTACATTATGTGCATGTTCTTTCTACAGGTTTAGACATACAGCTTCTTGTTGAATATCATCTGCAGACTGGGGGACTTGCAGGATGCTGACTTTTTAAGAAGAGACTCTTGAGAAGGAGGGGAGATAATTGATTTGTACATCTGTGTAGAGCTTAACCTAATAGCTGGATAACTTCTAGGAAATGTCAGAGAGAAGGGTTGTAATGTCCAGTTTGGATAAGGGCGGGGGGGGAGAGAGAGATTTGGAGTAGGAGGTAAATCTGTGAGGTCCTTCTTTAGAGAGGGCAAACTGAATTTTTATGGTTGGAAGAGATTGCCCAGGAGCAAACAGGAGTGACAAACACTGCTGATAAGAACTATTTGTTTCCTCAGGATGCCTCCTGCCTTTGTGAGATACAAGTGGGGAGAGGGCCCCAGGAAGGCAGTGCTGGTAGAGCAGTCAGTGAGGTGCTGGCAAGGGCAGGGTTTTCAGAGGAAGAAAGAGATTAGGAGATGCATAAGTCAGATGAAGCTGATGGCAATGACTGAGAGTGTTGGCCCAGGACAAGTTGTGTGCTAAAAAGAAAGAGAGCTGGCAGAAGAGAAGAAGAACATCTGTGCTAGAGCTTTAGGAAATGAGTTTGAAAGCAACTTGAGCACTAACCATACCCTGACTGTACAAGAGACTGGGTTGACAAGAAAGTATGTTGTACTAAGTTATTTTCTTTTAAAATTAACTTTCCTCCTCCTATTTCGAGAGTGATAAACATAACTAGAAACATTGTCTGAAGAGCTACATGGAAAGGTGAACAGCTGCAGCTCTTCAAAGCAGTAAATTGCCCTTCCTGCCATTGGAGAAAGTGGTGAATCTCTCCAGGTTTCCAGCCCAAGGCAGGTTGTATGCCTAGGCAGTTATTTGTTATCCATGTAAAAGCTACTTATCTCACTGTCAGGGTACTTGGAAAATGTGTAATAATCTGTGGTGTTCAGGTTAACAATCTAACACATCCCATGGACCTTCTGACCCCAAGGTACAGGAAACTGTTTTCTTATTTTACAAGTAGATAGACCATAATGAAAATAAATTTTTATTTTCTTCCTGAAATGTCAGGATAATTTAGGAAAAGGGCAATAACAATTTTTGTCAGTTTTCCTAATTTTCAAGCAAGATTAGTCTTAAAGAAGTAGGAGGGCAATATTGAAGTGTGGAGGATGTGGAAGAAGTGAGGGGGGAACCTTGTTTTGGTGACAGAACTGTTGGCTGAATAACTGATCAGTAGCCTAGAATTTTGGAGTACATGTATCTGAGCTTTTTTCAGGCATTGGTTGCCTGAGTAACAGTAATTTACTGTTTTTCTAGAAGTACGGTAGATATTTTTCCCATATCACATCTCCCTCTAAATGGAAATCAGTGGAGGATGAGAATGTTGCAGAATGAGAATGTAAAAATACTTATTTTTAGGAGTTTTAAATGTTAAGGCATACTTCAATAATTACAAATATTTTTAAATAGCATGTTGTCTAAAACTTAAGATGAATAAGGAAGATGAGAATGTTGTGTATTTGTCTATAAACTTATTCCAAGCTGCATTTTTTTAAACATTTGATAACAAAAGACAGATTTTTATGTTTAAAATCTACATACTCAGTTTAAGTAAATAAGTTTTATGAGTATTTGTTGGAAAGGAACTCAGCTAATAGTTTATTTCTGCGAAAAAACACTATTGAATAAATCTGAAAAATTGGAAATTGCTTGCAGTGAAAGTAGGACTCCTGCCAGTTGCTGTTGTCTGAATTCATAGAACCATGTAACTGTTTCGTTGAAAAAGACCTCTAAGATCATCAAGTCCAACTATTATCCCAGCAGCACCAAATCCACCACAAAATTGTCTGCTAGGAATATACTATCACACAATTTTAAAAGCTGCTTGGCAAAATGGAACTCTCAGTTCTGGTTCTATGTGGTCATTTGAAATAAAGTGTGACCCTTATCTTTTTGTCTTTCAGGCTTGTCTAACACTACCAAAATTGTGGACTGGTTGGTGCTTTCTCATGGGATCCCTGTGACTGACAAAGGAGAGATTGCTGTGGTAGGTGTTTGCCTTGACTGTCTTGATAACACTTGGCTGGGGCACAGACAGATGCAATTTTCAATGCAGCCACACTTTCATAGGACTCTTATGCCAACAGAAGCTGTGGGAGGGGAAAAATATGCCTGAGAGATGGGTTTTACAGTCTTTGGAATTAATCTTGTGGTTCCCCATAAAAGTGGAAGCCACATAGCCTGGGGTAGTGTAAGAGGAGGGAATTTGTCAAAGTTTGCTTTTAATTATGGAGCTCTGCCATGAAAAGGGTTGGTTCATTTACTAAAGAAATGTAGGAAAACAACCAAATCTGCATTCTCATTAGCTTCCTAGCAAAATCCAAGTCACAGAGACTTGTTTGATAGCAATCCTCAAAGCATAGTTTAGTGGTACCACCTCAAATGGGCTCACTAGGCTTTCATTTTTAAATCTCTACATAGCATATGTATGTGCATATATATACACACATGTATAAAACACATAAAAATATATCTCCATCTCTATAACAGAGCCTGTTGTGCTTTCATATATGGTTTTTGATTTAATAATTCCATTTCCTGTGTACTCCATATGTCCCACATACTTCATACTCCAAATAAGGGAGAGAAATAATAAAGTGATTTCCTTTTTGGGATAGCTACAGTTCTATATAGTACTTGATAGCAAATTATTGATATAGTTGGTAAATGTATCTCCAGTCAAACAAAAAACATAGCACATATTTAGTTTCAGATCTTATAGAAGGGAGCAGAACTTGTGTTTAAATAATGAAAACCTGTCTGTTTCTCTGTGGTTTGGAGAAGGTCATCCTGCTAATATCACTACAGCTGCAAATTCTGCATTATGCTTGCTCTAATATATGGCTATATGCAGAAGTTAAGGCATTTTTAGATTTTTTATTTGCTTGAGCTCGTGACCTGCTGTTAGTAGTTTTCCATTTTTCAAGCAATGCCACTTTTGCACACATTGATATTCTGGAAATAGTACTAAAAATTCATACTTATGGACTAGCAGATTGTACAATATTTTTCTCTCATTTTCTTTGAAACTCATGTTCTTGGCTTAGTTATCAAAGTGTAATGGTGTTCTTACTTGACTCATTTTGACTACTGGAAAAACCTCTTGTGAAAACATAATCATACCCTCATTGGCTTATATTTAAGTATTGAAGATTTAATATAACAGTCTGTATGCTCTGCTTGAGTAACATATCTTAATATAAAGTAGTGTTTCTTCATTATATAGCTAGTTTAAATATTTTCTTTTTTTTTTTCTGCTCCATTGTTTAGTACTAAATGGAAAGGTCTATATTTTCATGTCTTTTTTACAAGCAGAAAATCTAAATGGGAGGGAGAAGAAGAGAGAGAACATTTATTTTGAAGCCAAAATGTCTGATACTGTCTTTCGTATCCCTTGCTTTAAAAAAAGTTGAGGTTAAAAAAAATAAATCTACAGTTTTGTTTTCTTCTTTAATTTAACTGGTTGATTTAAAATTTAAATACAAAGAAGCAGAAAGAGTTTTTTTGTCCCTTGTAGTGCTATAGTTACTTTTATATATATAGTAAACTTTCAGCTTACAAGTAATCAGCATTTTTCCTACTTTTAGAAAACTATGCTAGAAACATATCATTAATTCCTGATACTTAGAAATTTGAAGAAAATCCTTATAAGTGGGAAATGGCAAGTTTATATATCTATGCTTGGGGTCAATGATTTCTTGAAATAGTTCCTCTCCCATGTAGTGATGTACTTTACCCTGCATTATGGGTATTCAGGGAGTGACCACAACTCTTCTTGATCTCCTTGTGGGATGCTAAATGAGCCAAAGTCCCTCAGCCTCTCTCCCTTCCTTCAGCTCTCCATCCCTCTCCTGAAGAGTCCCATCATAGTCATCTGCCTCTGCACCCATTCACCACTGTGCTCTTTGAGCAGTGCAGCTTGTTCTGCTCCACCTTGCTGTTTGTTTAGTTTTCTGCTAAGGTGCCTCTAAAGATCCTCAAACTTCTCCAGGCACCATATCCCATTTTTCAAAACATGAGGGAAAAAACAGGTGTAATGTACTCTCAGGAGCTGTGTCCATTGTCTTGGAAAAGCATGCATAACTGGTCAGTCTTTTTTTCATTTTCTCAAACAAATGGAAACCAAAGTTGAGTGTGTTATGGTCCAGCAAAAGTCAAACAACTGTGAACCTGTATGATCTTTCCTGGCCTTTGATCAGTGTGAGGGCAGCTCTGACATCTTGTGAGCATACATGATTAAAGTGTGCTTTGGGTTCTTGAATCTTTCTGCTGCCTTCCAAACCTATTTCACTGAAATGGCTCTAAGGGATTACTGAAATGGAGCATGTTCTGGCAGAGATCTGTATTGGAAAATATTTGTGGCATACAGATGATCATGAGGTATTTGTGTAAAGAACAAGAACATACCATACATAGCTCAGATGATTAATACAAAGCAGAGAAGCATTGCCCTCTGAATTTCCTCATCTGGCAGGCAAGGTCCTGCCACTCCTGTCTGTGTGATAGTGAACATAGGGGGACAGCTCATTGATATTTCCTAAGCATTTAAAGAGGCTTATGCTCTTGTCATCTTCTTTAGACCTGCTTTCATAGCTTGCTCCTGCTCACTAATAGGGAGGGAAGGGAGCAGATGGGCAAAGTCAGAGTTTGCCAGTAAAATGCAAAATTCTTCTCTAATGATCTAGTGTTGGCTTGAAATTGTCTGATTTTCTATTAGAGTTGATAATTTCTGTTCCATTGTTTATAACCTTAAAATAGTTCTAATGTTTCATTTCACTGTGGAAGCAAACAGTCAAAATATTTTGTCTTTGCTTCAGATAAAGATGTTTTCTAAGTAGCTGTCTGTAACCTTAATGGCAGTTGAGACCTATATAAACTTTATCATTGTACCATAGTTTAGTGACAAATGTGTGATGAAGATCTAGTCATACAGTGATAATTTGAATTCCTATCATAACCATTATTATTATTTTATGTCTTATAGCAGTAGCCAAAGAGACAGCTTGGTTCAGTCCAACATAAGAAACTGGTAACTAAAATAAAATTTGATAAAGATGTAAATATCTGTCTACAAAAGTCAAAGTGTTTTTTCAGCCTGTGCAATAAAGAATTACATTGTGGAGGTGACAAACTCATTCTGTGATGTCAACCACACAAGTTTGCAGAACTGAGTCTGGCTGTGAGTGTTTACTTTTTTGTACGGATGCTATGTATATGTGACATTGGCTTTTTGTAGTTTGTTCCAGGTTCTGTAAAATTGATCACCTTTCTGTTAAGAGGGGATTACAAGAGTTAGTGTATTGGAGATGGTAATTTTCTCCAGCTCAGTGTATGAGAAAGGAAATAGACGACACTGACTACTGCAGATGTACAGAGTATTAAATGTGCTGGAATGTACTGGCAATGCATGAAGCAGGGAGAGAGGCACAAGTCAAGATACTCATCTGCTGTTGTGTATTTTGACCTTTATAAAGTTAAGTAACCACTGCACACCTTGCAGCAATTTTGTCTTATGCAAAAGAATCTCATTGCTGCATAACAGTGAGTTCCTAAGCTTTCACAAGCTTTTTTCCACTTCCATTATTTTTGAATGCAATGTACAGCAGTACTTGAGAAATTTTCTTGTCCCTAGATTCAGACATTACAGTGGAACCTCTAATTTTCTCTGATCAGTTTTCCATTCTCCTAGTAAGGTATTGATCCTAACAAGAATTGATAGCTCTTTCTGGTGTTCATGTCATATCAGTATTACTAAATCTTCCTCCCATCCCTAGCAGTTAAAAATTCAGCTCTTACTGCTTTCTTCTGACTTGCATTTTGCATGTTGCAATCCAGTTTCGCTTTTCTGTAAAATTTGCTGGTTGGCTTGAAGCAATACTGCAGAATAAGGACTGCCAATGGGAATGAAACTGCTAGAGAGATCTGGATCTCAGAGAAGGAAACTGCCCACTTTATCCCCTTCCTTTTCTGTCATGGTAAAAGGCTGATTTACAGCTTGCCATATTATTCAGCAGTCCTTTTAATGTTTTTGTTATAAACTGAGGTGCTGGTTACCATTTCTGTAAAGCCTTGAGCTCAGGGCTGGGGAGGAAGCAGGTTGGTAGCTGGTCTGTCAGGCATAAGCTGAGCTGCACAAGCAAGCTGGTTTTCTCAGGGG
The DNA here is from genome assembly GCA_024362935.1 of Setophaga petechia. Lineage (NCBI taxonomy): Eukaryota > Metazoa > Chordata > Aves > Passeriformes > Parulidae > Setophaga > Setophaga petechia. The sequence goes on from JANCRA010000002.1 coordinate 20,998,930, forward strand.
ATATGGAGAGAACTCCTCCAAGCACTTGGGAGCCCTCTCAAACCTCAGCACTTTCTGTTCCAAGCCCAACAGCTACTTTTCAACACTGCTTTCTTTAACCAAACAGCAAAAGCCAGTCTCCACAGAAGAAAACATTTCATTTTGAGTGTTAGTAGGGAAGGCAGGAGAGAGCACAAACTGTCTGTGTCACAGGATAATTATATTGTCTTATGCACTACATACCACTTTGCCTGCTTTTTCCATCTGCTAACTCTCTAACCACTGCTCTCTTTGCAAGAAGCCAGACCTCCTGGTTATTTCAGGTCACTAGCAGATATTGTAGCATCCTCTTCAAACCAGCTCAGGTAATTCAGATCTGTAGTTAGAAGTTAAGCTCAGGTTGTTGCCCAGTATTAGTGTTGTGCCCAAGTATGAGAGCCTGTATTGCTGTTCAGTACCTGGGTGAAGGGGTCTCTGCCCAGCACAATGAATTCTTACTCTAGTGCCATTTATCTGTGTCCATATTTGTTCCTTTTATAGTGCTTCAAATTTTTTATACTTCTTTATTAGCTATTTTTACAAATGGTTGGTTACTTTTATTAATTTCTAACAACCACATGGTTAGAAGCCCCATGTGTTCAGCTTTTGCTTAATATGTTTTAAATCTAATATTTGGATGACTCCTGGTCTACATATCCTCATTTTCACTGTCTCCCATGAGCCTTCTTTAGTGGGGTTTGGGGTTTTTTGTTCTTTTCAAGTACAGATAGATTTTGAATCTGCTGGTAGTTACTGACCTAGTTGTTTTGTCAGTCATATTCCCAAACTCCCCTTTAGCTCAACTGCATGACTTCAGCTATTAGACTTCATTGGTTTAGAGTTTATGTGGCACTGCCTTGGCTTACAGCTGATCCCCTATGTCTGATGCTAAATCCTCCCTATTCTCTGTCTAGAACAGAGTTTGGTGTGGCTGAAAACAACCCTGAATTTATTCTGTTGCATTATAGGCTCTTCCTACAATGCTCTGCTCTAGCCTTTCCCAGTGCAGTGAGTTCTGAAGGCCCCCATGCACCTTGGTTCAAGTGGAGATGCTCTTGCTCCCATCTGTGCTCACCAGCATAAGGGAGATACACTGCTTTGTGCCTCCTCTTTTTAAAGGAATGGCTTGTTCCAACTCTTTTGGAGAAGCAGCAGCCAGCTCCCGTGCTCTTCTCTCTTGTTTGTTTTTTTAAAGTAGCACTGCTTTGCTCTTGCATCTATTTAATTGGTTTCCTGCTGGAAAGAAACTCAAGGGCTGCCTTTGCCAATTAACTAGGACAAAACACTCTGTTAGTAGACAATGTAGGATTTACCCAAGGATTTCAGAAAAGAAATGTGAGATACCTTCGATGGTTTAACAGTTGCTCTGTTCAAAGAACAGTTGTTCTTTGGTGGTGGGTTCTTGTCATTAAACATGCAACATGTTCCAGGTTTAGTTCCTTCCTGAAAGCTTTTTTTTTTTAATGCATAGTTTTAATATTGACAAACTACTTAATCGCAATGACATGTCAAATTTTTAAGTCCTAGTCAAGCATTTACTGCCTTTGGTTAAAAGAAAAACAAACCCTAACAAAACCTAGAGAATGACTTAAGACCTATTACAGAGGTCAGTCATGTGGTAGACTATATTTGGGAACATTAATAGCCATATTTAAAATGAAATTTCTATTATTGGCCTCCTAGATTGCTAGGTGCAATAACTTCAGCCAAGAAAGGGCAGTCAGATTGAGTTTTTTACTAGGAATATCTAAAAACCAACCACAAAAGCTAATTACAGTGGATTGTAATCCATGCTATTTGGTTTAGAACCCCTTCAGCAATTCTTCTCTAAATGTCTATTTTAAACCAGTATTTTAAACAGACTTCTGGCTGTTTTTTCACAATGTCCCAAACATAAAACACTTTGACCATTAAAGTAAATAGGAAAAAGTAACAACTAAAGAACTTAAAAATATATATATTTTTTTTTTAGTACAGTGGATTCCCTTTAAATAGAGAGGTATGTTTGAAGAGGTGGGTGGTGGTGTGTGTGCCATGTTGCTTGGTTGGGACCATAATGAACAACCTCATCTGTGATCTTCCCAGCAGCTGGAAAGAGGGCAGGCTTCTGTGGTTTGTGTCTTGTTTGGTTTGGGAAAGCATGAGTTGAACTTGGAAAGTTTCCTACTATCTGAAATGTACACTTGACCTCTGGGAAGTGTAGAGTATCTTTGCCTACCACTTTAAAATTCAGTCTCTTAATCATAACTTTTTAAGAAAAAAAACTTTTTTTTTTCTTTATTCCTTATTTCAGTGTTAACTTGACTTGATTGGTGTACTTTTTTTGGTCTGCATGCAAAGGGGGGATGGAAGCTACATGAATCAGAACTGCTCTGACAAATACTGTATCAGAATACTTCCTGATGGCCAAACAGCTCTGCAGAAAATAGTTGCTCACTAAATTCAGCTACTCAAGTTTTCTGAGGCAGAGAACTTAGTACCAAGGCTATTGCTATTAGTTCAATTGTCTTAGAACTTGTTTGTACTGATGTAAACTTCTCTAATCTCTGGCCCACTGCAGTGTGCACCATGCAAACATAAGAGAATCTTTTCCCCACAGAGGAATTTGCAGTTGATTTCTGTTAATAAACTGTTTGGGACTGTTCTGCACCCATATGAATATATGTCAAGGTCCTGAAAAGGTTTTTTGCAGACATAACCAATGTCTAAGGTAAAAGGTTTGACATAGTTATTTTACATAAGGAGAAGCATGTTTTCAAAGAACTCTTAGCCTTTTCCTGGATTTTGTTTTTGTGGGATAAGCTTTAGTTACCTTTTTAGTTACCTTTTTGGTAATAAATGTAGACTGATCATTTTTACTTGTGGAAGGAGCTCATTTTATGAAGTGGCTTAGGGAAAATACTGTGCATGCAAATGCTTTAAATATAAGTATCACTGTTTTATTTTATTTCCTCCTTTAGGAAATAAGATTACTTAATTCTGATAATTTCACTTCTAAAAACCATTAGGACTCACTGAAAAAGCTCTATGTTTGACTTTGTTTTTAAAGCTTTTTTTTAATAAACCCCTAGAATAATAGTCACAAGCTTAAGCTGTCCTAAAAATGCTTTTGTCCTTGCCAGAATAAGTCTATGCAAATTTCAGTTGCTTTATGCAGCAAACCAGATCTCTCTGCTGGGAAACTGAAGAGTAAGTAGGTGTTTTCCATCTGTGTACCCAGTGTGCTTTCTGCTACTAAACAGGTCAGCACTATGACCCACAAGATGTGCAGTGGGGACTGTGTTTCAGCATCCTTCTTACCCATGTGCATGAGCACATAAAAGTTAAAGATTGAGCAGGATGTGGGTGGTTTGTACAGATACAAAACCCAAAAGTGCTCCAGTGGATGTTCAGCTTGGGGTATATCCTGAACACCAGGGCTGGCTATCAGTTGCAACATCTGTGTTAATTTGGGGAAGAGGTTAATATGGTCTAGGAGTGCTAGGAGATGATGCAAAACAGTAGCAGGCAATTCCTCTCTTGAGTAGGCTGTCACATTCACTGCATACCAAATCTACAGCAAAGTACTCTGGTGCACTAGGTATTAATGCCTGCACCATTGGTACCTGAGGTGTTCACTGTCTTTAACAGGATGAATTATGGGAGAATGTAGAAGATGTAAGGGATTGACTTAAGTACCTTCAGCTTTCTCTTCATAGCAATACAGTGCTATATAGTCCTAGGCTGCACTGATACACAGATGCCATGCTAAGGTAGCATCCTTTTTTATTTATATTTTTATTGCAATTCTAATTGATTTTGCTAACTCAAAGTTAGAAAAGCTTTATTTAAATGATTTTTGATAGCTTATTCTATTGGTATAATCCTAGAATAAATTTCGACTTCTCTTCTGTTTGTGTAACTCAAAAGCCAAGTCTCTTCCATAATAGTAAAGGTTTAAAATCCCAAAGATGGAAATAAGAGTGGGTCAGGCTGGAAGGGACTGCAGTAGATCTTCCAGTCCAACCTCCCTGCTCAAGCAGGGTCATCCTGCACGGCACAGGTTTGTGTTCAGACAGTTATTGAATTTTTCCAGGTTTCTCTGGGAAACCTGTTCCTGTGCAGTTACCTCCACAGCAAAGAAGTTCTTCCTCATACTTAGGTGGAACCTTCTGTGCATCAGTTTCTGCCTACTGCCTCTTATCTTTCCCTACCAATTAATTTATTTAGTAGAGTGATTTGCCACTGTAGAACCTTCAGAAGCTTGTTCTTAACATTTTGTTCTAAATGAGGAAGGAAGCTATAGTTCAAGTGCCAAAATTTAATTTTTGGTCTTAATTTGCTACAATTATTCATTAGTAAAAGGAGAAAACTAAATGTAAACTGTAAGTAATAAACTGGAGACAAACACCTATTGACTTTTGAGCTGTCCTCAAGTGTAGAAAGTGGTACAGAGGAAATCAGAATAGAATTTCTCTTCATGTGTTTCCAAAATCAAGAGGTCTGTAACTTACTGTATCTGTTACCTGGACAAGGGGAGCCCTGGAGGGAGCATTTCCATCACTGTGGTGATTCTGTGCTCTTTTTTTCTTCCCTGTTATGCTTTCAGTTATCTCTATGTTCCCTCAGTACTTCAGCCTTTGGTTTTGGTATCTCTGCCTGTGTGGCTGCAGAGGCATTAGGCACGGTCTCTGCCGTGTGCTGCTGCTTTCTGCAGTAAATGAGGGCTATATATGTGTATTGTACTGCAAATGTTGTTTTAAGATAGGGAGGCAGGAGCTGGAAGCATTACTGTGCAACAATAGTACTACTGTGAAGAATTAGAGCTGGGGCTGATGTTGAGGCTATTATATTATACCCCTGAGAGTACTGTTACATGCTGATTCTCTGCAGAGGGATGAGTGCAGGAAAACATGTACTCAGGCAGCTAATGCACTGCTCATCCCCCCATCCTCTGCTCAGCAGCCCATGTGGTGTGGTAGGTACCATCTGAAGTGTCTGTGTGACTAAGCTGCATGAGCTGTTCAGTTATGGGACAGAAGAGGTTATCAGTTATTCCTTATAAATCTTGTGTTCTAATCATCAGATTTTTTTTTTTTTGTGTGTGCATGCAAACTTAGTGGTTCTTAGAGACAGAACTTTCCCTTGAATATGTTTGTTGAGGGTCTTGCAAGGCCTGTGCTAAATGTCTTGACCGGACCATCACTTTGAAGAGAGAGAAACGAAGCATCTGTTCCTAATCCAAGCACTGTTGTATATTAAACATCTGTCTTTAAGTTCCCTGGCCCGTGTGAGTGACATATCTGTGCACAGGCATGTACTGGCTGTCATACAAATACATGGAGACACATAGTTGGAACATGGAATTCTGGATGTGAGAGATGAAACTTGGAACCAAACACCACTTTATTCTTCAAGCTAGCATGGCTGAGATATTAACACAGACCAAAATATAATTAACTTTTGTAGCACTGTGCTTAGAGGCAAAATGCCCCTTTGCCAGAGAGGAAAGGAGCAGCCAGTTGCCCAGTAGGACAGTGAGGGTGAAGAACTGGATTGTGCTACAGATGATATGATGGGAAGAGGGCAGGTTCCTTCGAGCAGGAGGAAATTAGAACAGGGGATAAAAAGATAAAACTTCTAGGGGGATGCTGGGGAATAATCAATTGGATTTGAACTGTGCAAAAAGAGAGATTTGAATCCAGAGGCATCAAGTATGTCAGGCCAGAGATTTGTTGTAAAGTGTCCTAGCTGATAGTTGTAATTTTTGTCATGTAAAGCATCAGATTATATGAATAATAATAAAAATATTTTGTTCTCTTACTTAGTCCTAAATTTAAAAATAGATAAGAAAAACAGTGAGTAGCAGCTAGTGTTATCAGACTAAATCCTGTCTGCAGGATGTACTGAGCAGACTATATCAGTTTTTTCAGTGTTGGGGCAGGGGAAGTGGTATATGTGCTGGTAGATAATTCAGACCACTGCATAGCTCAAGCCATTTGGTTTATTATGAAGGGACAGAATTCTTACAGAAATATGTGTGGTGGTTTGTTTGGGTTTTTTTTCCTGTTTGTGTGGGTTTTTTCCCCTTGACTGAGGTGACTGGTATTAGAAACACTGTCTTCCTCTGAAGGTCTTCAGAATCACTTTCCTTCCTCTCTCTGAATAAGTAGTGTAGACACTTTTCTGAAAATCTGCTTCTTTAGGCACCAGCAGCAGCATAACTATCTTGGGCAGTCTAAATCCCTTCCTAAGTTTTTCCTTATGTTTAGTCCTGTGTGTCACACCAGCATGGTGAATGAATGTGTATACTATGTCATCTAATTCACAGGATGAAACAGATGGCACAAACTGGTGGTTTGGAAGGGAAGCTGTCTGACTTCTCACTAGAGTTGCTGGTTTTAGGAATAGTTTTGGAAAAAGTAAAAGTAACTTTCCATGTGATTGTAATGAGTGCACAAAACAGATCTATAAAAATTTACTCTATGAAGAATCTTTCTCATTTCCTGTGTTTTGGCAATACATTCTTTCTACTCCTTTTGATTAAATGTGCTCTCTTGGTTCTTCTCCCTCTTAATACTGTTTGTGGAAGATAACTCTTCAGAGCAAGGGAAACCTTTAATGTCTGAGGCGTGGGACATGAGACCAGGAACTTGTCCATACTGTGGAAGATGCTGTCTCTTTCCAAATAGAGCTGTGGAAGATGCTGTCTCTTACCAATACCTACCTACCTGGAATTATGTGGTTGTTACTGAGTCGAAGGAACAAAGACCTACAGGGAAGTTAACCATACTTCACCCCACTCTGCTGCTTTCTGCCAGCAGCATATCTGCTTTGCATTTCAGATCTAGCATAGGAAGGGATGGTGCTTGGATATGTGCTGTCTTACAGCTAGTGCAGGAGCTGTTGTTCAAACCTGATCTCCACTGTTAGTATGCAAGTGGGAGGGTTTGTGGTGGGTTTTTCAATCCCATGTACTCATCTGAGACTTGTGAAGTACAATGGAGATACAACATGCCTTAAGCATGCATTTTGTCATAGTTGCAAGTAAAAGAACAGTTTTGATTTCCTTTTGAGAGGTGGTCCAAGTGTCTCAGCCAGAACTAGGGCTCCATTCCCCTTGCTCATATTTTCAGTTTCACAGTACCTTTGCATAGCTTTAAATGTGGTTTCTAGCTTGAAGCCTCTAAGGCTTTTCTCTTTCCCCCAGGAAGAAAGCTCTTACAGAGCTCAAACTTGGAATTATTTGGACTTCGTGTAAGCATGGGTTTGCTTTACTGGGAGAGTTAGCTGTGGAGAAGGAAAAAGCTTGGGGTATGTCAGAGCTTCAAACTCCTCCTTACTGATTTATTGCTTGTGTGGAGACAGCCCAGAGTGCATTAATTCATCAATTCTTGTAAGCAGAGAGGAGGGAAAGAATTGGAGGAAACAAGAAAGGGGGTGGAGAGGAAAAGAGTTGGGGAAGAGAAAATAAAAACATGGGGAAATATAAGGAATGGGAAGAAAGACATAGCAAAGCAATTGATTTTGAGTGGATGGTCTAGGAATTTCTGGAAAATAATAAAGTGCTTCCCTAGAAAGCAGTGGAATTGTCTGTGCCCTTCTTATTACTGTGGCCTTTACAAGCTAGGACACTATTTGGTCTCAAGTCACTTCTGACTGCCAGATTACATTGAGGGGTTTTTGCAGCTGTGCTTAGGTTACAACTGACTTTAAGATCAGTCTGCTTTAGGTTGGCTTCATCTTGGCTCACTTTAAGACCTGTTCTGTGTGCAGCTAATGTTCCCTTCTGTAAAATACTCAGAGCTTAAACATTTTGACTGTTTGTGATTTAACCTGTGACCTCCCTCACCTTTGTATATATTTTGTATATTATATTTTATACTCCTGTAGCTATACAGTAATTCACATATGGTGCCTTGGTATTGGCCCCAGTATTCAAAGGCAGTGGTTCACTGCAGTAAAGTTTATGGAAGTCTCTAATAAGGATCTAATAGATTGATGACTCTTAAAGCAAGAAAATGAGACAGGCAGGCTTGTTCTCTCCAGACCAAAATGTGTTGCACTCGTGCCAGTTTTAGATCCAGTTGCCAAACCAGTTCTACAGTGTCCAGGTTTTTCTCTCCATATTATGTAGGATGGAGTTTTCCCATCCAGCAGAGATTAGAAGGCTTTTAAAATGCATATCATCTTGACTTCACTGTTTCAAATTATATTAAGTCTTGTGCCTCTGGCTGCTGAGAGGGCTCTGAGGTGTGCAGAGGATCTAGGACTCCAGTACTGGGAAATGCCATAGTGCAAGGGCTTCCCAGCTTTTGCCTGAGGTCATCTGCTGCTCCAGTGCTTTTAATCTCTTAGATAGCAAACATTGAGTAGACACATGAATTCTGAGCAATATTCTTTAGTAGTTACACACCTGTCCTTTTGTTCATGTCATCTTTTGGGAATATTAAATGTTTGGGTCATATTGCAGTGGGATTCCATTTCAATTGTTATTTTACTCTGTATAGAAGTACACTAATTCTGAGATGAGCTGGGAAGTTGATCTATTTCAGCTATTTTCTCAAGATTTCTCCTGTGTTTCCTATGTTTTCAACTATTTTACTTATTACACCATTTTTCTTTTTATTATATTTATTTTTTCTTACCTTCAACTTTTCCAGTTCTTTCCCTTCTGCCTGTTTGCTTTTCCCATTTACAGTTTCTTTCAGATGAAATTAGGTGATTTTCTTTTTTTCTTTGAAATGTTTTCACCCTTGCCTACAGGATCTGAATAAGAGCCTCACCCAGTTTATTTCAGGTTGCTGCTGTTTGGCAGTGCTACAAGAAGCCACAGTGGCACCAGTGCTGGTGACAAACATAGGAAAATGCAAGGTCAGGAAAGTCTTTGGCTCTGTCGCATTCACTGATTGTATTTTTTGGAATATATGCAAGGAACTAGCTCTCTGGGGCACTTCTGCATGGACAACTTATGGCATGTCTATTTGTAGTATTCTTTTGAAGGAGGAGTTTTAACAATCTCTTGTTTTCTGTATTTGTCACAATAATCTCTCTTCCTCTCTACCTACTCATGTATTTGATCGGCAGTACTCTCATATCCATAGATCTAGAAACTGTTCGTTGCTTTTCTAATCTTTAAAATCTTTTATGGTCTGTGCAGTAATCAAACTCCATTGTCTAAGGTTTTGGCAGGGGTGGTTGCAGTATATAATATTCTAATTTCTCTAGAAAGCAAACAAGAAAAAATTTACCCAGGTATTTAGCAAAGAAATTGGTGTAAGTTTTCTTCTTTTAACATGCCCTAAAAGTGATTTGTCCCTGAAGCAATCTACTAGATTTATTCTGTTTTGTACTCAATGTTACTGTTCAGATACCATTTATCAGTGAAAAGAGACATTCTTTCTTTTTTTCTTGGCATTGGAATATTTCAGTGTAATGTTTATACATTCTTATATTTATACACCTATATCTGTAACACATATATACATGTGTGTGTGTGTATAATACATATATAAATATTTAAAATGCAGGATTTTATCAGTCAGGGAGGTAAAGCAAAGAAACAAAGTGGCTACTCATGAGTGGACTAAAGTCCCTGGAATAATGGTTTCAACTCAAAATAAGATTTTGTTTCCCATGTGCTTTATTGTCCGGGAGACTGCAGTTGCTGACAGTGTTCTAAAGCTTTATACATGGTCTTTTATCTCTTCTGGGCTTGGGCCTTGGAATAGCTTGAAGATAAGAACCTGGAGAGGTTGAAGTTGGTGGTTAGTCTGTGTAGGGACTTAAAGGCTAGGTCTGAAGAGCTCACAATAGACAAAGCTGATATGACTTTCTGCACTACTCTAAATTGAAGTTTCATACATGTAGTAAAGTTATGCCTATAAACAGCAACCTATTATACTGCTGGAATAAAGAATTTGGCTTTAGTGGGATTGTCTGGAATTCAAAGGATGATACCTATCTGCTGGACTTGTGCAGTTGATTGTGGATCAGATTTATGAATGAGTTTGGAGACTTAGGTAGGCATTCGACAGGTTGACAGAATTTAAGAATGTAAGGAAGGCAGGCATCAAAACTCTGAAGTTAGTAATCCCTAAACATCCATGTAAATCAGTCTCGTGTTAGTGTGACTGACACCTATCAGGAAGAGCAATTCTGCTTTACCAGGCAGTTCTGTGAAGATGAAGACTTGGAGACACAGCTACTGCAGTGATAGATGCCAGTAACTAACTGTGACTGGTGAGAGATATGGAGTCTGCCTGCCAGTTTGTTATTGTAAAATCTACCTGGTGGGTGGATGTAATAATTAATTTGCTATATAAAGTGACTTTAAAATGACCTTATCTATGATACAGTTGCATAATAAAAACTGGTGCCACCAACACAAAACATTTGCAAAGTGGTCAGTTATGTCATGTAGGCTTCTTTCATGTGATCCTTCTGAAGATCTTTGGAAAAGCTAGGAGCAGTGAAAAATGGCATCAAGTTCTAGCACTGACAGAGGGGTAGCAAATAATGCAAGGCCCAGGACTGTTGCTGAATGCCCTTAGCCACCTGGATCATGGGGAGTAGTCCCTGCTGCCCTGAGGGTACAGCCCATAGCTGTGGGATCATGTGTGATGAGCCACAGCTGTGGCTGTGGAGGAAGGCTCAAAGTAAAAAATATTGACTTAAAAGAAGTGGTAGGCAGTGCCAGTTCCAGAGTGCACTGTAGTAGCCTTTCTACAGATGACTGCACTTCAGACATCTGTAGGCTTCTTCCACGTAAGTAAAAATATAGGTAGGTTTTTGTACAGTTTTATATTTTTATAAATATTAGTGGTATAAATGTATAGTATAGAAACATACTTCATACATTAAAAAAATCCATACAATTGTACAAACAGACGACTTTATATAGGAGGAAATGCAGTCTGTATTATATACTATTTTAATCTATAAATATTTATCCACAACTGTACTATAAAAGATGTCTGATTTCATCTAGCAGCCTGTATTACTTTAATTGGAGTTATTTTGATAAAGAAGGACAAGAAGATTAAGACCAAATTTTAAATCCCATTTAAGTCCCTTCCTTTGATTGATTTCTATTTTCATACTTTTCATCATGTCAATAAATTCAGAACAAGTTAACTCCTTAAGGCAGATGACTTAAGTGTACCTGATTAACTATCTGTCTGGTAGGAGTGGGAACTGAGGCCCTTAATTTAGAAATTAAACTCATCCCTGACCTAAAGCTGAAATTGAGATTCTGCAGAAATCTCTATTTTGAGTCTTGCTTGGTGGAAAAGACCCGCCAGCAAGTGTGCTGCATATGACTTCTATTTATCCCTGTTTTCTAGTCACTCTTCTCACATAGGCAGTCATGCATCCTAAGTGTTGATGATGCAATTGCAGTTTAAATGTACAATGCTGTGAAATACTTGACTAGTGTACAATAAAAAATCATATTGTTTTATGATTTCTTGAATGACTTTTATGAAGAAAGTTGCGTTATTTTCTGCTTCCTTAGAAGTTTTCACAGTATTTCTGCTTCACTGTTTTCTGCAACACTTTGAGGCCTAAAAAGAATTGTTCTATTCAGATGTTATCAGCCACTTATTCTCACTAGAAAATGTAGTCTGTGTAGGCGGACCAAAAGCCAAGGCATTACTGTTCAGAAATAGTTCATATTCACTTAATTCATTAATTCTTAAGAAATAATGAAAGTTTCCTTTTCATTCCATGCACATCTCCAGGAGTGCCTAAGAGTCACATTCATATGTATTTTGTTATTACAGTAGGAAGACTTCAGTCCCTTCTCTCTCTTTACACAGAGGTTCCTTTCAGTGTAGACATGCGCATGATTGAAGAATTAAACAGTCATTAGTCAGGTTGTTAATTATTTATGACAAGACTGCTCTGAACAAACTCTTACTAAAGCTATTTCCTATGCTTCTGACTTCCAGTTTGCTTTGGGATGCTTTCCCAGAAAATCACGTGCTATCTTACCGTATATCTTACAAATTCAATATTACCAGATGCCGACCACAGTCTGCAAAAATACATAAATGGGATTGACCTTGACTGCAGTAGAATTGGGAATTTGAACTGATGACCAACTTCTCTTCTGATTTTCTGTGCCTCTGAGTCTGATTTGGTGTATCTGCTGTCAATATTGATGTTTGGACTGAGTTTGGCAAGCAACACAATCTCCAGTGAACTACATATTTAGTGTGCTGTTGAGCTGTACCTTCACTAGCATTATTTCTTGGGACCTCCTAGTAAATAACCAAACCATGGGGCAGAATTTTGTACTGGCTGTTTGTGTAACTAGTGCTGTCAATCAACACAATGACACACCAAGATGTTTTTCAATATCTTCTTCCTCTAGAAATCCTTTTAGTTACCTTGTCTTTCTTGCAATTACTTAGCATTCTCTCTGAGATATTGCACATCACTAGAAAGCATGAGAATGCAATCTGAAGCCATAAGAGACCACAGTTGTGGAACAGCAGGAGTTTTAATCTGGTTTTGAAAGAAGGTTTTTTTCTACTTTTCTCTTACAAGTTTGTGGCTTGGTCTTATGCTTTATTTTTTTTTAAGCTTTTTAAAATCTTGTGAAGTAAACAGAGAAGCTTATTATTTAGTTGCAGCAGTGTGCTGGAGGATCATGAAACAAGACCTAGTCCATGCATTGAAAAGCTTCATTCTCTGTTCCTTTACAGGGGTACCCAGGAGAGATGATCCAGTGGGGTGTGGAGGTTTTGTGTACAAGCCTTTTTAGGCTAGGTGGCAAATTTCTTGGTCCTTACTTTAATGGCATCAGTGACATTGTGTCCTCTCCTTGCCCTATAGTGAATGTAATTTTTTTTTTACTAAAAGAAGGTGTTTGGCAAGGAGGGGAGAGCAGGAATGGCTCTGCTACCATTTGAGGCTGAATTCAGATTTTGCTCAGTTATCACCATGGCTGAATTCAACATGCCAGCTGTATGGGGCAGCTGATTTCTGCTGGTCTATTGAAAGCCAACTTGAAAGGCATTTTGATTTGATTGATTCTTGCTTTGCAAAAGAGAAAGAGGAGAAATATTTGCCAGTGAGGTGTTATTGCAGTATAGTTGTTCTGCAAATGTGGAATTACCACAGTGATACCAGTAAACCTCTACTGAATATCCTAGAAAAAGAGCCTAAGCCTTGGGGCTGGAAGCTTGATATTTTCCCTTTGTTGTAACTTATTGACCCACACTGAATGTTTTGTTTTTTTCTGAATTGAACCATGCCATACATTCGGTGAGCTTTAGTCTGAATTGTGTCAGATTCTGCATCTTAACTATAAAATTTGCTGTGATTTTGGTCTGCCTGATTTATGCAAGTGCATCCTTAAGGTAATCTGTCCTTTGTTGTTCGTTTCCTGGTTTCATCTACTTGGAACCATAAGCATCAGATATGCAATAGACTGGGCAGGACAAGCAAATAACTAATAGCAGACAGTTCAGCTGTGTTTGGTCACTGCTTCTCAAATAGCTCATGAATCTGTGTATGTCAGATAAACCGAAGTTTGGAAGAAGGAAATTGGTTTTGCTAGTAATTTGTGAGTGAAATGAAAAAGTAGTGGTGAAGTATAGAAGCAGTCTAGTAGCCTTAGAAATCATGGGGTTTCATTCATATCACCATGTTGGACTTTCATGTTGAGGTCTCAGAAAAGACTACACAGCATAAGTTGTATTTTGTGTGATGGAGCCATTATTCATGTGCTGGTCTGTGGGGCTGTTCCATGTTTTTGCTTTGAAACAGTGTTGAGTTTGTGTGTGGGCTTTCAGAGGACGTGCTCTAGAGCAGCCCTAGAAATGGGGTTACTTAACCCTTATTCTCTTGCCCCTTCTTCTCCCTGTTGACTGCACTAAGAAAAAAAATCTTTGGGTGGTACTTATGTACATCATAAAAGACATCTTCTAATGAATTGGACTGACTGGGAGGGCTGACAAAATCTTCACTTTCTTTCAGAAATGTTAGGGACCTTGGTGGAGTCATACCTACCATTAATTGAATATCAAAGACTTGGACTTCAAAAAAATGTTTGTGAAGTCTGTATGTGATTTCTTAGGAGACAAAAAGCACCCTTTTCTTAAACATTTGCCTAAATCTAGTCTAGTAAGCATTAGTTTGTTGCAGTTCTGGAGGTTTGCAAAGTTCACAGATATGACTTAAAAATTAGCAGTTCCTGCAAGGAGTTGTGGAGGCAGAGGAGGAAAAAAGGAGGGGAAAAAAAGAAAACAAACTCCAAAAAAACTGTAACCGTGATTTGAGTAACATAACTGCTGGTGTAACAATGGTAAGGAATCACCTAATTTTGGGAAGGAGGAAGGCATGATAATGTGAACCTCTCTGCAGCTTGGGATGTGGATTTTCTATGTTCAAGAGGTCAATGTCACAGTGATAAAACATTACTAGTAAATATGTTTTTAAAATGTGATGTACTCCATAAGTTACCGTAGATGTTTTGGGGGAGTGTGTGGGTTTTTGTTTTGTTTTTCTTCATGTAAAATTCATAAATTAGCTTTTCTCTTTGGGAATACATTTCTTACATGTGCGATTTTCTTTCTGCTTAGTCAGTTGACAACACACCATCTGGGCCCTGAAACCTAGGATAAAGATGCTCTGCATGATCCTATCCTATCACTGTCTTGAGGGTGATATATACGTTATTTTAGCCTCTTCTTATAGCTCACTTGTGCTCTTATTTGCCCCAGATGGTTGTTGCTACAACAAAGTTGTGCTCTCAGCATATTGAAAGGGTTGGAGGAAATTTCAGGCTGAAACTTGCAGTGTACTCAAAATATTTATTGTTCTTGCTAAAATTAACAGCAAACTGATTGATCTGTCATGCTCCTGGGAACAAAAATATCTGGCTCTGTGAATTGAAATATCATTGTGCTGGAAAAGGGCATAATAAATGCCTGGCTTATGAAAGACCTTTTGAGTCTTGCTGGGGTAGCTGAGGTTAAGGAACATCATGAGAAAATTTTAACATTTGTGAGAGAAAGCTTGTAGCTAGTGATGAAAATCACAGGAATTGGAAATGGGATTTTTGTGTTTGTAATGTGTGACAAAAGCCTGTGGCCTAAGAGTATTCCTGTTTGCTTCATATGTTTAGTGTATTGCGTGTGGGGTTATTTTTCCTTCTGCTTTCTATATGCCAATTCTATCAGGCAGAGGATATGCAAGTGCTGGCGCTGTCAAGTTAACTATTGCTGGTTAGTGTGGTTGTTGGAAAAAACAAACTCAACAGGCAATATCTGACAATGTGATTTTCAATGGCAGAGATGTACTGACTATCAATATAAGGAAATAATGGAGTATCTTTACTTTTTGTGCTGTTCTTCAGACTGCTCTGCAATGACTACAGCAAGATACAGGCCTACCTGGGACTTGGTACTTGACCCATTAGTGTCCTGTAAGCTCTGCCTTGGTGAATACCCTGTGGAGCAGATGACAACAATAGCACAATGCCAATGCATCTTCTGTACCCTGGTGAGTTTGTGCTCTTTATTAGACATAAAAAAACATGACATAGGTTTAACTGCAGAAATAAGGTGTTTCTGCTGGGAGGGACTTACCCTGAAGTATTGATCATGTGGTGGAAATAAATACTGTTGCTGTGTACTTTGACTTACTCCAAAGCTAGGAAGTAAACCTTTGTTTACCTGCAATAAAAATAAATTATTCAGCACTTTAGTATACTGTATAGTTTTCTGCTTAGCAAGGTTATTCACACTTTCCCTTTTATCTATCAGTGGCTTGGATCTGGGGGTGGTTTTGGTGCTCCTTATGTTGCTTATAAAAAACATTTTCTAGTTAGTTGGACTGAATAAGAGGGCTGACAAAATCTTCACTTTCTTTCAGAAGTATTAGAGACCTTGGTGGAGTCATGCCCACATTTAATTGAATATCAAGGACTACTGGTGGTAGTTTTGTGATTGATTGGGTTTTTGTTGGGTGCTGAGGACTTTGTTTTAATTTCTTTTTTTTAACTTTAGAAGAGAATAGCCTTTCAGTTGAAAGGGATCACTTCAACCATGATCTGTGGTCCAACTGCCTGGCCACTTTCATGGCTCATCAAAAACTAAAGCATGGTGTTAAAAGGCATTGTCCAAATACTTCATAAATGCTGCTCTACAAAGCCTGTTCCGATGTTTGGTCACCCTCTTTGTAAAGAAATGCTTCCTTATGTCCAGTCTGAATCTTGCCTGGTGCAGCTTTGAGCCATTCCCACGTTCTTGTCAATGGATGCTAGGGAGAAGAGCTCAGCACCTCCCTTTCTACTTTCCTTCCTCAAGAAGCTTTAGAGAGCAATGAGGTCACCCCTCAGTCTTGTTCTCTCCAAACTAGACAAATCTCAGGTTCTCAGCTGCTCCTCACAGAACACTCCTCCCAGCCCTTTCACCAGCTTTGATGTCCTCTGGAGATGCATCCAAGGATCTTCACATCCTGAAGTGATGGGGCCCAGAACTCCACCCATGCTGAAGGTGGAGCTGAACTCTGAACACAGTGGGACAATCACCTCTTTTGACCAGCTGGCAATGCTGGGTTTGGTGATCCCAGGATGGGCTTTGCCCTCCTGGCTGCTGACTCACATGGAGCCTGCTGTCACCCAGCACCTTTCTGCAGGGCTGCTCTCCAGCCACTCCTCTCCTGATTCATACTTGTGCCTGGCGTTACTCCATACGAGGTGCAGAAACTGACAATTCAACTTGTTAAATTTCATGCCATTAATAATTTCCCTGCTCCTATTTATCTAGATCCTTCTGCAAGGCATCTTGCCCCTCAACAGAATCAGCAGCAGTTTCCAGCTTTGTATCATCATCAAATGTGCTAATGGTACATTTGATTCTTGGGTCCAAAACATTGAACACAACTGACACTAGAGATGAGCTCTGAGGAACAGTGCTGGTGGCAAGCAAATGTAGTTGCATTCACTACAACCTTTGGAGCCCAGTTTTACACTCAGCTCATCTCACGGCTGGACAGCTTGTGCAGAAGGGTGCTGAGAGGGACAGTATTTACTACTTTGAAAAGCTTTACTAAAATCTAGAGGAAGTGCATCCACTGCCTAATCCTTAATTCCAGGCAGATGACCTTGTCATAGAAGGTTATCAAATCAGTTACACAGTCTTTCTCTTTTTGATCCTATGTTGATGGTGCCTGATGATTGCATTGTTCTTTAAATGCCTTTCAATAATACCAGCATAGCCATGCACACGCTTGTAACTAGAGAAGTATTTAATGTATTACAGATTCTAATCTCACTGTATCATAATTACAGTCACAAAACAGGCTTCCATTACCATATTGTACAAATGCCTACCTGGAATAACAAGAATCTTGTCAGTTAAATACAAAAAACTGGGGAACATGTGTAGTATTTGACAAAGAACATCATCATCACAGTTAATGAATATTGCTAGTTTAGGAACAGAGGAAACTACCTAGTCGGTTTTCATCCCTTATACTGAATTTAAATTAAAATTTTTGTTCATTAAATATTGCAATGGGTGCAATTTTACACCAAAAACCTTGTAATGATGGTTCAGCAGAGGAAAAATTTGAGTATTATCACTAAGAATATAGCTTGTGGGATACATGATGCTCAGATTTTAATTTCCCAAGAGTTTATGATATGGTATTATAGACATGGGATTGGGTGACTTTTTTTAAAAAAATAATTTAAAAAGTCCTTCCCAGAAAAGTTTTTTTGGTGTGTGTTTTTAATACTTAAGATCAAAGATTTTAGTTTGTTTCATTTTTTCTTCATGGAAATACTACTATTTTTTAATAATAGATTTCATTTTTCCTGATGGTTATTGAAGATATAGGAGGCAGCCAATGGAACAGGTAGATCTACTGTGAAAGAAATGTTGCTCAAGCATGCCAAAGCATATAAAATAAAAGGCTTTATGAAAACTCTTCAAGTGCTTACAGATGAGTGTTGTGTTTCTCCCTGGTGCTTGAATGCAGATAATATTTAAATGTCAGTTTTCAGTAACATTTCCATGGCAGCAGAAGAATTGGGCTACCAAATACATTTTGTCATCTTCACCTTGATCCTTTTAATGTTTACTGTCATCCCCAGTCTTCCAATTTTTTTGGTTAGAATGTGGTCACTGACTCTTACAACTGTTTTGAAAGATATAACCAGTTACAGACATCAGATATGTAACCTTTACTGATAACCTGTTCTTAGCAGCTGATATAGTAATCTGACTGATGACATGGAGTTAGCGTTTTGAACTCTGTTCAGGTGGAATCATAAGCCAGTTTTTACTAGTATTTGATTGACTTGAATAGTTTGTTCAGCTTTGTCCAGTTTAAAGAAATTTTTGTTGTTTGTCTGCCTCTTGTTTGCCACTAATAAGCTTTATATAGTGACATTTCAGTGCCCTGAAAAAAATTTTTGTCCTAAAACTTTCTCATGATTTAATAGATAGTTTTACCTTTGCTTTCCTTGATGATGGTAGAGGGAAGTATTAAGAATCAATCCCAATAAATGCAAGAGGCAACAGTATAAACCTGTTACAGCCCAGGCTTCACCTGAAACCCAAGGCCTTCATCTCTACCTTTGGGCCAGCCTGAAGGTTGATAAATTGCTAAAGAAAATAGTCCCATGAGTCTAGCAAGATTGTTTGGCCTATTGACAGTTGTTAAGGAAGAGTGTGACAGATGTATGCAGAGTCCTCCACTGGTGTTCCTTCAGCAATGATTCCCAGAAACACCAGGGACACTGTGTATGAACTGTGCTTTGTAAATGGCCAAACAATCAAAAAGAGTAGCCTTTTGACTCAAGATTTTGCATGGAGCCTATGTACAGTAGATCCAGTTCATCTCTGCTTTGTTCTTGTTTAACTAATATGTAGTTTTCTTCAGGCTTTTTTTTTGTACATTAACAGTGGTCTTTCCAGGAGTATGAGCACAAAAGAAAAAGGAATGTCCATAGAAGTGTAAGGACTACTTTTACTACAGCTTTTACCACTAGCTCTAGCCCTTCTGTCTAAATCGGAGCCAACTGAAACAACATGAGTATGTATTACAAAGAGATCTTTCAAGTGCAGAACTACTGCTATGTTGGCAGCATTTGGATCAATGTACAGGTCTCTCAATCCTATATTTCTGTCTGCAAGTCTTGACTCTTTATAATCACAGACGTGCTGTAGTAAAGATACCATGAAGGATTGTCTCTTCCTGATGCTTGTACAGTAGCACAGCATTTCCATTCAGAAAGATAGAATGGGGACACTGTTTCCATTTGCTTTCTGGCAGAGCTGTGCATGGATTAAATAGAGCAGACTGCCACTCCTCTGCTGATAAGGCACAGGCATTACAATTTCCCATAGTATTATTTTGCCAGTTAGTACAATACTCCATTATTGTTTTTATCATTGTGATCACTAATGCCTAGACAATGCTGTAAGCTCTCAAGTTTTGTATATCTCATCCATTAGGAATGTTATGAAAATGTATTTTCTCTGGTACATCATGCAAATCCATTGTTGGATTGCTTGAGGTACCAGAGAAACATAAGTCTAAAAAACAGAGAGAAAAACAAGCTAACCTGCTGTTAGCTTTTTCTTTGTTTTTCTGACTATTATCAAGGGGCAAACAAGTAGAGTCATGTTAACAATAGGATGAATCTTAAGTGTGCTTGTGTAAGTTTGGATCAGAACACCTAAATTTCTTTTTATTCAACTTTTTCCCCACTTAAATAGCACACAGTACGTAGCTAATAATCTTACATAGATAGTCACTTAGCAGTTGCTTGCCTCAGAAGTAATTAGTTTTACATGTTTTCTTCAGAAAACTTTACACTTAGAGAAGAAAAAACAGAGTAAAGCAGAGAACACCACTATTTTTTTTTTTTATTATTTGCTGGACTAAATTTTTTCGCTTACTACTTACCCTTTGCTTTTTCAAGGGAATTTCAGGACATAAACAGGGAGCAATTTTATCCAATTCCTGTCTGAAACTCAGATTATTTTGTAATCTGTGATGAAATTAGCATGCATCTTCAAGAGCAGGATGTTTCTTTGATGTATTACCAATTGTATATGTGCTGAGGTTGCAACAGGTTTTTTGAAGTTGATATTTTTTTGCATGGAAATCAAGCAGTTAGTTTCTTGAATGTTTTCTAGTTCAGGATTTACATGTACATCTGTGTACATAAATATGTATAATTTATATATATACATAAAACACACACATAGATGTCTCAATGTGTTCCAAATGAAGTGGTGCCACTATTGCTCAGTGATAATGCCACTATCACTGCACTCAGGTGCAGTGATGCCACTATTACTCAAGACAGGCTAAACTCCTTTTGACTCACACGAGATTATTCAGTTCCCTTCAGGATGATATGCACTACTGATCATTCTGGTACCAGTGGATTCATTGCTTACTTTACTCAAATTTAAAACCAAAGTCTGTCAAGTAGGCAGTCCAAGCAAGCAAATGTCTAGAAGACATATGAACCATGACAGAAAACCTGTCTTTGAAAAAATTTGATTACTCCTCTGTAGTCTACCTTGTTTCCAACAGAAGGAGAAACTGTGGTCAGGTACATGAAGGAGAGAGCCACCAACAGTTAGAAAATAACAAAACTAAGCTTAAGACTGACCTGCTTTCTGCTTCATGTTTGTACTTTGTTTTTGGTCAGATAGCACAACTTTGGATCAACTTTGGTGTTAGAAGCTAGCACTGCTTCGTAGATACTCATACTCTGATTCTTGCCCTAAGCTCTACCTTAAGCACTTGAGCCAGCTGGTTAATCTTACCTGGACCTTTAGGTGTCCCTCTAATTTGGTTGTATTCTGTCCCAAGTAGGATAGTGACAGACTTCTGTTATCACTAGTCCTTTTTAAACAGGATTACTGAATTTGACTAATTGTGACTGGTTTTACGGATCTTCTTAATTTTAATCATTCTGCTATTTGAGCTTCCTTTTAGGTTGATGATCAGCAAGACAATTATCCTGCCTATAACTGGTATCAGGCACCCCTTTTTTTCCTCATTGTCATGCTTGACCAGAAGCGCATGGAGCTTCTGAGTAAAAGGACAGATAAAAATGATTTACTTAGTGTTATCCCTCACTCCAAATGAGGCAGAGGCAGCATCAGCTTCCCCTTTCCCCAGGGCAAGGCAGACACCAAGAGCAATGTGGATGAAACAGGTGGGCTTGGCTGCCTTCCTGTTCCTGTGTAGCTTGTCTGTGCTTGCCAATAGAAGCCTACCTTAGCAGGGCAGCGCTGTGCTGACGCCAGGCTGTTCCTCACCTCTAACCAAAGGAAATGCCTCACTTGCTTGGAGACAGGAGGGAGGGGGAAAACTAATGGCTTGTGAGGTTTTATGGAGTTCAAGGTCCTTCTTAGCAGCTATAATGTTTCTGTTTCCCACCAACAAAGCTTAGAACTTGCTGCTTGTGCTCATATACCCTAACCTTAGCAGAGAACTGATAGCAATCTTGACACGTGATGTGTCATAGAGGCTTCATGGTTAGAGGTCACTGTGTGTTTGCATAGCATTTCGCATGGCTGGCTGCATTCTCACTTGTCTTGTAGGTGGTGGGATGGCAGAATTCCCTGCTTTAGTAAGTAGGTACCACATAACCCTGAGTGAAAGCTAAAATTGATCCAATGGCTTCAGCTCTCCTCTCCTGTGTGATGTCACTAAATCAGATTGTTATCCCTCTTCATCAGGTTGTTGGGAAAAGTAGCTCATTTTAGTTTGCATAGGGTTTTGCATGTGAAAAGTGAAGGGCCTTTGTTTGCTGCAGGTGTATTTTCCTCCCACTCAGAATTGCTATTTTGGTTCTGAAATAGAATAAACTTTTCTCAAGCATATAAGACTGAATTCTTTGTGGTGTTTTTTTTCCTTCAGAATATTTGATTTTCATCCCACATATGCTGGCATTTGAATATAAATTAATTTTTCCAAAGTTTGCTGTGTTTTTTTACCAATTGCAGCCCTAAATAGGTGAGGACAAAAAGTTTGTGCAAGGTTATGGAGGGATAAAAATTCATAATGAAAAAAGTTTACATGTACATCCACTTGAAATACCTATTTAAAGATGAAGAGGTATCACAAGGTATTATCCTTGTGTCATTTGGCCATTTTTTGCCTTCTACTGCTGTGATTGATTCCTCTGAAGAAAAATTGTTCAGCTTTATAAATTTTACAGTACACAGCCATAAAAGTGTATATAAAAAAGCATAAACAAGCCCACTACTTCAAAGGCTGGGCAGCTGTTAGTCTTTGTTGCTTTCTCTTTCAAGATACTCAGCTGGAGAAAGGCAGTTGTTTTTCCAGTGCTTTTAGTTTTGTTTGCTTGGTTTTGCTTGTGATTTCTGCAGCCATTGATTGCGGTGTCTCAAAGGCTATTTGCCATGTCCTGACATTTCTCAAGCTGAAGTAGTCATCAAGGCTCTTCTTTCTGCTTTCTTGATAATACATTTCTTCTTGTCTTACTTCATCATTTGTTGACTGATGGCCTAATGGTGCTGTTCCCAATACTCAAGCTGGTGCAGTGTTGTGTGGAGGATTTGCAGGCTGGGCTCAAAGGGGTGATATAAACATGTTGTCTGTGAGTTGTTGTTTGCATTCATTAAGAAGCATGTACAGGGACTGCTGTGATGTTTGGGTGTACTGTCAGAAGGCATTTGGACAGAGGTAGAACCAATGCAGCAAAGTCTACTCTGCTGTCCTCAGGAGGAATCTAACTACAACAGAATTTGCAATGGGTGAGTTCCTGCTCCTGCCAGGATGTGGCCAGTCCCCATACTAAGATTACACCAGCTGCTGGGAGCACAAGGGTTCTTGGACAACAATAATTTTTACAGCTCAAGGAAGAATGCTCAGATGGTTTGTCCTCAGACATGGAAGCACATAGGTTGTGTTTATCTTTCCCAGCCCTCATCCTGTTTGGCCATCATCCACAGGGAAGATTATGTGATTGTGTTTAGACTGGCGATATAGTCTGTAACAGGGCTGCAGAACAGCTGAGGGAGTCTTTAAACAATGACAGCATGGTGGGAAAAAGAGGCACTTACCTATGGCAATTTCAGACAAAAAGTCTCTTTAAAATAGGCCAAGTATCAGGATGATAGAGGCAGGAAACCTGTCAAACAGGGGTCTTCCAAATTGCTTGCCACTTTGGGAAAAACATGTATCAGCTGTGGTGTTATCTCTCCCTGGTCCTGGCCAAAGTCTCTCTCAGTGTGTACCTTCTTGTTCACCGCATAAGGCTTTAGGTATTTCCCTGTTGCACAGCTCTGGAGTGCCTTGCAGGTGCTTCTCTTGGAGTCAAGGGTTGGTATGCTTGTGTAGCAGAATTTTTGTCTCTGTAACAAAAAAAAGGATATAAAGGATAAACATGTAAGACAATTCTCTGTTACTGCTTTTAGATTTGAAGTACTGCATGTCAAGATAAGTGAATTTGTTCTTCCTGTGATTTATTCTTAAGATGATAAATTAGGGTTAATAAAATTTTGAGTTCTAATGGTGAAGATTTCTTTGCAAGTAGATAATTATTTCTGAAAAGATGTCTGTAGCAGTGGAAATGATTTAAGTTCAAAGTATTACCACAAACATTAAGCACTTCTAATGTGCATCTGTCTCAGATCTACATGGTTTGTGAAGTTGAATGTAGCTTGTGCTTGCAGATTTGGTCAGTATAGCTGACAGTTTATCTAGCAAAGAAGAAAAATTACTCCCACAGTCAGGCATATGCCTCCATCAGATCTCTGTGATTAAGTGTGCGTAGATATTTTTCAGTAAGTCGCTTGTCAAGTAAGGAGGATTAGGATGATATTAAAAAGCTAGACTGTAGGTCTGCTGTGGAGAATTGTTCTCACTGGAGCTGCAGTGCGAGAGTGGTTTTGAGTTGAGCCTGTTACTAAACAACAATAGATTTGAGGCAGGATTATAACTGCTTTACACAAAAAGACCATGTAGTAAATTTGAAAGAAGCTTAAAACCTCTCTGAGGAACCTACCATTCTTTTTCTTTTCTTGCACATTTTCTTGTGTGCAGTAAGTATACCATGGAAATTTCTCAGAAAGTAGTTTTCTTCTTCTGTAAAACACTAAGACTAAATAATATTGCTCTTATGACTGGAGTGTTGGAATGAAAGGATTACAGGCTCTTTAGGAAGGGCAGGCAGAAGAAGTGGAGGTGTCACTGTATGTCAGTAACCAGCTGGGGGGTGTGGAGCTACACTTGGGGATTAAGGAGATGACCAAAAGCTTATGGGTCAGGATTAAAGGGAGGGCAGGGACTGGTAACTTTATGGTGGAGTTTCCTACAGGGAGTCCAACTAGGAGGCTGTACAAGAAAATTGGAGGGGCTTTACTTATAAAGGCATGTAGTGATTGGACAAGTGGGAATGGCTTCAAACTGAAAAAAGAGTTGGTTTAGATGCTAGGATGGAATTCTTTACTATGGTGGTGGTGAGGCACTGGACAGGTTACCCAGAGAAGTTGTGAGTATCCCATGTCTAGAAGTGTTCAAGGCCAGTTTGGATAGAGCTCTGAGCAACCTGGTCTAGTAGAAAGTGTCCCTGCCTATGGCAAAAGGGTTGGGACTATAGGATCTGTAAGGTGTGTCCCAACCTAAGCTATGCTGTGATTCTGTCCTATTTGTCCTATTACCAGATAAGCATTCCTGTTACTTTAAGAAGTATGCACTGAAATATTTAAAAAGGTAGCATATGATAGTTATATATGGCTACAAAAATCTCTTTCAGGAATAGGGAAGGCTCTAGCCTTGTATCATTCTTCCTTTTTCAGAGAATACCCCAGATGCAGGCTGCTTGTTTTAGGGGAGTTTTTCTTCTTGAAATTGTTCAGGTTTGTCTAAATGGAAAATATTTCTAGAAAATGACATTCAGAATGAATTTGCTATTTGGACAAAAGGAAGGGAGCTATTTTTCCAAGAGTATTAGTCTTTACCCAAGACACAGACACTCAGATTTTTTTTGTAGTGAAAGAAATTCACTCACTCTCACATATGCTGTCTCCTCCTGCCCCAGTGAGTATTGCACACTACATCACTGCACTGTTCTAATCTGAACCTAAAATAGGACATTACATCATGTTACCCAAAAGATTTACAAGCAGTTTGTCTACGAGTATATATTTTACCTATTCACCAGACTGACTGCAGAATTAGCTTAGGGATATTTGTACAGAGCAGCAGAATAACCTTGGTATTGCCCTGCCTTATGGAAGGAAAAGATATTACCTTCTTAGAATTGGTTTTAAAACAATGTAAAGAAAACTTACCTGTATGTAGAGCACAAAAATACTACCAAATGTAGTTGATGCTGTAGTAGTTTTGGTCATCTGTGTAGCCCCATCGCAAGAATTTTGAGCTTTGGCTTAGTATCCTGTTAGCACAAAAGCAGCCCATAGACCAAACTGTAGATTTTTAGCTACAAGACACAAAATAAGTGCTTCTCACTCAATATCCTTTCATATTCTTCATACAGAAGAATCTTCTTACCCTAGAATGCAATGCCCAAAGGTATCTTTGCATGTACATATCCTGATGTCACTTGTAACATGGATCACAAAATACCAACCAGCTTTTCCTGAGTCTTCATGTGGTTGAATGCAAGTTTATGTAATTACATGTGTGTGTATTTTTATGTATGATATTTTTAGATGTTCATCTAATCCTGGTTTGCAGACGATACAGAATTTGAGACCAGCAATTTAGTCTACATGTTAATAATTATCCTCTTTGAAAATGTTTTCAACTTGAGCTTTAAAAAATCTCCCTTGTTGAGAAAGCATGTCAGCCCTTCCTTGTGTTTCTGAAGTGCAGTGTAAACTCCTAGTGATTGTCTGCCCAAAGTGCAGGGTTATCTCCAAGGTTAATATTTGTGCACTGCCTTTGCCTGACTTTAATATTAATTGCTACTAAATAAATTGTAAAAAATTAATTCCCTTTCTTTTTTAGAACTTGTTAAATGCTAGATTTCTTGTTTTTATTTTCACAGTTTTCAGTTTTATTGGTGCATGTGTTTTGGTTTTTTAAAAATTGTTTTCCAATACCAACATGTGATGATTCTGCATGTAGTGCACACTTCATGTGGTGATGGCTATGGCCTAGTGCCAGCACTAAAATACATTTGAAGGTTTAAGGAATAAATCAAATGATGTAGTGATGATATACTTCACTCTTTCACTCTTGTCATGTGTTTTTTGCCTTTCCAAATCCATGGACTGATTTAAAAATTTCTCATATGATTTGGCACTTGCATCACAGCATTAGTGTAGTCAGAAGTCTACATTTTAACAAATTCCACCTATCAGCTGATAAGAAAACAGTGCAGGATAATCTTCTTGTCTGCCTAACTCAAATAAAAGTGGTATCTTGGAAAACTACTCCTTGTTTGCTGCAATAGTAGCAATAACATGTTCTTAAAAATAAATGAGTTATAAGTTTCCCAAACCGTCTCCAAGTGTTTTTAATTATTTACATTTTGTATTGAAAAATGACCTCACGCGCCAAGTGAACATATTTTTTCTGTCAAAGTAGATGGCAGATAAGTGTTGCCCCTCCCATGTAAACAGTCAAAGTCAAGATTCCTTTTTTGGAATTATGATGGGGTTTATTTGGGGTTTGATGTCAGGAGAAATAAATCAAAGCACCAACATAGAAGTAATCATGATTATTCCTGGAATACTTCTAAAAGAAAAGGAAAATCCAAAAATTTTGCTGTGGCCCATGCAGCTAAATGTTACAGCTAAATGCAGGAGAGCAAGATTGTGTTGTGATTTTGAAATTAGGCAAAAAATAAGCATTTTGATTCCTATATAGGGTATGTTGATCTTTATATCATTAAACAAAAAGCTATGAAGCCCTAAAGCCATGGCACTTCAGTGGTCAGAGCACATACCTTCCTGTGTGGCACAATCCTCGATGTATAGAGGTTAGAAGTACAGTGCATCTTACTGAGTTTTAAATACTGCACTGTGCATGGCAGCTTCAGAAAGTCATTCCTTTATTAGTCATCTGTCTCTGAGGCAACAGAAAAAAAAAGTGTTCCCAATTTGTATAGGCAGCTTATAGTAAAACTGCTGCTGAATTGGGGTCTCAGTTGATTTTTGTGAGGGAATGGATCTGGGCCAAAACTCCTAAAAATGGATGTGCTTCTGCCGTTTGTCATGGGGACAGCAAATGCCTGCAGGATTCATGGGTTACCAGGTGACAGAAAATGTTATGCATGTGTCAGAAAGGACAGCAGGGATGGAAGGAGGACAGAGCAGGGATGCACAAGGAGTACACATGCACAGGGAACAATACAGGAGTAGTGCTCAGGGGAGCTAACTGGTCTCTTCTGACACACATCCATTAGAGGAATAATGAAGATGTTCCTCAGCGTATTGCTTTTATATACGTCAGTGTACTCTTGTAACCTTACTCCAATCTCATGCCTTAGGTATCTGATTTTAGCTCCTGTTTTCTCTGAGAAAAGTTATGTAATAAACTTCATTTTGAATGTTGTTTGGGGTGACCTATGCTCCCACATTTTTTGTTCATGGTATAGAGTACTTTATTGCCTTAATGGAAGGACTATGAAAATAATTTCTTACAGTATTGAATCAAGTTGCATAGAAAATTTGCAAAAATTTGTCATTTTTTTTGTAATTGTTTTACAATGAATTTTTCATAGTATATGATTGAATACCTAATCCTACTTTGTTGTGTTGCTTGCATGCTGCTGCATTTCTGGTACTGTAGCCAATCTTATACAAGTTGAATGTCTTGTGTCTGCTCTCAAGAGAAGCCACAGGTACCCTGTGCATCAAATGCTCTTGCAACTGATTTGGGTTCCTCTCTCTTTACCCAAGAAGTCTCAGGGGAGTCTTGAGTGGATAGTGTGATTTATCCTCTACCTATTTTTCAGCAATGTTTTGTGGCCTTGAGGCATTTCTCAGAAGGTGAAGCATGAGAAGTGCACTTGGCTGTGCTGATTTTGAGAAGACAGCAGCCAATGCCCCATCAAGGGGAAGGGAAAGGCCATGGACACTGCTCATGACAGGAATGAACTGTGTAGTTTCTTGGAAAATGAGAGGAAAGGGAAGCAAATTGAGTAGGCTTTGGCAATAGTCCTAAACGGGTTGAGGAGGAGAATTATCCACATTAATGATTAATGATAGCAAAGCTCATTCAGTTTGAAAAGTACTTTCTATAAGTGCTAAGTGCTGGCATTAAAAATGTATGCATTTTCGTTTTAATCCACATTTGGCATCTGCAAATGGAGAGGAAAGAGACGAGCCAGCAGTGTCATTATAGTAGCACCAATACCTCACTACAGCTGAAATCACAGCTTGCCAAGGCACACAGCCTAGGGTCTGGGTCTCGCAGAGCTCAGCCTGTTGTGCTTAGTGATATGGGTTCTCCTAAAGTGTTCCACTACCTGCCCTGCAGGGCTCTGAGTGAAGGCTTGGAAACCTTCTGTGAGTCAACATCTACAAAATGAACAGTTGACCTCATTAAACCCCTACTGAGGAAGACAAAGTATGTGTAGGCTGTCACACATGGATTTCTTTGCAAAATTAAAAATTTTATAAATATCAATTATCTGATCTCTGTTTTTCTTCTCCAAAAAAATGACCTGCTTTCTCTAATGTGTGGGGGACGCAGAGAAAGGGAGCTCTAACAGAAATGATTTGTCACACTATCAAGGTGGTGGCAACTTGCCACCAGAAATGCAGTGGACCTGAGCAGCGGAGATTGTGTGGGCAGGAAGTACAGTCTTTGCCACAATCAAGCTGTGAGAAGTAAAATCTAGAATAATTTGTTAATAGAGGTATCTGAAAGGAACTGAATAGACAAATGGAGAGGCCAAAGAGAAAGAGAAGAGGTTTGAAGTCTGAGCTTGAACAGCTACAAGCCAATGCTTGAGGGTTAGGCTGAAAGGTGCTTGTTGATGTGCCATTTGACTGCACAGGGTGAAGGAAGAAGCAGTTTTGTGCTCTGATCTGAAGTTAGGCACACCAGCCTTGGCACCATCAATGCAGCCCTTCACCTTCCTAGGCTGGTGGTTCGTCAGCAGCTGCATACCTTTAGCAAATGTCTGGAAATGGTAACTGAAATCCTTGTTTTGCCTGTTTGCTGCAGAGTGTGTAATCCTTCTTGCCTCCCACACAGCTGTATGCTGAGCTGGTGTTATATCTTCATTTCACTCTGCTGTTGGTCTAGCCTCACTCTTTATTCACACATCTGCAAACAGAGTTAGGGACCTCGTTCTTTAATTGTTTCCAGTTTGCTTATGGTAGCTGAGCACACAGGCAGGGTGAAAACATCACAGGATGCCCCATCCACTGGGAAGCAGAGCCTCCTCTGCTCTTTCTGTGTAGTGCTGGGCTGGTAGAAGCTGCCCGGTAGCAGCAGAGAGCATCTCTTCATCACTCCCCTGTCTTCCCAGTAGACACCTATGCATTAGCTCTCAGCTTGATGTAGGAAAGATGGAGGTGGAGGGGAGTTGTTGCTCATCAAGAATAACAAGGTTTAATCTTAATTTGCCCTTAGTCAAAAATATACACTTCTCTGCTTTGTTGACAGCTGTGCTGTGCACTGCTGTGCTAGGGGCTATGTTTACAGTTATGAGTTGGGTAAAATGCTGTGGTTGCCAGGGGAGAAAAGTATCAGTATTACCAATATTTATTATTTGGTCCCCATGGAGACTGTAGTTCTTCAGGGAGTCCTAATTTTCACATTTTTCCTTTCTGTGGAAAAGTTACTTCTTTAACCATGAAGTTCAGATAGTTGTTTTCCAAGAAGAGATGTCAAGATACTCAACTTCCTTTGTGTTCTAGTATGCTTGACAGATGCCTGTCTATGGGGAATTGCTGCTTACTAAGATACGCTGTGGCTTCCAGTCACACAAATTTCTTTGGAGTGTGGTTAATCTAATTGTATCATGGAGGTGTTTTATTGTTTTTTCCGCCTCTGCATCCTCTTTGATTTGTTCTTTCCCCCATTGTTATTTTGTAATTTGTTGCATATTTTAAATTGATGAAGAGCTATGTGGTTAATTTTGGTTTAAGTGGTCTTAGACGTTTTTTTCAGCAGAAATGATTCTATAATTTTGATGGGGAAATGAACTTTCTGTTTTCTACTTAAGGGTATAACTGTGGCAAAAGCTATGAATGTGGCTCATGGCTGTAAAACAGACACAGTGTAGTACCTGTTTTTTCAAAGTTCGAGTTCTTCAGATTTTCAGACTAAAGCTGTTAAAATACTGAGTGATTTGACCTTGGCAGAATAGTTAACTCAGTGTTTGGCTCTCTTACAGTGCCTAAAACAGTATGTGGAACTTCTGATCAAAGAAGGCCTAGAAACAGCAATCAGCTGCCCTGATGCTGCCTGCCCAAAGCGAGGTCATCTGCAAGAAAATGAGGTACACTCTTCCTGCAAAGAGGGTGTTTTCTTTTCCTTACGGGATGTTTAAATCTGTCTTGCTTTTTATGTTACAGCTTCATTGTTGACAACATGTTTTTATTAATTCTTCTAAGGTCAAATACTCAGTTTGTTTAACAGATTATTACTGTTCCTAATTGAAATTTTTTCTTCTTTTCCTTTTTTCAACAGATTGAGTGCATGGTTGCATCAGAAATCATGCAAAGGTATAAGAAGCTACAGTTTGAAAGAGGTAACACATTTAACACTACCTACTGAAGGCTGTGAGAATGAGTTTTTTCCAGAACAATTCTATAAATCAGAATCTCTGCATATGTTCTTGCAGTATCATTGTGCGTTAATTGCTTGGTCATCAGAAATAAAAACCCCAAAACCTAAAAAGTAATTGCTTCTGTTCTTGCCTGCATGATTCCCAGAACTGCAGCACTCTGGGAATAAACTAAGGAAAGAAAATTACTATGTATTATATTCCTAAATAACTAAGGGAGGGAGTGACTTCTATTTTGAGCTTTGCTGTTTAAGTTGACTACTAGTATTGTAGGGGCTGGAGAAGAATACTGACCTCTTTCACAGAGGCAAGATTATCTCCTGGGTTAGCATTTAGTACACAATTAATGAGATGTGTGTAGCAATACAAACACATTAAGAACACAAGCTGACTGTATGCTTATGGAGATGTGGAATGGTAGGACCATAGAGAACTGACAATAATGTTTTGCTAGGGGCAGGACTCAGCCTAGAAACCACTGCAATCATTGGTAGATTTTTACTGCCTTAACTGGGCTTTGAAACATGAAATGAGTTAATCTGTAAGGAGCATCCAAGAAAGAGATGAAACCGTATCTTATGCTCTTGTTAATCATGTGGTTACATTAGGATAGGGGTCAACTTGAAATAGGTTCCTACTGAGCAAGGCGTTGTAAAAACGCTTTCTGGTGGTTTTAACTGCATAGTATATGCTGTATTTAACTTCAAGTACAGCTGAAAAAAATACATCTCATTTTCAGAACAAGTTTAGTTCAGTGAATGAAAGTGGGCAATTAATTGAGACTCATGAAACTCACTTTGGTTTGGTGCCTCTTTGCAAAGCAGGCCAGGTTTATGTCAATGTGGGTCACATAAATTAAAAAGCTCCTTTTGAAAATTTGTGTCTTCAAATGCCCTGCCAGTCAACCTCAGCTGAAATCCATTGTTATGGAAGGCTGATCTTGTATCCGCCTTTGAATTTGGTTCTTTTATGTCCCTTTGCAGAAGTGCTTTTGGATCCCTGCCGGACTTGGTGTCCATCCTCTACGTGCCAGGCAGTTTGCCAGCTCCAGGAATCAAGCCCACAGGACCCTCAACTGGTCCAGTGCAAAGTGTGTGACATTGAGTTCTGCTCTGCTTGCAAATCTAATTGGCATCCAGGTCAAGGCTGTCAAGAGAGCATGCCAATCTCTTTTCTTCCAGGAGAAACAAGGTAAGATATTGAAAAAGATTAAGTATTTAGAAGCCAAAAACTCAAAGAGGCATTTTCCTGATGTTTTGTTCTAAAGCTGTTTCCTTAACTTAGTTGTTCCTGTTCTTTTAATGCTGTATTCTAAAACTGAACAGCTCTTGGCAGCCTCGCTTTTTGCCAGCATTCCCAGAAAAGCACAAAAGAGCTGCTTGAGCCTTTGGCCTTTTGCCCCAGTGGGAAAAATATGACATCCAGGCAGCTCATCAGCTTCACTTGAGAGATGATCTTGTTACTGCTGCTCTCCTGGACAGTGTGGGAGTCCCTAACATCATGCCAGACAGTGATTTTTAGGATACCCTGTCAATCATCCTTTCTGCTCCACATTTGCCGTATGATCTTAAGTTCTGTTTCAAGTGGTCTCTGGTGGCAAACTGCAGCCACTGAATAAGAAAGACCATTGTGTGTGTGTTCCACTTCATGTCTGGGCTTTTTCAAAGATTGTGTTGCACTCCAAGGCATCATTAAGGCCCTGTCCAGCTTTGGACTTAGTTACTCATACTTTGTCTTCTTTCAAGCTTTGCTGTAACAGATGACTAGCTAGGATGCTGTCATGATGAGTTCCTGATCAATTACACTAACTTTGGCACATGCTTTTGTGTGTGCATGACAAGAACTGAAGGTTGCTAAATTTCATGGCAAGGTAACAAACTTTATCTACTTTTGCTTAGTGTTTTAGTTGCTTTTAGTTTTTATTCCATGCTTAATTTTTTACTTCAACAAGTAAAAGTAAAAATTGTTTTTTCATTGTTCTGGAGCATAATGTGCCTGTCAGGAGCATTAGGAGTTTCGTATACATTTTATGTATACAAACCATTTTTTTCTAGTACAGTCACCGCTAGTGTTAATAATTAGTGTGCGTCCTTTTATCCTGCTATTGGGCAAATAAATCAATCAATCATCAGTCCTGTTTTGCAGCAAATTGTTGATTCTCCATCAGTAATTCTTGCATCTCACAATGGCAGTAGCTGCAGGATTTGTCATTTAAGGTGCATTTTAGGTGTTAGTGAGCATAAAACCTGCATACAGTAGAAAGCTGCGCAAGGGAAATAAAAATTGTTCCACTGTTTCAACATTCCTCTGTGTTGTGCCCATTTTATCAGGGGATATCTGTGGCTTTGCACACTTGTGCAGGAACAGTCAGTGGCAACCCTAACTCATGAACAGTGACTTGTTAGGAGTCAAAGTTTAAAAAACAGAGACAAAGTTTAATTGAAAGAGCAACATGCACCAAACCTTATTGTTCTTGATTTGGAGGGAAACTCTTAGGCAGGGTCCTCAAGGAGGGCACAGACAAGTTTTGTGTCCCTGGTGCCCCAGTCCAAAGGAATGTGGTCTGGGGTTATTGTGCAATCAAGGGATAGTTTCTTTATCTGCGAAAAAAAGGAGAGGAGAAAAGGAAAATAATCTAGATGTACAAAATATTTAGGTGTGAGCTACGTGCTGCTCATCTGGTACATTACAGGATAAAACTGTTTAATATCTATTAATATCTACATTAAGAAAAAGCTGTTTTTTTAAATTATAAAGAAAAGATCCTAACTTTATGCAGACACTGTAGTCATTAAGCATATTTCTAAAGATATAGTTGAAAAGTAGTGCACGGCACGATATCTGAATAATAAAACCACTTGAATTCCTGAATCTCTGGTAATTTCTCTTTTTTTAAGCAAAAAAAGCAGACTTGCCTTCATACACAGTTTTTAGACATTATTTTCTAAACAGACATGGTCATGCATTTTACTAATTTCTCACTCTCTCCCACAGTTCAGTTTTCAAAATGGAAGATGATGATGCTCCGATCAAACGCTGTCCAAAGTGTAAAGTTTACATTGAACGAGATGAAGGCTGTGCCCAAATGATGTGTAAGAATTGCAAACATGCCTTTTGCTGGTACTGTCTGGAATCTCTTGATGTGAGTACATGCTGTGCACTCTTGGCTCTCAGAAGCTTAGAAGTTCATTGCTTTGCCATCCAGCTGTCTCTTTAATCAATTAAATAAATAGCTCACTAGCTTCTGGCCACAGCTCACCAGGGCTGGTGCTGGGAATTTGATAGGATTTGTGTCCTCTGTTATGCTTGTCTGACCTGTGTGAATTTAGCATTTGGTCTGAGTCAGTAAATAATTATTAAAAAGTAAAATCTTATGACAGTAATTTGTTTACAATCTTTACATGGCACCTAACATGGGGAAGGGTGTTGCTTTCTTTTTTCAGTGCTGACTTTTCAATATTGCCTTTCTTGAAGGCACTACAGTATGAGACTAGCAATGCTCTTAGTCTGAGGATGTTTAACAAACTAGATGTGGTATATTACTAGCAGTCTCATTTGTTTACCATTAATTGTATTCTGTGGGACAAGAAGTAGGTCTGCCATAAGAGAAAGAATACTGTGTTCCCCCAACAGCAGGAATTTATTGGTCTATAAACTGCTACTGTCATATGTTTATATTTTTTTAAAATCAGCCTGTTATCATGCCCACAGATCAGAATATATACAATGCACAACATCTGTTTCCGTGTCATCAGTTTTACTTATAACTTTGTTAACAATAGCAAAGGAAATTAGGTTCCTGAGAGCTACTCCCAACTATTCAAATCTTGTGGTTGTTCCATTTGAATACTTTACTAAGAATCCTGAAGTCACAGGCTTCTCACGTGCTCTCACAGATAAAAAAGCAGTGTTGTCTTAGAACTAGGCCTACTATCTTGTCTGGTTTGTGAGAGGCTGACAGAATCGATAGGAATGTAATATCTCAAAAATCTGTTTTGTCATTCTGTTCTTCAGCTAGATAAAGGAGCCAGCTTTGAGAAGTCTGCAGTACAAGTACTGATTTTTCCTTTGCTCTTGCTATATGTGTGTAAAATACATGCAGTGATCAGCTTATCTTCTTGGATTCTCTTGTTAAACTTCATGCTACCATTTAAATATGCAGCTTGAGACCCTTTGGGAGAAGAATTTGTTGTATATCTATAACACATGCCAAACAAACCTGCTTGTGAAGACACCTAACTATAAATAAAGCACCTAACTTTGGAAAGGTTGGACATGGCCATATCCACTTGCTTTTATCTTCCTGTGTGATTCCTGGGTTTAAGTTGTCAGGATATAGTGTTTTGTAACTTGAAGAACTTCTGTTTATTGCCTACCTTCTCATTTAATATTTGCAGGATGATTTTCTCCTTATACATTACGACAAAGGACCTTGTCGAAACAAGCTGGGGCACTCCAGGGCATCTGTTATCTGGCACAGGACACAGGTAAAGCTCAGATCTTTTAAAGCTCTCTACAGGTCTACTGCTGTCATAGTCCCTCATTTTAACTCCTTAGGATAAATTCTGTGCCAAATGGTTACTGATTTGTGTAGCAGATAAAAAGAGGGCAGTAGCTTGGAGTGGAACAATTAGTTTTCCTAGAGAAGGCCCTCCTTGGCAAAATGCCCCTGAGAACCAGAGAAGGTATGTTTGCAGAGCCAGTTCAGTGCCAGTCCAGATTGTTCTCGCTGAGCATGGAGGATGAACTAGGTTGCCACTGTCAGTATTATTTACAAGGAAGCTCTTTCTGCAAGGCAGTTTTAGCTCGGATCCAGAACTGGAAAGGAAATAACCTGAATACAGACATTTTCTTGCTATGGTCTCTATCTGACTCTTTCCTGTTGGTTGGAGAGAAATAACCCTGAAGGTTCATCAGTAGTTTCAAACACAGATTCAAACTGACAATTGCAGAGAGTGTGGGAATACCTCTTGTAGTCTAGATTCAGTGTTGCTAGACTCAGCAAGAATGCTAGTAATAAAAGAGCTCTCTGCAGCACTTTGATGCATGCAGTATAAATGCTAATGTGTGACTTGGTCCAATCCGCTGCCTCTACATTCACTTCAGAGATAGGGGGACATCTGCATATCTGAGTCATCTCTTCTTAAATTAACTGTGTGCCTGGAAAAAACTACCTTTGAGATGAGGTACTTTTCTTGAAGTACAGATTTCTTTCCATGTGAGCATAAACCCCAAGTCTGACTAGAATAGTCATCAAGTCTGAATAAACAGCTAAACTGAAATAAAAGAAGAAGGATCTCACCCTTCTCCTTTCACCCATACCGCTGGGTGTCTGAGCTGTGGACTGGCTTTTGCTTGGATTAGCCAATGGTATCTCAGGAGGTGTGTGGGTACATGAAGTTTACTTGATAAACCTGTAGTATGAGGTGATTCATCTGATATTTGGAATCTGTTCTAAGCCACTGCAGTATGTGCAAATATGTTTGATATATGGAATGTTTGATGATCTGTTTATTGTTGAGAAAGAAGATGATAATTCACTACTAGTCAGGATGTAATTCTGCTAAACCCACTGAAGCTGAATCAACACTGCAATTGTTTCCTTATGATAACTTTGAGTAAGTTGTTAAGGTTCTTTTTAGATTTATCCAAAGCAAATTGAGGTGAGTCTTTGGTTTGTTGTTTGTGGGTTTAAAAAAATATTTGTTTTGGCCAGAGAAAATGGCTTGATGCCTAGTAGGGCAGCAATTTCCTCAGAAGAAAAAGAACCAAGGAAAAGTATAGTAAGTAATACTCAGCAGGCAGTTTTACTTAAAAATAAACAACGCCCCCACCACACATGTGCAAAACCACACTAAAAAAACAAAAACAGCAAAACAAAAAAACTGAAACTTGATGATTTCTGTGATGGCATATTGAGGTTGAAAGGAAGGTAGGTGTAAATAGATGTTTTATATTAATTACCAGTAGTCTGGTCCATTGAATTGCCAGCTTCTAGCTTGGCTCTGTTTGACCAGTGCACTCAGCCTGGGTTGCAAAGAGCATCATGGCAGTAGTTGCAGCTCATGTTTTTTAAAGACAAGAATGTAACTTTAGTTTCTGGGAAATAAATGCGAAGATTAGAAGTTGCATCAGATTGTCAGCACCACCAGAAAAAAGAGAATGGGTTGTGAAACGTGCCCACCTCTGAAGATGAAAAAGGAATTGCTGCTGGGAAGAAATA
Source organism: Setophaga petechia (assembly GCA_024362935.1). Taxonomy (NCBI): domain Eukaryota; kingdom Metazoa; phylum Chordata; class Aves; order Passeriformes; family Parulidae; genus Setophaga; species Setophaga petechia. Next base: position 21,035,880 of record JANCRA010000002.1, read on the forward strand.
AGATGGTAGGGCGAGGCAGCGGGGGCTCCCGGTGGCCGGGCAGCAGCAGCCGGGGTGGCCGGGCAGCAGCAGCCGCGGTGCCAGTCCCGATCGGTGCGTGGGTGCGCGTCCGGAGTGCTGTCGCACAGCGCCATCTCTCGCGGGTGCGGGCGCTCCGCGGCAGCACAGTCCCACAACCCTGTGCGAGATCATCAACACCCGATTATCCTTGGCCAGCAAAAGCGCTACTGCATCATCCCATCTATACCATGGCTAATTTAATATTTGCCAGCTAATTGAAGTGGTGTATCTAGCCCTGACTAGAAGAATCTGTAATGAGTACTGCACTCTAATTTCGTTTTGCCTTCTGCTGTGGGGTTTTGCTATTGCATTAGCATTCCACTCTTGCCATCATTATTCAAAATTATTCACAGACACTGTCATGTGAATAAATCTAAATTATTCACTTAAATAATTTGTGAGCATATCATTGCAACATCACTCTTACGGTTGCCTGTGGCAAATGGGAAACTTTCTCAGGCGATGAAGAAACACTTTTTTTAAGAAACACTTGAGTGTTTCTTAAATAATTTTGCAAATTTAAGCCCTGTAGAAATTAACTGCTTTGTCACACTGACCGGTTAGGTAAGTCTATGGTCCTCTGCTCATGCTGGGAAGGAGGCGGTCAATAAATGTAAGTGAAAAAGATACATTTAGATCATGTGCCCTGAAGCAGCAGCATGAGCTCAGGTCTGACTGCAAAAAACCATTGCATGTACAAAGTCCTCCTATAATCCATGATGTTAGTAATCTGTGATTGAAATTCCCAAGCTTGACTGCATGCTGGTGGTACATTGTGGGATTCTTCCCAGATTACACCACCAACACCTTGACTAATTCTTCTTGAAGCTTTCTCCAGAAAAAAAGGGAGCACCTGAAAGCGGAAGTCTTTTTTGTAGCCTTGATTTCAATATTTAGTATTTAAGAATGGCCAAGAAAAGTAGTAGTGATTTGCTTCATTAGTTGTTTGAGATGTAAGAAAACTCAAAAAGGCAAATAGCCATCTGCATCACCTTGTGCAATAAAAACAGAGTTCTGTGGCACAGTTCTGGCAGGAGCCATTAAGACATGAATATTCACACTACTTTCACTCACATGTTCTGGTCACAGGAACTGTAGTATACACCTGGGGAGTTCCAGCTCTGATAAGGTCAGTGACATTTGCTGAGGTCTTTCTGATGGACACAGAGGATGCAGTGGTGTAGCAGACACAGAATCTAGGCAATACTATCTCTGACACAATGCTATCCCTTTCTCTTACAGGTGGTAGGCATTTTTGCAGGATTTGGTCTTCTACTTTTGGTGGCCTCCCCTTTCCTTCTACTTGCTACACCGTTTGTTCTCTGCTGCAAGTGCAAATGTAATAAAGGAGATGATGACCCTCTACCTACCTAGACTGAGAGAAGATTGGACTCGTCACAACATGTTTTGATTTTACTGTTGCTGTTATGTTTCCCTCTTGCACTTACATTGCTGTAGCCTTACTTGCCCCATTCTGCTTTTCGTTGACACAGTCTTGATTCCAGGAACTGTTGTTACTACTGTTGTACAGATCACTTGATAACAGACAAGGAGGGTAATAAAAGGCAAGTTTGGTGCTAAAGGGAGACCACAGACCTGGGTAACTGTCTGAAATTAAGAGGTGATACTGCTAAAAATAATGCAAAAGGTTGGTGCTGCCTTGCTGGTGGACTGGGGACTGTACTGAATGACGTCAGCAAACCAAGCTGAAAAAACCTACAAACTTCTGCATATCTCTTTGCTTCCAAATTTGGTGTCTTATTCCTGCATATGTTTGAGTTGACTATCATTTGAATCTGATAGTCAACTTCATGTGACTTTATTACACATCTGATTTTGTTAAAGCCATCACAGTGTCCTTTTTAGTACCTATTTTTTCCAAGTGTAACAAAATTAGTAAGGTGCATATAGGCCATCCTATGCCTTTCTTGAAATTTGGGGAGGATCAGAGGGACAAAGTTAGTCCTGCTGCCTTCCACTAATTTTATGAAGTCTTATAAGAAATTTTTTTGATTAAAAGCTACATTTTAAAATTAATTAATGAAGCTGTAAGGTTGAGTGGTGACACAAACTTGCTATTTAATCAAGTTTCTTTTAAAAATACATTGATGATATTGCTTACCCCTGGACCACTAGTGTTTTTCTGAATTGTTATTTTTTGCTATTGTTTAGGGTTCTGCTACACTTATAGGGCTATGTAACTTCTAATCCAGGTATCTTAATCTTTTTATAGATACATAGATATATATATATATATAAAATCCTATTTAAACCAAATGTGTAAATAGCTGTGCTATTGAATTATTTTGGAAATTCAGAATAGCTTGCTTCTGTCTTTAGGACAATTAATAAAAAATACAGGACTAACTTTACTGTTTAGCAGACTTTTGGGTTATTAATGAGTCTTTCCTTTTAAATGTAAAAATACGTCATGGTTTTCCCTGTAGTTAGTATGAAAATGCTTGGGATATTTGTGAAAGTTGTGCTTTGCATTTAAACTACTTAGCCCATTTTCAGAGATAGTATTGTATGGTATGTGGTGTATTGTGCTAATAACAATACTGTGACAAAATAAGATTTTATTTGAAAACTAATCACTTGATAGTTTTGCAAGATTCAGTACTCTGTTTTCAGGGTCGCAAAGTGTGCTATTCAACATACTACATCATTGAGGTTTCTCTTTAGAAATATTTTTTTGAAAACCATTTTGCTCTATTTTAAAGCCAACAAGAATTTGACTAATAATTTCTTGCTGTGAAATGTGAAGCACCTGAGACAATGTGTATGTCTGTAACACGAAGGAAAACTTTCTTTTGAATAACTTGTGGACTGAAGTTTTACTGCATTTTTTGGTCATCATTTATTTCTGCCATTAGCAATGTACTGACATGGACAAATATCTTGAAGCCAGGATAACTTTACACTGAAAATGTCTTAAGATCCTTAAATGCATCTGCTTCTGGCTGTTGTCACAGGCTGAGAATTGTTTTCATAGCTCAACCATCAAAAATTACTCTTTATTGGCTTTTGGTTTACACTGTGTATCTGTTAAATAAAAATATTGTAGGGCACAGTTTTGAAAAGGCCAATTTCTTTTTATAAAACTATTCTCCTCCCTTATCCTCCAAGTTTAGTGCTATCCAAATTCATATTGTATCTTACCATAGATTTTAACTCTAGGAGTGGGAGATTGCAATTCACTTACTTAGTTTGATTTTAATGAGTTTGGCCTCTGCAATGTGAATAAAAAGGATAGCTTGTTTCCAACAAATCTGAACTCATGATATCTTCAGATTGTTTATGGCAATGCGCAGTTCAGGTCTTTTGTTATCTGAGTATCTTTAGTATTTCGGCTATCTCGGTTATTAAAAATTGCTTTATTGTTCAAAAATACCTGTAGGGAAGTCTGGTAGTGCATTTGATCCGTGTTTGTCAGCTTCAAGGGGTGTGTGGAGCACTGCTGAGTTCAGCAGGCAGGGAGGTGCTTCTCTCCCTCTGGCATCAGCTCAGTCCATTTCCCAGAGGGATCCCAAGCCATGCACTTGAGTTGTCCTGAGTCATAGCTTCACTGTGCAGAATTAGTGGAAGCCCTTCTGCAAAGGACAGCTTCCTGAAGGTTAGCTTGAACTATGGCCTTTCCTCCCTGGCCCTGTACTCCTGTTTGACTGGAGAAAAAAACCCTGGACAATAGGATGTAAAGACTTAATGGGTTATTAATTTTCTAGCTGGGGCACTGAGGGGTTTTGCTGTATTGTGGCTGTGACTGGTGACCAATTCTCCCACTGGCATCATAGTAAACAGGAAATATTCACTGGCCTGGGAACAGTATTGAGTGTCCTGGTATGAGGAGGTTTATTTTCTCTGTGCCTTTCTTAGAGAATTTATGTCAAAATACAGCAGAACTTGACTTTTCCCAAGTGCTGTGCAGCCAGTTAATAATCAATATCAGAATTAATTAATTTCCAGATTTAAAAGAAAAAAGAAAGATAAATTTTCAAATACAGAAATTTTAAAATGATAATTTATAATTGATACTCACAGTTAACATTATATGCAATCAGAAAATTCTGTCAGTGTATCTCTGATCTCAACATACTTGAATTGCTACTGGTGATTTTTATGTTTCACATCCTAGCTGTTGGAATAGATTATATGCCTACATATCTTTACCAAATACCTACCCAGTCTTTTCAGGTTTGTTAAATGTCATTCCATCTGTATTCTCGGGGATTTTTTTTCTTGTTTTTATGGTTGTTAATATTATCATTATTATTATTTTTAATGCTGATTTGGTTCCAAAGTAGCAACTTTTGGTGGTGATGTATTAAGTTCAGGGTGCTTTTATGTTGCAGCTTATGTTGATACTGTGACATTTAATACCCCAAAATTCAATTGTAAATAGATAATTTTAAACTCTGGCATTTAAACCCCTTGCCACGGGAAAGGGAATGTTTGTTTCTTTGTCTTTCAAATGAAAATTTGTTGCAACAGCTATGGTTTTTTGGATTTGCACCAGAAAAATAAGTATCACGGCATGATTTCTGCTGCATTTTTATGGTTATGCTATTATTCAGGATGTTTTTATTCACACAGAATCATAGAATATTCTGATTTGAAAGGACTCACAAGGATCAAGTCCAGCTCTTGAGTAAATAGTGTGTTCGTAAATGCTGTTTAATGGAGTTTGTACTCGTATATCATCTGCATGTTCTTCTGGGGTGTCACGTGGTGTCACATCTAGGGAGTGTGGAGACCCACTCCAGAGGCTGTGCATCTCCCTACCCTTACCATTAGTTGGGCTGAAGCCAGTCCAGAGAGAGATCAGGAGCACAGCCCACTTCATCTTCAATGCTGGTAGTGTTGGCTTTTCCCCTGTGACATCGACCAAGTCACTTACTGCCTTTTATCTCAGTCTGACCATCTTTAAAGTGAATGGACCAGTGTTTACCTCAGGAGAGCTGTGAGGACAAATTCATTGGTTTTGAGGCTCTTCAAAAGTTTGTGAATGATGAACAATTATATATATGATTACTGTGGTTTCATGTTAATATTTTGGTTGTATTTATGTTGGCATTGATCCTGAAGCCTCCTACTACTGACTTAGCATGTCAAGCATTTAGGATACTTTACCCAACAAATTAAAAAGCATGATCTTTCCTCAGATACTCTGGTGCATAAATTGGGCAAAATCCCAAATAACAGCAGAGTGGATCAACTCTCAGTTTGCAGCTGAGCTTCTGACATGTAGAAAACAATCAAAATTAGGGAATAGCTCTCATTTATGGAGCTGCGAGGATAAAATATCCATTGGTGAGAAAAATACTAAGTGTTTTTAAAAAAAAACATTGTTATGGGCAGGAAGATTAGAATGAAGTTCTGTGCATTTCATCTGTAGGCCTTTTACTGTATAGGAATAAATATTTTTAATGCAGGCCATTATCATTTCAGTGAGGTGCAGCATGCATAAACCTTTCTGCAGATTTGCTTTTTTAAGACCAAAGTTTGTACATTTCATGTACATAATCTAAAAGCCTGAGGAAAACAAGTGAATTACAGTTGTTGCTGACAGTTATACTAAGGACATCAAAAAAGCCTGCATCAGCCCTTAATTGCTAATGCACTTGTACTAAGTAAGGCATGCTGTTTGTGTTTAGAGCCCTGTGGTCTTCATTATTGCTTTGATTTGTGTATATCTTACAAGAATTCCAGGAACATTAGGTACAGGTACATGGTACATAACTGAACCTTTCTTGATCATTTTATTATGATGTATTTTAAACTTGTATAGGGATAAGCATGAAAGAGTCATGCATATGTATAAATAATGTATTTGACCAGTGTAAAAATAGTTCTGTTGATGTATTTGAAATGTAAGTGCATTTTGTGCCACTAACACTGTGATGTATAAAGGAGCTGTTGAATGCCTTTTAATGTGGTGTTTTGTACTTTGAATCATATTGGAGAGTTTAATTTGTAATTTCAATAGATATTTTAAACAAATGTGTTTCCTGTGATTCTTCATAGTGACTTTTCCCTGTGCTTCTCTGCCTCTCAGGCTTTTGGAGAAAGCACAGCCTGTGGCCTGGAGACCTCCTGCCATAGTTCTGGACATAATTGTGGTTTCTGACTCACCATCTCCCAGCTTAGCTAGAAGAGGGAATCAGAATATCTGTAGGACTAATTTGATGCACTGCTGGATCTTTGATGGGCTGAAGCCAGTCCTGAGAGAGATCAGGAGCACAGCCCACTTCATCTTCAATGGTGATAGTGTTGGGTTTTCCCCTATGACATTGGCCAAGTCACTTACTGCCTTTTATCTCAATTTGACCATCTTTTAAGTGAGTCCTTGATCCAGCTCCCATTGTATTCCATGGATGCTCTGGGCAGGTGGACGTGCTGCCCCAAGGATCACTCTGAGATGTGTGTATGTTTTTGCACCATGGGTTTAGGTCTGGTGCAGGTGACTGCAAGCAGCTTGTACTCCCACCTGCTGGTGTGGAAGAGAAACTTAAAAGTAATGTTAGGGTACCTGTTGCCAATTCCCCAACTTCTGGGACTCTGGCTAGGCTCTCCCAGGGGCCTTCCCTGTCTGGGTAGGCCCTCTTGGAGTGGTCTTGTGTCAGGAAAGAGAGACGCACTGGATCTTTTCAGTCTTCAGGTTCTTGTTTATTGTTATCATATCTAGAGTTCTGCGCGCTGTTCACACCAGGCTCAGCGCACTGGAAAAGCACCGCAAAAATGGCAAACAATCTATCATTACAAGGTCTTTTGAAGCTGAATTATCCAATTTAGAGCTGAGACCTAGATTATTTTCCCTTTTAACCCAATAACTGATCCCCAACAGCCCACAATGCGGACCTTCCCACCCAATATCAAAATGCCACCCAAACCCATGAAAAAGGAGGAAGAAGCCCAGGATGACACCCTGTGCCCTCCATCTTGCTTCCATCCACTACATACTAAAAATCCTAAAACCTAAATTTCCCACCTAAGTGATACATCTACACTATTCTCTACAATCTACTTCACACTCTAGTGGATTCTAGTCTATTTCTGGAGTTTAGGAAATTTTCTCCATGAATGAGGGTCAAAGTCAGTGTTCCCCTGGGGATCAGGGCACCCCAGAGCAGACAGGGACATATTCCCAGTGCCCTGGGCTTCCACAAAATAAAGCCCAATCCCCTGAATAACTGAGCATATTTAACTCTCTGATAGTGGTAATGAGTTCTCATGTTCTTGACTCCATCAACAAGCACTTTGCATTTTGCCTAAACTGTAATTGACAATGTAGACTTTCCTTCAGTTCCCACAGTTTATTTCTCATTTGTTAGGATACAATTTGTCTATACCTGTAAAAAAGAACAGGTACAATTTCTTCAAGAAAATGGTGTGCATGTATGTGCTTTATACCTGACAACTTTAGAAAAAGCCATGTAATGGCTGCTGCTAACTAATTTCTTTCATTTTCATGGAGCATAATGATTTTTCTCCATAAAGGTAAGAGCTAGTTAGGTATTTTGTTCAATTAATTGGGCAGAAAATAGTGTCTAAAAGCCACAAGGTGTTTTGACTTCTTCTAGGAACAGGTATTGTTAATAATGATCTTTCTACTTGCTTCTGCTGCTCCCACATTGTTCCAATGAATGGATGTTTGGTGTTGCAGTTTTTCTCTTGGAGAGTAGGATTATTTCTCAGTCATGTGCAATAACTGTGTAGATTAGTAACCTTTAGCTTCTGGACAGTCCCTCTATTTCTCTACCAGTTTCAGCCTCCCTTGCTATAGAAGGATTTTCTGATTTGTGCCTTTCAGCTGTGTGACTGGGTTTCTGCACAGCAAGTCTGTCATCAGAGAATGACAAGCACTGCAGAAATTAGGTGGAGTAACAGTCATCTGTCTAAAATTAGAAAATTTGAGTGGCAAACTTATAGCACATGTGTGTTCTAGTAAACAGTGTCCAGGATCATTCAGTTGCCAGAGCTGCACCACATCCATACTAGTAAGTTCTGTTCAGAGGGACCACAGCCCCAGAATAATTCCTGAAGTGTATTTGGGCATTGGATGGAAGAGTTCTGCTCAAAATCACGTCAATTACTGTCCTGTATGAATTGAAAAATTGAGACAAGAGAATTGCACAGCACAAAATTCTTGTGCTAGTTCTAGCATTCTGCTAGTTACAGTGGTACTAATGAAATTGGTATTGTGTAGGCACACATGCATGGGGGATAGTGCTAGAAATTCCCACTACCAACTTGTGAGCACAGTGCATCCACATCATCTACAAAGCACCTTTTTTTTTTTTTCTTTTTTTTTTTTTTAATTGAAGATCCACCGCTAAGTTCCTCAAAAGAGATTTTGTGCTGTGGGTAGTTGACCTGTCAGCACTGCATCTATATCAAGAGTTATTTTATGCGGGATGTATTGAAACCAATGAAACTTTCATTGATTTTGAGAAAGACAGGTAAGGCTGTTTGGTACAAGGAAGCCTTTGCTACCCAGTTTCTGTGCTCTGGGAACCAAGATTCAGACCTGTAGTATCTGATATCACTTAAGTATGAGGTGTTTTGACATATGTGTGTCTGGCCTCAGCTGGTGGTAGTTAATGCAAAGACACATCTCCTCAGTTTTTGGGACATCTCCTTTCCCATCCTTGCTTTTACTAAGGTTGTTGTCTAGACAAATTAGCTTTTTTTAGCCTCTCAAGCTGCCTTTCAGGTGTGGGGGTTTTTTTCCCATATGCTTTGATGACAGAAAGCATATAACTTTTACATGGCTAAAACTGAGGACAACAGTCAAAGAGTGCCTTATCACAAGGACTACTTTCAGACAACAGAGCAGAACTTGGTGGTGTGAATCAGAACCAGGTTTCTTTGTATTTCCAGGTGGCTCTGTGTGTGATGACCATAACTCAACACGTGCCACATACAAAATATTTTAGATGCTGTAAATCATACAAACCAACTCACACGTGCAAGCAGTGGAAATGCACTTAAAAGATTAGAGTTCTGTTCTTTTGTGGTGTGTGACAGAAAGAACAATGTCAAGTTGTGTGTGCTATCTGTGAATTTATTCCCATGTTCCCCGTTTTTTTTTTTTTTTGTTTGGATTTTAAAGCCAAAAATGAATAAACACTATAAGCCAAATAAAGAGAGCCCCTGGGAGTAAATTGTAGGTGTCCTAATTCAGTGTAGTATTCTAAAATCTGGATCTATATCTGTGTGTCTACTGATGTGTACTTTATTTTTATACACAGCATCTCCTTTAATGTCAAATGTGTCTTCTAGTCTGTGTACTCATATATGACTACAGGAAGAAGAAATTCTATTGCATGATTTTGTAGGAAATGCAATAATTTAGCAGGTTCTGTAGGCCTGACCTCCTCATACCAGTCTAAATTAAAGATGTTGGCTCAGCCATTCCTGAGATCTCACTGATGTATGCTATTCTTGAACACAATTGCAAACAAGCACACATTTTATTTTTCCTCTTTGCTCCCTCAAAAATGATGTTTTGGTGGGTGGCAGAAATACTTGGGCCGCCACAAAATCCTGAGGTCTTACTGTATTTTGAGAATGCCACTGTCATTTTAGGGGTTAGCCACAGGAGAAATGCATGAGCTTGTGCAAAGTTGCATTTAAAATTGCCTCGGCAGATGAGCAGAGCGTGGCGTTTCTTTGTTTTCATGCCTGGACTCATTTTGTTGAAGTCCCATGTAACTGCTACGGGGGACACAGGTCGACTGAGGGATTCCTGAGTTGGAATAGGGATAAACTCCTCCAGTGCCTTAGCGAAGTCCCGGGAAGGGACTTTCCGGGCAGAGCGCGGTGCTGCCGCCGGCCAGCAGGGAGCAGCCGCCGATCAGCGCAGCTCAGCGTGGGCTGCCTCGCAGGAGAAATCCCTGGCAGCCAGATTTCTACCTCGAGCTTGTAAAGTCTGTGTTTCAAAGCCTCCGCAGAGCTAATTGTAAAGATAGGGCTAAAAATAACGATGTTATGATGGGCCTGCTGACACTGCTGGGGCTGTTCTAGTCTCTGATATTAACATACATTATTGCTCCTGCTCTCTGAGGGTGTATAAAGCTTTTCTGACAGGGAAAAAGACCAAGTGTTGAACTTTCAAAAGCAGATATAGAGATGTTGCAGTTTACAAATGTAAAATGAGAGGTGCAAACCAGAGGTCTCTTTCAAAACGGCAAATTAAAAAAAACACTGATTTCACTGGGAGAAGAGGGGGGAACACTAAAATCAGTTGGTTATAAACAGAGTAAGATTTGGCTAATAACACTGCATCTTCTCTATATTTTATAATGGACGGATATTGTAGCTCAGCCAAATTATTTTCTCTCTTCCTACCCACGCCTGCTGTTGTATCTGTGTTCTTTAATACAGATGTTCAGCAGAAACAATGCAACTGTCCAAACAATAATTCCAGCCATCCATTCAGCAGTCAAGGTGTTTGGCAGGGGAGGCTAGATGCAACAGCGAAGTTGTGAGTCCTTCTGCCTTTACATCTCTATTTATATACATTCCAAAGTTCATGTTCCTTCCTACCCCTGCCCAGCCGCAAAGTACATCTGAGTAGAGCAAAGTGAAAAGTTGGTTTCTCATGTTTTTTGTGGACTAGAGGTTTGTTTCAGGATCCTGTCAATACAAACACAAACTCTAACTTTTTTTAAAAAAGATATAATGTGCAGTCCTGGTTGCCACCATCTCCCTGACAGAATTCTAGGGACTCCTGGAATTCATGCCAATTACAGCCTGTTAGGGATGTGTTTGGAGCATGTTTTTGAGCTGAATCTGTTTTTCCTTTTTAGATCCTTGATTTTCTCAGGTGAAACAGAGCAGTTAGAGGATTGGGGTAACACAGTGTCTCTTACCAGACCACTAACACTTTCCTTCCACCATATCCATGCATTTTGTTCAGCAAATTTTCCCAGCCTTCAACATCAATTAGGGGGCTACAGATTGAAAATCTTCAGAGTGCAAGAAGCCTCCAGCCTTTCAGTGTCCCTTGCAGTTTTTCCTGGCTTCCCAGGAGCAGGGTAGTGTTTCTAGATGCAGAGTATTGAAGAATAGCCCTTGAAAGATGCAAACTGGGGGGGAGAGGTTGTTTGCTATCTTGCTGTTTACCACAACTGGAATCAAAAAGCAGAGACATCTGGAACAGCAGAAGGGAGAATGTGAGAAATTGCACCTTTCTCTCTGTCACCTATGCCTATGCTGTGACTAAAATGTACATAGGTGCTCAGTGCAATCATCCTTAGCAGCAATTTTTATCCTTTCCTTCCTTGTGATCTCAGGATGTGCTGCATTGCAGGTTCTGCAGTCAAGTACTCACATTTCCTTACAACTAAGGCTTGGTAAGGAAGGCAGAGGAAGGTTGTGACTCAGTTAAAATGTGAGTGCCTTATGTGAGAGATGACCCTCTGACTCAGCTTCTCCTGTGCTCTAAGACTGAGAGAATTAACCCAGATATTTTCTCTGCCATTGTGCTGTGGAAATAAACTGAATGTGAAAAGCTACAGCACCTGCAAGCCACATCCTTTTTCTTTCTAGAGACATCCCTTAAACCTAGGGCTCCTTAAACTTAAAGAATTCTGTTGGGGACAACCATCTCTCTTTCATAGCTTTTAACATTAAGCCTGAGAAAATGCCTTCTGAGCCACAGCGTCTGGCCAGAAGCTGCAGGGAAAAGCTGTGGCTGTGAGGGAAAGGAAACTGAGAAATGCTTGAGATTGCAGCAACGTTTGTTTTGAATCACAGGATACCTTAATGACCCTTCAGGACACCCAGTACTTTAAGTCTTTAAAGTTTTTGACAGCAACCTCAGATGTGCAGCCTGTCAGCACGGCTCAGTAAGGTTGTAACACTGCACTCAGCTGGATAGACTATCACTTTCCTTACTCCAACTCAAATATAAAGCTTGCAGAAGAGCTCTAGCTGCTATGCAGTGCCAGCAAAGCAGCTGAGAGCTACCTCCCTGCCCTTTCCATGCAGCACATAGCACCATGGAGCACTCCCTGGCAATGGTCATGATTCTCTCTGCTCGGAGATCTCCAAACAGGCATGGGCAGCAGCCCCACAGAAATGATTGTGGTGTTTCTTCAAGCAACAGTCGCTGGTCTTGCTCAGGAGGCTGTGTCAGGTGGGGATTGCCAATAAAACAACTAACAATGCTCCAATGGAAGGGTTTTGTAGAGCTTTATGTATCTGAGTGTTCAACAACCACATGTGAAGCACTGCAAACAAAGCTCCTGGATATGAGGAGCACTCAACATGTCGGTAGGGAGAAGAAAACCTTTTTCTGTTAACAAGAGTGTGTCATCATCTCTTTAAAAGTCATAAAAGCAGTGACAGCATGAGGTTCAGAAAAAATTTAATTCCTCTCTAGAGTATCCTCTATGTCCTTTGTGTTCAATAGGTTTTTCCACCTGAAGAATTCATTCTCTCCGGGCTTCTCTGTAGAGCTACTGAAGGCTCAACATAAGGTTTGTGTGAAGAGTGTGTGGGTTGTGTGCAGTGCTCAGGCTAATTGCTGCCCCTGAAGCAGCTGGGAGGGGGTGGCCACAGAGGAATAGTAAATGAAGGTAGTCCACAAAGATTAGAAAATGTGATAATCACTTGATTTGTCAGGAGTAGAATCAGGAAATTTAAGCAAATATCTCAAATTCATTATTATTTCCTTCAACAGGCAAAATTTCAAAAGATATCTGGCACGTACCCCTCTCTCACCTTACAGAGAGGAAAACATCTCTTGTGTTACTGCAGGCTTTTGTTTCACTATTTTCTTCCTATTTTAAACATAAGAAGCAAACCCCAAAATTTCAACAAGCTCTTGAGTACTGCACAATGCCTGCCTTATTTCTTTTCATGCATGGTGTCATGGCAACAGGAGGAATTCAAAATTAATTATAATGCAGGCAAGATGGGCTCTACTTGTATTATGTTTGATTTAGCTTGGCCTCCTGATTTATTTTTGACAAAGCAATATCAGAGGTGCTCTTTGCTACTACGGATTTTTCTTCATCTGGTAAAGATCTTGTAGTCAATAATTTGAATATGTAGCAAGCTGCCAATGAAAACTGAATTATTACAGAGAAATGAGACGAAAAATTTTAAAAGGGAAAAGCAGGAAGAGGTAGTAAGTGATTAAGTGAAACAGATCTTGTTAAACTTTAGTAAATTCTAGGAGTAAAACAAAGCATGCTCTTTTTAACAGGAACAGCTCTACAACTATGACTGTTATCAATTTCCCTAAAAAGATTTGATTTATGACTTATTAATCAGACATAAGAATGTGTTTCATCTGAGAAATGCTCAGTACCTGCTTTGATATGGTGATGCCTTAAACTGAAAGATACCTTGATAGGACACAAAGGCAACTCAATAAAAATTCAGTTAGACTTTCCAGCCTAACAAGTGTTTTACTTCCTCATTCAAAGTTGAAGTACTAAATTCATTTTTCTCTTCCGCTCTGCATTGCTAAAGAGTCATGTATCATATAGTTTTTATGTAGAAAGGACCAAATTCAATTTTTAACAATTAGATAGAATTCTTACACCTAGAAAGCCATTTCTGGTTTGCCACCTCTGGCAAACCTGCAGATCTGTACCAGCAAGTCTATTTTGCATTTCCATCTGCAGGCATACTGTGCATCCTGTGAAGGACCAAATGCAGACCGAGAGACCCTGCAGCAGATTCCTTCAGCCCCGGTTCTGCATAATGCAGAAATAGTTCCCATGTGATGTGTGAGTGACCCATTTATGAGGCAGCTTCTGGAAAATCATGGGAGGTGTAAAGGCAATAATCATAAAGAAAAAGAAAGTTCTGGATTATCTATGTCCATCTTTTTTGTCTTTGGAATGATAAACATTCATGTCTGCAAGTTTTCATTCACTATTATCACCAGAACCAATGGTGATCCCCCCCAAAAAAATAAAAATCTCCCCCCCCAGAAAAATAAAATCTGAGGTATAGCACAATCTCCAAAAGTAGGATTTTGGAATAAATAATAGAGACAATAAGGTGTTGAATTTTATTCTTTGTTTTGTACAAAATATTTTGCATGCAGCATAGTTCCTTTATGCCAAATCAGTCTGACTTAAATGTTCCAGGTATAAGGTACCCAGAAACAACCTACGATTGACTAAACAGAATATTCTTTTTTTTTTTTAATGAGAAAGAGAATGCTTTTTTTATTGGCATGAAAAACTATATCTGTTTGGGGGGGGGGGGGGAAACCCCAACAACTTATATTCAGATGTCACAGTGCATTTAGTTCTTGACTTAGTGAAGAGTAAAGGAGATCTTTAACTGGGTTGTTTACCCACAGAAGTTATGTTCTCAGCAGTCCTGAAGCTTGTGAACGTCACTATTGTTCAAGCCTGTGCATGCAGTGAGAGCTACTTGGAGGACAGTTTGATCCTAAGTTTCTCCTCACTTATTTACCCCTGGGGTCTCAATACAATTTCTAGAGCTATTGTACAATATGTGCAGATGATGAAATTCCAGAAGCTAATGCCTTCCCAGACTGGCATCAGGGATCAGTGGTATTGCATAAATAACCTCTGGATATTGTGACTAATTTCTGTCAGAACAACAGCTAACTCATTGCAACAACTGAGAAACAGCATGTGGGAAAAGTAGCAACAAGCACTGAACAACGTCTTGATGTGTCCTCCATGCAGTGCTGAGGAATTGATCCATTTACCAGGTGGGAGAGACAAGTCAGGCACTTTTCCTGATTCTTCAGGTCCACATATGGAGCATCAAAGAGGTAAACTCATATTTTTTGGAAACAGAAAATTACTCAGTTCCACAGAAATATCTGGGGATGTAGACACTTCCCCAAGATGCAGGATGAAAATATTCTGGTATGTGATACCGCTTCTGTTTCAGGTTTCTGGAGAAATTTGTGAGGTTAAAGGAGAAAGGGTAAGAGACAAGAAAATAACCACATTTACTAGACCACAGTTACTCTGAGGAGTAGTGCTTTTCTTGTGGCTCTCTTTCAGTGTTTTGAATCTGCTGCTGCCTGCAGCCAGAACTGGTTACAGATTATACTGGAGGATCTCGAACATCTGAATCGCTCTAGCATGTTTTCAGATAGTTCCACAACTTATTATTGGCATTTATTTTGGATATTGTTTTAAATTACTCCGTTTCTTTTATACATGGTGATAATGAGACACAGAATTTGTTCCATACTGACTGCCAAGCAGGCAACAATCAAGAGTCCTGATGTGTACCATGAACACTTTCTCCCAAAATGCTCCCAAAACTGTCACTTCTGAAAAATGTGGTCCCAACCAGCAAAAGAGTGAGACCTTGCAGGCAGCTGAAGAGAGGCTGTCTGTTTAATCCATAGCAAAACAGAAGTGGGAAAGCAGTAGGAGCTCAGTAACTTCCTGGATATGAACAATGTTATGTCAGCTGAAAACTTGGCAAAACAGATTCATGTGGGGGCAAGGACAAAAGCTTAAAGTATAAAGGGAGAATTGTCCAGCAGAGTACAAGAGGATGCTATACTTAATAAAAAAAAAGGAAACACGCCGCAGTATAATTAAAAACAAAGCCAAAACACCACATAAGCCCATCATGCAAATAAAACTGAAAGGAGAAAAAAAACACCAAATCAAGAAAGTGTAAAACATTTAAGTGAAAAGACATGCATACTTTATTTCATAGAATGCCTGTGTAAAAAACTGTTTCTACTGTGTTTAATTAACTGTCTGTGTAGAAAAGTGCGTATCAGGGTTAGTTTACTTCTCCTATGCAAATCTGCTAAAGGCAGGACTGCTGGCAGGACACTTCCCTTGATGGCAGCAGCATTCCCACCTGGCTGAGCACAGACTGACTTGCCTTCCTTCAGCACTCCAACCAGGGTCACTGAAGAGAGTAATTTTCCATCATCCTACTGTGTGACGGTATTCACAGGGGTCTTAGGATTAGGGAAGAGACAAGGATCTGACTCCATGTTTCAGAAGGCTTGATTTATTATTTTATGATATATATTATATTAAAACTATACTAAAAGAATAGAAGAAAGGATTTCATCAGGAGGGTAGCTAAGAATAGAAAAAGAAAGAATAGTAACAAAAGCTTCTGTCTCGGACAGAGAGTCTAACCCAGCTGACTGTGATTGGCTTTTAACTAGAAACAACCATATGAGACCAGTCACAGATCCACCTGTTGCATTCTACAGCAGCAGATAACCATTGTTTACATTTTGTTCCTGAGGTCCCTCAGCTTCTCAGGAGGAAAAATCCTAAAGAAAGGATTTTTCATAAAAGATGTCTGTGATGCTACTGGTCAAGCTCAATGGCCAAACCTTGTAATACTGTAATTTTAGCTTCTTATAGGTTAACATTTAATGAGAGTTAGATTAGTATAAAGAATGATGAAGCAGTTCCAAAGGTGTCCATGGGAAATTCTTCTCAACCACAGGGAATAATACTAAATGAAAAGAGTTTGGAAATTGAGAGGAATTTGACCTTGGCAGAAGGTGGACAGCAATCAGGGACTGGCACCCTTTCAAGGGTATTTTTCCAGTCAGTATTTTTCTGTCCAAGTTAGAGGTTAAGCAATCCTAGTAGGAAGTTGGTGGGAGCTAGAGACACCATTCTCAACCAAACAATGTGCTACTGATGAAAGGGTCTCCCTCAGGAGACAGGGCTGGAAACTGCTGCCTTTTGTAGACTAGACATTTAGGTGGCAGTCTCTGCTGGCCTTGCTGATTGTACCTGACATCCTTCCAAAGAAATACACTTGTATTCCCCCTTTGCAAAGTTTCTGACCCTGATTTTCCCATCCTTTCTTTCTAAGAACATTTTGTTGTATTCAGTGTTGCAAGCAAATACTGCGACCAGTCAAGAAATTGACCCAAAAGGTAAACACAGAAGTCATTTGTTTTATATTATTCAGCATCTTTTCTTCCTTTTACTTTTTTTCTATAAAACAACCAAATCATTAAGTATCTTGAAGAAACTTCTGTTTTTTAAAAACAGTGAAGGAATCTACATCAAACAGCAGTGATGGCTCTAGTAGTGGTGGCAAAACATGCAACAAAACCTTGCAGTAACACAGCAAGTTTCCATCCCACTTTAGGCTGGGGGCTAGGATATAAATAGCAACAGTGAAAATGTGTCCAAAAGAAATAAAGATTTACAAGACAGCCTTATTTCTTCAAAATCTTTTACTCTCTTCCTTTTACATGCATACATGCAAATTTCTAGCATTTAGATTTGGTAGGCTTATTTACTAAATTCTGCAAAATTATTCATTCATTCCTTTCACAAAGCTGCAATAAGGAGCCCAAAACTGAGTTTCTCACACTGATTCTCACATTTTTTATCTCACCCAGACTGGATGTCTGTGATTTAGAGCTCCACAGCAAAGCCTCCTATTACATCCAACAGAAAGGAACAGTTCCCTCCAGAGGAGGCTTGTCTCACAAGTTATGCAAGTTTTAGACTTGTGTCTAAAGGTTGGTATCTAAGAAAAGTGAGATGAGTTTAAATACTTCCTCTCTCAGTCCACTGATGTTGAAGAGCCATAGGGGTGGTTTCCCACAGCCCAGGCAAGCCTAACAGAAGTTTTTTCCCTTCCCAAGAACCAACACTGGAGCTTGTGGGATACTTTTCCACATGTACATTTGGCAGCCCCTTGGAAGTATCACTGTAGTCACTGTAAAATTGCAGTCTGAGAGGAATAAGTTTTAACTGCTTAAACTTCCTGAGATAAATTTGTTTCTGAGAAGTTCTGTATGTTTGTTTTTGTGGAACTGGTTAGAGGGTACTGTTCCTGGCTGCCTGCTACAGAGATTGTTTTTTGTTTCTGAGCTGACAGGATAGACTTGCTGTTTTCAAGTGTTATTTCTGTGGGGGGAAAAAAGTCTAGAAATCTCTTGGGGAAATGCAAACAGCATGTTGCACATACTCTGTATCTCAGCAATTGAATTCCTGAGGGAAGTACCTGACAGTGGAGAAATTAAAACAGTGAACTTGATACAGACGTACATGGGAAACTCAAAGTGAATTTGATTAAGAGTGAAAATGCAAATAATTAAGTTTTGTGCCTGTTCTGAACTGTGACTAGAAACAGTCATATGAGTTATCTGTGGGGGACACTTGCTTAAACTCACCTAAAACGCATGGGGTCATCTTGGTGACTCTTCTGTTTATAGTTGTTCATATCTACCAGGTTCGCAGTTGTACCTTTTCCATATAGCAGTTCACTACTTCATAAATCCAGGTGTAGCCCTCATATTAGAAGATCCATATCAGGACATTCACATTTTAAATCAATATAATTTTTGGTAATAATCCTTCTTTCCATTCTCTTCTCTCTTCCAGCAGAAATGCAGAACACTGGTGCCAGAAGCCATATGTCTTCACTTTGGATACTTCTATGCAGTCTATAGTCCCCTCTGGTTTATTGTTTCTTACTGATCTTTGTTTTTAGAGCAATTCCTCAGTTTAAAAATAGATGGGTGTGTTACTTTCAAAAATTGCAATGAAGGATGAATACTTTGATGTTTTCTTATTGAAAAATCCTAAATAATAATTCTTTGTATGGTGTGACTCTATAAGACTTGCTTAACACACGTTAAGCAGTTTGGGCAGTTTGATATTCCAAAATAATATTTTATAATGAAAATGAAGTTCAAAAAATGCAGGTCAAACTAAATTCCCTTACTGTTACCATTATCGTATTTTTGGCAAGTCTTACCTCTTAATGTATTTTGGCTGAAATTAATTTTTGTTTGTGTCTTATATTTGCTTTTGTTTGAAAGCATAATCTCCTAAATCTGAAGGCCATGACGAAAGAAATTATTTCTGGAGTAGTAAGCCCTAGGATGAAGCCTCTATTTTCTTTTTTTTTAATCTTATATTTTGTGCTCTAAGTCCCTTTCCAACTCAAAGTGACAAGGTTCTGGGTATCAGAATGAAAAAGAAAAGTTTATATGTTAGTCACTTGGTCTGGGGATTCTATAATTAGTGGCCTTCAAGGCTACTGAAGTATATGCAGCATTTGAGAAAGGTTCTGCAACATCCCCCACCAGAATCTGAGTTGAGCAAATGAGAGGTCTGGGGAATACACCCCAGCTCCTGGCTGCACAGGGAAGATATGTGCCTCTATGAATAGTGGAAGGGATTTCATCAGCCCTCTTCTGTTTGGGCTGATGAAAAAATCCAGATGATGAAAAATATAGATATTTATAGATATTTATAGATAGTTATGGAGTAATTTTAAAATAGGTACTTTACATGGCTAAATCAAAGATTATCTCGAAATTCTTCTGGCAGGGGTTTATTATAATTTCCTATCAACTTTTCCCACTGTGTCAGGCTATCCTGCAATACCTGAGCTGCTTTGCTTTTCTCAGAGCAAATGGTTGAAGCGTGTTCTATCTGTAGTGGATGGGTAAACAGTGCTCTAGCCTGCAAAAAAGGACAATGAAGTGAAACAAAAGTTCACTAATTGCAGAACCAGTGAAAACCAAGAACCAGCTAAAGATTTTCAGATTTCTCTGTGACAGAAGTTTTAATAAGAGGTTGGACAAATATTTCCTAGGAAGAAGATTGTTCTGGTGATAGATTGGGACCTCACAAAACACCTGAGCTCTGCTGTTCAATGATTTTAAATCCACCATGAGACTTTGTGTTATCTGTACTGATTCAGGGAGTACCTATTCCAAATTTTCAGGAAAGTTCAGACCTATGCTTGGGCATGTCACCATGGTCACTAAGGTACTTTGTAACATAGGAATGCTACTAAAATCTCACTCGCTGGTGGCAAGTACTGAAGACAGCACCTGGAGAAGGCAGCCTGTTTTTTGTCCTAGCTGCTGCTTCACATGATTACCAGGATGTAGCTCTCCATGTCACCATTTAGTAGCAGTTTGATAACAAAGGAGAAGTCTTGCTTAAAAAATGCAAGAGGCTTTTTCTTGCCCTTCAAACAGCCTAAAATGAAAGGACAGACCACCCCGCACAATGAGGTCAGTGTTATAGAGGCTTTGAGAATAGACAGTAAGATGGAAAAATATCTGGCTTTGAAATAGTTTCAGCATAAGTTTGGGAGTGAAGAAAACTCAAGAAACAAAAGACAGAGAAAGGGGTATTTGGGAAAGAACAATGGTAAAGGAAAGCCTTGTTTCAAAGGCCTGTGTCAAACCAAGTTTGCTTGTTCAGAAGGCAAGATGTGATGCAAACACATTCAATAATCTTATTTTCTTTTTGATCACCACACAGTGGGACAGTTTAGCACACCAGCTCTGCCAGGTTGACTAGATTTAAAATAGAATGAAATACTACTTTGGTTGGAGACAAGACTTGCTGTTTTTTGCAGGTATCAGCTGCGGTGCTGAAAAGAAAGCTTCTTATGAGGGGAAAGAAATAGCAGGCAGTGATGTTCACCTCATCAGACTCCTTTGGGAAGTCAATAGGCTAAATCTCTACTCTCTTTGTTTTCTTATTGTTTTACTGAAGTGGAATCATCTTTAAAAGCCTGCAATATCATGGTGTTTCTGGAATCTAGAGACCCTTTCTAGACCTACACATCTTCAATGCACAAACCCAAGTTGCTCCTGCTCCCAGTTTGTGTAGATCAAAGTGGAGATAAAATCCCCACATATTGATAATGTACTGTTTTCTAGGTGTGTATTGTATACTTTCTTAGTCCCTTTGGGTTAGCTATGAGCTGGACAATTGTATTGCAGGACAGTGCATGCACTGAGGAGCAGCAGTTCAGCTCAGTAGTACTCATGCAAGGCTTACACAAGTTGAACTCACATAAGTTTGCACATGTTTAGGAGACCTACCCTGGACGTAAACTCTCCCCTAGTCCCAAAGCAATGGAACAAAATCATATCAATGTATTTTCCTATGAAATGGAAAGCAAGGAAATAACTGCACTTTCATTTTTCCTGCATATTTTTAATGTAAGGTGACATCAAAAGTTACACATGGAGAAGTGGCATGAAAACATGTTGTAATTTCATCTCACATGGGAAAGGACTGATGGTGTTATTCCTCAGGTAGTCACAAATGCAATACTGTACTTCATTTCCACCTTAACCTGTATTGTATTGTATTTCAAATGCTACAGAGTAAAACAGAAACTATAGAGTGTAACTTGTCATGTTCCAGAATTATTTTTTATATCTGATTGTATATGTTATTACTTTACCTTGTGAAAGGAAAAAAAAAGGAGAGAATTAAATCAAAGTAGGAAACAGAAAAGAGTCATGGGAAACAGATGAATGATGACATCCAAAGAATGGCATGAAAAACTGAAGAAATGCTACACAAAGCCAGGAAATTGTCATTTTGCAGCAATGGCATCTATCTGTGATCGTCTCCAGCACTGTTTCACCACATCCATCACTGAAGGACGCACAGATGTCACCATGAGAAATTCACAATTTGAATAAAGTTCCACAGCAAGCAGTGGAAAGACTTTGATTAACTCCAGAGGGCTTTGGATGTGACTCTTTCCATATCCTGGCTCATTTTGGCTCAGGACCTGAAATCACTGTTTTTCTTTTTAATAACAATACTTTCCATTTCTGTGGTGAATTACATCCACAAAGCTCAGTGAAAGCTTGTAATATTTCCTTTTATGAGTTCTATTAATATCAAGCAAGATAAAAACCTTTTGTCTTGAAACACAGGTCTTCTGACCTTCTCACAGTTCAGAGGCAGCTTAAAATTGTAATTAACTTTGGTAGAAATTGTAGCATGTTGAAGATTGTTCTCATTCTGATTTACAGTTACAAAATCCAATGTTGTTTGTGAAGCTGCATCAGGGGAGGTTTAGGTTGGATATCAGGGAAAGGTTCTTCACCCAGAGGATGTTTGGGCACTGGAACAGGCTCCTCAGGGAAGTGGTCACAGCACCAGCCTGACAGAGCTCCAGAAGTACTGGACAGTACTCTCAGGCACATGGTGTGATGCACTCTTGGGGATGGTGCTGTGCAGGGCCAGGAGTTAGACTTGATGATTCTTCTGGGTCCCTTCCAACTCAGCATATTCTATAATTCTTTGATTTCTTATGACACAAATATTATAAAATATAATAATCTAAGAAGCTATTCACATTTTGCAATACCAAGTCAGAGATCATTCTTCAGTTTTATGTTTTATTTATGAAATTAGATCTTTTTTTATACATATGACAATCAACATCTATCATTAATTACAGTCTGAAATACAAATTAATACTGCCTGTAATACATCATAATGTGATAGAAATGTGGCTGGAAAATCCATTTTTATTTTATTTTCTTTTTTAGATTGTGAGGGAGACTGCTGTCTAGGAGCACAGCAAAAAATGGAATCTCTTATTTTTTCCCCTTTTTTTTCTCATTTTTTAAATCAATGTCTCCTGTTTATGTTACTACAATTTTTTTTATTATTTAAGGTGGAACAACACACTATGAAAAATAATGGACATAAGGTAAAAAATTTCCCTTGAGCACAAAAAATAGTACCTAAGTTGTTCTGCTACATATTTAAGAAAGGGAAAAAATGCTTGTGTATAGCAATATGATAGAGGATTCTTCTGGGAAATCTGTCCTGGATTATACGTAAGTAAAAATAAATTATTTTGAATAGGTAACCAGTGAATTGGAGACAATGAAGTTAAAATACCTCTGCACAAATACAGGCAGCAATGAGCACACATGACTGGTGCGTGCCTGTGTTGGTAGGGGGGTCTGGAGACATGTGTGTGCAGGTTGCCTCCCCTAGAAGGGATTTCCAAATCCCCAAAGATGAGACCAATAGAGCAAACAATAGCGCTGCTATTTTAGTAACAAGAAACAAGAAAAGAGCAGCTCCAGCAGGAGCAGCTTGATTCAAGAAAAGGGCTTTTATCTCTGCTTCCATCCTGATATCACAGCCAAGCATCATGATGAGACCTTCAGTTCCAGGGCAACAGTACACTCCATTTTTAAAGGCCAAAACGGATTCCAGTGAGGCTGTCTTGATTAATTTAAAATAGCCTTGTGCTGAAGTGGAAGAGGGCTTGTTCCAAAGCCCACTGAAGTCAATAGGAGTTGACTTCAATTGCCATTGGATCTAGGCCAAGATCGAGGCACCATGAGGTCATAGTTTAACGACTTTGCTCTAAAGGACAAAGCCTGAAATGTTCCAACACTTGTGAGTTCCTTATTTAACTCCAGGAGGCTTCAGGAGACAGTTTGCATTATGAATTGAATCGACTTTCCTCTTAGCTGAGAGGATGCTACTGGGTGCTCAAGTCAGAAAAGCTTGTGGTTGCAGTGGTTGGGGTTGCCACTACCACAGGGAGGGGTGTCAGGGAGCTCTGAAGCTTTCTCCATAAATTACAGCCATGCATCCCAGCTCCCTGCTTCAGCTGCCACCACAGATGGCCTGGGCCAGCTCAGTAACTGTGTGTCACCACAGCTGATTGCAGGGATTGTCCTGAGGGCTTACGTCAGTAGCTCAGCATCCAGCCCTCTGCAGCAGCTTGTTCACAGAAGAATTTTTCTTTTTAGATTTCAAATAAATTAGTAATAAAACCCCATAAATCTATTGAATACTACTTCCTGCAGTCTCTCTCATTTGTAGAAGCTTTCCTCTTTTATATCTCCTGGCTCCCAGCACCGCTCCAGTCCCTTGCTCCAGCAGACAAATCTAGCAGAGCACAGTGTTGTGTCCTTCCTGTCTTTGCACATCTCCTCTGGCCGTGTGAGAAGGGCTCATACTGGTTTGCTGGGTAATCCTGGGCCCATAAAATGTTGCCTTTGCACTTGTCCCACAGCCATGGGGTGGGTTGTGTGTACCCCAGGACTGTCCTCAGGGGAATGCTTTCCCCAGCCCAGGGGTGGATTTGTCACTGTGCTCTGCAGTGGCACTGCTGAGCTGCCATGGGGCAGTGGAGGGGTGGGTAAGGTGTTCTCTGGGGAATATCCCAGAGGGGAAAATGTGTGGGAAGGTGGTGACAGCTTCAGGATGAAGCAGGCAAAGAATATGAAAGGGGCCTTGCTTGAAAATGTGTCTGATTTTGATCCAGTCTAGACAAACAGACAATCTTGCATGCAAAACACAAAATACTTGCATCTTGTCCCTGCACTTTTTTGTGAATGTTTGCTTAAATCAAGTGAGAGCCCCAAAACATAAGCTCAAACATAAGAAACATATGGAAAATCTATTACAGATGAAACAGTGACAATAGAATTGTCCCTACCTGCCTCTCTAAAGGAAATATTATGACAGACTTATTTTTGTCTTTTTCTTTTTCTTTCTCTGATTCTTTCTCTGATTCTTTTTTTCTTTTTCTCTTTTTTACTTTTTCTTTCTTTAATTTTTTTCTTTTTCTTTCCTTCTTTCTTCCTCTTTTTCTTTCCCCTTTTCCTTTTTCTTTCTTCTTTCTTCTTTTCTCTTTTCTCTTTTTTTTTTTCTTTTTTCTCCTGCAACAGTTGCAAAATCAAAAGAAACAACATAGGACAGAATAAATGCTATGACTTTGGGCTAGATTTGCTTGTGTAAAAGAGCCTCTTACAATTAACAGCCTAGTCTGCATAAGTGATTTGGCTGACATACCATCCTCATCAGAAATATGTTAAATAAATATTTCTGAAAGCATCAGGTTTTGAGAAATATTTAGCATCCTATAAAAAGAGTTGTAAAATCAAGACAGGCTTATTCCCAGGAAAGGGTAACGTGAGCCTTTGTTATGATCAGAAATTTATTAATTCAATATCCCAACAACAACACAGCACCCACCCCACTCCCCACCCCTCATCTATCTTAGGCTTATGTATTTGCCAGCATAATTATTTGCTGTTACATGTGGTAGATATAGTCCCCTGTCTGGTTGCAGTTTCTGCTCTAGTCTAATGTTTGCTGGTTCTTATCCTTGATCAAAGCTTATGTCAGGAAGTATTTTTCACCAGTACTGTTAAAAAGGTAGCTTAAATAAATAACACAATTTTTATTTTCTGTACATGAAGTAATTCTTTCATGGACAGTAAAGTTTTTGTCCATTCTTACTGAATAAACAGTATTTTTAGTCTATTATCTCTCATCATTATTGTAATGTTACTCAATAAACTAAATGCTTTATTTGTTCAGCAGGGTGACAGTGTATTTCCTTAACAACACAACATCATTGTGTGCTTTAGGAAACAGCTGCACAAACCAGTAAAGTGATGACACATACTTGGAATTTTCTCCATCTCCCAACCACATTTTGATGAATATCCCATGAAATGAATAAAAGCTATCTGCTGTAAATGTCAGGCAGGTGCTATGCAGCTGCACACCAAACACGGAAAGGCTATTTCATGAGAATCTATCTGCTGTGTCTATCTCTTCATCTCTCCATCTCTGCACTGTGTCTACCCATCTACATCTTTTTCTGTCCACTCTGCCTAAATCTCATAGCTAAATCTATTTCAATCTAAACATCAGCTTGCTTCTCTTGAAATCCAGGTTTTACTTCCTGCTGTGGCTATGACATCCAAAGCCTTTTGTTAAAGACATTAAATACAGCTTGTTTTCTAGATTTGGCATTGGTTGGAATGTCCTATTAAAGGCCATTTAAGAATGTCAGCTTTCCTTTAGGCACCATTTAATTAAGTTGTTTAAAATGCTCATCAAAATGCAACTAACTTCTGAATATTGAATATAACAGTTAACACAGTTTTTGCAGCATAGAGAATTTTTAAAAGGACTTTTGCGCTGGGTGGAGGCAAAGAGGCATTTTAATGCCATCTTCTCCATGATTTGCTGCCAAGGTGGGCATATTTCATTCAGCTGGATGACAGACAGGATGTGTGTGCTTCAATGAACCCTGATATTATGGAGGTACAACAATCTCCATCCTTCTGAAGAACTGACAGATCCAGGAGAGTGTTGGCATGTGCCACCCCTGTGCTGTGCTTGGCACATTCTGGTGATCAGATTTGGGGTGGCTCACTGTCCACCATCATAATTCTCCATTGTCTGTCACTTATGGATGGGACTGCCACATTCCAAAATGTGCTCTAAATGACAGTCATCTACTTAAAAAGTACTCATACCCCATGAATTTTTCTAGTACACCTCATGTATACCCAGTGTGTATATATCTATACACATATATATATATACATACATATACACACACTTACATAATACATTTATATATAAAATAGAGTAACAGAATATTTCATTCATAAGAAAGCTAGAATGTTCATCCAGTCCAATGCCTACACACTTGTTTATATATTCCAATGCATCATATGCATGTTTGTGTGTGTGTGTCTCTGTGTAAAGAAGAACCATCAGTGCTGTGCATAAATTCTTGGTGTCAGCTTGTACCCATGTCATTGCAAAACTGTGAGGAGTGGGTTTAGGGTTAGGGTTAACACACTGACACAACCAGGTGCTTGCCCTGCAATGAGAGACCTCAGCTAGCTAGAGGAATGGTCCAGCAAGAATCTTATAAAGTTCAACAAAGGGAAATGCCAAGTCCTGCAGCTGGGGGGGAGTTACCCTGAGCATCAGGACACACCAGGGGCCAGGCAGCAGGAAAGCAGCTCCACCGAGGCAGCCCTGGGGCACCCTTGTACACCAAGCTGATCATGAGCCAGCAATATGCCCTCATAGTAAAAATCAACAATTTCCTGGCCTGAATCAGGGGCTGCATTACCAGCAGCTCAGGGGAAGTCACCTTTCCTCTCAATTTTGTTCTGAAAATTTGGAGTGCTTTGTTCAGTTCTAGACTACAAGTACACTCTGCACCCAGACCAAGACAGACATGTTCCTACTGAAACAGATTCCTCACAAAGATGATGGAGGAAGTGGAGCATCTGACATATGAGTAAAGGTTGATTCATCCCAGAGAGGAGAATGCTTAGGGGGAATCTTGTCAATGTATGTAAATACCTGATCAGAAGATACAAGCTGACTCTTCTCAGGGGTATCTGGTGAGAATACAAGAGGGAATGTCATAAGTTGAAATACTGATTATTGTATTGAAACATCAGGAAAAAGCTTTTTTAGATGTGAGGCTGGTTTGACACCATAATAATGTGCCCTGAGAGGTTGTGGCATCTCCAGCCTTGGCGACATCTAACACCTGAGAGGACACAGTCCTGGGAAACCTGCTCTTAGCTGACCCTGCTTTGAGCAGGGAGTTGTACTAGGTGAGCTCCAGAGGTGCCTTCAAATTTCAACAATTTTGTGATTCTGTGGGTGGAGGTGCCCAGAATTTCTTATTTGCTCAGAATTTTACCTTAGTTTTGAGTCAGATGCACAAGAAACCTCGAAGAAACCAGGTTTAATGAATTGAAAAAACTTCTAGAAACACTGACTTTGGTGATTGAATGTCTGAGAAACACCAGTGGAATGGATTGACTTTCCTATTATTCCACACACACTCTCAAGTGCCCAAGTAATACTTATCTTCTTTTTTTTTTTTTTCTTTTGGGACAGAGTACTTTGTCCAATATTATATACTATATACAGAGTACTATATCCAATATATTATAAAGATTCCATCATCCTCATGTTTACCTTTCAGTTCCAGTCCCTTTGTATAGCAAACTGCACAAAGTTTACTCAGTCACACTAATCCATGGTCTTTACCATTATGCTGGTCCTGTGAATAAGAAAACTTTAAAATCAATTTTCAGCTTAGCTAGTTCTGTTGCCTTGGTTTTACTGGCATTGATTATTCACACTCAAAATCTTTACTAGGGAGAAGGGTAGCCAAGGTCTGTTTTTTCAGCCCTCTAGAGGAAGAAACAATATTTAAGTGAACCAGAGTTCCTCACATACCACTCTCAAAAGCAAGACATTCTCAGCTGCAATGACCAACAATTGTTTGGAGCATTTTACTTATGACATTGTAAAAGTTGGATGAGCACAATCATTTCCCAACTCACCCTAGACTAAGCCTTGTGTGTTTTCATAGGACAGATATAAGAATCTTTGTCCCCTGAAAAGTTTTATAAAATCAGTTGCTTTAAGCTTTCAATATAGAATGAAATATATGTTAAAAAATCCTCTGACTTCAATTGATCAGATTTTCTCTTTCACTAGTTCCTGAATGTTAAATTTGCTTTAGGCAGAATTGATAATAATCATTCACCAAGTAGGCCTATAAGGCTTATAACTCCCATGTTTTATGTGAAATCAGAAAAAAATTATCCTCTACCTAACAGAGGTGCTGAAGACTTATTTTTATTTGAGTTTTTCTCCTCAGCTAGAGAACAAATACAAATGGATGAGATCAGCTAGGTATTAGAAAGAATTCTATAAAATTATAGATTATCTATTAAAAAAAAGTCTCCTTGGTGGAGACTTGGTTTGTTCTGTTACTTTTTTTTAGATATCTTTTTCTTGGAGCACATATCCACAAAATACTGATTCTTCCCATACAGGCATAAGAAAAATTAAATTGGCTTGAAAGTAAGGTTGAAACTGTAGGATTAAGATATGCATTAAAGACCATAAAGATATGAGAGAGTTTCATGATAATTAGAATGGAAATTCAAGTTGTTGTTTTGGGGTTTTTTTATCATAAGGGAGACAACCTGTGTTTATTTATTCCTCACACAGAACAAGATATCAGCCTCTATTAAATCAAGAAAGCAAGACAAATTCTTCTTGTCTCTGTCACATAATCTGAAGATAAAGAATAATGCTCTGAGTGATAAGGAATGGTTTGTGTCTTTTTCACCCTTCAAATGGACTAATTTTGTGCCATACTCCAAAATATGAATCTGTCTGACAACTTGTTTTCCAAGCTTTTGAGATTGTTTGTAGTCTAAATCCAAGGTATCTAAAAATAACATCCTAAATCGAGGGCCATGGATGGCTCAGTTCCTTTGGGATAACTTTGTGCTGTACAGTGAGTCTCATCTGCAGGTGAGATGAAGTTTCCCAAAGGAGTGGCAGTGATGTCCATCACAAATCTTTCACCCTTCCAGAGCAGTTTGTAATCTCAGCGTCATGACTACTGTATTCTCTTCTCCACATTTATCTTTCTCAAGATGCATGCAATTTCCAGCAACTGGCAGCAGGATTGAAGCACCAAAAAAGGTTAATATTGCTCTGAATAATTTTTATTCTCTAAGATTTTAGATTCAAAGTATGAAAAAGCCTAAAAGACATAACCCAAAATGCCTAAACCTAATGCAAAATTCCTCCTTCTTTCCCTCCCTTGTTACTGTGTATATTATCTGTTTGCTTAATTTGTTCAACAGAGTTTGGGGATCATGTAATTATCTTTGACAAAACAATCTGGAATTTCCTTCTCCTTACAGTGAGAAAACTTTTGAAAGTTTCTACTGTTGCAATTTAGTAGTACTTTTTCTGTCTCCAGTGTGCATGAAAATAAAATTCAAAACAACTAATGCAAAAACTTTCTTCTCCCTTTTCAATAAAGTTTGATGTAGTTGAAAGCTGCTTTTAAGTCTCCCCTTCACTTCTCTTTGCACTTAAAAAAACCCCAACAAAAATCCCAACACAATAAGTTCAAGTGTCCTTCCTAGGTCTTCTTTGTTTTAGATTTTTGATCAGAGTTGTCAGTGACATCTGGACCCTCTCCAAAAGTGTCCTATTTTTCAGAAATACATTTAGAATGGAGATCTGGCTGAAGTCACACTTTATTTGAATCATCAGTTTATGTGCTGTGTTATTCACTGTAGCCTCAAGGGCTTTACCTGCAGCTAGTTGATTTAGTGATGTATTTGTACTTCACTTCTGTTTGTCTCTTACAGTGCCATGTTTTGCACACAGCCTTATTGAATCGTGTCCCATTTATTGCATGTCATTTACTCAATCTCAATGTCATTCTTGACATCAAGAATATATTCAATTTATCAAAGTCATTTTGAGTTCTAATCTTGCTGTCTACTACATTTACCATTACAGGATTGTACAGCCTAGATTTCAAAAACGTATTTCTGTTAACCTGTCCAAATTTCTTAATGTTTAAATAATTTAAATGTTCATCTAAAGACAACCAGGCCATCCACAGAACCTTGTAGATCGCATCTTCATTCATCTTCCCATCTTGATGTTGCATTTACTTTTTTAACCATATGTTCCTAACCTGCTTATAGAATTGGGATAGAAGACAGTCAAGCCTTAAAGAAACACAGCTATGTCACACTTGGTTATTTCTTCTTTCCTATCCACATACCCCTTTATTCTGCCATCTAAGGTCTTCCAATGGATTCAAGAGTGTTTCTTCTTTGCTAATCTATGTGTCAAATACTTAGAGCCTTTATGTTTATTTATTCCAGGGTCATTGTACAGTGGAAGTGAAGCTCCACTGGTCTGCAAATGACTGAGGACTCCTTTTCTCCTTCTTACACACATTACACTGTGTTTTATGTCTTCTGCTTTCTGGAGCCCAGCTATCCTCCATGACTACATTTTCTGGCATTGCCCTAGACAGTGCCCTAACTTCTCTGAGCAGAATTTAAAGAGTATAAAATTATTTGAAAGCAAGTTACTTATTTAGATAGCCTCCAATATGCTCTTTTTTTATGCCAGGAGACTTCACACTCCTTTGACATTGATGCTAATTATGTTAGCTATCTAATCACAGCTGGTGAAGACTAAAGCCAAAAACCCATGAATCTCTTCAAATCCATTGGCAACATGTCATTAGCCTTCCCTTTCCATTAAGCAGAAGAGTAGATCTTACTACTTTAAAAACTGTGGAATGCTTTAATGTTGCTCTTTTTTTTCAAGACAAGTGTACTGAAATTTTCTTCTTTTTTGCTGTTCTTTCTGCCATTGGATCTTCACATTTATGTCATTTGTCATGCTTGTCATTAAGAATTTGGCCAGTTTTTATTTTATATTAATGTCTTGAGAGTGAAATACTGAAGAGTTTGCTAAAGCATCTCACTATTATATTAATTCGTTTTCTTTCAAGCAGAATCTGAGGTGGAAATTATGAGGAATATTTTTCATTACAGCTAAGGGGAAATTAAGAGACAAGGGAGAAAGGGACTTGTGAGGTAGTGAAAGATTTCACTTCTGTTTCCAATGCTGCTGAAAAAAAAAAATTAAATCAAGCCCTACAGTGGCCACTCTTCCTTATACATTGCTGTTCATTGTTTTTGTGTCTTATTTAAGAAACTGCCTGCTGCAACTCCCGTAGACTCTTTCCTATAATTGTGTTTCCTAATGGGTTCAGTTCACTAAGCTATTAAAGTGTCTTTTCTTGAAGCTCACTGTCCTGTTTCTCCAGTGTTCTCTCCTCCTTCATTTCCAAGGTGTATCAATTCTACCACTTCACTCCTCATTCTCCCTTAATTGACCTGCCCTTCCTTATTTTCAGTCATGTTTTCCTTTTGGATCAGATTCAAGTCAAGAAGAGATTTGGACTCCACTCAGATCTATGAAAGAGATAATATTTTATTCTGATTTTTTAGCTATCTTAGGCACTCAGTTTTCCAGGTTTCATTCCGAGTCCTTGTAGAGACTCAAACTCCTTCAGAGGCAGTTCCTCCCATCATAAAACAGCAGTCTAGGACAGGTGAAAGGGTCTGATTGCAATATTAGCCTACATGACTAGTTTAAATTCGATACCTAACTATGAAAAAACTAAAATAAATTTAAACACACCCTAGTTTGCACTCTCCGCATCCTATTTTTTTTTCCCAAAGATGCCCTTTCCTCCTTCTGTTATTACCCTGGGGAATTTAAACAGGTCTGTCTCCCTCCAGACTCCAGATCTCAGAGTGAACATGTGCATCCTGCATCATATAAGGCAAAATACTTTGCACATATCTACAACCAATTCAGTCATTTCCTTCTCATCCCTCTTATGACCCTATTATGAATACAGCCTCTCCCTTCAGGAAACCCAAGTACTCTGAGCCTCACCATCTGCGCAGCCATATATTTATCTCCAGGATGTGTCTGTCCTTGCTTGGGCTTTTACCCTCTCTGATGGGATTGATAAGAACACCAGCTGAGGCTCCAATTCTCTCGCCATCGCTTCAGGATCCCTGCTGTTTTTTATGGTTTTCCCTTGCTTGTTCCTAGAGCAGTGGCATTAGCTCTGAAGTGACTGAGCCATGTGGAGGAGGTGTCAGAGGGCTGAATGAGCCTTGGCAAACTTGTGCAAAGCTCTGGTTTGGGCAAAGCCTCTCCATAAGCATTAGGTCATACCAACAAACTGATGTCTCTGCTACACAGAGGAGTGAGTCACCAACCACTGCCACCATTCAGTTTCTTTTGTGAGCAGGGGTCATGAACTACTAAGCTGTCAGAGCATGTGGTTTTTCTTCCTTCAGCAATGCAGTTGGTTTCCCTCTCGTTGCCAAGACAGTTTACTACTTTTTTTAAAGCCTAATAGATTGCCAGCTGAGGCTGAAGCTCCATCTGCCAGCAATAGCAGGTCACAGCCAACTTTCTCCCTGTGGAGAAATGTGTTCCTTTGCTTTTGCTGGGGCTTCTGCAGACCTCAGCTTCTTTGTTCTTGGAGTCTCCATGTCTAGTACTTCCATGAAGTCTTTTGCTTTCCCTCATACTTCTCAGCCCACCCTCTCTTCCTGTAGTTCTTCCATTTGATTTTTAGGAAATTGCACTTCCTGGCTTTCTGGATTCTGCTATAAACCACATTCCCTGAAAATCCAGACTGTGACCCAGATAAAAACATCTCGAGTTGGGATCGTAGTCTGGTCATAGCTCCCCTGAGGGCAGGTAGAGGAAGAGCTGGCTGCTGAGAGAGCTCTAGCAGGGATAAGTCACATGGCCTTCTTTTCCATAGCATGTAAACTGTTGGCTTATTCCAATCTCCTTATGAAGTTCTCTCTAGCTGCCATCTGTTGCTGTTTAAGTGATCCCAACCTTTCCATGTGAAAGGGGGCTTCTAATTAAGTCCCTGATTTGATACTTCAAAGATGAAATTGAAATTTGAGTCAAAATGTCAGCTGATGCTCTGAAGAGGTTTTTAGCCACATTTTACTAATCAGCATTTCTCCATGGTAGCTAACCCTCACAGCTGCTGCCTCTGAGCTGCAAGTTAAGACCAGACCAACAGTCTGGATTAAACCTCTGTGCTTAAGTACAATGGGTTGACCAGGGCCCCATTTATTTCTGGTACTGACTTCTCCACTGAGCTCAGCAGCATTCCCCCTCCAGCATCTCCAGGGGAACACCAGAACTCCCCTATGTTGACACATTTTTTGACACAAACTAAACAAACCAAGGTCAATAGCTTTTGGCAGGGGACATGAAAAGGGATCTAAAAGAAATTTGCAACTGAGTCTGACATAAGCCATTGCAGTTAATGGGATATTTTATACTAATTTCAATTACATTCAGAGCAAATGGATAGTCAGTCAGCTGCTCTTGTATTTTCATATTATGTCAATATGTTTAATACTTTAAAAGAAAGTCCTTTAAAGAAGAGCCACCTGTGAATCAGGTGTAACTTAATTGTTGATAGAAGAAAAATGAACAGATCTGTTGAAGAAAATCTTCTGAGAACTATTCCTAAAAATGTGGCATGAAATAAGGACTATTATTATTTCAGTCAGTAAACTCAGCAGAGTACTTTAAAAGGTTCTTAAAATCTCAGTTTCTAATAAATCTTCATGGGTGTTTCATACATCATCTAAATGCTGGAGATGTGATGATAGAGAAATATGTGGAGAGATTGCAAAAAAAAAAGGGTAGAAAAGTGGCAAATTTTATTTTCCAGCTTGCTGTGTGACTATTTTTTTATAGCAACACAGAGTTATGCCCATGGTATGATAGATTTTCCAGAACAACATGCAGTTCACTCTCCTGGTTTTTTTTCTGCTGACATGTTTTCCTTTGTGATGAGAATTAGTATATTTTCTTTTGCTTAAGTCTGACAGGGGCTTTAAAACCTTTGGTTGTCACAGAGCTATCAGTGGTCTCAGAATAAAGTTGGTTAAAGGATCAGAATAGCTGTTACTAAATGTTATTCATAGGGAGCAGTGGGAAAAGTGGAATTTTAACTCCAGAAATTGTTGCTGTTTTGGTTTTCTTTAACTTTGGAGTGTTACCACATTCTCAATCTGGTTCCTCCTCTCATATACATGTGCATTCTAAGTACAATTTCTGATACAACCTCACTTTTCTTGTGCCTGGCTATCAGATTTCTGGCTTTCTAATCAGGAGGAGATAAGGAATCGGAATTTCCCTGGATTTCTCTGAATCTGATAAAATGGCAGCATTATCTCAGCTTTTAAAAGCAACTGCTCCTTACCCGATCTGTCTTGTTTCAGTGGCTGTATTTTTTCAAATTTTTGTTCTTCTTGTATGCTTAATGCAATTTTTAATGTATCTTTAATTTGACATAATGTGTTATCTTTGTGTCATTACACCCTTCAGGTTCCCAGTCCTAATGAAGGGGTGCACTGTCCTTCCTTTGAATTTTGCAATTTTATCCTCCTCTGGTTTTTCTTCATTTACTGTAACCCCTAATTTGTAATTTATTTCGGCAAGTTGTTTTTTTCCTCCACTTTTTCTGTCATCTGGTTGTGTGTGCAGTTTTCCCATTTACCTTTCCTTGTTTTAGTTTTTCTTCCTAAGTGGTCAAGTCTGTTCCCCCTCCCACCCCCCCCCAGGACATTTGCAGGGCTGGTAACTCAAAGCTGACCTTCCTGTGAATTCAACCTGGATTTAGCACCTATATAAAAAATTCCTGTTCCTCACCGTCACCTTCAGCACAAGGTGACTAACAGGCTCTTTGCCCTCCTTCTCCTCAATCTAATTCTGCTGCTTCATTTCTCTGGGGACAGGTTTCATACACTTCCCATTCACAGAGGTGTGGAGGTGTGGGTTACCTGGTTGGGAGTGAAGTGGGGTCATATTGGGGTTTCCCTATGTCTGTGCTCCCTTTGGAGCCTTATGGAAACTGAGATATTTAGGCTCTTTCCAAACTCTATCACTACCTCCTATATAATGTTTCCTTTCAGCTCTCACAATTACTTTCATCACCTTTCCTCTCATTAGCTGCAGTGCTCTTTTTCCAGCATCCTTTTTGCTTTTCTCCCATCTCCTGATCCCTTAAATCCATAAGAGAGGCTCGGCTGTTGAGGAGAAATACCTGTCCCTGCTGCTTGGCACAGCACCCCGCAGCAGCACACAGAATAAAGGAGGGACAGCCTCTCCCACCCTGAATCAGATGACAAAGTAGTGGTCTACATGTGGCACCTGGAATTTGGGATCTGTTGGTGCTCTTGGATCTGCCCATGGCTAGCAAGCCTCTCTGGTGAGGGAACAAGTTCCCAGACTAAATTTCAAGGCAAAGAAGAAAGGGGGAATAATACAAATATAATGATATGTAATTTTTATTTTAATATTGTTCCTCACTACATGTCTAACAGATATATTCTTCCTGGTATCTTCTATTTGATAGTCCAAAGCCCTTTACCAGTCTGTTTCAAATTGCAAGATTTTTACATTTACATTGTAATACCTTTTCTGCTATTTTAGAAACAGGCAAATAGTGGGCTGTAAAGTTCATAAAACTATTTGTTTAAGAGAAGACTTTAATCTTTGCAATCTTGATTACACAGATGTGAAAATAAAAGCAATATGTTTCCATGTTTCTCATATATTTCTAATCTGGAAACAATTTTCAAACTGTATCTTGAAGTAAGTCCATTTTACAACTGGGAGAAAGTAGAGAATGAGAAGCAGTACAAGTAAAGTTGCTTAAAAATAAGATATTTAAATTGTCAGAGGTAACTGAGGTATAAATCAAGACCATCACTGTGCCACTATGTACTTTCTCATTATGGAGAGTTTATTAAAAATGCTGTGGTTAAGTGCAATGCATACCTACATCTAAAGGAACAACACTATCTTTTCCATCTTACACTTTAGGGTTGTGAACGCTTAAAAATTATTGATGGCCTTCATGAAGGGTATTAGAGAGATTTATGCAATGCTCTTTCAGCTGTCATGATGTAATGTCAATAGTTGAAGCAGCATATGTCCAGGTGGTTTTGATATGTAACATATGCAGTGTTTCAACATTCTTTCTCCTGGAATTTCACAAAAATTATTTAGAAAAATGTAATCTACAGCTGATGCCGGCATGACTCTTTAGCTTAAAAGTCCTCTGAGCCAGGTGTGATGGATTGAAGCTCAGGCCAACTGTGTTTTACCATTGTTCCAAATGGAACCAAATTCTCAGCCCATTTGGTTTCTGTCTTCTTGTTGGACCGTAACATTCATGGCAAAGTCAGCCTTGAATACATTTGACATGACCCCCGTCTGTGTTTCAAGGATGAGAGTATTTTGACTTTGAAGAGCTCACATGCAAAAAAGACTGGACTTCCAAGTGGAGAGCGTGCTTTTATCCATTTTGGAATTTTGAACAATATAACAAAATACAATTTACACTTCATGACAAAATACCACAAGAGCATAAAAGGAAGGGGATATCTTTATATCTAAAAAGAAAACCTAACCAAAACCACAAAAAACAAGGCAGAACTACTGCTAACCATGGTGTCCTGCTTGCTGCTAAGGGCTTATTTGGACCACTACAACTATTGCTGAGTAGCACAGCTCTGAGTACTGTACTGCAAGAATTAAGTGCACATTCTGGAGAGTCTGGAAGCTGAATTAGAGGTCTGAAGAGTATGAGTAATGAGGAAATGCTGTCATATATAGCTAAAGGGGAGAGGAGGGCAGGGCAACCTGAAAAAGAGAAACCTGAAAGAAGACAGAACAACAAAAGCTTCAAGAATGTAAAGAGCTAATGCAGAGAGCAAAAGGATAATCTGTTTTTCACATCCAGTAGGGATATCCTGAACAAAAAGGGAATTGAAGCAATACAGAAGACATTCAATTCAGACACTGTGGAAGCTTACTGAATTAAAAAAAAAAAAAAAAAAAAAAAAGAAAAGAAAAGTAGAAGTTAGTCAACCTGTTGATTGATGATTAGGAGATTTAATATATATATATATATGTATTATATATTTATACTTTCAAGGCAAAGTTAGGTTATAATTAGAAAGCATAACTGATCTCACAGCAGTAGGGTTTTGAAATTCCTTCAAATCCTATTTTTTTATGGTTCTGGTTTTTTTTTAATATGAATCAGTTCAGTGTTTAGCCATGATTCACTCATGACTGGAATAATTTTGGAAAAGCCCAATGTTACATGCCATCTTTAAACGTGATTTTTTTCATGATTTGTCTGTACAGGAGTTTATTTTCCATGTTGAAAGCACTGTTGCATTATCCTTTTGTGTTCCCTGTTTGAGCTCCTCTCTTGGTGACAGTAGATGGGATCAGCGATGCCCAGAGGAGCAGAATTTGAAGCCCTTCCTCCTAAGACACTCTGAGAGGGTCTCTTTCACGTCATTGAGGGCACTGTTCCCTGGTCCCTAGGGAGTGCATCCAGACCGTGCTGCAATTTGGCACAAGGAAGCGAGCCAGGGCAGCGAGGACGCGCTCCGAGAGGGAAGGTGCCGCGTTCCCCGCTCTGCAGCGGGAACGGGCGGCGGTGCAGAGGAGCTGCCGATGGCACCGAGGTGCATGCGGGTTGTGTCAGCTCTGGCAGCCGCTGCGGCTCTGTGCCATGTGCGGTGCCCGGAGGCGCTGGGGCTCTGTGCCATGCGCGGCGCCCAGCGCTGCGGGTCTGTGTCATGTGCGGTGCCCGGCACTGGGGGCTCTGTGCCATGTGCGGTGCCCGGCGCTGGGGTACTGTGCCATGTGCGGTGCCCGACGCTGCGGGTCTGTACCATGTGCGGTGCCCGAAGGCGCTGCGGGCTCTCCATGTGCGGTGCCGGCACTGGGGGCTCTGTGCCATGTGCGGTGCCCGGCACTGGGGGCTCTGTGCCATGTGCGGTGCCCTGCGCTGGGGGCTCTGTGCCATGTGCGGTGCCCGGCGCTGCGGGTCTGTGCCATGTGCGGTGCCCGAAGGCGCTGCGGGCTCTCCATGTGCGGTGCCGGCACTGGGGGCTCTGTGCCATGTGCGGTGCCGGCACTGGGGGCTCTGTGCCATGTGCGGCGCCCGGCGGTGGGGGCTCTGTGCCATGTGCGGTGCCCGGCACTGCGGGCTCTGTGCCATGTGCGGCGCCCGGCGCTGGGGGCTCTGTGCCATGTGCGGTGCCCGGCACTGCGGGCTCTCCATGTGCGGCGCCCGGCACTGGGGGCTCTGTGCCATGTGCGGCGCCCGGCGCTGGGGCTCGGCCGCCCCGGGGAGCCCGGAGGCGCTGCTGCCAGGAGCGGAGCTCCGCGGGATGGAGGAGCTGCCCCGGCTGCCAAACTCGGCTGAGACTTTTCGCACTGTAAATTTAAAACAGAAACGTGAATACGGCAAAAACATAAGCTGTTTCTGGATGTGTCTCAACAAGACACGGCTTCTTGCAGAGAGCAGGCAGAAAAGAGGGAAGAATTCAGTGTAAAAAAAGCCAAAATATGTCTCAGCAGTGGTGCATGAGTGGTGCAAATTGTCTTGAAGCCGATTGAGCTCTGTTGAGTGCCTGTTATGCTTATCAACATTGCTGAACTGAGTTGTAGCAAAGGAAACCACTTTCCAGGGCTCTCTGAGTTATTATTGCTTGACATCACTTTTCTAAAAGTGGGGTCTACCCCTCTGCAGAGGAGAATGCATATGGAACAAAAACAGGGTAAGAGAAGATTTAGCCCCAACACAAAACATCTGAACCGGAAAACAGAGCTGACCTGCCATCCCCTGTTTGTGAATTGCCTCAGTCGGGGCTCCTTAGACTGCAGCTTCTGCTCTGCACCATCCCTGGCCCTCAGAGCCAGCAGGAGCTCAGGGAGGTGTTGACCAGAAACTGGGAGCAGCTCTGGGCCGTTCACACTGAGGACACTTCCAGGCCAGAAGAGAGGATAAGCAGGAGTCATATCCTCAGCAGGACTGGGAAATTGCTCTCTTAATATGGAGGAAAACCTCTGGGTTTGGGAGAAAACTTACCTAGACAGTCTATGATCAGCTAAAAATTTCAGTAGATATTTAGGAGGAAATCATCCAGAATTCTCATGGCAAAAGGATATAACACTTGTAATTTTTTTGAAATACATTCTTTCATACTTACTATCACTTGTTTTTGAAGACTATGCTACTGAGTTATAAAGCTGATTCTAGGACAGCAGAAATTGATAATGTAAATTCTCAAACTTTTAAATACTACTTTTAGTGCTTTTTTCCAGAATTAGATACTTCTATTATTTTTTACAGAATTAGGTTGATATTTTTATTATTTTCTCTCAATAAATTACTAGAATCTAGCCTATTAATTTTTAGTTGATCTCTAACCAAATTTACTGTCAAATTTTCTGACTCCCTTTTCTCATGATTTAGCCTCAAATGTTTGAATTTAAAGACTAAGTACTACCTGATGGCAGTAAAAACTCCTTTATATAAAAATTTACCTAAAATGTTATAGGTCATGGGAATCGTTTTTATTAGCTCCATATTTTGTTAAAACATTTTTGTGTAGAGAAATATATTAAATTAACCCCAAGGTAAATTTCCTCTCTCTGCGTGACTGTACATTAAATCAGGTCTAGAAATTCAGAAATGTCTGACTTCCAGGAGATGGTGCTGTAGCACTTCAGCTGCATTCCTGCTGGTATTCATGTTCAGGTTTCCAACTCTGACAAAAATTTTCTTTTTCGCTGTGATTCTTCAGAAAAGCAGGAGCCCCAACCTAAAAGGCACATATTTTATTCTTTTACTGAGAAATACTTCAATTTTTTTTACACAAGAAACATTTAAAATCAAGGAAAAAGAGCAGAAATACTGTCTGGCCATTAATAGGGGGATAAGAAAGACAAGGATCAAAGAATGAGATGTAAGATCAACCTGCTTATTTTAGACCTGTCTTAAACCAGATTTGAATTCTATTTTGCTGTTTTGGTTGACCTGCTTCTGAAGGTTCTGCACCTGAAGTTTTTGCATGACCTGGTCCCAGTTCAGCAATATTTAAATCCAGATTTTCATTCTAGCCTATCTTTGTTCCTGGACTATCCTCAACTATTAATTAAAAATATCATCTCTGAAGGCATGCTTGCCTTCCCCTATAATCCCTATTCCAGTAGCTCTCATGGAATGAACTCAGTGCTTGCTACAAAAAAGTAATAGGGGAAGGGGGGAAAAAACCTCCAAACTACCAACAAAATATCAGAAAGATTAAAAAGTTAATTGGAATTACTTTAAAAAAATAAAGAGATTTTAAAAAATATTTACTTTAAAGCTCTTTTCTCTCCCGATTGCTAGACTACAGCCTTGATTTATGGCCCTGCAAACCCAGGCAGTACAGCCTGCAAAAGAGATAATTTTGGTCTGAAAATGAATTCTATAGTTGTGGCATTGCAGATGTGGAAAGCCTATCAGTGCTGGAAAAGCATGGTATCTTTTTGCAGCATGCTGCCCTAACTTTTGTCTTGTAAGTGTCGCAGGAAACCAGGGATTCTGGACACAATCCAGCATCTTCATTTCTGTTTGCTTTATGCAGATCACTTAGAGCTATATTTTGGGAGTTTTCTTTCTTTTCTTTTCTCTTTTTTTCCTTTCCTTTCTTTATTTTTTTCTTTTATTTTTTTAGCCATAGTATTTCTGAAATATTGAAACATAAAATGGAATACTTAAGTGCAAGGGTCTGGAAATCAGTACTTCCAGATTCCACAACTGGCACCGACTACAGCTAAGAGGGATGCAATATTGTCCACACAAAACACTGGAAAGACATGAAAAATGCAGGGTCTTAAAAAGTCACAGTTAAAAAATCAAACATTTGTTGGTGACTTGTATGGAAAAACTGAACAAAAAAGAAAAAAAAACCGCTCTCTGAGAAAATTTGCATTTTGAAAAGAGAAAAAGAGCTTTTTACCTGTGGGAAGCTTTCAGTACATGTTCTTTCACTGGGTTAAACAGTGACTTTGACAGACTCTGCTTGACCTTGAGCAAACCCTTCATCTGCTAGTTACCTAAGTGCCTCCCACCTGTGTTAGCAAGGTGTCTATAGAAAGATAATGAAGCTTATCTCAAGTGTTTTTCTGCAGACATGTTTAGTGGAAGGAGGATAGCTTTATCCCCTACAGCTACATTTGCTACATTTATTCCTTCTGCTTCTTTTGTGTCTCTTCTAGCACAGAAGTGCCTTGAATTTCACATTTTACCTTCTTTTGCAAAGGCAACGCGTGCAATCGGGAGGCATCAGCGTGCTCTTCTGCAGAACTGGGAGAAACCTCTTGCCAGCCGTGTTTCCTTCCCAAGGGGCCATCCAGAACCTTTATCAGACGGGTTGGTACCCAATTAGGTGTGTGTAGGGGCCTCATGAGCACTCACACAAAGATGTCTGGCCTGGTTGGAAAGCTGCAGGGTGCCCTTGAGGTGCCCATGAGGAGGAGGCTGGGTGTGTGCACGTAAACGCCTGCACACGGCTATGCCTTGGGGTGGAGGGTGCCACTGACCACTGCTGTAAATCTCCTCACAGCTTTGTTTAAAGGAAGGGCAGCTCCACTCCAGAGATAATCACTGGAGTCACAGACATAAAATAATGCAAGATTTCTGCAGAAGTCCGGGGCAGAGAGAGGGCTTGGGCCACGACTTCCTTCCCTCTGGCAGCTGCAGGCAGTGCTGGGGCTGCCGATCTCTTAAATGCAGGTGAGATTGTAGGACAAACTTCAAAAGAAAAGGCAGCAAAATGC
Source organism: Setophaga petechia (assembly GCA_024362935.1). NCBI lineage: Eukaryota > Metazoa > Chordata > Aves > Passeriformes > Parulidae > Setophaga > Setophaga petechia. The sequence continues at coordinate 21,077,597 of JANCRA010000002.1, forward strand.
AGCTAAAAACTGAACAAAAAAGTGAGTGTAAGGTAATTTTTATGTACTAGCCTGTTCACTTGCCTTGAGAAGATATTTGATTTTTGAGACAAGGAAAATCTGGGGAGTCTAATCTACCTTGCCTTCTACAAATCCTCTAATTCTATGGAAACATCTGATTTCAGAATACAGATACAAATTTTTTAATTAGATTGAGAAAATTGAATTAAGACTGGAATTATAAGTGGTTTATGTATGTCATAATGAAAATCAGTTGTATTATCCTCAAAAAACCCTTAAATCTCTGGGTCTTGAAGAACGGGGTCTTTTCAGCAGGTTGAAGAAATATTTTTAGTGATATAATTACATTTTACAAAGTTCTGATAAAAAAAAAATTTACACAGTTCTTTCCTTACATTTTTTTGTTTTCTTGTTCCCTCATTTGTTTTCTTGGGGGCTTAGGATTTTTATTGTATGTATCATTAATTTATTGTCTTTGACAGTTCTTCAGGGTATATTTTTAACATCCATCATTCTGGAGCTTTCTTCCTCTGACCCTGAATTTTTGTGAACTCATTGCAACACGAAAAACTATGGACACCAAAACATGGTGTAAAAATAAGAGTACAATAAAAATAAGAGTTCAAACCACATTTCCCCACTTCAGTCAACAATACAGCACAGAACAGGAAACATTTTGCTCAAAGAATCACTACAAAATTAATATTTTTGTCACTGGTTATACAGTATTCACTCTTCATCAAAACCTTATATAAATGCCTCCTTATTAACAAAGGAAAACTTGTTCCTAGACACACCCATTCAAAGATTTGGCCTGGGTGGTTGTGTTTTGGCTTGGGTTTTGATGTGCTGGATAATGTGAAAACAATAAAGCTGTAAGTACCGTAGCTGTTAAGTGATTTAACCAGGAGATTAATCTTGTGGATCACAAAAACTGAAGAACAAAGGAGAAGCTGACATTGAATATGAGTTTGTGAAATTTGTCATTTTTAGTTCAGCAGAGACAACATGCTTTAGCTGAACTACTCTCCATATTGCAATGCACAGGAGAGTAATTGTCATAGAGATAATAAGCTCTCTTCCCAGCATGGATACTGAATGGTAGGAAAAAGTGATAATTTAGCTCCTTTCTCATACAGCTATATCAGCACAAGTAAGTCTATCTCTTCCACCTGTCAGCAGAGGTACATTTGTTCTGAGCTGTATTCATACATCGTGCTTAAATAGTAAAGAACACTGATTCTTCACTGATTTTTTTCCACTTTTGTTCAGCCTCACTGAAAGCTCACTTGCTTTCTAGCAGTAGAATGGGAAAGAAAACTATTCCAATCTGAAAAGGAATTACATGGAGCCAAAAAGGAAAAGAGGTGCTTTTTCAAAACATACTTCTTTTTCACTATACATTCAGACTCGGGGGTTAAAGAAATTACCTATTGCTCTGGAGTTACCCACATCATATCCAGGGCTGAAAGAGATGTATCAGCCTGCCTTACTGTTAGGAACTGCAGCACTGTTAATATTGCTGTATAACTCTAGGTGGTATCTTTGCATTGCTCTGGTTGGCACTGTATGCACACATCAGCCTAATGTGGAATTCAGCTGCTGCTGAGGAAATTGAGCACTTGGAAACATCAGCTTTGGTTGTTACTTTGGAAATAATATCAGTACTAAAGTTGGCGAAAGAAGAAAATCCTGAAACTTTAAAAAGTTAAATAAAACATCTACTCAGGACTGAGTTCCATGCACAAATACTTCACTCCCTGCTTTTCACAGTCAGCAGCATCTACTCTGCAGTTGTTAAGTGAGCCAAAAAATGAAATGCTGGCTATGACATTCTTGAGGCTCACTAGCACTACAGCTGATTTCATGTAAAACAAGCAGCAACATGCTGAGTATCTGAGAACTGTGGTATACAATCCAAGAACTGCCTTTCACCAGAAATGACCCTTAGATGCCTCCATCTTTAGCTTCCCAAATGAAAAATGATGCATTTGTTCTTACCCCTCTCTCTTTAAAAGCAAAATATTGGAGCAAGTTTCACCAAAGATGGAGCCTGGTGTCCATATGCAGCTTAAGCCACTATTCAGTGGCAAAGGCAAGTTCCACAGTTCTGGTGAATGATTTTCCTTTCTGTTATAATTTCAGAGCAATTTTGTGTTTCTTGGGCAGCAACACATAGTTTGTGTAGATCTACATGAAAATGGATAATAATTTATTTTTGCTTTGCAATTTGAGGGCTCTTTATGTTGCCAATTTTGGTAAAAGGGCCATAGGGTGAAGGAGAATGGAGAGCATTGTGTCAGAGTACTTAGAGAAATACCAGAAGTGTGAAAATTTGTTGGTTCATTATACCATCCTACTGGTTCCTTCTTTGACCTGGATTAATTGCAAATTACTTAATCCAGTGATCATTTCTTTAACGTTGTATAAACACTGTGGTTCTGAAGATAGGTTGAATGACATTTGCATTTCCATCTTGTTGCATTTTAGCAACTAATGGTTGTGCAGTTATTCCCTCATTTCTGCTTTCAGTTTTGACAGAAAACCTACCTGACTAGAGAAAACTCTTTGTAAAGATTTTTCGAGATTGGAATGTTCCTGGAAAAATACTAAGTTTCTACAAACTGACATTTTCCAAGAATAAGTACTTTGTTGAAGTGTTCTTGACTAACTTGACAAAGAGTCTCAGCTGCTATACCAGTAAATCCTTCTTATTTCCATTATAATTGAGGCTAGACCTGGACTCTTCATCCACAGAAGAGCAGTTGGAAGAAAATATGATAAGGTGTATAAAACCATGGATTTTTAAATAATACATATTCATAATACATTGAATAATTATATCTTAGAATACAAGAACTAGAAAGCAGCCACTGGCAAAACAAATTTTGCAGGAAGAGACACTGTATCTTTAATTAGAGCAACGGCATAGTTGGAAAATTGTCACATTTGTACCTGTGGACCATGGTAAGACAAAGAACAATGAGGGAAAACAGTGAAATTGGCTGTCAGCAGATTAAAAACAACCCAGTGCACAAAAAGCTAAAAATAAAAACTATGACTTTGCATTACAACAGAAAGAAGTTGTGTATTTCATTCAATGAAAGTCAGTTAATCTAGATTATCAGAAACTAGAGGGGTATAGCAGGGCAGGGATCCCTCTACACGTGACTTCCTTTTATTCCTTCCTGTGTCCATGGCTCCTCGCTGTAAGTCAAGTTACTAAACTGGATGAACCTTTGATCTGACTCAACATAAGGAGGGTCAAAGCCATGTAGATAGACTTCCCCTGAGAGGAAAGGTGTTGGTTTCCTATAGGACAATAAGGGAGAGGGTGGAGGTGTGGTTTTCAATACAGTTTTGATAGCAAAGGCTAATTTTAGCATATCTATATGACTTTGCAGCTTAATTCTGGAAATCATAGCAGTGAATTGAATCCCTCATGCCCTCCTGTACTCGAGAAACACTCTCAGTGCTGAAGTCGGGGTGTGCCAGCTTCTATCCTTGCTGCTATTCCTGCCTCTTTGGGGTGATACCCTCCCTCCAGAGGTGTCTGGGTCACACACAGACAATAATGCATGGCCCTGCTGAAGCCTTGATTGCCATAGGAGAATTATTTCAATGAGGCTATAAAATCTGTCTTAAGAGGGAAATCACCTGAGTTATACCAGTAAAATGGGGTCAAATACCTTTAAAGATATCTTTGCATCTTGATTTATGGCCATGTCAATGCTATCTCTAAGGTGATTTGCCCTCTGTGAAAAATGTTTTAGCTTGTGCTCCATTTATGCAGAAATCATCCCACCATTTCACATTTACTATCATCCCTTTGGGCTGAGTACTTATTGTATTCAACCATGAAGAGCTGCCATTCACTCTGGATGTGTCAGAAACTGTTTCTGTCCGGAAAACTTTTAATGATGCATTTTTGTTCCCACAGCAGAATGAAATAATTAAAGTGCAATGGGGATGGGGTGATATTTATTCCTCTTCACCTAGCTGTGAAATTTTGAAAAAGTGAAATGTTCTGGCTTCTTGTTAAGGGTGGAAGGTTTCATATGCCTCCAGGGGATGACAGGGTATGTGAGCAGTTGCATTCTAGGATCTGCAGCTCTCAGGTGTCCTGCTTCCCTTTCCTCAAAAGTTATGCTCATCAGCACATTTGCCAGGGACTGCTGTTTTGCTTTTCCAGAGGTATTCTGGGTAATCGGTAAACAGCATTCAAATACATGGGTTATGTGGCAAATACCTCTGTCTGGTACATAAGGTCCAAACCCAAGAAAGATCAGACGATACAGCATGAGGATGCATAAACCTTTTTCATTAAACACAGACAACAACATCTGTTTTTCCTTATTTCAGGTTTACTTTACCAGATATTGATCGGTTAATGATTATATAGCAATTTCCTATTATTATGCAGGTGAGCCACTACAGCACAAAAAGGCATTCTTCAGAGGCAGTGGAAAATGACACTGCACCCCAAAAAGCACAGCACACACACTGTTCAGGAGCTGTGGGAGCTGTGGAGCAAATGGCTCCAGAGGAAATGCCTCTACAATAAATGCCTCTGAAATTCATGCCTTTAAAATAAACTCCAAAAGAACTTCACAGAAAATTATGCTGAGGTTCATTTTAGCACTCAGAGCAGCACACAAAACTACAGAAAAAGTCACAGAGTTTGAGCTAACACTTCAGAAAACAAACAAATGAAGTATGTTGTGTTTGTGGACAGATATGTTTCACTGCGCTTGAGACAGAGAGGCCACAGGACAGCAAACTGAATTTTTGATCATATTTTAGATTTCATTCACATCTTGATATTGGAAGTACACTTCAGAAATGCACTTTTTGCCCAGCAACCATTCTTGTTAGAAATAAAATTAAACTTCCCAGCAAGCAAAGAAGGGATTTTGTTTGTGTTTTACAGTTCTGTATGATCATGTTAAATTATTAATCGGACTTCCTTTATATCAAAGAGTACACTTTACATGAGTGCTACAAGAAGTAGACTTTTCCAACTGTTGCTTCTAAAATGAACATGCTGGTTACAACTCTATTGTGAGAAATTGGAGAATGGAATCACCTTATGAAATTAGCTGTTTTCTGCCTAGGTATAGGTAGCCCAGGCTGCCTATAAGCCCCAGTTTTAAAACCCTTATGTTCCCTCTGCTACTGCATTGGTTAGACCTCAGTGAAATAAAGTGTTAATGGAAGGAGCAAGGACAATTAATTCTGTTTCAGAAGGCAAAGGTCAGAGAAGTACTTCATTTCAGGTTTCTCTAGGGTAGTGCATACTCTCATTTCCTAAATGTTAGTACCTGGGAAGGTCACAGTTTGGACTTCTGTCCCAAATTCCCTTCAGTCTCTGTGCATACAAGCCCTTGCTGTCATGCATTGCTTAACTAATCAGTTTATATATGGCTATGGTTAATTTCTTCTGGGATTCCATTCATATAAGAGGTCTCCAAAAAAAAAAAAAAAAAGAAGACAAAGTCAAAGAGGAGAGCTATTGAGAAGAGAAAAAGAAAATCTTTGCCCGGTAAAAAAAATCAACATATTATCTTATTGAAATTGGAAAGTTCCTCAGTCTAGATTTTATTATTTCCATTATATTGGTTTTCTGTAAATACATTAGCCTTGTTACACACTTCAACTATTGACACTGATAGGATCTTACAAGTTAGAGATGGAAGAGGGCTATTAGATAATGTAGCCATTTCCCTACTGATACAGGACCAGTCATTGAATTACTTATGCTCATTGAAGAAGAGAGACATGAAGGATTGAACCTGCCCTTTCGGAGGTAATTGACATCAAATAAAATCAGCCATTGTTACTGTGCTGTTTTTAAGCCTTAAGATCAGTGGTGGTTTTTTCAAGAAAAATTGGTAGGAAACAAAATAAATAATACAGCTCAGTATTGCTTCTGCAGGAACAAATAGTATACAGGAGGTGGGGTTCTTTAGAGCTGTGAGTATATTTCTTAGCAACACTAAATAATATTAAGCAAAGTCAAGTAATATTAGGTTTCTGAAAAGTGTACTGCAGGCTACATAATTGTCATATAAATCTTTTTACAATAAGTGGTTTAAAACTTTAACTCTCGGGCCCTTATATCTAGTCTTTGTCTAATGTGTAATACACAGTTATTTTGTACAGATTCTCTGCACTCATCCAACAGATCAAAGTGAATGGGCAAGTGTAGTTCTTGTCTACTAGTGGCTATGGTGGCTGATAAAAGCAAGCAGTGTCTGCAGCACAGCACACCTCTGGGAACTGCAGTGTCCAGGTCAAGGCTGAGCACTGGTGCTCAGATAATGCACTGGGTTTCTTCTGTCTGTTCCTGCAGAAACAGACAGAAAAGGAACAGGAAACCCTAGAGTTAGACATGGGGAGAGAAGTGTATCCTCCACCAGCATGATTTCTTTATTCAGTATCAGTATATAGCTGGGAGATACTCTGCCCAAGAACTTAAAAACTTCACAGCTTTGGCAGCTGCAGTAACTATTTTTTTGAATTAATAGTTTAAAACTGGAAGCAAACAGCAAGAGGAAAATAATTTTAGAACAGCAAGACCCTTCCATGCCCTCCAAAATGTCCATCATCTCAAACTGTGGATTGCACAGGTCTGTTTTGCACACATGCCACAGGAAGGGACTGTGTAGCGACACCTCCCTTCTGGAGAGACTATTTCCATTTGGCCACTAATCCTTGATGGCCCCTTATACCCAAACTAGTGAAAAACAATGTTAATTGCTTTGGAGCCAGGACTTTGCATCCTCACAAGATATAGGCTGCCTATTGTCCCTTCACAGAATATTGGCATTTACTACAGAATCCATATCTTATCTCACACTATTCTTCCTGCTTCTCTTATAGCTCAAGTCAGGGTAAGCTGGCATGTTCACATTATATATATTAAATAGCCAGGCTACATGAAATATTTATAATCATTGCAAAACAGCCCCATCAACCATCACACTGATGCTAAAAAAAAGATAAAATATCCTGAAAAATAATTACCAATTTTTATGCTGCTATCTCCCAACATAGGCATATTTCCTTCTTTCCTTGCTCTACTCTATTTGCTTCCCATTTAACAAGTTTTGTAAAAAAGTTTCAGCAATTCATCTGATGGCTGAGTTGCAGTTATTTATAATTATGGAATATTCTTGGGTGTTTGTTTAAAGAGTGCTGGAGAGCTGCTGGTTTTGTTTTTTTCTGGTAGGCGGCTCATTACTTCATAAATCTGTGACTGAATGGGAATTGTGGCTGGGGAGCAACTGTGCTGTTCATGCATCATGACCAAGTGTGTGTGGGAGTCAGGAACAGCACCTCTCTGGACCAGCTGCTCCATCCATCTGCAGCTGGGTCTAGGTACAGTGATCTACGGTCAAGATCTGCACTGGGAGTATTTTTATAGCTGCTTTATAGCAGCTGGTGTGAATGGCAGCAGAAAAATGAACAATCAACTTCCTAACCATCAGGAACAAACTAAGTAAGAAAAATAAGCATAAAAATTAGCACATTTTTGTTAGTATTATAAAGTTACTATTTGAAGTTCAGTTTCTCAGAAGAGCTACTCTAAGCCTACATATTTATTGGTTTGTCACTCAGCTGAAAATTTTCTTTCTACCAAAACTTGGCACAAAACTGTATTTGAGTGGCAAATGATGTTCATAATTTCAGATGCTTCTATTTTCCCTTAAAAATGAAAAATAACTATTTAAAAGGGAAATGTTTTTTGAAGCTAATCTGTTTTTGCCAGTTTTATAGAAAAAATAAGGGTACATGAAAAAAATGAATTAATTTAAAAATTGAGGTAGAGTGGGACAGCTAAAACTGTGGAGTGAAGGATTTTTCTTTATTATCCTAGTTTCAGCAAAATATGATGAGAAATATTTCTGCACAGCTCTGACTTTTAATTTTAGATTTAAATAAATCATGAGGGATCTCAGCACATTTTAGGTTATATCTGCATCTTTCATGGTGGAGGCTCTGTATGATATGGCTCTACAGCTCCTGCCAGATGAAGTACTGCCATCACAAAAAAGTCCCCTTTGCAATACATCCACAATGGCTTTATGAAAAATGGCAGAGAGGGTGGAGTTGGTAGCTTTTTGTCAGAGTTCTGTTTAAAATTAACTCAGTGATTATTTAGACTTTCATTGCAGAAAACAAAGAAAGTGGACAAAATGAAAAGTTCTGTGATCTGTGTCTGGAAAGAGAATCCTTGGCATCTCCTGGGTAGAGTTCTCTTCCATGGATAGAGGAGAGGAGCCTTATTATATCTTTCAGAGCCTACCTTCTCAGAACTGTTCATAAAAATTCCTCAGAAAATTATATATCTTGAATACAGCAACTTGCACCCACTTCAGGATCTAGCTCAAATTATGGAATATCCTTTCTAAAATATTGACATGTTACTTTTTATGAACCTGTGGAAATGCTTACTCCCCTGCTCATTTCTCTGATTTAGGGAAACAAAGGCAGGCTGGTCAAGCACCAAAGATACCATTCTGTTCACATAAAAAATAATTTCAAAATACCTGTTTACTTCTCAGACAGATTTTTTCCTGAATGTGACTGGAAAAAAATCATCATAGAATCATAGAATTGCTTGGATTGGAAGGGAAACATGGAGATATCTAATTCCATTTCCCTTGCCATGGTCTGGGACGCCTTCCACTAGACCAGGTTGCTCAGAGCCCCATCCAACATGGCCTTGAACACCTCGAGGGATGAGACATCCCTGGGCAACCTGTTCCAGTGTCTCACATCCTCACAGTAAAGAATTCTTTTCCTAGTATCTCATCTAAACCTATTCTCTTTCAGTTCGAAGCCATCCCCCCTTGTCTTGTCAGTAGATGCCTTTGTAAATAGTCTTGTCCCATCTTTCCTGTAAGTTCCCTTCAGGTACAGGCATTTTTGATATAATGGACCCAATTTGATCAGAATAAGGAATAAGGTGAAGAGACCAAAGTAGGAGATATCTCCAAGAAGTCTCAGGCTCTGTCAGAATTTGAGTTACCTGAGCATTTTTCAAGGATCTGATTTGTGTCTGTTTTTCAGTTTCTAAATTTAGCTGAGACTTTGATGCCTTTTAAGTGGATATATATTATGTTAAGATTCATACTGCATGAATCTGCCCTATTTCTTCAGAAAAAAATTTAACCAAAGTATAACTCTGTTCTTCTCTTCAGGGAAAAAAAAAATTCAAATTGCAGTTATATAATTTAGCAATAAATGATTACATTTTATACTGAGTATTTTGCATCAGTCTAATGAAACATCACTATAAACAATGCATAAAGTATTCAAAAAAGCTCATTATAGACTCAGTGTGTTAATACTGACAAGAAATAACCATCATAGTATGTCGTACCTGGAAAAGATAATTATTCCCTGAATGTTAATAGGCCAGCTTTGAGAATTCAGGCAGATCATGAACTGCTCTGTGCAGATCTGAATTCTTTTGCACCACCTGAGTTTTTAGCTGTTTCTGTTCAGAGTGTTTTAATCCTTGGATGGGGAAGAGCAGGGTGTAGTCACCACACCTCTCTGAGGCACTTGATAAAAAGATGTAGAATCAAATTTTTATCTCAAATTTCAGGACAATCATTTCAACATAAAAGTAAGAGAAGAGCATCCATGAGATATGAAAGAGTCTAATCTAACCAAAAAAAAAAAAAACCAAAAAACCCTCAGCTGCTCTTTCATGGCCATGCACAGCTAAGAGCTAAAGAATTAGAAAATGCTACTGTATATTCAATGGGAAAACAGGTCTCTTTAGTGTTTTCCAGTCAGCAGTGACAGTCTGTCTTCCCTGAGCTTGGTGCAGAGGGTCAATTTGAATCCTCTGAAGTGCCAAGAGCTCCATCTGCTCTTCCATCTGAAATGGGAATATTTTTGCTCTTTTTTTTTTAATCTTGATTTGGTCTTTCGGTGTTTGTGTTAGAACACACAGCCCAGATGCCAATAATGAGGAAAATATATTAAGTGATAAGGGAGAAAACAGAGAAATTAAAATGAACGAGGAAGGAAAATTGTAAGTGGAAAATGGGAGCTGATTGCAATATCCAGCCCAGGTGTGGCTGTGAATTAAAGTGCTTTCCTGAGAGATTCCAGAAGATATATCCCATAATCCTACACATCTGGGAAAGTGTTGGTCAAGACAGTCCTGGAAGTTGTGCCAAAAACACCTTAAAGATATTCCACACAAAGATCCAGCTTGCTATATACTCCAGCTGCTGTTTATTAGAGATGCTCATATTTTATATATGCTAGCACACAAGAATTCTGTTACAGAGAAAACTGTATATATGGATTTAAATCCATTGATTGTATATGCCACTTAGTCTCTATTGAAGCATTTCTCTATATTCAATTGCAGAACTACATTTCTAGAGTTGAAACAGAAACACATGTATATACAACATACACAGGAATATAAAGGAATGCTTTAATTTCCCTTAATTTTTTTTTTTAAGTCAGTGTTTCTCCTCAGGAAAAAAAATGTATACAGGAATATTTCACTTCTCTGTTTGATTTATTGTCACACCTCGGGCTTTTCTAAACCCAGTGAATTTGAGAAGTTACTATTGTGAGGTTGAAAAATTAACCCTGGCAACTGTGCTAATGTCCGAATCAGTCTTCAGTGTAGTAGAGTTATTTGACAATATTTTTCTATATTAGATCATGACCAAGGGACACCACAGTTAAACCAAATTCATTTTATTATTTGTTGGGTGGAAATCTTATACATGCAGCAACTGATAAGTATCTTTTAATGCTTGTGAAAATCCTTCCTTCCTTCCTTCCTTCCTTCCTTCCTTCCTTCCTTCCTTCCTTCCTTCCTTCCTTCCTTCCTTCCTTCCTTCCTTCCTTCCTTCCTTCCTTCCTTCCTTCCTTCCTTCCTTCCTTCCTTCCTTCCTTCCTTCCTTCCTTCCTTCCTTCCTTCCTTCCTTCCTTCCTTCCTTCCTTCCTTCCTTCCTTCCTTCCTTCCTTCCTTCCTTCCTTCCTTCCTTCCTTCCTTCCTTCCTTCCCCTTGATTTTGTTTTCCTAGCCCCTCTCCCTTTCCTTCTCTTTCAAGTTAGAAGGTGCTGAAAAGTCGGAGACATTGGTGGGTTTAAGACAATGCATACTATGAAATGGATTCTCCTATATCTTTGAGCTATTAACAACTTTGCTTTCAACACCAGGTGTCACTGCAGTGATAGAAAAGCCTCAAAATATCTCCTAAAACTGGTTAACAAAGCAGGATTTGCCATTAAATATAAGAAAATAATTCTAGATATAGGGCAGCAATGGAAAAAATGAAGTAGCTGGCATAACTCTGAAAGGAAAGTTATAGATAAAAAAACTTTCATGGATAGGATAGTCCAGAAGTAAATGAACTCATTTCTATGGACAATTGTCCATAGTGTTAAAAGCTCCTTTTAAATATCGTCAGTTATCAAATAATGCAAGCTCACATAGATAAGTTCATCAAACTAAAAAATATCTACTCTTTACTGAAACTGAAATTGCTGTGGAATAAGAACAATCCTGCTGAACTTAGCAATGTTTTGGGGATACAAATTAAATTCTGCAGTAGATATCAAATGCATTCAGAATAGCTTTGGAAGCAGTATTTCACAGCGGTGTTTCACAGAGATTACTTCTGCATGTCAGAGAGGTTTCACTGAATTTTAACAGCACTAATCTGTTACATTTTGCATTGAATTTATTTGCTATTTTTATCACTTTTATGGTGTTTTGGAAAAGAGTTTGAATATTTAAAAAGCAGAATACTGTTCAGAAATATTTTTTCACTTAAAATCATTTCTATTTTTAGAGCAGCTCTAGAAATAACAACAAAAAGTTTCACAGAACAAACGCTTTTCTCTTTTCTTTGTTTTGGTATTTTTGATGCCTGAGGGAAAATAAGAATGGTATAAAATAATTTTGTCTAAAACGATTGCTGAAGTAAGGTTGCACTGCTGTCTATTAAAAATATAATAACTGTAGGGTAAGAAGAAAGAAAAATATGTCACTTAAAAATAAAACAGAAGGAAAGCATAAAAAATAGAAAAAAATTAAAGGGAATTAAAATACTAGTGAAGTAGAGATGAGCCTAGAAAAAGGGGGAGGAAAGGGGGTTTTCTAAATTTTGAGGGTTTTGTTATTTACTACCTGATTTACCTGTAATTAGCAATAAATAAAATAAATTTCTCATAGAAGACTTTGTTTTGTCCACCAAAATAATGGGTGAGGGGTCTCCCTGACTATCTCAAACTATAAGCTTTTTCATTCTATTTTTGTTCTTGTTCTGCTAAGGAAGGGGAGTGAGGGAGAGGCTGGATTAGCCAAGGATAATCCACAGCATATCCAAAGGCACACTAATGCCAGTGGTCTACTGCTTCTGCTAAAGTGCTACAGAACTTTGTTTCTTCCTCCCTCAATACACATTTTTTACTGTAACTATAAACAGAAAGCTGCCTTCCATAAAAAGATCTACCATCATCCAAATGCCTTGACATAATGTGGTCATGGAACTGAAAGTGGCAGCAGGCCAACATAATTTGATTATCTGTTCTTTAGTTTTTTTCATGAGAGAAAAACTCTAGGGTGTTTACATCACAATAAATTCAATATATTAAAATGTTAACATCAGTTGAATGGCATATCCACTAAAGCAATCTGAAAACTTTTGAAATCACTTTGCTAATAGTCCTGAAGGTCATCCAATGAAACATAGTTCAGGAAACAGAATGTGACAGTCTGTAACGTGGTCTTGAATCTGTTCTCCTCAATCACCATTTTCACTATTTCATTTTCATGAAAGGACTGGGAAGTTATATTCACAAGGAATGCTTGATTCTCTGTGTGTGAAACCCCATGATTTTGGTATTACACAAAAGAGGGACATTTAATGCTACTACATGGCAACATCTGTAAATTAAATTGATGCAAATGGAAATAACTTTTTGTGTACTTTAACATTATGAGACCAAAAATGTGAATAAGTACCTAAAAAGACAAATTCATTCTGATAATGGTCGGGAAATAAAATGTCTGAAATAAAAAATCTGACTTGAGAATTTTATATGCTGAATATTATGTTAATGTTTATAAATAATTCAGCCCATGTCCTGGTGTCTTATCCTTTCTAGACATTAATGAAAAACAGTTTCTGAAGGGAACAGAATTGCCTTAGCTGGACTTAGGCTCTTTCTTTGTATTCTGGTGTCTAACTCTTAAACCACAGTAAACACAAGTGTTCCTACCCACCAGTCTACAGAATGCCAGGTGGAAATTTTGTGAATGCAGTAACCAATATAACAGAAATAAAGTATGAGCCCATGAGCAAATTCAGTGTCTTACTAAGTAGTGTTGATTAGCTCAGTCACCCTAAATCTTGCTGCATACACTTTTTAGTTGAGTTGGAGTATGGCCAGCAAGTTTATACAGCCTAAACCAAGAATAAGCAAGAATATTTTGACCTATAAAAGGGTCAGGGTAAGAACACTCACTGCAGCAATGCCATGGCTCAGGGGATGGGCCATAACTGCTGCAGCTGGCAGGGGCTGAGTAGCAGGGACTTGTACCTGCAATGCAGCAGGCAAGGTATTCTTTGCTTGGTGTGGGGTGTTTCTCTATCAAGACCTAATCTGTTCAGTGTTTTCAGTATAAAACACCAATGAAAAAGGACTCAGAAAAGTACTTAAGTGGTCAACTGCATCTCTAATCTCTCAGTTGCACAACATTTTGCATGGCAGGAGCATAATGATGCTGCTGTCTGTGTAACCACCTAAAGCCACCTAAAGCCCAGGACCTGCTCTGGATTTCTGAAACTCTGGTGTTTGGCAGAGGCAAGACCAAGCCTTGATTTACTATTTCTCTTCTCTTATTTTAGGGTGCAAGCACATTCTTTTTAAATGTGCTGTGCTTTTCTGTGCTTTTCTGATCTGTTTTCCTGATTTTGATATGTCTTACTGATAAATTATAGAACCTTTTCTAACTCTTCTAGGTGTACTTTCTTCTGTTAATATTTAGTCAGGCTGTAGTCAGAAAATAATGGAGTTTCAGATTTTCCCTGGGATGGTAGCTAAATGAAGGTAGCATTGTGTTCTTTGAATCTTTATCCAAGTTTGGAACAGATTTTTCTTTTCTACATTGTTTATAATAAGTAAAAAAATATACATCATCTTGACATGTCAGATTCCTGAACCCACCATCCTTCTCTTGTCTTAAAATGGCTGGAAATTTGGAAGACTCTGAGTTGAAAAATGCTTGTTATAAAGTGTATTTTCCCATAGAACTTGAACAAAAAAAAAAAAAAGTTTCTATTTCCAAAAAAAGCTCTGTGAGCTTAAGGTACCTGAGAAACTCCTTTTTTTCAATAAACATATATACAACACTCCTGTCAAGAAGGAGAATACTCTAATCCACATTTCACAGATAATATATGAGGTAGAAGGAGGTGGAAAGTCAAATTTCAAACAAATGTTGATCTAATGAATTTTCCTGACTTTGGAGAAATGACACAAACCAAATCTTTGAGACATGTTCATTTTCTAATAAAAATGTTTACAAATGAAGTAAAGGTCTGCTTTTGGAAAGCTTCCTACCATCCCACCTGATATATATCCTCAGAAAGAATGTGAAGCCATATATTTTAGACTGGCAAAACGTTGATATTGCTGGCTCAGTTTGTGCCCTCTTTTCTAAATTAAAGACACTGTTTAGGCACATGAAAAGCTTTGCTAGAAAATCATATCTATGCTAGCAGTTTGTACTGCCATAATTCTGACAGTCACACTTCGTTACAGCACCTACCTAACTATGGTAAGCCAGAATTTATTCTGCAGACCTGGCCTCTGTGTCAATGTCTAGACCTGATATATCACAGGATGGCCAGGGAAATGTCTCACTGAATTCCTGATCCACAGTAATTTCTGAAGTGGCCTAAGAGCACATCAAACTGTGAGCACTGCTGTGTAGCCCTGTTGGAATATTTGCCTTGTGGATGCATTATTTAACCACATGGAGGATCCATTAAGTTGTGTTCCAAGCAATGGTTGTTGGGTTTTGGCGTGGTTTTGGTTTCTTTTGGGGTTTTTTTGTTTGGATTTTTTTGCCTTGTTTTGTTTCGTTTTGGGGTTTTTTTGGGTGTGGTTTTTAAATTTTGTTGTTGTTGTTGTTTTATGTTTGATTTTTTGGAGAGGTTTGTTGTCTTTTTTGCTGTTGTTTTTGTTGCTGGTTGGTTTTGGTTTGGGTTGGTTTTTTTTTGGGGGGGAGGGTGTTTATTTTTGTTTTGAGTTTTCTGGGTTTTATTTTTTCTATTCAGGGCAAAGATCTTGACAATTCTTTGAAAGACCAAGGGCTACCCAGCCTTTCAGCATGGCTCCACAAATGTTCAATTCTCCACCATTCCCCCATGCCCAGAGAAGGTAAGCTCTTCCCTATGGGAACAGAGAATAGTTTTAATAGAGGATATATAGTTCCATGATCTAGGTATCCTCCATAAAGGCAGAAGTCTCATTTAAAGCTCTTTAGGGTTTTCTTTTATGCCTGGCATGGCTGTTTAAAAGATGAACTTCTGGTCAAAGGAGAGATATTTGTGAATGTTGAACAAAAATGCTGGATAAGGATGAGATGTCGTTTTGAAATAATCTGAAGGTCTGCTGTTATTTCAATGACCAGAAATTTTGCATGGCACTATCTCATCACTGAAGGAAAAACATCAGCAACAAAGCAAACCTAGAAAAATGTGATAAAATTCTTGGAAAATCTGGTTAGGCATTATCAGAATCAGCTGGCCTGAAACCATGTCAGACTTAACAAAAGACTCTGGGATAATTTGTAGCAATAGTCTTTACTTTCATAAGGTTTTATTGCTTCAAGCTTTCTGAGCAAATTACTTCTGGAGAGACACTGAATTATGCTATATTTTTGAAGTATGCTATCTGTAATATATATTTTTTGTATATCCACTGCAAAACCCTTTTATTCTCCTAGAATATTCTCAAGGTGCATAAAACAGTGACACCAGCTACATACACATGTATCTGCAAGAAAACTTATCAATAAAATATGCATACAGTTTTTTGAAATATTTAACTTAAATATTTGCTTTTTGATGATTGCCGTGCGAAGGTGCAAAACCACCCAGAACAGACTGCTTTGACTTTAGACATCCAAATTACGTGGTCATGTTTCTCCAGGTAATTTTTATCATGAAAGAAAGACCTTTGGCATTAGCCACCAAGATAAATTATTTGAATTAATGTCCAAAATATCTGTATTCACAGATTATGCCTATACAGCTAAAAAAATTTGAGTCAGGAATGGATTCCTAGTACTAGAATCATTCATTTTACAGGGCCTTGTAAAGAATAATTTGGTTTAGAAAAGAAAAAGTTGTTACAATCTATTCCATCATTCCTTCTCTCTGCTGGTTTCACCAGCTTAAAAAGCTAAAATGACAAGAATTCTCTCTGGAAATCACAGTGCATGGCACAAAGAACATGCAGCACTTTTCTGGGTATGTTCACTGCAATGTAACTCTAGTCTTATCTCTACTGAGGAAATAACCACAGCTCTTTTAAATATTAGTGCTTGCACTTGCTGTCATCTGGTATGTTTTATTTGCCATTATTCATTTAAATATTGCTCGGTTTGTTTCCTATCTTTGCTGACTTTAGGCATAGGGAATAATGTAGGACAACAAACTGCAAAAGACTGAGGTCCTGCTGATTGTTTTTCTTGGGAAAGCCAGGATAGCAACACCTCCAGCAGCTGCCCACTTCACACAGTAACCTCTGCCAACCAACCCAGGAATCTCAGAATGCATTTTCCTTCCCAATTGTTTCATACATTTCATCTTTCCTGTAACAGAATGTGGGATTGCTATATTCCTTCTCACCCTTCAGTAGTAAATTTCATTTTGACTACTTTTCTAGCCTTCCAACCTAACCCTAAACATAAATGGCATTTATTAGATCTCAATTCAAATTCAGATAACTGATTTTACAAAGCAATAATCTTAGTTTCCTTATCTATTTTGTTTTCCTTTGATTTTTTTTTCCTGAGGATTGCTACAAAAGCATATTGATAAATCGCTAAAAAAAAAATAAATTCTCCTGTAGTACCTAGGAATACTGAGACCAATCACTCCAGAGACAAATCTGTCTGGAGCTGTGGAAGGAAGAGATATGAGGCCAGCAGTATCTCATGCTCTTCGCTCACCTAAACTGCCCAGAAAATTATGTTTTATAGGAGCAATAAAACAAATGGAATGGTTAAAGATAAGGCAAATTGTATGGTCAATGTATATTGTTTAGTCTTTTATAAATGTTTTAAGTATCAAGAGCTATTGCATCATCCATAAAAGAAGAATACTATTTTACTATTTTAAAATATTATTTTACTATACAATAGTGCTTGATTCTAATGCAGTCAGAACATAGGCTGTAGATTATTACTATGTTTTTGTATTTTTGGAATATCTATCATGTTAGCAAGAATTCTACATGTAAGGTTTAGGTACAGACCATATTTTCCCCATGATATATACTGCAAACTCATTTCTCATACTGATAAAATAGTGATTAAAGATGCATGTAACCTTTCTAACTGCTTTCTACAGTTTCTTTCTTCTTATCATTCTGTTACCTGAATACTGCTAGTTGTTTTCAGTCATCAGGAGATTGTAGATATTGAGGACATGGTTGTAGTCCATTTTATGAATGTGAAGTATATTACGAATGAGAAGTGTGTAAAACTGATTCTGGAGTAGCTCATCAGGCAGAAGAGCTTTCAAAGTCCCTAGGAACACAGCACCTAGAGAGTGGCTGAGGAGTTATCATCTTGCCTGTAATTCTTCTGATCCATCTCTTTCTATCATCCCCATTCCATTTACTATGCACGTTTTTCACCATCTGATTTCAGAATCACAGAATCACAGAATGGGTCAGGTAGGAAGGGACCACTGGAGGCAACCTAGTCCAACCTCCCTGCTCCAACAGTATCACCTAGTGCACGTTACTCAGGTTTGTCTCCAGATGTGTTTTTAATATCTCCAGGGAAAGAGACTCTTCCACCTCTCTGGGCAGCCAGTTTCAGTCAACCTCACAGTTAAGAAGTTATAACTCATGTTCAGGTCCATCACTTCCATTGAATCATAGAGTCATAGATCATTAGGGTTAGAAAGGGCCTCCATGATCATCAAGATGAACTTTTGATTTAAAACCACCACAGCAACTAAACCATAGCATTAAGAGCCACATCCAGTCATGTGTTGAACATTTCCAAGGATGGTGACTCTACCACCTCCTGGATATCCTATTCCAGGGCTTAACCACCCTTTCAGTGAAAAAATTCTTCCTGTTGTGAACCTGAACCTCCCCTGGAACAGCTTGAGGTCATTTCCTCATCCTGTTGCCAGTTGCCTGTTTCTGCCCCTTGTCCTTTGTTCTATTGCTTGGGACCAACATTTGTCTCCCTCCTCTTGACATCCTGATTTCAGATACTTTTGTACACTGACAAGGTCCTCTCTCAGCTGTTTCTTCTCAAGGCTAAACAGAGCCCACATCCTAAACCTTTCTGCATAAGAGAGATGTTCCAGTTCCTTCATCATCTTTATCACCATCCATTGGACACTCTCCCAGGTGCTCCACTTCTCTCTTATCCTGAGGAGCCTAGAACTGCACACAGCATCCAAATGTTCCTCACCAGGGCTGAGTAGAGGAGCAGGATCATCTCCCCCAGCATGTTGGAAATGCTCATTGCATCCCAGGACACCACTGGCCTTCTTGGCTACCAGGGCACTGCTGCTCACAGACAGTTTGCTGTCTACCAGCTCCCCCAGGTCCTTCTCTGCAGAGATGAATCCCAGCAGGCCAGCCCCAGCCTGTGCTGGTGCCTGGGTTATTCCTCCCCAGGTCCAGGGTCCTGCATTTGCCTTTGTTAAATTTCAAGCTGTTCCCCTCTGCCCCTCTCTCCAAGCTTTTGAAGTCCTTCTGAATGGCAGCACAGTCCTCTATGGTATCACCCACATAGGTGGATTCCTTTGAAATGGAGGCTTCTTGGTTCCAAATGCTGCTGCCACCCACCAGGACAAGAGAACATCATTTTGCAAAATCTGAGGACGCAACAGCCCACTGAATCTGAACATTAATTGTTTCTGGACACTGTAACAGCACATACAATAATCATTAAACAAATCCAGATACCAAATGGATGCTTATATTGTTTCAGTAGATTCTTCATAGGGGTTAACACTTCAGTATCTCGGATGGCACTATATAGCATTCCCTAAGGACCTGATGTTTTTTTAATAGAAAGAATTGGTCAGAATTTTCCTGCTGAAACAAAGTTTGTTAAAAAATTCCAGTTGGTTGAGTGTGAAATATTTCACTCTAAACAGCTTGGGTTTGATAAAATTTTGCCGAATCCAAGGCAGGATTCCAACAGAAACTGTGATTCTGGCAGGCCTACCCAAGTCCTGGGAACTCTGTAAGCTACAGAATGGCCAGCCTGAAGGCAGGAGTCCCAAATGGGTCTGTATCATGGCTAGGGATGCTGGAAAACTTCAAGGCCCCCCAGTAGAAGTGAGCCTGGATATGCTCCAGACAGAGATGAGCCTGGATTTGTCCCAGCTGGGGAACTCCCTAAAGCTACTAGAATTAGTTACAGAATCTGGAGAGTCTGTAAGTCTGAAAATTAGAAAATTTCCACTATGGATTATAACAAAAATAATGGTGAGATTCCTCCTTTCCAAACACTCCTAATGATAGGTGAATTTTAAAAAACTAGGAGCACAGAGTCTGACCTTACTAGCCAAATCTTCATTAGTCCTTACTGAGGAGAGAACTAGGCTCTAAACCCTGTAAAACTAAATCAGCACAGTTCAAAACATGGCCCATGGGTCACATCTGGCAGAAAAATTTCTTCATTTTGATCCAATCACAGGTCCCAGGGTGGAGGAGGAGTGGGTGTTCAGAACAGCTGATACAGATATTTCAGCCAAACAGCTTCTGACCTTGCACATAGCCCTGTGCAGCTGTGGAACCTCTGGGTTCTCTAGAGGTGTGGGAGTGAGGCTGGAGGCAGTGGGATCCCTGAGGCACAGTGTGATGTGATGTGATCTCCATGGTCATTCTTGGACCATTCTGTTCTCAGCCCTTGGTAGACTTTTCATGTGTGCTTTCAGCTGAGAATGATGTGCTGTTGTTCACCTTTCTACCAGTTGACTTTCCTGTCCAGGAGCTGAAAGAAAGCTTCTCTAGAACACAGTAGGATTTGCCATATTTTTTGAGTGGTGGATTTTTTCCATGAGATATTGCAGGTTACTGAACTAACATATGAATGATCCCAGTGTTGCTTTAAAATGTTCAAATCTCTTTCCAACTAGATGACTTAAAAGTTTGTAACTAAAACTTTAGCTGAACAAGTTTCATCTGTCTTTTCAAACACAAGTACTATTATTGTTAATGTTAGTCTAAGTTGTAACAATTGCTTTAAAAATACCACAAATAACACATTGGTTGGATACTTTGTTGATATTATTGACAGTTATTTCCCTACCTTGCAGTCACAATTCCTTACTTCATCCTTGTCTTATCGGTGAGGAGCATGGAACAGGCTGGTTTGTAATTATGTTTTAAACATTGTTTAGAGCAGCGCAGTGAGGCTGGTGGGGATGGAGGCAGTAAGTGGGGATAGTTCCTTGTGTATTCTTCTGTCTACTTCAGGTTTCCTGGTGGTGGGCTAAGAAGTTGCTCTGTGGAACTTCAGCTCCTTATCCTGGATGGGGAGCAGGAATAGGTCTGAAGAAATTAGGACAGCCCTAGGCTTGAAGCAGCTCTTAATTATTTTATTTCCTAGATAAGCAGTTGGAGATGGTCCCAGAATTCACTGAAGTCTTGTGATAGGGCAGGGGTTGACAGATGATCTTAGCAGAAATTAGTCCAATGCTACTTTGGTGATGAACCAGGCTCAAAAAGAAAAGCTGGAAAAGGGAGGGTTGAGTTCATTCTGGAACTGAGGCAAATGGAGAGGAGGGATGGGACAATGCATAGAGCTTGAGGAAGGGAATATTGAGGGAATATTGCTTGGGTAAAAAGTAGAAGAGTAGAACAAATCTTCATGGAGTTGATCGGATTCCTGATTATGGAATACAACAAAGAACACTACTTCTAAAATGAGATCTAGCAATAGCCAGCAGGATCCTGCGAACACTTTTTTCTTCCATTGATCATAATGATAAAAAGAGTGGAAAGTTCCACTGAGTATTAACTGGGCTGCAGTAAGAGCATGTTTCTCTTTTCACTTTACAGGAACACAAAACCATAAATATTACCCTTTTAGCCCCATCACTTGGTAGGAGCAAGGTCAGAGAAGCTAAGCCTCAACAGACCTCAGAAAGTTTGTTTATATCTTAAGTTTACAGAGTAGGAAATGTCAGCCTTTTTGTTGCTGGCATATCCCCACTTGCTTGTCCACCCACACAGGCACTGTGCATATTCTGGCTCCCACATATTCATTTTTACTTCCATTATTCCTTAATGTCTTTTTCTTTCTGGGTTTTGTTCTGCAACACATTTTTATTTTGCTTGTTTTTTTGGTTTTTTGTTTTGCTTGGTTTGTTTTCTTGTTTTTTGTTTGTTTGTTTGTTTTTCCAGAACTGGTCTAGGCCAAGACTAGTGTTTCTTAGAAGGGTTCCTTTGGTGAGATGTATCTCAAAGTAGCTATCATCAATTCTTCATGATTCCTTCAGGAGAAATTTCCCGTGGTTACTGACTGCCTCCCAGAAATGAGTTCTCTATTTTTTTTTCCTCCACTACTCAGAAATTGCAAAGTAAAATCTCCAAGACACTGAGAAAATGGTTTCTTTTTTGTAACAGAACAGCTCATACAATGAAATAGAAAGAATTTGGAAGTCAACACTAAGAATTATTTCGTTATCTAAATAGCTAATATTCATGAATTTTTTAATGTGTTAATGGATTGGATATTGACAACCTATTAGCCTGTTTAAATTGGGAATATTTTAGGTAAAATAAGTACCCAGTTCTAACAAGAAATTTTTTCTGTCAGATTGTGATCTCATGGCCTTAAACTACTGGCCTGAGACAATAGTAATAGAGGAATGGAAGCACTGGAATGTATTCAGCCCAGATCACAGGTTAATTCAGTCTGAAAGGAGACTCAGGATGTTTGTAAGAAGATGGTGGCTTTCTCTCAAATGCATCACAGAATCTGATTATTTGATCCTGCAAGTACCTGAGCTGGTTTGTCTTTATACAAGGTGACAAGTGCAGCTGAGGGCTGAGAATCAGCAGGCGCAACCTTCAGTACAAGATGTGAAGATTTTTAAATGTGAAGGTGAACAAATACTGGAACAGGAACTTAGAGAAGCAGCAGAATTTTTGTCCTTGGAGATGACCAAAACCTGACTGGGGAAGGCCCAGAGTTATTAGACTTGCTTTGAGCATGTGGTTAAACTAGAAACCCCTGGAAGTTCTTTCCCTCCTGGTTAATTCTGCAATTCTGAGATTTAAAGAAATTTCCTTTTCTCCATCAGACTATATATTTAACTTGCAATTAAAGGATGCATAAATAAAAATAACACAATGTGAAGAACAATGTTGCCAAATCGTAAGATGTCAGTAAGCAACACTTCATCAGGAGTAGAAAATATGACTAAAAAATCCTTACACTAAGTGATGAGGAAAAAAAAGTAGTCACAATCTTTGGACTTTCACACACTGTTATTCAAGACTGATCATCCCTTTCAGCACCTGTTTATTTGAGGAAGTGTGTGTTCTTCAGTATGGCAAGGAAAATATTTCCCTTGCAATTAAAAAAACAAAACCATGAAGGAGAAAAAAGTCACTTTTTCATAAATTCAGTAGAACCACTAAATCACTCTGAACATAAAACAAGAGATAAGGTCAGAGTATAGCAGTTAGACTATTTTGTTTTATCCATTCACCACCAAGTGTGATGGTGAAATATTTACCATAGGGATAATTCATGATGACAAAAGTGGATTCTTCAGAAAACAAGGTATCAAAGACAAAAGTTAAAACAAATTGATGGTTTAAATATCAGTAGGTCTTTAAGACATGAGATATTATGCTGGAGCATTTCAGTCCTATAGGAACTAGAAGGTACTTTTACTAGGAATTAGAAGGTACTTTTCTTCTGCTACAAGAGGTGTTAAAGTGCAGACTTTTTCAGGGTTTTAATTTTTTTTTTTCTTTTCATATTTGCTTTCTTTTTTCCCATGGTCAATAAAATGATCCAGAAAAAAAAGAAAAGTAGCTCAATATCAGAGCCTGAGATGTCTGTGATGTGTCCAGGTTTTAGTCAGTATTTTTCTGAATAATTCTGAAAATTTGAAAAACGTGAACTTTCCAAGAGAGCTTACAGTACATTATTAAATCATGGATATTTTGTGGTAGAAAAATGTCAAAGTTCTAAATCAAAAATTATCAAATTAAAACTTTAATATTTGGATTTTTTTCTGAAAAGATTAGCGTTAAAAATCCAGAGAAGCCAAATATTTAACAGAAAAGTTGCCCTTTGAATAAGGAAAGATATTTACTACTTCATGTATAAAACTCATGTGATATTAAACACAAATCCAGCACAACAAAGAAGTTCCAATTTCTTCAACTGTTTGCTCATAGGATTTCCTTAACTGAAACCCAAAGGGACCAGAGAAAAGCCCTTTAATTGCCAGTGGATTTCATATATTTAGTGCATTTATGCAAACAACAATGTGACGGAGAGAGGAGGGAGAATCCATAATGCACAAACCTTAGATGGAGCAGCACTCTCGAGGGCAGTGTCTCTGCACTTAGAAGAGCTCAATCCCAGACCCTACTGCAAGGAGCTGCCTGCAGGGTGAGCACTGCTGTGACTGAGCTGAGAATGTCAGGGAGCAGCACAGCCACCCAGCACTGCAGGACAGGCTAAAAACCTGTAGGAATACACCCCTAACTTTTGGTGTCTGTAGTGCTGAGGAAGTGACATAAAGTGAGTCGGAAGGAGCTGAAGAGGCACGAGACCTAGAACTCTGTTTATGATGGGAAATTTAGGGGATCAGTCTACTGAGTCTGCTCAAGAGAAGCTTCAGAAATTATTTGATTTCAATGTTTAAGTGTCCCCCATGCAGAAAATGGTATCAGATGCCTCTTTATTGTAAACAGAAAGATGTAACAATGTACTGTGTGTCATCTGAAATCCAAATTTAAGTTTTATGTTTTGAAGTCCATGTTCCATCTATTGGAACTACTTGCTTCAAATAAGTTATTTTCCCATTATTATAAAGTTTTAAATCAAAATTTGTTACTTTTCTAATATATATAGTATGGATCAAGCAGAAGATATTGGGCCAGAACAGAAATGATTTCATTAAATTTGGTAAATTTCTCTTCCTGGCCAATGCAGTTTACTCTCCTAGTTCTGCCATATAAGTTTGTCAGACCTGCCTCCATGCAGCCTTAACCTTTTCACCCTCTGTCCAGATTCCAGTCAGTCATCTCCTAAAACCCTTGGCTGGTCAGTTCACAGCTTCCATTCCATGTTTCAGTCTAGACAGCTTTCATTGTTGACATTTTTCTCCCACAAAATTCCCTCTAGTCCTCTGTATTCAGATTAACAAGAATAACTGCCCAGGACTAGCGCAGAAGACTGCTGAAACCATCGTTTTCCTATTTTTAATGGCTTGCATGCTCACTTGCCTAAGTTTCACTCACGCTAAGTAATATTTTGTCAGGGAACCAACAGAAATGGTTTAGGGCATAACTAGTTCCAAGGATGAAAGACACAGGCAGGGTCACTGTTTTCAGGGGAAAGAACATTAAATCACATGGATGCAAACTGCATAAAGCCATTTATTCTCAGAAAAGTGAATATCTGGATTATTTTATGTATTATTACAGCAGCAACTGATGATCATGGAAGAGAGGAAACTCCCTGCTCCATATTTACTTCTAGATTAGGTGGCTGTCCAGAAATTCACCCTTGGGGAAAACCTGGGATGGTGCCTACTCTCTGCTGGAAGATGCTTAATCAAAATTCTCTGCAGAGAACAAGTGAACTGCAGCTTTGCAAAGGTGGTTCCAGGATGCATCCCAATAAAATGTTTTCTGGTGTCATGAAAGTCGAGCCCGCCCAAACACTGCTGCCTACAAGAAGGGTATTTTCTGAGGTAATGCATTTTAGAAAAGTTCACCAAGATTCAACTAGTTTTTCTTAAATTCCCTCCAAAATTCTTTCCAAAAGAGGACAGAAGACACCCAGTTTAGAGATCTGCTTTTCCAAAGGTTAAAATCTTGCTGTGCAAAAGGTTAAAAAAGGTTGGTAAAAGGCAGTGCTATCAACCAAGCAAATAATAAAACAGTTCAATAGGCAAGCTAAAAAAGATGATGTTGTAGGTCCTCTGCAACTCCATTCTTTTTAATATGAACTAGAGGACACATTGTGACTTTATTTTAAAGTTTTGGATTTGAAGTAGTTTACTAAGGTCATTTAAAATTGTCTTCAAAGTGAGGCACAGTTATTGCAGACATGATTAGGTTGAGTAGCAGGCATTCCCAACGCCTAGGGTAGCTGGGCTAGGCCCTCTCACTTCTCCTTGGAAAAAGAGAAGTTTGTCCTTTTAGAAGACAATTTCAAGTTTTTTGTCTGCAAACTAACATTAGGTGCTCTGTATTACCCCAAGAGGAACACACTGCTCTAGCATCTAAAGACACCCCTGATTAGATTTGGGCAGACCTTTATGAATATTCTGTCCCCACATCCCTGTTCCACATTCCTGTCCATCAGTTTTCCATGTCTATACCTTCCCCACCCCATTTTGCCTTATACTCCATAACAGGGCACATGAAGGGCACAGACTTCCAGCTTTTAATTTGAGTGGTCTTTTGCAGATTTCAGCAGAGACTTCTCAAATTATCTGTTGTTTGGTTTTTATTAATGGCAAGGTTTGCTTTTCTTTTTTTCCTTTTAATTAGGGGTATTTTTCTGAGGCTGATGGTGTGTGAAATGACATGCCATCCTGCACCATCAGCCCATAAATAATTCACATCTACCCTGTCTTTACCACAGTAAGTGTACTTACAAGAATCAGGGGTTTCAAAAGATTCTTGACCTCTGTTTTCCCTTTTTTTTTTTTTAATCCACTAGATGAAGTTATATTTCCTTTTATTTATAGGGCATATAGAGACACTCAGATTTTACTCTAATGGCTTAGGCATCAACATAAGATAGAGGACTAATTAAGAAGCATTAATGATAGTCTACAGCATTTCATAGGGTGATGTGAGTTTCATTTCATTACATTTCTTATTAAGTACTCTAAGCTCCTGTCATGTCCTATGTCCCATGATAAGTGTCAGTGAGATAAATATCACCCCTTAGAGTCTCACAAAGGCTGATGTCTACTTTGCAACTGAACCATGAGCTCTAAAATACAGCCTCAACAGTTTTAAAAAGCCCCCATTTTAGAAAATCCCATTCGCACCCATAGAGAAAATTTATTTTGTAGGTAAGACAGCAAGGTAAGAAAACTAAAATTATTTCCCTCAACTTCCCTTATGATTGCTTTTTTTATACCTGAAATCCTTAAAGAAGTCTTGCATGCCCTCTGACAGACTCTGACAGTCTATGGCAAACACACTCAAGTAGGATCTGGGAATGATTTTATTATTTATCATGTTATACATATATATATATATATGTATGCTTATATATACTTATATAATTATTTAAATTATAAATGTTACTTTAATTACTGTAGCTAGAGATAAAAACTCTGAACAATTATTTTGCTGTACCACAACTCTGAAGTTAATAAGAGTTCCACTGTAGAATTACATAGTGATCTAATCCCTTCAAGTTGGTTTGTTGTTAGTTTTTTTAAGTACATTAGGATCTCAGAAAGTCTGTAAAAACAAACCATTGGTCAGCTGGCCCATTATATTAATCTTTAGAGAGTCAGATTTGATCCCTTGTGAGCTTGGAGAAGGAAGGTATCTGAGCTGCTAGTTATCAGAGGAGTTAGCTGGTGTTAGGTCCCTACTGCAGCTTTGCATCCTCTTTTGCTCTTTGCAAATACCTCAACGTATTGGCAGTTCAGCTCTTTTTCTTTTTTCCTTCTAAACACTGCAGTCAGTTTTGTACAGTGTCTTCGTTTATTATTCATGGCTAATGAAGTATTTGCTCAAGCTGTGTCCTATCATACTCCAATCTCAGCACATATCCTCACTGTGGGGCTTGAGTTTATCTCTAGGTGCACTGAGCCCTCCCATAGACAGCTTTGTCACAGGATGATTTCTGTCACTGCTTACCAAATCACTTTATTGTCTCTTGTCCATTTTCTTAAATAGAGGATTGTAGTAAATGCCACAAGCCTTCCCAAAGCACCGTGGAGGCTTTAACTATAAGAATGCTGACACAGCAGCAGAGAGGTACCGACCCCAGACTCGCAACGTATCTTTGTACCCTTATAAGGAAAAAGTCTTGTTAAACCTACTATTGGTCACTTGTAAACCTTCTAACCTTTGCCCATTGGTCAAGTTTGGAGCCTGGCCAAGGGTATAAAAGTACCTTACTGTACCCTACTAACCCAGAAGAAGAAGAACTGGGTCCTTTCACATCCTCCCGAATAAACCATCTCTGTGGAACAGCCGGTGTCTCATCTTCTCCTCTCTCTCCGTCTGCCTGAAGCCTATGCCCAGGGAAGCCAAGCCTAGCAGCAGCTGAAATCCCAAAGAGCTGATAATCACTATAAAGAGCTGTTATCACTCTGCTGGCTGGAAGGCTCCCCCATGGCTTGGTCCGAGTGGGCTGGACTCCGGGACTCTGTCCTTTCCTGGGATAGAGGTCTCGAACCAACACTCTGCTATTAAGACCCCCCAAGGCTTCATAAGAGGATGACTTACACAAAAGAAAATAAGTACATAATTTCAAATATAGGCAGACTAACAGATTAATGTAATAATTTATCTTGGTAAGAGCCAGATGGATGCACTTTTAATCATGACTATTTGCCAGTGATGGCAAAGATTGCATTAGGGAAAATGAAATCTTAATAATTTGGCAGGCATGAAAGTGAAATCTGACCATGGACCTGACCATGCCTGAGAAATATAACAAGTCTGTAGGAGTGTGTTTTTTGTTGATGGAGTGACAAAACTATTTTTTGTCTCTTTTAAAAGAATGAAGTTTAAAAGTATTTTTCTTTGATTAAGTGAAAAGACACTTCATAAGACTTAGGGGACTTTACTTCAAACTTAAGGATAGCTAATTAGACAGAAGCTAAAAAGTTTCATTTAAGCAATTAATTAGAAAAATGTGTGAACAAAGAAACCAAGTGCTTTTGTAAGGTGTTTTACTAGGAGTAAGGACATCTAGAATTTAGCTTAGATTTTTGTATGTTACTTTGCTTTTATTAAACTTTTTTTTGTTTCTAACACTGCAACAAAAGCTATTTTTGCTGATTTTTATGCTTCTAAAAGTAGCTGAGCTATTTTGGGTGTGTTATAGGCTTCTTAGAGCTTATTAGACCTAGCTTGAAGAGGTTACTATAACATAAATCCTTGGCCTCTGTGGGATGATTGACTGCAGTAACCTCTCTTTAAATGGCCGCTGTACTGACATTGTTTTGCAGACTTGAAAGCATAACCAGCTTTTGCTTCAGTTCAGAGTTAGTCAGAAGTAACTTTTATTAAATTTATTTTTGTTGACACAAGGAAAAGCTAAATTCTGGTGGGAAAATAGCAGCATGATGCATTCAAAGGACAACTTTGCTATTACTTAAGGCTATATGTACCTTGGCAAATAGATATTTGATATTCATTGCAGGGCTGAAATTGAGACGTCAGAGGGCTCATAAAAAGGAGATAGTCCAGAAGCTATCCTCCTCTTCTGCAGTGCTCATAAATTAAAGAGGCTGCATGATGTGCAAGTCAGGGTGAGAATGAGTCTGTGATTTCCAGTGACTCACAGATCTTTGATAATGAGTAAGATTTACCTGTAGAGTACATCTGGACAAACTAAAGGCAAATAACAGGAATAAACACAATCTGTTCTGACTTTGTACCAAGGATGATGTGTGAAATGCTGCTTTGAATATATGTGAGCTATGCAGACCATTTTCTAGTTACTCTGAAACTGTTTTTGTGTGACCTGTGAACAACATATACAAAAAAAAAATAGCATAAATCTAGTTTGTCTTAAAGTTTAATTGCACTACCGTTACTAAACCTTCACTACTCCATCTTTTTGGCTGGACATCCTTACACTGTAATTTTGTTAAAGGCTCTATGCTGCAACATACTGAAAATCTCCAGAAAATTCTTTGCTTCCTGCAGCTATATTTGTTTCAAATGAAAACCTGAGCGTTCAGCACCAATCTTACCCCTTTCTTATGAACTGAACTCTGTTCAGATTTGCCAGGTAGCAAATACAGGCAGCAGTTCCCATTGCTCATGCATTTATAGAAGCAGTGAAAATTTTCTGGCAACTCTAGATCTTCTCAAGTGGTAAAACATACGAACCTATTGAGATTCCAATAGAAAACAGTACATAGAATTGTGTGAGAAAGACTAATACTAAATTGGCTGATGTTTGTGAAATATAACACAATTAGCTGGTGTCAGTGTGGTGTTGATGCTACTTCTGAACTTGAACAATTAATTTTATATTTTAGTTTTACAAATGAACTGCTTGCATTACATCTGAAGATGCATTATTGCACCCTGTTTCTGCATTTTGTCGTGCAATTTTAAGTACTTGTACATAAAGTTGTTCCCTCAGTAAATTAATCTACTTCTTGTGAAAATTCAGTCCAACGCAGAGTGCAACTACATTTTTTCAGCTGTTTTTAAAGAATATATACTGCTCTGTAGAAAATACTTTCCCCTTTCTAAATTTTTCATAAATAGGAATCGTTGTGCCCAGGAGAGATTCTATTGGTAGGAAAAAATTACACAAGCAGTCAGGACTCCAGCACACTCCAAGGAGCAGCCAGGCTTTGTAATCTGACCATGTAATCTGACCATGGTGCTCTGGCTCTTCAGCAGGGACATCAGTCTGGGAAAAAATTGTCATTGTACTCTGGAAATGGTCATTTCAGACTGCTACAAGTAACTACCTCCCAGATGTCTCCTGAAATGCCACATTTACTGCCCCTTTAACTCCCAATGCAGTTACAACTCCCATGACACAAGTTGACCCAAAGATAGAAGGAGCTAAGAGCAGTGGCAAACTGAGTGCCAGCTTTTTGTTCAGGTAAAAACCACAGCTCTTCACTCCTGCCTCCTGGTTCAGGAGCTCAGGGCCAGCCTTCCTCTGTCAAGGGTCCAGACTGTGTTTCAACCCTGTCATTCAGGTGATCCTTATCTACATTTGAAAAAGTTATCAAAATTCTTTCCACTTTTTTTATATCCATTGAGAAACCCCTCCAAAAGTGGGGTTTTGTACAACTAGGTGCATGCTGTTGTACATTTCTCGAGGAACAAAGTGGATGTCATTCCAGTAGGCAAAACCAAGTATCAGTAAACAGAGCTGGGACCAAAGGAAAAAGTAAAGGATAGGAAAAAAAAAAGAGAAATAATGAAATACCTCAGACTAGTATGTTGTTATAAACGTATCTATAATATATGAGCAATTAAAATACATATATAGCAATGAAAATTCAGTCATAAACGACTTGTTAATTAGAAATCCATGTTCAATCTGAAGTGAATGATAATTCATTGTTCTCTACCTCAGACCAAAACTAAGCTCAATACTGCGTCCAGTCTCTGTTAATAGTTTTCCAGTCCAGAGAGGAACCATTGTCATCCCTGCCATGGGAATTAATGTCTAGTTAAAACACACAGCTTCCAGCCTCTCACTGAGAGTCCTGTCCCTACCACACCAAAGCAGAGCAAATATACCCTTTCAGGATGAGTATTCAGTTCCACCAAGCTATCTGCCAGAGAGTGGAAATTTCACTTGAGCCTATTAACTATAGAGGCAGTAACACAGATGTTTGCACATTGAGTAGGCTATTACTTGAGGGAGCGAGGGTGCCGGCACTCCAGTCTTTGAATTCTCCACATAGAAGGAAACACCACCTGGAGCAGGAAATGATCCAGGGACAAGCAACCCGAGAGAAAAGGGTGGGTGGAAAGAAAGCAGAAGGAAATCTATTGAAGGAAGAATTCAGTCATGTTCTTGCCAGCTGCTTTTTCTTTTTGTTGAAGTGCAGGTTTGTCTCTGTTCATGCTCATGCTTGGGGGGTGAGTCTGTTGTGTGAGTAGGATCTTCAATCTGCTGTGTTTGCCCCACAGAAGGTGGGAGTCAGCCCATGAAGCTCAGCAGTTCCCAAAACCATATGGGTGGCTCAGGAGAAGACGTGAGAAAAGTATGTGGGGGCTCAACCTGAACAGGAGGTTGAGCAGTGGTATATCTATTGTAGCACAGCAGCATGCATATCACGAGTCTTTATCCAATGTGCCAGAAGGCTTTTTCAGTCAGGATTACACCATCAAAGCATCTCAGTATCACTCAGTAGTGTTGATTTGGAAAAAAAATTGTGAAAATAGAACATCTGCCAGAGCAGCACATATATTATTACAAAAAGAAGGAGAAAAACAACAACAACTTGCATTGCATGAAAATCTGGCCATGAAGTCAAAGTCTAATCCAAATCACTCAGGAGACCATCTTTGGAATAAGGCCATCTCAGAGTTCCTAGACAAAATGGATGTTGTTAATTTCTGCTATAGCAATAATAAAGTTTGTAGCTTCAACAGCCATGTCGCCTTTCAGGACCTTTTCCCTCACCAAAAGCTTTATTAAATTATAAAGCCTAAAAATCTATTGTGCCTCATGACCAGAAGCAATCCATTGTTTCCTGCCTCTTATGCTTCTTACAGAGAATTTCTGTGGTGGATAGAGCCATATGCCTAAAGTTTATATGGCAGTAAAAGAGTCTGATCTTCATCACAATACTAAATGTAAATGAAGGCTGTGAAGGAATGCCCCAAGGCTGGAGAAATAGCCTCAAGTCCAGATCACTCTGTTCCCCATTACAGGAGGATAAACCTTCCAGCCTGCAGAGTAACTCCTGCCAGCTGTG
This sequence comes from Setophaga petechia, assembly GCA_024362935.1. NCBI lineage: Eukaryota > Metazoa > Chordata > Aves > Passeriformes > Parulidae > Setophaga > Setophaga petechia. The sequence goes on from JANCRA010000002.1 coordinate 21,109,728, forward strand.
AGGAGCCCTTACAAAGGGCTGCATGACAGAAGCATGCACTGAAATGGGGCTGGTCTGAGAGCACAACCCAACCCACAGCTCCAACAAAAGAACAAAAAACTGTACATTTGCCACGCTGCTTTTGCATAGCTTGTGTGGTGTGTAATGAGCACAATGACTTGGTGTAGTGCTAGCCCTGGATTTACCACATGTACTAAGAGCAGAGTGCATTGGAAAAGACAAATATAAGATGCAGACCACACAGAAGATGAATAATGCTAATTCTAGACAAACTTATTTTTAATTGATATTCCTGTACACATTCTGGTATTTTAACCTTACTCAATTATTTTCTCCCCCTCTCTCTCTCACACCTCTAAAATACTTTTTTTCTGTCCCAACCATTTAATTCTCAGATGTGAATCCATGTAGTGTCTACTCCACTTCTGAAACTTGCTTTCTTACCAGGGAGTTGGAAAACCAACTGAGATAAGCTGAATGATTTCTCAGGACTAACCATTTAAGAAGGCTCTTAAAAAGACACAATATATAAAGTAACTATGAATGTTATTCCTACTGTCCTGAGCCTGGTCTTGGTCACCATGCGTCCATGTTATCCAGGTATAACTTTTTTCCGCCTAAAATCTCTGTCCAGATGTTCTTAGATATTGAATGTCTAGAATCTCATGAAGATAGCAGCCCAAGGAAGCAACAGCTGTGACAACATATCTCCATTTCTCCCCTCCTGTACCTAGGCAGAGCCACTCTACAGGATATGAGGAGTTGGCCAGACATATCTGTGGAGAATTGATAGTACCCAATATCTTTTCAAAAGTTAATGCAACCTGAATTGAAATTTGCTGGAGTTATGCATACATCAACATGATCTAAAGCTCATCAAACTAGGTCTACATTCCCTGGCAGAGTCCATTTCAGACCAAACTGACAAACACACATGGACATATTGAAAGGTAGAACTTTACCTACGTGCACACTGACAGAGCGTCACCAAAAGGAATTTGCTCTCAGTCATGAGACAGGCAGTTGACTTAAAACAGGAATCTGGGGACTTGTTTTGTGCAATGAACAAACACCAAGAATGTAGTCAGGTGTTTCTGAAACTGTGCTGCCTTTAGCACCAGGACAGCCTGAGTGCCCCCCATTGAGATGCACTGCCTAAGCCATCACTGGTGTGGTCTGCTGATAGCCTGTGCTAGGAAATAAAATATGCAGGAATACTGTCTGCTTCAAGACCTGCCAGAAGTTTGTTGCTATACCATCTGGGCTGTTTTTATTTATCCAGCTGTGATTTCTTTGGGTTTTGCATTTTTAATTAACACAGTTTTGAAAAAGGGGCAACTTTTGTTTAACCTCTTCAGCACTGCCTCATGTAGGTGAGGCAAAATACAATTCAGTCCAAAGGCTTAAAACTTCAAGAAACCATCATTTGAGCTGGTTTTACTTTCAAAAAGTTACCACTGGTTGTTATCCCACATGTCACAAATTCTGAAACCAGGTAATGACTTTTTCCAATTGGAAAAAGACATATACACATGGTGAATGGAAGACTGTAGAGATCAAGACTCAGTTATTCTATTATTAAGTTACTAGTCCCAGTTTTCCCTGTCTATAGCTCTCCTTTTTTCCTCCCCTCTCTTCTCAGCTCTAGGAACACATTATAAAGAGTTTGAGCTCACCTGTAAGCACACAATTGTTCATGTGCCTGCCTAAATGTTCACTGCTGCTTTAAAAACACCGGGAACAGAGATTTGACAATCGCATCTGTTTAGACAGGCAGCAGTGGGCTAGTACACGCAGATGGAACCCTGCTGTCATCAGTTACAGCAGGAAAAGACAGTGATCTTGGCAATCCCTGTACATGGGCTTAACTTGATGAGAAGATGACTTCAAATGGGCTTAAAATTTAAACATGAGAGTGCCTGTATGAATAAAACCTTTGATCATTTGCATTGCTGGATTTTAAAAAGACTCTGGCTGAATTTTTTCTTTCCATAACTTAAAGGGAGAAAATACAACTTTCTGTTACTATTTTTCATGTTTTTCTGCAGCGCAGTTTTTGTGCTTGTCTCAGTCTTTCCTTTCAACAGACCAAAATTATCAGTGTGATTCTGTTTCCTTTTGCACCTCACACAATCCTGCCCAGACTTCAATTGCTTCTCCAGAAGTCTTCTACACATCTTTTGTGGGATCTGCTTGTCCCACATGGACGTCTCAGGCATCCTGGGCATATCAAATGGGACTGCATAGGTACATTTGGAAACAAAATTTTTCCTACACAAGTGAAACACATAGCTTTGCTTCCCTTTTTAAAAAGACAGATCACCCTCAGACAAGTGGTGCATGTCAGGAACTAAAATGGCAGTCCATGACTCTAATTTCCTCACGTTTATTAAAATATAAAAATTAAAACAGAAAAACATCAAACCCTTACTGACACAAACAGTAACATTCAACGGGAATGTCATGCTTCATTAAGATTATCATATTTCTCAATGTAGAAGCTATCCCAAATCATATAGAAAGCAGTAGTAATATCTGTGGCTGCGGTGGGCTGACCCTGACTGGATGCCAGGTGTCCTCTACAGCCACTCTGTCACTGTCCTACTCAGCTGGGCAGGGGAGAGAAAGTATAATGCATGGCTTGTGAGTCAAGATAAGGGCAGGAAGAGAGACCAGTCACCAGTAACTGTCATGGGGAAATTAATTTAATTTATTGCCAATAAAATCAGATAAAATATTATAATGATAAAACCAAAATCCTAAAAACACCTTTCTTCCCACTCCTCCCTTCTTCCTGAACTCAAATTCACTACTAATTTTCTGTACTTCCCTGCCAGTGGTGCAGAGATTTGGAAAATGGAGCCTGTGGTCATTTCACCACATATTGTCACTGATTCCTCCTCATGGGCAGGACTCTCTTCCACTGCCCCATTGTGGGGTCCCTCTCACAGAAAACAGTTTTCCACAAACTTCTCCAACGTGACTCCTTCACAAAGGCTGCAGTTCCTCAGCTGCTCCAGTGTGGGTTGTGTTAACTGTCTACAAACTCCATCAGCTTCCAGAATCCAAACTGGGCAGAAACTTCTTGTAGCAGAAACTTCTGCCCCTGGCTGAGTATATGATACAGGGAATTGCAGATCACAGTAATACACATGACATTTGAAGCATTGGCACCTAAATGATGCTCAGAGTTGTGTGATTTGGCCACTCCACTATTCTGCAACTGCTGAAAGCACGACTGGATGTTCTTTTCATAGTCCCATACTTTGTGCTGTAAGTCATGCCAGGAGAAAAGTAGATGCTCCCACTGATGATCATTTCATTGCCATCCTGCCCAGCAGTGCTCTTCACAGCACCCTGCTGTCATCAGGAATAATGTTCATGAGCCAACCCAAGGGAAAACTTTAGCCAAACAGAAGAAACTCATATCCATTGCAGTTAACACATCTGCAAACACATGCTTGGAGAAAGGCCTGGAGAATATGGATGCAATCTGCTCATTTTAGGTACCTAAATTTTAAGGTTAAATTTCAGACACTGTCTGTAACAGCTCTAAAGTAAGAGTTTCAGTTCCCTATGCAGAGGCATAAGGGCTTTTCAAGGTTTCCAAAAAGAAGACTTACCAGAATAATTTTCAGAGGGGATCTTGCTCTAGTCTTCCTTCAAACCTCAGATAAACACTAATGCTCAAAATTCTCATGGCTTAGGTTTAAGGAGCCAAAACCAGAGTATTAGTAAGGTAGAGACCCTAAGAACATCAAAATTCCCAGGTGACTGCTAGCTGTACCTAAAATAATATTAAAAATTAACCATAAGTTGTAGAGAAGTGTGTCCTCAGACATTCATCCCAGCTGATCAGAACATGACAGCAGAACACACCGCTGCCCTGCAGCAACATGACTTAAATCAGCTCCTTGCACCTCCTTGCTAGGCATGGAGTTAAGTGTATGGATCCTCAAGGAAGGAAAACTCATGGAAATCTTACAAAGATTTTTTCACTCTCTCTTTTGGGAGTGATGATCTGAGTTAGCAGGAGCTATCTTTTAATATTTCTGAGGTTTTATAGCCTTAAAAATGCAGAGTAGACACCAGTAGACAGGAGAGAATTTAGTTACCAGTACTTTCTTTTTGTTCATCTTAACATTCTCTTAAATGTAGGCTTAAATAGTTTCACTACTAACTGTGAATAACACTGCTAGTCTGAGAAGCCACAACAAGTTTATATGGATGCATAACTGTATAATCCAAATTTCAGGAATTAATTTTCTCAGTGTCTCAAACCTTGCAAAATGTTTTGCAGTAAATTTATTCTACTACATCTAATAAGGCTTTTTTTCTGCACTATCATTACATTTCTTTAAAGCATTTCCAATAAGAACACTCCAAATTATGTCCCCTCAGCTAGTTCATCTGTTCAGTCAATAAGCAACATTTTATTGCTTTTATGAATTAAGCCCACTTTACATCCAATCATTTTGCAAACATCTGTAGCCGATTCAGTCTAGGGAGCTTTTGAAAAATCAATCAGCGGGGAACAGCTTTCACTTCTTCTTTTTCTTTTTTTTTTTTAATTTTAATAAAGTGTTTACACATGTTTGCTCCATATGAAATAGGAAAAGCACTAAGCTTGGTCGTCATATCTGAACATTACAGTGAAGCTCACCTAACATATGCAGGATTTTTATCTAAAAAGGAGACATGATGGCAGCATTAAAATGATAAAGTATTAATAATTTCTGTCCTAGCAATGAGCAGCTAAACCAGAGGTATTATAGCAGCTCAGGAGTAAGAGTAACAAAACACAATGAAATTTCTAAGCTGTATAGCAAAGCTGCAGTATTTCAAATTTCTTTCTTCTACTGCATTGTATTTGTGAGGAAACCACAGAGAAAGAGAGAAAAAAAGTTTTGAAAGAACCTAAAGGATTGACATTAGAGAATATTGAGACTTCATTATTTTTCTTTTGAAAATTGCTAATTCATTAATTTCAAGCTTCTCCAAATAATGCGCTAAGTAATATTGATGAGAATAAAATTGTTGCTTAAAATTACAAATAATTGTACCCCAGATTAACCCAAAAATTAGGATATTCACCTCAAATTATGAAAAAAACCTTCCAACCAAAATTTATTTTAATTTAACCTAAGGACTTGAACCCATTTCTTACTTGCACCTAAAATTCTGGAATACTTCCAGGTTAAATGGAGGTTTTTTAACTTTGAAAGGACTTATTTTTATCAGATTATGCAATTGTCTAGATTTTGGATACTTTTTTGATATGGGAAAATATTTTTTTTCCCCAGCTATCCTTGGAATCTAGACTTAGTTGCAACTTCTTGCTTGATGATTCCTAAGCCAAGTTGATTTTAATGTGTCATTCTGTAAAACAGAGATCATTCCCCTCATTCTACACTTTTGTATTTTCTGTGAGCTGGAAATAGTTTAGGCTTGTTTGCTATATTTTTTACAATGCAGTACAAATTAATAACAGTAAGTTGCGCCCATCTGGTGTTTCCTCTGGTTGATGTGGGAGTGAAGAGGGACATATTTCTGTCTGAATAACCTTGGAAGAAAAGCATATCAATTATGAAGCACCAGAGCAAACTGTGAAAAAACTGAAGCAAAGTGCTGGAGTGGTGACTTTTAAAAGTTTACCAGTTTTAACAAAGTTAATTATATTCACTTAAGGTAATTATCTCAATGGCCAGAATGATTCCTGATAATCAGCTATTGCTCAGTTAGTGAATCCAATAATTAGAATTGTTGTGAGGTTGAAGGTATTGGGAACCAGGTTCTTAGTTTTCTAAAACCTCTGTCAAATTCTTGCTTTAATATCCATATACATATTCCTGGAAAATGTCATCTAACTGGTTTATAAATTGAGTAAACTTGCATATAAAATACTTAATTTTACATTTTGGAGCTTAGGAAAGGGCAGGTCTGATATTTCATCTTGTTATAAATATTAGTTTTGATATCATGTTAGGTGAATTCACTTGGAAAGTTATATTCCTTTCACACCTTGTAGAAATTTTTACACACGGGTGGAATAAACCAGTGTTACTTCTTCTGTTGGATATTTTTGGGTGCTTTTGCTCAGGAGGTGAGAAAGCTGACAGTGCAAGAAAGTGGGGGGGGGGGGCGGGGGGGGGGGGGGGGTTGGAGTGGATTTCTGCTGCCCAGCAGCAGAACTGTTTGATGCAGAAATGCAGAACTGCTCTGGCTCAGTCCTTGAAACTGCTTGCAGTTTCTTCGCTTTCCCTTTCCCTTGCTTTCCTTTGGAGAAAAAGGGCTTGTGGAAGCAACAAAGATCCTCTCCTGAAACTGAAGCCCTGTTTGGCATGAGTCAGCCTGTGCAGGAATGGTCTGATCATACTGTCTTGGAGAAACTGCCAGGAGTTTTGCCCTGGAGCCACCAGGAGGGAGTGACCGTGCAGGTGGGGGAACACCCGGTTCTGGAGGGCAGCGCCGTGCAGTCCCACCTCGCATCTCCCATCACCTCTCATCTCCCATCACCTCGCATCTCCCATCACCTCTCATCTCCCATCACCTCTCATCTCCCATCACCTCTCATCTCCCATCACTTCCCATCTCTCCTCACCACCTCAGGACACTTGGGACCTGCAGGACTTGGCCAGAGCTCCTTTTCTCCTGCCATTCCTATGCACTGACTCCTTGGTTTCACACTGCAGGAAGGGCTGGTAAAACAAAACATCTTGACTCCCCTTAGTCTTCTTCATTTTTTGTAGGTGTCTTCCTTATTGTGCTTGGGTTGTTTTTGATAGGTGGTATTGTTTTTGTTCTCTTAATTTTTTCTTTTGCCCTGTGATCCATGGGAATAACCTTGCTGTACAATTAATGTGGGTGACCAATCCATTTGAAAATACTTGGTATACTAACTATTTTTTAGAAGACTCTTACAGGTTTTTAATATATATTGTTGGCATTTTATTTGGGAAGGTCATTTGAATATTTTCTCAGAACTTCTGAATTGTTTATTGATGTCATAATTAATTTTGTTACTTCTGATGTTTGCTTTCTTGGGCACCATTTCATGTAATTAAAAAAACCCCAAGCAACCACAAAAACAGCAAAACCAAACAAAACCTCTACAAAATTAAAATATAATTAAATAAATTACTTGATCTGTTTCATGTTTGCTTTTTTCCCTTAGATTTTAATTTTAGCAATTCTTAAAAAAAAGGTAGGAAATTGAATAAAGAAAGTTACTAACATATTTTTTTCTCAAATGGAAGTTTTAGATTATTGTTTGGTGTTTATCTAGAGCTGGAGATTACATGTTTGCAACTGGTATATTGACAGATTCATTAAATTTCCTCTGGGAGCTCCGGGACAAAGAATGTGATGTTTTAAAACAAAATACTTAGGATCAAATTCAGTAAACCTGCTTTATTTACATGCTGAGGGCACTATGAGCTTCAGTGCCCACGTTGGGGGAGCTCAGGGGATTTATCTGAGAAAGTACACACAGTGTCTCACAGACAGAGCCAGTACCAGTGATGACTGATTTTGGGAGAATGGTTACAAAAATTATAGTATTTCTGCCAGTCACTGGGAAAGTCTCTTTCCCTAAAGAGGGTAAACAGAAACAGTTGATTTAGCAATCACCACAACAGAAGACATAGAAAACCTCAGTGAGGAGGCTGTAGGCAGTAAAAAAAGAAAACTCCTCATCAGCTGTTGATATAATGAAAGTACTTTATGTTGGTAGGTGATCTGCCTAGGAGGCTCCTGTTCAGATTTCTCCCATCCTTTCCTTGAATTCTCATCCCACTTCCTTCTCTTCCTTTTTCCTTTTCCAGCTGTTTCCCACCAACCCCCAAGCAGTGCTGAGTCATGTGGAGGTTGGTGTTCTCACAGAAGGAGTAGAGAGATACTGCAGAGGCAAACTGAAGCACTCAAAGTCAAAAAGACCCTCGCACGTCCCTTTGGACCTATTCTGCAGTGTGAGGCACCTAAAGGGCCAATGTCTTTGTACCAGAAGTTTTGTCAAGTTACTTTTGGCTTTTGTCCAGCCACTGTGTAACCCTAGTGCAAAGTGCATTTTCTTCCCTGGGAGCTGAAGTCTATATTGGGAAATGTGTGTGAAAATCAACATCATGAGCACTTACAAGTGGTGACTCTTGATACATGATGGTGCTTCTTTTAAGGCTGTCCCATAAACTAAAGGGCAACATAGACACCCTGAGTTGAGGTCACCTGAGTATCCACGTACACCAGATTGGTTTCACCAGGCACTGCGTTTCAGGAGAGCTCTCCAACAGAGGTGGCATTTACACCTTTGCCACAAGGACTCTGCTGTGTCCTTAAATCTGATCTCTGTGTTTGTTTAAAGTGAGCTGAACTTTCTGGGGTGATTGCTGCACTTAGTTCAGTGACAATAGCTGGGACATGGCAACCATAACATGATAGCTGCTAGATTGGGCAGTTTACAGGGACAGCCACACCCAGGACTGAGCCACTGCAGCCTTCTAAATTGAGGGGACTTTGTTACTTTGCAGATCAGACTACAAAAGTGCAGACAGGCTCATGCCTATAGCCTTTTCTTGGCAGGTTTCAGTCTTCACTGATCCAGGTTTAGGCACTACCTAGGGAGCAAAGTTCAGCCTTTTCCTCAGCTGCATCCTCTGCTCTCAGACTGATTTGTTTTGCCCTCCCAGTAGTGTTTTAATAGCCTCTAAAACTTATACTTCTAGCATAGTCAGCAAAAACAGCACGGGGATTCAGAATCTCACAGACAAACTGCCAAAAATGAAACCAACTGTTCATTAACATTTTTAACTGCAAAGAAAAGGTCTGGGGATCTATATAGTTAGTTTTCCCATTAAACTGATAGCATAAGAAGCATAACTATCATCTATGCATTTCTACCTTTAACTTAGCCTAGTAATGTGAGAAAATGTTTTTTTTTATATGACTAATAATCATTATGAGATGCTAATTGCCAGATTTGAAAACACTTCCAGCCTACATAATTTCATTGTTTACAATATTAGCTGCAAAAGCAAAAAGAATTGTTTGTGACACCCCTTGGACAAAGACCAGAATGTAGGTTTGCATTAATGCTCCAGTAAACAAATGATTATCAAGGAAAGATTAAAACACTGAGGTGGTTTCCATTCTTCCTCTCTGTTCCCCCCTACTTTCAGCTTTGTTTCTCCTGTCATTACAAGTATCTCAGCTGCATTTTCAAATGTTTGATTATCATGTAAGCATACTCTATAAAATGGTACATAATAGCATCATAACCCATATGTTCCCTACCATGACAGAACAAAAGCGTTTCTTGTGTTTCGTTGTAGGAACTAAATAGGAACTGTTCATTCAAATTTCTAACTTCCCCAAAATGAAACACAGAAAGTAGGTGTAAGCTACAATGTTCTATGCAATCCAATGCAAATGTATGCAAATTTCTTCATATTAGAATCATTGTCTAGTTGTCATCCTCACATGGGGCACATCAAAGCCATATGACCTGATTTTGCACCTGCTGTTTAATTAAATTTACAAGGCAGACACTCTCTCTACTCCCGGTGATATACAAATCCATTTTTACGACCGCAGCTTCTAATTTACAAGGTAGGCGACTGCTGTGTTTCACTGTCAATAGCTGCCCAACTGCTCTTTGTTAAAGTGAAGATTAAAAACTGAAAACTGGCCACCATTTGAGTGTATGAATTAAAAGAAATATTAAATGTGATTTCCCTCTTCACCTTTTTAAAAAATCAGGCAAAAGGAAAACTACTGTAGGAACACTTGATACTGATTATAACAGTCTTGATTTCTTCATTCCCCCTGCTGTGAAGAGGCCGAGACACAACACTTTTGTCAAGTTATCAATAGTTTTTTTCTGTTTTGCTGAAGCCATATGTTGAAATGTAGCAATTGCTACTAGTGCTAGTAGCAATGATATTAACAAAGCTGTCTCTTTTCCTGGATGATCATGCAAAGTTTTCAGTATTTATGCTATTGAATTCACGTCTTGCTTGGAAATGATTTTGCTGATCTTAATTTGGTTTTTTCCCCCAAAAAACAAAACCTGTTATTTTTACTGCTTCCAGTGAGCAGCCAATAAGGCTGCAATAAGTCAGTAAGTCAGAATGCTCAGTACTATGAAATTATTCTCCCTCTTTTAGACCAACTCATCAGCTGGTGCTCTGCTATAGTTAACTTAATTAATGCCAAAGTATTATTTAGGTGTGTGGATAGAGCAGAAATTTTAAGTTACCAAAATGTACTAATTAACTTTTATTCCACATAAAAATCATAGAAGCATAGTGTGGTTTGGATTGGAAGGGATCTTTGAAAATCATCTAGTTCCAACCTCCCTGCCATGGCAGAGATGTCTTCCACTACACCAGGTTTCTCAAAGCCCCAACCTGGCCTGGAACACTTCCAGAGATGGAGCAGCCACAGCTTCTCTGGACAACTTGTTCAAGACTCTCAATACCCTCCTATTAAAAGTGCTCTTTACATCCATTCTAAATCTACCTTCTTATATTTTAAAACTCTTGCCCTTTGTCCTATTGCTACAGGTCTTATATGCCACCTCCTTAAGTATTGAAAGACTGTAGTCTCCTCAGAGCATTTACTTCCTCTTGCTAAGCAAACATACTTGAGTTTAATTAATAAAAATTATTAACATTATATTTAGCTGAAAACTATTGCTAGCAACACACCAGATAATGGGGGTGGGGGGTAATCACCCTTTGCTCACTTCTTTTTATAGATCGAGAAAAGCAGCAGTAATTGTAATACCATATTCACAAGTGGTGAGACGTTTTCTGCGAGCCACCTTTAACTACTGAAATTAGGTCGTTCTCACCTTGTTTATACTTAATTTAATGACATATTCTCTAGGTAGCTCTGAGGATAGATGGGAGAGGAAGGGGGACCAAGCTTCTGTGAGTCAAGCCGTGCTGTTTGTTGGAACTGCAAGGGCAGGGAGACATTTTTGGGGCTGCCTTTGGGTGGCAGCACACGTTCACTCTATGACAACTATATTTGCTAGAGAAGTTAGAACTAGTCCTTACAAATAAATTAAAGATGCTTCCGCCCTACACACCTCAATTTTTTCTTCATTAACTACGTGGTGCAAATAACTGAGATAAGCAGTGTTTTCTGACCGGCAAAAACCAAGCTTTGCCATGCTAAGAGGAAAAAAAACAGACAATGAAAACATTTCTTAAGATACTGTCTATCTCAAACCCTCCTGTCAGAGTTACAATGTGGAGCAAATTAGCCCAAATTCCTGAACTGCTCCCTGCAGACTAACTTGCTGTAGCTGCTGTGCCCCTCTGTGAGTGCCAGCAGCCAGGCCCAGAGCTGCCAGCAGCAGCCCAGGTGACCCAGGGTGGTGACAGAGCTGGTGCTGTCAGTGCCACGCTCACCAGTGTGGAGCCACAAGGAAATTCAGCTTGGTGTTACAGGCAGGATGTGTCTGTAGTGCTTCTGGGAGCTCCTTGAGAAGAACTTACTCTCAAGAAACAACTGTCACAACCCTCAATCTTCTATTTATTAGGAATGTCTCATGCTTTTACATCAGTCCTGGTTCCTGTATAATTTTCTTCCCAGAAAATGACATATATATAATTTCTGAAGTTACTTGACACAGTTTTTCTTAGTTTCCTTGGGTTCTACATCAATTGTAGAACTCTACTTCTTTGAGCCCCTTTAGAAAAGTTAATTCAGATCAAATGTCTCCAATATTTCCAGGACAATGGGTGAGTATTTCCAGTGCAGCTTTTCACTCCTTAACTTCTCTTTTGCCCCTGAGGGTGTCTCTGTGAGTGTGGAAGCTGTTCTTTGTAGTAAGGAAGTCACTTCAGGTGTGGCTCCCACTTCAGGGGGAGCTGCCACAAATTCAAAGCCTCAGCAAGGCAAACTTTTCAAATAACCCCAAAAGTGCAAAAAAACCAACCCAAACCAGAAATTAAAAGACCACAATTGGCTCATATTTGGGCAAGCTTGGACGCAACTAAAAGACCCAGTGGGGGCTGACAGCATAATTTTGCCTACTGTTTTCTCACCATGTAAATGGTTATAGGCAATGATCCTTTGTCTACCTTGGACATTTTATAATATAAATTTTAGACCAGAAACAATAATTAGGACTTACCTCTTAAATAAAATACAACCTAGTTTCCACACAGTCCACTTTAGGTTGCAGTAATACCTTAATTTTCCTGTTGATTCATATTTTAATGAGGAAACTATTATTGCAGTATCTTCATTGTTTAATTAAAATTATAATTAGATATTAAAATGCTAAGGCACAAAAGTAAGTTCTTGCTGAAGGGTATCCTCAGGAAAACAAAGACTTATAAGGGTTTTTATGGCTTTGAGAAATTAGATGTGGTCACCAAATTGCATTTGATTTTTTTTTCAATAATAATTACTTCACTAAGAACATTCTGGGCTGCATAAAGAATTACTGGATTATATTTAGTAGCCTGTATAATGAAAAAGGTCATTCTTGATAATCAGTGTCGAACTTTAGGCCCTAAACTCTATAAATCAAGCAAATCAAAGGTAAAAAAGCAATTACACTTAGCATTTGCATAGTGTTAAAAAAGCACAGACCATAGAACTAATAAACCTTCAGGGTCCCAATCTAATTCATTTCCTCTCCACTACAGCATTAACAGCATTCAATATTTCATCATTATATACTGTCTAATATTAGAGGAAAATAAAGAATAAGGTATGAAGATATAACTGCCTCTTCCAGTAAGAATATACAATAAATAAGAAACTATAGATCCAAAACCACATAATAAATATTAATATTGTAGTAATATTGATACAGATGTTAAGTAAATAATTGATGCATATGATAAAAAGTTCCCAGTTACATTTCTGAATCAAAAAGCAGGATAATAAAAGCAATTTGGGGATAATCTGGTCCAGATTAGGGGATCTAGAGCCTTTCTGGAGACCTGTTTTCTTCTGGTGCAGCAGATAGAGGATGGGCAGAATACCCCAGAATGCCTTGAGATGCCAGCTTCTCTGAACTCAGATTCCTGAGAGATGCCAACTTCTATGAACCCAGACAGATTCCTGAGAGATGCCAGCTTCTCTGAACCCAGACAGATTCTTGAACATCCATAGATGATAATGGGAGATATTGATATGTAGATATTACATTTGAGTATTTTAGTCTTGAACTTAATCTCAGGGTAAGAACCTACTGAAATGGATGGGCTCTACTTGCCTAAAGATAGAGATATAGTGTAATCTGAGATGCCTCAGCATGCCTCAACCTCCAGCTGCTCCAGGGGACAAGGATGTCCTTCTGCTGCAGTGCCACACTGCCAGGCCTTGGGGCATGGGAGCGGCATTTTACTTTTCTGCTCCTGTAGCTCAGTTTCACACAAATATGTACATGTTTTCAAGCAACCCAAGAAACATATTGGGAAGAAATTAAGCTTCTGGAACATGGTGCAATATCAGACATAGCATGGGCACAGAAGCAGTAGTTGTGACTGAAGGCCTGCTACTGATGGGTACATGGTCCTGTTCAGAGAGCACAAAAACCAAAGTTAATGATCCCTGCAAATGAAGAGGGTTGGATTCAATCACCCACAAGTAATCCTTCTGCCTCATGGTACTAGCATAGGAAATAGGGACCAATTTGTTTGGTTACTATCAAAGAGAAGAAAGACTGGAAATTTTCAGTCACGTGAGATTCTGGTAAGGAAAGTCACAGCCTCTTTGTTGCACTTGCACCAGGGAGGAAACATGGCTTTAGAGCTCAGATTCCTTGCCCTTGTTCAAGTCACTGGCAAGGAACCTGAACTCTAAAGCCATGTTAGAGTTCAGATTGTATTGTTGTGTTTCATGACAAGCCTTGCAAACTTGACCATTATTAATGGAAGTGATTTTAGGAATTTGCATTTTAACAAGTTTGAAATTTTATTCCAGGTAATTTCTGACTATCATAATTGGATCATCTTCTAAAAATGAGTATGATAGGTATTATTCTAGGCAAAGACCAAAAAATTGTAAATAAAGAAATCTTAGAAGGCGAAACAGTATATGGGCCTTTTGGCCTTTTTTTTCCTTTGTGCATGATATGAAAATATATAAATGAGTCAGAAAGGCAGAATTTTTTAATATCCTTCCCAAGAGCTGATTTCATTTGAGCTCTTGTACATTATCAATAGACTGCTAATGTCTGTGTTCATTGTGTAATTAAAGGTTTTATCCACGCAGCTCCATGATGTAAATGTCCACTAAATTGAGTTCAGTATTTTTCCAGCTTTGCATCAGTATGGGGGACATTGCACATATTAGAATTTAAACTGGGTGACAGGACCACAGATAAGATTTATTATGCAGGAAACATCAGCAACAGGATTGACATAAAAGACAAATTTTAATTGCAAAAATATGGCAACAATGTCTTGCAAAGACAGCACTACGGTTCATTTCTAGTCTGTAGTGAATGGTGAATGTGTGTTGAATTTGTCACATTATTTTGGGGAAAAACAAACAAAAAATTGAAAAGGTTAGAACTTTTGTCCTCATGCTTTTAAAACAATTGGTTGATTTTTCATATGTGCTTACATGGAATTTTAAAAAACAGTGGCTGTTCCTTACAAATGCTTCCTTTTGTCTCTGAAATAAACACTTCATTTCAGATAGAACAAGCTGTTTCATTTGAAGGAAGCAAACATTGGAAGGAAGAGGCTTGTATTAGCAGGGAGAACAAATATTAATGTTATAACCTGGACCAACGCATTTGCATTGTGTTTTAGTTTGATTACCCACATTGTCTTCTCATTAACACCCGCAGCATCTGAATAGCTGGTCTGCAATCTCCTCATCTATCGGTCATGGAAATCACCGTGACCGGGGTGAGCCGCAATCAGCGCCAGCAGCCGCGGCGGAACGGGGCAGGGGCAGAAAGGGATATCCACACTGCTTCCCCTCAGGGCTGTGGGTTAAACTGCTTCCCCTCAGGGCTGTGGGTTAAACTGCTTCCTCACAGGGCTTTGGGTTAAAATGCCTCCCCACAGGGCTTTGGGTTAAAATGCCTCCTCAGATGGGCTTTGGGCTAACAGCCTGCAGCTGGACAGCTGAGGCCACTGCTGGCCATGGCTTTGTCCTGACCACTGCCCATGGGGTCAAGTTCACCCTTGCAGAAGTGATTGTCCCTATCTCAAGTGAGGCTCGGAGTATGAGGCTTCCTGCTGAGGAGGTAAAACAGAGACATCCAGGAGAGAGGCTGAAACAAGAGTAGGGAGCAGAGTCAGAGCTGAACCACAGCCAATGTTGTCCAAAGTAACTGAAGGGAGCTGCTGGAGTAAGTGCCTCAGAGGGCTCTGCAGGACACAGAACTCTGTATAGACTCCATTCTAGCTCATATGAAATATTTTTAGAACAATCACATTTATATTCTAATAATAGCTTCGTTTTTGAAAAGTAACAGACTTTTATGTACTTTGGTGGGCTCTGGTCATCTTTGTGGTGCCTCACTAATGTCAGGGGCATCCTTATTTTTTGCTGAGTTTTTGCAAGGGAAAGTACTGGTCAGGGTGGGATGTGTGCATATAGGCTGGAACTAAATTTTTGTAAGACATATGTAATTCTGAGTCAGCGTGCAAATTGCAAACATGCAACTATTTCAATGGGTTTTAGGTTTCTTTCCATTTAAAAACAGCATGTTAGAGTAAAGTTGTTCACCTCTACTGAAAATTCTCCTCATTTATTCAGTGCTGAAAAATGGTGGAGCCACATTTGTAAGGCAATGGTAATTGAGGTTTCTTGAGGCAAAAATCAAGAGGTGAAAAAAGACATGCACTCATGGGAACTGAAATGAAAAACTCATGAGATATCAGTCAAGACTGAAGGTTCGAGGTAGCAATAAGAGGAACAGCAAAAGCTCATCTTTAGTCAACTTAGTAAGAGAAAGGCTGCTTTTCTGAAAACATCAGTATATGTGGACTTCCAGCCCCCACCTCAAATCCTCTAGAAAGGAAAATTAATTAATTAAGGATGACATTTTTGCCTAACCAGTTATTTCCAGCATCACACAGGCATGTTACTTTATGAAAAAGGTAACAAAGCCAGGAAAAAGCCTGTGACATCAGGTCTGAATCTCCCCGCTCTTACTTACACACACCAAATTACCTAATAAATATAGTTTATTTGCTTTTAAAGTTTAGTTTGAGTTTCACACTGCCATGTTTTTGGCTTTTATTAATGAAATAAAAACAACTCGTGCTTTATCTTCTAGTAGAAAAACTTCTAAACTCAGTGACAGTAAATGTCCGAAAGTTCCTTTCATCTGTCAAAGCCCCTGAATACATTCAAAACTGTGGTGGAAAATGAGGATTTTATGCAGTGTACAAGGTGTTGTAATTCAAACTAAGTTAGCAATTTGAAACATGTCTGCATCGGTCTGACTGGAAAAATATCTTTGAAAAGAACAAGACAAAGTTATTTTATTATTATATTAAGATCTACCTCACACTGAGAGTTTTCACAGTGGTTTATAAGCTGCCTACCCCAGATGTAAAACAAAGTTTTCAGTCTTTCTCAGTTCAATCTCTTAACTTTTCTCACAGTTGAATATATATGTTTTTTTTATTCAAATAGATATGTATCTTGACTATGTTTTACATTTGCCCTTGCAATTGGACATAGTTGAGTTTAAATATGATAATTTCTTTATAATGAAACTATGGTATATATAGATAATGAAACTAAATAATGTGTCTGTTCTAATTCTAACTTCTAGGATTCCATACATGTGCAAATTAGAGATGACTTGAGAAGAAACATTTGCAATATTTTAATTAATTTTATAGGTTAAAACACAAGAATTATGGGCCATGTCTAGAAAAGTTAAATGTTTTCCCCAGCACTGCAAGTTTCTAACAGTTTATTATCCACATTGGTCCCAAAAATAAATACATAATAATGATAATTCATACAGTTTCTTGGGCTTAAAATGTACTTGATATCATAAGTGGATGTAAACAAAGACAGTCTCTGCTACACAGAATAATTATCCACCAATTAGGTTTGCTGGATCCAGTCTTGTGCTGTGCTTGCCTGAAGGAGCTAAGAACCCTTTTGATACAGCCACCAGTTTCATTCTTTCCCCCACTTTCCTATGTTTGTCTGGTCTTTTTCAGTGTTAAGACTTGCTCTGGTGAACCTGTAAGATGCTTCTACCACAGCTGCATCCGTGTTTTCTCTGTACCAGTCCCTATATAAGAGTTGTCATTGTAGAGCTGGTTGGCAAAGCCAATGACCTCTCTCTAATAAGTTAAATTATAAACTTCTGGGGGATAGTCTGCAACTTGTCTGAGCCTCTACTAAACAGAAGAGTTGATAAATAAAATAAATGTTATTATGTAAGTAAAATAAAACAAATTTGATTTTGGTATCATAAATGTAAAGGTAGTCCTCCTGGAGGAACACGTGGTTTGTGGAGTTGCTGTTGAAGCCAAAGATTTGTATGATGTGAAACACAAATGGCACAGAAATGAGTGAGTGATTAGTGGAATTTGTTTCAAACACTGTTACATATTCTAGCAAAGGACATTGAACAAAATATGTACAGTGGAGTTCTCTTCCTTGAGCCAGGAAGGGATAAAAGGCTAAAACCCTTCACATACACCGCAGGCAAGATGAAAGGGATAAACTAATGTGTTATGCCAGACTATTCCATCTGAAATCTGGTTTTAAGCTGTTCTGAAGTAACAAAAATGAAAGAAGTACTTTTCTATACAAATTCCCAGAACATATTTAATCTAAATGCTCATGTGTAATTGTCATTTTCTGTTTTCACAGTCCTGCAGTTGCTCCCTGAGAATTCACTGCACAAACCCATGGTTGATTCACTCGTTCAGCTGCATTCAAGTAGTACACCATGATATTGTGCAGTCTCTCTTCTAAAAGGAAAAATCTCAGCAAGGAAAGGAAACCTAGTAAGATTTTCTACAAAGACATGCAGTTTCTTAACTTCCAAGCATGTCATAGTGTCCTAGAACCCTGACAGCCTAGGGCAGCCCTTCTGCCCTGACAGCCTCTTCTGCCCTTCACTAGGCAGATGCAGTTCTATGCAAATTGAACAGACTTCTGTAAACGTAAAAACAAGAAAAATAAAAGTACAACTTCAATTAACAAATTTGAAATTAAATTATAAGTAACTGAAATTAACTTCAAGAGGTTAAGGGATTTCAAGATCAAATGTTATTTTATTGCTGATCAGACACACTGTATTTAGTTTCACCTAAATATGAAGTAAAGCTCTATAGTAATATATAGTAATTAATTATAGTAATTCCACATGGTAAAAAACAATGAACATGATTATTAGGTGGTTCTAGGCTAAAATCTTCCTCATTTCAGGCTGCTGCAGGAAAGTTATTTCTCTTTCTAGCATGTCAGCTAGTGGGAAAGCAAGGTGGATAAGTACATGTGTACATGAGTTACACACTGTAAATCCATAAACAATACACACACATAAAATTCTGTGTGAAATAGAAAGGTTTATGTTCATATTCAAAAAAATAAGATATCTAAATTCAAGTTCCCTGAATAATGTGATTTACATGTCCTACTGAATCATTATTGTAATCTTCAGTTACAAACTGATTGTTTAACTTGGTGAAGCCTACAAGTTTCCTTTTTTTCCAAGCAGATATTCATTCCACACCACTTCATTACAGCAGTGAAGACTGAAACTTGAAAAGAGAAAAATTCACCTACAGGCTATAAGAAATGTGAAAAAAAATGTTGTTTTTTTTCCTGATAATAGAAGTAGATAAATTCAATTTCTTTGTGGGTGCCTCCCAGGTAAACCTATGTCTGCACACTTTGCTTTCCACCGTGGCTGCCTCTAATTTCTTTTGTTTCATCCAGAGATTAATAGCTGCTTTTGCAGCAGAACGGAACTAGGAATAATCTAACTATCACCTTATGTTTTGCTGTGAGCACATCAGTTTAGCAAGTGTTGTGGTTTAACTCCAGCTCAATTCCACGTAGCTGCTTGCTCACCTCCCTCTTGCTGGGATGGGGGAGAGAATCAGCATAGCAGAAGTGAGAAAACTCATGGGCTAAATTAAAAACAATTTATCAGGTAAAGCAAAAGCCATGCACCCAGGTAAAGCAAAAGCCATGCAACCAAGTAAAGCAAAACAAGGAGTTCATTTACTGTGTTCCATCGGAAGGCAGGTGTTTACAGGACAAAAGCACATAGCCTCAAGCTGCACCAGGTGAGGTTCAGGTTGGACATTAGCAGAAATTTCTTCATGGAAAATGTTGTTAGGCATTGGAATGGACTATCCAGGCAGGGGGAGTCATCACTGTTCTTGGAAGTGTTCAGGAAACAGCTGGATGTGGAACTTTGCTGCTGCAGTCCAGTTGACAAGGTGGTGTTTGGTCAAAGGTTGGACTTGATGATCTTTTCCAACATAAATGATTCTGTGATTCTGTGTTCAGCCATCCCCAGGAAAGCAGGGCTGCATTAGAAATAATGGTGAGTTGGGAAGATGAATGCCATCATTCCAAACATGTTCCCTTCATCCTTCTCCACCTAGCTTTACATGCTGAGAATGCAATATGCTACAGGTGGGTCAGGCAGGGTCAGATGTCCCAGCTGTGTCCCCTCCCAGCTCCTTATGCATCCCCACTCCACTCACTGGAGGGCTGGGGTGAGGAGAAGAAAAGGCTTTGACTCTGTGAGTCCTGTTCAGCAGTAATGAAGTAATCTCTGAATTATCAAAACTGTTCAGCACAAATCCCAACCATAGACCCATGTCTGATAGTGTGAAGAAAATTAATGTTCTCTCAGCCAAAACCAGCACACTGAGCAAGATGGCAAGAGCAACAATATTTTCTTATGGAAGGAGTGTCTTTTTAGGTGTCCAAGTCTTTTCAGGGAAGTTTTACTTTGTATCCTTTTTCGGTTTTTCTGAGGAATCTTTACTCAACATCCTTAAGATATGTAACAACCCACAGGGGAATGGAATTAAATATAATACTGAATTCATGAACCACAAAAACTACTGATTAGCAAGAGAAAAAAAATGTTTGATCAGATTGAAAAATGTACTATGAAACTGCAGAGATCTGAATTTTTAAAGGCTTATTACCATATTGCTGTGCTCAGGAAAATGACTACACATCAGTATACATTTTAATTAAAGCATAAAGTTTTAAGGCTAGATTCTATTGAGTTCTTAGTCAGCATACCCAGAGGGCTCCCCTCCCTCTTTGATAAAACACGTGATTTTAGTGACCTGGAAACTTATACTTTTCTAACAATTGCAAACAGCTATCCAAAAAAAGAGACCTAAAATATGAATTACCTGTTTAGATTTACACATTTTTAATAAGCTTTTTTGTACATTTAGAGTCCCTATAAAGATGCTTGATTATTGATAGGCATATTTAAAATTCAGCTATGAAATTATGAGCCTGCTATATAAAAAATAAAGTAGTGATCAAAATGCTCAAACAGATGATAGTATTAATATTTTTTGTAGTTATTGCAAACAGATGTTTTCATCTGAGATCCTGAATATGTACACAAAAAGTATATTTTTCCCCTGTTTTAATACACATATTAAATACATGTGTATATATATATATATATGTATATATATAGACGAGATTTGGAAGTACACTTTTAGAACTTTTATGAAGGAGAATACAATAAGGTGTGTGCTCATTTTAGCTTTAAGTGCCTGTTTAATGTGTTGGGCTGGGAGATTGGTCTCTGTAGTCTCCCTTTACAGTCAGCAGAAAAATTTTTTTTCCAAGAGAAATCCAGAGTACTCTTTTCAACAGGTTTCTCTGTATTAGCTCCCACATGGAACCTATTTTTCTCTTTTTGGCTAGGTAGGAGATAAGCCTCTTAACTTTGGTCATCCTCTGTAAGCATCTAAACAAGGTCGTAGTGTCAATTCCTGGTACTCAACAATTAAGGGCAGTAGCTTTCTAGTTGAAATGTCAGTAATTCATTCTGGTATCAAGAAGATGCTTTACACAGCATTTTGTTTAATACAAATAATAAACCAAGAGTAGCGAGAGACACATTTGGTCATCCATGAGTGACTCATTGTCTGCCATGTTCCCATACACCTTGCTTCACACAGTTTACAAATCGTTTTAGACAAACATTCTTTTGAAGTGAAGGAAAAGGACAAATACTATCCTTATGAAATGTTTGCCATGACCATTTTACATGAAATTCACTTTGACAAGATCTGTAGGAATCTTGTTCTGTGTCCTTTGATATTTTTGAGTTTTTCTTTTTCTTCTTTCATGTTATATAAAAAAAAGGAAAATAGAAGAGGAAAAAATATTTGAAATCTGGGATCACTGGGAACTACCCAATGCTGTCTCAGCTGAGGTGGGGTGGGTAAAGATGCTTCAATTCCCTTAACCAGTTCAGAGCTCCATGCCTCAGGCAGGCAGCACTGTCCTCTGAAGGCTTTCCCCAAATGTGTTTGTGATTGGGTCTAGTGGGACTGGACTTAGTGCTTTCACAACTGAAGTTTTTAAAGCTTATTTCTCCATGATTTGTTTTGGTCTTGGCAAGGGTTAGGGGAAGAAATATCTAAATTTTTGTTGCAGTTTGTCAAAATATAAGTACATAATGTTAAAAAACCTCTGAAGTTTGAAGACTATTTTTTTTTAAAAAAAGCTTAAAATTTATTATTTTTATGTGGTTTTCTTGCAAACACTGTTCTTAGATGTTCCCCTTGGTGTCTGAGGCATGTTTGTACTGCCTCTTTCCCTTTTCATGTGCAAGATCATGACTTGGCCCTGACCCAAGACATGAATGAGGTGTTCACCCTTTTCTTCATTCCCCAGTAGTGAGTTTTGCATGGAAAAAAGGACCATGGGAGCTGGTGAGGAACACTGCTCTGATCCTACAGCTCCTTGGTCCAAGTAGTGAAGGCACCACGACTACAAGGCACCATCTGTATTGCTTCTCTCCTGCTCACATAGCAAAGCAACCCAGCTTCCCTTATCCTGCTACCCCTTCCTTTATGTGCTTGAGTCAATTTAACACTGCCATACTGCTCTATAATACTCCCCAATGTTCCTAGATGTCTCTGCTTTTTTTTTGTTTTTTTTTCATTTGAGTGCTTTGACCATTTGACTATAATTTTGCACATTCACACTCTCTCCTCTTCAGTAATTCTTGAATCCTTTGGTGCTATTACACCTCAGTGCAGCCCTTCAGCTGCAAATACATGGCCATAGGAAGCAGGAGGTTGGCGTACGACCCTCGGTGTCTTTCTCCAGTGGTTCACCTGGGCTATTCTGGCAGTAGCTTCATTTCAATGGCATGATTGCTGAATTCCCTGGCGAAGGCAGCTAAATGAACAGTAAAAGCTGATAGTCGTGAGTAACCTGGACACTGAAGTGTTTCTGTAATTTTTAAGTTGGATAGTTTTAGCGAATGAATAGATCACTTTCCTGCTGCACTGGTCCCAAGAATGGGGGAAATAAAGTCTGCAGATAGAATTGTTTAGAGTGAGCAGTTTCCTCAACCAGGCCCAATTATGTCTGGCAGCATTGTGGAGAAACTTATTCTCTGTTCTTTCTTTAACTGTACTTAAATCTTCATTTTCCAGTCTATCCTATACTAAAAGGAGAAACAAAGGAGAGTGGGATAACATGCTTCTCAAAAATGTTTTTGAAATCAGAATATGGAACAAAAATCTTGAAAATAAATATGTTTTTTACTCCAGAGCATTGAAGTTGCTCATCTCATAGTAAAGAAAATGTCCCAAAATAAGTAGAGATAGTGCACCTTTCCTCTAACACTGTACAAACCTTCAGAAAGGACTGTGTGAACATATATGTGCCTCAGTTAATCAATTTTAAGTTTCTTTTACTGAGAATTTTGCCTTGGTGTTGGCAGGCATTCTGGTGCACGTTTGGCAGGGAACACAGAGGGCACTCTGGCATCCTCATGAGTGGGCTGAGGACAAGGTACAATTTAAGGAAGAAAAACCAAATTTGTCAGCTGCTTTCTGTACTGCAAGTTGTAGATGCTTCTGGGACTCCATCTTCTCTTCTTCAGAATGTGGAGTGCTTATTCTCCTCTCTGCACAGTTTTCTGCATTTCTGTTTCCACAAGGAGATTTTTCCCATACATTTGGCCTTCTGTAAAAAAAAACAAAAGGGGGATCAAAAGACAGATAAAGTTATTTCCTTTAATATTCGATACCTGCAGCAGGAATACAGGAGAACCTAAACCAGACACTCTCATTCACATCAGATGATCAATTGATGGATTCTGACCTAATTATACTGAAAATCAACCACATGCCCAAGGCATGGACTTACATCCACACACCCAGTAACTGACTCCTGAAGCCTGGAAATAGCTGATCTGCAGCTGAGCTAGAGGTTGCCAAAAAATGAAATTATTTATTCAATATTTGTTGCTTAAATAATGAATTTGCTTAAATAATAGCAAAGCATTTCCATAGCACCATGCATATTCAAAGCAGTGTCCAAACAGGAACTCTTTAATTAATTTTTACAGTACCCCCTATGAAGTAGTTAAGTAAGTTAATGGGAGTTCACAGGCTCTCAGGATTGATTAGAGCAGGCAAGCAAGGAAGTGTTTTGCTCTGGCTGATGATGTGAAAGGATAGATGAATGAAGTGGGAGGGGAATTTTCGGCTCTTAGAGCTCTCAAATTTACAAGACAGTCTTTTAGGAACTGAAATGACTATCATCAATATTAAATTAAAACTGTCCTTTAAGAGTCACATTATATTCTGATTTTTTACTTTATTCCTGCTAAAGTATAATATTTATTTTTTTATAAGAGTTAGAGCTATTATATATTAATGATTATTTAGCCTCATTCCCCAAAAGGAATATTTTGTTTATCACATAGGCAGCAGGCTGTGAGTGGTGCTGATAACCATTCTTTCTCTCTGGTGGCTTTTAGACAAAATGGTAGCAAAGACACTACCACTCAGCAGTGGTGATGGAGTTCAACATTTTAATTGGTGTCCATCACTGAAATGCAATAAAAAGGAAAAGTAAAAATAGAAAAATATAAAACTTGAAATGAATTAAATATAAAAAATTATTCAAAGTAAAAGAATAATTTCCCTTCTTACCCTAAATTTTCTTCATTTACAGCCTATGAGCTTAGTTTAAGAGCCTAAGAGGGTATAAAGTTTCTATATGAAAAATACAAATGATCGGGCTCCTGAAATGATCAGAATATTGATAAAAGTAAAGCAATATAAATCAAAATTTTACCTATTCTTGGCTGCAGCCACCTCCCACTCAGCAGCCAAGAGCTGTGTGACCTGTGTCTGCTCTCCAGCTGGACTGACTGTCACAGTCGGAGCTGTGAGAGCTGACTATTATCCATGGACAGAGGGGAAAAAATTGTGTGGGTAAGATGTTTTTAAAAGGATACCTGCTGGGAACCATTGCATTAGAGTTTCTTAGAGAGCTCTTCAGCATCTGAAACCTGTGATGGAAGAAAAGACAGAGGGTAATCTGCAAAAGCAGGCTATTTAAAGAATGATCTTTTCTGCTTTCAAACCTGACATCATAGATTAGTGATCTGTTTCAGTAGCTGCAAGTCATGGCTCCTGCTTTCCTCCCTAGTTTCCTTTTCAAGGAGAAATGTTTCAGTGTAGAGGTTACTTAGTAACTCAAAGAACCTCCACAAATAAAAATGACGGAAGGTTGTTTTTTTCTGTTTGAAGAAATTGCCTGAAGCAAAGCGTTTTTTTGTCGTGTTTGGAACTCATATGCACATTAAATTGCTGACACTCCATTCCATTTCTTTTATTTCAATCCCTGCTATTTTCTATTTCTGTTACTTTTATTATTTTTTTTTACCTGAATCACACCATTTACAAAAGTCCATTAGCAGACATCTTTTGATAGTCTTTATTTTCTGCAACCTTAGCAAAAATAACTCTCAAGTTATTTCCACCTCCTGCAGCTTAAAACTGGTGATTAACATTTTCTGGAGATCTACAAAAAAAAAAAGCCCCTCAAAAGGAGGATATGCTGATGCATTATGCAAATATTTAAATAGCATTTTGGTAGATATCTACCTAAGTTTTGTGGGGTGAGAGCTCAAGTGAAACAGTTGGATTCTCTGCTGTGGTAGTTATTGTCATGTCATGAGGCAAAACACCTTGATATAAATGTATAAACGATAAAAGATATATTAGAGGGTAACAAATGAGACTTTTTTTGCATCCATGAAAACCACTAGAAAAGGTAAATTTTATTTTCCATCCCTGAGACCTATGGAAGATTGGGTCATGGTCTCCCACCTTCCCTCACAAAAGGACATGATGACATTCTTTAATCATTACAAATGTTTTCACTTAGAGGAAAGAGGAGTGAAATAATGTTCTGCACCCCATTCCAACAGTGTCATCAGACAGGAAATGGGTACATTGTGGACAAAACCCCTATACATATTCTGCTCTGAGATTTGTTACACAAAATGTTCTCTAATTGCACTTTTGAATGAGAAAAAACTATAGAAAAGGTATCAATGCCTTGATCTGATCTAGGGACTTGAGGTAAATAATTTTTTTCACAGCATTTGGTAGAGAGGGGGTGATGGTTGGCATTTAAAGAGGCAGCAGAAGCAATTATTGCCTGGGTTAGGACTATAAAGTCATTTATATACCAAAGGTTATTATCATGCCAGTTCCTTTACTGAATGAAAACCATCACTATATTTAATACACAGGAAAGAATTGAATGCCAAATGTTATTTATAGTTATTTTTTAGCTATCGATAGTCTTCAGAAAACAACAACCAAACCAAAAACATTGATCAAAACCAGAAAAAATGAGCTTGCTAAGCTCACTTCCAGTAAGATGTGGGGCTTTTTCCCTGACCTGAAATAGTGTCCATTAACCCAATAGCATAAAAGTGTGCTTTAACTACAGACTTGTAGCCAAAACATGGCATCATTCCTGTAGCAGACTGGCCTCTTCTTAAAAAGGGCTTT
Source organism: Setophaga petechia (assembly GCA_024362935.1). Lineage (NCBI taxonomy): Eukaryota > Metazoa > Chordata > Aves > Passeriformes > Parulidae > Setophaga > Setophaga petechia. The sequence goes on from JANCRA010000002.1 coordinate 21,135,743, forward strand.
TAAAGTGTTATCAATTCTAAGATCATAAAAACTTAAATGAGACAAAGTTTACATACCACATTTTGTGACTTTATATGTTCTGTATAATTCTTTAATTCTGCTACATGTAACGGTGTTTAGCAAGAAAGACATTAGCAGAAAATTATGTCTGAATAATGACAGATAAATAATGGGTGAAATATGGAATCACTGTTTTGATGCCTAAAAAATCAAAGGAGGGATGTTTTGCAGTTTGTTCATCAGATACTCATCTGCTCTTTACTAATCAAATGTGAACCTTATAATCTGGATTTATTTAACTAAGCTTTACTTTTAGGTGTCTTAAGAGAAGAGAACACACTATTGGAATTGGAGTAGGGGGTGGGAGCAAGAATCAGACTGGATCTGACTTTTGTTTGGAGGGCTGCAAAGGAAACACCTCACAGTTTGCAGGAGGAGAACAAGAAGGCTTGATCCTTTTCCCAGGTTTCTTTCAGACTCCATGTATTTCCTGAACCGAGGAGGATTTCTATAATTTTTTAACTTGGGTGGATTTTCTTCTATCTCTTCTACTGGATGCTTGCCCCATTTTACCTTGATTTCAGGTAAAACTTTAGCATTCATAAGGTCTTTTGTCATCCATTTTCCAAGGTCTGCTCTGCATGGCATGAGGAAAAATCAACATCAATAAGTGACTAACAACCATATATTAAGGATGTCTAACTGTTTAAGGTCACTTGATCTTTCTTGCAAAATAAGGATATACAAAGGATATATTGCTTCCTGAGGTAGATTTGTCACAAAAGGAACTATGGCACTTAATGGTTTCTTGTGCAATTGTCAGAGGTCAAAGTAGTATTTACTTCCTAGCAGTCTCATATTTGAATAGCTGGAAAATTCTCTTTTAATCCCATTATAGGTTATGTATGTGCATCCATGTACATGTGTATATGAATATGTATACCCCATATATAGAGATATATCCCCATTAACACCAAAAGCAGTTGTCAGAGCCAGTTGTACAGTTCCAGTACACGTATTTTGTACAAAGTGTTCTTCCACTACAGCCATCATTGAAACATCATAATCTGCATTTTACTGTATCAGTAAAAATACGTGTAGTTAAAAAGTGCTTGTTATTGTCCCCCATTATTAAAAACCTTGACATGCCATTTGAAAAGAAATGTGCATAGCAATTTATACCTTATTTTACTCTGTGTTTCTCCTCCTCAACCTGAGAAAAGCTAAAATGACATGCAGGAAGTAGCCCAGATATATTGAAGTGCTCCTGCTGTTTTTGTTTACTGCACTTAAAAAAAAAAAATCTATTTCACTTTTTAAAATGGAGGTTTTTCCACCCATTTTTGCCCCTGTTTACCTAGTGTCCACCCAAAGGAATTCAGTGAATTGCAGTGGATTATTACAGATGGTTGCCTGTGTTAGTGACAGCTGTATCTGTTCCCTGGCTTCTTTAACCTCAGGAATCATGGGGTTTTATCCATGCTGTTATGTTATAGCTGATGTGCATTTGTGCCAATTGCCAGTCACACATGAAGAACTGTTTATCACCTTGTCAGTGGTCACATTATTTTTTCCTACCTGTTTCTTTCTCCAGCTTCATTTTGCCTGCTGAGGTTTATGTGGGTTTTTTGTATCTTGAGATGAACAACTCTATTCCTCCTTCATGCAAACTTTGAAATCAGAGTAGGGTTGAAAGCAGGTATTTTGTACATATTTATCACTGATGTGAAATTCTTTAATTCTGTGTGTACTACTGGGGTCAAGACACAAGAATTTTCATGCTTTCTGTATGCAACCCTCTCATTGACTTTTGCATATAATTCTGGCAAGCCTTGTACTTGATTTAAGATACCAAAAAAGTTTTGTGGAGTTTTTTGGTTTGTTTGAGGTTTTAAATTCTTTTTAATTTTACTTTTTGGGTTTTTGTTTTGTTTTTCTTGAGTATGATCAGTGAATGCCATAAAACCAGAAGAAACAAATTCTATATCAATATTTAAAGCTTTGATGCAATTTTCATTCATGTCCAGAGTGCAATGTCCTGAAATTGATCTTGCACATGCAGTTTATGAGGCAACTTTTGCAAGACTTTTTTTCAGTGGTGAAATCGGTCCAGGATACTATTTGGGTATTTTCATAACTGCATTAGAAAGTGGAATAAATATCAGAGATGACTGTTATTTATGTAGCCTATTTTGTAAACAGACAAAAAGAGTTGAGGAATCATTTCTTGCAGTTCTGGATTTCCCTGAAGCCAGTATGATGTTCCAGTCTGGAGAAATAGAGTCAATGTTTAAATTGAAAAAAATCCCCCAGAAGGTCTCTATTACAAGTCTATTAAAAAACAAAACAAAACAAAACAAAAAAAACTAACAAAAACCAAAAAACCTTCATTTCTCAGCTTTGTTTCAAATCCAAAACTGAGACACATTATTTTCAAGGTTCATAAGTGTGGATAAACATGGAAATAATTCAAAGGGCCGTAACTTGATCAAAACTAGTATTGTTTGGGGTAAACTGTGCAAAACCACATTCTTTTAATTTGCTAAAGAGCAAAAGATTTGGCATAAAACATTATTCAGTATGAATCCAACAACTATTTGTGAGTAGGGTTAGCCATTTGCTCTCTCTGAATTTTTGTATTAAAGGTAAATTCTTTTATTTCCCATTATATAATCCAATGTCCACTGAAGCTAATTGAATTTGCATCAGATCCTAATTTTGAAAAAGGAAAAATGTTTTGCATACCAAAATATCACTTTTAACTAACAAAACACAACATGACGTGTTCAGTCTTGTTTTTTTCCCCTTCCAGTTTCTCCGTCCTGCAGATGTGCAATTGTCTCTTGGGTACCTACAATTATTTGTTTCATGGTATCTGTCATGCTCAGACATGCAGGTTTTCAGGTTGCAATTTAGACACACAAACTTTGACTCAGCAAAGTCTTAAAGCCATTATGCTCATTAGCTTGAATTTAGACACTAAGCACTGTACCAGTTTGGGACATCCTTTTGCCATACCTGCACTGTTGATATATATTTAAATAGCTGTAGGACAAGCACAATGTGAGATAAGTGTTGGGTTGATATAGGACAGGTCAGTTTACATTCACCAGCCCTTTTGTAGAGTTTAAATGTTTTGTTGCAGCCATAGCAATATTTAGTGGTCACATTGGGTGAGTAAGAAAGTCTAAATGCTGCCACTGGCAAGCAGAGTTTCATCAAGAAGGGTCCATTGGAAGCAGGCCTGATAAAGTCACACACAGATGAGTATCTTCCTCTGCTAGAATAAGCAGTAATAAACCTCAAGTAGGGAAAAAAAAGGAAATTTAATTATTACAAGTTATCAAGTAATAAAATAAATATATCCCATTGTACTTACCATCTCCTTTGGAGGGAGTAGAGGTCATAATCTCAGAAGACAATAGTGTGAACTAGTAATATAGACTTGATTTTCCAAAGGGACACTGAATTTGCTAAAACTACTTATTGTCCATAATATGCCTGAAAGGAGAGTCTGTAAATAATTATTTCCAGGATATAAATAAAGATACTACAATCAATCAGCAAGGGGAGATTTAAGCAATTAAATTTTTCATATAATTAAAAACGGTAAGCACATTACCCCTATAACTGACCTTTTAAAAGAGATAATGAATGACTACCTGGGCAAACACCAGGATATGAAACAAGTGATAATTATGTCTGCATGTTTTGAAACACAGATGTCTCTGCTTAAATTTTTTCTCAGAGTAGAACACAATAAAGACAATTTAAAAGCTCAAAGTTAAGGAGAAGAACAAAGTACAAATGTACTTTCTCAAAATTTATATTCTATTAAAGGACTTCCACATAAATATACACTCCTTTACATTATGTGAATCTACATTCTGTAGTCTGTAAAGCTTAAAATACAAATTTCTAATCATTCTTTTCAAAAACAAATTTGCAAAGTCCGTGAGGCCACAGTAAATCTCTGGATGCTTTCTGCACAACAGAAGTTCAGAATTTCACTCATACAAGTTTTTTTTCAACAGCTGCTCAAAGATCCTCTCTCATTTCAAATTATTCCTTTGTAGTCACTCAGTTGTTCTACCTTCTATTTTTTAAAAATATGATACCACAGGTAATATACATATATTTTTATCAACTGATATATTAGTTCTTCATAGTATTTACAGGCCAATATTTTGAGCTTAAGGTAAGTAAAAGACAAGTACAAGTTTAGGATTTTATGTTTTTTCTTTAAAAAGATAGATCAGTAACCAAGAAACAGGCAATCTTCTCTAGAAAGTCCTGAAATGACAGCCTATACTTAACAATCAGTCTGGTCAAGATCCTAAAGCAATGTTTTCTTTCATTGCTCTGAATAGAAAAAATGAAATTAGGAGCAAATTTCGTGATCTAGCTTTTACATAATTAGTTGTGAATTTCCTTGTGATTTGAAAAAAGGACCACCTGAATTTAACAACTACTGATCAGTAATGCAGACCTGCTATCAGCTTCTCAGACTGCCAATGAAAGGTCAAATTCCATATCATCTCTTTCTTGGTAGAGGTCTTCCATTGCTGTTGGAGGAGAGGTTCTGCTTAGAAATGAATCAGACATTTATAATGCTGCACATTCTGAATGCATCTGTGTCTGTAGACATTGCAACACATTGCTGAATTCTTATTCCAGATTTATATCAACATAAATAAAAACAATTCACAGCCTATTGACTACATCCTTTCAAATATTACAAATGCAGCATAATAGATCTATATTCTAACACGCGCACATGATTATCTCTTTATATCTTATACCAGATGCCCAGCTGAATTGATTGATAGAACTCAACTGAAATCACAGGGGCTTGGGCAGTTACCATAAATAAGCATCTGGTTCCTGGTCTCCAGCTTGTGAAAATTTTTTGCTTTTTTTCCCCTTTTTGCTAATGAGCTGACATTAATTTTCTGTGTCTTGACAGGTCACAAGCTCTCATGCAAATGCCTTGTGTGTAAACACACCTGACTGTGTATCAGTGCAGAACACTCGAGGCCAATTGCAAAAGAGAGTCAGGAAGGGGAGGGAAATGCTAAAATGCTGGCTGGTCTTATTTGGTGATTGATAGCTCTGCTTTTATCAGTAGGGTGGGAGCTGTCAGAGTGGCCTGAGCAGAACGCAGCTGCTGGCTCTGCACTCCTTGAGCAGCCTCGCCTGCTGCCCTTCAGGCGAGCCAGGTGGCTCTGGATCTTTGCTGGGATCTTTGCTGGAATTCACTGACTCCAGCTTCAGGTGTGGGCCACTTTTGCAAACCTTCTCAAGGGGCATATATGATTAGCTCCAAGAAACTCTCCAAAACAACATCTGAAAAATTATGCCTGCCATAAGTGTTTGGTGATTAAAAAGAGAAAGGTGGGGAAAAACAGTACAAAAACAACAGCAAACCCAAACCAAAACAAGCTGTTAGGGAAAAAGTGTTTAGGAAAGCTTGGCTGTAATTGTGCAGGTGCAGATGTTGGTAAGATGCCAGGTCATGCTGATGCCATAGGGTTTGCATTAACATTTGTCAGGATTGAGAAGTTTCTGAGGTTAAAAAAAAAAAAAAGAAATTATTTCAGCATCAAGTCAGCTGGCAATGACTTTCAAAGTTGAGAATAAAATTCTCTGTGCAGAGCACTGTCACTGAAGCCCCAGCCCAACCCAGCCCAAAAGACACTTGCAGGAACCCTTCCTTGTTCATGAGTGTGCTGGCAGACACAGTAGCAGTACGACTTCTCAATAGAGGAAAGCAAATATTATACTCTGCCAACACCAAAAGAGGATTTTCAAAACACTGCTAAGAAATAAGAGTCATAAACCAACCTCCCATGAAGACAAGAATGAAAGCCCTTCTAACTTTGCTGGAGAAGACTTGAGGCCCTGAGAAATTAGGACTAAAAATTAAATCCCCATAACATGAACATCTGTGTCTTCATCCCTATTCATTATCAAGTAGACATGCAGAATCTTGCATTTTGTTAATTTGGTGCAGCCAAAGGGAGGTATAGTTTGGGCCCTCAGAAAAAAAACCCCTATCTGTAGTAAAAAAAGACAGCTGGAAAGGATTGCACCAACATGTTGGTTAAAATACATTTATCTGAAAAAGGGCACAAAGAGGGACAGCCATATTATCACAAACATGAGTAACTGATTTGTAGAATTATTGTGAATCTTGAAATGGAAGAGACTTCAGAGAAATTCATAGAGGCTTTTTTTAAGACAGAACATATGCAGAATGAGTAGTATTTTTGCAGATATTTATTCAACTTGATTTTAAGCTTTTTTTCGTCCCTACTTGGACAGACTAAAGCTTTGAAAATGCATAGAAGTCAAAACCACTTTGATGAAAAATGGGCATTTTTTTCTTGTTCAGAGCAAGTAGTCTCTATTTTATTACTTACTAACAGAAAATTATTTTATTTGTTTGGGATTGTTACTAGCTGTTTTCATAATTAGCTGTTTAAAATAAAACCATAGTTCAGAAAGTAGGGCATCTGCAGCATCCTAATTTAAGATATAGCATCACAAGTTACATGTGATGCTGAAACATGCCAGACTCCCTGCTGTTCCTGCTTTCATTTACTGCAGCTGCAAATCAAGGTGCCTATAATTGAAGAAAAAGATTTTTGCAGGTCTCACCAGCTAGAGCAAGTAGCTGATTCATCAAAAATGGCTTCCAGGATGGTGAGAAAAATTTAGTTGTGAGAAAGCTTTGATGTTTGCTGTAATATTGTGCAGTGGCTTCACTATATTTTACCATTATTATTTACTGATGAAACCTGCCTTCTGGCCTCCTACCAGGGCACAATTTCTGTTTTCCCTCCTCATAATGAAGAGCATAGGTTTGTTTGTTGCTATGTTCTGTCTTCTCCCCCAGCTCTAAAGAAAGGTAGCAGAAAACGATTTCTTCTTCTAGCTCAACTGCTTGGTGTGGAGACTCTCAGAGAGAGAGGTATTAAAGTCTCAGAGAGCAACATTGTTATCTTCCATACCACTGATGCCTGCACCCAATCCTTTACCTCACTTGCTTGAGAGAGCAATGGAAGTGCTGCAGTCATGTATCCCACAAGAAATAAAGGCACACCACACAGAAATCAGCAAAGTACCTGCAAACTCGGATGAGATTGCTTCTCTGTGCTGCAAGCAAAGACAGAGAATGTGTAGTATTCATCCCATTTTATAAATGAGAAAGTCACAGAAGAGTCAAAGGTGTGTCCCAAACAAGATCTTGGTGGCACCCTGAGTGCCCTGACAACCCTCTCTGAATCTTGAATATCAAAATGATGTTAAAATCATACTCCTTGTTCAGTCTTAAATGTGTTAAAATGAAGAAATTAATTCCTACTCTTTTAACATGAATTTTATTCACAGGATGGCTTAGACCACAGAATCGACATAACTGCTCTGCTAAGCCTATGTAAAAAGTAGTGGGTTTTACTTTGTTTTCGTGTGGAAGGAAGAGGAAAACAAGACACAGGTTTCTTCTTCAGGTAAGTATTTGTTGTCTAGCCCTATCATGGCTGTACCAATCTGGGAAACAGAAAAATCAGAAAAAATGTAACTTCCACCATTAGGATGATGAGTAGATGGAGTGGAGTGGCCTAGGAAAATTTTCTTTCTACTAGTTACTTCCCAAGTTTTTACTTTCAGATTATGAAGGGAGGCGAGATCAAAACCAAGGGGAAAAATCTGCAGAGGGGGTGCCATTAAAAGGCTGCAGAACTTATGACAAGGGCATGCTGAAGTAGCTAAAGTGCAATATCGTTCCAAGGGAGACTGGTTTTTTTTTCTTAGGGATAGTATTTAGCATATTGCATGCTGTACTTAAATATTGGTTCACATTAACACAAGGAGCACTGGAATCAGATGAAACAAGACACAAAAACTATGGCTGAAATCAGAACATCTCTTAGCTGGTTATCTTCAAATTTCTCATAATGAAATTTCTCAAAATTTCTCAGTAACTTCTCAAAACTCTTGGTAATTCAAGGGAGAATAAGATGACAACTACCTTGTGGGAGATGGTTTGATCACCAGAGATCGGAAAGTTAATTTGGAGTCAGTTTTTTACCAAGACATAACTACTGCAGAGATTCGTGAAGAGCTCTTCTTTAACTGAAACCTTTGTGTTCTTCAGTGTGTATTTGATATTTGTCATAATCATAGTTTCATATGCATATTTAAGATCTTCTTTTTGTTACTCTGCACTCCTGTTTTTTTACTTTTTTTCCTGTTTTCTGCCTATTAAAAAGATAATATAGACTGATAACTTACTGCAATACACAGAATACGAACTGACACCCTGTTGGTCAGGGTGTTGGCAGCAGTCCCATTAAATGGTGGCTGCAGTTCTCCTGCAGTGACAGATGAGGTTCTGGTGGAGCAGGGATCCTGCAGAAGGGTGGAGTTTTCCTCTGAAGATCCAGTGGTAGTGTAGATGGACCTGGTCTTCCTCTGGGAATCCAGTTGGAAAAGGCTGCTGTGGAGTTCTAAATCTGATTATATCCAGGTAGGAATGTTTGGGTCCTCCTCCTAGGCAGAGCATCACCCCAATGTTTCAAACCACACTAATTCACCCTGAATCATTTACCCTGAATGATTCAACAGGCTGGTCTCTATGGACCAGCCACAGCATCAGAGGAAGCTACAGAATATCCTCGGGAAGAGCTTGTGAGACCACCATCTTCCATGGAATGGCCCTGATTAGTGAAAATTAAATAAGGAAATTTTTAAAGGATGCTGTAACAAATATTCCCTGGTTTGAATGTCCAAAACAGGAACAAAAAACCCCCTTACTTTTCCAGAACTTTCAATATAACAACTTCATTGAAATTATATTTCATGTTGGAAAGGATAATTGATGCAATTTAAACATTTTGAAACTATTTGAGAGATTAAAATAAAGACAACAGAATTATAATGTCATTTACTAATTCTGTTCCTGGGAAAACATCTATTTCCATATCCAGCACCTCACATACTGTGGCAGAAAAGAAATCGTGGTAAACACAGGCTGCTTTTGTTACTTGGAAAATCACATACCTCTTCCTGATCTCTTACAAGCTGTTAGCTACAGCTGGCCATGATAACAAGCCCTTAAAAATCACAATGCCCTTTAACATCTAAATTGCCATTGCAACATTCCTACTAAATGCTCAGCATGACTGGTGATGTTTCAGAAGCATGCACACAGCTGGTGCCGAATAAAACAGAAAAAAAGTAGTAATTTGTAAAGTTCACATCCTAGTCCAAACAGTCGGATAAAATGTTCTACAAGGATTTAATCCTATGAAACAAATGGTTGCAATTAGTATTTTGGAGGTTATATTTAAATGTTTCCATTTTATTTAGAGCTATTTTAAATACCTCTTTATTTTTGTATTTAGCTGGACATGTTTCAAAAGTCATGTGTTATGACCCCCTGTTTTGTGACAATTCTTTTGTCTTATGTATTAGTGGAATAGCACTGTCTAAAAGAGATGTAGAACAGACTAGTTCAGCCAGCAAGCTGGGCTGCTGTCACTGTAGTAACCTGGGGAATATTTGCAAAAGAGCAGTACATTCAGTATCTAAAAGCAAATGAATGGGGATACCATGTTATTGTGTCCACAACTTTCTCTTCCCCTTTCAGTCTGACTCCATCTGTAGACCACTTGAAACACAGTGGTTTGGGACTAGCTGGGTTTAATTGAACACTACTCAAAAGATCAGATTTTTTTTTTTCAAACTAAAATTTCTGGTCAATTTAGCTTCAGAGTGTTTTTATAATGGGATGGTTGCCTGCTCAATGAGCCTGTATTAACTCTTGCGCTACAAAAGAAACCCAGGGACCTCAGCAGGGTTTCATGTGGGTTCAGGCTACCCAGACCATTCATGACCATAAATCCCAATAATTAAGACAAAGGATGTCTCTACTGAAGATATGGCATTCCCATACTTTTGGGTAAGGTTCAGGACCCTAAGAGAAAACATTTTCGTGTTTCTCTTACTGCTCCTTTAAAGAAAAAAAAAAAAAGCTGGAAAAGAGATTTTTAATAATTTCCAAGGGGAAAATAAAATAAAACAAACAAACAAAAAAGACTAAAAGTAAAGAAACAAGAGGGAAGAAGAAACATCTTCCAGACTTTTCCAAAGCATCATTCAGAAGTTAAAAGGAGCAAAACATCATTAAAATAATTATTATTGGGTTACCTTCAGCAAATGCTTAGGTAACTAATCATTACTACAGCATGTTTCATAACATGACTTTACTTCAATAATTATGCAGAAACTTCAGACTTTAAGAGATTAAAAGAAAAAAATGTTTTCCTTAAACACTGTGGCAAGCTGTGGAGCGGTCAAAATTGAACACATTCAAAATTGGATACTAATTATACTATCTTTTAGTGATTTGAAGATATGCCCTGTAAGAAAATATTCACATTCGACTCTGCAAGATAAGTAGCACTAATTAGTAAGGTATTGGTACTTAAATGAAGAAACAGCCAAATCTCTTGGGGTTTTCTTTGTTTGTGTATTTTTTTTGTGCTTAAAAAAACCCCCAAATCTCTGCACTTTTTTAGGATCCTAAGAAAAAGAACCAAAAGCAGTCTTGACAAAAATATTAATGTCTAATATTGAATCATTCTGAGGAACCAAAAAGATAAATGAAAAATATTTGAAGAATTTAGAGCCATTTTCCTTGTAGAAATGTTCTTATAAAGGTTGGAGTTTAAAGCAACTTAAGATCTAATTAGGATTATCTCCAGTTTTTATTAATAGTGATCAGATCCTGTGTTTTCAGTGTGGTCTATCCTCCTTGAACTGTAAACCAGATTTATGGAACTAAAGTAAAGTCACATAAGGAGTATCACTACACTAAATAGTTAACCTCTGTCCTGGTTTTGTCCCTCCAAGTATTTATTGCTGTAAAAGGAAGACACGTTAGTATAACCCATCTTTGTGACTTCATATTTAGCATAACTCAAGTTTAAAGCACACAAAACAACAGGGATCATTTGTAGCACTTCCGAGAGAGTGCATGGTTATTCTCTGCATACTTGTATATAGCTTTCTCTATGCCTTGAAACAGAACAATACAAACCAAAAATGTCTAATTACATTTTGTAGTGGTTGACAGATATGTCTCTACATAAATATGTATGATCTATGTTTTTTATGAGTATTATTTTAGAGATAAAGAGAACATCAGGCTGCATAAATGTCAGTCTAGAATGGAGATATATGAGTCTTAAATGAGATCCACAGAATGAAATATATTTTTTTCAAGGGTCTTTTTAAATTAGTTTGGGATATAATCACCTTGGTGCATAGCATGTCCTTGTGTTTTTTTGTACTTGAAGTGTAGCAGGTGTGACTGATTATTCTACAATACAGGATAAAGCAGGTAACACTTCACCCAGGAATTCTTGCTGAAAAGACAGGAATTACAGATTCTCATCTAACTGACAGTTTGGAATGGAGTTACCTGGTTTCTCTTTGTACTTAAAGGAGCAACTTATGTTTTGGGAAGAAAATTCTTATCCAGCATGTGCAGCTCTTCAAACTTCTTCCCCAACACAATAAGGGGATCATGAAAGCCCACAATGTTCAGGAGCTGTCAGAGACTGACTGAAACTCTTTCAAGTACTCTGTGGTTCAGGGCAGTCAGAGAAAACTTGGCTCCCAATGGTTCTAAATTCTTCCCAACCAAAAGATTACAATGGTTCTGTGTGCAATTGCTTCAGATGGATTTTCATTGATCTCTACCAAAACTGCAAGACAGTTTTGATGATATCTCAACAAAACAGGCCAGACCACCTACATGACTTTTGTACCAAAATTGTTAGAAATTTTTTGCCCAATTCCTTAACACATACACATCCATATAAGGAGATAACACTCAATATTATGTATTTTAGGCCTAAACTTTGCATCTTTACTTGTAGTTCAGGGCAAGAGAGGGGTGAAACCCAGAGGAAATTCTAGTTTTAATTTCTCTGCTTCCACACACACTTATCTCGAGTCAACCATTTGTGAAAGAGAGTAGCAGAAGTCATCTTGTAAAGCACTTCAGGTCTGTGAGTGAGAAGGACTGTAAGAGGAGAGCTGCTTGATATCCTCCCAAGAAAACAATTGACTGGGTGTGGTCTCTGTCTTGGATTTACAAACCTTTGAGGTCCTTCTCTTGTAGGCTATTAACTAATCTCATTTGTGACATCCCCAGAGGCATCTCCACCCCTGAGACATCCCCAAATTAGTGGAGTGGAGGAGAACTCTCATTTCTAGCAAATTATAAAAGTGTTGTTGCAACATCCCCTGGCTCATCACCAAACCCAGAGTGCAGTTTTGGGAAAAAGTCTGCATTGCTGCCAGTCTTTGTTGCAGAAGTGTCTACTGATGAATGTTCCCCTAGCTGCCACCAAGACTTTTGAAGGAGGGTGTACCTGCTAGTTATTAACAGCCTGGGCAGCAGGCTGTCTATCCTGTAAAGAAAAAGATGGCCTATGCTTCCCTACCAGCATAGGTAAGTGGGCCATTTTCTGAATGGTTTTGTCATGTTTGGATACAATAAAAAAAGAATGGCTCAGAGACATATTTTCTTTTAAGTTCCAAAACTGTTGGAAAAGAAAGCAAAGAGATTGATGATTTACATGAAAGTCAGTTTGTTAAAATCACACTTAAAATCCAACAGTATGGTTGCATCTAATATTTAGAAGAATTTTCCATTCTAAGGCCTTTATTTGTATTCCTCTCAGCATTTTGTCTCTCTTACTCCCCTTCTCTTTATCCTCTCCACTTAATTTGTGTAATGTTTGTTTGCAAAAGCCTTGGCTTTCTGGAATAATTTGGTTTTGTGGATCTGTGACCGTAACTGATAACTATACTGTTTGTGACAAAATGCATGTGATTTTTTAAATGAAGCTATAAGGAATTGCAATTGTTATATTAGATTTCACAGGAAATATATATGGATATTTGTTAAGTGACAACATTAACCTAGCTCTTTTTGGACCTGGAAAACAGTTCATGTCCCATGACACCTAATCCTTTGGATTCCTCTTCCAATGGCATTTTGAACAAGAAATTTGGGAGATCATCTCTGCTGCCCTGTCTTAAATGTCATCTAGCAAGGAAACACTGAATGTGGTCCCTTGGACACTGATGGCCAAAAGATTATTTCCCATTACTGACTCCTGTAAGTACTACGTAATGCACCTGAAAGAAACTTGTTTTACTTTGGATTTTGGTCACAAGAGTTGCTTACTCCTGGGGTTTTATCACTGAAGCTTTCAGAGGAGGGTTCATTCTGTTGTACCACATAGAAATTGCAGAGGCATTCTAAAGCAAAATGATCTATTTGCCATTTTCAGTTTTTCTTTGTATATTCTGATGATACTCCATAGCTCTTATACAGCTCTTAGATATTTTCTGACCTCATTATCTTCTAGTTTAGATCAGTGTTCTGGCCAACTGTCAGATGGTGGTGAATGCTGTTGCTAATGAACTGTAAACTGTTCAGGGAATAAAATGTTGGCTTCACATTTAGTACACAGATTTGGAGATTTTATATATGAGATAAGAATGGTGTTACATCTTTTGTTTTTATCTTTACTAGTGTTAACATTTAAACACATTATCCATGACATGCCTGAAACAACTGTATCCTTCCAAGAACGTTTCAGTCAAAGGACAAAGAAACATAATTCACAACACATGAGGACTCTTCTTGAATTCAGCTCAGTGAGAGCTATGACTTTATTTATAATGCTTTATAGTGTACCCAGCTGATACTGTTCTCCTTGAAATTTTGACTTGCAGCCTGAACTACAATTCCTAGGAAAAACACAATCTGGGCAGAATTATGCTTACCTATGAAACCCCTTCAGTATAAATATTCTTACAGTTGCATACCTGATATGACAATTAGTTCCAATTAGATTATATTGGACTGATTTATGAAGAGTGTGGGGGTTTTGGTATCTTATTTCAATATAAAATTAAAGTGATGCCAAAAAACAGAATTATGTTTTATAGCATTTGTGAGGTTCAGTTTTCTTTAACATGTTGTTAACATGAAAAAGAATATCACCAGATACACCTCTTCAAAGCCTGCACTATACAAAATATTAATTTACTTGGACTCATGTTCTTGTGCTGTCAGCCTGAATCCTGATGGATTGCATGTTGAGAGGCATCTTCTTGGGAATAAGAATCAAGAGATTAATAGTCAGATTGACAATATGTAGCTAGTCACAGAATACCTAAATCTCAAACAGCACAGAATTTTGTTGACCTCATTGCTACACACACAGATGCACACAATACTCATGTTATTTTCTAATTACATTAATTAGACAGATAACAGTTACAAAGATATTGTTTTCAGTAGGCATGAAATGTCTATTATATGTGGAATAAGCATATAATAAAGTTCTGCCAAATGGACATATACTCCTGTCTGCTGGAGAGAGAACAATAAGCAATGGGATTACATTTCAGCAAAACAGCTGTTAGTTACCTATGAGGAAGTAGATTTTACTGCATTTATTACAGAAACATAGAATTGCAGAATTGTTAAGGTTGAAAAAGTTAAACAATGGAGTAGTTTATTTGGAAATGCTGTGGAATTCCCTTTTTAGGTTCTAAATGGGTCTAGCTATGTGTTGAATATGGTTAATATGCATTCAACCTGTCTTTGGCTGGATGAGTGGGTTAGATGGACTCATGGATTCAATGGGAATGGCAATTTTTTTGCTAGTAAAACAGTTTTGCTAGCAATAAAACAGTCTATATTTATCCTAAAAAATCCAGTATCTCATATTTTAGATCATCGGCTTATCTTGATAAAATAGAAGACCTTGGTAGCAAGTATAGTTTAAATCACTTAACCACATCTAACTTCACATCTCTGTTCTTTCCTAGAAAGAAATGTTTTGTTCACTTCTGCAAGATGTGGTGCATTCCACTGATCACAGTATGTTGGGTTGGGTTGAAAAGGATCATCTCATTCCAACTCCCTGCTGTAAGCAGGGACACCTTCTACTAGACCAAGTTGCTCAGAGCCCCATCCAACCTGGCCTGGAACTGTTCCAGGGGTGGGAACACAACTTCTCTGGGCAATGTGTGCCAGTGCTTCATCACCCTATTAATAAAAAACTTCTTCCTAACATCTGGTCTCAGGCTCTCTTCATTTAGTTTAAAACCATTTCCCATCACTATCTGCCTGTGTAAAAGTGTTTTGTATTGATTTATAACTGAGAAACGATAATCTGAAGACGAAGCACATGTGACATATTTATCTCCAGTATTCACCTTACTCTATGAGGGCCTACCATTATACACACATGAAATCAAATATATCAGGGTGTTTACATTCAAAGATGATTTCTAGGCCACATATGGATCATGGAAATGACAGTTCTCATCCAAATTTACTAACAGTCAATAAATTAGTGAGTACTATATCTCTAAATCTGCTAGTCTGGTCTATTTTAGACACTTGCTTTAAAATTGCATTTTAGATATGCAAATTCTCTCTGATAACTGTAAAAGGAATCTTTTATGACTAGAACAGTAGTAGATATTTATACTGTAGGACATTTAAGTTAGATTAGATACATCTTTTTCTGGATTATAGTCTTAATGTTGATAACTATCAACTGTCGCATTTTTATTTCATATCATAAATCACTAGGTTCAAAGTAGACTGCCTTGCACTTGCATTGAGATAGGCAAGGTAAAAGCTCCCAGCTGACTGGAAGTAGGCTAACGTCCCAGTTTTCAAAAAGGGCAAGGATGACCCTGGAAAATACAGGTCTGTTACTTCTCAGCCTGGTAAGGTTATGAAGATTATTCTGGAAAGTGTTGAAAAACACCTAAAGGACAATGCAGTCATTATTTACAGCCAGCACAGCATTATGCAAGGAAAGTCCTGCTTATCAAACCTGATTTCATTTTATTATGAGGTAACTCACCTGGTTGATTAGGGGAAGCCAACTGATATTTCTGGATTTCAGTAAGGCTGTTGGTACTGTCTCTCAAAATATCCTTTCAGACAAAATGTCCAGCACACTGCAGGATAAAGACTCCATGGGGTGGGTGAGCAACTGGTTCATGGGTTGGTCACAAAAAGTTAAAAGTGAATGAGGTGACATCAGACTGGTGAGCTGTCACTAGTGGAGTTACACAGGGCTCTGTCCTTGGCCTTGTCCTCTTCAGCATCTTCATAAATGATTTGTACACAGGACTGGAATGGATACCAAGGAAGTGTGCAGATGATACAAAACTAGGAGCAGTGGTTGACTCCCCTGAAGACAGGCATGCCCTGCTGAGAGACCTTGACAAATTAGAGAGCTGGGCAATCACCAGCCAGAAGAAGTTCAACAGGGGCAAATGCATTTGATTCTGCACCTGGGGTGAGGCAACCATGGACATACCGACAGACTGGGAATGAGATTCTGGGAAGCAGTGCCATGGAAAGAGTTCCTGTTTGGTGACAAACTGGATATGAACCAGCAGTGCCCTGGCAGCCAGGAGGGCCACCTGTGCCCTAGAGGACATCAGGGACAACATGGCCAGCTGGGCAAGGGAGGGGATTGTCCCTCTCTGCTCTCCCCGGGGGCAGCCTCACCTCCAGTGCTGGGGCAGTTCTGGGTGCCAAAATACAAGAAGGATGTAAAGCTGTTAGAGAGAGTCCAGAGGAGGGCAACAAAGATGATGGAGGGCCTTGAGAAGAAACTGTTTGAGGAGTGACTGAGGACACTTGCTCTGTTCAGCCTGGAGAGGAGGAGACTGAGGGGAGCCCTTGTTGCAGTTACAGCCTCCTCATGAGGGGAAGACGAGGGACAGGCACTGATCTCGTGTCTGTGCTGACCAGTGACAGAATCAGAGAGGGTTGTATGAGGCTGTGTCAGGGGAGGTTTAGGTCAGATATTAGAAAACAGTTGTTCACTCATAGGGGGATTGGGCATTGGAACAGGCTCCTCAGGGAAGTGGTTACAGCAGAATACAAGAATTTGGACAATACCCTTGGGTACATAGTGTGACTCTTAGGGATGATCTTGTGCATGGCCAGGAGTTGGACTTGATGATGTTTGTAGGTCCCTTCAAACTCAGCTTATGCTTTGACTCTGTAAATATCACAAAAAAATCAGTCTGTATTTGATCTGATTCTAGATCCTGAGCTCAGCCAATATCCATCATCATAATCTAGGTAAAAACCCCATCTTTGTTCAGTTGTTTTTCTTCATTTCTTAAATGCAACAGATTCCTCTGGTCAGAAGCTTTGTTTCCCCCCCTTTCAAACTCTTCAGAGTCTTTTTTTTTTTATCTCACCAGTTCTAAACACATGTGGTGAGAGAAATCAAACACAAATATTGTAAAAATACATTAAAATTTTAATTGAAGTCAGAATTTAATGTGATGTACAATGCAAAAATCTTATGCTGCACCTCAGCATGACACAATTTGAGTCAAAGTTGTTCTCTCTTGGAGTTTCATTGCCTCTTTCATTTTCTCTTTTTTACTTTCAGGCACACAACCAGTTCTTTATGGACATGTCAGTTTTTTAAGTTTTATATATTGCGTCTGCACACTTGCCTGTTTTCTAGACGATAACAAGGAAGAGAGAAGAGGGACCAATAATAGAAAATAATGATGGGAGGGGGAGGATTATGAAATACTCTTGAACCTCCAGAGGCAACATATTTCTATCGCTACCTCTGGCACCAGAAGTAGTTGGCATGAGAACAACTGTCTCTTTTACTCTTCTTTAGTGCAAGGAGACAAAGTTTCTGGTAAAATTTGTACTACCCAAGCAAATTTTTAGAAAAAGGATTGTTTCACTAATTGTCATATCTGTACTGTACAGACTTCTTCCTTATGTGCTTTTCAAATTAGCAACATGAAGCATATTAAACTGATTAATAGCTGTGTGAATTCAGGATCAAGCTGGTTGGAAACAATGACTTGCAATGGTATGTCTAAAATTAGGGGACATGGAATAATACTGGCAAAACAAGAACATACTTGAAATCAGTTGAGAATTCATACAAAAAATTAAAAGAAATTGTTATCAAATAAAATTGTATTTGTTAGAATTATTCAGCTCAATATTACATCTTTTTTTTTTTTTTTTTCTGTTAGATAACAGTTTTGACTTCAAGCTTGGAGTATCCTAGGGTATGGGACCTCCAGAGCAGTGTTTGTCCATTATATGACGAGGACCCACTAACACAATCCCAGAGGTGTGTGGTGCCAACCAAGGGAGGGAAATCTGAGAGTGTGGGAGAGAGGCCATGAGGTGAGATAGTGTTCTAATTTATCAGAAATCACTACAGCCCCCATGAATGTAAGGAATTAAGGCTCCCAGAATACAGTGGCAGTACAAATGCCATCTGTCCCATTTCTGGGTTCAGTCATTTGCATGCAATTTGTTTTACATGAAACATTCTTTGGAGTATTGTTGTCATTACAATATTCAGTCTAAGCTTCTTGCAGCTTTGTGTGAAGATAGAAATATGAAGAAATATTATGGTTACAATACAGAAGACTTGAACACAGAAGATTTTTCTTTTTCTATAGATTCTGTGTTTGATTTACATTATCTTCCTGCAAATTCTTCTGTCTTGTCTTGTATATCTGCATAACAATCCATATTTTTCCAGTGGTCTACTAAAGTATAAAATTTACTGTAGTTGTAAAATTGTGCATGCTTAGCACTGCAATTTCATTCTGTGCCCCACTTGCTACAGAATATAGTATATAGTTCTATGATAATAGAAGTTCCAATGTAAGGAAGGGACTGAAACTTCCTTCTCCTTTTTCGAGCTGGTACCTCAAGTACAGTTTGAGTTGGGTTAATTAATCCAACAGAAGATCTGCATGGACCCACAAGACGAATGTTGTGTAACAGGCTAGCAGAGCTGTATATATGTGGTCTCTGAAGCTGCACAGCAGCTTCACCCATTTGGAAGGAGCTAGGAAAAATATGTGGAACAGAAGTTAGGAGAGTGTGAGATGCCACAGCTGTAAGCAGGACTGTGATGAAGTGGACCAAACCCAGGTTTTCTGGCCCTCTGTGCTCCAGTGAGCTGTTAAAGATTAAATGAACTGTGGATAAACCTGGTTTTTCTCCTTGCAGGCAGCCCTACTACTCTTAGGCCTTATGGATGGTATTCATCTTGCCCAACTTTAGAGTTGACAGCACAGATGTCTACAAGTACTCAACGTAGCATCTTTTTATAATTCATAGAGGGCACCTTGGGGTACATTTATCTAAATCTAGAGTAGGTATCTAAAATAGGCCAGAGAAATCATGTCTCAGAAGTATAATATCAAGCATTTACTGGATTCGAATTTGATCTATCATATTCATGCTCAGTATGCTATACAATAATTTGTGCATTTATAAGTATCTTCATTGCCTGTGTCATTCTGAGGAAGGGTCTTAAAAAGATTTGCAGTCATAAGGAAGAAGAACAGATGGTGTAACAGCTTCATCTGGCAATGACTAACATACACATATGAGGCCTGCTCAGGACTGATGCCTTTCTCCTCTAAGTAATTGAACAGCTTCTTAACAGGACAGCTGGAGGGACTGCTGAGCCCCCTCCCATTCTTCTTGACATGGTGGCCTGGATCTGAAACAGAACACGGGAGCTGAGTTTCCTGCCATGACCAATGTTTTTGCTTACAAAATTAAACACAAACAAGGAAAAAAGAAGTAGGATAGCAGTAAGGTAACTAAATTTGTTTCTATGTTCCTTTTGCTTATTACAGAAAATGGTAAGGTTTACACACCTGTGAAGCAGGAATAAATCAGAAAGTGAGTTGCTAGTGAGTGAGGGAGAAGACAGACAGGAATACTCCTTTAGCAGAGAAAGAGTATAGATATTTTCTCAGTGCCTGAGGAAAGTAATTCAATTGTAGGTGTCAAAGGTAAATCCAGAAAGCTTTTTTGACAGAGTACACTGGCAAAATGTTTCAGAAAAGATCTTGTTAGGGAGATCATGGTTCATAGATAACACTGAGAACCAATGCCAAGACTGAGGATTTCCATGTATGCAGAACGTGGGATATTCAGTGATTTCATTACTAAGATAGAGTGAGTGAGCTCTAAAAAAAGGCTCCCTATATGCCTCAAAGAAAGTCAGTTGAAGCTGAGCACTAAGCTGTCAAGAAGTGGACAAATGGCAGAGGAGGGGTGTTTTACTTTTGCAGATCTAGGATAGAAATCTACCTTTATGTGCTTATGTTGTTACATTTTTGGCAGAGAAGAAGCTCTGGGAGCTGAGGGTTTTTCCAGAGAAAGAGCATAAACTATAAAATTTTATGAACAGATGCAGACAAGTTACATTTAGAAGACAACTGTTGGAAACTTAGATTTAAAGAAAATCTCAGTGACTTTTCTAATAGAAGAAAAATGAAAACATAACAAAATAATAAAATAGATTCAAAGACTTTTCTGGATTGGGGGAGAACAAACTAAAAAAATAAAACAGTGTGCAAAAAGAAACAGAAGGCAAGATCTTACATGAAATTTTCTAAAGATGAAGACAGATGTAGCTGAGCTCAAACATCAGTTGAAAATAAGAATTAGGGACACAAAAGGGGAAGAGTTTTCAAGTTGCCTAAGAAAATACTCTCTTAAATACTACTCTTAAGCTGTTCAAAATATATTTCTTTACAAGGTTCTCCAAAGGCTAGAACAGAAATTTCAAATATCCTGTTCAGTGCAAACATGATGAGTTATATAAGTATTTCTTAAAACAGTCACTAGCAGAAACTAGAAGTGGTCAAATTTTTTTTAACAGGTTTTTATTGTAGTCTCTGCTCCAGTACTCAATTGTTGTCATTCTGTATACCTTATTATGTATTTATGATGTGCCTTAGCACATGTTGCACAGTATATAAAGACCACTTTATATACACTAGTGATTCAATCAGATCTTGAAGTGTTCTTAAAGAAAAAGTAACCTTTTAAAATGAAAAACTTCAGGATTTTTGTTTGTTTGTTTGTTTGTTTTCTGACGTAATTTGGCTTGTTTTTCCAGGACCTACCAGTTAACAATCCATTTTTAACCTTCATTGTAAAATCTGAGAATTACAGTGTAGACCTGCAGGAAAATTTTTAAGAAATATGAGGTCCTGGTGCTGTGATTTGTCATGAAACAAAATCCCCCTTGGTTCATTGGGCCCACCTGATTGAAAGGCTGAAGTAATTAAGACTCTACTGCAGACTTTTGCTCAACCATCAGTCTTTTACTGCCACCAGCCCGAGTGACATTTGCCACACTCCTGCCTTTCCTCTGGCTAGGGCAGACAATACCATAGCCCTCAGGTGAACAACAAAGGCTAGAGGAAGCTATTCTATAACTTAATTATCCTTCATTGAGCCAACAAGATTCCTACTCTCCACCTGCTGTGTTCACCTATTTCTGCTCTGACTCTTCCAAGGTCACAAAGCTCAACAAAACACTTTTAAACCATTCTGCAAAAAGGGAAATATTTCACAGTGGGGCTTTCTAGATGTGGTTTAATTTGCTTCTGAGACCACCACAAATACTCTTTCCCATCCAGCTTCCCTGAGAGTGAGATATTTATAATCTTAGTGCGTGTACCTTAGGGAGAAACAGTGCCAAGTTTTGCAGCTAAGCCATCAAGCTGTATATCTCAAATGTATGCTGCCTCACCCTGAACCAAAGGGTGAGGGGTCTGAGTGATCAGAAGGCTGAGAGACAGAAGGTGCAAAGATATATTTGAGCACCAGGGTTCAGATGCTTGACAGTGACAAGCCAAAGAATTGGAAACAAGTTTCCCTGTGGGATGTGGTATTTCCTGGACATAAAGGTGACACATATTCAGTTCTAGGCTTGGGAGTATGGACTTATATAGTGCAGACAAACACATCTGCTGGATGAGTAGTCCTCTAACTTTGAATAAATCATTGTTGGAGGAGCGGGGGGAGAGGGGGGAAAAAAGAGATATTTGTTGTTCCCATGTGGTTCTTTTAGTGAAAGATTGTTTTGCCACTGGAGACTGAGATAGAACAGCTCCCAAATATCCTAAACCTCAACTTCTCCCATGCGAATCTGTATGTGAGTTGGAAGAATGTCTTCATACAAAGAATTTCAATGTAAACAATAAAATAAAAAATTAAAAGACAAACTAAAACTTCCTTATTTATCTGGTACCAGCAAGCTGAATGAAGATTTGGCATGAATGATGAACAGTGAAAAATAATATCTTAGCTCAGTAAGCAAATGAACATTTTGGGTTTCTCTTCGTCTTATGAGAACAAAGTTCACCTTCCTGTGTCCTATCTCTTGTGAATGAATGCCTGTATGTGGCTTCAAGATATCTAGCTTTGAGATAAATCAACCTAAAATCTACTAAATTTTCATTAGGATATAAACAGACATCTTTAACGTTCAAAAAGAAACTCAAAATGACTAGACAAAAGCAATGAAAATAAAAGGCTTTAAATTCAGTCTCTTACTGCCTACTCTGTTTTCTGGGAAGGTCCATGTTGTCAGGACTTCTGGATGTTATACTGATTGCCTGAGTAACAGAAAACTCAGTAATTCCCTCCTGGTCATTATGAAATTGGTTTTCAGTGCCAAGGCACAGCTCTCTGCAGCCCTCTTCCCTCAGTAGTTTCTCTGCCTGGGCTGCAAACTCCTAATTGCTAATACATCCTACAGCCTTCTGTGAAATCGGTCCCGGTAACTACACAGAGAAGGGACAGTTTCCCTCCTTTTACCAACCCATTTGTTCTCTTCTTGAAGAAAAATAATATCCCAAAAACCAAGCCTATTAAACAGAACAAGTAGGTTTGTGGAAAACTCTGTCAATAGCCTTCAATCTGCAATTATTTCCTGCTGTGTCCTCATTCAGCAGTATTATGGACGCCAATCTGAAGAAAACATCTGCACCACAACACCCCCTAATTTATACAAGCTGAAATGCTTACACTTAGTACTTGCCCTTCTCTATTTACTGAATGCACAAAGCCAAATGTCCCCAGGCTTCAGAAAAGTTTGCATTTGTAGCTGAACTTTATGGCTTGTATCCAGCTCTGATTAGCAGCCAGACTTTCTGTGTTGGCCCCTCACAGATGATGTGCTGCAAAAGCGTCATTGAGACACTGCTCCTTCTCACTTTCTCCAAGTATTTTTGGTTTATATGCCATCACAGCTGGCCACTTTCTGTACAGTTCTGGAGGCAGATACACCTTGGAGGCAGATGTACATTCAGATTGCTTGGCAGTTGAGGGTGTGTTGCTGGAGCCAGAAGAACAAGATTAGAAGGTGAGATAAACATATGTTTTAATCTCTCAAATAAAGATTGGCTTCTGTTGTACCTTAACTGTGAAACCTTGGAGCATTCAAAGGGCCCTGAACTATGATTTTATAGGAAAGGGAGCTTTTTTCCCTCAAGATAAAACATCAGGTGTTTTCTACCATTTTTTGGTACTCATTGTAAATCAAATAGAAATGTGAATCTTGTTTTTATCACTCAGAACAATGACAACTTGGAACATTTTATATATCTGAATTTTGACCAATAGTTATCAGTCAATGTTAGAGAAAGTGGTTAGTAGCCCTGAGTATCTGTAGCAAGACTGTAAGATGGTCCTACTGAGTATGTAGGAAGAGCATAGACTTTCCTTCACAAACCTCCGGAGTGATTTTGGAAAAGTCACAGACTGACATCAATGCTCTGCAAAGGTCAATATGTGATTTTCTTAGTTTAAATAAAGCAAAGAATGAAGCTTTCATCTTGCAAAACTTGTGTTTCTTTATATAAACCAGAAGACAAATAATTTACCTTTATGAAAAGGGTTCCTTAGAGAGTGTTTTGAGATGCTTGACATGGGAGCAACTGTATCCATATAATATGCAATTTATATACTCTGCATAGGGCCCTTTGCATCTATTTCATAACACAAACATTCACACACATTTGTCTTTGCAGTCAAGTAGATGTAAGGGCTTTATCTTTAAATGTCTTACTTCTACAGACTAAAAATGCTATATTTAAAAGGCAGTGTCAGTTGCTCAGAATGTGTAGGCAATATGTATTTGGACCCACTTCTAAATCTAAATCTAAATCCAAATCCAAATCTAAATCTAAATCTAAATCTAAATCTAAATCCAAATCTAAATCTAAATCTAAATCTAAATCTAAATCATAATGAACATTCTTCCTCTTGACATATTTCTTCAGTAAAAAGTGTTGCTTTTGCTCCTGTTTGTGATCATCAGAGCTTTTTAAGCCCAAAGGAATCTTTAAAAAGAAATTTGAAAGATTTTCGTGTTTTGGAATACTCCGGGACTTTTAAATGGGTATGATTGCATTGCTAACACTGAAATAAGACATAATGGTGCAAAAATCAAAACAAGATAAGTCAGTTCAAAGCAAATATAAAATGTTCAATCTGCAGATAAATAAAGCTTATAGCTTTTAGGTCCCAATCAATGTACTTAACCTCTTTTAACGTTAATCATAGAAATACCTTGATTTCTTTCCACTGAACTATTCCAAATCTGAAGCTCTTTGTTAATGACTGAACTTACTGCTTTGTAGGAATATATGTAACTAGAAGAATCTGAAAATATTCTCTTCTCCCCTGCACAGGAACAAAAAAGAAGAGTCAAACAAAAGGACAACATACACAGTGAAAAAGCAATACCATTTCAGAAAGCTCTAATTATTATAAATAACACATACACTTCACTTAAACTTTACAAAACTGTTATTGATCTGGTGCAACAGTTATGATACAGAAGAAAAGATAGATTCTGATTGTCTTGATGTGGGCTTTACATGACACACATTACTTGGATAGCTGAGTGGCTATCATTGCAAATGCAAAATGGTAAAGTAGACCACAGTCCTCTGACAATTACTTATTTATTTGCAAGTTGGTGAGTGCATGCTTTAAAAACTCTCCTGAGAAAACTTATAAAGTAGAACAATTGTGAATGGCATGTCACCTACTATAGATTTTCACTCTGCACTTGCAAGAAAGGAACTATGCATATGGTGTTTTTACATTATAATATTACCCAACTTGCTCTTTGCAAAAAGTTCTGTAAGAGAACCAGTGTATATGAAAGGTGAAATTAGAAATTCTTGTGATTAAGAACAGATCTACTTTTATCTAGGCTGTACAGTCTTTACAGCAGCTCTGCTCAAGGTTTGTCACAAATAAGTTCGTGTCCCAGGATTAGAAAATACAATCCTACCAATTTATCACTCTGTGATTTCATTCTTGAAGCAGTAAAATGTGCCTTAAGGCTTTGCAGAACAAAGGGCTTAGAAATTTAAGGTTCAGCCTCAAGCATTATTGTCCTTGATAGAACAACAGGAGGTAAGGACTGCAGGCAAAATCATCATAGCCTGAAGCCAACCCAGCTGCAACAGGAGAGAGAAGCAGGAGCCAGACAAGCCGACAAGGATAAGCCAGCAGCAGGACAGCAGTCTGAAAAGCTGAACCCAGCCAAAACTGGAACCACTCCATTATCAGCAATCAGAATTTGGGTTATAGAAAGGCATTGTTTGATTTGTCAAAAAGAGGTGACATAATTGGGGTCCTTGCATTAATCTCACTGGGAACTGAATGCTGCAATGAGTTACGAGAAAAATGATTTCCCAGTAACACTCAATGAGACTTGCAAATAGCAACAACAAGCTGTGTTATAAGGGCATGATTAAGTTACAAGTCCAAGAAATCC
Organism: Setophaga petechia; assembly: GCA_024362935.1. Classification (NCBI taxonomy): domain Eukaryota; kingdom Metazoa; phylum Chordata; class Aves; order Passeriformes; family Parulidae; genus Setophaga; species Setophaga petechia. The sequence goes on from JANCRA010000002.1 coordinate 21,161,485, forward strand.
AAAGTTTGAACCAAAAGCACTCAGAAGTTTGGCCAGACTTTTATAATCCCTTGTGTGCATATGTTATGAGATGACCATTAATTGCATACTCATTATTTTCTGGATAGGAACTCTTCTTAATTGAAGTGCACAAAATGGGTGACATTCACTGGGCAAATATTCAGAATTGTTTAATTTTGCCAAGAAATGTTTTCCCTGACCTCATTCCTCTGTTCTTCAAGATAACCTAATTGGTTTGGCAAAGATTAAAAAAAAACCCATGCACAAATGAAAACAAACAGAACAGTCAGAGGCACGTGTCCAGGCTGTAAAAACAGAGTTCAACTGGTTGAAGTTTTTAAAACTTATTAGTAATTTTTAAAAGTTTTTTATAATGAGCAATAAGAATGAGTCCACTTAATAGTTAACACTAACACCCACAATTTTTCTTGTTTTCATGGGCAATCTGCTCTATATTCAAGGACTGTATATAACTCCTATTTGGTTTCATTTTTTTTATAAAGACAATATTTATACCAGAACTGTATGCAACACTGTTTCTACTTGTACTAATGTGGGATCTCAGAGAATGAGGGAATACTGTGAGGACTTCTAACTCTTCTTGGGAATCCAATAGCATGAAAAAATATATTTAATCTGACTGGATTAAGAGATTCTACACTGTTTGTAATTGTTAAAAATGCTGGGGATTTTGCCCATGTATATGCATGAATTTCCACATACTATAGGAATTCTTGTGAAGTCTCTCTTATCACAAAATGGCCGCATAGAAAGTTAAATGTCAAGTGATTAGTTATCAATAGCAGCTAAAATACTGAGAATGTGTCTCTTGCATAAACAACTCTTGATATAATTCAGTTGTTGCTGTGTTATTCGTTGTTCTCTTTCATATTTTTCTGTCTGCCTGTCTGTCTGCCCCTTTGTTTGTAGCCACCAGCCCTGTTGCCATCCAGTTCACAGCAGTTTACTGGTTCACTTGTGTCCAAAGCACAGAATTCATAAGTGTGATTTTGGATTGCAGTCAAAATGCCTGATTTAACTCTTCTAGACACCTATATCTGACCCAAATGGACATGTCTGAGTTTCACCTGACCAATATTTTTGTTTTAAATTTCAGTTCCTTACCTGGTTTCTGGTGTGAGTAGAAATAGACACTCCATGTTTCATTTTATCTACAGTGAGCTTCCAATTGCTTTTACGCATATTAGTGCTGACTTGGAAATGTAAGTGTTGGATGTGCAAATACCAAATAAGATGCACACACAATGTAAAAATTCCATTATATTCCAAATTATAATTGGAGTCATAAGGAAAGAAAGGTGTGAAGTTAATAAATTCTGTTGAGGAATTGTTTTACACAAATTGGTTTTTCAATACACATACATCTGAGGAATACTTTATTTTAGTACTTATACTTAATTTTATTACTTGTCTAAAATATTTTTATGTTGTTTGTTTATAGTTTAGACCCTATGAGCTGTGTTCTTACATAACTTGATTTTTCCTCAGTTATGCTACCAGTAAAGAAAGCATTAAACTAATTTTAGAAAGATTCTATGACACAACATTCAACTTTTTAAAATCATATCTCTTTCTGTACAAAGAAAACATCTGTGGAAATCACACATGAAAATCTTGGGTATGCATTCAAATTTGAAACAAAGTGATAAATTCAGGTGGCAGATGAATAAATAATTTTAAAAAAACCATGCTTTTGGCAAAAGCTAGGATTTATTTGAATTTCCCTGAAATGAGGTATCATATGTCTGAACAGAGCCACAGTAAATATTAGTAAAAATTAATACTGGTTCTTAATGCTATAGATTTTTATTGTTAATGACACTTCTTTTGTATCCCTGTGTTCTGTTACACAGGTTGGAACAAAGGTTGATCTGAAACGAATGGGCACCTGAAGATGGCAGGCAGCAGCAACAACGTGATGCCATAAAAGCCATCAGATTTCAGAGGATCCATTCTTTTCTGGAGCTTTATAATGTGCACATAACCTTTCTGTGTACTCAGGAGGAAGACAATAGACAGCAACACAGTGTTCTCTGTCATTAAGAAGAGATAGGAGGCTCCCTAGGGGTAAAAAAGTGACTCCATATTTTCACCAAGGGACACTTTTCTCAACATTTTTAGAACACATTGTTATTAGTCCCATGGGGAGAGGATTAGCTCATCTACCATTTGTCATTGTGTCTACATTGCTCTTTTAGACCTCTTGTCTAAGTAATGGAGAAAAACAAATGGAAGAATTCCTTTCCTACAGTGACTGTCTCCCCAATGATGGCAGAGGAGTGACCTGGTCAAGTGGCTTGGTCTAGGCACCTAATTTTTCATATTGAAAAATATAGTAAGATGACTGCTATTCCTAGCTCTTTCAAGAAACCTATATGCAACCTTATAGCTGAAATTCTTCTGTGTCCATCCTTGGAAATGTGACATTCCCCATCTCCCATACAGAGAAGCTGTTTCATTTTCTCCAAATTATAGCACATTTAACTTACACCCCATCATTTTCCTGTAGAAATGGAAAAAAATATAAGTGGACACAGCTTAAATGAGTTCAGAAAAACTGTGCTGTTTGATTCACTTGCGACTAGAAGCCTTTAGTGTCCAAAACTTAAATTTTGCTAGAAGGTTGCTTCCTGTAGCATGAAGATTTAAGAGTATATACATATTTTTAGGAAAATGAGCTGTTTTGGTATCAGCAAAACTCATAATACTTGGTTTCCATTGGATCCTTGCCCTGGAAACCCCTGCACCCTCCATCAGAGGAGCAGCCTCTCCCAAGACTTGCTGTGACAAACAGCAGAGCGAGCACTGTGGAGCACTATGGAGCTACATGCATGGCACACTTGTGAATGCTGGTGGGTTCTTGGGCTATCACCCACAGACTGGGGGGTTTCTGTGTTGTTCTGCATGTCCTTCCCTTAGGAGGACAAGAAAATGTCTTCTTTTTTTTATTACCCATCCAGATATTTTCACATGCTTTCTATATAGTTTAATCACTATGAGGGTAAATATATAAGTACTACATAATTAATAAGTACTAAACTTCAAATGAATTTCTATGAGTTTACTAAGTCAGAAGTCTTAGATTTCTGTGCCCTTTCAAAGGATGCTTGAGAATGGCTATAGCATTTTACACTGATGATTGGCCGTGTCTTCAAAATAAACTTATTTTTCATTGTAGCTATGGTGTGGTGCCAATACTAGGAAATTAAAATAGCCCAGGGTGAACATAGACAGTAAACCTGAGAAGTAATGTGGTATTAGGAAAGGATTACCTCTTTTTTATGAAGTGTACAGGACAGTGAAACTGCAACTGTTCCTCAAAGCTGGGTAAAGACCTTGGGTAGAGTCCCTGGGTAGCAGAAATTCTGCCTTTGGCCATGAAATGGTGCAGGTCTGCTCTCTGTTCAGCTGGATCTGACACTTAATGTCATACATCAACATTATGTTAATAACTATATATATACACAGTTATAAATATTATATATATATAGATAGATAGATCATATAGTTATATAACTACATATATGCTGTATAGATTAAAAAAATATGTATACATATAAAAACAATATATTATATAACTATAATAACTATAAATCTGACAGGCATGTTTTCCCTAATAATTAAACTTCTCTGGCATACATTAAATCAATATTGATGGAAATTAACATATGTGGTTTTATTTTTTGGTTTAAAATAAATCAAAATTTTCCAGAAAATCCAACCATTCCTTGACAGAAAATGAAATTTAGCAGCTCTCCATTATTTTTCCCAATTTTTTCTTTAATTGAAAAAGATACCTTGGAGATCACAGAATGCCATATCAATTTCCAATTTTTCTAATGCACAAAAAAATGACAGCTCCTTTCAGCTCCACTCCATACCTGAACACCAGAAATGTCCATAAAAATATATGAAAATATATTTATGTTTATTAAAAATTGCAATCATAATTTATAAATATTTATTCTCACTTATATCAGCAGAGATTATTTCCAGAAAAATTATGGATTTTTCTTTTGTCTTATCATTTAACTTTCTTACTAACTTTCATTTTTTTTTTTGCCACCTAGCATTGAAAATTTAGACTGATGACATTTTCAGAGTCACGATTAGAAGCTTCATTACCCACAGCACTTACATTGACTCTGTATGTCATAGCTTGACAACACAGAAAACCCAGGTGATATTTTAGATAAGAACTCTGGAACTGTTGGCAGCTCTACAATAGCACATCAGGTATCTGTGGTTGGCCATCATTGGATAAGCAGTTTTCTTTATTAACTTGTCTGAGCATGAAAAAATATTATGAAATATCACAAAATCAGCTTTGTGAAACACAGGGCAATCTCTGCTGATGTTTCATTTAATTCAAAGCAATTTAACATCCTGGTTTTTGACAGAATAATTCTTCTCTTTAGAAATTAATTTCATAATGATAGTCTTTTAACACTAGAAAATCGATTTTATTATTTGAAGATATTTCCTTTCCTCCTCACAATAAAGAGTTTATTTAAAGAGAAACACATTATTTCTTTTCCTGGCCCTTGTTCTATCTCTCATTTAGAGAAGAGCTTCTTTTATCGAACTTCTTTGGAAGACTGGATAAGATATTGCCAAGATGTTACATCATATTACTGACTTCATGCAATGACATGCCCTAAAAGACATGGAGATTGCAAGGGACCCAACCAATAGAAATATTCCCATTTCTTGAATTTTGCAGCATGAAATAATTGTTTTGTACACCATTGAAGAGTGCAATGAGTGCTAAATGTAAAACTAGAGTTTGCAGCTTACAGTGGAACAGACTTGGGGACAAAACAGGATTTTCTGAAGATGTGCTTCTCTAGATTAATGATTGGGATCTTGGAAGAGTGAAAAGAGATGTTCTTCTGGCAGACTTGGCCTTCGCAAAGACACAGGTTTAGCAGAACACCCAAATGCCCATGTATGACCATAAGAGTCAAACTGTGGAGAGGCACCTGTCTGAAAAGGCCTTTGAAAACAGAAAATAGGAATTGTCAATGCACCAGGCAGTTGGTATATTGTCAGTTCCAGTGATATGTCAGTGTCTATCTCATTGAATACTGAAAACCTCTCTTACAGAGGTGGCTCCTCAGTGCCCAGTTCCTTTTGCTCCAGGAGCTTTGATGAGTCAGGTGGATTAAACACACTTCCAAAAAAATAACAGAAAGCTTTTCTAAGATTTTGCAGAAATTGTTTGCTTCTTTTCAGGGTACAGAGCACAATGCACCAAATGGGTTTTCTTGCCTCATGAGTTAAACTTTTTTTCACAAAGTAAGGCACTGAGAGTAGTAAATGCCTATAAAAATAAACCCAGTCTTTGACCTGTTATATGCATTTCAGAAACTGAAAGAATACAACAGGTTCTAAAAACTGATTATGCGCTGTCTATAGGACTGAACTCAAGTGAAATGCTGCATTAAAACTTTTAAAACCACCTCTGAACCATTTATAGTAAGTTTTTTGTTGAAAAAGTTGAACTGATCAGTGTGGCTGAGAGTGACTTATTCGATTTTATGCAAAACAGTTATGGTTAAGTTTTTTCAATTTACCTCTTTTAAACTCGGTGGTGGTGGGGTAATTTTATTTTTTCTTAATGCTGTTGTAATAACTTCGCACACCATGAAATAATATTGGTCTATAAGCCTGACATAATAAATTAATTTACTAAAAAATAAAACATTTGATTATCTCTCTCTTCTGACCTTACTATGGTGTTCTCATGTGTCCATCAATAGTCCATCCGTCTGGGAAGGAAGGGAGGAAAGGAGGAAGGGAGGGAGGGAGGGAGGAAGGGAGGGAGGGAGGGAGGAAGGGAGGAAGGCAGACAGGAAGGCAGGAAGGAAGGAAGGAAGAAAGGAAGGAAGGAAGGAAGGAAGGAAGGAAGGAAGGAAGGAAGGAAGGAAGGAAGGAAGGAAGGAAGGAAGGAAGGAAGGAAGGAAGGAAGGAAGGAAGGAAGGAAGGAAGGAAGGAAGGAAGGAAGGAAGGAAGGAAGGAAGGAAGGAAGGTTAATTTCTCAAGATTCTCTTAAATGATTGCAGAACAAAAACCTAACCCCATAACATTTTATACTAAAGTAATGGACTCCACTGCCTTCAATAAGGATTTGTAGGTTTTTAACAAACTGTTGATTCTGACCAGTTTTTACTGAAAACATCTGGAAGCCAGATCACACCCCATATCCTCTTCCTTTGCATTCCCCTCATTTAATATAACTATTTAATGTAAATAAAATATTTATTTTTCTTTACTTTTTTAAACTTTATGGCTGTGTGTGAGCCTATGATTAATGAATCTGAGTATGTGGTGTGGAAAATTGCCTTCATCCTTTTTCTGTCTTTTCCTTCAATAAAACTTCATTTTTATGGAAAATTACCTTTGAATTAATGTTTTTCCAACGTTTTAGAATATTTATTCTAGATACTTACAAAAAAAAGCTTTTAGTTCTAAGCATACAAATCTATTATTCATTGTTATAAACATTAAACAACTTTGCCTAGCTACCAGCTGCTACTCAGCACAGCTGTCAATATGGCCAACAGCCTTATTCAAGACCATTAAAATAAAAGAGCACCTATTTTCTACTACAAGTTACCACCTTTCACCCAAGATGATGTGCAAAATGGACGTGGAGTACCATTTACAGGATTAATATTACCCAGTGTTTACAGCTAATGGATTTGTGATACTGCTTCATTTTACAAGGCCTCTTTCCATCTTTTAATTTATCCTCAGGTCTGCTGCTTTATTTTTGTTCCATCATCTTCATAAAAGCCATTATCTTTCCATTAGCAAACCTGCTAAATAACTCTTCATCTGCTCTTTGATCTGTCCAGCAGCCGTTTGCATTCTTTGCCATGAGTTTTTCAATTACACTCAAGAATTTTAAAATACAAGTTTGCTGAGAGCTACTTCACACACTGTGGTACATTTAATTAACATAGGATGGAAGAAAGATTTGCAACCATGTTCCTGCTCTTTGCTGCCATAACAACTCCTAGTTTCCTTCTCTTTTATGCAAATCAAGTCACAGACATTCATGTCAGTGAAAATGCTGTAAATTTTTTAATGCAGTAGTGGGCCAAATGTATTTCTCAAAACCTGCATGAAAATAATTGTGCTTTATTTTTGCATTTGGTGCTTTATCTGAAAAACTTCTCTTTCCAGATACTGGATCTTGAAAGTACTTTTGGAGGGAGTTTTTGTTTTTTTGATTTCATAAGTCGTATTTTATTTATTTATTCCTTTCTTTTAATATTATTCAGACTAGAAATTGTGGACTGTGACTCCTTTCTGAGGCTATTTTTACTTTGTACCAATTGTGTGATCACAGTGTTGCATAGTTGTCTCCAACAACAGTTTAGAAAAAAATTCTTAAGGATCAACTTGTACATTAGGATATATCAGTCTTGCAGCATTAAACTGTCCCCTGGTTTATGAGACATGCTAGTGAAAATAATCTTTTGTGTCACTCATCTCAGATGTTAAAATATCTCCTTTTGTGTGATAGCTTATAAAGAGGTCATGCTATGACTCTATGTCCTGCAAAGACATTTAATGACACAGAAATGAACGTATCAGGGGATATCTTATGTTTCTTAATGCCAGGAGAGGAGAATGTTCACTGGGATTGTATTGCCTTTCTCAGGAACTAAGATTCTTCTTTATCGGAAAACCAAAATGTACTTTTTTAGCAACACAGATTGTCTGGCATCCTGATTTCATAAAGCAGAGAGCAGACTGTCATTTTAGATTTTACCTTCCACAAAATTTATGTCTGCTATTATTGGTCTTGCTCCATTTTCTCTCAGGTCCATAGAAGATGCATTAAAACTCTGCTTTGAAGGGTGTGAACGAACTTCTGAAAAGCTAGTGATCATATTTTCCATTTTTTCAGTTGTTCCAAAGTTCTCTCCTTGGTATCTGTGGGGATTTTAAGATCTCTCTGTGGTGTTGTAGCTTTTATTTGTTGTGGAATAGATGAAGCAGAGTACAGGGTGTTGTTTCTAATACTGAATCTTTAAGAGATAAGGTGTATTAACAATCAGTAGGCAAGACTACAGTGAAAACCCATTGTGATAATTTAAAAATCCCCCCATGGTACATGCTAGCTTAATTCTGATTGACAGTATAAGATTTACTACCTTATCCTTTTGGCATCAGGTGGAGACAAGTTTTAATTGCTTACAAAATGACAAACATCCCTCTTTCACCCCCACTATTCTTCCAAATTCTTTTGGATTTGTTTCAAGAAGGAGATTGCTGTCCCAGTCCTGCAAGTTGTGCGCTTTCTGTTTGACCTGTCACTTCTGTACTGAATGCTGGATTAAACAGTAGATGAAAATATTTATTATGTCTGCTCTAGGAAGATTTCTAAGATTCACTGATGATTCAGGTAAAATATTGTCTGATATTTATTGAAGGTAACTCTCTCTGGGGTTGCTATATCTTTTTAGTGATTATGTTTCCATACTGGAATATTCATGAAAATGCCCTATACCTTTCTCTAGAAGCCACTCTGGCTCATCAAGAAGAAATAAAAGAAAGCATTCATATTCATACCTGTGCAAGACTCACACTTGTCAGTTTGCTATAACTCTCGGAATGTTCACTAGAAAAGCTTGCTTATATTTACAGTGATGTCATGGGCTCAGTATAATGTTCTCAGTTTTGTACACAAATAATTCAAAAGTGAAATGAAAAGATGAATGATGGGCAGGGAATGCAATTTTTTTGCCTTGTTCAGAAGTGAAAATACAAAAAATTTCCAAGTTTCTGTTATACATGAAATAATTGTAAGAGACATTTACATTTCTATGCATGTTAGAAAAAACCCAACCAACTAGATATCTGAATTAATGCAAAGAATTGTACAAGTCAGAGAATATAAGCATTTACTTGTTGTCTCAGACACACTGTGCAACTGAAAACCTATTCATGATTGCATTCTAAAGAAGGCAAGCCCAGGATGAGTCCATACCATCAGGAGTTGGGACGAAAGGAGCAGAACTCTTGCTGCCCTACACAAGAAATTGAGTCAGTGCTGGCCGTGGCCCCCATTTTTACATAGCTGTACTACTCTTTCTCCTAAGTACTCTGCTGCTTGTGTTTTGATGTTCCACTCTAATTTTTCAGAAGGACAGCCATTTGATATGTTTAGCTAAAAAAGGAAATTTAATTATGTGCATGGTTTTAAACATATGATAGCCTTAGAGATCAAGTGATGAGGTAGCAGTATAAAAGTCAGGTAAAGATGCTGCAGCTGGGTGGTGCTGAGTGAGGAGCTCAGGTATGAATTCAGAACAGGGTTAATTTCAGAGACACCTGGGGGCTTCCATTCGATAGTTGGAAATAAGTAATCATACTAAAGTGGTTGCAAAAGAGCGATATACAGTAAAACCAGTGAGGAAATATCCAGACAGACACTGTGACATACTGATGTATAAATAATTTGGGAGGACAGAAGGTCCAATTTCACCATATAGTTCATTATACAGCAAGACACCTTAGAGGTTACTTTTCTATTGGCTTATTTTTATAAAAAAGTTCATTTTGTGACTAGAAAAGTGCCAATGATGGCCTCAATGAGGAGAGTGGTGGTTGTGTTCAGTGACATCATTCTCCAAGCATCAGTGAGATGCTATTTCTGCTCAACTATATAGCCAAAACTACATTCTGCATTTTTGTGTAATCCTCAGTAAATATTGTTATTCTTTGAATCAAGATTTATTAATACATTTAGAACAGGAAAAACTTGTTTTTATCATTTCTGGTTCCTGGTATCATAAAGGATATTAAAAATATATGGTTATTATCTTGGGTGGTGCTTAAAAGTATTTAACATTGATAGATTCCTCTGAAATCCAGGTTACTTAGCTACTACTATTCAGCTCACTGCAGGACACAGGAACAAGTAAAGGGAAGATGGTAACATTCAAAAAGAGAAATGGTTTCTATGAGCTCAAGCAATTCTATGTGCATTTTATTCTTTCCTCTTCTAGCACTTTTATAGAGCTTTTTTGCTTTCCACATTTGAAAGAACTGTTGCTCTAATCTTGTTCCTGTTTTTCACAGCAGGCCTACACAATCCCTCCTGCTGTCTGCAACGAGTTACCAAATTGGGCCTATTACATTGTCCTCATATGCAGAATGACACGCAATCAGTAAAAACTCCTTTTGTTTATACCGTTAATAACAGATGTTGCTCTGCTACATCACACATGCTGTTTAATATTATCAAAACAATTATTCATTTATTCATATTTGTGCAGTGTGTGCAAGCTGGCATTACAGATCTTGCAGACATGGACTTCATGAATGCATAAACAAAAATGCACGTCATATAAAATAAATCATCTCCCATTCCCATCACCATTTCTAATCTCATATCTAATAACTTGATGGTATCTTTATTGTTTGCACATGAACAGGGGGACAGACAAAACTCTGAGCTTGTGGAAAAGCTACTGAAATAGTGAAGAGCCCCTTCCTACAGGGAGCTGCTCTATATGCATGAAAGATCGTAAGGTTTGCTTTGTCAGGGTCCAGGGACAAGAACTCTGGGGTTAGTTTATTCCTGCTTCCCTTTATCCCCTCAGACCTCCTCCAAAAGAAAAATACAAGGAAGAAAAACAGTTCAAGAGTTGGTTTGATTCCTTTTGATTGAATTAACAAGGGTTCATTTTAATTGAATTAACTAGTGGGATAACAGCATGACTGAATTTTAAAGTATAATTAAAGGATTCATCTTCTACTTAATGACAATGGGATAGAAAATTACCTCAGAACAGACGCTACACAAGTTGTCTGTTTCCCCGTTATAGATGTGCATTTTCAGGTAACATGGCCATTAAACCTTCTTCTATACATGACAGAAGGTTTGGAAAAAAGCATACCAATTTAAAAGAAATCTTTTTATGCTCTTGCAAATTTCAAATATTTTCAATTTTTATGATGAATGCCACTATTTGGTCTTGTTAGGATGTAGGATCTCTTGAGTTTTTAATTAAATGAATAAGTTAATATGGTATTTTCTTCAAATAAAAACAGTCTTTGTTTATACATACAAACGTAACTTTCCTGAAGCAGTGTGTTTATGTTCCTGATAGTATGCTTTTGTTCTAAATATGTATAACACTTTCTTCATTTGTTTGGCAGAAATCAGATTCCCATACTGAGGTAAAACAATATTTTATAGTCCCTTCTTTTCCAGCATCACTTTCATTGGAAAATGATACAAATTGGTCCTTACAGGCTTATAGTAAACAGAACTTAAGGAATACATTTATCCATAAAGAAAATTGTTTGAAGCGAGTAGAATATGCCCCCTCAGGCCTGAACATAATAGCTTTCCCCAGAAGTATGTTCAGAAAAATAATTATCAGGTGCCTGGTGTAATCTTATAGGCCTGCAAGCCAGCAGGCAGTCAGTTTGTCACTGACCTTCACAGCTGCATGACCTACTGTAAGGTGGATAAAGGAGACCAAGGGGAGAACTGAGCAATTTCTATCTTCCCATTCCTTTGGAGTTTGACTTGCAGAATCTGGGTTCTCTGTTGAATGTATTGTTGAAAATAATGGTTTGATTAGAGGTTGATTTTCAGTCATTTTCTATTTTGTTTTAACTAAGAATATTTTTCCTTCACCAAGTTGTTGTTCATTGTTGTGGAAACACTCAGTAGAAACTTGTGATTTTTCACACTGTGGTAGACCTGTGGCTGATGTAGATCAGACTTTCCTTTGACAGTGACAAGTTTTAAGGTTTGTAGATGTCCAGAATGTCTAGAGTTATCTGAGACTCCACACTGTAACTAAGTCATCATCTCATGGTCAATATGACATAGCATATTCTGCAGGATCTCAAATTGCACTAGGGGTATATGCATGTTTAGACCCAGGTGACTGAATCAAACCCCAAATATCACAGAGAAAAGGAAACCTGAAAGCTGAGAGTGAAGAGGTACAGGTGCTATTACTGTGCCCTTCATCACCTGTTCATCCAAACACTTTCAAGCTTTCTCAATTTCCATAGTCAAAACCGTGCTCTGGAAATAGCTTCCCTTATGCAATCATGAGTCTGGTAGAAATTATGTTTATTGATTAGAAATACTTTCAGTGTGTTGATGGGTGATTTCCTGTAAAGTCTACTTTCTCTGTTCAATCTTATTTAATTTGCTTTTATCATGCTTCCCTTTAATCTTTTAACATAATAATTTTTTAGTCTTTGAAGTAGAGACTTTTTCCCATACCAATAACTTGCTCTTATCTATCTTCACTCAATCTGTCTATTTTTGCAGTATGCCTTCTCTGATAAGATATCAGTCCAAAGCAAGAAGTATCAGTGACAATATAAAATACATTTTCTGGGTTACTTACCATCCCATTTTTTATGTACTTCAGGAACCTATTTGCTTCCTTTCAGAACAGTTGCACGTGGAGCAAAAGTTCATGGTGAGCAGTCCATAACATTTCCTTTTTCCCTCTGCCATGAGACATTTGAGGAGTCTATATTTTTGCATTATGGATCAGGAACACAGAATACTGCTTAACCCATTGTTAGACAAGATTATACATGTAACATTATTTACAACACTATATTTTCTCCAAGTGAATTTCCAGATATCATCAGGGATGTGGTTTTATATTTTGTTGATGATTTTCATAACTTGATTCAGTCCTGTCTATACTCTGGTCTCTCCAAATATAACCAAAGGTGACTATGATTTGGGTTATTCCACATTTTTTAACTTATTACACTGCAATTTGTAGGTCATTGTAAACCTATTAAAGAGTGATCCTCATACAGAACCTTTAGACCCATCTGCTAACCTTATACTATGATGAAAAGCGACCATGGATTCACTATCACTGTCTTTTGGTTATTTTTTGTGCATAAATGAAGGACAGAATACTCATAAATTCAGATTTTTTTATATAGACATACATAAAGCTTTAGTTATGTACCAAGATACATCAAACAGTTCAGGTTCGAAGTACTAGGCCACTTTTTCAAAACACTGTTGCAAAATTATTTACATCAAATGAGGAACCTAAACTATTCCTAATCAAGGCACCCATGAAATGGTTTGTGATTATACAGATGGTGTTTTGGGGAGAAATCCAAGCAAATATCTACTGATGTGTCCATTTACATTGTAGTGTATGTTATTAATGTATTGAATGAGTTGGGTGCGGCCTATCTCATACTAAGAAAAAATGTCTTCTCGATTAAGAGTTAAGGGACTGAATTCTTCCAAAGAGTATCAAAGACTGTCCACCTAGCACTGACACTGCTGCACATAAATTCGGTGACAGATGTGTAAAAGAAAAGGTGTCTGCATCTTAGCTTTACCACCTTCAAGATATTTGCTGTGATTTTATCATTTACTTATTTTCAATTAATGTCACGTGGGAATCTTGTAATACTGTTGCAAAAGTCAGCATCCAATCTTCTTCTGATCTAAGCCTGATTCCTATTTAAGGACTTGGATGTTGAGTGCTAAACATCTTTGTATCAATGTGGGGCATCCTCATTACTCTTTTTCTTCCATAGAATGGAAAGAGCTTGAAATCCCTTAAAGTTAGTTCCAGTGTGTTTCTGCTTTGTCAAATACAAGTCTTGGATTACATTTCCATGTAATGTCTTTTTAAAATGCATCAGGGTAACATATGTCAAATGCATTTATTGGCAATAATGTACAAATTAGCAAAAAAAAAATTGTTACATATGATATGAGAACAGAAATCAAGCTAGTATTTCAAGCCTCAGTAGGAGTTTATAGATATATAAATTTAAAATAAAGAAATGCTTGGTTAAGCAAACATCATGGAATGATAGGGCTGCTTCACAACACAGGTAAAATAGAACACATATGCCCACAGAAGATAACACAGATAAGGGGGTTATTGGATTTCCAAATCTGAAAAATAGCTATAATAATAATGATACTATTCCACATGCTCCAGAAATTTGTATGCACAACAGTATTTAAAGCTGGTGAAGTACTTTTGTATAGTCACAGTACATTCAGAGAAATTGAGTTATATAAAGGTTAAATAAATGTTGCTCAGGGCTAAGCATGAAGTCAGTACAGAGCTTCAAATGAAGAAGGAATTCCCTGGATCCCTCACCAAGATGCACACAAGTTTAAGCACAGCAAGTTCTGTACCCATGCCATGTCTGTGCACCCCCCTAGCTGCTGGCTACCCCCACACAGCAGGAGCTCACCCAGAAGCTGGGGGGAGTGGGATTCAGGTGTGTGCAGGGAAGCAGCCTGCAATATCCCAGAGTTTGTAAACATGCTCAGACCCTTCCAAGCAATGGAAGCTTTGGTGCTCAAAAGCCCAGACCCTGCATTTCCAGCGTGCTTCTTGCACTGAAACCATTGGGCTCAAGAACCATCACGGTACAACAGCTGCCAGGAAGGCATCTTCTGGCAACTTTCTCATCCTAGGATAGACTGGAACCAGGAGCTCTTGTTCTTCTGAGGGAGTAGCCCTTTTGCATTCAGATCTATGTCAAATAATGATATGTTACAAATTTCTGACCTTCTGGAAGATTGTCCCACTTTTCCCAGACTTCAGCCAGATTTGCCTCAAGCTAAAAATACTTGAATTTTAAGCTAGTGTTGCTGTATTTCTATACCTTCCAGAAGGTTTAGTTCCATTAGTACCTCACTGCCAGCAAACTATAAAGGTTTTCCTTCCAATAAAATGATAATAATAAACTTCATAATAAACAATATTTAATGTCCACCTTCATCACGGCACCTTCTGTCAAGCACTGCCTGATACAAGCAAACTAAACTTCACCTTAGAGAAGATTATGAGATGTAAATTTAGATCATGGATTATATACAAACTTAAAATTCACCTCATTATGAAGTTATAGTTTGAATTTTCTTCCAATTAAAATGTTTGTGAAACCTTGGTAAATAACACATTTTATTCCTTTTTGCATAGAGGACTATCCTGCTTAGAGGGAAGCGGCTGATCATTTAATGTTGGTATTACCAACTTTTTTTTCATCCTGGGACCATGCAGATAGGAGTACAAGGTCAGACCAACCCTAAAACTATAGCTACTGTATTTAATTTTGCCTTGACTTGCTGACAGCAGCTGCTGATAGGTATCTTTCACAAAGCTGACCCTTGTTTGCTGCTGCTGCTGCTGGAACATTTCTATTGTAATGAGACTCTCTGAGCCTAAAACAAATTTCACAGTTGTTGAGCGCTCTGCATCCAGTTCCCATAATTAAAAGCATTTGTAAACTCTTTGGTTAATGTACCTGTGTTTTTATTTGAGAACTCATTAACTATTATACACATCAAAAGACAATTTTAGAAGAACTGTATTGCAATGTAGATGTATGGGAATCAGCTGTAAAATGAAAGAAAATAATGTCAATTGTTCTCCAGGAATGGGATTCATACAGTCAAGATCCTGGAAATGACAGAAGAACTGGCCAAAGCCAGCAAACTAACAATCGCTTGGTATGTTTTATATTGTGGGGATAATTTCTCAGCTGAGTTTTCCATATTTGGAGAGGACATAGCAAGAATTTGTCCATCTCTGATGATTTCTTTTGTAATGTTCAGACAGTATTCCTGGAAATTAGAAATAGCATAAAATGAAAAGTGTTGTCATTTTTTCTGGGGACTGTAGTATATATCTTCTATTCAACCAAAATATAAGGGTTCCTGTACTGATGGGTGGAATCATGCACTTCTGCTCACTCTTCTGCCTGGGTCCTCAGAAGAGGAGTGCTGGCCAACTATTTGAAGTATGTTTTGAAAACTTCATAGGACCCAAAGGTTCTCATATTTTACTTCTAAAAGTACTTTAATCTGCAACCATCCTGCTGAAATTATCAACATCTCTGCTCAGTTGCGGGGTAATCTTAACCTGCCAATATTAATTTCCCAATCTTATAATGCTGGGCATATACAAAACTAATGGTGGTGCTACTCAGGGCAGGACTCAGAACTATATGTCCTGTGTGTAATTATTGAAGCCATTTCACCTGCATGCTCTGTCAGTATAGTTTCATTGTTCAGAAATATCTTATGGTTTTGGAGTTTAAGGGACCAGTGGGGAGCACTGCAAAGGCTAATAGCAGACGTGGGTTGCAATTAGTGTGAATAACTAAATTGTTGAAGCATTTTCTCTAAAGAGAAGTTTTCTGGATGTGTCATCTCAAAATAACTTCAGATCAAGCATCAAGTTAGACAGATGAAGAAGATGCTGAACTGGGCATGCAACAAGAAGAACTGGGCATGCAACAACAAGAACAATTCTTCTGTTCTCTATGGATACCTGTTAAAACACCACAATCCAAGGATGGACTGCTATTTTTGATGGCTGACTTAGCAGCTAGAGCACTTTTGTTTGCTCTGGTCCTGGTAAATAACTGGTTTTATTCTCAGCATTTCAATTAATTACTGTAAGCAGCAGTTTGTCCACATTGTGGCATCTGTACATCCCATTATTGATACTTAATTGTTTCCATTGTATGGAAAATTTGAGCTAGCAATTTGTGGACACTTCAGATCTTATTAATGCTGTCCCTCTGAGAAACCAGCCCTTAAGTGTCTTTTTATTTTATTTTTTTCTTTAATAGTCTGAATGTAGAGTTAAGATGGTTTAAATTGCTGAGACCTGTTGGTACAGGACAGGTGGCAAGTTGTTGGTGCCAAACTGATCAGCTATCCACAAATAGCTTTTTTTCCTTTTGTTTTAAATTAACTAGTAAACTCATGACAGATGTTGAGTAATAGCTTTACTGTGTAGAGGTTCCAAAGAATGGACTTGGGAATGTTTCATTCTGAGTATTAACATTTCAGTGAGATTAAATATAGAAGTTGTTACCTGTAGTAGCCCTGTGATACATAAACATGCTCTACATGAATATTTGTGCAAGCAAAGCTGACAAGTTAATCAGAACATCTCATAACTCCAACACAAGAGCTAAAGCTGTTATGGTGGAGAGAAATAACAAATCTGTGCACTGCTGAATCCCACAAATACATATAGTAGATCTATGAAATTATTGCCCACTACTTTTTTTCTAAAATGAAAAAGAATAATACATTTATATTCAGTTTTTTCCCAAACTGTTGTGAAATATTGTGTGCAAAGTTGTTAGAAGAATTTCAGGAATCCATAATCAATTTCAATTTGAATTCTTATGCAGGGAGAATATTTATAATTGTTGTGCTTTTGTCAGTTGTAAAATATTAACTTGCATTTAGTTTGGCAGGAAAGGTAGAAAATCAGCTCATAAGCTCAAATTATTTTTCCCTCTTAAGTATTCTGACTATTGGTTGCTTCCAGTAAGTTTGGGTTTTGTCTGAGTTCTAACAACGTTCTAGATTTTGTTAAGACTTTAATGTTTCCCTTATTCAGTCAACATAGTAACTGGTCACAGCCAGCACAGCTTCACGAGAGGAAGGTCTTGCTTATAAAGCCTGATTTTGTTTTTTTGCAAAATAACTCACCTAGTTGATAAAGAGAAGCCAGTTCATGTAATGTTTCTGGATTTCAGTAAGGCTGTTGGCACTGTCTCTCACAGTATCCTTTCAGACAAAATGTCCAGCACACTGCTGGAAAAAGACATCATGGGGTGGGTGAGCAACTGGCTCATGGGTTGGTCACAAAGGGTTAAAGTGAATGGGGTGACATCAGACTGGTGACCTGTCACTAATGGAGTTACACATGGTTCCATCCTCAGCCCTGTGCTCTTCCACGTCATCCTAAATGACCTGGACACAGGACTGGAAGGGATACCAAGGAAGTTTGCAGATGATACAGAACTGGGAGCAGCTGTTGGGGGTAATCCCCTGAAGACAGGGATGCCCTCTGGAGAGACCTTGACAAATTAGAGTTGGGCAATCACCAGCCAGAAGAAGTTCAACAGGGGCAAATGCATTTGATTCTGCACCTGGGGTGGGGCAACCCTGGACATACGGACAGACTGGGAATGAGATTCTGGAAAGCAGTGCCATGGAAAGGGACATTCCTGGTTGGTGGCAAACTTGATACAATTCAGCAGCGCCCTGGTAGCCAGGAGGGCCACCTGTGCCCTGGGGGCATCAGGGACAGCATGGCCAGCTGGGCAAGGGAGGGGATTGTCCTGCTCTGCTCTGCACTGGGGCAGCCTCACCTCCTGTGCTGGGGGCAGCTCTGGGTGCCACAATATACAAAAGTAATTAAATTATTAGACAGTGTCCAAAGGAAGACAATGAGCACAGTGAAGGCCTTGAGGAGAAGCCATATGAGGACTGGTTGAGGTCACCTGGTCTTTCCAGGCTGGAGGAGACTGAGGGGAGCCCTCACTGAAGTTACAACTTCCTTGAGAGGGGAGGAGGACGGGCAGGCACTGATCTCTCTTCTGTGGTGACAGTGACAGGATGCAAGGGGAATGGCCTGAAATTGTGTCAGGGAAGGTTTAGGTTGGATATTAGAGGAAGGTTCTTCACCCAGAGGGTGGTTGGGTTCTGGAACAGGCTCCCCAGGGAGTTCAAGAAGCATTTGGACACCAGCTTAACAGAGTTAAAGAAGCATTTGGACAGTGCTCTTGGTTGACTCTTGGGGGTAATCTTTTCCATGGCCAGGAGTTGGACTTGATGATCCCTGTAGGTCCCTTCCAATTCAGCATATTCTGTGATTCTGTGAAGACAAAACTTTTAAGGTGAACTCGGGAGCTTTTTATTAAACAACTAGAGATGGATTATTTTAGGAATTCTAGGAAACCAGGAATATGAACCTTGAAGTTTATCAAATGTCCTCAGATTTTTTTTTAGTGTACTCCCCACTCCAGTATGGAGTTTTTTGCATGCAGAGCTGTGCTGTTCTGCCTCAGGGGCTTTCAGTTTCTCCAATATGAGATATTTGCTTTCTACAGGACATCATCCTCCAATATTAGCTATGTGGGGAGTTTTCTCCTGTATCATTTTGTATTCTTTCACTCCAACCAAAGGGTGTTAATCTGTAATCAACCAAAGAATGCATTACCAGAAATGTAATTTCTATTCCTTGAGAGCAACAAGGACTTTAGAGAGAATATATGGAAATGAATAGTGTTTTAAGGAAGCAAAACTCTTGGCAAAACCGGATGTTGAGATATCAGAAAAAAAAGATCCTAGAGAGAAAACTGGAAATAATAGCCAATGCAAAATTAAATATGTAGAGGAGAAAAGGATTGAGAAGGCCTAATTTTGATCAGTAATAAAAACAGGTTAGAAAATTTTCAAGATTGCTTTTAGCTGAATGAAGGCTTATTTGTTTACTTTTACTTTCTGAATGGAACAGATTTCACATCCTATTTAAACACAATATAACTCTCTGGGATATGTTAAAAAATATATCAAAAAGTATGATTACTGAGAGTTATTAACAAAGAATACTGCTTAGCTTCTCAGTTAAGACCGTATATAAAACATCTTTGATACTGATGGATGGCAGTGAGCATTTACCAGTGGTAAAGAAGATTTTTGTTCTATGGTAAATTATATGTAGCACCACAGAAAAATGTTATCACAAAAGTCATCTTTTCTGGAGAAGTCAAAAATTAATTTTTCAGTAAGAACTATGAATCACGCTTGGCTGGTAGGGTCATCTTCTCAATATAAAACAGATATATTAATACTTGAACAAGTTCTACCTGGTAATCAGAGGAAACCTACAGCACAAGAAAATCAAAGCTAATCATTGTATTGTTCATCAAAGCCATTTCTGTACTCTACTGCTCTTTCCCTCCTCAGCCCTCAATATTCACATTTGTGCATTCTCTCTCCTCCTTTTTTTCCTTCATCCTAAAGCTCTGCCCTGTGATGTATGCTGCTTATAGGGATTTATGTGAGTAAATTTCCTAAATTGCTTCTGTCAAAATTGCCATTTGTCTTTCCAGTTTGCTCTCTGTATGTGGGTTTGCGTATCCAGTTAATCAAATAATTCTGTTTGGATTCTATTGGAGCTGAAACCTCTGCCATTTCTAAGCTTCTGTTGAGAAATTTGGAAAGCACTTTGCTCTTACAAAATTTAAAAAAACAAAGATCTTCAGAACCAGAAAAAAATTGCTCTAACTTTTCTTAGTAGGAAAAACATTTATGGTGATACTGTGAAAATGTTCTTGTAAAACAAGGCTGCAAAAAGAAATAAATTGTGGAAGTCATTCCTGTTTATTAGTTTCTCTGAAGAAATTATGTTACATGGAATTAACTATTTTGAAGGGTTTATGAAAAGTCCAACTTCCATGTGAGATTTCAAAGTCCTTTAGATTGCCAGTAGAACAAAAATAATTTTCAGTTACAAAACCCAGTTCAACCAAATAGACTACAAAAATAACAACATGCAGCTGAAGGTGCATTTCTGGTAAAATTGTTTTTCTGTCCCATATTTAAAAAAAAAATATGAAGAGATGATTTTGGTTTTTTACCACGAGGTGTTAAACAATAGCATCTTCCCTTTTCATCCCTTGCCTCTGTTTCCTTCACTAAATCACAAATAAGCTACAATGAGGTAGTTCAGCATTTGGGTGAGTTTGTGTGCATGCCTGAACACATACTTGTCTGGTCACACAAAAATTGCAGTTGTGTTTGCTGCTGCTACAGAAGTTGACACAGCTGATTCATAAAATTCTTCAAGTTTATTTTACGTGCCTTTAAAAAAATCAAAAAGGAAGAGTGCAAGAGAATAAAAGAATCAGAGGCAAAGGAAATAAATAATCCTGATGGTATTTAAAAAAAATCTTGAAAGAAGGCAGAGATGCTCTAAAGACAAGAAACATTGATGTAGAAAACCCAGCATGAAGAATTGTCTATGACCAATGTGCTATCTCTTCACACTGTACTTATAGACCATCCATTACTGGTGATGCAAAGCTCCAGGCTCATTGCCATGGCTAGGATCCAGTTTCATAATCTATTAGCACTCCTTACCTCTTGAAGCTTCTTCTGATCAGGCACTGTTTGTGATAAGGAAATTACACATTAATTTGCTCAACAGAATTTAAAATTAGGGTCACCAAGACTGCCCTTGGCAACAGACATGAACCGATCGATGTTAACTGTTCCCTAATTTCATTTATTGTTCAGTGTTGTTCTACTTCGTCTTGCAATCCATGGTATGCATAACTAAAAAGAACAGCAAATTGCAACCTCTCTGGCAGTTCTAATATAAATAAAGCTTTGGATCTAATGGATCTACAAGCTAATTTAGAGGTTGACTTGTTGCAAAAGAGCTTCTAGTAAGACTTTCATGGCTTATGTTTAAGTACCTGAGGGGATGTAGGCAAATCACTGTTGCTACTTCACTGCTGTTTAGTAGATATGACTGAATGGTTGACTCATGTACTCAAAGTCCTGTGTGCTTATATTTATGCAGCATAGGCAGTGAATTTTCTAACCTGTGGTTTGAATAGTTTGGCTTTATTTAATGAACTACCACTGACTAGCTTAGATAAAAAAAGGTCTGTAATGTTATGTCACAGGAAGACAGAGATACTACACTTGTATGTAAGAACAATGTTCCTCCTCCAACCTAGTAACCTCCTGACATCTCCTTCTGCTTAAGTTAGAGACTGATAAAACCACTGAAGCAAACCTCTACAAGAAAGCTGAAGCCTGCATTCCCTGCTGTCTTAAAACTCCCAAGTTCTCGTGAAGAGAGAAGTTAAAGCCCTTCCACAGGTAGCTAGTGGCTTTTGAAAAAAGTGTTTTATGCTCTACCTGCCAGCTGCAAATCACATCTGGGGCTGAGGGCTTCAAATCTCATATCCATTTCTTCTTTCTGACAACAGAATTGTTACCACTAATTAAAGATAATTCTAGAAATCTCCTTGGGAGGACATGGCCAGTTGGTGAAGTTTAATAGTTTGGACCCTTAGCCTTTTTTTGCCCTGATGTCCTGAGCTCTGCATCCTCTGTGCTGGTGTTGTCCAAGGTACAATGCACAGAGGGGCAATATATAATATGCTGCCAGCAAGGCCCAGAAGAGGAGCTGTCAAGCCTACTTCTAAAAATAAATGATGATGGGATGGAGGTTCATGGATGGTTTTCTACAGAATAAGACAGTTCATTCTCTTTCTCAGTGAATCGTGGACAGTTATTAAGCTGCAGTATATTGGCCTTTAATTAGTAGGAAGAAGATCATGATTAGAAAATTTAGGAAGGTATGGAACCGAAAAAAATTCCAAATCAGTTTTTCTCAATAACTTTTTCCCTTTAAGAAATCCCTAAGGTTTTTTAAGATCATGATACTAATTTAAATATCTACTACATTCTCAGTTGTGCCTCCTGTGAATGGTAGGAAGTTGCTTTTAGGAAACTTACCCAATGATAAAGTTTTTTATATTTTCCATTTTTCAAACTGTACTCCATGTTAGCAATAAAAACCTTTTTTACTTTTATTTTTTTCCCGTTGCCTTAGATCATTTTGGAAAGCATCCCTGCTGGGTCCCTTGTAGGCTGCCTACTCCTCTCATGTATAAAGTTCATGCCGTTTGTGAAGGCAGTTTAAATTCTGACAGACTGGCGTCCAAGCTGGCGCTCGGAACGCCAGTGACCAACAGGGGAACTCGCACTTTCCCAGCCGTCTGTGCAGAGCTGGTTTGAGCAGCCCCTTCTGGGACATGCCAGCCGTGCTTCCAGACATCCTGTTGGAGTGCCACCTTTCAGGATGCCTAGGGACCATGCAGCTGCTCCACACCAGGACTTTGCTCAAAATAAAAATGACAATAATGCACTCGTTCCCACCTGGAGCTGCACATTGCAGTGATCATGCCATTTCCTGCTCAGAAAAGCTCCGTTAGGACTTTTAAATAAAATTAAACATTTAAAATGTTGAAACTGGATGTGATTTGTCTTTTGGCCATCTGGAATCACAACCTGTCCAGATCAGATGCACGTATCCAGAGCATTCTTAGTCCTGCTGTTGGCTCTGTGCCATCTTGCTGATTCCAATGAGATTTACCATACACATGCGCTGTTGCTTTTGTCTTTTTTTAACCCAGCTTCTTCCTTCTGCACTCTTTATGCCTAAACCTTATAGGCTGTGTCATTTGGTCTTATTCTTGATACACTGAATAAAGGCTTCTTGGTGTCTCATCCCTTCCCTTAAGACATTGCTGCCTTAGCTGCAATGACCAACATGTATGTGAGCTTTCAAGAGTTCTGCCATTTATGAAGCACCATTGCAGCTGTGCTATTGTAGCTGTGCATTCTGATGGAACCAATGCCTTCAAAATAATTTTGCAAGTCGTGAATTAGTTTTTGCTGTTGAAATTTGTGTGAATTGTCCAATGCCTATAAAATAGTAACTTGTCCATTTGTCCTTCGATGTGGCAGCAAAGGCTCTCAGAATTTACCTCAATCTTCTTTTAGGTAAATTGATACACTATTCTACATTCTGGAATTACCTCACTTAGCTGAGTGTGATTGAAACAGTCCTCTAAAACATTTAGCTGATATGGGAGTCACACTGGTCTTCTCAAATTGAGATTTTCCCTTGAGTTTAACTACAACAGGACACAGTTGATATATATGTGAAAACCAGTTCCAGTTCTGTATTATCTATACCCTTTCCCCCCACAAAAACCCAAACATTAACCAAACCAAAATGCTAGTTTTGTTTTGCAGAACCTAATCAATCTTTCATCAGAGGACCAGAAGAGGAGCAGAAATAGGAATCCAACCTTAGACACCTGCCTTGTCTTTGACATAAAAAGGAAAGAGACCTCTCCGTGGCCACTAACACTCAGCTCCTCTGTGTTGTATGCTTTACTGTTCCTAAAGTTTAGTTTATTTTATTTTTTAATATTGTTCCTTCCACAAGTCTTTCTTTCTTTACTGTTAAAAAAAAAAAAAAAAAGAAAAAAACTTCATCCCAGAAAAGTTATATTCATCACAGAGTAGGTATGAACTTGTCTTTAGATTTCACAGTGTATCACTGAAGTTGTCTTTGGTATTTTGAAATAAATTCTTTCATGGGGTTTGTAGCAGTAACAAACATTTTATCTGACATACTTTGTCCTGCAAATGTCCTTCAGTTTCTGTTTCTCCAGAAAATCTTGTACTAATACTTTAAGTATCAGCAACCATTGTAAACCACTTATATACTGTGTCTTATTTTTCCCCACAAAGTGCAGCAGCAACAAGAGCTAAGTGCAGAGTCCTACGCAATTAATCTGAAAATTCAGTAGACCATATTTCTAGATGTTGTGTATTTCTTTTACAGATACTGCAGTGCATACTATCTTGCCAATGTTCCCATTAAAGATCTGCTGGGATTTGGCAATAGCTATGTTAAAAAATTGTTGGAAGGGTCTCTAAGAGACAGTCCATCCCAGAAGACAAGATTAACTATACATGTTATCATTGCTGACAGATGGCTGTCTAGCATATTTCTAAAGACCTCAGTGGCAGAGAGACTCAAAACAAAATACTCAGCACTCTGTTTTTCTTAACTTTTCACAGTTTAAATTTTCAGCTTCATTGTTTCTTGTCACAATTTATCCTACAGACATAGAATACCTTCTCACTTTTTTAAAACAGACTTTCATACTTGAAGATTTTTTGTTGTTATCTCCCTCAGGTCTTCTAAGGGGGAAGAAATTTCTACTCTTTAAAACATTCCTCATAACTAATGTTTTCTAAACCTCTGGTCATTTGCGTTGCTCTCCTTTAGACTGCCTGTGCTGTAGCCACACCCCAGCTCGAGTCTTCTGCTCTCCCAGATGAAGCAGAAAATGTTCATTTCTGTCTTGCCAGGTATACTCCTGTGTTATGATTACCTTCTTCTGAGTAACACTACACCTGGATGTGGTTCAATGCAGCTCTCTTTCGCCCTTGCCTTTAGATTTTTTTCCAAGGAACTGATGTTCCATATCCTTTTCTTCATCTGGCAGTTTTCACTTAAGCACAGATCCTTTCACGTTTTTGTAAGTAATTGTATCCCAGTTTTAATGAAATGCAGTTATGACCCTTTTCATTGATTATGCTGTTTTCCAACCAACATGTAGTCCTTCCCCCTAGATAAGCCCCAGTAAATTTTTAATAATTACATCTTTTATTGCATTCACTAGATTGTTAGTGAAAACACTGAACAAAATTAAACCAAGTAAAAACCCTGCATCCAAAACCACCTTCCATTTCTGAATTGAATTATTTTTAATTACTTGCTGCACATGGTGATCCCCCCTGTTATTCACCTTCTCTGTGACAGAGTCTGTCCAGAAGAGTATGGAGCAGCAAATTCCCCAGAGCTGGGCAGCCAAGCTTGAGGGTGTCCCAGAACTGGCCATGTCCGCACCCATGGGGCACTGTTTGGCCCATCAACAGCCCCCAATGTGGCAAGTGATGAATTTTGGCAAAAGGAGATAAGAAAAGATGGGGTGGAGACCAGTACTGGTGCAGCACTGCCAGAACAAGGACTAGTGGCCCTGGGAAGCTGAAATAGAATCCTGAGCACTGGGGAGGGGGTCTCAGGTGGGCAGAGAACATCATTGCTGACTGGTGCTCACAGAGCCCACATACTTCAAAGACTATATCCTGAGAAGGTCCAGAGCTGTGGTGTTTGCCATCTGCTACAATTCCATGACTTTCCCAGGACCTGCCATTGAAGGTGGTTAGCTTGTTTTTTTCATCTTAACTATCCAAAGCCACAAAGAGTGTATTTCCTTCTGCAAACAGAAGAGGAACTTAACCCTGTTCTGATGTGAAGCAGGGACCTCATGATACTTTTTTGAGACTTTATTTTCAGACACCAACTTCTCTCTTCTTTCTTGGTGCAATATAATTTATAGCTATGGAATATTAAATGCCTATGAACAGAGAGATCATTATATTGTTGGATAATATATCAATATAATTAATATTCTTTAGTAAGCTTTAACAGAGAAAGTAATCACACACTTCAAGAGAAAGACAAAATGAAGAGTGGACTCATTTCTATTGTATCTGTTGTATTTGAGTTAGTTACTATGGCGATCCCACCCATGTGATATTTGGTTTTGACTCGCAGCTGCTGGAGTCTCTGGCATTGTTCCGGAATTTTTTGTCATAATAAAAATGCTCAGACTATAAGCATCCTGCTAGAGGCATAAGAAGCAGCTTGAAAAGGAAAAGGTACCTGCTGCTTAAGCAATATATTTTACTTTTAGGGTTCTTTTTAAGGGAAAGGAACTAAATTGCATCAGCCTCATCTTACAATTTTCAACTTGAATTGCACAAAGTATATTAAAAAAAATTCTAAGCTGCTGCAGTAAAAATGTGTTTGTTTTTTCTTAGATTACAGACTTTGAGGGTCTTTGTGCAAATGCTCTATCGTAGACAATAAATTGAGCAAGGCTGTGTTTGAGCCCAGAGAGCCATTCTGTTCTTTGTGTGGAACTCCTAGGGCAATGGGAATTCTGTACCAAAATAGACTCAGAACAATTTGCAACCTGCAATCTGCAGAGTCCAAATTCTCTTCTGCTATTTTTCAAAGCTACCTTAGATTTGTTTAATACCCTTGGTCAATAAAGTCCCCTCCTTTGATCCAGTCCTCACAGCTATTTTATCTGCTCATCTTGGCATACCTTAACCCAGCCTCTCCTTAAGTATCAGAAGATTGTTTTTCCTCTCACCTTATGGGGTTTTTTTTATTTATTTTTTTATGATGTATAATTCTACCTTTGTTTTATTTTCATCTCTTTGTTTTCCATCTCAAAGCTTTAGGGCATCCCGATCCTGAAATAATCTAATTAAAAACAAGAGAACAGCAGACCAAGAACACCTAATCCAGCTGGTGACACCATTGTATTCTTAGAACACAAGAATAATGGTTAGGAAAATGTGTGAAGAAAGAAATTTAACTTGTCTGTAATAATCAGTTCAATCTTATTTGAAACCACTAATATAACTCTGCTTCACCATATGGATGCTGTGTGATGTATCACATAAAAGGCTTAACATTATTTTTTAGTTTTGCCACGCACTAGTTATCAGAATATATTTTATCTTAAATTACATCTACTCTCCAGATATGTTTTTGGTGTTATATGTACTAAAAATGCTGACATTTTTGAGAGACTAAATTATTTCCGTTTACTAAAGATAACTACTGGTACAGAGTAGACACTTGACTGGATTCCTAACATAAGTCTTTATTTTACATGTTTGGAAAAAAAATTAGTTACAATTTGTCAGTGAACAGGGCTTTTTAAAAACAGATTTAATGCATATATTGCAAGTTTGATTATGTAATCAGCTGCCTACTCCTGTTCGGATGGTTTATTGATAGCTTTAAGCATTTTAAGGAGTACGATGAATTTTTTCTTGTGTTCTAGTTCCACATGGGAATTTTAAAGTTCACAGTGAAAAGGAAGGATTGACATAAAAACCCCACTTCGTCCTGCAGGTCCCATTAAATATTCTGCTTGGAAGCTCGGCATAGTGAACTTACTGAGAAACTAACGTATCTTGACAGTCCAATTTCTTTGATAAAATCATCTTCATGAGCACATATACCTTTTAATACACATTAAAAATGCTACATTGGTTGGTATCTCCTGAAAAAAATATTACCAGATACTTGGTTGGGGGGCCAATACATAGCCATTTTCTACTGTTTACTTGCTTTGCAATGTACTTGTTTAAGGCTGCATTTGGACCCCACAAATCAGCTTTTGCTTAGAAAAAAAGTCTTAGCTACAAAACTGACAACTACATGAACTGAGGGAACTGTTCCACATTTCTGTTAGGTACTGCTCTGTTTTTGGATTATACTTTATCTCCTACTTCTATCACTTGTTTATGGTCAAACAGTTTGTCTTTGGTGTAATTCTGTCTCAACTGTGCATGTAAATAGGTTTAAGAAGTTTAATAATACCAGAACTTTTACCAGTGCTACCTAAAATTTAAATCATAGTCTGATTTATGTATGAGTTCAAATGCCTCAAAAATAATTTTTTCATAAATATTTCGCTAATTTTTTTCCTAGTCAGTAAAAATAATTTGGTTAATCTAAAGCTACCAGAAAGAAAACCCAATTTAGATGTTTTAGCTTGATGTCTCTGATTCTATCACTGAAGGTCTTTACAAGTGAGTGATTCTTTCCATTGATAAATTAAGCAAATGCTTCAGGGAATACATTAGATGCATAAGGCTTTTCCAAAATTTAGGTAAATTAATCAGGTGAATTTGATTCACTTAAAGATTTTTCCTCACATACAGTTTTCACTACGGCCACTCTACCTTCTCAGATACAGAGCTGAACGAAGATAAACTTTAGCTGCAATGTTCTCTACCAAACTCTGTATAATTTGTAATCTAATGTTCTCATGTCCTTATGTTTCAATATTGTTTTGAATTTACTGTATGTCTTAAAAGATTAGTTTAGATATTTTATTTTCCAGTTTTTTCTTTAGATCACTTCTCAGTTGAAGACACTCTCTGCTAAATAACAAATTTCTTTTTTTTTTTTAATAGGGATGCTGTCCTGAGTGGCCTAAAAAATGCCTGATTTCTAATGTTAGTCCTCAACACTTTTTTTAAAAGGAGTTGCAATTATAAGTTGCTTCAGAATGAACTTAAAAAAATTGGTCCCCTAGATCCTCTTGGTGAATCTTAAAAGTATAACTTCTATTTTTATCTTCACTTTTTTCTTTTTAATTTTTTTTTTAGATTTCCCTATATTTATTTTTTCTTCAATTTGGCATTTAGTATATTCTCTATCTCTTTGTTCTTCACAAACTACTCTTGACCTGATTTCTCTTTAAAATCACTGTCTATTATTTACATTCTCTACCACTTAATTCAGTCCAAAACTGACTTACTTCAACTCTTTGCTGCTTAGTAAGAATGCTCATTAACTGCTCTGTATATTTTGCAGGAATAGTAAGTTTTTAAAAATGAATTAATATTACAACACCAATGATTAGATAACAATTACAGGGTGGTAAGCCTGTGTTATAAAGAGAACAAAAAATATTCTGTTTATACTTGTAATGGAATATTACCTAGTTCATTTTTTATCTTAGAAAACACTTTTCTTAAGACCTTGACTTCTCACAGAAACATTATTATTTTTGAAGTGCATTACTTCTGTCTCACTCGTAAGGTACTACTGTTTAATGCAGTTGTGTTCCTACATTCCTTAAATACTTAACTCTTCCCGTCATTCCTTTTTTTTTTCTTTTTGTGGAAGCCCAAATATAATAATCAGTAGCTTATAAATGACTACTCAAATTATGCAAGTTGCAATGTATGTTGAAACTGGGGTTTTGCTTATAACTGGTGAGCTACTACTCAGTCAGTAAATTATGTTACTGGCATAGGCTTTCCTAATTCACCTCCATGGGTGCTGGTTCCATGATCAAAGCACTCCAATGGGTTTTTTAGAAAGTTGATTTCATTATAGAAAACATTTTGGTGTTTAATACAGACACTCTTTAACACAAACAAGTCTGATATTTTTAAGTAAGCCTACTCTATATCACTGTTCCATAGTGCTAGGTTTAGCTCTGAAACAACATTAAATAGAGTTCTCTGACTGTAGAATTCCCTCATCCCCCTTAAATTTTGCAAAGGATTATATATTAGAGATATGGAAATCATGTAAATAGCATAAATAAAATTCTAATCAAACTTTATTAAAATTCAGAGACATAAAGAAAAGCAGCAACCTTTTTTTTTTTTTTTTTTTTTTTTTAATGCCTCAGTCATTACAGCTTACATTTGCTACTACAGTTCTTATAACATTTGCTTTCCTGAGATGGAAAAGTGAGGTATCTTGCTTTACAGTTGTAGCTGTATGAACAAAAAGTAAACTTTGAGCTATCAAAAGTATTGCAGATAAATAGCTAAATATGGGCAAGGGTAAGGCTCAGGTTCAGGGGTTTTCAACATCATATGTAGAAATTTCCAACCTGCTTGTGTGCCCACTCTATTTTTAGGACTATGCAGATTAAATGACTGCAACACACTTTCCTTTCTGCTCCTTACCTGCAGCTCCCTGTAATCACTTCCATTCCCTCAAGGTTCCATTTCTTCAACGAAGCACATAACCACATTCTTTAGACTGCAAAGGCACAAAGATACACACAAGAGCTTTGTTGGCTCGTTGCCTGTGCTTGGGAGGCCAAAGACTATTTCACATTGCACACTGCAGACACACAATGCAGCTGCAGAGCATAGCAGGAGTATTCCTTATCTCGCCGCAGCGTCTGCTTTTCTAGTTTGAATTCCAGCAGCAAAAGCAACTCCCAAAGGAATTTGTTCTTCATTATATACCAACCCTGAGAGGAATAGTTAGACTGCAAGTTCAGCTTTTTTGGCAAGAAAATGATGCCTTCTTAACAGACACCAAATTTGTGCAGTTATACTGGTTGGATATTTTGCTTGCTCTTCTACTTAATCTATACAAGTGTATATATGTGAGCAATTTTATGGTATAAAAATGCTTCCATGTTAAGAAAGCTAATCTATTTTCTAACACTTTTGAGGGTCTTAAGCTTTGTTTAATTCAGTTTTGGGGAAGTATTTGGGTCTTGAGTAATGTTAAGACACCAACTATGAAACACCTGTGATCTGGATTTGAAGGGGGTAGAGTTGTCTTCGCAGCGGCTTGTATGAGGCTGTGTTTTAGCTTTGTGCTGAACATAGGGTTCATAATATTGTGATGTTTTTGTTATTCCTGAGTAAGGCTTGTACAGAGACAAGGCCTTTTCTGGTTTTGTACTCCCTGCTGGTGGGGAAGTCGGGAGTGCATGAGATGTTGGGAGGAGACACATCTGGGACAGGTAACCCAAAGTGGTCCAAAGGATATTCCGCACTAGATGACATCATGCTCAGTATATAAAATAGGAGTAAGAAGGAGGAAGGGGATGACATTCAGAGGGAAGGTGTTTGTCTTCCCCAGTCACTGTAACATGTGATGGGTTCTCTCCTGGATATGGCTGAACATCTGCCTGACCCTTGGGACCTGTGATTTCATCCCTTGTTTTGCTTGCTTTTGTGTGTGACTTCAGTTTCCCAATTGAACTGTCTTTATCTCAACCCACAGGTTTTCTACCTTTTACCCTTCTGATTCTCTTCCTGATCCCACTGCTGGGGAGTGACTGAGAGGCTGTATGGGACTTAATTTCCCAGTGAGATTAAGCCATGACAACCTGTTACTAAACTTTTCTGGTAATTTTTTAAATTCATTTTTAATGAGAAATAACTCATTGATTTTTATTCATTTTCTCAGTTGCATTGAAAATATTGTTAAAATACTGACATTTTGAGTAATGGGAGTGAAGTTTCTAATGGACTCACTTGCCCTTTTGAATATTGCCTTTCAATCAAATGGAATAACTCACACATTTTACCAAGTTTCCTATATGCCCAAAAGCTATCAGCCTTTAAATACTACAGCACCAATTAAGGCCCCTACAGTTCTACTACTGTCCATGTCTAAGCATCTAGGCAATGATCTTCCTTCTCCAGTTTCAATATGTTCAGATTATAATTTCTCATTTTGATGGATAAGGAACAAACAATTAAAGCAGAAGCACCTCCTGCACTTCCAGTCTATGTTCCGGTCTCTTATCTTTGAAACAGATAACTTAAAACATGAGGAAAACCTGATCACAAATGACTGGAAGCACCTGTGACCCTTCTTACTACATGTATCACAAGCCCAAAGTTATGGTTCTTAATGTTGTTCTCTCAATAGGTGACTTTATTGCACAGTAGCCCAGTTTCAAGAGGATGCACTTTGAGTGTGTCTACTCCAGACATCTGACATTATGGGAAATGGTCATGCATCTTTTGGCTCATATCTATTTTGGCTAATAAGATTCTTTTGAGGGTTATTATGTGTGCACCTGAATTCACATCCATTCAATCACACTATTTTAGAAAAGGTCTCTTTCATACAGTGTTTAATTCAATGGTGTTAATTTGGTCTAACTTGAGTTTAGAGTGATTTTCATAAGATGCTGACCCATCAGAATGGATCAGTAACATAAAGAGGGAGCAAGGGTGTTGGAGACACTGTAAGCCATAACTGTACAACAACTTTGCCTTGATATGTCCATTACTTCAGAGTAATACAAGATTCAATACTTCCTTCAAAGATTTATAGGAGCTCTTGAAAAAGCTTAAATGCAAGAAATTGGGCAGTGATCCTTTTCTTAATTTGACAGCTTCAACCTCCTGTACAAAAATCTAATTGTATGGATTCAGCTTTGACACTTCACTAGAACTAGTTCAGAACCGGTTTTGATAAATAATATGAGTCCTAGAGATCACTTTCTTAAAGAGCTGTGCATTTCCTAACAAAATGAGAGTTTGGCACTTAAAACAAAACCTATGAAATATTTTAGTTTAGTGCAGAGATTGTATTTTGGAATGCTTATTCTCAGGCAGCTATTTCAGATTGTTATTAGCTTCTAAATCCAATACATGCCCTGAATAAGTGCACTTATATATCTATTTGTAAAAGAAATACATCTTTTTTTCCCGGGCTGTAAAATTTCAGATTAAAATATCAAATATGAATGCTCTGGGATGGGGGATCTCACATGGTAATGCAACAGTGTTTTGCCTTATTACTGTTTCTGATTATTGCTTTGGCCTAAGCCCTTCCTCTGCCCTCCAATTTTCAGCACCCAACCACTCAGCTACTGGGAAGAAACATCCATCTCAGTAGTTTAACAGTTCTCCCTTAGTGACAATATTTCCCTTTTGGAGTGTTGCTTCTCATCTGCCTCTCTGGCTCACTAAATAATCACACACAATAGCATCATGTAAAACATTTTACTTTGGTTATTTTCTGTTCATATTGCAAAGCTCTGGGGAGAAGATTACCCATCTTTTATTGACTAAGTAGCAGAGTCCTTATATACCAGAGATTATTATTTGAATTCTTTCTTCACCGGCTCTGAAGTATATTACTCTCACTTGCAATCAGGCATCCAGATTTCTGTGAGTTTTTAATTTATAGGGTTTTTTAATTCCTTTCTGGAAAGCTGTTTCATGGCTCTTTATTATAAATTGCCAGATTGTACTTTCAAACTGAAGATACATAGGGATAATGTTAGCAAACTGAAATGAATTCCAGCACAAAAATCCCCCACCTCTGCAGTTTCTCAAGGTTGGTGGATTTTTATATAATAATCTTTTTTTAAAGTCATGTATTTTTTATGAGTCTGAGACACACCGATTCCAATAAGTCTTTGGGCTATAGAAATAGAAAAGAAACAGGATGTAATGTTGCATATCATAATATATGAAGCAATCATTCAAATGTAGCTTGCAGTAAGTCAATAAACCTTTACTGTATTGAGGCAACTGAAGTGTAGGATATTCATGCAAAAGTTGGGTATGAGAAGAGCTTTTTCCCCTAACTTTTCAAAAATGTGCCTGAAATATATTGCTAATTCCTGGAAACTAAACCAGTATTGGCGTGGTAGGTACCTTCATGGCAGTGAGAAAAATACAAGGACAACTTTTGTTTGTGCATTTCTTAGAACAAGAGGCAAAGTTCTGTGTATACACAGTTGTGTATTCTTTAGTCTGCCTTGAAATAGGCGAAATTATTCCAACTATGGGTGTGCAGCTCCTTGTGCTCTTGCCCATTCTGCAGAACAGAGAAAGATTTTGAGAATCTGCTCTTCACACCATCTGAGAGCTTTTAGGCAGAAAAACTGTGCTGCAGAGTCCCTAGAAAATCCTTTAATGTTATGAATAGATGTTAATGGCTACATGATATAAACCACGAATCTGACAAGATTCCAAGGTTTCAGCCCTCTGGAAGTCTAGCCATGGGCTGGTTAAAGCATTTTCATTATTGATATTAAAGGATGCTGTTTAGTCAAAGCAGAGTGAGAGGGTCAAGCTGAAGGTCTATCCAGAGCAGGAGGCCCAGGATGGCAGTGCTGATTACCAGAAGTTACTCCATGGGAGAGAAGCAGCAACAAACAGCATTATAACGAAAAATGCAGAAGATGTTGGTCCCAAGGATGCAGTCTGGACCTGAAAGTGGAAATAGGAAGAAAAGCTTTTCTTAGTGCAGAACCAGGAATATGACCTTGGCAAAGGCAACACTGTGCTCTCAGCAAGGATAGTGCCCATTTATACACTCAGTAGCAATCCTGGCATACAGATGACATATAGTGCATCATTTGGTGTGATGGACACAACCAAAGTCCCAAAATTGACTATTTTATTTGTGGGGTTTTCACCTAAGATTATCTCTTGGGTTGCAATGAGAAAACTATACTAATGCTGTTAGGGTTAGTATCTTGCAAAACCTGGGGGACAGAAGTCTGCCTTCTCAGGTCAGCTGTTTTGTTCTCTGCCCCGAGATGCATGGGATGGTTCTGCTGCAGCCTGCACTTTTGAAGAATGAGTCTGGACTCTTCACTTTTCAGTCTTCAGGTTATTAATTCTTATCTATAAAATTTCCTTTCTGCCCAGCTGAGGTCTGCTCAGCAAGGCAGCCACAAGCACTCTGACTGCCCCCAAGGCAGTGTCGTCTTTTTATACTACAAACTACGTATATCATATTTACTTTCAATTCCCAGTACCTATCACCTATGTTAGACAGTGCATTTCTATTCTAAACCAATCCCAAAGTGCCAACATCACAGCAGAAAATGGAGAACAAGAAGAAGAAAGAAGAAGGACTAGACATGCCCTGATTCCTCTATCTTGTCCCCATAACCCCTATACCAAAAATCCCAAAATCTACATTTTCACCCTGTACATGTATCATTATTACACCATTCAAACCTGTGTGACTTTCATGTCCTCATACAAAGCTGGCAATTCATTGGAAGGATCAAAATCAAGTCACCAGGAGTTCCAGACAGCATGCCAGGGTCTCCAAGCCCCTCGATGGGGTTCTCGGCAACTCTGGACGTCTGAAGGGATGTGCTGAGGTCCCACATGCCTGACAGGAAGATCTCTCCATTTTCTGTTGAAACTGTTTCTCTGTCTGTGGCAGTGATCCATAAATGAAATTATTTAATTTTATAGAAATTGATACTTAACCAAAGCAAAGGAATGAAGTTCTCATTCCTTCTTATTATAGCTGTGACACAGGTGCAATTAAGCAAGGTATAATCACAAAAACTACAACCAAGACTACACAGGCACAATTATTTTGAGGTAATGTGAGAAAAGTGATATGGATGTGTCGCTTTGGATGAACATTTTTTTCCCTGTCGTGCCTCCCTAGACCTACCAATGATGCAGGAGTTCAATAAGGCTCAGAACAATAGGCAGCTCATACTCACATCAAGAGAGCTCTGCATTCAAAAGGAAAACTCATAGAATTAATCTAAAATATCTTAGCTATTATATTTACTTCCCTGGAGGAAAGAAAAATGGTTTCACTATGATGCCCTCTAGGTTATAAGAGCAGCATTCATTCAGGAAGGAGAGAAACAATGCACTATGATTTTTCTGATAAAGCCAGCATGAGTCCGATTTCAAACATTAAGTAAAAAACAGTTATCTCATGCTGATCACAATCAGTCTCCAAAGTAAAAAAAGACAATGGGAAATCAATACTTCTCTACTCTTTTGTATTCTCTGAGCAGAGATGGAGGGCCTTAAAATTGAATAAGCCGTTTGCTATGAACTCTTCATTCAACATTTGTAGCCAGGACTGAGGTGGCTACATCAGGTACCATTATATAATCTATTTTACATTCCAGGGCCACACAAAATTATGTAATGATAATTCACCAAGAAGTTTCAGGTTTCCTCAAGGCAGAAAATTACTTTCCAAAATGTCCTGCTTTCAGCAGCGTAATGCCCTTCTATGGATTTCTGCAAGGAGATTGTGCAGGGTTCAAGACAGAGAATTAGAAATAGGATTAATAAAACCTGAATTAGTGGAATAACTGCAAAAGAACTTTATTCAAATGTAACATTTTAAGTCTTGTGAACTTAAAAACAGGCTAGAATGTTGTTCATAGTGCCATTTCTTTAGCAGAAGTGTAGAAAACAAAAAAAAAAAACCTTACACAAAACCAATTGCTTTAATAAAATCCAACTTTATAACACACTCCGTGACTGTTTCAGAGAACATTCTGACAAACAGAATGCAAGGGACCAGGGGCAATTTAATTATAATTTTGTGCGTGTGGAGGTTCACCAGATGGCAAATATCTTTGCTGCAAGAAGAAATCCTTGAAGACAGGGAATGTACAAAGTTCAGATGATACTTTTTGCATGTCTGATGCTGAATAGAAGTGGAGAAAACAATAAATGACCTGTTAAGAAAGACTCAAAGGTGAATAAGACTTTTAATATGTTGAACCTCTTAAGCACCCTCATGTTTATGCTTCAGAGTAATGCATTGTTAATTCTAGCAAGGTTGTTCACACTTCAAGGGTGGCATATGAGTACATTTAGACAAATGCCAATAATAACTTGTTTGTACAAGGCTGAGAATCCTCTAAACATCTGTCAGAAGTTTAGCTGTTTTGCTTCCACTAGAGTAAAATCCTTTGGTGCAATTACTTGTCTTGGATAATGCCACCCTACTTTCTATTACATCAGTATAACTTTAGAGTGGGAGCTGGGGGACAGATTATAAGAATTACACTTGATTTAGGTTCTTAAGTCCATGTAGAACTCCAGGACACCCACCTTTTGCATTTATACTGAATTTAATACATACACTTAAATGTAGCTTGAGTCTTCCTGTTGTGTTTAATTGCTTTTGACCAAAGCATCTCTTCTAGGAAATAAAGGAAAAATATCCAAGCAATGCTTCATGGGGATGTAGATAAAACCATCTTCGAATCTGAATTCCATCTCTAGTAAAGCTGCAAATGGAATAAACGCACAGGATTATTATCAACTTGATGTGATACCATTTTTCAGAGACACTACCTACTTATCATGCATAGATTAGTAGCTAAAGTATTTATCTAGGAAATAATAGGCCATCACGCCTGAGTTCTCTGCATTCTGAATCTGTTGGAGTCTGCATTGCTGTTATGCAGTGGTGTGAGCTAGTGACACCCTTGCCATCTCTCAGGAAGATTTTTACTGCAGCTGAAGTGAGGCATGCAGTTGGATGACAGAACTGCTTTACACATTAACTTCCTGGAAAACTAGTCTAAGTTAATAATGATCTAATGTAAAAGACACACTTTGTTGGATGAAATATAAAAATAGATAAGTGGATAATTACAGGAAAACTTGCTGGAGAAATTTTGGTACTAAGCCTCTGAAGAGATGATACACTTTAGACATCCTTATGATCACTGAATAGAGGTTTTGTGCACCTTCCCCCTCCTGCATCATGTGACATTTTTCATTTTCTCTCTCCATGTAGCCCCAAAGTTTAAGCACAGTGTGGGTCCAGACTCAGTTAAGATGTATTTAGTGAGGCATCAGAGAGACTCACTTGTTCCAGATAGCACCATGCTATCATAATCTGATTGTTTTCAGGTCTAAACTGGTGCAATGTGCCACAGTAGGCTAGCAGTTTTTGCTCTTTGTATGATTCAGATTGAAAAAGCCACAAAATATATAGAAACGGGTTTTTATATTAATATCTAAAAACACACTTTAGGAAAGGAGAAAATAAGCAAATTACTCTGGTTATATCTACACTATTATTAGAAAATATAAAGAATGTGTATTTCATTTAAACTCCTCCTGACACCAGTAAGACTGAAAGCTCAACAGAACAATCTTCAGATCTGACAGCACAAGGCTATCAGGGATGGGGTCTCTGCTGCTTTTTAGGCTTTTCACCTCTGCTGCTTTTTAGGCTTTTCACCTCTGACCTAAGCAAGCTGAAGTAAGTGCATGCATATTTCTGTGGGCTGTGACTACATGCTTGACTGCAGAGTGGATTGTCCTTGAAAAGCAAGAGGTCACCACCAAGATGCACTCACCAAGACATTGTGCTACACCAGGAAGATGCTAATGTCAGCTTTACAATATTTGTTCTGAAAGCAATGCAGATCCAAAGTGTATATTGGAAATATGCTTGTTATAATTTTGGTTATCTGCTATAAATCAGTCAATTATTTAGAACTAGATTTCATAAAAATATATACCTTGTTTAATCTTCTGACTTGCTCCAGACAGAATATTTTCTGCAAAACTCCAGACTTTGAAGAATTTTAAGGTTGAGTGAAAAGAAATA
The DNA here is from genome assembly GCA_024362935.1 of Setophaga petechia. Classification (NCBI taxonomy): domain Eukaryota; kingdom Metazoa; phylum Chordata; class Aves; order Passeriformes; family Parulidae; genus Setophaga; species Setophaga petechia. Next base: position 21,199,668 of record JANCRA010000002.1, read on the forward strand.
AATTTAGTCTGCACCCATCTGAGTTGGAGTGGAAAACTATTATTTGTCTACTATATCTAATTGAACTTTTATTGAACTTCCCAGTCTGGATTCTTTCTAAGGATCTGCCTGTAATTTTCTCCTGTGGAAACACAGAAAGACCTACTGCCTCAGAACTTTCTCCTCTCTAAGGGAAAGAAGGGCCCACCTCTAAAGTTCTGCAATAACTTTCTCCACAACTGCAGCACAGTTAGGAGTACTGTTTCACTGATTATTGTTAGGAGATTTGTGATAAGTAAAGCTGCAAAGTATTCATTATTGAGCTGCAATCAATTAATTGTGGACTCCGTGATCCATTTAGAGTGATATCACTATATATCAACACACCAGCACTAGAATGCAGGAGAAATACCTAGAATACTTTCTGGAAAAGACAGAATGGCATGTGATGTATGTATCAGCCAGCTATATGGCAGTGTTTGAAGAGAAGGTAATCTTCAAACAATCATAAAATCAAGCAATCATAGAATACCAGATTAAAAGAGACCACAAGGCTCATCTGGTCCAATATTTCTTGGCAAAAGCATGGTCTAGGCAAGATTCCCCAGCACCCTGTCCAGCTGATTCTTAAAATTGTTTCATTTTGGGGAATCCACCACTTCCCTGGGAAGATTATTGTAATGACTGATTATTTACATTATGGAAATTTTTTCTCTTGTGTCCGGTAGGAATATCCTCAGAAGTAACTTGTATCCATTACCCCTTGTCTTTTCCTTGTGACTCATTGAAAAAACAGAATCTCCATCTTCTTTGCAACCATCCTTTAAATACTGGAGCATGGTGGTAATGTCTCTCATAAACCTTCTTTTCTCAAGACTGAACAAAGCCAGTTTTCTCAGCCTTTCCTTATATAGCATCCTTCCCATTCCTTTGGTCATCTTTGGGACCCTCCTCTGGACCCTCTCCAGCCCATCCACAAACTTTTTTTAATGACTAGGTCCAAAACTGAGCCCAGTGTTCCAGGTGTGGTCTGACAATCATTGAGTAGAGTGAGTTAACAACATTATCTCTGCTGGAGATGCTCTTGTTGATATGACCCAGTGCTCTGTTGGCTTTATTTGCTGCAGCACCACAATGTTCCCTCATATAGAACTTGTAAACAAAAGACAACTTTCTTATTCACTTTGAAGAGCTTGTAGGCACTCTTAAACACCTCTCTTTACTGCACACTGTCTCCCTCTCTTTTTTGACTAGCAATCTTTGTTGAAATACAGTAAAGTTTCTTTTTTATTTTTAGAAGAACTGCAGAGCACTGGATGCTGGGGACAGCTGGAGTGTGTGGGATGTGGCATGCTATTTATTCTCCTCACTCTGAGAAAGAAGCAGATGGGTGAGTACTTTATTAAATCAGAGTCCATGTATGGTATCTCCCAGATGTTGACCACATGGTCTGCCTTGCTAGGTCATGAAGAACCTATTCCTGTGTGCCCACTTTTTAAAATTCTGGTTCATAAGTACTCATTCCACCAAATTGCTGAGCTGCTGATTCACATCTGTCTTGTTTTACTGATGGAATAAGGGAGATGAGCTTTAAAAAAGAAGAAAACAACAACTGAGAGCTTTTCATATAATTTTAAGTACTTTCTGATGCATTTATAAACATACAACAGAACTTGCAGTCACTTTATTTCAAGTACTGTGGTGTCTGCTTTAATGGCACAGCATGCTTATAAATACATTAACTTTTAAAGGAGCAGCAATATGGGCTTGTGGAAGAGAGTGGAAGAAGATATTTTCAACTCTGTATTAAGCAAAGGATATAGAAGAGTAAACAGCTGTTAGTAAGGCGGCTGATAAATAGTGGAGGAATAAACCTCAGTGTCAGCTAGGAGGCATCAGTGATTGACTTCCATAACTACAAAGCCATTATTGAATAATGATAAGACCTGAGCAGGCCAAACAGTCTTGCCCAGATGCTGTGGTTATCCTTACTCAGCACATGGAGAGCTCAGCAGGACTGCTCTATCTGCTTAGGGGCATGGGAGATACACTGGAGGCTGGAGTTATGTTGTGCAAGCAATTGCTTGTAATTGCTGTTTTATTTGCTGAGACGAAAAAACAGGTGAATGTTTCACAAGTGAATGGAAACTGTTTTGTTTTCTCTGGAATACAAAAAGCAAAGGTTTGAAAACTTACAGTATTTCCAAAGAACCAGACGAAGTCTAAGCAGCAGAGCTTCTTGTATCCCAGGCCTTATGACTCCACACCACACAGTGGATTTTGAGACATGTTTCTCCTCAACCAATTCAGTACCACTTTATTCAACCAATTCAAACCTATAAGGAGGTTTGAATTTGAGAAGTTTGTACTTTTTCAAGAAGGCTGCAGAGCAATGATAGAAAATAAAATGTATTGCCTTGTCATCTTGCTTAGCACCATGAGGATCCAAGCTACCCTCACTGAGAGCTCTGTTCTCCACATGGTCACACATAAAGCCGAGTGCACAGTGTAGCATCCTGGAGTGATTTCCTGTTCCAGCAACTCTGTGGGACAAACTTACAGAAGAAGTTTCTACACAAAGAAACAGGTACTCAGGGTGGGTACAGACTTGATTTTACAAGTACATCTGTTCTGTTTATTTTTGCTTCTTTGCAGTGTTATCAACTTCTGCTCCATATGGATGATCCATATTGTGCCTTGGTGAAATGATACCACATTATGCTTTTATGCTTTTATCATCAAACACTACTCATGAAAAAATCACCAGGTTTGCTTAGGTTCATCTGTTCAATTTATTTTCCCAAAACTTTATTTTGAATAAAACACCTACGGTAAATGTGATTTATGTAAATGAATAAAACAAAACAGTTATATAAGCTTTTTGAATCATTCAGATTCTTTCTGTTTCTGCTAAACTGTATGAAATACTCTACCAACATATTTTCTTTGGGCTATTTAATTTCTGAAGTCTTGCAGCTAAATAATAGGACATGTACAAAGGCTTTCATTTTGATTTTATTTCCATTCTCTATGCCAATCTTTTCAGACAAAGAACATCTAATATTTCAAAAAGAGATTTCCAGTCTCTTTTCAAGTGCCTGTTGCAATCTTTCCCTTCCAATCTTGGAAGTCGACTTCATTTTCATCTTTTCTCTTCTACGTTTTCCCCATCTAGACCTCAAGTCAGAGGAAACACGCCAAAGGAAAATAAAATTTAAAATTATCACTTTAAAGAAGAAACTAGATAACTATTTAGTCCTGTGCTGCTATTTTCTGAGTCCTTTCCCTACCCCAGCTCAACTTTGCAGGCTCCTGAGAAGTCCTCTATTCCTAGTGACCCCAAGGATGTTCAGGGGAGTGATGAGATCAATATTTGGTCGCTGATATTTGTTCTTGTTGAAATAGGAGTAAAATTAAAATAATAAGTAAAATAAAATAAAATAAAAATAATTGTAATAAAGAGAAACTGAGTGAGGCCAGCAGCAAACTGCATAGCTAGAAAGTCCTCTGCAGGTTCTGCTTAAACTTTGCTCCCTGTACAAGCCAACACAGCCACATGAGCTTCACTAGACCTGTTCCCTGAGCTTGTCTGAGCACTCTTGCTTCTTCTGGTGCAAGGGCCAAAGGTAAGTTTCTGTTTCAGGGCCCTGAGGCAGTTCTGCATGGTCCATCCTGGCCATGCCCTCACTGAGCCTCATCCTGTCCTTGTCCCAGTGCCCAGGGCTGGGGCTGCCATTGGTACTGCTCTGCTCTGGTCCTGGGGAGCCGCAGGTCCATGCTGTGTCCTGGCACTCCCTGTGGAATCCAGCTGGGTCCAAAAGCTGCCTGAAAAAGAAACAAGGTGAGATGCAGTTGTGCTTCTCCATTGCTCACAGGATACAGTGCTGGTCAGGTGATCCTGCTCACCCTCATGCTGTGACTCCCAGGCCCAGCAGGTCCATCAGCATGTGTTCTAGTGCTGGTATGGCCATGAAGGAACCCACCTGAACATAACCCAACAACAATCTTGACCCAACATGACAAAAAACAGCAACTATTGGGACTTCTCAGGATTTCAAATGATGTCTTTCCTTTGGAGCATCCAACCCTGCCCAGATGGTATCTGTCTTGTTATATAAAGGTTCTATCTCTCTGTTTTGAGAGAAATGAGAAAAAAATTCTCTGCCTCATGTTTATCACACTCATTTCCATCTTCTATAAAATGACTACTACTCACTTTTTTAACTATTCCTTAACAAGCAAGAGCCCCCTTGTGTAGCTGGTATTATAAAAACACCCTAAATGATGACTGGAGCTAGTTAAACAATTGCAGTTAAGTCAGATTTACAGAAGACAGCTAGAGGATATTTTCTCTGTCCTAACATATCTTCAGGCTGATGCTAACTTAGCAGCAAGTCAATGCTGATTTCACATCCTTTTGTCTGGTTTACACTTCAGGCCTATTTTCTTTTGGCAGAATAGCGCTGCCCTCAGTGAGTTTACTTCAGTGTGAAAACTTAGGCTACACTGCAGCACTATTATGTGTTATGACATCAGCTGCCATCAAGGGTGGACAAAGCTATTTTGGTCTAGCACCTCTTCCCATGATGAAATTATTCTCAGAAAATAAAGTTATACTAGTGCAACCAGTTTTTAGAAGCACTACTGCCTTAGAATTTGTAGGTACATATTAATTTTTCTTTTTATTTAATCACAGAAATCAACCAAACCTTTATGTTGATGGGTTATGTTTCTCTGTGGCCTTCAATTGCACTCTAAAAATACCCAGAAGAAGGTTGTAAAAACCTGGAGATCACTCACTTCTCCCAGGTAACAAGTGATAGGACAGGAGGAAGCGTTAACTTGTGCAAAAGGAGCTTTAGAATTGGAAATTAGGAAAAATTTCTCCATAGAAAAAGTCATCAAGCCCTGGAACAGGCTGGCCAGGGAAGTAGTTGAGTCACCACCCTAGAGGTATTTTAAAATTATGTAGAGGTGCCTCTCAGGGTCATGGTTTCATTCTAGACTTGGCAATGCTGGGTTAATGGTTGGACTTGATGATCCTAGAAGTCTTTTCCAACTGAAATAATTCTATTATTCTGTGATAAGGAAAACATTTGTTTCATCAGTTTAATGATGGTATTTAGAGGGACCAAAATCACCTCTGTCAACAGAATGCTGTTGAGAACACTGTTTAGCAGTATATTTTCTGTCAGTGCAAGTGTACTGGTGGCATGAGAAGAAAAGGCAATGAATTTGAATGTGTTTCGTGATGGGGAGGAAAAAAAGAGAAAATATAGTATTTCTATGTTTTTATCCATCCACATGATGTTTTGAATGATTGTATTGACAGTGTTTATCTTTGAGAAGAGGAATAGCTGATCTCATTATAAAGCAAAAAAAATAATTAAGGATATAGAAATGGTGTAATTAGGATCTTTTTCTTGTCTCATTTTGAAATAGCAGGCAAATATTGTGTCACTTTCACAGGTAGCAGGAGAAAGGAAGAGAGTAAGAAATAACCTTTTCTCACAGAATATGCAGAGCCTGTGAAACTCTGACAGATGGCATTGAAGAGGTTATCTGGATTTGGAAATGAAAGTAGCAGTTCAGTAACAAAACCATCTACTATTAAAAAATATGTATTTACCATAACTGAGTTTGGAAATATCTTTCTTTTGGCTTCATGGTATTGGTCATTCCATGAGTAATACAACCAAAGGAATTATTTGTTAGAACTGTCAGTTTTCTTGTCTTCTGAAGCATCTGCTATCTGCTTAATCAAAATAAGCAAGATGAAAAATTGTATATAGTGATAATCTATTGAATCAAAGGGATCAAGAAGAAAACAAAGCAGAAAAAAACAGAGTGATGGAATGGAGTGATGTAGTTTTAGAATGAAAATGCAAAGGAGAGGATGAAGGGAAAAAAGCACAATAATTTACGAGGATGATTTTGCAGCTGTAAAATCAGAAAATTTGTACCTAGCTTTAAGTACCACTGAAATCATAGACATAAATGCACTTGTGTAATTAACTCTTCTAAGAACATTGTTGAAGACTGTGTAAAGGTCCCAGGCAAATATGGTTGAAATTGTTGCTTAATATTTACTCCATTTGTTCAAGAATTCGTGGGTTAAGGCTCGGGAGGGGGGGGGCGGGGGGTGGTCTGGCTATTATTATGAAAAAGGTAGGGCCATTATTATGTTCATTAAAGCTTTTAACACATCTGCTATAAAAAAAAATAGGTGGAGTTTTTCTTAAACTGCTTTTTAATCTTCTTTGATCCTGCACTATTTGCTGGTTAGCTTGTTTGTTTACAGAATGATATAGATAAAAATAAGTCTTTATATTACACAGCAGAAGTATGAGAGACCTTAAAACAGGTGGTTGACATATATGGCCAAGGATGATCATGGGCAGACCTTACTGGAGCTCCTTTGCTATACAGAATTACATTATCCACTGCTGGTCAAGGTTGGCAGAGTATTTTCCTTAGCTGTTCAAGGGCAATGAATGGATGTGGTGTAGCTGTGTATGGCTTCTTCCAGCCTGAAAAGACAAAACCCTCCTTGTCGTTTGAGATGGCATCTGCTGTTAAGACAAACTCTTCTCTTTAAAACCACTCCCCCACCACAAAGTAAATATTTAATATTTTATATAATGGTAGCATAAAATAACCTGTATAAATGTATATGTGCATATATATATATATATATATATATATATATATGCCTCAAATAGATATATTTTTAATGTTTACTCACTTCTATTTGTTCTATTTCTGTTCATATATATATATATATATACAAGTGCAGTCATTGATGTTGAAAATGTACAAGTATTTTTGGGCAACTGGACTGTGTGAAGAACAAAACAACCAAAAAATGGTGCTCATCTTACTCTTTTTCTACTTCCTCTTCTTCCCTGTGTCTCAGCCTACAGTTCTGTCATGTTTTATCCACAGAACACAGCTCAGATAACTTACTCTCTGATGCTAAGGCTACAGCTCACGTGTTAATTCAGATTTATACCACAACTTTTCTTCAGTTCAGTAGCCTAAAAAAAGGTTAATTTCCTTTTATTTAGTCCTTCTTGGACTAAATTTTGGGTATCCCACCCACCAAAACCCCACTTAAAAATGTCCTGGTAGAAGACCTCCTATCCCACTGCAACCTACAGCATACTCCCATTTATTTCAAGTCCCAGCAAGATGGAGAAGGTATGTGATTGGACTGAATCTGCCTGAGGGGTCTTCATGAGACGTTATATTTCCTTCCCCATCACTTCATACAATTTTCCTTTCTTTTTGAGATGTTTCAATTGAGCATTTAGTTTGTTCTTTTTTTCTTGTCTCAGGTGACACTTTTTTTGCTGTATTTTGATGTAAAAATAATGGCCTTTTAGCCCACCTGCTGCAACACCTATGGAAATGTCTTCTTCCTCTGCACTCGAATATAAGCATAAGCTAATGTCACTCCTGTCTTAAAAAGGAAAGGAAGATGGACCCAGGGAATGACAGGCTGGTCAACCTCACCTCAGTCCCTGGGAAGGTGATAGAGCTGCTAAATCTGGAAACCCTTTCCAGCAATATTAGGGGCTTAACACCAGCCAACATTTAGTTACTGTGATGGTGACTGAGAACCAGTACAGATTGTCCAAAGAGGTGGTGGAGACTCCATCCCCAGACATAGTCAAGAACTTTCTGGATACAGATGTGGTTAACTGGCCCTAGGTGGCCCTCCTTGAGCAGAAGTGTTGAAAGAGGTGACTTCTGGTCCCTTCTGACGTCACAGAGGTCCCTTCCAAATTTAACCATCCTGTGATTCTGTGGCTGCATTAGTAATCTTCATCTTGATGAGTCCTCTTTGATTTTGAATATGCATTAAGGAATTACAGTATTCTCCTTATGTCTATCTTTTTTGTTACAAAACAAAAATTAAATTAAAAACCATGCATTTGAAAAATGTTCGTAAGTAATTTTTGCAGAGCAGTATTTCCTTCCTTGGTCATTAGAGATTATAATCTTAAAGTTATCTAGAATGACTTGCCATAGAATCCCAGACTTCCTTAATTTACATCATGAGATCATCGCATTGAAGAATAAATCAGGTTGAAAGCATCCTAAGGAGATTTCTAGTCTAACCACCTGCTCAAAGCAAAGCGCTCTATGAGAGCAAGCAAAGTTCCACAGGGCCTGAAAACATCCTAGAATGGACACAATCTGCCCCAATGGTTGGCTGTTCTGATGGTTGCTCTTCCATTCCAAGGAATGTTTTCTCTTAGAAAACATTCTATTCTGAATTGAAGAGCCCCAGAAATTGAAACTCTACCACAGACCTTCATCCATTCTTCAAGTGTTTATTTTTTTATGAGTAAAGAAGTTCTGCTTCATTTCAACTCCAAGTTTTTTCCTTTTAGTTGCCAGTCTCTACATCTTTGTATATTTCTGTCTAACGGTTTAAAGAAATCTTTGCTATAGTATTGTGTATACACACACATATATATATAAAAAGTTGCCTATACTTGGACTTCTCTCCCTTTATTAAGGGAAACAGATTGGTCTCTAGGTCTGTCAGTACAAGATATATTTTTCAGTGCTTTTTCTTGACAGATATTCTCCTCTATATCTCCCTTATCACCCTTTTGGGATCGTAAAAAACTGAAATTAATATTTTTTTTTCAGAAACAATCATACAGCACTTCCAGTTATATAGATAAAGCTATTGTTCTACTCATTAGTTCCCATTTAAACACATCTCTGGCCACATGTTATCCAACAGCTACATTTGGTTATGGATAACTTGCACCTTAAATTAAAATATAGAGCCCTTGGCTGCCTCTATGTTCTACTACTTCTCACACAGAAAGACACAAGAAATTTAAAAATTGTTTCTCAAAAATTCCAAAGAATTTTCACAAGTTCTGATACCGCAGTTGGGGCTACATTTGGCATCACTGGCATGCATAAGTGAAGTGATGTGGTGTTGCTATCTATTCATAGGACAGTGCCATATTCAGGACTGCTGCCAGAGACAGGTTATTTTGGCTTCCCAGTGGGACAGCTGGGCAGGATCAGTCTAAATTGACACTAGATGTCACTACTGATCCACGAAAGTACTCCTCAGGCTGCCTTTTGTGTGGCAGTAAATAAGGTGAACTCCAGAAAGAAGCTCTGAAAACCTGTTTGTGCCTCACTTCTAAAGATCCCCTTTCTCACTGGTCTGCAAATTACATTCCCATGGAATCCCTTTAGGCTTCACAGCTATGCAAGGCATCTTTCTCTACATCTTTCTACTTGAATTCATTGTCTTAGTCTTTTATTATGCTGTAAATATGCAGCATCAGCAACTTTTGGTTTAAATTGATTAACATTTAGAAGCCATTCACTAACTGCATTTCACATTTGCCAAATGGAAAAAAGATGAGATTAGGGATTGATTATTCTTCCATTTAAATTTTCCTTTCTCTGCAATATGAAACTTTCAGATCAATACAACTGGACAAAATGTAAACAGAGGTCAAGTACCTTTTTAATACAGGTATGCTGAAAAGAACAATTTAAATCAGAAAAGACACTTGCAGACCAGTCCTTCCTGGATTATAGAAAGTGCTTGATATGTCCATTCATCAAAAACCTTGCTCATTTCTATAAGCCAACTCCTGCCCATGCTGTTTTTCATTCTCAGGGGAGATTTAATTTTATGTAATGCGGCCCCTGTATGCCTTGCATTGCAAGCAGGGCCATGTGCGTGTGTGTGCACACTTTCCCCCCAACCTTTCAAACACTTGACAGCTGGGTGAAGTTCTCCTTCCGCCCAGAGAACGACTTTCTGCATTTCATAATGGATTGCCAGTGCTGCCAGGGCTATTTTCTCTCCAGCTGTGAGAGTGGCTTTTTAAAATGACTCACAAAAGCTGCTAGACAGCTGCTTCACCTCAGCCTTCACAAGGGCCTTGCATTCTAAATAGGGGTAGTGCTGACTTACTTTAGAAGGGCTCATTTATTTGGATGTTGCAGATGTATTCTGCACACAACAGTTGATCCTAAAGAGACCTCCATTCAGGCAGGTGAGTCATGGGCTTACATCACTGCAGGTGTTGACTTCGCATTACTGTTGTGAAGAGGAAACATCCCATGTGTTAGTAAGTCATCCTTGGACCCCTTCCAGAAAGCACACAAAGCAACGTATGCACAATATGCTAATTTGTAGCTACTGTATGTATTATACAACTTCTAAGACATCTGTAAAAATCAGTGCTACCATAGGTATTAAAAATAATGTTTTTCATGATGTCCCAAAATGGAAAAAAACAGTAAGCTGCTTGGTATTTATATGGCAACTAATCTTAAATCAAATCATAGAATTATAGTGATTAGAAATTGCAAAGACTTTGATGACACTCAGTCTTCTTTTTCACCAGCTCATATGTGCTCTCTGCAATATTTTGCTAGCTTTTATGAGCTGGGGAAAATTATTATTCTCTTTAATAGCCTGGGATCCGAAGGAGCTTTATGTCAGGCAAGACATGCTTTCATGTTTAGTCTTGAGGTCAATGGATGTATTTTTATTTCTTGAAAACATAAACATTTCTAGCCCGAGTATTGAATTTTTTTAAAAGACAGGGATTGCTTAAACTCTGCTTTCAACTAGTTCAAGAAGTAGTATCTCATTATCATATATCATTGTTTATTAGGCATATTCTGCAAACCTCAGTCCATATTACCACCTTTCCCTCTTTTTTTGGAATTATAGATGCATGAGGTTTGAGATAGTACCAACTCACATGAGTTAAGCATAAACGGCAGAGGAAATCAGGAGTGCCTACAAAATGGGAGTCAGAGAATTATGGTATTCTGCCCAAATTTTGGTGTTGGTTTGATGTCACAGGGCAGTGCTACATACAAACCTTCTGGGCAGTTGTGAGAGCACCAACTGCCTCTCAAAAGCGATGCAACTGTGGAAATGCATGTCCAGACTACTGCAAATAAGCCTGATCTCCTCTGCTGCAATCAGTCTAGACAGGTGTTGGTTCCAGTCTGGATTCCACACAGCCATGCCATCCACCTGCCAAATATGTCCCTCCCTTGCACTACTCTGCTGAACAACTTCTCATGGTTTTCCAGCTCTCTAAACCATATTAGGAGGACATAGCAGCTGAAGCATAGTATTTTCTTAACATTGGTACGTGTCTTCTGGACTGGAGTTCTTTCTTGCTTAGTCCATGTGGGACACAAGCAGTGTAGAGTAGACCTATCTGTATCTGTCCACATAGACTTGGACAGTTAAAAATGCTATAGAAGCTTTTTTCACCTAAATTTGGGTTTGGTTTCCTTGAACCCATTCCAAGTGTTTGATAAATCATTCATATTCTTTCCAGGACTACAAATATGTGAAGACACCTATGTTTATATTCTGTGCAGAGGACATTCAGCTGTGAAGAAAATCTAGAAACCTACCACCAGTGGAACCATGAAAACCATTCAGATTTTGCTCAAATTTGAGTAGTACCAAATCTTCATCCATGCAAAGGAAAAGAACATCCATGCATTCTCAAAGTCTCTTCAAGTATCATGAAGATCACTCTAAATGAAAACTGCCTTCTGTACATGACTGACTACAGCATTTTTAGCTTGGAGCTTTTTCACAATGCTAAAAGATCACTCATTACAGAAACACATTGCAACACTCACATTTCAGACACATTAATTTAATAGATTTTACAAGGAAATTGCAGATGTGACCCAGCAATTAGACTGTAGTTTTGCAAGAAATCAGGTTAGATGGACAGAAGGGTTTCTTCTCACCTAAAATCTAGGACTCCAATGAATTTTTTTTTTAGTGAAGGAAAGCAGGCTTTGAAATCTACATTCCTATGTCATATTGTTACGGCTAGAAATCGGGAAAATTAATTTCCTTTGACTTCCCAGAAAAAGCAGGGTCAACTCAGGGGAAATTAATATGATGAGACGGTGAGAAGATTTTCACAGTTTTATCCTGAGTCAATAATCCTGATTGTTGACAGTTCTAGTTTTCACAATCCATTATTCTGACAACTAAACCTATTCATTTCTACTGCTGGCAGTTGTCTGTACAGGATCTAGAAATGTAACCAGCAGAATATTTTTCAGTTGCAATGAAATCTTTATTGTCTCTGATTTCAAACACTTATTATTCAGCACTTATTCTTCACTGTGGATTTTAGTGTTTGTGTTTCCATTAGCCTTTCTATGTGGTCTATAAAAACATCTCAGAACTCAATACTCTTTTCCTATGTCCCCAATAGTTGTAAATAAAACATATGTACTTCTAACACAACCTTCTGTATATATTCACCATATCAATAGCTCTGAATAAGAATGGTCTTAAAACTGACCATATCTACCTACTTTGGTTTCACTATACTTTTTCATATCCCTTTCATATCCTATCTTTTCATATTCTGTTTAGTAGGATACACCAATTATATACAGAGCTTGGAGGTCTCCCTTTTAGAAAGAGGAGGATATTTTCTGGATGCTAAGGAAGAAGAAGCTAGCTGACATGAAAATCCTGTTAAACTAGGACAGTTTTCATTTTGTTTGTATCTATCTTTTGGTTCTCTTTTCTTTATCAGTGTTCCTCACTGTGCCCGCATCCAGGCAAAATAATCTTGCTTTTTAAAACAGGGAACTGAGGGAAATCAAAGTCTCCTACATTAATTAATAATTCCAGACTAGTAATATTTTCAGACATAGTCCCTGCAGAAGTTTTTGAGCTACCAGGGAATAGGCCACTAATGATCTTTGAGGTACACAGCTTAATGGAGGACTACCTAAAATCTCCAGATGACCTCTAAAAGACATTGGCAAGTCAGCTCTGGCAAGATATTTAAGGAACATATTTAGTACAATGGTGCCTTGAACACAACTGCAACTACTCAACATAAATATCTTCAAGTGACTTCTTCTGATGTATTGCTGCAATATAAGATAACTTAGAAGAAGGTTTTTCTCCACTTGAAGCAACTCATGACAAGTTCTTCTACCAGAAAAGGGACCATGAGGGCAAGAGAAAAAAAATCATCATATAAGGCATTTCATGACTTCCACAAACCTCTGTTTTAATTATTGTCTACTGGTTAACTCACAAAAAGTTTATTCATAGTCTGCATTGCATATCACACTCTTTCTGACCTTGTTTAAGTCTGCCCAAATGACATTAGATGAAGGAATTTATGCTTCTCAGTCTAAAGTCAGAAATATTCTTTTGAGGGGATAGAATACTGGTTCATGTATTTCATTTCTCATTCTTCAATCAATTTTAGACCTTCATTCCTGAACATATTTCGGCTTTTTGTTTTGTTTTTTTTTTTTTTTTTCTAAAAGGAAAACAAACAGTGGTCCATACTAATGTCTGAAAGATTCTTTTAAGACATCAAACTCCCACTGACATGGAAATGAACAATTTTCTTTTGCCTGGTGCAATGTATACAAAAGTGATTGATCTACATAAAAGAATGTGATTTCTAAATGTTTTCTATGGGCCCAGCTGTTCAATGTTCTAAACATGTGGAGAATATCAAGGACAAAAAATTACAAAGTATGTGATTTTTTTTCCCAATACAATGATTAAATTATATAGCACGAGAGGTTTCCTACTGCCATATCAGAAAAAAAACTCATCTAAAGCCAATAAAATGGAATAGATCAATGGATATTTCATCATAGGAAACCCAGCTGCAAGATAACAAAATGGACTGCATTTAGCCCTTCATCTTTCAAACAGCTGACACTGAAAGTGGGCAGCTGTGACTTTTTGGTTCTGCTGTTTGTTTATTTTGTGGAAGCCGAATGCCTTTGAGAATGTAGTAAATACTGGAGGATTAATCACTTACTTGAGGGAAGGAGGTGGAGAGCTGCTATTTGTTTTTGTCTTTTTTGATTTCTTAAGATACTTGGCACATGCTATTTAATGTGACCTAACTATAGAAGAAAGAAAAACAAAAAACACCACCCTTGCAGTGTGGTTTGCTGAACACCCACACATTAAATGTGCTCTGTCAAATTTACAATAAAAACTCATTCTGGTTACAGAAGAAATGATTTCTAAAAAAAAATCTGAGGAACTTTAAGAGTTCATATATTGCATTCTCAAACCAGAAAAATAAGATTAATTTTTGAACAGATTTTCCTTTCTTTTAAAAAGTAATACTTAACTATTTCCTGGTAAGTTCAAGATTCTGTGGATAGAAGCTTCAATGAATGTGAAATATTCTGGCGAGCAATCACGAAGCTCTGCAATGTGTCTGATATGCATGTCATCAATAGTCTGGAAGCAAATATAAAAACAATTCAATAAAAATTTTCCCATACCTGAAAACTTGACAGAAACATGGTGGCAAGGCAGTAATACAGTGTCCTTGAATCCTCCATAGTGATTGTCTCTGTTCAGAAAAATTTTATATATAGCCATGTGCAAAGTGAAATATCTCAGAGTCAGGAAGCCCTTCAGCATCAATCTTTAGTGTGTTCATCCCAGATAGTTTTCAGTACTTGGGGTGGGCACCACTACAAAGTTAGGTCTCTTGGCTATCAGTGGTGAGTTCTGGGTACCTGTGATATGTGCCAGACAGACCAACGTCTACAATTAGATTAATATGTTCTTTGCTGAAAAAAAAATACCAACAAAAACTGTCCCATCTTACAGAAATAATCCAACCTTTCTTCTTAAAAATCATGCCTCTAAATAAGAGACCATCCTGAACTAGCCATTAATTTTACAGACATTAATTTCAAATACAATGGAAATCAGGATAAATGCCAGGCACTGGAGAGGTAGGAAAACATAGCAGAAAACCAGCAGTTTTCTGAATTGCACGTGAAGTGACATTAAAATTAGGTTTGAATTTTTATAAATGGAAATTACTAACTTTGAGAACAAATTACTGAGGATAATGATGGATGGTCCCACCTGTTTCCAAAGTACTCCCGTCAAGACTGATGGCTATCTTCTCACAAGGAGCACTTTCAGTAGATGCAAATAGTGCTTCAGCTGAGGACTAGGTGTTAGGCTCCAAAAAACTGAAATGCCTTTGATTCTGCAAGGTATATTGGAAGTCACACTATAGGATCAAGTCAAACTGCAAGGTCTCATGGTTTCTCTTCCCTAAAGCTCTTTAAGTTCACTTAAGTTCCCTTAAGCTCCTTAGTCTCTGAAGACCCATTCAAATACTGAACATTACTGCATTATTTTTGCCTTACAGATCAATAGGGGGAAAAACAGAGCAAGAATTTTTCCAAATTAAGTGCCAAAAGTCAAAAACCTTATTTACATATCTGAAGGAAAAAAAATATTTCAGCCTTCCTTTTAATCTAACCACCAGCACAGAAACAGAAATATCACTTAAAAATGCAATATAACTTTAAAGTCGAATTTGAAACAATTATGTATAGGCTATAAAAATAAGTGCCACGACTGATGCTTTCAAATATTGCAGTATGCACTTGAAATGCACTACAAGGCAAATCTGTCCACGCAAAAATGAATTTTGAAGTACCCTAAACCCCTTAAGATCTTTTAATATCTGTGAACTTGCTCAAATACAGAACTATAGATCATGTTGGAATTAGATTCATTTTTGTGAAAACCTGAACAGAAGCACAAGCTCCTCAAATTACTGCACACTAAACTACCAAGGATACATTTTTGCTAACCCTCTCCTACTTCCTCCTCCTTTTATTAAATGTCTTAATAAATGTGAGGGATTTCATACCTGTGTGCCATATTTTCACTCTCATCTCACCATTTCTCTAACTAAAAACAAAGTTATCCTGTGTTTAATCACTAGGCCTACCTCACTAGAATTGGATATGTTTTCTTCATCCTATCTTTATATTAAATTCTAGACCAGAAAAATTTCTATCATCTTTTCTTTATCCACAAAGGTCATGCTGTAAATATTGACCTAGTTTTTTTTAAATGTATGAAAGATTTGTTCAGCGTTACATTTACTTACTCAATTTTAAACTGCTTGAACAACATATATAAATTATATAAATAATTATATAATTATATATAAATAAACTACTTGAGCAATAAATATAAATATACATTCACCCTGTTCACATTCCAAAGCATTTAGGAAGTAAATCTTACACCATACATTGGTTACATAACATTTAAGTGCATAATTTTATATTTCACCTATGTGAGGGTGACACATTGATTTAGTAAAGTAGATTAACTCCTTATCTGAACACAGCAGCATTTCACATGTAGTTTATGGTAATTGATGTTCTTGCAAGTGAAAGTGTTCCCTAATTTTTTTTTTCTTTTCTTGTCCTAAAGGGAGAAAAATTCAAGTTGCTTAATTTATCAAGTCATTTTTGTGTTAGGTTAATGCCAAACTGCCTTACATTCAGCTAATTTGTTGCCAGTTTGAATCCCTTATACTTTTTCATTACTGATAATAAGGCCATATTTGTTATCAATGCAGACTGAAGTGTCTATTCTGTCAACATATTGCTGAAACACACCCTGAGGAAGTGTTTTGTGGTTCACAGAAGTTTCATGTCAGGTAACATTTTTCAATACACTGTATCTGAAAGTCCTGCCTGAAAACATGTTGAAGAAGTCTCCAGTAGTCTTCAGATTGAAGGTCTGTATTTTCCACATATAGACTCTGCATAAAGATGGAGCAGGGGAAATTTATGCAGATTTTAAATGTTTCCAGTGTGGTCCCACTGTGACCAGCATCTGGTAAAGGTGCTTTAAATTGCTTACATCATACTATGTAAGTGTTCAACATTTGGATATGCATCTTAAATAAGACATATGTCTGAGAAGGGAGTTCAAAAACCAGAAGAATATGGGCACATATAATGTAGAATTTTTGCCCTGACAGAAATGTTTTTTCCAGATATTTCCAGAAGGTGGTGTTTCAGTTTGGGACTCACTAGACCTATCAGGCAGAACAAAAGGAGCCAGAGATATGTACTATTCCTAAACTATTCCTAAAAGATAATGTCTCTCTAGATTTTCAAATAAATAATATTGCTATGCTTTCAAAAATATCTTATCCAAAAATTTCATGTTCTCAAATATATTCCTGGGCATGGTGCTATGAGTGGGATAAAGAAGGGATTTCACTGCCAGAAGTGATCCATTCTGTCTGAGGCAAAACATGAGAACAACTCAATCAAAGCTCTGCATAGCTGTGTAATGGTTTTAGAGCTCTGGCAAGTCAGCCCAGCCCCTCAGCAGACAATTGGCTAATGTGTGCCTTAACATCTCTGTGTATGTTTACACGAGTGTGTGTATGCATTTAATATATTCTCTGAAGCGTAGAGTTCAAGAACTGATTTGATTAAGTGGAATCCTGTGCTGAGCCTTCTGGCTTTGTAATTGTCTGTTACCTCATCTAGAGCCTGGCATCAGCATGCTCATGGTGTGTCTGGGTAGCAGCACTTTGAACACCTGGGCTGCAATTTACCTGACCTGGTCTGTTCAGGGTAAGAACTAAGCCAAGAACTCTTCCCAGTACAGACCAAGATTAAGCATTTGTCATGAGGCTCAAGTATTTAAAGATATAGGAAGTGCATTCTGTGTTTCTCTTATGCCCTTCAGAAGCACCTTTCTCTGTTCACTGGTAGTACAAGGAATTATAGGTTCTTGATTTAAAAGGAACCTGGAATAGAAGCAAAGAGTAGGTAGTGAAATAAAGAAGGCAAGAACAATGCTCAGTTTCCCAGAACTATGGAGTTCTACATCACAGAAGTGTAAAACCTATAGCAGGCACTGCTATTCAAAACCATGTATACCCATCTTCTATGAAGGGTGACAATAACTACCTAATCTTTAAAATCTGCTGTTTCCTATGACTGCATTGCTTTTTTATGTGATACTTTTTATTTAGTATTTTGCTTTGTTGTTCTTGTTTTAAATTTTCCTTTAAACAAGAACAGTTATTTTAAATACAAGCTTTATAGGACAAAAGTCATGTTTTCTTTAGTTAACATCCTCCAGTCTGTCTTTTTCCATTATTTTTCCATTCTGCCACACTGTAGACTTTTGAGACAGCATTATTAGCCAGGTACTCAGCCTAATCAATCCCTTGCCATATGTACACATGTAATATGCATTCTCTCCTCTTCTCCTCACACATGCACATATTTCAGAAAAAATTATCTCTTAATTGCTTCTGTTTACCATAGTTTTGGTACAGCATATGGCTTCCATTTCCAGAACTTCCACACCAAAAACCAAGAACTTTTTTTTTCTTTTTTTTTTTTTATGGCTGCAAAATAAAACCAACAGAAATAAAAAGTTTCCAAAACCATTTGGATTTTAAGGAAGAGCATTCTGTTGTAAATTAGGAGGTACTTATCATTTATTAATTAAATAAATTTCAGAAATTTAACTTTTGTGGCAGATTGAAAAACATTGGATTTTTATATTTTCCACATTTTTTTCTCCTTCTTTATTTCAGGAGTTTTGCTATTATTACATTTGTTGTGCTTTCTATGTGTTGTTTTTGGCAAATTGGAAAGAGGTTGTTGCTCTTCACAATGCCAGCAGAGCAATATTTACATAAATGGATCATTAGGACCAGGGACAGGCACTGTGTTTCCTGTTCAGTTTTAATGGAGGAACAAAATTGTGTGGATCTTTTTCACCTTGGCACAGAGTGTATCCAAGAATTGGGCACTGCTGTGGTGGAATGCAACTGGAATGTAAATGGAATGCAGCTAGGGCTTACTCTGAAGCCTATAGGATTGATCACCTCAGGTTTACATTTGGTTCACAATGCTTCTCAGTTGCAAGATGATTCCATTTCTGCTAACACTCTTCTCTGAGGTGTTGTTAAGGTAATAGCTGTGATTTTAAAAATAAACAAACAAATAAACAAAAAATGCTGAAAAAACCAGAAAACATCATCAACCAAAAAACTCATATAACTCTAAGGATGTTGAAGGACCCTTTTGTACTTTGTTTATGGCCATAGTAGGCTGCTCATGAGAGGAGGAAAACACACTTTGAGGATCATCTTCACTCAAGGCTGTCTCTCTCTCTCTCTCTCAGTCTCCTACTGAGTTTCCAGTGATGCTTTTGAAGATAGGAAATCCTTTGCTTCATCATGAGATAATGTAAGGGATTTGGTCGTGGTCAGCAGTAGGATTTCATTATTTCATCTGCAGTCACAGAAGTATATATCTCCAGGTGTTTTAAAAAGGATGTTAAGTACATAGTAAAATAATCCAGAAATCTGTCGGGATACTTAACTTGCAATGGTGGCATATAGAGCATTCACCAGACTTGGGAGTTTCTGAAATATTTTTTTAATTTGTCATGATGTAATTATGAAAAGCTAGAAATCAAATATTGAAAGTAAAAAGGGCTATTGCAGAGTTTTTGCAGCAGTTTGTTCTCTTTTGTCATAGATCAAGTCTTGAACATAACAAAAATGTATTTCTCAGATGCACATTTTCCGCCTTTCCTTTTTTTAAGTTAAAAACATCTACACTGCTGCATTAAACTTCATTCATTCCTGAGACTAGAGCTATCTCTGTCCATAACCTCATCTAAAGGATAATCAAAAAATAAGGATCTTCTATAGAATCTCTTCTCTTTAGTATTTTTAAGGACTAATCATTTCACTATTGCAAGCGTGTGGCCTTTTCACAAGCTGAAATCATCTGCGTTCAAATACAGACTTTGTTTTTTCTCCAGTCTTTTAAGTTATATTAAGGAAGACTGAAATATGCAATATTTTCTCCACATGAAAGTATTTAGACTATTCTACAGTCCAAATCAATGCTTGATGCATTTGATGAGATAAACAAATCAAGTTCCCCCACATCTCCCACTGTAAATCTTTTCTTCCAATTCCATTGTTATTCTGTGGCTTCTTTCTTAACTTCTTTCTTAACTTTCTCCAGTTTTAGAAGATAATTTTAAAAATACTTTCTATTTTTGCTGAAAAAATTTAGGATGGTAAAGAAAATATCTTTTGACATTATCTTATACTACTTATATATAAAATAATGAGGTTATATTATATACTTATGTATATAATATACATATATTTTATGTATATAGTATATATGAGTGTATATTTACCTACATACAATTTTATATATACAATTATATATATACACCAGTATTACATAAATACATGGTAGGATATATATATTTTTAATTTTTTTTTAGTGGACATCCTAAGAGTTTCATCAAATTGTTGACTTTTAGTTACTTTCCCACATTTAACAGGACTACAACCAGGTCACCTCCTTAAATTCAATAGTGGCAGATCTGTACCAGTCTCTTTCAGGCTGTCACACTGTAGCAACTTACACAACTGAAGAAGAGAAGCAGTCACAGAGCCTGTCAGCCCAGGCATCGTAGGATCACAGCACAGTTTGGGTTGGAAGTGACCTTTTAAGCCATCTATTCCAATCCCCTTGCCATGAGCCTGGTCCCCTCCACTAGATCCTGTCACTCAGAGCCCTGTCCAATAGGACTTTGAATGATTCCAGGGATGGCACATCTACCACCTCTCTGGGAAATCCGTGCCAGGCACTCACCCACCCCCAAGGTAACACCTTCCTTATAGCTAGTCTGAGACACAAACTCTCTGAGTCTTTGGCCTAAGGTTTATGGACTGTTCTTGGTTATTTGGAGCTATAAACACAGTCAACTTAGCTGATCAAATGTACCTATCTTAATTGACATTTAAATTATTACGTTCGTGATGGATCAGCTCTCTGTTCTGGAGGTTTTCAGAACCTCTGCTTGGCAAGGTTCTGCTTGACAAGGCCATGACTAATCTGATCTATGTAGCAAAAGTTCTGCTTTGGGCAAGAGACTAGAGAAAAGGGCTTACAAACTTCCTTCCATTCAACATTTCCATGACTTTCAGATTCAAGGAGCTCTCTGCTGGACCTTCTGCAGAAACGGCAGCAGAAATCTTCAAGCTGAATTTCCTTCTTTAACATCCAAATTTCTTCCTTAGTTGGACTTTACTTTCAAAAGTCCCAATCTGTCTTTATTTAAAAAGATCTGAAAAAGAGAAATACTTTTCTGAATGAGAAAATTACTTTAAAATTTAGTTTGTCTCACAGTTCAAAATAAGATTGACATTTTTTGATCCAAATTATAGCAAATTTGGAGGGGTTGTGTCCCATCTTTCATCTCTTCTCCCTTGGATATCTTGTCTAATATGCTTTTTATAAGCTTGGAAAGAAACATTGGTCAAGAATGGGGTTTGACAGTATTTTCAGCAAGTTCTAAGATGTCACTACTTAGGATTTATAATAAATACTGAAGCCCTCTGAACAAAGCCATGAAACAATGGGTGCAATTCCCACCTCCTGTGGTTTACCAGAGTTGGTGTCACTGACTGCTGGTGTGCCTCCAAAACCACTCTGACCTAACAAGGGGCAATGAATATGAAGGGTGTTGCTTAAACAGCATTAAAAATCTTTCCTCAAAGAAAAAATTTCTTAATTTGTGTGCAAAAAGTTAAGTTGTAAGTTAGCTATGGGTTTATTCTTTAGAAATAGAGAACATTGGCAGTTGAATTACATCCCAAGAAAGCCCAAAGCGTTCATTACCTCCAAAAATCGAGCCAGCCACTTGTGAAATGAGTGTGAAAAGCTGGGAGAATCCAGTCCTATTTCCATTGAAAAGATTCAGAGATTCCCATGATTTTAATGGCAAGGGTGATATTAAAGGGATTGGACAAACACAAAATGGAATTGAAATTCTGAATACAGTCTGTTTTAACATTACATTTGTATTCACCTTGTTCAACTGTTTGAAGCTCAAAACAAACACAGATTGCTTTCCCTCAGATACCCTCACAATTCTGGATGCAGAAAAAAATGCTCAATAAAGGGGATGCCCAAGTGAAAAAACAAAGCCATCCATCAAAAGCATTTAAATGAGTGTGAAAAGTAGAAAATCTTCACTTAGGATCAATTGTCTGCCTTTTTAGACATAGGAAAACATTAACGTGTGTCACAACCCCAAGCCAACTTATCCCAAATCTTTCACTTCATTTAACAATATGCTTGAGTCACATTTGAATTTTCATTCATTTTCTCCTGACTTCTAAAGAAGTGCATGGAAGGTGGAAGAAAAAAATTTTCTAAAAGCACCAACCTGATAGAATGTCACAAGGGAAAAATATAACATGGAGCAGAGATAATAATAGCCTGTCTGTCCTTCAGCAATGGGCTACAATAAAAGTTGAGAATCCTAAGTGAGAATAACCATTTAAGCCTAATCACCTTGACATATAATGAGATTGAAAGGGGATGGCAGAAAAAAGAGGGGAATCAAAGTTCCTGCTTATTGAAATGCTCCTTTTAACAACAGTATTTATTTCACCTAGGCTGAGTAAAAACTGTGACTTACCACAGGCTGTCTCAGGAATAGCAGCAATTTGTAATGAATGGGATTTTTACCCCCGCTCATATTTTTAAGCGGATCTGCATAAAAATATGAAAAGCCAGAAAACAATCCTCTACAAATTGAATTTCTTTAAAAGAAATAAAACATAAGTGAAAAAATAAATGAAACCACACCATTATTTGGATTACATTTATCTTTAATCCACTTTGTCCTCTATATGAAATACAGTATGAAGACATCTGCCAATATTTTAAAGGCTTCTGCCTGTGTCTGAATTATGTTTTTAAATTAGACCCTAAAGCTGCATTCTAATGCATTACTTTCATTTACTGGAGTATGCATATACTATCATACTACTCCCATGACATTCTTTATTTAATCAGTCTGAGAGCTGTACAGACTCATATCTATTCCCACATAAATCTCTGCCAAATACTGCTGACTTTTATATTTAACCTCACTGGCAATGAATGACCTCCTTGGGAAAAAAAAAATTATAAAATGGACAAATATTTTAGGGGAAGAAGCAATCTTTCTGGATAATCAGAGGTAGGTATGCAAATATGCCTGGTTCAGGATGGAGGTGGTGTCCTTGTGGTGAATAGGAACTGCTGCAGTAAACAACTTTAGCCTTTCCTATTAAAGGTTAGGGAGAGTGATTGATATGTTTGACAAAGAAATGTAAGGTCAGGAGCAATAAAGGCAATCTGTTCTTTATACAAAAAGTACATGAAAAGCAGTACATATACTAGGAATTCTCTAGTTGGTGTTGGTGCACCTGCTATTTCAGAATAATAAATGCAGCTGAGTCCCATTTCATCTTGTGCAGGTAGGGGGGATCATGTTAACTCACTCTCTTCTCTGGTCATTGGTTCTATTTTAAAAATAAGATAGTATGCTAATCAGGTACTCCTTGAGCCTATTTTAACCCCACCTTCTCTTATTCATACCAGTGTAACAAAATCCACAACTGCCCCTCTTATTTAAGTAGAACTGCTTGAAGGAAAGCACCGTGACATTTCAGCTGAGGGTATTAGAATATGCCCAAATAATTTTAGTTCGGTCTTGGGCTAAGTTTACCATGACATGCTAGAAATGTCTGTCCCTAATGTTTAGGATTTGTGTATATATTTTCTACGAGATTCTAGGTGCAGTTACATTATCTTAAATTGGGATAAATAGTCTTTTAGACCATCACGACAGGTCTTTATTTAAATTATCTATGAATTTTAGTACCTCATCATCCAGGGAGCTCTGAAAGCAAAATATTCTGCCACCAACCTTCATCCTCTCCAGTGAAAGAAACTACAGATGTCATTGCAGGTTTATTAAATTATACATTCACCACAGATAGCTCATCATGGAATCTGGACTTCTGTAGCGAATGTGTAATATTAACATTTCCTTTACACAATTGCCTTACAGTACACACAAGTGACTTAATAACAATTACACAAAAAAGCCCAAGGAACCTCAAAAAAATAGACCTACTTTTATCAGTCAGATAAGCTGGGGTAATGTATTTTCCCCAGAGCAGACATTTTTCCTCACATTAAAGGCAATAGCAGACAACACAGGTATCATACTATTCTAATAGCACAGGGGTAAAAAAAGACTTTGAAATATTATCTACACTTTTCTCTATTTGAGAACAGGAGCAGATATACCTGAACTGTTCCTGAAAACTGTTTTTCTGAATTGACTTTCCAAACCTCCAGAGATGGGACTTTGGTGGCTTTTTGTGATGATTTGTTCTGCTACTTCATGAGTAGAAACTCTTTGGTTGCCCTAAAATTTTCCAGTTTTACTAGACCATTTCAAAGCAGTTTAGATCATTTAAACTAGACAAATATGACACAGACTTTTTTTTTTTAATAGAAAGATATTACCTCTAAATACAATGTATTCCTCTCTTCTTGAACCCAAGTCACATTTAAACTGTGGAAACAAGGTAGGTCCAATACTGCCAATAGAATCTGAAACAGTACTTCATCAGCAGGGATTTAGGTAACCCACATACACACCCAGGACCACAGAAGAGCTCTGACAGCTCATGCCTTACATTGTGGTTGCCCTCCTGCAGTGTAATCATAAACCCACATCTGTGTATCAGGATATTCAGCTGACATTTCCATTTCTATGTTGAATATTCTATGTTTAATGGCTCCATGCCAAAACTGGAACATCTTCAACAGACTGGCCTGAACCTCACCTGCAGAACTAGGTTCTCACATCTAAGATCAGATGTCTGTATGTTAAATGTTTTTGAAAGGACCTGACCTTAGGGGAGGGAGGTAGCACAGAGAGGAGTTTCTCATGCCTAGTAAAGTTTGCAGTAAAAGACAGTTATTAGTAATACATTTCTGAGCTGCCTGTACTGCCTGTTAGACACAGAGGAAGAGGTTTCTTGCAACTGGGCTGTGGAGTCAGTAAGGAACTCATTTTGTTGAAGAAGGGTGGAAGCACCTCAATGGCAGCTGACTTTCATTCACACTCCATATCAGACATAAATGGGAATCACAGAATCATTTAGAATGGAAACGACCTCTAAGATTGCTGAATCCAAATGTTAAACTAACATTTAAGATGCTGAAAAGTCCACGACTAAACTATTTTCCTAAGTTCCACATCTGCTTGTCTTTTAAATACCTCTAGGGCTGGTAACATTTCCGTCATCGGTTGTTCCAATGTTTGGCCACACTTTCTGTGAAGAAATGGTTCCTAAAATCCAACCTAAGCCTCTCCTGGCAGAAACTGAGCTCATTTTTTCTTGTCCTGCCACTTTTTACCTGGGAGAAGAGACCAAACTCCTCCTGGCTACAACCTCTTTGCAGGCAGTTGCAGAGAGTGATAAGGTCCCCTGTGAGCCTTCTTTTCTCCAGACTAAACAACCCCAGCTCCCTCAGCCACTCCTCATAGGACTTACTCTTAGACCCTGCCCCAGCTCCATTGCTGTTCCCTGGACATGCTCCAGCCCCTCAACACCCTTCTTGCAGTGAAGGGTCCAGAACTGGACACAGGACTCAAAGTGTGGTCTCACCAGTGCTGAGTACAGGGGGACAATCCCTGCAGTGGTCCTGTTGGCCACAGTACTGCTGGTACATGCCAGGATGTCATTGGCCTTCTTGGCCACCTGGGCACACACTGGCTAATGTTCAGCTGGCTTGGGACCAGCACTCCCAGACCCTTTTCCACCAGGCAGCTTTCCAGACAAGCCTGTAGCTCTGCAGGGGGTTGTTGTGACCAAAGGATCCAGCAGTTTGTCTTGAACTTCATGCTGCTGGCCTTGACCCGTGAATCCAGCCTGAACAGGACCCTCTGCAGAGCCTTCCTATCCTTCAACAAATCAACAGTTGCACCCAATTTTGGTCACCTGCAAATTGATTGAGGGTGCCCTTGATTCCCTTGTCCAGATCACTGATCAAGATTTTAAACAGGACTGTCTCCAGTTCCAAGCTCTGGAGAACACCACTGGTGACTAGACACCAATGGAATGTTGCACCACTCACCACCACTCTTTGGGCCTGGCCATCCAGCCAGTTTTTGTCCAGCAAACAGTGTACCCCCCAAGTCATGAGCAGCCACCTGATCCTCACAGTCCTCTGACCATAGCAGTGGCCACAGATGTTTGGTTTAAGGATGCAATAGTTTGGGTATATTGTGAGCTGGGACATAGGCTTGGACTCAAGGAAGGGATCACAGAAATTTCAAGCTTAATAGAAATTATCAGCATGCTGTTCCAAAAAGCCTGTACCTCTCCATCAGCCTTCAGTGTTCTCTTTCTTTCACACTGTGCACACATTCAATCTCACCTCTTTAAATCTTCTGTTTCATCATCTTTTTTTTTTCTTAAAATATACCCAAAGGTCTTAACATAAATGCCTGCCCTCTGGACTGAACTCCTCTTTACAGCTTTACACATCCCACAGAAATAGATTTATTTATTTCAGTGGGTTTGTCCTCTGAAGCCAGGATTTTCCCATTTAGATTCAACTCTCAGGAGAAAACCTTGCAGCACAAGTCATTATATATATCCAGGCAATGACTCTCAGCTGCCAGAAAATTACGGACCAATGGGACATTGCTGTAATCTCTGATTCCAACTGGTCCATGCATTTCCAGTTGTTGTGCATAAAGAGACTCAGAATTGTTCATTAAGTTTGTTGTGAAACCAAGTGTTTAATATCTGTAATTCCAAAGGATCAATGGGAAGTTAAATTGAGTGAAACTGGTTTTGAACTTGTGCAGTTTCAGAGAAACAGCAGCTTCACATATCTCAAAAGAACTCACATTTTCAATGTTGCACCATGATTTTGAAACTATTTCCACTGTTTCAGGCTGATGAGTGTTTTTCATTGTTGTTGATTTGCTTTTTAATGAACAGCTTCATTTTACATGTTAAGAAACTGCTGCAAAAAAAATCCCAAAAAACCAGCTGCAATGAGAAGAAGCATTTCTTTTACTGATAGGTTATCAACCACAACCAGATTATTTGAAAAGTCTTGTCAGCAAGAAAGTTAAGTTAGTTTCCTTTTGTACACCTCACTTGCATTTTCATGTTATTAAAATGCAAGAACAAAGTCACATTAGGAATACACTTGTCTTTAGTAATAGTTTATTGCTTATTATGGATTCTTTTGTCTATTTAGGTAAAAATTACCTGGTTCATTGATCTAAATATATTAAAAATAGTGACTGCACTCTTTGTTTCTTTCTGTGCAGCTGCTATTAGAGCGGTCTCTCTCCTTTCCCTGAGAGAGTTCCATGGCCTTGAGGATGCAAGCTGCACTGAGTATCCCAGACCAGCCCCCGCAAAGTGTTCTCCACTTGATCATGTCCCAGGATGCCATGTCAGACTCCTGGAGCCAGTCAATCCCTGCCCCAGAGGTGCCATAGCAGGGCTGATCTCCTGTTCACTGCAGCCCAACCCTGTAACATCCGGACTTTTCCACCGAGCCCTGTGCACCCAAGGACTCATGTTCCCACCCCCAGGGAGGTGCTGATGCTGAGGCAGGAGCTGCCCTTAACTGTCCCCAGCTGTCCTGCTCCTGTCTGAGGAGGTGGATCACTCCTAGGCTGTGTGTGCAATTTGTGGAAAACACTACTCTTTGCCTCTGACACATTTTCTCTTTCTGAACAGTGGTAAAAGCATTGAGTTCAGGGTGGGCTCCTTGGCTCAGGAATCAAGAAATGCCTTGGTAGCACAGACAGGCTGTCAAGAGGCAGACTGCATCAACCAGTTCTTTTCTGTAGTCCCTAGAATATTTGAATTTTCAGGTATGCTGATGCTGCTGAACTAATATATAGTCAATGAGAAATTATAAATCATTTTGAACAGTCGTATAAAGGAAAACTAGAAAAATGCTAATACATATGAAGTGCATATATTTCTTTGGAAATTTCTTTGAAAAGTTCCACTTGAAAATTATGATATTTCCATAGCAATTTAAGACAATGGAATAGTTGTATATTTTCTTATTCAGATTGTTTAATAAAACCAAACATACTGGAACTATTTAAGGCTTGGGACTCTAACACCATTGTTTCTTAAAAATACTTATTTAGTTGCCCTGAAGGCTGAAAGAGGAAGAATCTTTGAGAATGCTGTCTGAAATAAACTGTAAGGAATATGCCATTGCTAGTATGAGAAAAGATATATTCCATGCTATTCTAGGTGGAATATATGCCTCCTGCTTACTAAAAAGGGTTAGGTGCTGGGGTGAATGTGTTTCACACCATGCCTTGCAAATTAGCAAATTTGAACTTATTACTCCGTAAGCTGATACCTTCATAACACCTCTTTCTTGACAAAGGATTCTGGAACTTCAGGGGGCCTTGACAAGACTGGATCATAGCTTTTTAAGTTGGTTTAATTATTTTTACCTTGTTGGTGGCCAGAAATCTCTAGAAATACTACAGTATCCCAGTGAACTGTTTGCATTTACACTTCCTCACACAGGACAGGTCTGGAATGGAGCAGAGCAGAATAGCTTTACCACCAAGGATGCATCCAGACTGTACAACAGAAATAGGAGCTGAGTGAAAGCAGCAACACTGTTGTCTCCAGTTAGGAGACATTCAGTCCCTTTCATTCCTCTTCACTTTTTTCTTTTTCCCCTGTGGATCTGTGAAAAAAAAGTACTAATAAAAAACAAATCTGCATTTTCTACAGACTAGTAATGAACCTGTATTTTTTGGTTTTGTGTTTGTATGAAAAAAGGTTAGACAAAGGGTGTCCTAACAGCTTGCCATGAAGAAGAGGAGAGCAGGAGAGGCTGTGAAAGAAATATGGAGCCAAATGCTTATATTACACATATTTTATAAATCATAAAATGAATCAAAAACATTGAAGAAATTTCTAAGTCTCTGCTCTGAGAGCCTATAAGATAAAATTTCTTTTCAACAGTCTCTGCCCTGCATTTTGCTGCCAGCCTAGACATGATCCCATCTAAGCTGCAAACCACAAAAACTGTGGTTAAGTCATGATACACTCCTCTGAGGCATTTTTTCCCAAAATAGTAAATATCATTCCACAGCATATTATTTTTGTACAAGTCTCTTTTTCTCCATTGCCACACTGGATAATTGTATACGGGTGAAATAGAAGCAATGTCCCACAATCAGAATATCATAGCATAATGTAGGAGAGATTAATAAATCTTATTAAAATGACATATTTTTAAGGTTTATTAAGAAGGATCTGGTCTCATCATTTAGTCTGAACTCCTGTTTAAGAAATATCTCATAGTCCCCAGTTTGTCACAGCAGAGCTCTAATTCCTGTACTGCCAACCCAAACTCAACAACTGAACAAATAACTAACTTTTAAATAATTTTTTAAGAAATCAAGAGGTATGGAAAATTGCTTTGATATTGGCTGGTTTTCTTATTCAGTAAACAGCACATGGCCATGCAGTGTCCAGTACAGTATGTACAGCAATATGGAAGTGTTTTCTTGGCAACAACAAGAAAGTAAAGCAGGAGATGTCCAAAGGAACATAAGCGGAAGGCTGGTTGCTGATGGGCAAGATAAGTCTCCCCACCGAATTAGCCTACTTTGTCATTCCAACTGTTGAAAACCTGGTATTTTCCAAGATGTAATTAATATTCACTTTGAAGATGCTTTTAATGAGCTATGGATGCTAAGTTATTCTCTAACAGCTTTCCAGTTGTAAGTAATGATTCATTCAGAGAGTAACAGATTCAGCCTTGGAATGTCCCGTCTTACTGCCCAGTCTTGCTCTGCTCCTGCCAGCAAAACTCAATGTCTGCAGTGGACGACCAAGCCATGTGGCACTAGTACTGTGCACAGTCTCTTGATACTAACCTGGCATCTAGCCCCCTTATTTCAATATTCCTCATTTCGTGTTGCTATTAAGGTAGACTATTATTCCACTATTATACAGCACCAAAGGACTGTTCAGTCCAGCCATTAATATGCATAGCTAAATGTTCTACTTCATGTATTTTCAAGTGTCAGGGAAAGGAAAGACACTGAGGATTTTATTCCATTTGTGTCCCATAAGTACAAATGTGTTCAGTTTATGGCCCTGGAGAGAAACTTCCCAGCTTACAGAAGTGCATACATAGCCTGGAATGTGAAAATGTGGTTGTTTTCTTTCTCCTATATTATCTTTGATAATAAAGATTGTACAGTCACATAGCTGGCATTTTTACTAGTGACTCATAAGGAAGAATAGAATCCAATTTTCTTGTCCTTAACTATCTTGGCTCTCATGCTGTAGTAAACAGAAAGCACTTATTGTCAGACAAGTATGTAGATATGATTCAAGGACAGGGGAGGCCACAGATCACTCCAGAAAAAAAAAAAAAAAAGAAAGAAGAACTAGTGAAGCCTGATTTTTTACAGGCTTCTTTTCGGTATCCCAGCAAATTTCTTCTTTCCCATTCCCCTAAATCCTCTCCTCATCTGTTGGGCTGGATCCATGTCAATTCTGGTTGAAACTGAATAACAGGCTCCTTCATTTACAAAAAGTAAAGAAAGAAACAGCTCTTCCAGAGAAAGAAAGACAAGCAAAGGGCAAATACCATTATAAACCCTTAATTTCCTTGGAAAAGCAAGCTAGAGTATGTTTGGCATACATGTATTCTAGCATTCTGGAAGTGAGTTGAGGTCCTTACCGATACTCTGTCTTGGTGCATTTGGTAGTGCTAAGAAATGAAGAGAGGAAAGAAGCTCTTTCTATTTGGTCATGTCCTGCACATTGACAAGAAGCACATTCAGTTAAAAAATTTATCACAGGTCATGGTCCCCTTCCTATAAGATTTTGTCTTGCATTTTCCCCTATAATATCCAGTGCAGTATCAGCTATCAGCATGGAATCAAGAATTAATTCAAAAGTTCCTAAAATGTGTTTCATGTAGAAAGTCAGAATAGGTATGAAGTGATTTCTTCTAGTTTTAAAATGTCTCAGCTGAAGAACTGCACCTAATCATGTGAATAGCTTCCTTATATCAAGTAGTTACATTTACAACGATCAACACATGCTCTCAAATACTCATTATTAGTTATAAAGGTTACATTTATCCATTCCATTTTCTTTTATCATTATCGAAGAGAACATCAGTCTTTTCCATTTGTGCAGAATCATATTTGCAAAGGTTATGGCCACATATGCTTATAAATGTTCAATATCAGAGCTTGGTCAAGTTGTGATAAGAAGGGCCCCATATATACAATATTTCAAAACTAGTATATTCAAAATCCTTTTGGCTTGCAATTCACCTTAAGAAATTCAATTAAGAGAACTGTGCCACTGCAGTCACAGTGGATGTATGTGGATAAATGGATCTCTGTACAGGATGATGGTCCTCACATTTCTTGAAGGTAGCATAGAAATCTGCACTACAATTTTTTTTCTCAGCTGTTTCACGTTTTTCAAGTCAGCCCTCATGAATAGCAAATAGAACTTTTCTGAGTAAACACCTTTGTTGACAGACAATATGCAAAAAAATCCCTCAATCACATCTAAATCATGTAGGAAGTGTGTGAAGTATTAATAGCTAACTTTTGGTCTCCTCCACAAAAGATTCAAACTTGCATGTTTGCACAAAAAAGTTTTAATGGTTATCTGTTGTAAATGCTGAAGTCTGTTGATAGACTGGAAAAACTTGATCGTTAGAATGTGACTGTAACACTGCTCGTGGCTCTATTTAGGTAGGATTGCATCCTGTGGATTCAGTCATGTGAGGCAGCCCTTTAACAGAAATGAAACAGCCAAGACCAAAATGTCCAACCCGTATTTTAACTCTAGATTTCTGCTTCTGTATTTCACTTTGCATTGCAATTCTACCCCTGCATATCCCCAGAAATCTCTGAATATCTCAGCTCTGCTCCAGCCCATTCAAGAAAAGATAAACCCAGGGCTCAGCCATCCTTATTGCCTGAATGCCTTAATTCCACATGTGTTCTTAAACTTTTTTCACATCTGTGGACAGGATTGATAGAACTGTAATCCATGGGCACTTTCTTTTGAGAAATTTTGTGAGTAAAATAATGGATTTTACATCGAAAAGGATATCAGCATGAAGAATTATATTTTTTTGTATTTTTTTCCATATGGATTTCAACCCTTTTCTGCACTCTGTATCAACCTTAAGTTCCAGGAGAAAAGGTTGCATTTCATTTTTGCTGCTATTAGATCTAGACTGTTTACAGTGACCCAAGACTTCAGGTCAGTGGTGGCCTTAGTGACCTTTAATTTCCACAGCACATTTGATGGTGATAGTGAAAAGACCTTTGTCGCTTATGTGCTGAATTTTATTTTGGCACTTTCATGTAAGTTCTGCATATTCTGTGATTCTCTGGACATCATGCAATTCCTCCAAATCAGAAATATTCAATAACAAATAATTTCAGGCTCAGCTACTTGAAAATATCTGTTAAAAATGCATCCAGAAATATTAATAACCAGGCAAGAAAAGAATCAGTTGTCTTAGACTGCCATTTCTGTTGACACATCTTAAAATATACTTCCTGCCTTGTGATTCCATCCCAGGAATTTCTCTGATGATGAAAACCAATGTCAAATATTTCAGCCCACTGAGAAAACCATTACTTGTATTTCTGATAATAGCTTTCATTTTGTTTTCTCTGTTTACTTTGGGCAATTTGTAGGAAGAGTAGCTTCATTACTTCCTTCAATTCTTGATTTTTTAATTCCATGGTATTAGTTTAACTCTTTTAGTACTGGTAAGGAAATAACACTTACAATCTCTCTATGCCCATACTGTCCACTCATACATGCTCCACTTCAGGCTTGGGTAAGGAAGGGGGCTGGAAAAAAGACTTGCCTAGAAAAAAGCAATTAACAAGAGATGTGTTTTACAAATATACCCTAATTTAAGCAGTAGAAGGTCACGTGCATGCTACATAATTAATTTCAGGACTTAGCAGAACAAAGGTCAGAATCACAACAAAATTAGCTGGTTTCTTTATATCAGCACTTATGAGGCAGAAGGTGGGGGATATGTATTGTGAGCACTTTCCAGTTAAACTGTTGTGCTAGCACAAAACATTACTGCATTAGGCTGTAGCCTGTAATCAATCCCAGCTGGAAGCTCATATCAACATTACTATTCTTCTTGCCAGTTCCTTGTTAATCCTTAGAAAGGTTAGGTAAAAACAGGACTAGTGTCTTATATTACATAGGTTGATTTATGGAACCCAGCTATTCAAACATTTTATTCTGCACAATTTACAGGCCAAATAATTTTATTTCTGAAATGTTTAATTGGTTAATTTAGACCATGCAAAATAAATGACAAAAGGCTCCAGCAGAAATTCCATCCCATAGTCTCATTTTGGAGTATTTTGTTCCCATTTGTAATGTCAGGCCTCCCTGTGTTCAATGTAAAAATGCTTTGTTAGGCTGAGAAGCAAAGTTTGTTATATATATGGAATTCTTAGAAATACTGTCACTGAGCCAGATATTTCAAAGTGTATGTTTTCCCAGAAACCCCAATCTATCAGATAGCATGCTGATCCATGCTGTTTCTCTCCTTTTTCAGAGGTGACACAGAATGGATAGGTGGTTCAAAGTGTGAAGTTTTAGCTGCCCTGAGTAGGGCAGTAACACCCTCAGGTACCTCCTGTTTTTCAAACCAGTTAGTCCCATCATAATGAAGCCAAAAGTCTCGTAAGAGACTGTCTCCTGGATGAAAACAGAGGAAATCAAATAGAGAAAAAAACCCACAAAATAATTCTTGCCAGAAAACAACTAGCTAGAGCTTTGTACTCTTTTTTTTTCTTTTGGTTTTGGTTTGTTTTTTTTTTTTTTCTTTTGGCTTAAAACCTCTTTCTACTCCCTCCTGACCTATAATCTTCAAAGTAGTTTGGATCCTTTGGGGCCCATCGACTTGTCATGAGTCCTGGAAGTTAGTAGCCTGTCTGATGAAAAAGTCCTTTTCTTCCACAAGTCACTGATAAACTCCATCCCTGTTCACAGAAGTGGCTGGGACTATAGGGATCCCACATATTGGCTCGTCCCTGATAGAATTCCCAAAACATGCTTTTACTAACCCTGAACATAAGGTTGTGGTTTTGCTGGCATCAAATGCAGCTGCCAAGGCTCAGAGGAGTTTGTATCCCAGAATTCTGTCCATTTTATTCCCACACATTGGTCCTGAATTTCCATATCATATATAGATAGGTATGAACAAGTCTTCTGGGTTAAATAGCAAGCTACTCATGCTCTGGATACCTCCTAAATACACTAAGACCTGCTCAAAGACATTGTTGATATTACTAAGTCAGTTATTCAGAAAAGGATTTTGCTTTAAATGGGGGTGCAACCAGAAAAATCTACAAAAGCCACTGAAAACTGAAAACATTTCTAGTCTTAAGGTGTTCACTTTGGGAAAATGTTACAGCAAATGAGGGGCCATTTTGGGATGGCATTGTACAGTTAGGGAGATTCTGACTAGAGCCATATTGTCTCCATGCCCAACTGAACACAACTCTTTATTTCATGCCTACTAATTTCCAATCTATAGTGAGGTGTGGTTCAAAAACTGACTCCAGTTTGCGTTTTTCTTTTTTATTTTGAAGATTTTTTTTCTAGCAGAGATGAAAGATTAAAGCAGATCAAGGTTTAGGGTAAAGTCTGAATTCCATAAAGCAGATTTCAGTCCTTTAGCCTATAAAGTAAACTGTCCCTTGATAGTCACATTAGATAGCCAGAACCTTGTGGAAGTGTCTTGGAGAGCTTTTTGATTCAAACTTCTGGTCTATTTCCTAGTGGAAAGAAACTTACATATATCGGAGTTAAATGTGTTACACTAGCTAGTTAACAGGGTTTTTTTTGGGGGGGGAGGCTTTTTTTGTTTGTTTTTGCTTTTTTAAATTCTTTTGAGGACCATCATGCTAGAATCAATCTAATAGTGTTTTCGTAAACCGTTTTCCTGACGTAGACAAATAGAATTTAAAATACCTAACTTTAAACTCAATACTACCTTGATTTTCATCCTTTTGAACATCCGCTTGACATTTGAATCTTTATTATATCTTTGACCCTCCTCTTGCAACTAGTTTATTCTCCTAAACCTGTAATAGTCATTCCAGGGAGCTGGAGAATTTTCTTTGATTTACAGCAAATTGTTATGGGGATTTTTCAACTGACTTTAAGTCATCCTTTTGTATAGAGTATAATTTCCTTTTCTGCATTCTCATTGTTTGTCTTAAGAAAATCTTTGGTTTAGTTATTAATCTCTCATTAGTTTTTAATACTATCAAATAACATCCCAGAATTCCGAGCCTTGTTTTTGTGAGTTGAGCAAACATTTCTTACTGAAGTTTCACACAAAAGTAAAACTTTAGGAATCCAAATAAGATAAAGTGCTCTGGGTGCAGAAGAAAAAAAGGAAAAAAGCAAAATACAGAAAGATTACTTGTTTTAGCAGAAGTCCATACTATGACTCAATGGATGTCAAATTTACAGTGACCATGCCTGCCATTTATTTGATATACACAGGAGATATGAATATTTATGTCAAAATTTCTTGGCTAGAGATTGGTGCACACACACAAGG
This sequence comes from Setophaga petechia, assembly GCA_024362935.1. Classification (NCBI taxonomy): domain Eukaryota; kingdom Metazoa; phylum Chordata; class Aves; order Passeriformes; family Parulidae; genus Setophaga; species Setophaga petechia. The sequence goes on from JANCRA010000002.1 coordinate 21,235,071, forward strand.
CATCATATCTGACATGTTTGGGTTCATCTAACACACTGGGCATTGCTTCATGAGAAACCTGTGTTTGTCCTGTGCCTCCAAACGTATTCCATCAGGCACATCAGCTACAGAGCGATGTGCAATGATTCCAACACATCCAGAATTGGCAATTTTGTAACACAGGTACTGCATAAATATCTGAGCAGCCAACAGAACATAGGCAGCTTCTTGATCTGATGTCTTCCTGCCTCTAAAAGTCCAGCAGAGCTATCCTGAACTCCTATCATCCATGGATGCCCATGGATTTATAGACTCTGCCTTGACTAGGCTGCTGTGTTACAGAGGGGTTTCCTTGAAAAATATCAGGAATTGTTACTTCTGCTCAGATAACATTTATATTTGGGAAAAGAATTGTTTAGAGAAATGCCACAGGCCTAGTAACACTATAATGTCATGAGAAAAAAAGCATAGAATTACCTTAAATCTGTCCCTTATTGATTAGGACTGGTTCAAATAATTTGTTCTATCTGTAATTAATACAACAAATGATCTCTGCCAGGCTTCTAGATTGAGTATGAAGACTATGCTTAAATGTTCATTAATTTGTGGTTTATTTGTTTACTCTTTGATATTCTGCTTATTTCTAGATGCTTATATTGATTAAGAAAACTTTAAGTTTTCTTAATCAATATAAGCATCTAGTTTAAGTGACTAGGAAATCATTTTATTTTGGGGCAAGGTACTGTGTGACGTTTCCTAGACACATCCTGAAGCAAGTAATATTTATGGGGGTCACTTGGATGAGCAGTCACATTTGGGAAGAGAGAGATACAGTACTTGTTTTAAAGCACCATGGAAACCAAAAGTCTGAAATGGCCAGAATGTTCCATGAGAGAAGAATTAAAAATATTGCTTAAGGCGACTTCAGGTGCAATGCATTTTTAATCTGTGAGTATGAATTAATAAGAGCAATATAAAGAAAATCATTTCTTTATAGAACTGCTTTCTGGATTGTTTTCTTTGCAAGGAAGTAGATAATCTTAGAGGTCTCGATGATCTTAGAGGTCTTTCCCAACCTGAAAAATTGTAAAATTCTATTACAATGCTGATATGCTCAAACACCTTTCTTTAGCACTCCAGGAGACTCACAGTATAAAGGAAAATGAAAATATAAAGTATAACAGCTTTATACAATAAAATCACTGACTGTAAGAAACCAGGCACTTCCCAGGTGTGCTCCCTTTTTGCTCTCAGTACACATTGACCTTATCCAGTGTCTGATCTTTATTAAATTGAGGCTCTGGAAAATATATTAGATAAAATAGTTGTGACTCTGCGAAGGCAAACTCTCTTGTAGATTATTAGAAAGTCCAAGTGGACTATTATGCTCAGGCAATGTGAGAAACAGGCTCAGGGGCTCAAGGATATTGACATGATCTAGCACAGTAAGGCAGGGTTTCAGACAAGGTTTAAAACCTCCAAGAGTCATTTGCAAAACACACATCTTCATGAAAGAAGTGCTTCTTGATTTTTGTAAGGATAAACCTTGTACTGACCATTTTTGTCTCGGGTTATATATTGCATGTAAATGCAATTTTCTGTTTGTTAGATGTGTTCTGTCTTAGTGTTTCTATAGATTTGAAAATAGATGAATAATGATTTTGGAACCCTTATTTAGTAAATACAAGCTTCTTGGGCCCCATAGGTTTTTTTTGGTCCTAGCTGGAGTTTCAGTAGATTTTTCTTCTCAACTCAGTTTTCAGACTGATGCAAACATACAGAACTAAAGTTTTACCTTCCAAAATACCTTCATTTTTATTTTGTGAGAGCTGCACAAGTTTGTCTAATAGTAAAATTTGACACTCTCCTTGATGGAAAAAATCTTCTACAAATGATTCTCAAAAGATAAACACTTTCAAGATGTGACAGACTCTTGCGTGTCAAAGTTTATTCATTTTATGGGATTGTTCTGAGGACTAGATATGTTGCTTATGCAATCTCCCAGAAATCTTGGAAAGGTTCTCTTTAAAAACTGAAAATCTTTACACAGGTTTTCACATACAAAAAATTCTAAATGCTTAATATAAAAACATGAAAGCGTCCTTTGAACCATGAGCTCATAGAAATACTGGATTTAGTCTGCTTGCACTTCCTCAGCTAAAATTTCTTTATAGAATCTTAGAGGGTTCAAAAAGAAGGTGATTTACTTATAGCTACATTTTTTTTCAAGGCCGTTTATATACCACATTGTCAGTCATCTGCAGCATCATATGGCAGCTTCACAGCAAATAATTTGTCCTAAGGCCAGAGTCATTATTAGAGCTGGACAAAAAAAGGAACAACTCTATCTCATAAATAATGTAAAAATTCTGAGTGTATGTCTTTTCTGCAAGAGACAGAACTGAGTCTTTTCAATGTGTTTAATGAATCAGCCTGAGGATAGTCAGAAGGTAAGAACAAGTGTTTGAATTTGCATTTAGCATAAAACATTATTTGCATAGACTCCTAGGTTAATAGTTTCATCAGTATGAATTCTCTATCTTGATCAATCATCCTAGTGAACTTCCCTCAAAATTGGGAAAATTCAGGCAGAAGTCCTCATTTTAGCTGAAAGTATATTTTAGTGTTGGGGGAATAAAAAGGAGAAAAATTATTGCTTGACACTTTCTGTTGTTCTCTGATCCTTGCTTCTTGGGTGACAAAATCTATGAAGTAATGTATTGCAACAGCTCGATGCAAAAATTATTCCACCACAAATCATTTTAAAAGGAGAAAGTAATGACATCAAATTTCATGCTATCAACAGGCTTACACTGTCACATTACATGAACAGAGGAAAGAGACTCAAAAGTACAAACCCCCACCCCCACTTTCAATATTGTTTTACTTTCCTACAGAATTTCAATTCATATAAAATTGATTTCTGCTATATAATTTGGTTGTATATTTCAGAAAATGTTTTGGTTTCTGTGTAATTTATGTAATTGAATTAACATGTCCTTTTCTCTTACAGATCTGAGATTTGATCCTGCGGACTCCAACAGAGATATTATCTGACCACACTTTCTCTGGTCACTGAAACAAGAAGGAAATTAAGATGCTCGAGAGAGCTGTCCTCCTGTGCAATTTGGTTGTGATTAGCAGCACAGCCAGAAGTTACTAGAGAGGGATTGACTAGGAGACAGGCAGATTCCAGTTTGTGCAGCTTCTTCTCCCACAAAAAATAAATCCCTTATTTCAGAAATTGGAATGATATTCCTTAGCTCCACCTTGTCAGAGAAGTTTCTGGGTTTTGGCTTTAATTCTGTTAAATTCCTTGTTAGTTTTTTCTTAGCTTTTAATCATTTTTATATTTTCAAAGCAAATTCCAGGTACTTTCAACTCTTACACAGTTCTTATGCAATATACAGGTCTTTTGCAATATAGACAGGTTAATGTCATTATTTAAAAGGGAGAAATTTAGAGGACATTTAGGAATGGCTGCATAAAGGCAGAAAACTACTATATGCTAAGATCTCATTGAAATACATATTTTCATCAGTCTGTCTTGTTCAGCATTCTTTGGACACAGACCACAGAAATATAGGCAGATATAAACAGCCACTGGAAATGTGCAAATATAATCCTATGTGGTCACAGGTCCCAACATACTACTAAAGTGTAGGGGAATATAATATAGGTAAAAAAAGGTAGTAATCTTATCCCCTAAAGAGTTGCAGCTGTGTTAATTATTAAAGATTAGGAGCAGGCCTGATGTTAACAGGCCACACCTGTAGCCAATAAGCAGAGTGTTATAAAAGAGTGGATTGGTGGGAACTGGAGTCAGTTGGCTGCTGTGGGGACAAGGAAGAGTCCGTGCCTGGAGGAGCTGCCTACAAGAAACATCAAGGAGGTACGAAACTCCAGCAATATGGAACCCTTGCAATGTAATGGCAATAGAACTCTTGCACTATAATGGCAACACTAAAGTAATATTTTTCAGGGGATAAATTGTATATTTTTTGTTGCCCTCTTCTCCTGCCTGTTTAATATTCAAACCAAGACTGAGCAGCAGTCAGAAAGGGCAATATCCGCACCATGTTGTTGGAAGAACTTCTGTTTCTTGTCTGCTTTCCATGAGAATATAAAGCATTATGCTCAAAGCTCTCACTTTGAGCATAATGTTTGATTGTTGTGTTTGACATATTGTAAAGAGTCTGAACCACCATTTTAAATGGTGTAAGAACTGTCCACTTGCAACCTAAACTGGAAGAAATTTATCTCTTACCATGTTGTGTGGCCATGAATGTGAAACGTGGTAACAACAAGCTCTCTGGAGAGATGATTTGCTAATGTCATTTGGAGTTCTCTGATTCCACTTTTGGATTTCCAGATTGAAAATATTAATCTCTTTTATGCTCTTTCCTGAGTAGTAAATACCTGCTTAAAATAATTTTTTTGTTTCAATAAACACAGACCAGATGTAAAATTCTGGTGCAGCACATACATTCTTTGCTAATTTTTACCTGTGTCACTATAAAAATCTGATATCACTCTTAACTGTTGAATACAAACTTAGCAGCATGGAGTTCATGCTATTGTCAGAACATGTGAACAATTAAACCTTGTGGAAGCACAAAGGAAGAAAGCAAGCTGCTGCCACTTGCAGGAAAACGATTTGTCAGATTTTTACTGTAGGAAACCAATGATTAGACTACAATAGCAGCAGCTTACTGTTTTCCTTAATTTTTTTAGCAAGCAGAAATCAGCACTCTGATAGTGAATTTTCCACCTAATCACCATCACAGATAGGATGCTCAATTTGGCAGGGTAAAGATATCTCTACAAGGAGTTAAAGGATTTCACTCTAAGAATGTGCAATGGTTACTTCTTTACTGTTCAGGACCTTCAGTTGCTGAGTTTCAAAGCACAAATGTGTTAAACGCTAATTCACTTCTTTGTGAATTAATCAGAAAATTGTTTTACACTTAAAAAAGGCAATTTGCAATCACCTGTAAGACATGGGATGCGTGTGTGTTGTAGCCTTTTGAAGATTCTACAGTTTAATTTCCTCCATGTAAAACAATACCTGTACTTTTACAGAGTTTTGTATTTCGTAGCTAAACATTTTAATGGTGCAAGAGACAGGTTACTTCCCTGACTGAAAGACTCATCAGCCTTTCAAAATCTTTTTTCTAAGTTATCTTTTTAAAGTTAAAATTATTCATCTTCCCATTTGATTTCAGTAACGTGTTTCTATGTACCTGTATCATTACCATTTAGTGATATGAGCCTGGGAAACATCCTCCTAATAGGGTATTTTTGCTACTAATTAGACAAAAGTGGGCCTTTTGTTGTAGGGGTTCTTACACCAATGATCTGACAAAAATAGGCTGTTCATATGCATAATAGCTGCCACCAGTTGTAGTAACTAGTCTCATCTAGAATCACATGCAGACAGTCAAGTACTTGATTCTGGAAATTACATCTGCTGAGAAAAAAAAAAAAGCAGTGTTTTTGATGTGTTCTTTTTTGTTTGTTTGGACTTTTTTGGGGGGGCGGGTTTTGTTGATCTGAGCCTCTGCTGAAGGGAGTGGCTATACTAAATAGAACATGTCTTACTTATCATACCTTTCAATTTCTGATATGCAAACAGCATGACATCCTGAGACAGTAGCTGGTAGAATATTGAGAATATATTCCTTTTGATGTCATACAGATCCAAAATACCAAGGCCCAACACTGATTTCTGAAAACATATGACTGATTGTTTCAATCATTTTAATAGAAACCTTTTGTAGTGCTTATTATTGCAAGCACATCACATTTACATCACCTTTACAAAGTAAAAATATATAACTCTCTAATTTTATTAGTTTGCACTTCTCTAAGACAATATAGGTAAAGTGCTAGAGAAATATCAAGAGCTTGTTTCTTGATCACATCCATTTTTACCGTGCACTTGAGAATATCATGCAGGATCTGGCTTTGTGTCTTCAATCCAGACATGAGTGTTATTGCAGCTAAGCTCCAATGTGGTGCTGAAAAACTCAAAACTGTCCCTGAGCTTCCAGGTTGATTCTAAATTTCCTTGATCTCAAACATGAAAAACTCTGGCAAAGGCTTTCTCCTATCTGCAGCATGTTTCATCTAGAGATTATAATAAGAAGAGAGTTTTGGGTTTAGCAATATCATTTTTATATCTGCAGGAAGCTTTCACCAACAGGAGTGGAGTCATCCCTCTGCTCCCTGTGGGCAGGCTGCTGCTCACAGGTTTCCAACCTACAACCAGGGCAAGGATGTGACTATGGCGCTATAAAGTAATGCAGCCATGTGGAACAAGAAAGCACAAAACCAGCTTTGGGATATTTATATGGGGAAAAGTTGTTTAACACCATTTTTCCCTAGGAACTCTCTGAACTAAATCAGATACGCTATGTGTAATACTTAAATTTAGTTACAAATCATTTGAAGTCTACCTTTCAGCTTTATTGCTGAAAACCAGGAGCAAATGCTCAGCAATATTTAGGCAAAAGTTAAATAAAACCAAGTCCTTCAGTCAAAGAAGCTTTTATCCATGAATCTTACTGTACTTGAAACATTAAACTTTTATTAATACTGTAATAGAGAAATGATTGCTGGAAAATAGTCTTTACCATTCCCATCAAACCTTTATTATATAGATTGCATTGCTGTTCCTCATGGTATGTTTTCAGGCACTTTACCTTCTTTAAGCAGCTTATTCATTTGGTGAAATACTTTCAGGTTATGTTATTCCTGCACTAGTGTCTTAGTAGTTTTGGAGAGGATCTTTCTAAACCACTTGACTATTAAACTCATTCCCTCAGAGGAGGTTATGGTGTAGCTCACCAGCATTTACTCTTCAGAATTGTTTATGGACATTTGAACTACATATCCCTTTGTTTTTAATCTAATTAATGTTGCTTATGAAACCTGAAAAGGTCTTGTTCCTTCTTGTTTACCTGTATTTCCCTTTGATGAATATATTGTTGGCCTATCTTAGTCACTGTTATCTATTATGTAAAGAATTTATTTAATTTTTATTCTTTCTCAGTCTCCCCTTATTTTTTAATATAATTGAATTTTTCTCACTTTGTTGTCACATTTTTCCATCCCTAATATTAGTAAAATGCCGTATTTAAGCTTTATTTTCATAAGGCTATGAAAGCAAAAATTTGTGGGTTTTTCAGTCTTGAAGAGGCCTTTAGAAGATGGAGGGCAGTTATTTGGTTTGTGCATGTTTTTCTACAGTGCCTTAAACTATGTTGACTTAACATTGCCATTCTTATGGGAGTTTTGCCATGGCTTGTCATGCATAGCCTTCTATTAGAATTACTGCTTTCTTCTTTCTTGTCTCCTAGGATTTCTGTGCTTTGCATTGTGGTTGCTTGTTTTCTGGGGTGGTTTTCTATTGTTATTGTATATTTGGGGTTTTTTTAATTTAAAAATTTCTTTTGTAGATTTTGTGTCCTTTAACATCATAATTCTTATAGTGAATTCATTTGGTTTCCTCTGTGCATGAGCATACATGTCTGCTCACCTACATGTCCCCATTAATAATTTTTAAAGTCATTGTTCAGATTGAACAAATGTTGAAAGAAGGGTGAAAGTTCAAAAATAATAAGTTTAATGGAATAAAGATAGATTCTTTTATTGATCATAACTGAGAGAAAAAGGTTGCTATGTTTAAGCCAGAAAACACGCTTAGGAGAGACATTAAGAAGGACATAATCAAAGGAGAATCTTTTCTGCATTACCCACCTCCCTGGACAACAGAAAATGCAGGAACACAAAGCTATGGGAGTCCTGCTCTGTCGGTTCTCTGTTGATAAAAGCTTGTGCTTTTCTGTAAACTGACTTGATTGTTTCCAGTTCCATTTTATATCTGCCTGTATTTTGGCTCTCTGTGGGCTGGGTTACTCACCCTAAATTGTCTGGTTTATCCTTTGTGGGTATAACATAAAGACATAGTAAGGTGTAGGCATCCTTATTTGAAGTGAGACTGTAAATACTCAGTGAGTATTTGCAGTGGGTATTACAGAGAAATCTACGTGAAGAGTAAATGCAACAACCACAATAAAACAGTAATTTTAAAATGCCTAAGTCTTCTCCAAGGGCATTGAGGGCAGTTCTTGGGATTTACACTGCTTAAGAGTTCTATGCATTGCCTAGTCTGAAAAAGCAGCGTTTTCATCTTTGATTTTTCTTTGACAAGGCAGCGATATAAGAAATTCTACTAAATTTAAAAAGTACTTTGAAAGATTGACTTTAAAGTAGGTATAGGAAATAGGGCATATTGTATATGCCTTTCACCAGCATGAAGCACAGGAACAGTATTTCCTAAACTCTGCTGGAATAAGGCATTGCTTTATTATCCTTACAGGCATATCAAATCCTTCTGCTTCTAATCTTCTAGAAATACTTAAAAAATCTTTCACACTGATGTTTTCATTGGCATTCATCTTCAAAGGTTCAGTTCCAGTGCTGAAATAATTCTTGATAGGTTTTTTTGGTGTTTTTTGGGGTATTTTTGGTTTTTTTCCCCCTGTTAGTAATACACCGAGATCCCAAGATCTCTGGTCCTTTCATTCTATTTGCACCACTTCCAGATTGCCAGGTACCTGGCTTGTTGCAGAGGTACCCCATCACAGCTGCAGTCTAAGTAAGGCATGATTGCAGCCTTTGGATGCTGAAACACCTACCAAAATAAATATGAACCATTCTTCCACATAATTATTTTGATGCTTTTTGTTGTTGTTTTTGTTTTTAATGTAAAACAAAGAAAGAAGCTGGATCTTTGGTGTACCTTTCTAAAAAGATAATTACTTTTATATAGATGTAGGTATGTATTTATGTGTATATCCACTTTCCAAAAAAAAAAAATGCACAAAAAAATTCTTATTTATAAGCCAGGTCTACTAACACTGTACATTCTAGGATAGAGGAGTTCTCCCAAATCCTATCTAAGCTGCAGTGCAAGCACCTGATTTCCATGATAAACCATTTGTAAATGACCACTTATTTTACAGTATAGACTGTTAGACTGCAAAAGAAAAAGGAAATGCAAAAAGAGACATTTTCTTTCCAAGCTTTACAAAATGTCAGGTTTAGGCAGATCAATGCTGGCAGCCTGCCCAGCTTCCAAGACTGAGCTATGCACCAAACCTCCTCATTATGGTACACCCTCTTGGTGTATCTGTTCACTGGCTAAAGGGGAGGAGTCAAACCCCATCCTTTTATTAGCAATTATCTGGGAACTGTGACTCTTGAAGTCAAGATCCTCCTCAGACTGAGCAGATTTCTATGTATAGTTTCCACTTTCCCCTGCCACCAGACTGGCTTTTTACCTGCCTGAGAGCCCCATGTTTGCTTTCCTTCAAACCATTACTGCAGAGGAGTTTGGTGCATGAGAGACATAGGGCACAAAGAGGCAGGGCAGGAAGGAAACTAAGAGTAGCCATGAGGCTCTTGAACATAGGGAAGAGAAGTGTCCTGCTTCCAGGAGCCTCAGGGGGACATGAGGCAGCCAGTTTACAGATTAAGGTATCAGATATACAGAAAAGCTTGGATCACATAACCCTGGGGGGTGATTTGCTTCATTTTAGAGTAGGCATTTTACCAGCTGTGTCAGGTGTCTCCACTAACTACAATTCCAACAGCTTTAGGGAAAGTTTTCTTATCTAGATTTCTTATGGACACCTACATGAAGACAGATAGATGCAGATATCCTGATCTGAGATCTGAAGCACATGTTCTACTTTATTTGAAAATCATAGTAGGCCAAATATTTCAAGGACTGAAGATCAAGATCAGGGACTCGACTCTGCTCCTTCCCATGGGAATATGGCCTTCTTTTACTTGTTCCATGTTCATCCCATTGTCAATAGAGGGGATGCTGCACTTATTCCATTTCCCAAATATCTCATACTGAGGTGAATAGGTCACTCTCCTGAGACCTAAGTGCTATGAGTTAAACCTGCTCACCTGTTCAAGGAGAGTTACAACCTAAATTTCCTTTTCCCAGTGTTCTGTATCTATTCAGTTATTGCAGGAAAGAAGTAGGTCACTGCTCCACCTTTGAAAAAAGACTTCTGGGCAGACTGAAGGTTGAAGATTAGTATATTTCCAATGTAGCTTATAACTGACTGATTGACCTAGATCTCCAATAAGATATTTGGATAGTAGTTGTTACCACAAATTTATGTAACTCTTGTTGATACTTTTCCATGTCAGCTGACACTGCTAAGCTAAAATACAGGGCACAGCAGAATGTTTTGGAGTAATTTTGATTCTGGAATATTTGGTATTCACATTAGATCATGAGTAAGTTTTATTTTATTGTCTCCAGGACACAGAACATTTAGTCTCAGGGGATGCTTATTCTTTAATTCAAGGCCACATTCTCTCAGTTTGATAGCTGCATTTAATGTTCAGAGACCTTTCTAAATCTTTGCTGTAGGTGACCATTTATCCAGAGCTCCGCATCTAGAATGGTAACCCACATGTCACCAAATCTGCAATAATAGGCTGGAGATCTATGGAGTTTTTCCCCATTACATGAGAGCAAGGATTTTTCTAGCCTAAAAGGCTTTCACCTAACCATATTCATGATCAAATAATTTATGTGGATGCAGAACTAAAACTGGAATTTAAGTTGATGTGTAAGGTGTGATTTGTGTTTAGCAATCATAGAGATGAGATTTAAAATCACAGAAACACAGTTTTCTTGGTGCTGAAGGGCAGAGTCCAGCTTCTGGAAGGTATGTAAGAAGTGGTACACAGACACTTCAAGTCACTTCTGAGAAGACTGAATAGATATCAAATAGAAATATGGATGTTTTGGGGCTTTTTTTTGCTCAGACTTGGATGAGGCTAATTTTCTGTAACCACTAGTACAATCTGGATAGCAGCACCAAGTCTCCATGGAGCAGAAGCAACTCTGCTCTGCCATGAAGAAGAAATAGAGGATAGTCAAATTTGAAATGTCATTACTGGCCAATAGAGACAATACCCTTTTATTTTACAAAATGTCTGATTTCCCATTAAAAATTTTATATTGGATACACTAAACTGTGCTGACCTTTATGATAAATGTGTAAAACATGCTGCAAGCAGATCAGAAAGAAAAGAAAAGGAAATGTCAATATAAAGTAACAAATATGGATGAAATTAGTTTAATTACAGTGGAATTCCTGGTGGATTATATTATACTCGCAGTAATACTAAAAGAGCTCACCATAATTAATGTTATTAAAGTGTGTGCCAAGCCAAATAATGCTTTTTCTCCTTTCATTTCTTTCAGTGGAAAAAAGTTTCCACTTACAGTGTAGTAAGATGAAGTATTTTACTTTTGCTGTGTAGGTAAATTAATATCTGTAATTTAGGGAATCAGATGCAAGGGCATACCTAGAATTTTCTAAAGATAATTTCTCCCTGTAGGACACCATCTCTGACCCTGCACTTTCTTCTGCCTCAAGCTCTAACTTTTTTAAAGAAATTCTCTCCTAATATCTGCCCTATGACAGAGATTCAGTAGTTTTATTTTCAGCATTTACTACCTAAAATGTCCTTTTTCACACTCACCTTGCTTTTCCTCACTATGACTCTCGTTGTAGTTGAGAATTGAACACTTTTAGCAAATTTTTTGAGCATGTTCTGAACTTTGATTCTGCCAGACCTGTAGTTCATAGAACACCATCGCAGGTTGGTTTTTTTCTTGCTTTTTTTTTTTTTTCTGCTCTCTTTTGTTTCTTCTCCTTTCTCTGCTCTTGGTTTTTGTTGTTTGTTTGATATTTAATTATTGTTTATTGTCTCCCATTACTTTCTCTTGCCCTTTTTTCATGCCCCTAAGGAAACAAATTCTAGCAGCACCATTATTCTGTTGTTTTACAGATCTGCACTTTTATTCCAAATTTTTAGATGAAATATCACTCCAAGTTTTCATTCTCTGCTCCACATTTTCTCCCCCACTTTCAAGATTACACTGAAATAATGCCTAAAATATAAAGTACAGCCTTTGCAGCCCATATTTGAAGGTAACATTTATGTCTTAAATCTGATGACATCTTTTATTCTGATTCAGCACAACTTGCTATATTCAGAATAATGCAGCTCTTGGTTCATCACTTTCTTTCTATTATTTGTCTTTTTGCATAATTCCATTTACTGTTCCATAAAACAGCTCAAGAAACAAGTTCCTTGTTTGTTAATTCCTCCTATCACTTCCACATGTTAAGAGAACAGACTTGCCTTCAGTTCCTAAATCTCACATTTTATTTCAGGCTCAATTTTTACACTGATATTATATTATAAATATTCACGCAAAACTTAAACATCAAACCCCTTCAAATTCACCTTTAAAACTTTTGTATATGAAGATGTGTAACAACAGACTGAGCACTGTCTATCTACTGACAGCAGTGTGTTGTAATTTCCCTGCACAGTTTTATGTGTGTGCTATGATTGCTCACAGTTTGTGCTTAAGACTTCTTAAGCCCTTTCTATTAGAAAGCCTCTTGTTTTATTTGTCAACCTTCTGGAAGGAAAATCATAAATCATAACTGAGCTCATAGCTAGTATAAAAATACAAGCAGCATTTCTGAGGGGTTTTTAAAATATATATTTCATATTTCTGTAGTGCAATGAAAAGAAAGAAGGCTCAGTGACTTTTGAGTGATTTCACCTCACCTAACTTCAGCTACATCTGTGGTAGATTTCTTTTATAGCCAGTAGGGAAAATAAGTACTTCTAGAATGTGATTCACTTCCTCTAAATGTCAAAACTTGGTATATAGCAAGAGTGAAATCCTACTCTGCTAATGTTTAATTGGAGTCTGGCCATCAGCATCAGTAGGGCCAGAATTTATCCCCAAACATGCTAAGACTTTTTTCAGAGTTATATTTAAATCAACTTTCCAAACTCAATAAAGTACACCAAAATCTTAAGGCAAACCCAGCAGAAGATCCAAAATCAATATGACTTTTCCAATATTATAACTTCTAAAGTAGAGAACCTACAAATTTCCACTTAGGACATGACATGAATTAAGAGTGACATGTTGAATAAATAACTAAGTTACAATTACATTTTTTTAATCGGAGAGAGAATTTTTCCACCTCTATGGAAAAAAGTGAGCAACAAAACCACCATCTCAAAATAAAAATTAATACTCATTATCAGTCTTAATCAAATTAATTTATTAGAATATATATTAGAAACAGAATGACCAAAAAACCCCAACATTTTCTTAATAAAAAAACCTCACTTTCCTAATGTCTAATTACTCAGTCTAAGTCAACTATTTATCTATTTTTAAAAAATTAGTGTTAGTGATGAAAAATTTTTATGAGAAAAGTTAGAGGACTTTTATTGCCTTAAGATGCAGATAACTTTATCTCATGCCAGTTTCTTCCTCAGAAAATGATTAAGAAGAAATAGTAAAACATTATGTGGAATTGTATTATTAAAATTGCAGTAATAATTACAATTATCATCCTGTCACAATCTCTGGACTGCTTTCTGTGAAACTCCATTTCAAATATAAAAGACCCTTCCAAATAAACTGTTATAATCCCTAAATGAGCATGGTGGTGCATCCACTCCACTCCCCAGGCCGCACTATGATCTGAGAAATGCTTCCTAGTCCTTGGTCTTGATGAGCAGCATCTGGGCTGAGCTCCTCTTGAGCTTATCAGAAATACTGTCTGCCCCCAGGAACTTGTGCTGTCTAACGAGCTCCTGTGCTTTAACAGACAGCCTTGGAAACTTATTTTTCATGCCTGACTAGCAATCCAAGTAGAACATTATTTTAATTATTAAACATTCAAAGAAAGCTACCAGCCTGAATTGTGGCCCGGATGGGAAATTTCAGTGACTAAAGCCAACTCTCTTGTGACCCTGAAAACACCAGCCCAAGGTGGGACCCTTGGAGCTCCTGGCCAACATCACCCTCTCAGGACCAGTGAACTCTCAAGTTTTCTCAAGAACTCAGAGGATCACCAAATGACACCAGATCCTGGGTTGATTCCCCCACTCCTCAAGCCTCAGCACTTTCCTCCTTGAGAAGATGCAAAAGGCATCCAAATTTCAAGGGGAAGTTTTCACATGTGTACAGTCCCTCTGTCTATGTGCATGTGAGTGTGAATATGCTATAGCAAATGTACTTAGGAATGTTGTTCTCATAGGTTCTTAAGTAGTTTAACTTTGTACTAAGTTAGGCCTATAAGTAAGTTACTGTTGTGATACAATAAATTCTGCATTAATCCTTTGCTAAATCATTTAACTTAGGCTGTGAATTAACTACTGTTAAGTGCAGTTGGGCCTTTAAGCATAAACTCTTAGTCAGTTTAGCACTCTGAATCTTGTGACTCAACAGGAGGATCTTCCTTTTTATCTTTACCTTTTCCTATCAATTTCTGTACCCTTCAGCCCTTCCCCTGCTCCTGCCTCTCCTACCCCTCCCTTCCACCCTGACCAGCTTCCGTCTAGATAGTTTTGAGGTTATTTTGGTTTGGATTGATTTATTTTGGATTTTTGTTGGTTTTTTCTCTGTGTACTTTAACAATCTAGTAAGCAATACAGTGAATTTTGACAACAAACGTTTTTGTGGTTTTGTTTTTATATTAAACCTGTTTTGTCGATAGTTTTGCCAGTGATTCCATAAATGATCTTAAAAAATACATTTGCAACAATGAGGAGGAAAACTTGAAATGTGAAGTGTGAAGATAAAACTTTTTTTTCATAGTTATCACATTTATACATGCTTTACTTCCCACTTAAACTTTATGCTTCTCAGGATAAGATGGCAGCACTGCTTATGAAAATAGGTGAAAGGTTGTACTGGGTTTAGGGCTGGTATGGGGCTGTGCTTTGGATTTGTGCTGGAAGCAATACTGAAAACCCAGGAATGCTTTTCTTATTGCTGAGCAGCTCTTGCACAGAGCCAAGGCCTTTTCTGCTTCTCATCCCGCCTCACCATGAAGGTTTTAGTGCAGAAAGAGCTGGGAGGGGACAGAGTGAGGACAGCTGACCCCAGATGATACCCCATGCCATATGGCAACATGCTCAGCATATAGAGCTGGGAGAAAAGGCTAGAAACAGGGACACTCTTCAATGTACAGCATTCATCTTCCCAAGATATGGGAAGGGTTAGGATTAGGGTTAGAGTTACATGTGATGGAGCCCTGTTTTCCTGCCTGGTATTAGGAAGTAGTGAATTAACTTTTTTTTTCTTGCCCTGCATCCACAGCTTTCACTTTACCTATTAAATGGCTTTTTACTCACCCCATGGGTTGTCTTACCTTCACTCTTCCTTCCCCCACCCCACTGAGTAGAAGTAGTAACTATGTGACAGTGAGCTCCCTGCTAGGGATAAACCACAACACAGGTTAAGATATAGATGTGGCATGACTTACTTATGCTGCAGGAATAGTATTCAACAATATTAATTTCTAACCATCTCTGGTTTTTTGCTCTATATGGTTTAGACCAATAGGATAAAACATACAGGAAACCGACGGAGGAGTAAAGAATCTGTGATTGAATGCTTGTGTAATAGGTATGGTATATTTGTCTAAGAAATCAGGAAAAACCATGAAGACTAAACCACTAAAATACTTATAAAAAAGATGAAGACCAGTAATCAGTTTAAAACATCTTACTTCAAAGTACCACCCTATTTCAGAAACATTAGAAGGAGTAAGGAAATATTCCTACAGTGTTGGAAAATTGCTAAACAAAAGAGATATTCATTAAAAAACCCCAAACATAAAATATATTAAATCCTATTGACAAAGGGGAATGAGGAAATATTCAACCACTGGCAAAAGTTTAAAAACAAACTTAAATGAGAACCAGAAGTTCCACAGCAATCTAGTTGAAAAAAGGGTGGGACCATAAGTCAGCTGCATACTGATTCAACTCGCAGGCTATCAGTTGGCACTGAGTGATATATGAAATCCCAGAGAATGCCAAAATCCAAACCAGCATAATATTTAAACTATAAAGGGGCCCTGCTGACCTATTCCAGAGTTTTCCTTATTTTTTAAATTATAGGTTGGCCTCTTAGGCGTGCTTTGGCCAAGCTCTCAAAAGAAGATATTTAAGCCTTTTTTGTTTGGAATCATTATGTACTTAAAGCACATACTTCTCTCTTCGAAGCCTAAGCAGGATCTGAATCATCAATGCACAAGAGCAGCGGAGAGCAGACAGGTCATGCACACTGTAGCTGTCTAGATATCTTGAGCCATGCTGTCTGTGCAGAAGAATTATGAATCTAAGCTGGACTGCAAATTAACCAGGTTTCCAAATGCCTTTTGTTGTGGAAGTGGTACAAAGAAGAAAAACTCTACCAGGGAGTCTGGCCCTGAGAGTGCAGATTCAAAAGACATTGACTAAGACTTATACACACTAGTCAAGCTTGGAGGAAGAAAACTGTTGTAATATTTGGATTAAACATTAGCTGAAAGCAAATGTCTTTCTTTTTTTTCACCTAATGCATGACTAGAAAAGTTCTCAAAGACTAGAAAATGCTGTTTAAGCAACTGAGCTTTTATTGTTGTGACTATGTCTTTAATGTCCTTCAATTATGTTGAGGAACAGAAGGATCAAAATTTGGAGATGTGGTAAGTTGTGCAGTATTTGTGGTCTCACCATACCTCAAAATTCTGGAAATAGCAGGACGCTTTTTAGTCTCAAGGCTTATAGTCAAATTTCTAGACTTCTCAGGCTAGCTAAGTACATTGTTGTTATGGATAAAACCAAAATAATAATCCTCAATTCTGGACAACTGCAACCACAGATTTAAATCAATATCCATGGTCTGTACTTCTGTACTTTTATAGTTTGGATTAATTAAATGAATCAAATATCGAAGGCATCAACAATGGGAAAATTCAATCAGAAACATATGCCATTTTAAAGTTCTTCTTTGAGCCATTAAGGGGAATAGAGAGATGGTTACTTGAATAAATGCATAAGGACTTGTGATCCACCCCAAAAAAAAAGCCAGTTGAAGGAATGATATGAAAATAACAGTGAAAGCTGTCCTTACTATCCTGTTGCACGTTTGCCTTTAAGCAGGGAAAATAACTACCTGTCTCTTCTGTCCCAATTTTCTTTTAAATGAAACTAAATTATTTAATCTAGAACATCCAAATTTACCTGCTTAAGTCATGGAACAGGAAAGAAAGGGATTGCAATTTAGAAATGTTTTACTGAAAATTTGGGAGGGAGGATGTATTTCTTTTCAGAAATTAAAATACAAAATTTGGAACAGAGGCCTAAGAAATCTTATTGTAGATGATAATATGTATATGGATTATACACTTTTTTTACATTAAATTGAAATCTGGAGAGCTAATCCAGTAACAGTTTCAGCTGCAGTCTGTAGGCCCCTATCTCCCATACTGACAGTTTCTAATTTAGCTACCTCATGTAAGTGTCTAAAGATAAGTCACGTTAATCCATCAGATACAGCCTCCCATGAAGTCTGTGCCACATCGGGACAGTGGGAAGCTTTAGGTCCAGCAAACCTGGAACCAACTGTCTCAATGCCTCGGGTGCCTGGGGCTACAAAGCTGGGACACTACAAAGTGTTTTAACCCAGGACAGTCCCCGCAAAGTCTTGGACATCTGCAGGCAAAAGTAAGCTGGAAATAGACCAGTCAGGTTTCTGAGACAAGCCAGCTGGAAGCTTGTTGACATTACTGCATGTCCATCCAACATGAAAGCCTGCTTTACTGGAAAATGCCTGACCTATTCTGTGCAGTGCTGCCACACTAGGCTTACAATTACTGAAGAACTTTGGACTGCTACAGAATTACTGAATTTTTTTAAGAGCTGCTTGTAAGGAAGAAAAACATGGGAAAAACCAAACCCAACAAACAACATTTGGCTTTTTTGTATCCCTCAAACTTGAATGTTGCTTTCAGTTTAACAGGTCTTATCCATTGCAAGAATGGAAATTTATATGCAGCTGCATGTACTGCGGAGTGTTCCCTAGAAATAACAAGACAGTTGGGAAATGGGGAAAATGTTTGTAAGACAGACACTTTCTTTTAGATTACAGCATCATAAAGTCTCTCAAACTGTTACAGAAGATATAGAAGCAGCATGCATAAACCTTAGATAATTTTCACAAACCTACTGAAAAGGGATAAGAAGCTACTCAAAATGCTACATTTCTTGTTCAGAACTTTGGCGATATTCTCTTCTAAGTACTTTCTGAGTTTTTATTGTGCCTCTGTATTTTCATTTTTCCTTTCCCATTATTTCTAAAGATATTTACACCACGGTGAGATCAGATACTAATGTAAAATCAAGCTTACAGCCTGACTTTATGAAAAGAAGAATTTCTAAAAATAAAACTGAGTAGTGGATTTAAAGCTGTTATAACTCCTCTGACAATTTTTAAATCTTGTATCATTTTATGTCCATAAAAGTAATACCTACACTTATTTTGCTGAATGGACACAGTATTCTGTTTTTAGTGTGGCTGGCATACATTTCTATAATCTTTAATCTTTATCTAGTTGACAAACTCCATGTAAGTTAGTTGCAAGAGGATTAAAGAAATGTTAATATTAGGAACAGCCTTGGAGTTGCTGCAGAGACTGGAGATACTGAATAACTGGACTGAACACTAGGTTCAACCACAGGCTGCTTTCTATCCCTCTCTTCTATCTCTGTAAAAAGAGGGATAATATTGCGTTTTTAGCATCTTTGTTCTCTTTTGGACAGAGACCTATCTTTTCCATGTGTGCTTGCATGGTGCCCTCACAACAGTAGCTGGTTAGTAGCTAATTAGCAGAAAAAAATACATCTATATGTTTGCTAACTGGCAACGTGTTTTCACCTGAAGCAAAATATTTTGCAGTAACTTAGTTTTATGTTATTATTAACATATCTCAGGGTCAGAATCCACTTTTTGGAGACATAAAGAACAGAAACTGTAGAGGACACTCACTTAGAATGCAGAGTTCACGTATAATTGATTCAAAAAAAGGATCTGGACTTAGGTCTCATAGCAGGAATATGTTTTTTTCTAGACTCAAATGTATTTTATTTCATCTTCTGCAGCTATTTGATATAATTTAATTAAGTGTTCTGACAATAAGGAACATCCAATTCACCATGACATCTCAGAAACTTAACTGAGCTCCCCTAATTAATAGCTAAGGTCTACCATATACTGTGCAAAAAAGACAAAAGCCTTTTGGACTGTTTTAAGCCCTTTTTGATGTTTTTTGTTTGTTGTTTATTTGTTTTAATTTTTTTTTCTATTTGAAATAAGGCATTAATCCAGAATCTTTAACATCATGAAGATACCATAATTGTTCCTTGTGGGTCCTTTCCAACTCACCTTATTCCATGATTTTGTAATATTTTTTGTGAGAAGTTCGCCAGTTATTATACCATTTAAGAAAGTTTTATTTGCAATCCAGTAAAGAAAAAACAAATACAATGTTGACATTTTAGATATTTACAATAGATATTTACAAAGAATATAAAAAATCTGCATCTTACAAGGAAGTAATAAACAAATCTTTAGGAAAGCCAACTCTGTTTTTGATCTGATCTTTCTAGATAACTAAAAAGAATATATAAAGTCAAATAACACTCTCTGCCCAGAATATGATCTTTCTAAAAATAATACTTCAGCTTCATCCAGAAACTCTAAAATAGGACTTGTCTGATATCATTGGGAAACATCTCCTGCCATAGTAGTCGCATATCATTTTCCAAGTAGAAGAGCATGCTGCCAAAATGGTGTAGCAAACTGATTGCCATAAAGTAAAAATTCTTATCTAAATGCTGAAATTAAATATAGCCACACCAATGTACCTACAAGACATCTACAAACATCAGTAAACATTGCAACTGCTTCATTATTTATTCTGCTTCTAAAATGCATGAGGCAATGTAACGTTGTAGTAGTTTTTGCTCTCCTTCACAAAAATGAGAACAGGGAGGGCATTATTCACTTTAGAATTAGGAGAGTTATTTTTTACATGTCAAACACAGTAGACAGCAGAGTTATTGTACAGAATTTCATTAGCACTGTACTTCTTTTAGAAGCGTATATAGACATGAAGGGTGACAGAGCCTTTAAACCATTTTGATACTCTAAAATCTAGGGCAGTGATGCATTTATGTATATATGTGCATAGTTTGCATACATATATTATGAAGGAAATGACAAGGCTGCCATTCAGAGAGATCTAGACAGGTTGGAGGAGTGGGCCACCAGGAGCCTTGTGAAATTCAGCGAGGACAAACGCAAAGTCCTGGACCTGGGAAGGAAGAAACCTTCACAGAAATACAAGCCAGGGCTGCCTGGCAGGGATGTATCTTGTCAAGGAGCAGTGTGACCCAGCAGCAGCCCCAGGGCCAGGGAGCTCAGGGAGGTCCAGTACTGACTGTGCCCTCTCCCATGAGGAACAGCCCCATGGAACTGGTACGGGGTCCACTGACAGAGCAAGTGATGAACAGGACCCAGAGCAGAGCTGGAGGCTCCAGCCAGGCAGCAAAAGAGCAGAAGAAGGGCTGGAGCTTGGCACTGCTGTGGTCTTGCTAAAGGGACTGACAGAGCCTGACTAGGCTGAAGTCAGGTCTTGGACAGCAAGAGTGGCTGGGGTTCTCAAAGGAAGCTGGGCCAGGCAATTAAACCCTTGATGTATTCAAGGCCTTGAAACATCTGTGTTTAAAGGACCTGGGCATACTGGGGAGCACAAGGTGGACATTTGGCCAGCAGTGTACCCCAGCAGCAAGGACCTCCAACAGCATCCCAGGCTCTCTGAGTAGAAGCACAACTCGGGGGCAAAGGGCTGTCCTGCTCTGATCAGTGCTTGTTACACCACACCTGGAAACTGCATATAAGTTTAGGGCCCTGAATAAAAGAAGATACTGTAAAACTAAAGTGAGTTCAGTGAACACAAACAATCTGGCCAGAGCCAGAGCATTGGCCCTGTGAGTATGAGAATACTGGATTTGTGCATTTTGGACCCTTGAAAAACACAGTACAGCCCCCCTCAGTACCTACTGGGAAGTTACCAAGAAGTCCTGAGTTGCATGGTGGAAGACTGAAAACAACAAGCCCAAATTTCAATAAAAGTGATTCAATGTGAATATAAAGAAATTTTTTCACTACAAGGAGAGTCAAGCAGCCAAGCAGATTTTCTAGAAAGTTTTGGAAGTTCTAAAGACTTGAGTAGGTAAAGTTTTGTGCCACCTGGCCCAGTCTCATAGCTTACTCTGCTTTGAACAGCAAAAATCCCTTCCATCTGAGTTATCATATGATTCTATGAAAATAAAGAGCAAGAGGTACTGATTATACAGGCAACAAAAGGTTTTCATGTCCTCAGAATGAAATCAAACTGAGCTACTTCCCATTACAAGACAAAATATTTATAGGATGATGGACGCAGTTCCACACATTCCGAATTTTGTATTTAAAAGATTGAAGTTTTGTCAATCTCACACTTTAGATGGATAATATAAAACTGCAGTTCATCATATTATTGCTGCTTATCCTTCCTGTGTGCTCTCCTAAATCACTCATTACCAAAATGCTGGCTAAGTTTAATTTAGAAAATGAAAGTCACAGCAGACATCCCCCTCAGCTTCTGCATTAATTTTTGCTTCGATATACTGCAGGCTGAGAAATGAAATCAAGTCCATTCACTTATCCTTTTACCCTCAAGCTGGAGGTAGCAGGTGTTAGACACATCAAGAACAGTAGTCATTTCTCAGACACAAGGAGAAGAATTTGACATTGAGCTTGGTTCTGATTCAATTGTCCATAGTAATGCAAATTGATGTCAGTCCCACAACTGTTTGCCTCAGAGAAGTATAAAATCTTAGAAATGCTGTGCAATAAACGCACATCAAAAGCACTTTTAGGATTGCATTAGTGTGCATACTGACTATAATTACAATAATTAGAATATAGAAATTACAGGAGGAAGACTCAAAGAGCACATGAAAGCTTGCTTGTAAACATATCATTAAAATATTCAGTCAAAAGTTGGACTGGAAGATCTGGCATGGCCAAAACATGGATTTTCTTTTAGATGTTTATGTTTCATTATTGACTTTTTGTATTCTCTGACTTGAGCCAAATTTCACAGAAAGAATAGTTTTTAGTCTGACTACCCGTGTAATCTCCTTCTCTTATCAGTAAACAGATATGGACAGCCCTGGAGACAGATCAGTTTCACCTATTGGTAAACCCATCTTAGGAAGGGCTAATCAGTCTTCTGAAGGCTCCTGTCCCTGTCTCCACTGCCTTAAGAACAAAGTCCAGGAGACTGTCTTAGAGCAGATGTGCAGCTCCGAGATGAATTCTCCTCTTCTTCACTTCCAGATATTGATTCTACAATGTGTTGAAAGTAACCTACTTTTCAAATGTTTCTTGGAGACTTAAAGATACTTAGACACATTTCAGTCTTTTCTCTTGTATTTCTCTCCTTCCAGTTTTGGTGTTAAATAACACTTTCATCTTCATTTAAAAAACAAATATCTGTAACTGGATTCTTCCCATTTCTGCAATTCATTGGTTTAACTTGTAACAATTGCTTTTGGTTATTGTCTCTGAATTGCTGTTCTGTTTTCCCTATCCGGTGTTTAAGCTATTTGCTTATTACATGGCACATATTCAAATATCTGTATACAATTCTGCATTATATTTTCAATGTGTGTATACATACAAGGAAGTGGACTTTCAGATTTCTGTAGTATCACTTACTTTTTAATCTGCATATTATAAGGACAATAATGAAAGCAACTTTTAGATGATTTCTGTCGCTTGAGTGAGATGAGTTCTGAGATGTTGGACCTGTGTTGGTGGTCTTGAGGTGGTGTTGAGGAAATGCATTTCTGCAGTGACTCTTCAGATGAGAAGTCTTCAGAGATTATGCACTCCTTTTCCAGGGGAAACAAGGAAAATACCAAAAATGATAACATGCACACTTTAAGAAAAAGACTGAGTTAAAAAAATTCACAAGAATAATAAACCAGAAGAGAATACTCTTTTTCAAACCTTGTTAACAGAGTGGTTTGGTAGATATCAGTTGCTGGAAGGGCAGTTTAGACATATTTATGTCTGCACCATCTGCTGTCCTATGCCCATAACCCTCCAAAGCAAACCTGCTGTTTGACATGAGATTCAATATGGCCATAACCTATACCTAATTACTGGTGACTGACAGCTGATATTTCACCTTGCTGCTGTGATGTATGTGGCCTGGTGGTGAAGGGAATAATACCAACAATAATAGCAGGGATAACTAATCAGTAAATATACTTCGCAATGTTATCCTATAAAAAGCTCAGACATACTCTAATGCCTCATACTGTGATATTTGGGATTATAGAATCATAGAAAGTAGCATCAGTAATTATTGATCACTCAATATTCTCCCAAGTCCATACCCTGTGGATATTTTTTGGTGTTTTTGATTTGAAGCATTTAAATCCTCCCTAGCATTCTTCAAAAAGATCTCAAACTGTCCAGCACAGTACGCACTGCTCACTCAGCTGTAAAATGATCAGCCTGCCTTGGAATTCATCTGCTGCTCCTTGCCATCCGACCCAGCAACCTTTCCAGCTGGAACAGCTTACTGTGACCATGGAAAACCAAGTGTCCATTCCCTCAACACCAGATGTCAGTCATCCACTAAAATCCATCTAGCCTAAAGGGGAGGTACATTTAATTCCCCAGTGCCCCACAGGAAAAACTGCAGAATGCCAAATGGCAAAGTCTTCCTCAAACTCAGCCTGAAATCAGGCCTGTTGGACCCTTGCAAAAGACAGAAGCATAATAAGGTCTGCTCAGCCATATTTGCTGCCTGCATCACACACTATTTTCATCTACACTGAAAACTTCAGCTGAATCCCATTAGGAAGAGAACTGGTGCGAGAGACATTTCTAATTTATAACGTCTAATTTCTTTCAATTTGACAACAATATGGCTATAATTTTAGCTGAGACATGTCAGAGAATTACTGAATATGTGCAATTTTTTAAAAAAACAACAAAAATGATGTGGCAAATTGCAGGCTTTTCTTTAAAAAGTATAACAGATTTTTATGGAGACAATGTAGTCTTTCAATATATTGCTTAAAAGATCCGTGTAAGGCAAGGATTGCCAGTCTGATTTTCCAATATTTGTGGTATTTGTTCCATCAAAATGAAACTAATATTGACTCACTTGTATTTATATTGTGTTTTGCTTTCTGTATTAATGTTTGTTTGAATTAATCTGAATATTCCACAATTTAAATTTCAGCACATGAACTGAATTAACCTCATTAATGAGAATTTTGCCTATGGCACCCCTTTTATAAATGCTTTTCCCATTGAGAATCTTGCTGAGAAGACAGCTTGATTGTGAATATATTGACATTCTACTCATTACTGCAAGTCTCCATTTTGTTTTAGATGTTTTATTATCTGATGGCTAAATTGCCCTGTAAATGTAGGACATAAAATATTTGATTAATAAATACTCAAGGGCACTGAACTCAGTGCAGTCATTTTGTTATGATCAAAGCAGTAAATGCTATTCATTACTGTTTTTTCAAAAACTCCTTATTCTGTCCATCGTAGGGGAAAGTCACTATGGCAAACACTACCAAAAGTTAGGCATTAAATACTTTATCAAGTTGACACATGACCTGCTTTAATTACCATTTTGATCCATGTGATTTCAATATCTTTAACTGGATTAGGACACTTACCTATTCAAAATTACTCCAGGGCTCTAATATAACTATTTTTTAAATTTATAAAGACAATTGAATAAGATTTCTTTTGCTTATCTATGAACAGAAACTGTATTATCCAGCTACACATAAATAACCTTGGTGCAAAAACTCATTTTCAGAAGAAAACAACTGTTCTAATAGTCTTCCCACTCCTGTTAACATCTTTGAAGTACAAACAGAGAGAAAAACTGAAACCAGACACGACATTTTGGGTGACAAATTTCTCGTTCTGTAATTTTATAGAGTGATTTGTTTTCCTCTCTGATGCCTTTCTACAAGACGCTGAGGGTTCAGCCAACAGGCATATCTATTCTCAAGTGGAGGGAATCAATTACTAGTCATTAGTCCCCTTGCTAATATTAGGATGGCAGCAATAAGCATTTAAATTTGTTACCCAGGAAAATGGATGCAAAAAGGACAGTTTTCTGGAGTTATACACTAAAATCCTCAATTTAACATGGTAAAAAAACAACTTGTGGCATTGGAAACCAACTGCGCAATATTTTGCTCATATTCAGCTCAGGTTGTTGTTTTCTGACAGCTATTATCACCCAGCAGCTGTTTGATAGCTGGTGTGAAGCAAGCAGGCAGGCTCTGTCCAAGATTCACCGTTGACTTCAATGGCAGCGGAATAATCTCCAAATGTTGCTATGATTTAAAGCAGCAAAACCAAATCATCAATATTTACCCTTTTAAAAATACCTGAAGAAAAGCTGATAAGACTGATGATTATTTCACCTAAGCTGCCTTTCAATCCTTCAATATCATCATAGTAAAGCTTCAGTGTGAATACTGAAGACCTTCCATGTTGTGCTCTGCTAGCAAACCTTCCTTCTCTGGGAAAAGTTGTAGGGCTGACTCTTTCAATATCATGGGAAAACCATATCATGGCAGGCATTCTATAACTTGCACTGAATCTTAGTCTAGTTCCCACAGTGATGATTTAAGATAGATTCCATGAGGAAAAGACAGACCCCATAGGTACAAACAACGGAAGGGCCACAGAACACTGCTAGGATGGAAACATACAGGATGTTAATTAAAAGGTAAAAGTGCAAAAAGATTCGCACAATTAATATAAAACTAATTAAATTCCTATAAAATGGAGCAACTTCCTTGGATTCTTTGGTGGGACACAATTCATTTAGCTCATCTTACCATCTGGTATGCCTCACTGATTAAAATTCAAATAGCAAAGTTTGCATGCTGCAGTCCTGGAGCACGATACAAAGCCATCACCTCCACTCCACAGAGAAAAAGGATATACAGACTTCTAGGCCAGAATGTACTTAGCTGTTTCACAAGTATTTCTACATAAAGTTCAAACCCTATTCTATAAGAAATTATCCATTTTAATCAAATTATTTTGAATACAATTTTTTGGGCTATGACAACGCTTGTCCTTTGAATAATGTTATCAGGGAACATAGGCCAGGTAGACTACATAAAAAAATGGGCTAGTTTTTTCATAACTCCTTGTTGGACTTTATTTTTAGAACTTAAGAATCAAATAGTTCTATTCACTTAGACCAGATGAAAATCTCCTTTAGTACCTAAGTAATGTATCAACTATTTTTATGCTAGAAAATCTCTGCTAGTCTGACCACCATATCACAGAACCAAGGGTTGGAAGAGGTAGATTTAGTACTGCTGAAGGAAAATTATTTTGTCTATGGCCTGTCTTCCATAAGTGCATAGTGAAGGGCATAGTTCACTCCTGTTTACCTCCCATTGCTAGCAGATATATCAGCATAGCAAAGCTAGTCTGGAGTCTCAACACTGCAGACTCAGCACATCAGTGATACAGCTCAGTTGCTTTTCAGTCTTTGCCAATTCCAAAATCTGCACATGTGACCTTGATAAGTGTTTTACAAGTGCTTTAAGTTCTCTGGTTGATAAATTCAGAGCAAGATTGAGGTGGCACTATCACATCCCTTCTGACAAGCTACCTGTAAGTCTTAATTCCAAAGGTCATTTATCAGCCTGCTCACTCTCCTCTCTCGAGTAAACTTCAACCTGATAACATTATTAAACAAATATTACAAATCATCTTTCATTAGACATTGTTAACTATATCATGAAAACAATAATAACCTGATCTATAACCTTGTGCCCATTACGGCTGGAGAAACATTGTGCAGGAAAGATGCAGAGCTGTGGAGCTCAGATGACAAGGGGACACACCATTCTCACGCTGAATTGTTTTGTTTTTCATGACTTTAGAAATACTTTCTGGGAACAGGAGGCTTTGTATGGTGCTTGTGCCATATATGCTAGATGCTATTGAGGAAATGGAGAAAAGCTGAGAGAAAAACTTAGTGCTTCTTTTAAGTTTCTTCCAATAGGGTGCAACAGCGCACACTCACCCTCAGTGAGCCAGGGGCTAGAAGAAGCTGGCAGGTATATTCTCTCATCAAATTAAACTATAGACCTGTTTATCTCTGGCATGACAGACAACACAGCATCTCAGAGAAACAGAGCTGTAGCCCTTTAGGAGCAAAGCTGACCATTCTCCTTATAACCAAACCTGATCTGCTGCTCCAGTTTGCTATGAACTGAATTTTGTTAAATTTTATAAACCAGAGCTGCCGAGGCAGAACTGCTGGGCAGGGTTACTTGTTATGTTAACTATAAGTCGTTAGAGTTAATAGTTCTCTTTGTATCACTTAACGACCCTAGCCAGGGCAGGTAGATAGCCCTACTTTTGTGTTGCTGGGGAGGAGGGAGGCATTACAATATGTAGATTTTGAGGACCCACTGTACCATGGGATGTATTGAACTTATAAAAACCCCAAAACCAACGAGCCAAATATAAAATTGAAGAATTAGAATGATTCGTGGACGTGAGGACTAGACCTGCAGAGATGTTGAGAGACCTTAGTGCCCCTCGCCCTGACAAAAGAAGCTGTCTGAGACCAGGACCTGGAGCTGGGAAGCAGGGAAAAGCGAGGAATACCGGGGTCCCGCCCAGACGTTCCTGTGAGGATGGGACCCCTGGCTCTGCCCCTTAGTGGACAAAGCTGCACATCCTCCTCCTCGGAGCCACGCTGGGAAGAAGACGGAGACAGCCCCCTCGTCGAACTTCCTAATCCTGAGCTGATCTCTTTAATAAAGGCGTTAAAAGGAGAATAAAACTCCTGCCCTGTTGAGTTTTATTTCAAGTTCTTCGTTCCATTTGTAAGTTCTTAGTTGTACATATTAGGATGTATTCCTTCCCCCCCCCCTCCCCCCTTCATCATTTCACATAATGCACTGGGTTAGGCTTCTTTGTACCACCTTGTTTTTGCACTTGATCAAAGTACTTTTTGCATCATCTAAAAGCTTTCTAATTGTTATTACCCTAAATTCCCTTTACTGGACCAACCCTAGACTGCTTGTCTTCCAACAAACATATTTGAAGCTTTATTTAATTATCTTTAACTTATAAGGAACACCTGTTGTAAAATTTTTAAAGCTATTTTTGGAATATTTCACCATCTTCATAGAATTAGGCAGATTACATACCCAGAACCTGGTCAAACAATTGGTTTCTCTGGTGTCTTGTTAGAAATAATGAGAGAAAAGGTGAAAGAGAGTGAAATTGTTCTTCTGGGATGATAGAAGGAGAGTAAAATCTCCCCTCCAGAAACTCATACTTCAGTCTGGATGAATACCTCATACTTCAGTCTACCTAAAGTGATTAGTTCTCTGAAAGTGCCTCTTCACCAGCTGCCAGTGAGCCAAGGGCCCGTCAGTCTCCTCCCTTGGCTGCTTCAGTTGGGATCTTAAAGTTGGATGTGATGGGTTCAAGTCTTAGGGACCAAAATAACCAATAAGTCTTTGAAAGATTATTTTCACAGGAAAAAAAAAACAACAAAACTTGGAAAAATATAGTAAGGTGAAATTTGACAGTGCATTTACTACTCTTTGCTGTCTCTCTGCATGTCTACATCCCCATAAAGGCAAAATATCTAACCTCACTTTCAAAGTGTAACAAATGTAATTGTTTTTACAGTACATGAAGAGCACTCAACGGGACGGTGGAGGGGAATAGATAACCCCAGCTTGCAAGAAGAAGAAGCAGCAACAAAACTGTGGAAACGTTCTATAGAAATCAAGTTCCAGAGACACTCAGCAATATAAAGACTACTTGACACTTACTCAGACTTAAACTCTGAAGTTTTTTGTGAAGCTGGGCCTTGCCCTCAAGCTTTAGATGTGATCACAGTAAGCGATAATGCCAGCAAATTAGGACTGAAGGACTGCGGGGGGAGAAAGGGGAGGAGACATGTTTAGGTTTTTATAACTTATGTTTTAACAAACTTGCTAAGATATGAATATTCCAGCCAAAACCTCAGGGCTGTATACTGAATGTACATATCCTATCAGGGCCAGAAAGATTCATCTTCAGCCATGCAAACTGGAAAGTTTGTGAACAAGTTGGTGGACGTCTTTCTTCTGGCTTATGTGTCTTGTCTGTCATTTTGTGGTGCAGCTCCCTCTTGTAGAGGGTTGGAAGACAGCTGGAGGCAGCTGGACACAACTTCAATAGAGAATAACTGTCTTTTTATACATCTCCTATGCAAGACCAACCTGAAGAAAAGGTAATGGCCTTCCTAAGTGTATCCACGAGAGAGTGATTAGGTCTTGACAAAACAATCTTCCCATACTCCTTTTATACTAATTTCATGTGTTTAATAAAAAAAGAAACATTCCAGTAGATTTGCAACTAAACAGAAATGTTCTGTGCTTCTGATGCAAAACCCGGTGGGTTGCAATGAATCAAGCTCACTGTTCTTTTCCTGGACACTTAACTACCCGGGGCTTCTTTACAAAGTGTGTTTTCACTGTCTGCTGCATTTATGGAGCTTTAGTATTGATTCTACTGATAGCCATGAGACAAAAGGAATCATTGAGTAAACAAGTCTAGTTTTCTTGGAATGGGAAAAGAAGATGCATTGTCTGATTTGCTTTGTTACTCCTTCCCTCACCTCAAATTTCACAGTCTTCAACAGTAATAGCACTTACATGACATCCCACTAAGACAGTTAATGAAAAGAATAATATAATTATTGAGAATTTTAACTATTTTCTTGGAGTTTCCATCTGGTGTTGGAGATGATCACTCCTTCTATGCCAGGATATTAAAACTGTTATTTAAAAGTTACAGGGTCTGGTTGTCACAATCTTAGCTCTGTGGAGAGTTATCTGCGCTGGCAAAAAGGATCTGTCTATTACTAAAGAAAGACAATCATGTTTTGAATTCACTTTTACCACAGGTGAAAGTGCAAACCTCTGCAAAATCATATACCACACTCTCATGCAGCTGACACACCTTTTCAGTTGGGAAAGTACTGTTGGTCTGCAAAGGTCATGTTTACAGTTCAGTTACAAGGAAAGTTATAGACAGGCATGTCTGCACAAGATAATTTCAAGGGGGAGAGCTGCTCTTATATGCTTTCAGCATCTTTAATAAACACCACCCAATACTGGGTAAGAGGATGTGGTTTCTATCAGAAACCTTTAGAAGATAATCAACAAGAGTAGAAAAACACACCTACGCAGCCACAGGTGCTTTCAGATCCTCCAATCAATGGTGAATGAGTATTAATGTTCTCACTTTTCTATTATTCTATGAATTAAGTTTAAACAGATATTTGAGGTGTTAATTTTGGGGTTTTTCAAGTGAGAGAATGCACAATGATGAAGATATTTCTGATAAAAAAGCTAGAGTAGAAGATGTTTACTTCTTACATTCTGGTTATCACCTTACTTAAATTAATTCTCTTGCATAAAAATACAATATTCCATGGTTTACACTTTATGTAGCTCCATGCTGGTGTTGCTCAAAACTAAAGATATGTAAGTATGGGATCTCCTGAAGACAATCTAAATGCCTTCTAGACTTCTAATTTTTGTCTGAGAACTTCTAATACCAATAAACATGTCTTAATTATTATAGCCTTTAATTCTAGATAGTAAATTTGAGATTACTTACCATGGTGATATTCAGAGGAAGTCCCTGCCCTCTTTTTTGTGGAAAATCACCTCGATATATTATGTCTCACTGATCACCCAACTCTGACTTTATTTTTCCCAAACTATGCTCCTAAAAAAGGCTTCTTTCTGAAATACTGCTGTCTTCAGAAAATTCACTGAATACATTAGCACATCTAGGCTTCTTCACACTCTCCTAAGAGTTCAAAGACTTACTAAAGTGACTGTACTCCCATGGTTGGTCAAAAGCACAGCTGCTTGGCATCAGTCAAGTGGAATGATTAACAGCAGTGCCAGACCCAAATCAGGTGAAGGAAGGACTAAGTAGTATTGTCAAAGAGGTACATCCCATATCTTCACACAATGGTGTTTTCTTGAGGGTCACAGTAATATAGGCAGGGCTTCCCAGCAGAGTAAATTGGGGGAGAGAAAAAGGAGAGTCAAGATCCTTAGTAGGAAGCAGAGGGGAAATCACTTCAGTCAGCCATACAGACAAAAAGTGCTGGAGAAGGTGTAGGGGAACAGTACAAGAGAGCAGGGGCACATGCACTGAAGGGGAATGTGAGGCTGTAGAGAAGCCTCAGGGGACAAGTCTATGAGTCAGTGCCCAAACTGCAGTTTCAAGATTCAAATCTCCCCTCTGTGCCTTGGCTTTTGCCACTGTAAGTGGTTTCTGTAGAGGGTGAAGGAGAATGGCAGACACAAGTGTGCATCTGGGTACAACCCTCTTCTATTCAAACTAAGGCAGTCATGACAGGGATGTTAATGGGCCCAAGTTTTCTCCCTATGCTACAGAGTGTTTCTAGCTTTTGCATGCCACAGAAGACAGAATGTGTGGACAAGAGAAAGGCCAAGAACCACAAATTGTTGAAGTCTGAGTGAGTGTACAGAGAAAGGGCAAAGTTTTTCTTGTTCTTACATTTCACCTTAAGCATGCTCTTTTGAAGAGCTGGACTAGAAGGACCCAGTGTGACTGAGTATAAATATGCTTCATGTTGTATTCAGTAATGCTCTAAACCAGCAAAAACTGTTCATCTTAATACTAGACAATGTAATCTTGAGAAAAGCTGTATTGTGCCAGCAGAATGACTATTATCAGGTTTTGTCCTTTTTCCTTCCAATTGCACATGCTGTGTTTCTTCCTGATCTGTATAAAATCTATGTTTTTCAAGATAAGTGCTCTTCCTCAACAAAAATGTTTTCTTTTCCATCTCAGCTGTTGCTCTGATGCTACATAATAAAAAGGAAAAAAAGGGGAATTAGAGCTAGGTATCATGATAGCTTTTCAAACAGAAATGCTTTTATTTCTATAATGTGTATCAAGCCATCACACCCTTTTTTCAGCCCCAGCCATCTTAGTGCAAGTGGTGCACTAGCCAATTCCCATTCATTTGTTTCTAAAAGAGGAACATCTTGTTTGGCTTTGTTCAGGGTAGATGAGACCGAACTTTGATTTTAATAATTTTTTAGCAACTCCACAGCTAAAATAACTACAAACCTTTCATACACTAAAAAAAACCCCATGCACAGGGCTGCAAAAATCTGTCAGTGCATTTGCAGGAGGAACAAACAGCATCTAATGTAAGTATAATGGAATTTGGAGTGACATCCAGGCTGTGAGCAGCCTTATGTTGTCATGCCTGGTGTGCAGAATATCAAAAATTCTCTTAAGAACTCAAGCTTGCTTTTCTTCAGGATGTTTCTCTTTCTGTTATTCTGTGAGCACTGTCTGAGCCACAAAGACTAAAAAGGACTTTTGTCCTGCAAATGCATCTCTGCCTCTATTCTGGCCTTGCAATTCTGCTAATCTCACCTCAAAACACAACATGTCAGATGATGAGAGAGTCCTTAGTATTTAATGTTACATTACCTTTTAGAAGCTCTTCCTGAAAAAGAAAGAATCTTTACAGCCAATATTGCCCATAAGCAAAGTGACAGTTGTTATCCTGAAGACCTCACAACACTGTAAGACAAAAGCTGTGAGGCAAAGTGATTTTTATGAAGATCAGTGCACTCTGTGAGACCCCAAGCTTCTAATGCAACCCTCATCTTATTATTTTGCAGGCAAATCAGCAAATAGTTACAACAAATCTTAACATCTTACTTAGTCAATAAGAAAATTCCAGTCATGAAATTATAATAAGCTGGTATTACTTATGAAAAACACCTCTTTGCTTCAGATACAGATAAAGTTGATGGGTGAAAAACACCATCAAATCCTGGGGAAAAAGGATTTCCTAAGGGGCTTTTTGCAAGATCAAACTATGGAATGGATAAAATTCAATTCAAATTTATATGAAACTGAGAGAATTTATATATTTTATTATACAGTCAGGTAAAAACGTGGCTCTCTTGACTGAATTAGTTTTTGTATCAATAATTTTGTTCGAGCTGAATGTTGAAATGCATGTAATATGCCTGCTTTTGAAAGTCTGTTGCATTTTTAGGGATTGTGTTTTCTGAGACAATCTTCTGTCTGGCTCCTAATCTAGTGGCGGGGGCACGGGGGTGGGGGGGAGGGTAGTATTTGTCCTCAGAAATGGATAGATTTGGGGAAAGAGGGTAACTTTGTTCCTCCAGCTCTGGAATTTTCTGAGGATATCTTGATTTTAATTTAAAAATTGTAACTTTACTGCATTTTCAAAGTGAGATACGTGCTAGGTTATTTATTTGGGAGGATTTACACTTGAGCAGGCCATAATTATCTAAATAAAGCCAGAGGAGAAAAATCAATGTCCTGCAGCAGGAAATCAACCTGCCAAAGCATCGGTGTTTTAAGGAGTCAGGTAAAATGACACTAAAAAGTTTCACTATTTTTTTCCAGATGAATGACTTTATCCTAAATGTGCAAAGGAAAGGTGGGAAAATATAATTTAGAGTGCGTCCATGAACACCACCTTGAATTTAGGATTTGGCTGCCAGTACTGAGTTCAGTACCCAATTAGGGAAGATGAATCGAACCATCGACATAGTAACAAGTACACAGGGACAAAGATGAAATAAAAGAGCGGAAGTTGGCTACATTTTGTACTGGAGGCTATAAAAGGCTACAGCATGATCTGAAAAGGAGTTGGATCTGCCAACCTTGCTGTTTTTCACTGAGCTTCATCTTTTTACTGTTCTGTTTCTCATTGACACATTAGCTGCTGCACCAATACATCACATGCACACAGCTAAGTCAATCCTGAATTAGATGAGCCATGGAAAACCATAGAACCTGCCAACAGAGAAGAGATTTAGCCAAATATTTCTAAGTAAAGCCTGAGTATGCTCAAACTGCCAAAGAGCAGCATTTGCAAAGACAGCGGGGAGGTAGACGGACCCGCTCTGCACTGATCTAATCAAATGATCTTGAACCTTTGCTTGTCTGACACTTCTTGCTCATAATACCACAGAAGGAAGATTGTACAGGAGTGAGTTGTACTGAAAAATCTTGCCCTTTAATGATTGGAAGGAACTAAAATGAAAGCTAGAAGGCCTTTGAGGCAAGCTTTGCATTTCAGATGGTTACACTAGTTCCAGGTCAGATGCGAGTAAATAAATGCTCTTCTAAATAAAACAGAAAAAGTAATTGTTTTTTCTCTCTTCATGTTCTGCACAAGTGCTTCAACCATTTTTAATGCCAGCATACAGTAAACGTGATATGACATGTAACTTTTTTGATCAACCACAAAGAAGTTTTCCAGCATCTATGGAGCCAACTAGTAAGCACAATTTATAAAACAATGAATGACTAACCCCTGTAACCATTTTAATGACCCTAAAATAAAGTGCTTAGAGCAACATCTGTCTCAGCAGCTGGGTTCTCTGCATGAGTGGGCAGAGCGACACATTGGGACAAATTCTGTTCTCCCTTTTGACAGAAACAATTGCAGCAGATCATTTTTATCGTAATCAATTTAGGTACAGTTTCTTGGAAACCATCTGTGTAGTGTTCATAGATTGTGCTTAAGAATTTAAATGTGTGTATTTTTGGTTGCTTGATGTAGCATCTGCTAATGACCACATAAGTTCCAGTTTTTATGCATAAAGCTGTTTCCTTGTAAAGGGATTAGTAGAATGACTACTTGATTTTATCCTTTTAACTACCCAAAATAAGCTGTCGCAGCTTGAATGACATCCGCCACAGAGTGTAAGTTACAGAATTAATTGCATTTTTGAGCTGTAGTTGAAGACATAAGGATAACAAAGCATTAGGAAAACATAATATTACATTTCTCTCTCAAGTTAGTAATTAAAAATTAATACAGGTTTTGTGTGAGCATTTTAAAATAAAGAAGAAAAAATGGATTTTTAGATCAAAGATACCTTTTCAATTCTTCCCTGGTTTTCCTGTCATTCTATAAAAGATTTTTAAAAAAATAAAAAAAAATAGTAACATTTAAACAAGTATAAAAATAAAGAGCAAAACCATGCTTTATTTTCCATTTATTTGAGAATTTTCTGAAAGGATAATGATTTTTAAAGTGCTGGAAATATACTGAAGAGGCTTTCTTTTTGAAAAGAATACAAAACATCAAAAATTTTTAAAAGAATAATAATGGAACTCAACTCAGATTCTTTTTCTAGTATCACATAGATTTAATTTATTATTATTATCATGAGGGAATTTATGATTCCATGTAAGTGCACCACACAAAATTCACATACCAGCCCTCCACTCTGCTAATGCGTGGTTCCTGTAACTGTGCATCTGAGACTGGGGTTCACAGAGGAGAACCTTGCTCAAAGGAGAAATATAGAAGGAAAGCTCAGAGGAAATAATAATAAAAAATAAAACCAAACAAAACAAAAACAAACAAACAAACACAAAAAACCCCCTAAAACACAAAAATTTTAGAGGACAGATATTTACAATTTTCTTGTTTAAAAGGATTTTGATGGTGGAGTGTGCTCACCTCAGCCATCGGACTGAGGCTTTGGGATGCCTTTTCTCAAAATAGAGGCACAGAGCCACTTTCCAAAATACTTAGAAGAAAAGCATCTCTTCCCTCAAGGACTGGGGAAAACTATTTGTGATAGTTCTATAGAAATTTCCAACTGCTAGGCAGCCACACGAGTGCACACCAGGGCTGCTACATATGTGTGTGTTTATGAGACATACATCAGTGGTTTTACACTCACAGCCCAAAACATGGGTGAGCTACCAGTTAATTGCCCTGTTGTGAGGAAAGGCCATCTCTGAGACAAATCTCTGAAAATATGTTCACTTCTGTTTATGGTAATTCATTGGATTCAATTCAGTTACAAACAACAGGGGAAATGATGCACAGTACTGTTACATTCTCAAAACTAGCAGAGTCAGAAAGGAGAGGCATAATAATAAAAACATTAGTAACAGAAATTATTAAAGCTACATCAGACATGCAGAGATAATTCAATGTATCTATGTATTTGTTTTGGTTTAGGGCAAATTTGGGAGAAAACCTCCAAAGGGGTTTTTCTATAAAGTAAATTCAAGTGGCTTCTCCACTAACTAGTTCGGGGAAAGATTTCTTTGGAGAAAAGTGGAAAAAACTGTTTATTTAACAGGCAAAATATTCACTAGCAAAAAAAAAAAAAAATTAAACAATAAAACCTCTTGTTGCTCTGAAGAGATGACCAATTTAGAAAGTCCCTTTCATGGGTTACAGCTCTGCTCACCCAGTCTGTTACCATCCCTTCAGCACTGGAAATGTCGCAGCCCAGCCCAGGGCTGGGTGGGACACAGGTAAAAGTTCCCAGTGCTCTTCTGGTTCAAACAGTTCTGAGTAAAAGAAAAAAAAACTGCAGTCTAGGGACCTTCTCTGCCTCAGCTAGCTAAAAACTAACTAAAAACAAAGGAGAGCTCTGTCCTGCTGTTTGTCCATCTGCAGACAACCCAGTCCAGCAGCAGGAATGTGGAGGAGCAAGTGCAGTTTCTGAGAACAAACTCTGTGCTTCTTCTTCCCCCCACTTCACTCTCAGAACCAGTCTTAAAGGTGCAGAACTTAATATCCAGCATAAACAAGACAGACCATCAGGGATCCAAGCATCATAAAGTCACCCCAGGACAATCTATTAATTATCCAGAAAGGAGTCAAACAGCAAGACAGTAACATTTGCAGATAGTATGAATTTATTTAGGTTTTATTCAAATCCAGGAGGAAAGTGAAGAATTTCATAAAGAATAAGCTCCCCTAAAATAATACAGTAGCAGATTAGCACACTTGATTAAATTTGAAGGCAGCCAATTGAAAATATATAAAAGGAAGAAAAAGAGACAATATGCAATTAAACTTCATAAATCACTGACAACAGATAATACTAAGGCCAGGATTTTACCAAAAGTCAGTGGGGAACTGGACATTTATATGAATACTGAGAATACACAGAGTTATAATAGTAAATGCTAAAAATAGATGATGAAAAGGAATGTAAACCTCATGTTCAGGAATTTAAGCCAACTTTCAACTCTTAAGAATGAAGAAAAAAGAGTTTCATAAGTGTGTGGATGACTTGCTGCACACTGTGGGACTTGTGCTGTCCTCTGGATATAGGACTGTGGAGAGCAGAGACAGAGTGAGCACTGCCACAAGTGTGATCTAGCTTGGAATTTTTTATATTGCTCTAAATCACTATTATCAGTGCTGCATTGTATCCCAAAACAAACCTTCTTCCCTGGGATTTGGAGATATTAAATCTGCACTGTAGGAATTCTTAGACAAACTCAATTTGCAATAAACTTGCAGAAAGTATCTCAAATTACAGACTGATCGTGGTTCGTGTCCACACCACGTATCTCCTCGGAGGACCAGAGGGGTGAGTCCCAGGTGAAGTGTGTACTTCACTGGATCTTTGTGTCATCAAGACCCATATCAAGCAAGCAAACACTGCCCAGAATGAGTTCAGAAAGACTCTGTGGATTAATCCACTTCTGTAGCCCAGCAGGCCACTTCAGAAAAAACATTTTGCTAATTAGGAGTGTCTTTGGTAAGAGAAGAGCCATGTAGTCTGAGATCTTAATGAGCCCATCTTTTCTAGTTTTATTGCTTAAACGACTGTTCAAAACTATGTAAATCCAAAGGGTCTTACAATTTTATTCCCTTTTGGATTCTTTTTTATTTTCAACACCAAAAGAAAAAGTAGATATAATGTTGACACTTAGCAGAAGACAAGTCTGATGATATGGGCAAACAATTGTGTTCCTGAGAAGAAGCTCATACAATCCAGTGGGAATCTGTGGGAATTACCTGTGTACCTTACCCCTACCCTTCAGTAAAACTGGATAATCTCTTTTACCTTTGCTCTGCTGCAATATTTTGCACCAAAGCACTCACTGAAACAAAAAGCATGGAAGACAATGGCTTTGAAATAATACCACAGCTTGCTTTGCTGTAACTTTTCTCATGTACCAGTGCCCTAACTCTGTTTAGAAAGAGGTAAAAGCTTTTTGTAATTGTGATCTGCATCATGGAAACAAATTCAATCTCCTATCAGATTTCTGAGGTAACACAGGATATGAATTTGGTATGTTCCTTATCTGAGGCTCTTTATTTATCTCTGCTGCAAAATGAATGTCCTTTGTGCGAGTAACACAAGGCTATCATATAAAAAATTCCCCTGTTAAAATGGTAACCATCTGCAGAAAGTCTCAGAAGCATCTTTGGTTGGCAAATGTTTAGGCCAAATGCTATTAACATTTTAAATATTACCTCTTATACAGTGCGCACAGACAGAGGTACAGAATCTTCAACCATATTCCTCCCTTGTAGTTTTCTGTTCTGATTTAAAGGAAGGTTGTTTTTTTTTTCCCTCCTCTCCCTTGCAGCCCTGAAAGATTTAATCACAGCCTTTTATCATTAGCTGGTATTTCCAGTGTGTTCAAAATACTACAGGGTGGATGCTAATACAGCAGAACATCTTTCTTCCATTCCCTGCAAGCATATCAATCTACTGTTCAACAAACAAGGAACTGTGCCAAAAGAAACCATGTTAAAAGAAAGGTGCACAACAGTGGTAGGGAAAGAGCTTAATTTGAAGTTAAAGCAATACTGTTCTCAAGAGGACAAATGATTTGTTTTAATAATAATAGCTCTATGTACAGATTGGAAACCTAATTTGGCAGGAATCAAAAATAATGCTAAAACCATTCTCATGATTTCTCATTTGCTTTTCCATATGAACAGTGCCTTGGAAACAGTGAATAATGGCCTGTGTTTTATACTTTAATACGTATTTTAATAGCACATTTATCCAAACAAGCATAATGTTAGTCAGATCACCTTCACAAGCTCTTGATAGATTTCATCAGCCTGCTGTTTTCTTCATGTTCCTAAGAGATTTTATAGTTCATAATGTTTTGCTTAGTTTCTGTGCTGTGTGTGTTCCACACATAGAGCAACTAGGAATGAGCTCTCCCAAGAAAACTTCCCTGACTTGCCCAGGGATTGTTGGGTGATTTGCAAAATCTACAAACACTGTATGATTTCAGCCTCTCCTTCCTTTCCTTTTCTCTTCAATCACAGTCCCCATGGGGTTTTTTCAGTCACAGATAGACACTTTCTTTTTTCTCTCTCAACCTTTTCTACCTTGACTTCTCACATTTCCATTCCTGTGTCTCTGCATGATCACATTTTTCAGAATCATCAAGCTTTTGAACGTGGTTATATTTTCCAGCACATCTACTCTTATTCTTCCCTACTTTATGATAGTCTCTATCTCTCTACCTTGTACTTTTTCCCCTTCACAATAAAAAAAAAAATTCAGTTTCTTCTTGCTTAATAAATTTTTAAAAACTGTAGAGTGAACTCCCTTGCTTCTCTAAATGCTATTATTGCTACCTTATTCTATTTTTAAAATTGCAGAACTTATTCTTAATGTTTGTTGTGAAGATTTGTTCTCACAACATTTTCTTTTATTTCTAGGTTCCTTTCTCCTTTTCTCCTCCCTTTACTTCTTGCATTCTGGTCTACACAAAGTTTGTAGTGGTGTTGACTTTTTATCAAAAATTACACTGTAGTGTTTTGTTCTCAGCCTGCCCTTGACCCAGTGTCAGCCCACACCTTTCTATTAACTGATGATTCTCTTTCTTTAAATCTTAACATTGCTGGGCTTCCATTATTGCATTTCTTATATTTCTGCTTTTAAAATTTCATTATTCCTGTGTTACTTTTTTCTCTCTAGAGAGTCAGAGTGCTGCCACCTTCATACTACTCTAGAGTCCAACAAATCATTATGGATCCTCTTTCTTCCTTCGCCTCACCTCGCCTCACCTCACCTCCTAATACAAACACACATTCAACAGCTCTTCCTTTGCAAAGACCATCTCTTTACTTCAGACTCCTCTCCTTCTGTTCACACTAAAACCTCATCCTGAGCAGCTCTTCATGTACCCCTGTTCATCTATCCCATTCAGAAACAAAGCTCTTAAACTTTCTGTTTCCAATGCCCACAAGCTCTCTCCACTTCTATTTTCTTCTCAGTCATGGTCTCCACTACCCCTCAACCAATAAATTAGAAAAAAAAATCAAATATTTCTTCCTAGAAAGTGTGCTTAAGTGTATTAAATATAAGGAATTCAATAGCAGGCTGGTAATAGAAAAACATTTATTGGTATCAACACCAGGAATATTTGTGATTAGCACCATGGTCATAGGACATGAAGATACACTTCAATCTATGACACATTATAGTTATGTTTATATAAAGAGAGAAGCCATTGCTACTCTGAATAGAAAGTCTTTTTTTCTAATAGCTAGTCACAACAAATTTATTCCAGACTTTTGATTTTGTGAAAAAGCAACTGTTATAAAAAGGCTTCAGATGTTCTTTACAGAAGCCCTCAGAAAAAAATAAACAGAAGAGCCAGCAGTGCTCTCTACCAGAAAATCTGAACATGAACTTTATTAATATTCTTAATAACCAGAAAGCAATTAGTGGAGTGCCATAGTTACACTGGAATAATTACTGTTAAATGGAAATGATACTATTTTTTCCAGAAGTTATACACACATACATTTATAGCTAGAAAACACACATAAGACTGTTGTGCACAGACCCTCAGTAGAAAACTGGGCAATTGTCTGTGCCTGCATTCATTTGAAGACAGCATAGCCAAGGGTCATTAGTTTAATAGGATATTGGTTTTTTCTGTCTCTCTAAAACGTCTGTTGAAACATCCTCCCAGGAGCCAAATTGAAGAGGTGAGGAAATAAACAGCAACTGACAGCTTTGATCACTGACAGCCAGAGATCCATTTAGCCCAGAAAGTACCATAGGGTAGGAATCAGGAAAAGCAGTCACAGAGCAAGGAAATAACGACCCTGCAAATGAGCATGTTCAACGCCTGAGGTAAACACACTCTGAACAAAGGCTAAACCCAACAAAGATCATCTAGAGGACCACAGATGAAAAAGAAATATGGAGATACAATATATGGGTCATGCAACAAGAGTGATGGTACGTACAGGAGTGAATACTGGAGGTGAAAAGAGGTTAGGAAGATTAAGAAGTTTCTCGATTATATACACACATGGGTTAAGAAATGAATGAAGGATTTCAGCAAAAGTGAGGGCAGTGGATATAATTGGAGTGATTTCATTTAGTATTTGATTTACCAATTATCTTTTTTAGCCAGCAATACAGTTTGAGCTCCAGTATGATGCCTATGTGTCTGTGGAGAGAGATAAAAGGGAGTGATTGCTGCAGAACCTGTTGCCTTCCCTACAGTGATGTGCTTAAGGGGAGATCCCAGGGACAGCTGGGAGTGATTTATGATTG
Source organism: Setophaga petechia (assembly GCA_024362935.1). Taxonomy (NCBI): domain Eukaryota; kingdom Metazoa; phylum Chordata; class Aves; order Passeriformes; family Parulidae; genus Setophaga; species Setophaga petechia. The sequence continues at coordinate 21,276,531 of JANCRA010000002.1, forward strand.
TTACAGCTTCACTGCCAAACCAAAGGTAAAATCGGGATGATTCCCTTTCCTCTGATAAAATTCTACCTTTTTCTAGTAGTAAATAATCTATGCCAGAGATGAGCCCCCTCTCAGGGAAAGGAAATTATGCTGAAGAATGTTCTCAGGACTTCAGAATGGATTGTTTCACATTTTTGGCAGGTATTTTCAAAGTGTTTTGGAGGGAGTTATATCTGGAAGCCTTCATCTGGTTTTATTCTCATCCCTGTTCAAGCTTTACAACTGGAGAGATTGAGCTATTCCGTAAATATATATCAAAATATATAAATGATAGATCTGAAGCAGGCTTTTCTTCAAGTCGGGATTTAAAGCCCTAAAGCATCTCTGACAACTGGTGTTCACTCTTTCCCCCACATTGTCAGTACAAAGCAGTTTTGCTGAACCAGGAAAAGAAACATAAACTTCAGAGTATTTCCTCTTTTTGACACAGGTAGAAAATTTCCTCCTTCTTAATGTAGTACTAAAATCTGAATGAATCTGGGGTTCTGAGTTGAAAATTCGTATATTAAAAAATCAGTAGCATATGACAACTTTTCTGTGTTGTACCTTGTTGGAAAAAAACTGATTTCCTCAAGAAAAGTAGTATTTATATTGTTTTGGTTTGTTTTGTTCTGTTTTAAGAGAGCTTTCTTAGTTTCAGTGTAGCTCTCAGCACAATACACTCAGCTCATAGTCTTCTAATACCGTATTGCAGGAAAGACTTCTGGTCTTATTGTCTTGGTTATATCATGGATCAACCCCTTCCAATGCAGAGTATTTTTCCTGGAAAGGAGGAAAGGTAGCAATTCATGCATCAAAAGCAGTGCAAACAGCTGACAGCCATCTCCTGCTCACAACACACTCAACACATGGAGCAAAACTGCCAATGTCACCTGTGGGAGGGAGTGTGGACACTCCCCCTCACCTCCTCAAAAATATCTCCTTTCTCTGGCAGCAGCAGCAGCACCAGCCAAACGTCTGTGTCAGGCTGCAGCTGTGAGGGGAGGAATGTCACATGCTCAGTTGGAGGGCAAAAAATCTCCATCTGGCCCTTATTGTTGCTAGGATTAGACCACCCCTGACTTACATAATTAAGATATAAGTAAACAAATATATAAACATCATAAATATAGCAATAAATGAATGTCTAAATAGCATTATATTTCACTTCTAAATGCATTATTTTATAATATACAGCTATATTTACTCAAGTGTCCTCACATGTAGAAGATTGGATATGAGCCATTGGAAAGGATGAAATTTCATTTTTGCACAATTGAAGAAACACGTGGACTCAAACACTAGTTTCAAGATTAGAAGTAATCAGATACAACCACATAAATGTTATATGGTACAATCCTTCTGTTTTATTGTATTTTATAATTACTAATTGCGTATGACTTTAAAAGTGCTTAACTTCTCTGCCTCATATTTTTCACTGTTTCACTTCCCTCTATTTATTTGAGTATTAACCTGATCTTACCTCTCTCTGAAACTCACTTCATTTTGTTCAAGGAGGGAAGTCCACAATTATCCTATGAAATACAACAATAAGCAATGACCTGGAAAATGGTAAGCCATCAACTGCTACCTTTTTTTCTCATTATTCGGGTCATGTTTCTATGAATTAAATAAAAATAACTTCTTCCTCAGCCACACTTAAATGCAACATACAGTATTCTCACTTAAGCCTCCTTTCTTTTCAGGACACTTTGTGGATGTGGTTTGGAGAATGCAGTAAGATCACAAATAATCCCTGCCTCGAAAGATCTGTAGAGAAACTGTCCACCAGAGCTGTCCATATGCTTTTGCATTTCCCCGTCTCTGTCAGTGAGAAAACAGTTTAAGACTGCTGACATCCAGCAAAACTGTACTGTGTATGCATTATGAAATGATCCTGAAAAAGTAGAGCTGATGCTTGACATTGTGCACACCTGCATATTAGGGGAACAGAAAGCCTTCCTGTCCTTGAGTGTGCCCACATCCTGTGCAGGTGCTTGGAGAGGGATGCATACACAACTGATCTTCTCCAGGAAGACTGGAAAATTAGCTCTGACAGAGAAGTTTGCAGTTAATAATGCTACTCATTTTCAGCTGATAGAGATGTCTCCTGTGCACAGACTGATTTGGGGATCTAAGTAAAAATGCTATTGCCTTCTTTCCCTCTTAATTAAACACAGAAATTATTTCTAGAACTACTCAGTACTCATGTCCGTGTCAGAATGCAAAGTAAAAAGCCTAAAAGTCAATTACTTGAAATGTCTAAAAATAATGCCATTTCAGTCCTTGAATTTATGAAGGAGGTCTGACTGTTAGGTATGGTAAACTACTGGGCTTAAGCTGATGAGAGCCTTCAGTCGCTGAAGCCTGACAAAAAGCCACCTTTGCCTGAAGGGGACAAATTTGTGAAAGTTGCCTCAAGAAGGCATTGTGAAATCTTATTTCTTGAAAAAATGTCGTCCATAATGTTCACTAATATATGAAAACACACAGTGGGAATAACTCAGTTAAACCATTAATTGTATCACCCTGCTGTGATTAGAGTGACTCATTATCTCCTGGGCAGTGCTAGGGTGTTTAGGGGACATGGGTTTCCTGTGCCCAGCCCTTGTGTTGAAGTGCTCAGAAATGCCAGAAGGTCTTCTTATCACACTGAACAGGGCTTCTTTTAAACAAAGCAATGCCTAACTGTCTATGTTTCTGTAGCAATGGCCAAGGAGCTACTTAGTTCCTTGCCAATTTGCCTATGTCCTTAAGGTAGTGCCACCAGCTGGTTGTCTTCATTCTGCTGCAGATTGTGACTGGCATATCAATAGCTCATCAGGTTCTATTTCCTGCAAAAGGACTGCAGATGCAACATGCCACAGAGAGGAGGAAGACTATATAGATTTTTTTCCCCAGAGCAGTAAGGATGCATTTCTTACCTACCCGCCCCCTGACAAATACTGATTGTGTGCTCTGCTCATCAGGATACCTCTCTGGAGTGTGCAGTAATGTCACCTGTTTGGATATAGGCTCCTGGATCATTAGGACCTTTAAGAAAGATGAGGAAAAAATAATCCTTCACACTGTAGGATGTCACTGTCTCTGTATGGCCTCAGAGCAGACATGAAGCTCCCTCTGTGCAGACATGAAGCTCCCTGCAAACCCCACAAAGGAGCCTGTCAAAGTGGTAATTGTTATCTCCAATTCCAGCAGGCCTTAAATATTCCTACAACTAAGCCATTGAAATAGTAGCATTTGCAGTATTTCTGTTAGTGCTTAGAGATAATCTCATTGTAAAAGGTATCTCATAAAAACAAATATGACTCTGCTTTATCCAGAACCCTCCTATTTTTGGCTTTTAACTGTAGATTATATGACTTCTGCCCAACTCATTGTGGGGGTCATAACAAGAAGGAAACACTCTTGGCATATTTCTTAATATGCTCTTCACTTAATGTAACATTTAAACCAATACACATGGCACAATATGCACTGTATAATTTTTGTCTTTTTTTTTTTAGAAAGTGTTGAGGGGATGACATAGGGAATAGAGTGAAGCTTATCATTAACAGAGCTAGAATATGTCCCATCTGAAACCCAGGTGGGTTTGGCAGATGGATATAAAGTAGTAAACGGAATATATCAGTGGAGTGTGCAAGCTGGTGAGAGCTAACTGCCTGAGTTATTTTTGTTCAGTTGAGCCGATTGCTATTTTCTATAATGATAAATGAATTTCATCTTCCAGATTTTAAATTGGTATATTCCTCTGAATTTTTATCATTTAAAAAAAATTAAACCATTTGGAAATTAATGTAAGCAGGTCAAGAAAAAGAGAGTAGAAAATGAAAAATACTATTTTTATTATATATACCAAATATATTTATATATATATATAAAGTTGCAACATGTATATTTCTCAATACACATTGAATTGACAAGTTATTATCAGAGTTACAGATCTACTAAAAACTTGCAGAAGAGTGTAGAAGAGTACTATAAAGAGTGCTATTATCCTATATTGCCATAAAAGAAAAAATCTTTAATACGGCAAACCCTCACTTTTTTTGTTTTGGGACCATTTTAGTTTTTGTCATTGTGGCAACAATCAGCTTTTAAATCAGAAATTTTCTTATATATTTGTAGTACGTGAACCTACTTGAAGTAAGTATCATATAAAATGGGTAAAAAATGTAAAGGAATTGTCATGCTCTATCTTTCTCTCCTGTCCCCAACTCTGAGTTCTCCCTGTGGTCAGGTACCCATTGTCTTCATTGGCATGAGTTTGGTTTTGCCATTTCCTAATGCAAAGAGTTTCAGCTCCAAACACTGGGCAGATGTTAGATGTTTTGTAAAAATAGGAGAGCTGTTGTGGCAGTTTAGAAGTAAAGATTTCACATATAGGGTACATGGGTACATATGCACATACCTGCATGGTATTCTCAGGCCAGGGGTTAGGATGGCCCATAACCGCATCCCAGTCTGAGCTGCATCCTAGAATAATTCTGTTTCTGCCTAAAGTTTGTTTTCTTTTCAGCTCATTCCTGCCTCTGTTAAGTCCTGCAAGGTACTAGTAGGTAAAGTTTGCATTTTGAGGAAGGACTACTCTGTAGTTTCTTCAGGGTCAGCAGAATGCAGGGTGGCTTTTGGATTCGCCTGCCTGCTTATTTGTTTAATAAAACACTGCACTTCAGATCAGTTTTCTGAATGTTTGTTTAGGCATCAAATGCCTTCTATGAGCTCTTCTGTGGTGAAAAACCAATGAAAACAGTCTTGACATGTACCACAGCAGCACACAGTGATTTGAGTGCTTGTATTGATATATATTTCATTGTTTCAGAGCTCTGCAGTCAGCTTAAATGCATATGGGGCCTGCTGGTCCTCCTCCACCTGAATTCTGCTCTTCTTCCTTCCTCTACAGACAGTAGAGAGTAGCTGGATTTTAAAGCACCTAATACAAATTGCAAGAGTTCCATTTGACCAGTGGGAAGAAAACAATCCCCTGTTAAATTCCAGTCTGTTCCTGCTGGCAAATGCCTTTTTGTGCTCTCCTCCCCTCCCTTTTGCCAACTTTGTGCTCCCCTCTGAATTTGCACACTGCTTTTGTCTCTTCCAGGAGTCACTGAAGCAGAGACCTTGCAGAGTTCCAATCAGCTCATATTGTGGCAAGTTATTTCCCACTGCAGCCTGAAACAGGAGATTTCTAGCCCTGCCTGAGTGGCTGAATTGATCATAGATTATTTTTTATTCCATACCTAATTCCATTTAAAATCTCTACTATAACGAAGGCAATCACTGAACATGGAATTTCAGCAGTGTACACACCATGGCAACTACACTAATGTCTATAGTATCTTGGACTATTTTAGCTAGTGTGTTTTGGTTTTTTTCTCCCTAGTAGCGTAATAGTTTAAGAGTAAGTGGTGGAATGATGAGTTATGCATTGCCATAACATTTCGATTTGTCCTGCAACACAGTGTCTCTGTTATGGCTTCTGTCATAATTGTCTTAATACTGAATTCTGCTTGTTATTTCACATTGTATTTCATGGGTATACAGTGAAACTTCAGTATGTGGTCATGAGGCAGTAATAACAGCAGTGTTGTGGAAAGTGTGGATTTAGGGCAAATAATTGTGTAGCAAAACCAAAACGCATGTGGGGGTTTTACAGTTGCTTCAGCACACAAAAGGCATAAGAAATTCTTGAAAATTCCCAGAAGTGATGTTTCCAAAAGTTTTGATGGGAAACAATGGAGCCCCTGTTGATATTAAGGTATTCAGGATGACTAAAATTACTTGTTTATTTGAGACTTGAGCTGATAAATCTTATATTCTTCACCTCTGTTAGGTTCTTTTTAACTTCCAAGACATGTAAGATGTTTAAAACAATCCAGGCTCAGAAACAGAAGTCATACCTCAATTATTTCTACATCTATGGATCCTACTACCTCTGTTCACAGTGGGATATGATGCTACCCTGCAGGATATCAGCTTTTATGCCAATATACAGTAGGATGCACCTCCCATACTCTGCTCAGCAATGTTTCTATGCCAAAATGAAAGATCTTAATCTTTCTTACCAAACTTTTTGATCATGCAAAAGGGTTCTACAAGTCAGATGTAAGTTCCCCGAGGATGTCTTTGCTTCAACATGATATGTCAACATTCAAGGTACAGTTAGTAATATTTTAAAAGTTTGTGGGCTTCCCCCAGTAATGAATAAAACATTGACCAGAAATATTACCCCACCTGCTGGAATTTACTACTGGACCTGCAACTATTATACTGAAAATCTGATGGTTTAAGTTTGTATCTGCATTTCACTGTCTAACACCCTTGCTACTATTGGGATCCAACTAGCTTTTGGTGTAGATTTTACACATCAAACAGGTCAAACATGTCTCCTCTCAGGTAGCAGTGAAGAGCCCTCACTAGGGTGTAATCACACCTCATGGTTCAGTATCTCTTCGCTTGCATGTTCATCCTTGAAGAAAGCTAAATCTGGTGCAAATATTTCTTTTCTTTCTTTCAAGAGTTTCCCATTGCTTTGATTCAATGGAAGGAAATAAGAAGAAAATGGTCTAGAAGACCAGAAGAGCTGTGAGCACCAATTTCTTGTTCAGTATAGTATGAGATAATCAGTAATGTGTTAGTTCATTTCTTACCCAGCTAGCCAGCCAGCTATGCATCCAGCCATCCTTTTCTAACAAAGCCAGTCATGGTTTGATGATGTTTTTGCATCAAGAACTTATCTCACAGTACAAAGACTTGCCCCTGTACACAATCCTTCATTTGTAGCCCATGACTCAAATAATGGAGTTCTGTCTTAAAGAAAAGACTAACAAACCAATGCCATAACACAGATGCAGTTCAAAGCTATATCTTATTAATTATCACGTTAGAATGGGGACAGCACAACTCACAGAAGTCTGTACACTGGTGGAGCAGTACTAAATATTGGAATTAAAATGCAACTAATTACTTGAAATTGGATGTTCATTTCCACAAGTGGAACAGAGCTTAAACTCCTTCTTAAAAATAGGCACCATGTTATCTGCGCATAAGAAGGAAATGCCTGCATTTGTTTTCTGTTTTTTTGGCTCAGGGTGCTTAAGGATCAGTGTAAGGATCAGATACTTTGACTCTGAGTGGAGCACAGATGTCTAAGACAGGCAGTGTTTGTAGCACTTCCTTTCCATGCTGTATTTAAGACCGTATATGCAGAAAACAGTATATAACAACACACATACATATGACGAAGAGTTAGGTGTTTGCCCATTTAGTCTCTCTTTCCCAGAGAAAGATATTCAATCTTGGGTGTTTGACTTGCCTTTTGAACTAGTCTGATATATCACTGAAGCATCACAGAGTCCAATTAATGCTTCAACTGACCTCATTTGAATTTATGCAATTACTTTAGAGATTACTTTCATCCATTTAGTTATTTATAGCTTTCAAGTTTTATGCAGAAAACCTCTGCACTCTAAGAAACATGACACCAAGAAAATAAATTTGCTAAGTCTATTAAAAAGTTGGTTTCCTTTCCCTAGGGATAAACAGAGAATTGCAGTCAAGGATAAGTCATTGAATAACCAGTCACTTATCAGCTATCACACAATGATAATGAGTGTAATACTTATCATTCAGAATACAGAGGAAAGGTGCCATATTCACAGAGATGTGGGAACTGCTGGCAAATGTTACATTTTTAAGTGGTGTATGCACATTTCTTATTGTAAATATTCCATCCAAATGTGGAAAAGCATAGAGAGGTGTTTGAACACATAGATTATATTTCCACACTTAGAGCCATTCAGAGCTAGGTGACTTACCAGATACATCCTTTTCTCATGAAAAACAGAAATAAATAAAACAAACAGAACAGATCTCTATACCAGAAGTTACAGCACTGAATTGGTACATGGAACATTGGTTCAGGTGTCAACTTCAGTGTATGCAATAATTTTAAAAAGCATAGAAATTCCTTCAGGACACAGAGGTGGAGATCCATGTGAAGAATAGGCCAGTCTAGTTCATAAACATGCAGCTCAGATGTTGATGACTGACAATTTAATCTGTGTTTCAGATCATGTTCGAATGAAATGTGAGAAAAAATTTGCTTTCAAGGTTAATTCTTAAAATTATTTGTCAAATGGGGGGTGGATGAACACATCTTCCTTGTTCCTCTTTCTATCATACCAGCCCATAACGATGCTGTGAGGAAATCTTGGTGTTCAGAGCACCCTGTTCTGTGGGACGTGATATCTGGCAAGTCAGGGTTAAAGTAGCAATAACTTAATCTCACCAAAATTTTAATGATTATATTTAGACACATTTGCAGGAACTTAGCCAATAATTTTGCATTATGCAGTGGAACCAGTGTACTCCAAAGCATGGACTTGAGTTTCATCCCATGAATATCCCAGCTGGGGGATCTGCTGGAATATCTAAAGCTTCCCTGCTGGTCTGAGACATGTATTTTCTCTGCAAGGAGCCAGATATTGAAAAAAAGAAGCAGACCCCAGATGCCCTTCTGATGCTCCCAGGATGCCAAGTCAGACTTAGAAAGCATTCACAGATTTTATAAGTTATGCCTAGTTCATTTTCTCCCATCAGGGAGAAAAAAGGACTCAGGAATTTGGGTTGCTAACTCAGGAACTCTTGATGGCCAAGTTCCTTTGCCATGTAGGGAGCCCTCAGCAGTGACCCAGCACCAGTTTGTCCAGTCACATCAGAGAAGTCTCAGGAGCAAAATGAAATAGATGGATTGACTGAAATACCTTACTTGCACTAGAATTCCTGTGGGTAGTGCCTTTCTGCTAGACCTTCCTAGTTCATTTCAGGTATTTTAGCTGATCTCAAATCTTTTTATCTAATAGATAGTTAAAAATCAACTCTAAATATAGTGTAGTCTAACTGTGTAATGATATGTTTATGTTCAGCTAGGGGAAAAAAAGTAAGTGAAAAGAGTAACAGTTAACAGTGTCACCTCCTGTTGTGCCCAAACTGTGAGATGCAGAAACTGGAGACAGCCTGCATAAAATTAACAAATAGCTGATCTGTGGAACCATATATTCAAACCTGTCTACAAAAGATTCTTCTCTCCTCTACTGTAATCAAGCTGTATTACAATGGAATATGACAAAAATACTTTAAAAATGAAAATTAAATAACTCAAATTCTTTAATACAGGGAATTTTAAAGAAATTTTTACCATTAAAAATTCTTTCATTTTAACTACAATAAAGCTATTAAATAATAGAAGCAAGAGGATGGATAAAGCTGCTTTGTTGCAGCTGTGTCAGAAAAATTAGTCATTCCCCAGGGGTTAACAACTGATTTACTCTGATCAGACTGAAGGGTGATGCAGTTTTAGTTTCTCCTTCCTTTTTAAAAATGTTAATTAATTTATCATTGCACAAGGTATCTCTGAGTTTATTTTCTCCCAATGTCTCCTGGAAACTGAAGCAACAGAAAACCAGAAATAGGTTCGAACCACAGACTTTGGATCTAGATTTCTGACACATTAAATCTCAATCTGGAGTTTTGATATAGACTTTGATACAGATAAAAAGACATCTCCAAAACTGATCTTTAGAGCAGTGAGTTTTGTAACACTGACAGCCCCATAACCCAGAAGCATCTCAATCTGGGGGTTTTGTTTAGTGTCTGTTTCTGCTTGTCTTTGTCTTTCCTTTCAAAACACTTTAAGACCAGAATCTAGTGGGTAGCAGCCCAGAACCTGCCAACACTTAATGCCCTCTGCACTAGCAAGGAGTTAGAGCTCATGGTCACAGGGTGCTCTTCACTAAATGTACTGTGAAAATTTTAGGGGACATATGCTTGAAATTTTTAAAATTTTTTCTATTTATTTATGAGCATTCTTAAATCAACTCACACCTTGTTCAGGCATTCCTATACATAGCATTATTGTCTTTTAAAAACATGCTTTGCCGTGAAATGAGACAGTGGTGTCTTCTTCTTTGAATCAAAGTAATGATCCCTTTTCCTGGAGCCAAATGCCTGAAAACATGAGCTTAGTGGGGCATAGTTGAACTGCTCAGACATGGAGCCTTACGTATTCTTTGTATATCTGACCCCAACACCAACAAAATTATTAAAGGAAATTTCATCCCAAACTGAGCAGGCATCAGAGACCAAGGCCTGTCACCATCTCAATGGCCAAATGATCTCTTAGAAAATATGAAGGTCTTGAAGATAGTCTGAGTCTAAAACTTTTAAAATTAAAAAATCATAAATTTATAACCTCCATATCAGGAATTCAGACATTTGTACCCATAACTCACTGGTTCTTACTTAGGAACAATCCCTAGTCTGTCCTTCAGTCTGAAGACCTCCTTGTACTTCTTTGTTCATGGCAATAGATTCTTTGAAATCTTTGATGTGAAATAAGTGATGTGAAATTCTTTTGACAATCACTCAATTTGGTACCATAAAAACTGGTGGGTTTAGGCAAAAAGAGAGTGTTCGGCTTTCTCAACAAGTAAAAATTTGATTTCTAATGTAGATGTTTAAAAAATGCGGAAAAGTAATAACTACATGAACTTCATTTAGGCCTATTAGAAAAATCCTAAAACTGTTTAACTGAGTTGGAGTTTTGCACACAATTTTTGACATGCTGTGATGTTACTGTAATCAACATAGAAAAGTTCCTAACAAACTAAGGATTTTCACCACAGGTAATAAATACAGCATTTTGTGAAGAAAATATCCTCATCATTCTTTTCAAAGATCTGGTGACCCTGCTTTGAAGTCTTAATTTACACTCAGTAATTTAATTTTTCCTTCACATTACTGTGTGTTGTTTTGACTGTGCTTTACCTAAGATTGAAAATGCATCTGGAAGTCAAAATCCTACTCCTGAAAAATCTCTAATCCAGCTTGACAATGCAGGAGTTTTGAGAATGGTGGATGAGCTTCTAATAGAGGCCAGCAATAAGATGTGTTTAATGTGTAAGTGCTTTTTTGGAAGGATTAATCTGCAACAAAAGCATCCTCATTCCTGGAAAACTTGGGATACAGCTATTTGATTTTTTAATTCTCTGCTACTGAAACTGAGGAGAAGATGTCATGTCATTACAGAAGGGAGAATACAGCCTCTGAATGGTTTAATTTTTCTGGAGTTGCACAGTTCAGAGGCTGAATTTGACACATCTTGTGCATTGTGGACTGGATCATTTTGGTGCATTGCCAGTGTGAATAAATCTTTGTGCTGGTTCAGAAGAGGAATTTGGCCAATGCACAAAAAGAAGGACAATGGGGAAAGGATTTGGCAGTGTCTGCAAATACCCCAGAATCTGCAGTGGCTGCTGCAACACAGCAACATGTCAAATGAGGGTATCAGAGAGCAGGGCTCTGGCTTTTGGTGTCCATGTTTTGTGTGCACTCTCCTGACAGAACATCCCTGTAGCTGGGGCTGATTTTCAAAGATTAAGTTTTCTCTTCAATTAAGACAGTAATAGTATTTCAACAGTGTACTTTAAAAGGTTTCAACCAAGCTTCTTGAATTATTGTAAAGTCAGATAAAAAGCCTGGAGTAGCTGCAACAAAAGCATTGTTTTCTACAGTGCACCTCAGTCACCTCCTAAGCCCATATTCTATAAAATAAAATTTAGCTAATAGAGTTCTTGACCTTGCAGCTACAATTTCTAATTGAGTAAAGCCAGTCAGTGAGCTCTTATTTTTCTAATATAGCATTTCCCATGTGGTGGCTGCTCATCTCACCATCCAGCCATGTTGGTTATTTTACTCAAAACTTGTTTTAATATACTCTGCAGCACCTAGAGCAAGAAACGCACACACTGTATATCCGTCATTTCCATCTCGATGAGGAGAAAACAAAGGGATAATTATAAACTGCATCTCATATTGTTACTCTTGCACTCGACATGTGCATCTTTTTTTTTTTTTTTTTTTTTTTTTTTTCCCACAATAAAGTGATTCTGCTGTGGAGATAGCACCAGGTGCATGGGGGTGACCTCACACACACACCAAATCGGGAGCTGACATCCATCACACTTTGAAATTTTGGATTTCATCATTTCCTGATCTTTCTAAAGGGATCACAGCACCTGGCCCTCACAGCTGTAGTTCATTTAGAAAGCAATTTAAAAACCGAGAAAAAAGCAAATGACATCTTGCTGCCTCAGCCTTGTCATTAAGTATAGCAGAATGGCCTTCATTTATGAGACACATGGCTAAGAATTAATATCTTTCAGTGCTTTCTCAAGTTGAGATTACAAAAGGTTTGAAAGACCACTAAATAATTAGTACTATGACTGAGGCAAGCAAAAAAAAAAAAAAAAAAAAACAACAACAAACCAAAAAACCCCCTCTCTTCTTCATTATGGATATTGAGAATCACACTGACTTCAACATGTTCCAAATGCAGTGGCCTTTGAGCATTTTGTCCTCACTATACAGTAAAGCTTCAGCTTCTATTTCCTCCCCTTTTCATCCTCTCTAGTACTGGAAGCTTTGTGCATATATGGATACCTTCTCTGCACAGTTAAATGCCTTTTTGCACACAGACTGTTTCTCTACATCTGCAGGGGCTGCACTGAAGTTAAAGTATTTTAAAGTTTTGCACAATACAATCCCTTTTCCTTCATTGTTCTGTTACATTGTGATTTGTTTCTTCCTTTTTTATTTAAATTTAATTTATCATTTTATGGCTGACTTTAATGCTTGTGGAGTGAATGGCTAATGACAGTGGCTAGAGCCAGCCAGCATGCAGGCAGGTGCTGTGCGAGCTCTCCCCACGCAGCTCTGCCAATGCATGGCAGAGCCGCAGCATCCTGCCATGCCCCCGCCTCCCCGCCGCTCTCCTCGGCACAGCCCTGCCCGCGCCGCCCAGCCAAGCCGCGGCCACGCTTCTGGAAGGAGAGTTCAGGAGGTTTTATTCTTCTTGAGGTGAATGCAGTCTTGGGAGTTTTAAGAAAAGCCCCCGGTCTTGGATGTGTGCCCATCCTGTCTGCGCAGTGGGAACCTGGGGAAATCATACCTGTTTGTCATTCTGCCATGAGTCTTCTTGTGAAGCTCAAATCTGCACTGCCCAAAGTGTCCTCCCGTCCCTTCCTTTGGGTTAAACTCACTATTTTCTGAAAGTTTTTTTAGAAAACCAGAGCTTGTATACTGGGTAAGTAGAGGTGTTTAACCCTTTCAGGTAGCATAGCTGGAGTTACAAGTGTCATCTGATGAGACCCGGTTTTATATGACACATTTATGTCATAGACATAACGAGGTAACAAAATTCTCATTTGCCCTGTTGATTCAGCAACCTTGGATAAATTTGAAAGGATTTAACATGCAAATGCAATTTAAGTAATGAATCATTACTTTTTTTTCCTGTTGTAGTAACTCAGTGCACTACTAGCTTCTGTATTTAGAGGGCTCCTATTTCAGTTCAGAGAAGTGCAAATGGGCATTTTGGTCTTCCGAAGTTACCTCTGCATCTTTCCCTCGAAGAATGCTCTCAAGCTTTGCACTAAAGAGGATGTCAGGACCCAAGAGGATGTCAGGACCCAAAGGTTTTGCATCCATCTCACTGGACAGTCAGACACCATGTTTGCTGATAGGGGCTGGATGCTGGGACTGTGATGTGTGTGTGGGCTTAATGGCTCAGTGCTGAATCTCAGCCTCATAGCAGTGACACCCAAATGGATTCTTACTTAGTGCTTTACTGAAATCTTCTAGGGTTGAATCCACTTACTGTCAATTAATATGAAACTAAACAATTATAGCTGTAGACTTTAAATAATTTTCACTGCAAGGTAAACATTTCAGACTTAGGAGAAACCCCAATAAAATCAATTAACCCTTCTGGGGATGTAAAAAGGGTTTGCACCATTCCCTTTCCACTATCACTGCTCTCTCTGTTCCACCACCTCTAAGAATATCCTCTTCCGGAAAGATTATGCTGTGTTTAATTAAAGTACTCATTGTCTTAGGACTCTGCTGATTAGAAATTCATGTTCCTTTGGGCCTTTTTGGGCTACTCTCCCTTTGCATGTGGCTTCAGACAACAGCAGGACACATCTTCTCTTTTGCCAAACAGTATTTCTGTCTTCTGTACTAGCTCATTCCCCAAAATGCCACACCCAGCTCTTCCCTCTGAGAGTCATATCCAACTGACTCTGTGCATGCTGAGCTTTCACTAGTAAATAATCTCAGGGAGCCAAATGATGTGTTCTGGAGGGGGTAGTGCTCTTAGAGGCTATTGGCAGTCGTTCAGATGACAACCAGCTGCAAAGAGCTTTAAGAACAGTGTTATACACATACACACACACACACAAAAAAAAAGAAAAAAAGGGAAAATTGTTGTCTGAAGACATATTGCCCTTGATTGAATAGTGAGGAACCTGCTGTCAAGAAAATAAATATTTGGGAATCCAAAAAACCCCAAAAAACCAACAGCAGCAAAAGAAAAACCAACCCCCCCCCCCCCCCAAAAAAAAAAAACAAAAAAAAAAAACCAAAAAAACCCCAAACAAATAAATAAAAAACCCCAAAACAAGCAAAAAAATTTGGCCTGTAGATCTGCCTTCAATTCAGCCTTCAATTGCTGAGGACAGACAGTGGTGATTTCTGCTTGATTAGCCCTGAGTTCACTTTTGTTTTTCCTATTGCCTGCTGATTTTACTGCAAGGGCATTTTTGCCTGGAGTTTGGTGAGTGGGAATCTCTGTAGGAGTAGAGTAACTCATGAGCACTCTAATTGGCACAGCTCCCTGTAAAAGGTATTGACAGAAATAGCAGCAGAATGCCAGCATGTCCTGACTGTATCCACTACCTAGACTGTGGCCTTCCAGTCTTTCACAGAACACACTTTGACAAAGGTGTATAGGGTGCTAATAATTGTTGTTTAAGTTGCATTACACATAACTGGTTCCCGAGGCCCTGGGAGAGTAGACTCTAAAGTGTTTCTGTTTCCCCTTGAAAGGGATGGAGTTGAAGTAGAAATACAGCTGTATAAGCTCTGTAGGGGAAAATTGGTTCCTATTATGGGGAAAAGCCAAATATACACCAGCGTTTCCAGAAAACAATAAACAATTATTCTTACAAAGAGAAGAGTTTAAAATCTATGTAGAGAAACAGACAAAAAAAGAAAGAAAAAACCCTCAACAAATAAATATTAAATTTGTGTTACTAAGATTTATTTCTGTTTTGTCAGATACATCTCTACAATTATGAAAACACCTCTGCCATTTTCTGAGACACACTATCTTTCATTTCCATCTTCTAATCTCCCATAACAAGAAATAGTTTGTCTCTACTGGATATTCAGCTTATTTTCCTGGGTTCTTTATGTGATCTCATTTTCTCAGCAATTATTTGTGCATCTTATGAGCTCTATAGGGGAATGGCACTTCATATAGGTATTTAAAAGGTAGACAACACACTTAATTTCAACATGAACTCACATCAGACACTTGAAAGACCAGAAGTGTCTACTGGAATGCTACCTCTGTGCCCTGGCTATAGACAAAGACTGGAAAACTCACGTGGATGACTACAGTCACCCTCCTGACTCTGACATACAACTGAGTCACCACAGTCCAAGCAAACAAAAGCCAAGCTGCTGCACTCGTACGGGCTTTCAGAGTCTGCGAGTGCAGTGGAATTGCAGTTTCTTTATCCTGCAGTGAGTGAGAGCTGCTTTAAACCACTGTGTTGCACTTGCCATGGACAGCAAATAAAGCATACAGTGGTGCCTGTGGCTGTTGAACTTCACGGGTGCACAAACACAGCCCCAAGCTGATTTGTGTCCACAGGCACTGATGTAATGCAGCCAGTGGTGATGTCAGCAGCGTGTTGCTGCACACATGGGCACACTTGCTCTCAGTACTGTGGGCGAAGGAGGAAAAGGGTAGAAAGTTCATTCTTCATCAAAAGAATTTTGAGAATGTCAGCAGATGAAAACAGAGACATTTACCCAAATTTTAATGAATCTATACATTATCAGAGGTCTGGGGAATATCAAACTGTAATTTCCAAAAAATATATAGTCAATTATGCCTTAGAATCCTTTAATAATATTATCTACACTCAGAATGTTTTAAATTCATAACTGGATACATAGGTCAGTCTTCCAGCACAAAAAACTAGCCTGTTTCAGTGCCCTGAATTACAAAACTCAATCCTGAAAAGTCTTTTTCTGCAAACCAGAAACTTCTTAAATTCCTACCAGAGAAAAGAGTTTATGAAACTCATATACATATATATATATTTCTAAATGTATATATATACACACTGAGAACATACATTGATGTTCTTTCTGACTGTTGTGTTTTGCACAGTCCTGCTTTTAAAACATGGCAAGGTTTTCTGCTTTCATCTCTGTACATTTTCCATTCCAGTATCCCAGATTTACTGTGTTCCGAGACTTAAACCGTACAATAGTTAGAAGTTAATTTGCTTTCCTGCCCCCAAAAAACAAACAAGAGAAGAAGGAATTTAACCTCATATCCTCATTCTGAAATTAGCTCTATTGTCAAAAGATGACAGCTGTATCCTGATTTCAAGAATTTCATGTTGGAATTAAGCAGCATTTTTGAAACCATTGTGTTACTTCAAACAGATCCATAATGGTCCCTCAGCAAACCATTTTCAGAAGACTTGTGTAAGTAAGATAAAAAGACACCATTTCTGAAGAGATGCTTTTATGGGCTAGGTCAGAGTGCTCTTTCCATGTTGTTCATTCCCAGTCGAATTTCCTAATAGCCTATCTCCTCAGCTAACAGATGCCCAGCCTCATGTCGGAACCAGATCGAGCCACCACTGAGATGATATCCAGCTCCTTTCTTATTGAGCCGTTTCCCTAGCAGATGGTGCAATGCTGCAGGCACACTCCTTCCTGTTAATTACCAGCCTTCGCTACAGATGGAAATGTCAGTCAGCCTCACAGGTCCTGGTTCCTGCCATTGCCTCAGTCCATAGCCCTCTACCTAGGCAAGATGCTGCCAACACACACCATGTGTTTTGTGACTGCTGACTAGGCAGGCAACAAAAAACAACTTAGTTCATGAATATTCATGGAGGAATGTTTAGAGTTCTGTTCATCTGCAATGCTTATAGATCTGCTTAAAGGAGATTGCACTTTCTGAGGAGCCCTGTGCCCCTTGTTTTACTGTGGTGTGGGCAGATGAGTTATCAAAGTGTGTTGCTATAGTAACATATAAAGGGCTATTAAATGCCTGTCGTTTGGAGACTCCTATAGGCGCATCAGTTTCTGACTGCCATTTTTTTTCCATACCTTAAGTGCCCCTTAATTATTCTTGCCCTGCAATAACAGACCAGTAGTCACCAGGCTGAACTGATTATCTAATAACTGTTGCTTTTCATTAAAGCCTGATTACCTCATTATACATAACCAATATGAATTCCTTGATCTTTCCTGGTATCCAAGCACTGTGAATTCAGACAAATGAAATTTTGTGTAACCTTTATAAATTCATTAGACACATTTATTTTAATGGCCATAGACTACTAGTAATCAAAAATACATTTTCAGAAAGGTTTTTTATTAAGTTTGAGTTAGAAGATTAGGAAAACATCTACCATGGGGTTTTTTCCTTTTTCTTTCTGTCCTCTTTTTATTTTCCTTTTTCTTTTTTTGTCTGAAGGTAATTCATTCTCTTGTGAGAATCTGTGCAAGTGTAATGTGTAGCTATTAAAATAGCAATATGACTCAGAATGTGCCAATAATATTCTTCAGTTTTTGACTCATGACTGTTCATGAAGTGAGAGTTTAGATGTTCCAAATCAGAAAAGCAGGCATCTAGTTTATGTTAAGAACACACTTTTCAAGAAAAGGAGAGTTGTATTCCAATTCCAGCATGCAGAATGAGCAATATGTACAGGAGTAGGGGATGTTTAAACAACAGCATTTTGCATCCACTCTGGGCTAATTGTTGTCAGTCTGCTAATGCTTCAGCAACAGAGGAGAGCATCCAGAGATACCTGAGAAAGACACATGCAGTTTCTTTGAAAGAACTGCAAACCCTGACCAAAATGTCTCTAACAAATCAAACAAGTATACTTTTCAAGCGTTGCTACTTTTCTGCACATTTATCTCCATACAAGGGGTGAAAGTGACTGCTGAATTTTCTCTTTCTTCCTTTGTTTATATTGTTCTAATGGTATGGACTGCATTCAAATAATTGTTAACTGCTAAGGGATGGACGATGGTTTTCAAGAGTCTGAGGTCCTTTCTACAACACCAGAGAGCACAAAAGTTGTCATGTTTCTTAGTCCATTATATTTGGGGGTTTTTGTCACAGAAATATATTCTGATTTTGTCTTCACTACAGAGAATCTGAAAAACCAATGCAAAGTATTTCCAAGGTTTATTTCAATTTCTAGGTCCTACAACATTGTATTATTTCAACAGTAAATAATTAAATGTAATGCTATAGCCTATTATTTTTTCAAGTATATTTAGGTTTCTCCTTCCAAGAAGAAATTACGAAATCTGTATTATTACCAGATCTCTGTCAGATGTACAGGGAAGCTGAAATTGCAAAACATCTGTATTCAAAAAGGATTAAAAAAGGCTGCGAAAGTTTGGTGATTTTCTTATGTGCTTGTAAACCTGAACTTGACTTTGTAAAGTACTGTTTGAATCAGTAAGTAGGCTACCCACACATGTGACTCTCTACACTGTAAAGCATTTATTGTTCTTCAAAAACAACCACGATGTGAGAGGACATGGTGTTCCGGCTGCCAAAGCTCAGGTCTTACAAGAGGCAACTATATATCTATTAAAGCTTATGCACTCATTCAAAATATATAATCATAACAGATAGCCTTATATTCTACACAAACTTGACAATATTGTACAATAAGTTACAAAGGGCAGCTTATAGTTCCATGACCAACATCTGGCTGGCTCTTCATACAGCTGCTGTGCAGCCAAATTTATTCTCGGTGGAAAGTGATTTCATTCCAAATTTCTTTTCTCAGCCTTTCTCATCTTGCAGTTTATAAGTATTTATTTCTCATTACAGTTGTCTTTTTATTTTCTTAAAATTTCCAAGTATGATTTGCTGCGAATTAAAGAGCTGAAACATTGTGTTATGTGAAGCACCTCTACCCCAAACCTGTAGCAGCTCTGGCTGTAGGTAGCTGCAAGACCCAGCTCCCTTCTAGTGTCTGAGCTCTTTTCACAGGGATCAGGGCACAGGGAATAGGGTGGATATTTTACTAAAGCCTGCTGCATGGATAATATATTTGTAATGAGTTTGAAGCAGTATGCTGAGATAATTGAAGTTACAGTCTCAGAGAACTGTGGGGCCATGGCAGCTCCGCTGCTGTTTTGTGGGTGGGATCTCCTCAGGCAAGCACAGTAACCTCCTGATCTGGTGCATCCTCATTTTTCTGCCAGCACATGCACTGCTCAGCAAGGAAAAAAAGATTTTCCCCGTGCTGATAAAGCTCTGGGGAAACAGGCTCCATAGTCACCAAGGAAAGCATTGTACCTGCCATGAGCCCTGGAAGAACTATGCCAGTTTAACTGATCAAGTCAGCAGCTTTCACAGCAATCCAGGGAACCCATAGCTGACTGTTTTGTCAAATTAACACAAAAGAAGTCTAAAAGCCAAATTATTACATTAATTCTAAAATAATACTGGTCTTGTTTTTATTCTTTTAATCACTGCAGAAATCTGATTGATATAAGTAGGCTATTCAGAGAAATGACTGCTCAGATATTGTTCCACACTTTACATTGTTGTTTCTTTATTACAGCAGAGCCTGGGTTATATTTTTCATAGTGTCTTTGGACTTGCATGTTCTGTTGTTCCTTTCATCATTAAATGAAGATGGCAGTTGAGGAGGATGACAAAGTTCCTGTAGGGTAAAAAAGAAAGATTAAAAAGGTAGACGGACAAATTTAGACATGTGTGGGTGGGAATAACATCAAAACATTTTTTTTTTAATTAACAATGACACATTTCAAATGTCATCTCAATTTTTAAGTCCTAAATAATTTACATTGTAACCACTGTTCAGTCCCCTGCAAGAGTGATGTGCATTTTAGCTAAGGGTGAATACACATGGAAGTACTTAGGGACTGTATGAACTAACCTCTCTCTTAACATGACCAAAAGGAAAATAAATCTTGACTATTTCATTTCTGGTTATGTGAAAGAACACACAAGTGACGTGTTGCACACATATATGGCCATTTCCATTCCATGACTACAACATTTGCCCATCTTATATATCACACTAAACTTGTAACATACTGAAGAAGATACTGCAGAGTTCTTAGACAATAATGAAAGAGGAAACAACTAATTATAACAATTCCTACAGATACTTCCTTATTGAATCTACCTTACCAACCACAATTTGGACTCTTCACTGTTCATATGTCAAATAGCTGGGCTATATCAAACTGTTACAAATATTTTCTTCAATTCTTTCAGTGATTCCACCTTCACACAACACATTTGCTGGGCTTTGTGCTGTGTGGTTTGTTTGGCTGCATGTATTCATTGCAAGTCTATGGAACTTTTTATTTTTTGTTTAAATATGTTGTATTTCATATTTTAAATGAAGTGGCTCGAGAGTAAATACATGCAACAGGAAGTGCAGAATTAAAAATGGAAACTATGAATATTCTGTGTGCTGCCAGGATTTTGCCTGCAAGGACTCTGATCTTTTCATCAAAGCAGACCTGAAACAATTTTGTGATGAACTGTCAGGGAAACCAAATGGAAAAATATTAAGTCTCTGAACTCTTGTTACATAGTAATGCTTGTTACTCAAGGATGTCTACCCTGTGGGAATTGAGTGAGCTTATATTGCTCAAGGACGATCACGGAGGAAACACATTTTGTATTATATGCCAAGTAATAAGTGGAGAATTGGCATGTGAACTGAAACAGAGCATCCTCTGTGTACTGGACAGATGAGATCTTGTCAAATGCCCATGGATCTCCTCAGTCAGCACTTATCATCACAGCTCCCATGCTGACACTTGAGGTTTAAAAAACTCATAGCCAGGGCTCCTACTCATCAGGGCTTAGGTGGAGGGCTTAACCCCACCCACCTAACTGCAGATAAGTAGAATCCCACTTCTTTATAGCTTTTTATTTTTGGACACCTTTGCCACCTTTTCTAGTTATCCCATTCTCAGAGTTACTGCTGCCATGGCAGCATACAATCTTGCTTGTTCCCAGCTGGAATGGCTAAAATATAGCTTCTTCTGACATCAGAAAGGATTTGTTCATTAGGTCAGCTGATGGAAGGTGGTAGGCTAAGAAAAAAGTGAACAGATTTAGAATGTACCCAAGAATGTTTATTTTGAGATGGTTTCCTTTTTTTCTTCTGCAGTGTGGTTAAGAACCCTTAAGTACTGCAATTACAGGTGTAGCATAGAGTTCATGAGGTCTTTAACCTTTTTATTTTACTTATCTTCCTCAAGAATCATTACAGGGAAGCAAGTCAAGCAAGACATTTCATACTGAATGGAAAAAGAAGCTTCCTTTTTCCCAGAATTGTAAATTTATATGAGCATAAACATGTGCATGTACATGTCTGTAATTGCAATAAAAAATCAAAACCACACAACGAAAACAACAGTAAAGGAAAGCTACTTGCATTGGATTGGATTGTTAAATGAATTACATTTTAGAAAATGCCAAATAAAAGAGAATTTAATTCTGTTTCTGACATATCTTTAAAATATTGGGCAAGGTTATATTTTCATGGGAACTTTCTATACATTTACAAATAGGGGCAAATTAATGTTATCTTGAGGTCACCTAATTCACTGGACTTGGACTTTGCAGCCTAAATGATGTCTTTAAGAATACTTTTGCATATGTTTTAATGGAGAAAAGGTAGAACTCAACACTGTCACATGCCAGAAAATCCTGATCAGCAGCTTTGAACCATGCATAGGCTGTCACTGTCTTACATCTGTCCAGGAGATCAGTTCTCCATCCCTCAACAGCAGGACTTCACAGAAAGTCAACCAAAGAGGAAGTGGTCATCCTGCAGCTGTATGGTGTTTGCAAGACCTGAAGAAAAGTTTGGGTCACTCTCTGCCAGGAATGATAACCAGCCATCCCATTCAGAGTTCCTAGAACAGTGCTGTTGGCTTCAGTTCCCAGGCTGCTTTTTTGATACTGTCTGGCATGAGGTTCTGGGGAATGTTCTAGGATTGCAGTAATTGATAACATTCTCCTGGGAGAGCTCAGGACATAGCCATGCTCAAATCTATTCAGCTCAGCCAGCCTGTGTGAGACTTCACCATGGAAAGGAAATGTACTACTCCCACCTGCAGAGGTTTCACATGCCCAATAACAATGCCTTAGAGTGGAGATATCAGAATTTCTCAAAGCAAAGACCACAAGGAATCCTTTACATGATCTGAAGAGTGAGATTTCCTGCCACCTTCTTTCTAAATGATTAGTGAAAACTTCCTGTCTCCTGTCATCTCAAGCAAGCACAGCATGTAAACTCTTCCAGAAGCTCTTCAAAATGTATAATAATTTTGTGGCAATAGCTGGAGCTGTGGTTTAGAAAATTAAAATTTTTGGATAAAGACTGTACTTATTTGGCTCAAGGATTGTTAAAAAGTATCCAGATACCTAGAAAAATACACAATGGAGATCAGTACATCTCTGGAGAGGGACAGCGGGGTCAAGGGATGAAAGGTCTAACACTGGAAATGCCTAACACGCTCCAAGACATTGTGATGGGAAAAAGACTGTGTAGTTCTTCAGTCTGTTCAGCATCTCCTTATAATAATGTCTATCTGGTTCTTGTAAAATGGAAATATCAAACATACTCAGTTCTCTTAGCATATGTCTGAAAGGTTGTGAGGCTGTGACTTTTTTCTTTGTTCATGGAGTCTCCTTTTATTTTGTGAATAACCTTCACAATCTCAGTTTCTTAAATAGATTTCCATAATTCCTTTGCTGTTTCAGCACTTTTCCCCAGGGATCTTTTTTTTTCTCCAAACTACTGTAAAACTGAGACTGCAATATCAGGGGTTTGTGATTTTATATTTAGTTTTCCCACTAGCAATTACTGTGAAACCATTTTCTTATGTCTTCCACTTCTAGCTTAAGGGCTTTTTCCTAGTATGTCCCAAGAAAATAAATCCTTTCCTCTCAACATAGGTATTGAGTGAATGAGAGAACAAGAAGGTTTTGCTGTTTTAACATTCTCTACCAGTTCTGGAGAGTATCAGTACAGTTTTGCTTAATGCAGTAGCCCACCAGGTCATGTAAAGTACTTTCTAAATCTTTGCAAATGAATTGAGAAATCAGGATTTATAGGAACTCTTTAAAATACAATTGAAACAATTCTGCAGGATCTTAGAATGTGAAAACAGAGGGGGAAAAGACATAACTAGGACTATAGTGCTGCTGAAGCAGGATACCAGAGTTTTGTATTTACTTCTCATTCCATCACAGACTTTCAGCCAAACCATGTGTAGGAGATTCATTTTCCATGCTTCATCTTCTCACTGCAAAATAGGAGTAAGATTTCTTTTTGCAAATACTTTCTCTTGTGCATGTTGAATATAAATTATTTGGGGACATTGTTGTGGGGTTGTGATTCACACCACTTAACTTCAGTCATCTGCAGTGCTGATGCACACACCGAAGGCAAGGTTTGTCAGTGGAGGGGGAGAGAACTTTGGGATGTTGCTGGTTCATTGTTATAGAAACCTCTGTTAGGAATGAGTCATTTAATAAACACATATTGACTATCCATATTGACCACTTTAAACACCTATTTTTACGTGGAGCTAAGTCCCAAACAGGTGTCTGTGTAAAATACAATGGAGCATATATGTGACTTTACTTAATTCCTTTTCTGAACAGATGTGTGACTTATAATATTTAAATCTTCTTCAGGCAGTAAGATTTCCTCAAGAGGATGATTCATGGAAACATCCTGTCACAAAGGTTTTGATCCATTTTTTTTCTTTTTTTTTTCTTGGTATATTTTTTTTAAATCTTTTTTAAACTGCAGGAGAAAATGACTGATTATGGCTGTTAAAGTGCTTTGTCTGCTTGTGGTTAATTAGCAGGTGTCATTTCCCTGAAGTAGTGTGAATTATTCTAATGTAGGGGCAAAGCTTGAAAATAATGAAGTTATTCAACTTGTTTACACACAGCAGCAGACAAACTAACTTTGCCTAATTATGATTCTACTTTTGCAGAGTTGGGTTGAGAGTTCAGTCCTAATGTTTACTGGATTGTTTTCTGCTTTGAAGAAAATGTGGAGAATGAGCACATGTCTTCTTTAAACTAAAAGAAAAAAATTCCAAAATAGATAAACAGAGAAAGATTATAATAATTAACCAGGCAGGAGAGGAAAATAATAGTTCTATTAATACAACTCTACTAATAAAATTGTACTTACAGAATAATCATTTGCCATGTTCTAAATGTAGTTATGTAGTTCTTTTAAATTAATAAAACTTTTATCTTCTAAATGTATTTGCAATTATCTTTTTGAACACTGCATAATATAAAAACATTTATCTGTACCATAACTATGCATTTCTTCTAGCTGAACTATCTTCTAAAATATATGAAAAATAGCTTTTATTTCAATGACAAGCAGGTAGTTCAGAAACTTTCCAATCTCCTTCCTCAAACTCTTAAGCTTATCCGTCTATCTATCTATCTATCTATCTATCTATCTATCTATCTATCTATCTATCCATCTATCTGTCTATCTATCTATCTAGTTTTCTTTTTCATTAATACAAAGGATTCAGTCACTAACTGTTTCTCAGATCCTGCTTCTCAAGGCTGTATCTTCTGACAATCCCAATCCCACTCCCCTCTTCCTTTTAAACATTCATTTCTTGCTTTTCCATTTTATGTGCTCCTTTCTCAGTGAATAAAATGATCTCCTGCAACAAATGAAGAGATGTTTAGCTCCCTGCATATTTTGCCCATGGTATTGCTTTTTTTCGTAGGAGTATTCACCTCAGAGGTGAAAAGGCTGTAATACACGTGTTGCAGTAATCTCTATTACTCTCAAAGGTGGTCTGTTTTCAAATGAGCCATGAGGAATTAGGTATTCATTGACAAATGCAGTCAGATATGCATTTTTTCCAGAGCTTGAAGAAGGCCTGATATAAACCAGGTTTGATTCTTTTTAGCTTTTCCTTTTTTATAGATAGAATAAATGTTACTTGGAGAGCACACATTCTGTGTTAGTGTGTTTTCTGCTCTGTCCCCTTGTTTATTTTAGCAACAGATGGAGAGCTCTCCATGAAGCTTTTACCCTTCCTCTAACACGTCCATCGAAGATACAGCTCCTGTGCTTGTGATCACAAGTTAATGTCTGTTGATTGCTGCTTCCTTAGGGCACATTAACCCTTCAAGAAAGATAAGGTCTCCTGTTTCTTCTGTGAGGACTGAGCTCTGTACCAGCACACAGGACAAGATTGCCTTCTGTCAGAAGAGGTCTCTGTCCAAACAGACAAGACGTTGAGTGGGTGTGACTCTTGGAGGAACATAACAAGCAGTGTTAGAGGAAACCAAACACCAAAGGGTGGAATTAATCTCAGTTTATTTTAGATGACTATATCTGAACAAGTTGCCCAAAGTTCATTTACAGTTATTAGACAGAAATAAGCAGAAACTAGCTGACCTATATTAAATTTCTACTTTTATATTATATGCTCAGACCTGGATAAACTTCTGGGGCTCTTTTCTTAACAAATGCACCTTTCCTTCCTTATCTAATTTTTTTTTTTTTTTTTGTTTGCCAAGCAAGTTATTCTTTTAAGCTTACTGATTATAAATCCATCAATAATCTCTCAAACAAGTTACCTCTTGAAGTTAGAGTAGCCAAACTGATCTGGCCAATATCTTACTGAATCGACACTGATCATTCCCTTTTCCATCTCCTGCTCCATTTCTAGCAAGCAGGAATTAGAAAGCATGCTGGCCATATAAATGAAAAACAGGTTCAGCAGTATTTTTGTAAACATTCTTTAAACAACCAAATCTTTGCCTTCAAAATATCGGCAGAATTAGAAAGAGCTTTCCTTACATAAAACTAAAAAATGCACATTTGGAATCAGCTTCTTAATAAACTAAACACCAAATTAATTTCACAAGAGGGCCTTTCTGTGTAAAGCTGCCTCTTTCGCTGTGGTGCTGGTGATAAGTATTCTTTTAACATGGAAATTACCACTGTGGAACTGCCAGTATGCGATCTCAGATCACTCTTTTGGCTTTGAAATTCAAACCTAATAGAAATCCTGCCAAGTTATTCAATGCTAGAATCCAAGAAAACTTAGCCCCATGTTAAGCAATTGCTAATCAAGAGCTATCCCTCGACACCTGAATGGGTGGATTCCACAAAGAAAAGAAAGGAGAGGTGCCTTTGCAACTTTGCTGAGTTTTCTGCCCAGCTGCAGCAATTTTGTTCTATAAGCAGTCAAAAAAGAATAAAGTGAAGAAAGCAGCTGTATGGGATTATAGGCACATTTGCAAGATGCTCCATGTGTGGATTTTTTCCCCCCTTTAAATGCAGTGTGAGTGCAGTGTGACTAATTATACCAGAGAGGAAAGCAGAAGCTCTCTAGTTAAAGTATTTGGGTAATCATGTTTACTGCAGGGAAAGTACGCCTGCATTAAATAAGTCAAAACACGGTGCGTAAAATGTGGAATGACTTTGTAGGCACTGCAATAGAGAGGAAGATGTAGAAATAAGTCTCATTTGTCCAACTAGAAGCACTACCAAAAAAGATAAACCATCTGCTTCAACTAACTGAGCTCTCCACTTGAAAAATGCTAATTGAACAAAAGGAGGTTTAAACTTATTTAAAAAAAAAAAAGAAAACAAAAACAAACAAACCAAAAAACTCTAAAAAACTTGTCAGCCAGCATGTTTCTAAGTGATGCAACAAAAATGATGCTATCCACAATTTGGTGAAGAGGTGAAAAGAAATTATTCTTCCCCTTCCATGTCCAAATTTGGATTTCTTTATGTTATATCACAAACCAAATGTTTAGTCAGGAACCCAGACTCCTTTAGTTACTTGCTGTCCTTCAAATCCACCTTAAAATACTTCTTTGCTGTGATGCCTGCCAGAGACTGGCAGCAGTTCAGGAGCCCAATGTGCCGAGATCACCCTCTCCCCTGGTGACCAAATGTGGTTTCCCTGTGCTCTGCCTCTGTCTGCTTGTCTGAATCCACCTGCTAGTTTTTCTCAGTTAGATTGGTAGCTGTTCAAAAATGTTTTCCACTAGCTGTTAGTAAGGCAGAAAAAACAAAAGGGCAATAACCACATTTGGGGTTGTTTGGAGCAAAGCTGGAAGCACATATAGAGCATGTCACTGAAGGAACACTTGGCTGCAGGATTAAATCTAAGTCTGTCCAGTTAGTCCTGCAGTCAAGAATCCTGAAAGAGGCAGAAAAACAACTCCTAGCCTTGTTAGCTTCTGACACGTCTTTGAATAGCAGAGAAATCATAAGTGGAAAGGTTGGGGCAATATTTAAAAGGGCAAATGAAATGACCTGGATAAGCATAAGCTAGCTGGCCTGAATCTAATTCTGGGCTAAATAATGAAAACATATGTGGATAGAATTGAGCAAGAATTAATTCATAGTTATACAACATTTATGATTTTACTTCAATGTATTTTTATGGAAGGTAATATATGAGAAAAAAAGGGATTTCATTATTTGATGGAGATTATAGTTCAGTTGATACAGACAACTGGATAAATGCAATATAATTCCCTAATGTATTTGGGATTTCTTGAATTTCTGGTATTAAAAAAAAGGTATATGTTAGGTATATTGGAAACCAATACACCAGGAGATACTGAGATGATTTGAAGTACTAAAGTGGTGTCATGAACAAATTATAGGATTTAATTTATCATTGAGAACAAAACAAATCTTATGAACAAATATTTATAAATTCCTGGGCTTCATTTAGTCTCTTTCACTTCTCAGAAGGGATGAAAGATGATCTGCTCTACTCTGGGCTGGTGCAGCCTCATGGCGAGTCCTGTGAGCAGTTTTGGGCACTATAGTATGGGAAAAGCATTAAGCGGTGAGAGAATGTCCAAAGGAGAGCTACAAGGATGGTTAAGGGCCTTGGGGGGAGGTTGTATGAGGAGTGACTGAGGTCACTGGTCTGTTCAGCCTGGAGAAGAGGAGGCTGAGGGGAGACCTCACTGCAGTTTCCTCGTGAGGGGAAGAGGAAGGGCAGGCACTGATCTCTTCTGTGTGGTGACCAGGGACAGGACCTGAGGGAATGGTCTGAAGTTGTCAGGGAACATTTAGGTTGGATACCAGGAAAAGGTTCACCCAGAGGGTGGCTGGGCACTGGAACTGACCCTTCTCAGGGAAGCGGTCACAGCAGCAGCCTGACAGGGTCCAAGAAGCATTTGGGCAATGCTCTTGGGCCCACGGTGTGATCCCCATCTTGGTCCTGTGCAACTCAGAATGTTCTGTGATTCTGTGATAATCTTAATTATTCTTTAATTATTCTTTAAATCCCAGGTATTCTTTAATTTTAAAAGTCCAGTTCTACTTATTAAGAGAAGAAAGGCAGAGCAAAACCTGGTAGATGGAACTTCCCACAAGACAATTTCCAGATTGAAATCACACACAAATCAATAGAGGGAGAAAAAATAAATATGAAAATAAAAGACCAAAGGAAAAATTGACTGTATGTCAATATCCTGAAATCCAAACTACCTGGAAGTTACATTTTAATAATTTATTTTTCTATAGGGATAAACAGGAGAAATTTTACAGTTTGATTAAGGCATAATGCAAGACAAATATTGAGCAAATCTAAGCATTAAAACACCAAAAGTGTTAAATACTTCATTGTTTTTTTTCACTAAAAATGAGGAATTAGATAGTAGATTTGTATGCCCTACAACTCCAATTTTAGATATGGTTTGCAAGAAATTTTGTTTCTCATCTGATAGCAACAGTGTTGCAAGTCATGTTTATTTTATTAAAAATTTACTTATACATCTCTCATCAGGAAGGGTTAGCATGTCAAAACCAGAAAAAGAAAAATTATAGAATAAAATTTCAGAATAATATTTCATAATAGTCATGTAAGAAAAAAAATAAAAACCAACAGAGAAAATATTAGTTTCTTGTTTTAGTGGAGTAAATCTTCTTTGACCACAACCATGTTCAAGGTTTAAGGTTATGATATACTTACAAAGTGATAAAAAGAAAAATCTTTATTTTTCCTTCTTTTACTTCCTGCACTTCTCACTTCTCACACAAACATATCAGATAGATTTTAATCTAGGAGAGCTAGGCCTTACAAAAAAGAAAATCTTGCTGTAATGGTTTTCACAGGATGAAAATCACAGCCCTGACCAGCTGTAGAGACAATAAATAACCTATGTGTAATACTTACGGGAAAAAAAAATCACTGACTAATTTACAGCCATAGTCATTGTTTTACATCTGGTTATATTCCTAAGTATACTTTTCTATTTTAAAATATATCCTTTATCCATAATACTATCTTATTTTCCTTTTTTGTCCTACAGAAAAAACTTAGTTTCCAAAAATATCTGAGTGTGCATGTTAAAATACAATATTAGCATGCTAGATATATGCTAAAATTCACCAGATTGCACATTAATATCTCCTGTGGCTTATTTGGACAATGCATTTGGACAATGGACTCTTATAAAATGTTAAGAAAAATATTAGCATTTATGTCCAGACCTCAGCAAAAGCAGTTGGGCTCCAGCCCTGCAACACACTCACAACAAAAATCGTTAAGTTTCACATATTTATAGCCTGGAATATATTCTCAAAGAACCCGTTTTTTAAACTTTTCTCATATGTTTTTGCTGAACTTACTCTTTGTGGTGTGATTTTAAGGAGAAGAGGCCAGTTGAGGATGGAGAGAGGCAATAAAAGGTTTTCTCAAATCCATACTGAAAAATGCCATGATGGGCTTCTGGAGCCATAACACCCAAACTCCACTACCCCACATTATGAGCACACTGTTATAATGGTCTATCAGTACATGAGAAAAATACACAGCTGGAAAAAAACTCTCTGATGACATTTGGCACATGGATATGCATGGAAAGTCAAGGCAAAGAGCAATGCCAAGATTCTTAACAATACTTACTATGTCCGAAATGAGAAAGCAGGAACACACATACATAAAAGGATTAGCTTCCTTGCAATCTAGTTCTCAGCTAGGAATACAGCTTTTCTCAGGCATTCAACCAGGAACACAATGCAAAATGACTCCTCCAGCATGGAGACAGAATTTAGAGGTTTCACAGAGCAGAAATATACTCTGTTTCATATTGAAAACACACTGTGCAGAAAAACCATGTAATTCTGTAGTGCAGAGAATTGAAATCTGAAGCCCAATAGGAATTGTGAGTTGGTTCCAAGACAGCACGGGTGGGAAGAGGAAGGCATTACTGAACTGCATATCTGCCTGAACAATGCAGTAAGAATAACATTCTTCTGATATCTGCAGCGCTGTTAACATAAATTTCTCATTTTCTCTTCTTTTTTTGTTCACTCGGTAAGATTCTGTTACAGGTTATGTTTAAAATGTACATTTCTGCACTGGTAAAACATGGTCAGGAGATTGGCTGGATAAAAAAAACAACCCTGTCTGGTTCACAAGAAGACTGGACAGAAATTGACAGGAAGTTTGACTGAGATAATTTGTCTTAAAACCTATGCTATCTACATGGTGTTGATCAGACACTGTACTTCATGAAGAATTTTCTCATCTACTTTCCAATCAAGAATGTCTTCCTACTGTAAATTATTTTTTAACAACTGTTTTTAAGCTGCATCTGAAGAAAATGGACTCAGGTCTCATGTGGAAGAAACCCAAATGAGAGAAGATACACCTCTGCACTTGGCAGCCCTAGATTCACATTTCTGCTCCAACAGACTCAAAGCAGAAATGTGAGCCTAAATCTTGCATATTCTGAGTCCTGTAATCACCTAATTTACTGGGTCCCTCCATCTACCTTGTTTCTAATTTCCTTCTCCTATTTAATCAGTTGTGAAAACTACTTCCTAAAAGACAGAGAATAGCCTAAATTTTAGCACACTTACTGTGAGACTTACCACAAAGTAAGCAAAGTTGGACCACAGGGATATTCTTTATGAGATAAGAGCCACGTTGGGAAAAAAAAAAAGAAATTACTTTATAAATAGCTTTGAATCATAAAACAAAGCAATTCACCTTGTACAGTATGTAGACATGTTGCTAACAGATTATTTTTGCAACACTGAGAGGATTAAAAAAGGAAAAACCTATGACTAATTTTGTCCAGATTATTTTATATTTACTTTATACAGGTTTATTTATATAGTCAAAACCCAAAGAGGATTACAGTTGCAAAAGTCAACTTCATAGCACATGGAATGCACAGGAATCATTTGACATACAGCTGTTTGAGAAACCATTTACTCTTCTTGCTTACTTCCTTCCTTATCCTTGTTCTTTTTGCCTCCTTATTTAATTATCTTTGTTTACCTTTTTCTGAGGGAGCAAGCTATAATAATTCAATATTTTTTTCACAAAATAGTCTCAAGCAAGGTGAGCAAGGTGGCACTTGCATGCGCTGAGTCTCAGGTTTCTGTTACAATCATAGATAGAAACCCCCAAATTAGTTTCATCCCAAGGTTAGAGACAGATGCACTGTGTTCATCAACTAAAGCAGGTTCCAATAATGACTAACTTATGATTAGACACCCAGATGCTCAAAGCTCTAAAGTAAAGTGAGATTAATCTAATTTACAGTCTCTGCCCTTAAAGGGCTACCTTTGAATTACTTCCCTAGGCCTGCAGGTCAATGGGGTAGTGATAGAGTCCAATCACTAAGGAAACATTTCACGGATTCAACTGATTGACCCCAAGACTTTCTTTCTCTATTCCAAACTTCTAATTCTGGTGGTGGCCATATCAGATGACAAACCCTCCTGTTGCATCAGTTCATCTCAGGTGTCAGATCTGCTCTCAGCACTTACTGGGACAGAGTCCTCCCAGAACAAAAGTCTGTGATTGTGTAGCCACAGTTGGGAAGAAAAGCCCAGGAAGAAGCAGCAAGGAAGGATTCCTCTCACCTGTGCTTCAGCACATACCATCAGCACATCTGCTTATGTGTGTGCTTCCCTAATGCTTGTCTACAAAGCCAGCTGTAAAAAAGGAAGGCCATTGTGGGACACTATTTTGACTTTCTGTGAGCCAGCAGCTACTGGAGAAGTTTATATCTACTCCAGAGATTTCTTCTTAGTGAAAAAAAACCTGTGGTAGTTGAGAATGCATCAATTTACACTTTCTAGGTCTGTGCTTGTACTCCCCCTCAGGCTATTACTGCTGAGGAGACAGGAAACTGGGTGAGGTGGGCTGACCCAGCACAGTCAGCCTGGTGTACTTACCATTAATAGCAGCAGATTTGTATGGCAATTGCTGGAAGCAGGGAAATTACAGGGCTCAAGATTCCCTGGATTTCTGCAGGCTTGAAGGGAGTGAACACTGATGCACACAGAGCTGCCACCCACTGCTCCCCCTCCCCATCCCCCTGCCCAAGCTCCTTGCTCCAGCATTAGCCTCCAACCTTACCCATTCTCAGCTTCCATCTGCTGCAGTCATTCGCTGCTTGCACCACAAGTTTCCCATCTGAGCTCCAGCACCAGAACGGTAATGCCAGTAGTGCGTTCCCAGGCCCAAAATCAGTCTTCATTCTACCATTCTTATTCTCTCAGCTGTAGCTCCAGCACCCAGAGGCCATGGCTGCTTCCTTACTGCTTTTACCAGACTGCTCCCACACCAGCAGGAGAGCAGCATTTACACAAAAAAGCCCTAAACAAAAGCAGTCCTGTACTCTTTCCTGGTGTATAGTAAGTCCTGCTGCAGATGTTTCTTATGTGTGGGATTGTCAAGATGTATGGATGACTGGAGAATAGACAATGTCCATGGAGTCCTGCAGTCCAAGATTTCTCCAGTGGGAGCCTATGAACTTACTGTGTACAGTGGGATTTGTACACCATACTCTTACTTTTATTATGTCTCCAGTCAGAAGAGCTAATTGTTAAAACGTTTGTTCAAACAAACCCTACCATCAGAATTTAGCCTTTTTAAAAATTTATTTAATATATTTAAGGAAAAGATGACGACCCAAACCTCAAAGCTATGGTTACTCTAGGGTTCCATTACAGGGATATTTTTAAAATATTTAAAACACAGAAATTGCCACAGACCTAAAATTACTTCTTTTTCCTCAATCCTGCCTTCAGTACTCCTAGTTCAAGTTTGTGAATTTGACTAAAAAACCTTTAGCACTAATTTTTTTTCCATGGTAAAAACTATTTATTTTTTAACAAGTTCCGAAAAATAGGTACCTACCTTGATTAGAAGTTTTCAAAATTTTTGGTCTTAAGGAAACCCTTCATATTAGAAATTTCAGCCCACATAATCCAATTTTTGCAAATCATTAAACAACCCAAACCAGGGTCAGAAAATTATACAATTCAGGCTCTCTTAATAAGCAATGTTACCAGGCACTACTATAATTTTATGAGATAGGATTTGAAGCCTAGGTTTTCCCTATAACAACTGTGATGAATAATCATGTCTGAGAAGAGGAAACGGAAATCACAATGGTTTCCTTGCTGGAACTGATCCATTCACACTAAATTATGCTTTACCCTTGATTTCATCCAGTGGTATCAGCCCTCCATCAGTCCTATCCACCACAGCTTGAAAAACCCTGTTTCAAGTGAATCCCATTCAAACCCAAATGGCGAGGCCAGGTGCTCTCCTTAAGAGCAGTAGCTTTAGAATTCCCAACTTCTCCTTTCAGAAAGCCCTACATAAAACAGGCCAATTATTGTTGTTGTTATTATTATTCAAAAACCGGTTCTGAGAAATACTTTAAATAACAGAGGAAAGCAAAAATGCTAATCCTCTTACATAACACAAATCCCAGATGGTCTCATGTGGAGGGGAGGAAGATGCCATAATAGCAGTCACCATTATCAACTGAGCTTGGTTACAGATGTTAAAATGATGGAAATGCTTGTGCTCACTCACAGAACTTCAATTAGGTTTTTCTTGTCATATTTCTCACAGAAATAATCACAAATAAATAAAAATTCATGCACAAACAAACACTTATCCTCACTGCAAGTGTACAACTCATTCTGAATAATACCTCAAGTAAAGCTGTTACAGTCTCCCCATTGACAGTTCTCCTTAGCTAGAGAAAGCTGCCACAGTAGCACTAGCATCTCAACTTGTAATCTAGAAAATATTCAAATAATAGCACCGATTGCTAATGATACCTATACTAGTCCCATCACCTAATGCAGCACAGACTGCTTTTACATCAATATAAAAACAGCTTTCTTTCTCTGGCCCTAAATTGTTTCAAGTTTATAGCTGATCTCTGTGACATAAAGAGTGCACAGCTGCCCATTTCTCCAGGCATTTTGTCACAGGGATCACCTTATAGGTAAGGATCCCAGGGCTGCAGTAGAAGGTTGAGGAGGTACTTATCTGCCAGGAGGCAACATTTACATTAATAAATCATCCTGAGATCCTGCACAGAAATGCTCACTTAACAAACCTACAGTGCAGGAGCAGAAACATTCCTATGAAATAGTTTCATTCTCCAGTTTCACTGATCTGTGTTCAGTGTGTGTGAGGAACCAGTTTTGCTCAGACCTTGTCAGCTCTCACAGCAACATCACCACAAATCAAGCAAGCAGAACATGTTGTATATGATGTTACAAACAAATTTGGGGATAATCTGAGGTCAACACAAGAAGCCTCCCTATCTACCTCACTTGGACCCTCTCCCATTCTCATAATTGTGAAACCACTGTTTCCTGTCCTTTTCCCAGCGATTCATGAGAATGACAGAAATTTAACCTGTTG
Organism: Setophaga petechia; assembly: GCA_024362935.1. Classification (NCBI taxonomy): domain Eukaryota; kingdom Metazoa; phylum Chordata; class Aves; order Passeriformes; family Parulidae; genus Setophaga; species Setophaga petechia. The sequence goes on from JANCRA010000002.1 coordinate 21,311,466, forward strand.
CACTTCCTCAGACACAGGTGCTGCTGTAAAACAGCACTTATTGCAGGCGTCAGTCTGTCCCAGAGTGCCAGAAGAGCTATTGCCCCACAAGGCAGTGAGGGTCAGCAGCTGCCCCAAAAAAACTAGGAACAGTTTCACAGCTATTCTGCCTCTTGGAAATATCTATCCAATGTGTTACTCCATACCCACTTCATCTCTGCCAATGCAGAGTGAAATGTGGAGGTGCTAAACCATCTGTACTCGGGGCAAAAAACCCGAATCATCAGTGGAGGCTGAACCCTCTTACTCCTTGCTCTTTCCTACAGCAACCATGAATATCAAGGGATACCAGCTTTCCAGTTGTGATATTGGTCTGCATTCACCCACACACAGAGAATGATTTATTAAAATATGTGTCCAAGAATCATATCTGTACCAGTGGAGAAAACATCCGAGAAAGCAGTCTCACTAGTTCGTTATTCTTGCCTTGGAGAAATGAGCTGCTCTTTAATGGAAATCACAGTTTCTCACCTTCCCATTCCTTTGTCTGCCCATTGCAATAATCACAAATCAAAAGCTCCCAAGCACCAATGCAGAAGGATAACTTAGGGACAGAGCAAAAATCTTATTCAGTTAAGGTATGCAGACTGCAGCCTTTTTGCAGCTCTCCTCTTGTCTCCTACTCTACGTCTCTTCTGGTTTCTGCAAATAAAACTCAGTGCAGTACACCTGGTTGGAAAGGGATTCCTTCAAGGCCTCAGCAGAGTGATGGCAACAGGCTCCTTCATCTGACCCTACTGAGGTGCTATTCAGCCACGAGGGCAACTTTAAGAAGAAAGATCATAATCATAAAGGAAACAGTGAGGTCACCCTCATTTTTCTGAAAAGCCCAGAAAAGGCTTATATTCAGCTTTACTTCATCCTCCCTTGCAGAGCAATAATTTATTCAAACTACAGTTTAAATGTCTCCTCAAAGAGTAAAATTATAAAAACGATCATGAAAGAAATGCCCATTTATACAGAAATTATAGAGAAGTCTCTTGTCTTTATCAAGTCTCAAGTGTATTTGCACTTAAAAGCTTCCCCCCACCCCCCTTTGCCAACTAGAAACAATAGTGCAGGTGCATTGCCCTTCAGTGAACAATGTATTTATCCTGGGAGGCAGGAAGTTGGTTTCACACCTGTTTCTTCTTTTTATTTGTTCTTGGCCTGGCTAATTTGCCGAATGTCATGATTGGTACAGCTGAGGCTGTCAGAAAGAATTACCACTTTGTAACATGACGGCCTAATTCTGGCAGTTCAGATTTTACAATGATTTGCCTTTTGTTCTTTCTTTCTAGTAGTGGTCTGTTTTCTGTACTGCACACAAACTGAATCTGATCAGCAGCAACAGAAAATGTAAAAATAAAGCAGGCTGCTTTATTAGATGACTGTACCTTTTGGATATTATTATATTATATTATACATTCTAAAGACATTGAGGGTTAAATCTCTGATATCATAAAAACGTGTCATGCCATGGGCTGAAATAAATATGATTTTTCAGGAATTAATGACTTAGGCTTGGAAATTTTTGTGTTAGAATTCAAGGACTACTGAAAATTGAGAGGTACTCTGTTGTCTCATAAATATTAAAGAACTAGCAAGATGAGGCAGAAATTTTGTACCCACATATTCATTTAGGTTTTGACTTTATGATCGGTGCTTTTTTTTAAAATCTAAATTGAAGTGACCGTTTTCAGGAACAGAATTATCCCGTTGATGACATTTAAACTGTAGCTGAGAGCTAGGAAGTTTTTCCATGAGTAAGTCAGTTCAACACAAGAAAGAACAATTTATGTAGTTAATGCATAAATTTCTGCAATTAGTTTTGCTTTGATTTAAACATTTTTAGAGTGATACCACTCTCTTAACATCCTATCCCAACAAGAACACCACTTCCCAGGCTTCTCTGTTTAACTCTTACAGTGGACCTTTGAGAACTTCCTCTGTGTCCCAGCATGCACGTGTTTCACAGAGCATGAGCCACCTGCAGGCACAGAACCCACCACCCCACAACTCTTCCAGAATTCATCACCCTGGACTCATCCACAACACCTGCACAAATGTACCCCCTGCACCAATAAAACTCATTAGCTAAGTCCTGCTAGGGATGAAGAGAGAGGGAGCAAGACTAGGTCATAGCAGGATCACTAAGATGCAGCCTTTCCTCATAGGTCCCAATGCTGTGACCAGAATGAATGTGAGAGATTTCTCAGCACCTGTATAGTACAGAAGCGCTTTTTAAACACTGCATATTTACATTTTCACAAAGGTCAAGCTGTCTTTTTTAAATTTAAATGGGGCATATGTCGTGGGCACTCACACATGAAACCACATCTTCCCATAGACAGATACACATAGACAGAGGGCTGCTGATTTCAGGCTGAAAAGGCCACCTAGACAGCCCTTTGTGAGGAAAGATCTAGAGAAGGAGCAGACAGATCTAGAGAAGCAGCAGACTATTTTCTGGACCTTTCCTTCAGAGGATCATTAGCTTCACTAATGCATCTATATCCGACATTTAAAGAGATGGGGCTTTACAATTCAAAGTTAGCAAATCTTTTATTGCTTCATTATCAAGGAGCTTCTGCAAGGCTGTTCTCCATCTGCTTCGTCCTTGACAAGATTTATGAAATGCATCATTGCCATGTTCCATAATAATACCATATCCAGCCACTCCAGGATTATCAAAATAACAGACTTCCCCCGCTGTCTTCATTCAATATATTATTATTTATAATAATCATACAGTGATACTCCCTCATTGTAGGCCAGTTGTATGCATCGTCTTCACTAGTCATGCTCATATTGCCAATCTATTTCAAATATCTGGCACTGCCCTTCTTTTGTGACCAACAAGGATCAACATAACTTATTATGTGCAGGAGAATACTCATATCTGCATCTCAAGCCAACTGAACAACTCAAACCAAGAATTTTTGATTGATGCATGTTCCTTTTTGACCATTTCACTCCTAGAAAGCATGCGCCAATATTTTCAGGTTCTGCCAGACATTTTTCATGGTGCATTTGGTTGTCTTAGGACCTTGTCAGTGAGAATAGCTCATTGCTTGTGTGGAAAACATCATCCAGATGCTTGCTACATCATTGATATGAGGAAAACAGAGCCATTATAAGATATACAGCCTCCAAAAATACCATACAAGCCAGATGATTCTTGCCCAGTCCAGGGGCAGGTTTGTGTATAGTCTGTACTAACAGCTTTCTAGACTGCCAAGGGTGTGTAGACACACACACACACACACACAAACACACACACACACATATATATATATATATATATGTAGGATTCTACACGTATTTCTCACCTATCCTTCAACAGAACGTCTTATGAGCAAGTAGTATATTCTGGATTACCCTTTGGTTTGTTCAGTCCATATCCTTCTTCTTACTTTAGAAAGGTTTTATATAGGCTTTTTTACTCTCTGCAAACAATATCTTCTTTTCCCTCATTCATATAAATTGATGCAATTTCTGGGTTGCCCTATCACCTGACACTTAACGTACCTAACATGGATTTGTACTTAGTGTCTCCTTGTTTCTCCACAAACAGCAGCAAAGAAATAGAGGTTCTGTTTCCTTTCCTTGCCTTCTCTTTCCTCCACTTTCATAGAACCTAGTACATCATGCATCAACCAAAGAAACACATACCGACACTCACAAATTGAGAATGCTAGAGAAGTAAGAGAGAATACTTTCTAACGTCCTGTTACATTTTTCTATCCCTATTCTCCACTCACTGAGCTAGAGCTCTTCTCCTGGAAGAAGGCAGTGAAAAACAGGATCAGTGGTTGGTGAAAAGTTTTCCTCAACAACGATATAGCAATTGGTCCCCTGGCAGTTATGCCTAGAGAAGAGTAAACTGTTTTTTTCTACCCAGCTCAATCATGACAGCTGCCCAGTGCCAACAAATTCAAAACTCTTTTGTTATCATCCAAATAAAAAATAAGTTTAAGTTGTCAAGTAATTGTGCTGTTGGCTGTTTGTACAGGTGAAATGTATTGGCCCCACAGAGAGAGACTGCTGGGCACAGGAAGATCTTCGGTCAGCAGCTTGCACTGGAGATTGCCCAGCTGCACCCACCTCTTCTCAAAGGACAAGCCCAGATCAGTCTGTCCTGCTGAAGGGACTTCATGGGAGGAGAACTCCAGTCACAGACTTTAGGTAACCTCCTTTACCAGGGTCTTGTCAGCCACAGTCATAATTTATTTGGCCATTTAGAACAGATTAAGTTCACAGAGAAGCTCCTTAAGGGCTTCGGGACAGAGTACTCAAAGGAAGATAGACATGTGACAAACAGGCTAGTAATAACACATCTCCATAGAAGACAAGGAAGCATGGGAATCTCCAAATTATTGTTTGCCTTTCCATGTACTTGAATAAATCCCTTCTCCATAGCCAGAAGAAAGAAAAAGGAAGAGAAAAAGACGCAATTAAAAATCCCCAAACAACCTAGGATATCAGTTTTTCCCAGGTTAAAAAAAAATAAAAATTCCTAATTCTTTCTAACCTTCCTTAGAAAGATAACCCAAACTGAAGAAAACACTATGACTTTTCAGTCTCATGTACAGGAATAACTTTCATAAAGTTTTTTACCTGTCTGCTCCAGTGGCAGCCCAGCTGCATGTGGGTACCTATAAACAGCATCGATGGCACTGGGTTAATATTTCTGCTCTATCTTCAGCAGGTCCAATCTGCTTTGCTTTGGACATAGCACAAAACTCCTGGTGAACTGGCTCTCTTGATGGCCACCAGTGAAGGGATGCCTGCCACCATGGCAGGGGACTTGTGGCACAAGTGCAGTCATGAGTATCTGGCAAAGTCTCACTCAGAGAGTCGTTCCCATCAAGGTGGTTTTACCACTGGTGTACCTCTCTCCATACCTAATGGGACTCCTAAAACAAACTTGACAAAAATTCATGGAATTTTTTGTCTCCTCAGCTTTGTCTTTCATGATCTGGATTATGTTATCCTAAGGACTTCCCAATGACAGACAAAGCCTTGAAAATATAAAAATTTCTATCTGCTGTCTGATCCATTGCTGGAGCATAGAAACAAGATGCTCCTGCACTGCCAGAACTGAAGATATTGGTTGTGGAAGAGCTTACCTTCTCTCAGAAATCAGATTTTGGAAAATTACAATGATAAAGATTTGTAGATGATGATAAAAATAGAGAACCTCATAGAATTTCAGTACAAAACTTAGTCTGTGAAAAAAAATTGAACAAACTGAACCTGAAACTCCACTAATACTTTCACTATGTTCATATTATATGGAAAAATTGAAGATGAGTGAATGGAAAAGACTATTCCAGGGATGCATGGGTGATTGAGAACTAAAGTCATAAGAAAGATGGTGTTCTATGTTCTATATTTCAAATTCTTGTTTACAAGGAACTGTCATCTGAACAATTCAGCAGAAGGCTGGATAGAAAAAAAGCTGCTTAACAGAAAATGGAGTCCTGACCTGTTGAGGTCACTTTTGCACATGGCTTGTTGCAAAGAAATCTATAGAAATAAAAATATTTAAAATAATTTAATCTCAGAATTCTATATTAAAGAATAAACTATGATAGTTGAAGCAGATTATTTAAAAAAAAACCAAGGTTGAGAATCTAATTGACTGAATACAAGAAGGGAGGATTCAAATTCTTCTGGAAGAGTCATTAATACTAATCTGAACTGGTGAAATTAAATCCTGTCATTCAGTCCCAAGAAAACAATTAACTGATTGAAAATTATTAAAAAAATATTAAAGTCCAGGGATTAGCTTAAGATAATTCTTGTATTCCATATGTATTAGTGTTATAAAAAACCACAATGGGTAAACACTTGTTTATTTAATGGAAAACAGTATTTAAAATCAGCAGAGATACAGTGAATTTAGGGCCAGAGAGGACTGTTTTGATCCTGCAGTTTAACTTCTATAAAGCAGGACAAAAAATATAATATTTCTGTTGTGAGAGAACTACTCTTTGACTGTACATATTTTATTTAGAGACCTATGTAGTATTTAAATGTCAAAATTGTTCTTCATGTCAATAATTATTTTTAATTATCTCAATTTCTTTCTTAAAGAAATAATAAATGAAGTTCTGCAAGGATCTGGTGATTTGAACTATTAAATAGTAAAAGATACTACATCTTCTAGGGAACTGGATTAAAACCAAAATGGTTTGGATAAAAAGTTCATGTTTTTAAGTTTTTCGTGCTACGTTTGAGTTTTTCGTGCTACAAGTTCCTGCGTAGCTCAGTGCTAACAAGAACTCAGTAGGGCTTATCCATTTGCTTTTATCCTATAGGGCAGGCTGTAGCACCATGCAGGTTCATACTCTAAATTTGAAATTTGCTTTCCACAGTTCTCTCTCCTGAAATTATGAAGAGGTTCTGTCACTTGCCATAAAGCAGTACAAAGAAACCCTTCTCTTATCTTGTGACTGTGTTATTGACAATAATTACAGAGCATTACCATTTCAATTTCACAGTATCAGTTCATTTTGCTAACTCTGATTCTGGAAACCACTGAGCCATACTAAACAAGGATGAGAGGGCTTATCCTCTGGTTTACTTTCATTTATGTTTTTGATTCGATGAGTCCTAAGATGAGACTGACCACCCCTTTTGGACAAGGAGAGGTGTCTGTTCTCAAAGCCCTGTTTGGACATCTTTTTCCCAAAATACTTCCTTGCATCGTCTTCTGAAGTACCTTAAAAATTCTGGTGGGAATCTATAGGCAAGATACTCTTTAGAAATAATGAAGATTATTTCTAAAGGGGAGGATTTAGATAGTATTCTGATTCATTTGGTGAAAGAGGAGTTTTTATTCAGTTCATTATCTCTCCAGGAGAATTGAGATGGGACTACCTTTACTCCAGTTGTGCACAGTTTCTGTCTCAGGTAGATCAGAGCCTAACTGCTGCAGATTGCTTCTGCACCCCTTTGATGTCCGTGCATCACGTTTCTCTTCTTACTAAAGATTTGTAGGTTTGATATGATTCTGGCCAAATTAAAGGCTCAGCTCTGTGGTAGATCTGTATATATCAAGGGCAGGTTGAGATGTTTTAAAGGGGAAAGGTGTAAACAGTGATATTCTCACACAGAAGAGTGGAGGATCAGATAAGCAGCACATGTTCAATTGCTCACAAGGCTGTCATACAAAGCTGGAGATGACACATTACTTGTTTTGAATTCTCAGAGTCAGGAGCTCTCTTTCTGACTAAACCCTACCTAAGCTTCCTGTTCCTCACTCTTACTCCTTTTGTGAAATCTAGTCATAATACCAAAGAGAACAAAAGTTTTAAGGCTCAGAATGCAGTCTTTTTTTTTTTTTTTTTTAATGAAATGTATAAAACCAGAATTTTCTCACTTGCTGTCTGTCAATGATTGTTATTTAAAATCATTCAGCTTACATGTAAAGAAATATTACTTCCAACTATTATGTCTACAAACCCCAGCTGGACTTGGAAGATCATTGCCATTTGTACCCTATCAACATTTATGAGTTATTCAGGGCTCCAATGAGCCCCTTGGATACAATCAAGTTGTTTTTGATTAAGAGATGAGATTTTCCACTGCTTTCTATAGACTTCTGCAGATATAATTGAATGGAACTCAGCAAACAGTTCAGCTAAGCTATTGTACAAGAATCCATTTCCCTCTTTCTTAGGCATATAGTCTTGCCAACGCTAAGATAATGGTACACTGTTTGAAATGTATGTTATGTCTCATCTTATGAATGAATTCAGAAGACAAAAGCAGTTAAAAAGAAGCTGATAAAAATATGTTGCTCCACACCACCTGAAAAGTTCCACAGTTTTCACTAACTCAAAATACAAGTGAACAAAACTGCTACTGCGTTATAACTGATACAAAATATTATTTTGTGAAGTTAAAAAGAAACCTGGCTTCTTCTTCACATTGGTGTGGTTTTTGCATGCTAATGGATTTCCTTGCAATCACCATTATTCTAATTTTGTGAAAAAACAGACATATTTTATAATTTTTAATTTAAAAAAAAAGATATAAGGGAGCACCACAATGGTCCAAAAAGCACTTTTACAGAATTCATTATCAGCATATGAAGCCAGAGAGGTAACTCAATCTATCATGCTGAGATAACCATCTAAATAATCCAGTGCAGTACTGAAAGAGGTAAACAAATCTTGATAGCAGACAGGTGGTACAAAACCATAGCAACAGAAGGTCTGGACAATGTGATACAAATGCAAACAGAACTCTCCATATGTATTGTTTTGTCCTCTGCTTAATGCAAAATTGTACTTAAGTTCCACAGAATTTCAGATTGAAAATAATTTGTTCACACTTGCCATTCACCTCTTCATTCTTTGCACCTGTCTCCTTGCCTTCCGGTTTCGGTCAAAATCTGTTGGTGAAGTGCTCTTGAGTCTCCAGCCATGACCAAACCTCAGACTGTGTGCATATTTCCCTAGAGAAAGTCCTATTCTTGCTTTTTCTCCCATCAGAACTGCCTGTATATTGCCAAGGTGGGTGGGAGGCTCCTAGATTTTTATTCACATGCCCCATATAATCAACATAGAGTGAGAAGTGCCAGCAAAGACTTCTAGAGGAAAATCTTGTCCTCCTCAGTCCATCTAGTGAATTGATGATCTGGCAGCTCTCAAAGTTATGTACTTTATATCAATTCTATCAGGGTTTTAGGCAGTTATGTCTAAAGGACTGTTCCATTAGAATTTTAAATTTTATATGCAAACTGTCTGTCTTAGGCTGCATTGTGTATTTGCATTAGTGTATTGGTTCAGAGAAGTTGTGCATTCTTGAAATAACTCTCTCAGTCCCTCCTTATTGCAATTATCCTGAATTCACAGAAAGGCTTAAGTGCTTAGAAACCAAATCCCTTCTAGGGGTGTGCTATAGTGCACACCAAATGGGCTGCTGCCCTTCAAGGGGATATGGCAGTCTCAACCAACAATCAGTTCTTTAGTGAGATCAGAAATGTATTCATTGTAGGGGTGTTCAGTCCAGAACACCATATTATATCTAGACTGAAGAAAGAGGCCAAACTATGTACAAAACAAAGATCTCATATTGATTGCTTTAATCTATGTATTCCAAATTAAATTATTTTATGTGGATATAGTCATAAGCCAATCAAACATAAACTCAGACTTTCCTGCCCCCAGGTACCATTTCATTACTTCTGCTTCTCTTCCATTGTTTCAACTTGGCTTGCATCTCCCTTGATATTACCTCTCCTGTAACAGCACTCTTCTATATTTTTGCCACACAGAATCTTTCTGTCTTAGTAATTCAATACATTAGCAATTACCCAGCATACCTTTGTCTAGCAACAAAAGTGAGCATAGCTGTCTACAACTGAGTAATTGTCAAGGCCTTTCTTGTAGTCAATAGAAAGAAATAGGTGCTTTTAGAGTGTGATTCATCTTAACCTTAAGTAGACACTGAATATGGGTCAGATAAACCATGTCTCTTTATTGACAACATAGAATGCCTAGTGTGTCTAGATCAGATTTGGATCTGCACACTGCAGCCATCTATGATCTACTGTTTTCCAGGCTGTCCTCTACCTTTTCTGGCTTGATTTTGATTTAATAGAGTGACACAAAAGCCTGGTGATCTGGATGGCAGTAGATTAAACAAGGGCAATCAGGTGCATGCTTTTCTGGGGAGAAGCAGGGGGACTTGGACCCTGAGGAATGAGTTTCCAAACAGGTTTTCTGAAGTAGGAGAATCGATGGGTTAGCTTCCAAGTGATGAATATGCTAGATGGCATCTGTGTTAACTTCTGTCTGATTCAGATCAAAGGAGGAGCAGCTCATTTTTGCTTTGTATCAGACTCAGACGAAGCAACATGCAGCAGCATTTATATCCCACCTAGATTCAGTCCTGACACCTTCCAAGATTAGCTGGCTCTTCAACTGTGTGAATAGATAGATAAATGAAATCAGTTAAAGTAATCAGCAAACAATGCAGTAATCACTGAAAATCAGAGTAGTCACCTCTTGAGAAAAAGGAATTACTTCAGATTTACCCAAAGGTGATCCCAGGCACTATTTGGATGCAACTACTTGTCTGTCTATGATATGAGAATTGGGTAGAGTATGGGGATTTGGTTTCACATGCAGATTGCATTTACAGGGCATGTTGAGTATTTAAGTATTTAATAACAAAGCAATTAGTTATTTACACAGAGGACAATAAGACTCCTTTGGAAATATCCATCTCATTGCCATTAAAAGCAAATGAAGTGATTATGAACAGTGTAACCACACAATTAACTGATTAAATCCACAGTTTTCTCTATACCAGACCTGCTTTTCAATATGACTTTTATGATTAAAAAAATAGGCTTGTACATGGTGACGCATACCTAAGCCTTCTGAGCATAAGTGAAATTTTTAATTAAAAATGTATGTTTCAAGATAAACAGCTTTCTCAAATATGGGATAATGAAAGAATATGAATGCTGACAGAGGTGTAGAGCTCACAAAAATGGCTTTAGGGGGAGGGGGAGTTAATAAGATGCCAGACAATGATTAAGTATTTGAATATTATAAAAATAATTTATTATAAAGATACTCCCTTTCTACAGATACGATTGTAATTTTGCTGCCAAACAAAAGAGAGTCAGCAAATTATAAATTCTAGAAAGTAAAAGAGAGAAAGCTGCTATGCAGCCCTTTCTTGGAGATTTAAAAATATTTTCTTTTACTTGCCCAAAATTCTTCAGAATGAAATAAATTAGAAGACCTTTAATCACATGATGAGTAACCCAGACTGTAGGGAATTTTGACTAAAATGTAGGCCATGTAAGGAAATATGATGACTGGATTCTGTAAGGGCACCAGACACCAATAATGGTTTTGGCCAAACAGTAGGGTATTTAGGTTCTCAAGTTCCCTAGTGTAGTTTCTATGTGAGGCTTTTTTTGTTGTTGTTGTTCAAATATATTTTGGTGTGAATAACTGCAATTCAT